>CM040426.1:21090859-23490859 GCA_022702705.1 Papilionanthe hookeriana x Papilionanthe teres
GTTTGGTTTGACATTGGGTTCACTTGGGTTAAGAATGGGCTAAATTGAGGGTTTTGGTAAAAGTGGGATAAATTGACAAAATTGGCCCATGGTTGTAGTTGGACAAAATGAAATTGGGAATATTTGGGATTTTCTGGAATTTTCTGGAATTTTCTGGGAGTTTTCTGAATTTTTGGATTTTTTGGCTAAGAGGGGCATTTTGGGTATTTGGAGGGTATTGGGGGGTGTTTTTGGAATTTTTGGTATTTTTGGCTATGGATGATCAATTTGATTGGTGAGGAAATGTTCAAGGTTAATTTTGGGGAATTTTGGGTGATTTGGAAATTTTGGAGGATTTGGGTAATTTTAAGGGCTTTTAGTAGGTTTGATGGGTGTAGGGTCCACGGGGTCAAAAATTGAAATTTTGGGAAAAAAAAAGATTGATCAAATATGAGTGAAATGGAAGCACTTTGGTTGAGTCATGAAGCCATGTTAAGCCTATATGAGCCATGAGAGGACTCATTTGAGGCATTCACTATGTTGTTCCTAACCCTCTTAGCCAGGGGCCTAGGGGTTAAGGTCCATCCATATGAATCACCTACATGAGTCAAGGAGTCAAGTTGGGTATGGGTGTGGTTTTAGGATCTGGATTGTGTGTGTGAGAGTGTAGAGTATGAGTGTAGTGAGTGTGTAAGTCAACCCTCACCAGACCAAGCCACCCAGGGTGGTCCTAAGGCCAAAAGTCCTATAGGGAACTCATCCTTTAATCCTTCACATTTGATTTCAACCCTCTTGGTGATTAGGGGTCTACAATCAAGCTTGTGGGGTTTGTAGGGAGGCAAGAAGTGGTTCAAATTTCTAAGGGGTGGGTCTCAATTCTAGTCCTCTAAGATAGTCAAAGGAAAAGCCTAAGGCTAGATCCTAAACACTAAATTGAGAAGAGAAGACCTCATCAAAAATGAGGTCAACATGCATTCACTTCATGAATTCTAAGTAATTGTTCTATCTTTCTCCTGGTTTTGATGCTTTTGTGAAATGATTATATAATTAGTATATTAAATAAGTTATAAAATAAGTTGTGATGTTACTATACCTAAACTTACTTTACTATACAAATTGGTCATTTGTATTGTTAAAATTCGTGAAGAATTCTTAAGACCTGACCGTGGGCTAAGGATTCTTAACTTCTAGGTATCACATTTCTCTTTGCAAGATAAACGAGTAAATCCTTGAAGGGAGAAGTGCAAATAAATAGGGAAATAATATTAATCAGGCGTAGGATTGGAGATTTTAGAGTGATAGGCTAAAATCCTCAATTCAGTCATATCGTTTGGGTGCCGATGTGTAGATTGTTAGCCCTCAGGTGAGGGGAACATGGGAGCTCCGAAGTGAGAGTCGGTATCCTCCCAGCCTAGCTGCAAAATCAGTAAATGAGCATAGGATTAGTCAATGTTCTTTTTGCCTGGACCAAAGGGTAAAGAAAAGGTATGCTCCTATTTGACACAACACATTAAAACTAATTATAATTATCATTTCACTTAAATATCTTAACTAAGGAGAAAGATTATTTCCATTATCTATATTTGAACTTAACTCTAGTAGTAAATTGTTAGTAAAAAATGTTTTTAATATAAGTTTCATATTATTATCGATTGCATATTAGTGATAGATAGGCATTTCGATTTAGTTGCAAATTCTGAATTGATTTTTATTATCCTAGTCCGTAGGCTTTAATATATATCTCTCTGTGGGATCGATATCCAGGACTCCATTAGAGCCTTGTATTACTTAAATGATACGTATTCTTGCGTTTGAAAGTAAGTCTGCGATTAAAAGATTAAAATATTTAATTGTTATTAAAGTTAAAATTACACTCCAAGTAAAGTCTTTACCACTGTTGCTAAGGATTTATATCTTTTAGTAGTGGTGCTGAATTCTTATATTTTAAAGTAAATTCGAATTGGATTAAAGCGCATGGTGGTTCAGATTACTGTATCTGGATATGCCTTTGATAATTTTGGATTTCACTAACAACTCTCTAAAATCCAAAACTCAAAATTTTCCCTCACTTTTTATAAGTGTAAGTATTAGTTTGAAAAAAGTTTTCAATAAAGGCTCAATTCTCATTAAGTATAAATCTAAGAATTTTAGCTTTTCAAATATTCAACTCCTTTCTACCATAAATAGAAAAATAATTTTTTCCAATGTTCCCTACAAAATATCTTAACTTTAGAACAGTTTCTTCACATAAGATTTCAACTAAGTCATTTTTCTAACATTCCTAAAATTGAAATTATAGTAACCTAAAGTTAACACAACATACCACAAGTCATTTTAAAAGTGATATCAAATTAAATACAGGCTACTGAGGACAAATAAAGTTACATTTTAAAAAATATTCTTCCCCCCAAACTTAAATTTTAAAATATTTTGCAATTAATTCCATAAAATGTTAAAGGAAGAAAAAGTAAAGGTTGAATCTTCTTACTACTAAAACATCCTATCAAACTCATATACATGAATAATCAGGATAGAATGACTACAAGAGAAAGTAAATCTAGCATAAAACATGCTTGCAATAAAATTACCCTAAAAGAAGGTATTTTCACATTAAAATTTTATTTTTCTTCCTACCCCCACACTTAATTTTTATCATATATATCATTTACTATAGAAAATATAAGCAGGAAGAAAAACAATTTAGAAATTCTATCTACCACAAATGTCTATCAAAACCATTTATAAGTATTCATTAAGACAGAACAATATGCAGCAGAAAGTAAATCTAAACTAATCATGTCATAATAAAATTCACTAAATAAAAGTTTAACTAGCATAGCAGGTATCAGCAAGGGAATATAAAAAAGTTCTTCAATTATTATATAAAATTCTAACACAAACATAAACACACATAAGTTAAATGAGGTCAATTCTTCCATTAACTCATCGCATCACACTGATTTACCTCCAATTTCTAACGGAATCACTACACTAATATATTAGGTACATTTTAAAATGATTTTATAGATTATAATCCCAAAGATAAGATTATCCCTGATAAATTGGTTCCTAGGCACCAATCTCAGACATCATTTAATCCCTATAATTAAGCACCTCTAACTGTTATAAATTGCAGTGTAAGATCATCCATAAGTTATTCATCAAATAGGTTCATGACTCCTATCAAATGAAAACAAAGTTAGAGAAAGGATGTTACAAAATTGAGATGAAGCTGTCATTGTTCAAATTTATGATATCTCTTATAAAACTCAAGTACGAGTAAGACCCGAGTTATAGTGAACTCGTCAATCCAACTACTACAAGAGAACATACAAGTCAAACCATAATAAGAAGTTAAGGAATCACCTCTATCATGACACACAATGTCAAATAAAACTACTAACAATCCAAACATCTACCAATCAACAATCAAACTTATCAATCCATAATGACACACAAAGATCAATTCAATACACTCTAAAGTAAACACCATACAACACTAATAATCATGACTCTCAAGCACACTAAATCAAAGCACACTGATAACTATGGGTTGCCTCCCATAAAGCGCTTAATTTTAAAGTCGCGAGCCCAACAAATGATTGTTCCTGGATCAAAATTCCATTTAAGTAATCCTCAATCAATCGCCCAATCCTTTTCAGATCCAGGAATCCCTACGAAATCCTCAAATTGTAATTTTTTATTCAGCTCTTCCCTTTTAGATGGATTTATATCATTGTTCCTCATATTTTTTTCTAGAACCAATATTCTTCTATTGATTTTCTGAATCTGCATATTAATATCATCCTTGAAATTTATAAGAAATGGATCTGTATAGGATACTTAAAGCTCTCCCAAATTTTGAATCAGATTCTCCTTAGATAATTGAAATTCTAGATCAAAATCTTCTATGTTACTCTTCTGTTTCAAGTGATCTTCCAATTCTTCCCCTTTATAATTATTAAATGATGGAGGATCTATCTTAGTTGAGGAAATATGTTTTTCTAATTCCTTAGGAATTTCTTCCAATAGTCTTCCAATATCCTTATCCTCTTTTCTCAACTCAATGTTCTTTTGAAATTTATCCTCAAATTCTCTTCCAAGTCCTAGTTCAATAACTTTATCTTATTCATCATTCAATTCAGGTTTTTCTTGTAATTGGTTGAATATGAAGATATAAAGACTGGTGGTGTAGATGAATTCCCTAAATAGGTAAGCTTTAAAATTTTATGGGGGTACATCCATCTTAAGTTCATGAGATTTTTCAACAGATGGAATTAAAAGTTCACTATTTTTGGCAGCTTCCATCATTTCACACCTCTTTTAAACATACATACAGTCTTCTTTAAACAAAATTTTCAACTCATCATGAAAGTCCATTTCGATCTCATCTGCTAACTTACTTTCAAAACTATCTTGGAAATGATATTTAATTAGATAGTCAATTTCATCCATCCAAAAACAATCATCATCTTTTCTTTTAGCTAGATATTTCATAGTCTTCAACACATCAAAAGTGACTTCCTGATCATTAATGTTCATAATCAACTCTCCTTTTTGAACATATATCATAGTTTGTCTAGTAACAAGGAATAGTTGTTCATTATCGTTCTCTTAACATAATCATTAGAGTCACACATTAATCTAAATGGTTTCTCCCAGTCAGGTGAAACTATTATAGGGGCAGCGATTAATTTTTCCTTTAATATATCGAAAGCTTTAACACATTCATCATTAAAATCAAACTTCCTATATTTTTCCAACAGTTGGCATAGAGGCTTGGTAATTTTTTAAAAGTCTTTAATATATCGCCTGTAGAATCCTACATGTCCTAAAAAGCTTCTTACCCCTTTCACAGTTGTTGGAGGTGGTAATTTTTCTTTAATTTGAATCTTCGCAGGATCTACTTCAATGTCATATTCAGATATTTTATGCTCAAACACAATTCCTCCTGCAACAATAATCGACACTTCTCCCAGTTTAGGACTAAATTTTTTCTTTCACATACCTCCAAAACTTTTTCCAAGTTCTACAAGCATGTATCTAATGAGTCTTAAAATACTGAGAAATTGTCCATAAACACTTCTATTTTGTCATCTATTAATTTGTTATATATGGACATCATAAATCTTTGAAATGTTGCTGGTGCGTTACATAATCCAAAAGGCATCCTTCTAAAAGCAAAAGTTCCATAAGGGCTAGTAAATGTAGTCTTCTCTCGATCCTCGGGAGCAATAGGTATTTGGTGATAACCGGTATATCTATCCAAGAAGCAATAATTCTTGTATCCTGCAAGTCTGTCTAGCATTTGGTCCAAAAATTGTATGGAAAGCAATCTTTTCTGGTAGCGGCATTTAATTTTCTATAATCAATACATATCCGCCAACCAGTGACTTGCTTGTCAGAATAATTTCATTTCATTCAGTTACATTAACCGTCACTCCTCCTTTCTTAGGTACACAATGAATTGTGCTTACCCAAACATTATCAGAAATACGATATATGATTCCAACATATAACCACTTTAAAATCTCCTTTTTAACCACTTCTTTCATTATTGGGTTCAGTCTCCTTTGTGGATCAACTATAGGTTTATGTTGTTCATTCAACAAAATTGTGTGCATATAGATCGAAGGACTAATTCCTTTAATATCAGCTATGGACCAACCAAAAACCTTTTTGTATCTTTAAGGTGTCCAATAATTTTTGTTCTTGATTTTCATTTAAATTCGAAGATACAATGACCGGTAAAGTAGATGATTCTCCTAAAAATATATACTTTAAATGATTAGGGAGAATTTTTAGTTCAAGTTTAGGAGGTCTAATGATAGATGGAATTAAACTTTTATCTCTATTTTCCATAATATCCAATCTTTCAAATCTTTCCTGAACAAATTCTAACCTTTCATTCTTCATATCGTCCAATTCATCTTCAATTTCACTTCATTCTCACGTTCCAAGTTTTCTTCAAGTATTTCTTTAAAGTGATCTTCTCTCAAATAATCGCTGACTTCCATTTGAAAACACTCATCATCTATTTTAGTTGAAGGGTATTTCATAGATTTCAGAATATTGAAAATTACTTCTTCTAGTTTATTTAACCGAGCCTCATCATCAAGCAGTGTGTCTATTCTTTGGGATAGATATACGGTTTGTGGTGCGGTGCTCATTTATATAAACTATTTGGGATGTGAGATCAGTTTGATTTCATATCTTAAAATTTTCAAACTCAAAATTATTTTCAAAATCAAATACTACTTTCTAAATTATATATATATATATATATATATATATATATATATATATATATATATATATAAATTAAATTTAAAATCTAAAAAATTCACGGACAACTTCTGTAGGCAATCCTTTTTAAAAAAAACACAACCTAAAAAATATGCCGACAGACCCAAGTAGTTTCACTATCCCATGTGCTATTGATGAGAAACAATTCGGAAGAGCTTTATGTGATCTTGGAGCTAGTATTAACTTTATCTCTTTATCAACTTTCAAAAGATTGGGAAAAGGAGAAATTTCACCTACACCTGTGACTCTTCAATTAGCTTATCGTTCTATCACTTAATCTAAGAGAGGTGTGGAAGATGTTTTAGTAAAGGTGGATAAATTTATCTTCCCTGTGGACTTTATTGTATTAGATATGGAGGAAGATAAAGAGATTTCAATTATTTTAGGAAGACCTTCCTTGCTACTGGGATAGCTATGATCGATGTTTAGAAAAAAGAAAGTCTGATTATTGGTATTCTTATTATTATTTTAACATTAAATAAATTTTAAATTTGTTAAATTTTTAAATTGATATATTTTTAATAAACGTAAAATGTTATCAAGGTGAATAAAATTATTTGTTTCAAATATTTAACATTAATTAGTAATTATTAGCAACAAATTTAATTAATAAGTAATTAATCATTTAAAGTGGATTAAAGATAATCATATAATCCAATATCTGAAATACAATAATAAAAAAAATTTTGAATCTACTTGATCATATTTTAATAATCAATTAACAAAAAATAAACATTTGGTGATATATATATATATATAGCAAAAAAGCCCTAGGGCTTACATTGATTTAAAAGCGGTTACAGAGGCTTGAGGAGAGGGCCCACGGAGCCCTTCTCCAGCGATACAATGTTAACAAAAAAGATCCAAAATATTCAAAAATTATAAAACATAGTATAAGCTGACAAGTTCCCCTGCTTAATATAAAGAAATTAAGCAGGGTTTATATTACCTAGGTTCTTAAAGTTCCCTATAAGGGCAAGCCCCTATAGTTAATTACATCTTAAATGACGGGAATCCTTTAAGAAAACTCTCGATAATGATCAGTGGTTTTACTCTCAAGAATTTCAAAGTTTAAGGTTTTCAAACAATTGGATTTTGGAAATTTCAATTGGGAATGGATCAAATTTGGAACAGTTAATTTCAGGAGTCCAAAGGAAGAGAAGTAGGAGAAGCTGAGGATCCAAGAAGAATCTTGGCAACTTCCCAAACTATCCTATGGATTTGTTTCAATTTGAGAATTTATTTAATATTGCAATCCTGCCAATTTTAATTAATTAGGACATATTTATATGATATAATCACACAAATAGCCTCGAAGATGTGAGGGTTTATGTCGTACCAAACGACTACCTCGGAGTCCTAAGACCGGTTAGGGCTTAATTTACATGACAAGATCATGCAAATGCCTAACGAAGAGTTGAGAATTTATGTTGCACTAGGCAAACTACCTCGAAGTCCTATGGCTTGGTTATTTAATTCTAAGAAAGGTTTAGCTGGTGTAGATCCGAGTTTTGCTGAAGTAGATGGTCGTGCTGCCCACTATGCTCCGAGCTTCTTGTTGTTGCAGAGGTTTAGTTTTAGAAGGTGAAATCAGGAGATGAGAGAAGTGTTTTGGTTTAGAAATCTTAAAGTCCAAATATTTTTAATATTTTAATTGAAACAAATCCTAAAGTTGTTTAAACATAACCTATTAAGATCCCACGGTTCCGCCATCCCGGCACTGTTATTTTCATCGAATTCACTTAGTCAAGATGAATTTGCTAAACTTAGCTGAATGAGTTCCACACTTTCATTTAGACTGTGGGAAATCCCGTTAGCAACACGTGGGTTACATCATCTGAGGTATTCCCAATCATTCAACGAGACGTTTTAATTTAGTTGCAATTATAGTTTTGTTGTTCTATTTGTGATTAAAATTTGAGTTGTTTTATATTTTGAATGTTGTGGCGGTGAATTTTATCTTGTGGTGACTTTTAATTTAGTTTTGGGTTTCAGTTTTGTGACTATCCTGAAGGTTTCAGTTTTCATGCAACAATCTTGTTTAACATGCAAGAAAAAGTAAAGTGCAGTGCATGTAAGTAAATTGCAATAAAATAAAAGTGTACCTAGAGGGTCTTCTTGTCATCCCAAGCTGCACTTAAAACACATGTTAAGAAATTTAAATATTTCAACAAGTACCTAGGTAAAGCTAAGGGAAGGTTCTGGTTGTCTACCAAGATCATAATCCTATAACTAGTCATTTCCTATGACGTCAAGGTTCTTGTGTTTTATTTATGAATGATTTTCTTCACCAAAGAACAATTAAGTTCAATTGTTCTTCTAAAACATCTCATCATATTGAGAAAGTGCTTAGAATGACTCCTAAACATCTTTTCAATACTTCCGAGATTATTTTGAGTCCAAGTAAACTTAGTTGCAGAGATGAATTAATCATCGAGGAGTTTAGTTAAGCTTTGTCACTTGCTCAGTGAACTTGGGCATTTGATTACCTCATGAATGAAGTGACATCTCACTTAATACTCCATTTAAGAGTTATAATAATTAAAGCCTTTAGAGGCAAGTTGGTTTGTTGAGAATTTTAATCATTCTTAATTTGAAGTTTGAGTTAATGGTTTAAAGTGATTTAGTTTAATTATGAGGTTGTAATTAATAATTTTAAGTTTGGAGTAGTGTTCAAATTATTTTTGGTTTAAATCTTTATACTTTAAGTGATCTTAATATTTTAAATTAATCTTTAGTGTTTCAAATTCACTTTGATTATTCATATATCTTAATGATTTGGTTTAGGTTAATTATAATATTTTAGGTTAATCTTGATTAGTTTGATTTTTATATTCTTAATTATGAATTGTCTTAATATTTCAAATTTGTTTTACTTTTATTATTGAGTGATGTTAATTTAATATAAATTTAATTTAATTAAATTTAATTTAAGTTAATTTAATTTAATTTAATTTCAATATTTTAAATTTAATTTAATTTAACTGTTAAAATGTTAATTTAATTTAATTTTTACTTGATTTAATTTAATTTTTACTTAATTTAATTTAATTTAATTTAAATTAAATTTAATTTAATTGTTAAACCACTTAATATTTTGAGCTTTCCTTTAATTTAAGGGTTATTTTTTAAATTTTTAATTTACTTAGTTTGGATTATCATTTCAATCTTAATTAAGAGTTAAATATTATTGAAGTGATTTATTTAGGGATTTTTTTATTAAAGAATTAATATCCTCTCAAGTTATATCCCTATTTTTAATTATTCAAATTTTCATTAATCTTCCAAAATTTAGATGGTTTAAATAATTAAAGTTTCATTTTTGATTTATTAAAAGTGATTAATGGGTTCCTACCCTTTTAATTTCCCAAAGTTTCAATCATCCAAGAAAGATAAAATCAAATATTTTACCCTCCATTTTAATTAAACCTAAAATTTTAATAAAGGGGTTTAAATTCTTTAATTACCTTTATACCCTTTTAGGCTTATTTATTTCATAACTCACTAAATTGAGTTCAAATGAACTTGAAATTTTTATGTCACCTCACTCACATGTCAATTAAGACATTAGAGGAAAAAATGTGATTTTTCTGAATTTAATTTAAATTATATAATTATTTTTGTGAAAAATAAGGGTTTTCAATGGAAATTCAACAACATGACCAAGGAAAGGTTTCTGTCCTTAAAAAAATTTTGAGATATTCCTAATGACTAGAGGACAAATTTTGGTGATTTTTTGAATATATTTTATTTATTATAATTATTTTGAGTTTTAGAGTGTTAATTAGATATAAAATAAAATAAGGGTTGAAAATTAAGTTTTATATTTTTCATAAATCCCTCTAACCTCAAGAAGTTCAGAGAAACAAATTTTACAATTTTTTGATTTTTCTTTGATTTATTGGAATTAACTTAGTGAAAAGGTTGGAAAATACATTTTTTAATATTAAAAATTGTTTTGAGCCTTTAAAATTCAATATCTTAACTTAGAGACTTAGGAAAAATATTTGGTTGGTTTTTAAGTGATTAGGAGTTAAAATGTGACATTTTTAATGTTTTTATTATTTTTGTGATTTTTATTATTTTTTAATTATTTAAATATCAAAAATATCATTAAAAATGAAAAATTTTAGAAAATTCCAATTTTAATTTTTATAGACTCCTCTGATATCAGAGAGCCCACAAAACCAATTTGGTGAATTTTTTAAATGTATTTTTGGAGTTATGAATTTTTAAAGTTTAATTTTGATCATGTGGCTTAATTAATTCATTTAGTGGGGCAAATCATTTACAATTTACTTCAAATTTTTTTGAAAGGTTCTGTGTATCCTAAAGATTAATGTAGAATTGATTTCAAGTTATCTTGATGTGTGGTTAACCCTAATTAATTAAAATTCAATTTTGAGTATTTAGACTAATTTGGGTTATTCTTAATGAATTAAGCTTAACCATAATTATCCTAGGGTCCTCTGGTCCTAAGAAACTTCCCTAAATTTCTCTAGAATTTATTGAGCAATATGCTAATTATTGTAATTAAAATACCAAAAGAGTGACATAAAATTGAAAAATACATAAATTTCCATAGATATAGCCTCTGACCTTGAAAAATTCAGGGAATGTTCCCAAGGTCAGAGGCTTCAAAAGCCTTATGGTCTCATGACATGGTGAATTGTGTATGCAAATGGAGAATCAAATACTCAAAACAGAAAATAATTAATTAAAACTAAAATACTCATCAAATTATCCCAATTCTTCTTCCACATTGTTCTCCTCTATTCACTGAGCAAGAGGATATTTTTATTTTATTTTTGTGATTTTTCTATGAAAAGTTATGATTTTTTGAAGTTTATGTCCAAAAATAAATCAAAAATCCAATTTCCCTCTCAAACTATCGCTATCAAGGGGGCCACGTGTCGCTCCGTGATTGGCTGGTGCATTTCTGCTTATGGATGAAGCTCCCGTCTGACTGCATCTCGGTCGTCCGTGCGATATACATGTGATCGGAAAGCTACTGCTCCTCTTTCCTAGTTCTATTCACCCAAAACCGTCTACCTTTAAAACTTGATATCTCACTCGTTTCTCAATGAAATTGAGTAATTTCTTTTTAAAATGATTGTTTAATCGAGTAGCACACATCTGTATGGTGATGATATACTTAAAGCATGTGAATATTTACAGAAATTTAAAATAAGCTCGGTTGGAGGAGAAAAAATTTGATGCCTTTGTCCAAGAGGTGAGGCTTCAATTGGAAATGGTTTGATTGAGCTTAGGAGTGCTTGGAGAAGCTTTGGGAACAATTTGACAGAGTTTTCCCAAGGTAATCTTTTGCATCTCTTCTCTTTGGCCATGAATGGAGCTTAAATAGAGGAGTTTAAGTTCAAATTGGTCAAAGCATGAGGTTGGACTTGGTTCCCCTTTCCATGGTCTGATTTGGGCTGAGAAAAGCTCCCTTGATTCAGCTTAATTAGTGGAGAGAAGTCACAATCCAAGTCAAATTAAGCTTAAGCATGGGTTAGGGGAGGCATGGGAGTGCTTAATTACTTTAAGGGAATCAAGAAAGAGGCTCCTCCTCTTGCCCAATATGGTATGGTCACATGAACACCACTCACATGACTTGCATGGGGCTTAAGGATGGCTTCATGGCTAGCCTATAGCTTGTCCATGGCTTGGTCAATTTTCATAAAAAAAGGTTATTTGGAATTTTTTGAAAACTTTGGATTTTTTGATTGGTTTTGTCATGATGCTATTTTGGTTTAATCAAAATGATGGGTTTTGGACTTAGGGGTAATTTTAATCATAGGGAATGATGACGGAAAATTTCATATGGGCTTTGGAATGAAATTTGGGCTTTTGAATTTGTTGGAAGTGGGCTTTTAAAAAGGTTTAAGGAAGTGGGCTTATAAGTTTGAAAAAAAATTGTAAGATGGAAATTTTGTAAAAGATTTGGTCAAAAAAATGTTGGGTTTAGTTTAGGTATGTGGCATGAGTGATTTGAAACAAATTTGAAGTGATTATGAATTGAATTGAGTTTAATTTGGGTCTTTTTAGTAAAGGGGCCAAAATTGGGCTTTAAGCTTCAAATTGGAATTGGATCCAAATGTTAATCAAATTGGGCTTGAATTTGGTCTAAATTATATTGGGGATATTGAATTGAAGTTTAGAATTGAATTGGATCAAAATTGAGGTCAATTGGGTTGATTTGGTTTGATATTGGGTCCACTTGGGTTAAAAATGGGTTAAATTGGGGGTTTTGGTAAAAGTGGGTTAAATTGACAAAATTGGCTTATGGTGTAGTTGAACAAAATGAAATTGGGAATATTTGGGATTTTCTGGAATTTTCTTAGAATTTTTGGAATTTATGGATTTTTGGTTAAAAAGGGCATTTGGTAGGTTTGGTGGGTGTAGGGACCCGGACGTCAAAAATTGAAATTTTGGAAAAATTGAAATTTTGGAAAAATTGAAATTTTGGAAAAATGAAGATTGATCAAGTTTGAGTAGAATGGAATCACTTTGGTTGAGCCATGAAGCCATATCAAGCCCATAAGAGCCATGAGAGGACTTATTTGAAGCATTCACTATGTTGTTACTAACCATCTAAGCCAAGGGCTTAGGGGTTGAGGACCATCCATATGGATTACCTACATGAGTCAGGAACTCAAGCTAGGTATGAATGATTTTAGGATTTGGAATGTGTGTGAAAGTGTAATGTGTGTAGGTCAACCCTCATCAGACCAGGCCACCCAAGGTAGTCCCAAGGCCAAAGAGTCCTATAGGGAGCTCATCCTTTAAACCTCCACATTTGATCTTAACCCTCCAAGTGACTTAGGGGTTTACAATCAAACTTATGGGGTTTGCAGGGAGTTTAGAGGTGTTTAAATTTCTAAGTGGTGGGTTCTATTTCTAGTCCTATAAGATAGTCAAAGGGAAAGCTTAAGGCTAGATCCTAAGAACTAAGGAGAGAGAAGAGAAAAGACCACATAAAAAATGAGGTCAACAAATGGACTCCCAATAGGTGTGGTGTGCTAACCAAGCACACCACTCGTATTGGTGTTAATTGAAGAGATCAACAAAACCAACACAGACGTCTAAGTGACACACTTAGAACAGAGTAGAAACAAATTTCCGCTGGGGAGTATCGAGTATATCTCCAAGACTGGAGATCCTTGAACTCCCGCTGGGGAAAAGAAAAGGAGGTGAATTCCATATCATAAGATCTGAGAAAATTTGATTTAGATTTCATTTCATTTTCTATTCCGAGTTTTTTTTTTAAAGTGTGAGTTTAGATTTCGATTTGTTCTGAGTTTCAATTTCGATTGAGGTTTAATTTAAAATCAATTCAAGGAAATCTGGATTTGAATGGAAAATTGGAACCTAGGTTCCAACCTTGGGACTGCGAAGAGAACTGGAATCGGGTTCTAGTCTCGAAAGGAAAGAATTGAAATTTGGCAGCAATCTCGGGAAGAGAGTCGGAATTTGGTACCGATCTCGAAGGTCTAAAGAGAACTGGAATCTGGTTCCAATCTCGAAGGTTTAAAGGGAACTGGAATCTGGTTCCAGTCTCGAAGGATTCAAGAGAACTGGAATCTGGTTCCAATCTCAAAGGTTTAATGAGAACTGGAATCTGGTTCCAGTCTCGAAGGTTTAAAGAGAAATGAAAACTGGTTCCAATCTCGAAGGTCTAAAGAGAAATGGAACCGGTTCCGATCTCGAAGGTCTAAAGAGAACCGGAACCGGTTCCGACCTCGAAGGTTTAAAGAGAATTGGAATCTGGTTCCAGCCTCAAAGGTTTAAAGAGAACTAGAATCTGGTTCCAGTCTTGAAGGTTTAAAGGGAACTGGAATCTGGTTCTAGTCTCAAAGGTTTAAAGAGAACTGGAATCTGGTTCCAGCCTCGAAGGTTTAAAGAGAACCGGAATCGGTTCCGATCTCGAAGGTTTAAAGAGAACTGAATCGATTCCGATCTCACAGTTTAAAGAGAACTGAAATCTGGTTCCAGTCTCGAATGTTTAAAGAGAACTAGAATCTGGTTCCAGTCTCGAAGGTTTAAAGCGAAATGGAATCTGGTTCCAGCCTCGAAGGTTTAAAGAGAACTTGAATCTGGTTCCATTCTTGGAGGTTTAAAGAGAACTGGATTCTGGTTCTAGTCTCGAAGGTTTAAGTCTCGAAGGTTTAAAGAGAACTGGAATATGGTTCCAGTCTCGAAGGTTTAAAGAGAACTGGAATCTGGTTCTAGTCTCGAAGGTTTAAAGAGAACTGGAATCTGTTTCCAGTCTCGATGGTTTAAAGAGAACTAGAATCTGGTTCCATTCTCGAAGGTTTAAAGAGAGGCCTCGAAGGTTTAAAGAGAACTGGAATCTGGTTCCAGCCTCGAAGGTTTAAAGAGAACTGGAATCTGGTTCCAGTCTCGAAGGTTTAAAGGGAACTGGAATCTGGTTCCAGTCTCGAAGGTTTAAAGGGTTGAAATTTCGTCGTGGAGATTTGAGTTTAGCGGAAGATTTAGAATGAGATGTGAAAGTGTTTCACGTCCCACGAGGATCGATCAAAGTCTGATTATTTGGCGAAGGATATGAATCCATGCCATCAGAACCAAATCAAAAATTTTTGTGGTTCTGTGTCAGTAGAATCAGTCGACCTTCTCAAAAGAGTGAAGAAATCGCGGATAGTCGACAGGATTTCAGGTCGACAAAAAAGTTTAGAAGTTTGGATTTAAGGTTTGAGTATTTCGTGGGGAAGAATCAACTCAAAAGAGATTTCAAAAGAGTTTCAAATGGATTTTGAGTCGAAAGATTCAACTCGACGGATTCAGATCGGAATTCAATTCGAGATTTGGGTTTGCTTCGTTTGTTTTCGTGATTAAATTTCAATTTTGTTTATTTAGAGTTCGTGTCAGTTTGGAATTCATTTTGACATTTAGATTCTTAATAGAGTTCTTGTTTATTTTCATTTTTTTCTCTTCTCTTCTCTTTTCTTTTTTTGCTTTCTGTTGTTTTATGTTCATTTTGTTTTGATCTTCAAAAAATTTTTTAACTCAAGAAGGGAGGAAATATTTAAGAGATTCAGTGAAAATTTGTGAAGGTTTACTGAGTTTCGTAGGATGTTGAAATCGAAAAAAGTTTGAAGTTTGAAATTTGGATTTCGGATTTACCGCGGGAAAGAATCAGTTTAAAGAGGGTACGAGGGTGTCTCGCATCCAACTCGAGGAGCTGATTAAAAAAAGTAGTTTTCGTGAGAAAGGGTGTGGCTCCACGCCAAAAGAACCTACGAGACCTCGTGGCTCCATGTCAATAGAACCAGCTGATCCTCTCTCACACGAATAAAATTGTAAGGGAATTGAGAATAGCCTTAGGCTAATGAAGCTCAACTTGCTACCGAGTCAGGAGAGGAATTTAGATTTTTGATTTGTTTTTTGTCTTTTCTTGATTTTTTTGATGATTTGATTTTCTTTTGATTTAAATTTTGGTTTTGATTTGAATTTTGTTTCACTTTGGTTTGAATTTCATTTTGATTTGTATACACATTTTTATTTTGTTTAATTTTGGTAAATTCATTATTTTTTGTTTTTCATTTATTTGTTATTTCATTCATTGGAAAATTTATTGTTGTTTATTTGTTGTGAAATTTTATTGTATTCTTTTATGTTTTATGACTTTTTTTTAGTTGTATACTTTTTTTTTATTTTAGGATTTGGACCCAGTTACAAGCAAGTGCAGCATCTGTGCTTCGTAAAACAAGATTGTCTTTGAAATATAACGATGCACAGTACTTCTCGAGGTATCGTCCACTGACTAAAGCCACGTTTAAAAAATAACCCACTCTTCAAGGTACTATCAAAATTATTATTATTTTTTTTGCAAGTACCTACAAAGAGTTGTTACTTATACAGACACCACAGCTGGAAATGATGTAACTTTGTAGCTCTGTCGCAACGATCGTCGTTTCTTTGACACTGATTTGCAAGGATTGTCTAAGTTGTCATTAAGAAGTCGCTTTGACGCTCTTCAAATTAATGTTGGAGTTGTATTTGCTGGGTACTGAATGATATGACTTCAGGGTTGAATTCCCATCAATTGCTAATAACAAAGCCCTCTCTTTAATTCTTTCTTTCTGTGCCTAAAGCAGATTCAAAATTTACGCTCACGTGATAGAAATATTTTTCGTTGTCCAAAGTTATTTCTGAGTCAATTAATGACCGACCAAAAAACATAAAATCACTTGACTTTCTTCAAAGCATAATATCAGAGGAAACTTCTTAAGGTAGCCTTTCAAGTTTTATTAATTTGGGGAGGATTAAGACACTAATTTTTGATAATATGTTTGCCTCAAGATTCTTCTCAGGGAGTCTTCTTATTTGCTTTTCTTTTCTTTTCTTTTTTTTTGAGCTTTTCTCTTTTTTTTTCATTGAGGATTACTATATCTGGTAGAGCACATGTTAAAGATTTTGAATGTCTGGATTGTGACACCAATTTTTTATTTGTACTCACCTCAAGCTTCTCCTCAATTGAATCTTTACATTTTTTTTCTCCTTTTGTTTTATGAGAATTACTGTATCCGGTAAGACATATTTCTGTTAAAGATTTTGAATGTCGAAACTCCCCTAATTAATAAATCTGAAATGTTTCTTAACATGAATCCTGAGATATTATAACTCATCCAAAAGTTTGGACTCATTCACATGGCAGAAAATTAAAAGACTCTAGATATCCCGAGTCAATTACTCATATTTCAAGCACACTGCTTCATTTCAAAATCTACTTAGGACCCAGTCCAAATTCCTTAAAGTGAAAAACCGAGTTATTAGGGCACTAATTTCATTCTCCCTTAAAGTCATATTCTTATTAAAATGCTGAAGTTTCATCGTGTCTCACCCCTTCTTAATTGTCTTTCTGCTAAACTTTGAACGTCCTCGAGCGTATTATCAATATATTTTTTTAATTTTGCTGTGGTGGGAGGGTCGGGACCCACTATCCATCAAGTTGTTGTCTCTTTTAACTATTCTGTGGAGGGAGGGTCGGGACCCACTACCCATTATCCTTCTCTTATCCTTTTATTTGTCAATCCATGGCATTTGAACTTATTGGCAGCTTCGTCGTGGGACAGTCTTTCGGTGGATGTGTAGATCGTCTTTTAAAGAACATTAAGAAGTTAATGAAGTCCTTTACCTTGTAATTTCAGTGGTAATACTCAAGTTAACGCACTTGTCTTGTAAACTGGGCATCCTTTAAAATTTATTCATGTGAATTTTTTTTTCAAAATTCTGCATTTTGTTTTATTATTGTGTATTCGATGGGTTTTGAGAATTTTATTTTGATTTGAAATTTTAACAGAATTTTATTTTATTTAGTTTATTCGAAGGTTGTTAGAGCGGAATTTCAGTTTGACATGTTTACAACAAGTCAACCGAAAGAGGAATGAATTATCTGACCCAGTCCGAGATTTAGAGGAGGTTAATTCACATCGAAATCACATGAATAGACCGCCCTATTCTAACACACCTATTAGGGGTCCACCTCGCCTCTTTGGGGAGGTGGGAGGATTCCGGAACCTCTCTGTTTAGGGATGTCTAAACAGTGGCTCCAGAATCCAAAAGGAGCTGACTATACACGTTCAAGATAGAAATGAACGTGGTATGCCAACGGAAAGAATGGTAGTTTGGTCCACAAGGGGATGGACTCACTACCGATTTATGAAAGCAAAACCATCTGATCAAAATGGAGAGAGGAACTAGTCCCCAGCGGAGTCGCCAGAAATTGTCGGCATATTTTTTAGGTTGTGTGTTTTGAAAAGGGGTAACCTACAGAAGTTGTCGGCGAATTTTTTAGATTTTAAATTTAATTAAAATATATATATAATTTAGAAAGTAGTATTTGATTTTGAAAGTAATTTTGAGTTTGAAAATTTAAGATATAAAATCAAACTGATCTCACATCCCAAATAGTTTATATAAACGAGCACCGCACCACAAACCGTATATCTATCCCGAAGAATAGACACACTGCTTGATGATGGTGCTCGATTAAATAAACTAGAAGATTTGTGACATCCGTTTGGTCTGCGAACCAACTTTATAAGCCGACAAGTTCCCCTACTTAATATAAAGAAATTAAGCAGGGTTTATATTACCTAGGTTCTTAAAGTTCCCTATAAGGGCAAGCCCCTATAGTTAATTACATCTTAAATGACGGGAATCATTTACGAAAAATCTCGATAATGATTAGTGGTTTTGCTCTCAAGAATTTCAAAGTTTAAGGTTTTCAAACAATTGAATTTTGGAAATTTTAATTGGGAATGGATCAAATTTGGAACATTTAATTTCAGGAGTCCAAAGGAAGAGAAGTAGAAGAAGCTGAGGATCCAACAAGAATCTTGGCAAATTCCCAAACTATCCTATGGTTTGGTTTCAATTTGAGAATTTATTTAATATTGCAATCCTGCCAATTTTAATTAATTAGGACTTATATTTATATGATATAATCACACAAATAGCCTCGAAGATGTGAGGGTTTATGTCGTACCAAATGACTACCTCGGAGTCCTAAGACTAGTTAGGGCTTAATTTACATGACATGATCATGCAAATGCCTAACGAAGAGTTGAGGATTTATGTTGCACTAGGAAAACTACCTCGAAGTCCTATGGCTTGGTTATTTAATTCTAAGAAAGGATTAGTTGGTGTAGATTCGAGTTTTACTGAAGTAGATGACCGTGCTGCTCACTATGCTCCGAGCTCCTTGTTGTTGCAGAGGTTTAGTTTTATAAGGTGAAAATTAGGAGATGAGTGAAGTGTTTTGGTTTAGAAATCTTAAAGTCCAAATATTTTTAATATTTTAATTAAAACAAATCTTAAAGTTGTTTAAACAGAACCGATTAAGATCCCATGGTTCCGTCATCCCGACACCGTTATTTTCATCGAATTCACTTAGTCTAGATGAATTTGCTAAACTCAACTGAATGAGTTCTACACTTTTCATTTAGACCGTGGTAAATCCCGTTAGCAACACGTGGGTTACATCATCTGAGGTATTCCCGATCATTCAACGAGATGTTTTAATTTAGTTGCAATTGTAGTTTTGTTGTTCTATTTGTGATTAAATATTGAGTTATTTTATATTTTGAATGTTGTGGCGATGAATTTTATCTTGTTGTGACTTTTAATTTAATTTTGGGTTTCCGTTTTGTGACTATCCTTAAAGTTTCAGTTTTCATGCAACAATCTTGTTTAACATGCAAGAAAAAGTAAAGTGCAGTGCATGTAAGTAAATTGCAATAAAGTAAATTGCAATAAAATAAAAGCGTTCCTGGAGGGTCTTCTCGTCATCCCAAGCTGCACTTAAAACACATGTTAAGGCATTTAAATATTTCAACAAGTACCTAAGTAAAGCTAAGGGAAGGTTCTGGTTGTCTACCAAGATCATAATCCTATAACTAGTCATTTTCTATGACATCCAGGTTCTTGTGTTTTGTTTATGAATGATTTTCTTCACCAAAGTACAATTAAGTTCAATTGTTCTTCTAAAACATCTCATCATATTGAGAAAGTGCTTAGGACGAGTCCTAAATATCTTTTCAATACTTCCGAGATTATTTCGAGTCCAAGTAAAATTAGTTGCATAGGTGAATTAATCATCCAGGAGTTTAGTTAAGCTTTGTCTCTTGCTCAGTGAACTTGGGCATTTGATTACCTGATGAATGAAGTGACATCTCACTTAATACTCCATTTAAGAGTTATAATAATTAAAGCCTTTAGGGGCAAGTTGGTTTGTTGAGAATTTTAATCATTCTTAATTTGAAGTTTGAGTTAATGGTTTAAAGTGATTTAGTTTAATTATGAGGTTTTAATTAATAATTTTAAGTTTGGAAAAGTGTTCAAATTATTTTTGGTTTAAATCTTTATACTTTAAGTGATCTTAATATTTTAAATTAATCTTTGGTGTTTCAAATTCACTTAGGTTATTCATATATCTTAATGATTTGGTTTAGATTAATTATGATATTTTAGGTTAATCTTGATTAGTTTGATTTTTTATATTCTTAATTATGAACTGTCTTAATATTTCAAATTTGTTTTACTTTTATTATTGAGTGATGTTAATTTAATATAATTTAAATTTAATTTACTTGAATTTAACTTAATTTAATTTAATTTAATTTCAATATTTTAATTTAAATTTAATTTAACTGTTAAAATGTTAATTTAATTTAATTTTAATTTTAATTTAATCTTTACTTAATTTAATTTAATTGTTAAACCACTTAATATTTTGAGCTTTCCTTTAATTTAGGGGTTGTTTTTTTTAATTTTTAATTTACTTAGTTTGGATTATCATTTTAATCTTAATTAAGTGTTAAATATTATTGAAGTGATTTATTTAGTGATTTTTTTTATTAAAGAATTAATATCCTCTCAAGTTATATCCCTATTTTTAATAATTCAAATTTTCATTAATCTTCCAAAATTTAAATTGTTTAATAAGTTAAAGTTTCATTTTTGGTTTATTAAAAGCGATTAATGGGTTCCTACCCTTTTAATTTCCCAAAGTTTTAATCATCCAAGAAAGATAAAATCAAATATTTTACCCTCCATTTTAATTAAACCTAAAATTTTAATAAAGGGGTTTAAATTCTTTAATTACCTTTATGCCCTTTTAGGCTTATTTATTTCATAACTCACTAAATTGAGTTCAAATTAACTTGAAATTTTATTTCACCTCACTCACATGACAATTAAGACATTAGAGGAGAAAAATGTGATTTTTCTGAATTTAATTTAATTTATATAATTATTTTTTGTGAAAAATAAGGGTTTTAAATGGAAATTCAACAACATGACCAAGGAAATGTTTCTGTCCTTGAGAAAATTATGGGATGTTCCTAGTGACCAGAGGACCACTTGGACCAATTTTGGGGTTTTTTTGAAATATATTTTATTTATTATAATTATTTGGAGTTTTAGAGTGTTAATTAAATATAAAATAAAATAAGGGTTAAAAATTAAGTTTTATATTTTTCTTAAATCTCTCTAACCACAAGGAGTTCAGAGAAACAAATTTTATAATTTTTTGGTTTTTCTTTGATTTATTGGAATTAACTTAGTGAAAAGGTTGGAAAATACATTTTTAATATTAAAAATTGTTTTGAGCCTTTAAAATTCAATATCTTAACTTAGAGACTTAGGAAAAATATTTGGTTGGTTTCTAAGTGATTAAGAGTCAAAATGTGACATTTTTATGACTTCTATTATTTTTGTGATTTTTTTTATTTTTTAATCATTTAAATATAAAAAATATAATTAAAAATGAAAAATTTTAGAAAATTCCAATTTTAATTTTTATATACTTTTCTAATATTAGAAAGGCCACAAAACTAATTTGGTGAATTTTTAAAATGTATTGTTGGAATTATGAATTTTTAAAGTTTAATTTTGACCATGTGGCTTAATTAATTTATTTAGTGGGGCTAATCATTTCCAATTGACTTAAATATTTATGCAAAGTTCTCTGTATCCTAAAAATCAATTGAGAATTGATTTCAAGTTATTTTGATGTGTGGTTAACCCTAGTTAATTAAAATTCAATTTTGAGTATTTAGACTAATTAGGGTTATTCTTAATGAATTAAGCCTAACCATAATTATCCTAGGGTCCTCTAGTCCTAAGAAACTTTTCTAAATTTTTCTAAAATTTATTGAGCAATGTGCTAATTATTGGAATTAAAATACAAAAATAGTGACATAAACTTAAAAAATACATAAATTGCCATAGAGATAGCCTCTAACCTTGAAAACTTCAGGGAATGTTCCCAAGATCAGAGGCTTCAAAAGCCCTATGGTCTCATGCCATGGTGAATTGTGTATGCAAATGGAAAGAATCAAAATACTCAAAATAGAAAATAATTAATTAAAAATAAAATACTCATCAACTTTACCCAATTCCTTTTCCACATTGTTCTCCTCTATTCACTGAGTAAGTGGGTAATTTTATTTCATTTTTGTGATTTTTCTATGAAAAGTTATGATTTTTTGAAGTTTATGTCCAAAAATAAATCAAAAATCCAATTTCCCTCTCAAACTATCGCTATTAAGGGGGGCCACGTGTCGCTCTATGATTGGCTGATGCATTTCTGGTTATGGATGAAGCTCCCATCTGACTGCATCTCAGCCGTCCGTGCGATACACATGTGATTGGACGGCTACTGCTCCTCTCTCCTAGTTCTATTCACCCAA
The DNA here is from genome assembly GCA_022702705.1 of Papilionanthe hookeriana x Papilionanthe teres. Lineage (NCBI taxonomy): Eukaryota > Viridiplantae > Streptophyta > Magnoliopsida > Asparagales > Orchidaceae > Papilionanthe > Papilionanthe hookeriana x Papilionanthe teres. The sequence continues at coordinate 21,113,362 of CM040426.1, forward strand.
AACCGTCTACCTTCAAACCTTGATATCTCACTCGTTTTTCAACAAAACTGTGTGAAATTTTTTTTAAAATGATCATCTAATCGAGTAGTACACATCTATATGGTGATGATATACTTAAAGCATGTGAAGATTTACAGAAATTTAAAATAAGCTCGGTTGGAGGAGAAAAAATTTGATACCTTTGTCCAAGAGGTGAGGCCTCAATTGTAAATGATTTGATTGAGCTTAGGAGTGCTTGAATAAGCTTTAAGAATAATTTGGTAGAGTTTCTCCAAGGTAATCTTTTGCATCTCTTCTCTTTGGCCATGAATGGAGCTTAAATAGAGGAGTTTAAGTTCAAATTGTTCAATGCATGAGGTAGGGCTTGGTTAACCTTTCCATGGTCTGATTTGGGCTGAGAAAAGCTCCCTTAATTCAGCTTGATTAGTGGGGAGAAGTCACAATCCAAGTACAATTAGGCTTAAGCATGGGTTAGGGGAGACATGGGAGTGCTTAATTACTTTAAGGGAATCAAGAAAGAGGCTCCTCCTCTTGCCCATGATGGTATGGTCACATGAACACCACTCACATGGCTTGCATGGGGCTTAAGGATAGCCTTTGGCTTGTCCATGGCTTGGCCAATTTTCATGAAAAAATGTTATTTGGAATTTTTTGAAAACTTTGGATTTTTTGATTGGTTTTGTCATGATGCTATTTTGGTTTAATCAAAATGATGGGTTTTGGACTTAGGGGTGATTTAAATCATAGGGAATGATGAGGGAAAACTTCATGTGGGCTTTGGAATGAAATTTGGGCTTTTGAATTTGTTGGAAGTGGGCTTTTAAAAAGGTTTAAGGAGGTGGGCATTTAGGTTTGAAAACAAATTGGTAGATGGAAATTTTGTAAAAGATTTGGTCAAACAAATGTTGGGTTTAGTTTAGGGATGTGGTATGAGTGATTTGGAACAAATTTGAAGTGATTTGGAATTGAATTGGGTTTAATTTGGGTCTTTTTAGTAAAGGGGCCAAAATTGGGCTTCAAGATTCAAATTGGAATTGGATCCAAATGTTAATAAAATTGGGCTTGTATTTAGTATAAATTGATATTGGGGATATTGAATTGAAGTTTAGAATTGAATTGGATCAAAATTGAGGTCAATTGGGTTGATTTGGTTTGATATTGGGTCCACTTGGGTTAAAAATGGGTCAAATTGGGGGTTTTGGTAAAAGTGTGTTAAATTGACAAAATTGGCTTATGGTGTAGTTGAACAAAATGAAATTGGGAATATTTTGGATTTTCTGGAATTTTCTTGGAATTTTTGGAATTTATTGATTTTTGGTTAAAAAGGGCATTTGATAGGTTTGGTGGGTGTAGGGCCCCGGAGGTCAAAAATTGAAATTTTGGAAAAATGAAGATTGAACAAGTTTGAGTAGAATGGAATCACTTTGGTTGAGCCATGAAGCCATATCAAGCCCATAAGAGCCATGAGAGGACTCATTGAGGCATTCACTATGTTGTTCCTAACCCTCTTAGCCAATAGCTTAGGGGTTGAGGACCATCCATATGGATTACCTACATGAGTCATGTTGACCTCATTTTACAATGGGTCAATACCTTTTGACCTAAAAAGTCAACTTTGGTCAAACTGGTCAAACCAGACCCAGTGACCAACCCTGTTGACCCCATAGGCCAACCCTATGACTTAAAAAGTCAACTTTGGTCAAACTGGTCAAACCAGACCTAATGACCTACACTGTTGACCCCATAGGTCACCCTTATGACCTAAAAAGTCAACTTTGGTCAAATTGGTCAAACCAGACCTAGTGACCTACACTGTTGACCCCATAGGTCACCCTTATGACCTAAAAAGTCAACTTTGGTCAAATTGGTCAAACCGCACTCAATGACCTACCCCGTTGACCCCATAAGTCAACCCTATGACCTAAAAATCAACTTTGGTCAAACCGGTCAAACCGGACCTAATGACCTACCCTGTTGACCCCATAGGTCAACCCTATGACCTAAAAAGTCAACTTTGGTCAAATTGGTCAAACCAGACCTAGTGACCTACCCTGTTGACCCCATAGGTCAACCCTATGACCTAAAAAGTCAACTTTGGTCAAAATGGTCAAACCAGACCCAGTGACCAACCCTGTTGACCCCATAGGTCAACCCTATGACCTAAAAAGTCAACTTTGGTCAAATTGGTCAAACCAGACCTAATGACCTACACTGTTGACCCCATAGGTCACCCCTATGACCTAAAAAGTCAACTTTGGTCAAATTGGTCAAACCAGACCTAATGACCAGTCCTGTTGACCCATAAATCAACCTTTTAACCCACTAACACATTTAAAACACCACAATGACAAAATCACAGTACATTGGACATCTTAAAATCAATTTGACCAATTTGGGCTAACTTGGGTCAACCCAAGTCAAAATTGGTCAACACTTATCTATTTTAATTAAAATAGATAAAAAATGACATAAAAATAACAAAATTAATCAAATAATTAATTTCAAAATTATTTTGATTAATTAAAATGATTAATGATTTAATTTTCAACATTTTAATTAAATGACATAATTAAAATGAAAATTAAATTAAAAATCATAAAATGACATAAAATGACAAAAATAATCAATTAATTAATTTGAAATCATTTTCAATTAGTAAATTGATTAATCAAATAATTTCCACCAATTTTAATTAATAAAAAAAATTAATTAAAATGGAAATTAAAGGGGAGGGATGAAAATACAAGTGGGCTCTTCATATTTAATTGGGCTAATTCATTTTAAAAGCCTCTTTAACATATAAAAAGTCCATTTTAAAGTTTATTCTAAAGCCCATCCTAAAGCCCATCCTAAAGCCCATCATCCATGGCTTAACCCCCATGGTTATGCATGGAATGAGGTGTCATCACCTCCCTCATTCCCTCCTTAAGGTGGCCGGCCAACATAGGTCAAAAATGACCACCACCCAAGCCACCCAATGAGGAAAAAACCTCACATGTAACCTCTCTTTACCATGGTAAATGGAAATGATGAAGGCTAGGCTATAGGCTAGGTTATGTGTCATCACTTCCTAAGCTCATGGATTGGGTTGTAAGCTCCTTAGCAAGCCTTGCAACACCTCACCATTCACCTCCCACAATGGCCAATGGACATGAGACAAAATGATAATATTTACCATGAAATACTTAGAGAGAAAAATCTAAGCTTATCTCCTGCCAATTGATCACCCAATCAGCATTTAGGGGAGATAAGTAATGCCCAAGAATAGCCTAAGGCAAGCCAACTCCATCATTTGGCTATAAATAGAGCCCTTGGCCGAAACTAGCAAAGGAGGAAGAAAATATTTAGTGAGACCTATAGGCTGCCCAAATCCTCCTGCTCCCAACATAAAAGTTCTTCCTAAGAGTCCCCACTATCTTTTAGGAGTGAAACCCAGCCATAGATCTAACCCATTTGAGCCAATTTGAGCCATTTTCAAAATCAGCCCAAATCAGGACCAATTCCCAAATTCCTCTCCAACCACAACTTTTGGAACAAATTGCTGCTTCCACAATCTTCTCTTGGGGTCCAAGAAGACAACCATAGGGTCTGATCTGACTTGATCCACTTGTGGCCAAGGTATGGAATTTATATTTGCAAAATAATTCATGTTTTTAATAAATCATGTATTTTGCTAGCTCAAAAGTGTATCATCACTGTATGGATTGATACTACTTGTCTAGATGAGCATTTAAAAAAAAACTCACTCAATTTCATCAATAAATGAGTGAGATATTAATGTTTGAAGTTCAATGGCTACAGAATTTCGGGATTAAATCCCGAATTTTCTGCGTCGTCCGATCCGGCGCCATTGGAACAGACGGCGCAGATCTGCGCCGAACGGAGCCCCGCGGTCCGACCGCTGCACGGGATCTTCCCGCCCGTTCGACGCGTCCGAGGACACGTGTCGAACGGGCGTGAGTTCGGTGGCGCGATATTAAAAAAAAAAGAAAATTTCTTTTTAATCCCTTAAACTTCAAAAATTCATATCTCTTTAACCAGAGGTCCTAAAAATAAAATAAAAATACCTCTGGAAAGCTCTTGAAGAGAAGAAAATTATGAGACCAAAATCATAATTTTATTCTCAGTATTTAATTTTTAATTAATTAAATACTCTCTGGAGTATTTTAATTATTAAAAATTATTTATAAATCAAAAAATTATGAAACTTTGAGGCATTTATCTTTATGTTCTTAGGGACCTTCCATAATTTTTCTAAGGACAGAAAACATGCCTAGGATACTTTTCTTGAATTTTCAAGTTTCTTTGTAATTATTTCAAATAATAATTATAAAAATTTGAAAATTAAGCAAATAAAAATACAAATGACTAGGAATGATAGGGCAACAGATAATAACCCTAGGAAAATATTCCTAAGTCATAAAAACAATTTTGAATGACATTTTGAAATTTAGGGATAAAATCATTTATTAATTAAATAATTTTAATCCCAAAATGACCCTTTATGAATTTAAATTATTTTCATCAACAAAAACTTTGAAGATAGTTTTAGTCTATGATAGGCTAATAATAAACCTCACTTGAGTTTAAAATGACAAGATTAGATTCAATTAGGGTTTAAAATGACATTTAATCCATTAAACCTTACCTAAATTAGGTTTAATAAAAATTAAACTCCTTTAATTAAGTTTAAAGACACACTAAACTTAATTAACCCATTAAACCTTACCTAAATTAGGTTTAATAAAAATAAAACTCTTTTTAATTAAGTTTAAAGACACACTAAACTTAATTAACCCATTAAACCTTATATAAATTAGGTTTAATAAAAATTAAACTCTTTTTAATTAAGTTTAAAGACACACTAAACTTAATTAACACATTAAACCTTACATAAATTAGGTTTAATAAAAATTAAATTTTCTTTTAATTAAGTTTAAGGACATATTAAACTTAATTAATCAAAACTAAACACCCTTAATTAGGTTTAAAGACATACTAAACTTAATTAACCTCCTTAAACATAAGGTTTAATAAAATCTAAATCCTAATTAGGTCTAACCCTTAGACCTAATTAAACCTTTAAGCCTTAACTAACTAAGGTTTAATTATACCTAAACCCTAATTAGGTCTAACCCTTAGACCTAATTAAACCATTAAGCCTTAATTAACTAAGGTTTAATCAAACTTAAACCCTAATTAAGTCTAACCCTTAGACTTAATTAAACCATTAAGCCTTAACTAACTAAGGTTTAATAAAATCTAAATCCTAATTAGGTCAAACCCTTAGACCTAATTAAACCTTTAAGCCTTAACTAACTAAGGTTTAATCATACCTAAACCCTAATTAGGTCTAACCCTTAGACCTAATTAAACCTTTAAGCCTTAACTAACTAAGGTTTAATCAAACTTAAACCCTAATTAGGTCCAACCCTTAGACCTAATTAAACCATTAATCCTTAATTAACTAAGGTTTAATCAAACTTAAACCCTAATTAAGTCTAACCCTTAGACTTAATTAAACCATTAGGCCTTAACTAACTAAGGTTTAATAAAATCTAAATCCTAATTAGGTCTAACCCTTAGACCTAATTAAACCTTTAAGCCTTAACTAACTAAGGTTTAATTATACCTAAACCCTAATTAGGTCTAACCCTTAGACCTAATTAAACCTTTAAGCCTTAACTAACTAAGGTTTAATCAAACCTAAACCCTAATTAGGTCCAACCATTAGACCTAATTAAACCATTAAACCTTAACTAAATAAGGTTTAATCAAACTTAAACCTTAATTAGGTCTAACCCATTAGACCTAATTAAACCATTAGACCTTAACTAACTAAGGTTTAATCAAACATAAACCTTAATTAAGTCTAACTCATTAGACCTAATTAAACTATTAAGTCTTAACTAAGTAAGACTTAATCAAACACAAATCCTTATTAAGTCTACTACATTAGACTTAATTAATTGTTGAACCTTAATCAACTAAGGCCTAATTAAATCCAAATCCAACCTTTAGTCCAAATCCAACATAACCTAAACATAACCTAACTTGAGTTCAACCTAACTTGAACTCAAGTTAACCTAAACTTTAGGTTCAACCCACATTGAACCTAACTTAAATTAAAAACTTAGGTTCAACCTGACATGAACCTAACCCAAAAACCTAACTTAAGTCTAACCCATATTAGACTTAAGTCAAACCATACTTAGGTTCAACCTAACATGAACCTAAGTCTAACTCAAACCTAACTTAAGTCTAACCTATATTAGACTTAAGTCAAACCAAACTTAGGTTCAACCTAACTTGAACCTAACTTAAACTCAAACCTTAACTTAAGTTCAACCCATATTGAACTTAAATCGACCTTAAGTCTAGGATCAACCTAACTTGAACCTAACTTAACCTAAACTCAAAACTTAACTTAAGTTCAACCCATATTGAATTTAAGTCGACCTTAAGTCTAGATTCAACCCTTACTTCGAACTTAAGTCAAACATCAAACCTCAGGTTCAACCTGACATGAACCTAAGTCTAACCTAAACCAACTTAAGTCTAACCCATATTAGACTTAAGTCAAACCATACATAGGTTCAACCTGACATGAACCTAAGTTTAATCTTAACCTAACTTAAGTCTAACCCATATTAGACTTAAGTCAAATCATACTTAGGTTTAACATGACATGAACCTAAGTCTAACCTAAACCTAACTTAAGTTCAACTCATATTGAAACCTTAGGTTCAATCGACAAGAAACCTAACTCAACTTAGCTTGACATAAACCTTAGGTTCAACATACATGAACCTAATCTTAGCCTAACTTAAGTTCAACCTACATCAAACTTAAGTCCAAACCTAAACCTTAGGTTCAACTCAACTCGAACCTAAACCAAAACCAAACTTAGGTTCAACCTGACATGAACCTAAGTCAAACTTAAACCAAACTTAAGTCTAACCCATATTAGACTTAAGTTAAACCAAACTTAGGTTCATCCTGACATGAACCTAAGTCAAACTTAAACCTAGCTTAAGTCTAACCTACATTAGACTTAAGTCTAACCAAAATTAGGTTCAACCCGACATGAACCTAAATCAAACCTAAACCTAACTTAAGCCTAATCTACATTAGACTTAAGTCAAACCAAACTTAGGTTCAACCCACATTGAACCTAAATCAAACTTAAACCTAACTTAAGTCTAACCTACATTAGACTTAAGTCAAACCAAACTTAGGTTCAACCTGACATGAACCTAAATCAAACCTAAACCTAACTTAAGCCTAATCTACATTAGACTTAAGTCAAACCAAACTTAGGTTCAACCCACATTGAACCTAAATCAACTTAACCTAACTTAAGTCTAACCTACATTAGACTTATGTCAGACCAAACTTAGGTTCAACGCACATCGAACCTAAATCAAACCTAAACTTAGCTTAAGTCTAACCTACATTAGACTTAAGTCAAACCAAACTTAGGTTCAATCCACATTGAACCTAAATCAAACCTAAATCTAACTTAAGTCTAACCTACATTAGACTTAAGTCAAACCAAACTTAGGTTCAGCCTGACATGAACCTAAGTCAAACTCAAACCTAACTTAAGCCTAACCTACATTAGACTTAAGTCAAACCAAACTTAGGTTCAACCTGACATGAACCTAAGTCAAAATCAAACCAAACTTAAGTCTAACCCATATTAGACTCAAGTTAAACCAAACTTAGCCAAACATAATCTAACTTGAGTTCAATCCAACTTGAACTCAAGTAAACCTAAACTTTAGGTTCAATCCACATTGAACCTAACTTAAACTCAAGCATAACCTAACTTGAGTCCAATCCAACTTGAACTCAAGTAAACCTAAACTTTAGGTTCAATCCACATTGAACCTAACTTAAACTCAAACATAACCTAACTCGAGTTCAATCCAACTTGAACTCAAGTTAACCCAAACTTTAGGTTCAACCCACATTGAACCTAATTTAAACCTAACCCAACTTGAGTCCAATCTAACTTGAACTCAAGTTAACCTAAACTTTCGGTTCAACAAACATTGAACCTAACCTAAACATAACCTAACTTGAGTTCAACCTAAATTGAACTCAAGTTAACCTAAACCTTAGGTTCAACCCAAATTGAAGCTAAATCGACATAAACCTTAGATTCAATCCAAATTAAATCTAAATCGACATAAACCTTAGCTTCAATCGAAATTGAATCTAAATCAACATAAACTTTAGGTTCAACCTAAATTGAACCTAAATCGACATAAACCTTAGGTTCAACCCAAATTGAACTTAAATCGACAAAATTGAACTTAAATCGACATTTCAACCAAACTCGGACATTCGACAACTCTGGATCAATAGACACTTTGACCAGGTAATCTAAATATCTTGACATGACATTATTTCTAACTTTGTTTTCCTTGCAGGATAAAGACATGAAGTTTCGTTAGATTTTCTTCGCATGTTATAGGGTGTGCTAACTCTGTTTTGCAGGACATCGACGACGGAACATTGACAACAAAACGAGAACTTTTAGGATAGCCACAAAACCTAAACTTTCTACAAACAACAAAACAATCCACCGCGAAGGAACAACATAAACCCAATATAAACAAAACTTTCTGGAAGTATTGATTCTTCAGAAACACACAGCCACGATAATACTTACACTTTTTCGAGGACAAATGTTAACCTTAATCGGGAGTTCTCCTAGGCAGTATTAATTGCTCAGGATGTAATTAACTATAGGAGCTTGCTCCTATAGGAGAGTAAAGAACTCAAGATAGGTATTTTACCTACAAGACCTCTCTGGTTATCCAAGATCTTCATGTGATCTTCTTATATGAAAAACTTCAGTAATTACACAATCTGAAGACTTTTTCTATGAGATTGTCATTTTGATCTCTTTTTCTCTCAATCTCTATCATGATTAATCCTTCTTCAAATTCTCCAAAGACTTCTGACAAAAAGTCTAAGTAGAATAAGAATTAGGGTAATGGATAGAGAAAGAGAGTTGCGACTCCTTGACATTGACATGATACAGGAATTGACGGCGACGACATGCGAAACCAAAAATATATTTTCTATCGCCATCAAGTCAGGAAGTCAAGCTAGGTATGAATGGTTTTAGGATTTGGAATGTGTGTGAAAGTGTAATGTGTGCGGGTCAACCCTCACCAGACCAGGCCACCCAGGGTAGTCCCAAGGCTAAAGAGTCCTATATGGAACTCATCCTTTAAACCTCCACATTTGATCTTAACCCTCCAAGTGACTTAGGGGTTTACAATCAAACTTATGGGGTTTGCAGGGCGTTTAGAGGTGTTTAAATTTCTAAGTGGTGGGTTCCATTTCTAGTCCTCTAAGATAGTCAAAGGGAAAGCCTAAGGCTATATCCTAAGAACTAAGGGGAGAGAAGAGAAAAGACCTCATCAAAAATGAGGTCAACAGGGTCTATAAGTTTTTCTGAAAGCCTCATTTAAATAATTGCACTACACTCACTACTAAGTGCAACAGTCTCGTGGTCTTTGAACCTTCTTTTTCTTTTAAGAATATCCTTCAACAAAGGGAATATTAATAGTTAACGTCTTAAGGATTTCCAAAAAATTTGCAAATCTATTACCCATATTCAGTTTCTTTAGTATTTAAGGAAAAAGAGGAGGTGGTGTTTCAACTGTTATCTTCATTGGCTCTAACGGATACTCATCAGGATATATCTTATTAGAACCTTTCTCAATGTTCACTTCCTCTCTTTCAACTTCGACTTCTTTTTGAACTCTTGTTTCCAATTCTTTTCCACTTCTTAATTGAATAGCCTTGATTTGCTCTTTGTTTTAATCTTTTGGGTTGATCTCAACATTGCTTGGAAGATTTCCATAAGGTCTATTATTAAGCACAGTAAAGATATGTCCTAATTGATTCTCAATGTTCTTCATTGCAACATTTTGAGCTTAAATTTGATTTCTCATATTCATAATCATTTCCTCAGTAGACAAATTCTTTTCCTTATATTGTTGGTTACTATTAAAACCTGGAGGATAAGAAGGTCTAAAATTGGTATTTCCTTGGTTGATTAGATTTCCAACTAGATTCATATAATCGTTTCCCCATTGCGGGTTAACAGCAGCATTAGTATTATTCCAGTAGAAATTTGGGTGATTCCTCTAACTAGGATTGTAATAATTTGAATAAGGGTTTTTGAATTTGTTACTTATGGCATTCAATGATTCATAAGGTGGTTAAGAGTTTATCATTTGTCGTGGTAAATTTTTTTTCCAATATTAGTGGTGTTCAAGAATAATTCATTCCATATTGATCTATTTTCTTTGAAAGTGCAGCAATTTGAGAGACTATCATAGTTATTGCATCAGAATCATGAATACTGGCTATTCTCTTAGGATTTACCCACTCAGAGGACCATTGAAAATTATTAGTAGCTATCTCCTCAATTAATGAATATGTTTCATCAAAAGGTTTAGACATTAATGATCCACCAGCAGCAGCATAGATAATCAATCTCAAAGATCCCACTAATCCATTATAAAATTTTTGAATTATTAACCAATTTGGTAAAGCATGATGTGAAAATTTCCTCAGAAGATCTTTAAATCTTTCCCAAACTTCATACATAGATTCTCTTGCAAACTAACTAAAAGATGTGATATCATTTCTCAACTTAGCAATTTTAGAAGGAGGGAAATATTTTGACAGAAACTTCTGTGAAAGTTCGCGCCAAGTTCTGATAAATCCAGATGCTAACAAGTTTAGCCACGCCTTAGCCTCATCACTTAGAGAAAAAGGAAAAATTTTAAGTCTAACACCATCATTCGACACTCCATCATATTTAAAAGTAGCACACAGTTCTAGAAAACTAGTGAGATGTAAATTAGGATCTTCATTAGGTGGTCCTCCAAATTGATTATTTTGTACCATTTGGATAATAGCGGGTTTAAGTTCAAATGAATTAGCAGCAACATCAGGCTTTTGGATAGTTAAGTAAATTTCATCTGTTGTTGGATTAGCATAATCTCTTAAAGGTCTTGGAATGTTTCCATTTTGATTGTTTAAATTGTTTGCCATTTTATGAGTTTTTTCATATTTTTTTGTTGTTTTTCAAATTTTGCTAATTGTACACTTTAATTCAGAATTGTAAGGCAATAAACCTATAGATCCACTACTACGCATACAATCACAATAAGCACACTAACAGTAAACAAACACACACAATTATGACTTGTAATTCAAATACAAGATTTCAAATACTACGAAATTAATTTTAACAGTTTTTTACCTTACCGCCCCGACAACAGTGCCAAAAACTTGGTGTGACTTTTTTAATTTGCCAAAATTTAGGAACTCAGATTTATATTTATATTAATTTAGATTTTCAAAATGAGTCACACAATTAATGCAAGTATACATATTGCTCAAGTAATAAAGGGCTCTAATAGAGTCCTATATATCGATCCCACAGGGAGGCAATTAATTTCAAGGCGTAGCACAGAAATCACTATTCAAATCACAACACGATTGCAAGTAATTTTGATTTTTAAAATAGGTGCAAACAATAAAAGTTACTATTTCTACTAAAGTACGCAACAACAAGTTAAACTAACACACAACACTAAATTTATGACTAAACACAGTTGAAAGAAGAGAGTCTTCCTCCTTTTCAACGTTAATTCATTGATTATTGTGACATAGATCAAAGATGCAAAAGTATTGTGCCAAATTGGAGTAATCCTATTATTTACCAATATTTCAACAAATAAAGAACATTGGCTAGTCTTAAGTTTAGTCCCCAAATCTGTGGCTAGGCTAGGAGGATACTGGCTCTCACTCCAGAGCTCCCACTTCCCTTCCCCTGATGGGTCTCTCACTTTGGTTTCCAAATCTTAAGACCAAATTGAAGATTTTAGCCTGTCACACTAAAATTTCCAATTATATGCCCATCGAAGTATATTTCCCTATTTATTTTCACTCAACCCTTAAGAATTATGTTCCTAATTCATGGACATCGAATGTAATCTTCACTTAAGTTATGGAACTAATAATCCTTTCGGAACATAAGTTTCATAATAAGTTTTAACAATTCAATTGGCCATATCAAAAATTAAATGAAGTTCTAAGTAAAAAGATCATCACAAATTATCCATAATTAATCAGCACATCATTTCCATTTTACAACATCAAAACATCACATGAGATGGAGAAAGACGAAGAAATCTACTCATGACTCATGAGGAAAGGATGACACAACATGGATTTTATATATATAAGCAATGTCTTACAATTAGTGTAAAGAAAATACTACTTATCTCAAACTCTTCCCCAAGCGAATCTCAAGGAACTCCTTTGACTCCTCTTCTTTTTTCACAACAACACACAATTATCTCTTTAGAATAGTTAGGAAGAAGAAATCTCTCACTTTCCCTCTTCTCCTACACTCCTTGGAAGAGAATTTACAAACCCTAGATCATTCTCTATATACTTCCCTAACACTCTCTACTCTCTAACACTCACTAAACACACACCCCCTTGAAATCTCTCCCAAAAGTGTTTTAAATTCGGCCATAACTGATTTCCCAAGAGTTTTTGCATGCATCCCTCCAAAATCCATCCAAATGCTTTGAATCTAGTTTGAAATAGGGATAGGGCCTGGTTCGGCGCTAGATAGTGCGTCTTTCGGTGTTATTTTATGCCATTTGGACAATAATTCTCTGGAAATGGGTGCGGTTCGGAGCTGGATAGGGCACCATTTGGCGCTAGTTCTACTTTTACTCTTTGGCTCCTTTTTGCTCCAAATTTTCTCCTTTTTGTTTCCTTTTACTCCAAAGGCCTCTAATCATTATACCTGCAAGAAATCATGAAAAATACCTTCCATTAAAGTGCAATATCATCAAAAACAGGTTTGAAATGGATAGTAAAAAGCTATCAAATTTTCAGTGGATCAATTTAAGTTGAGAATTATCTCTTATGGCTCTCCCAAGGTGGCATTCATAATGAACTCTTGTTGTGATGATAATTGAGTTACACTCATGGCTCTATCCTGTAGGTCACTCCATGGGGTGGATATAGCTCATAAAATGAGTTGGTTTTACCCTCTCTCATGAGCTTACAAGTCACACAATCACCTTGGCATTGAGTGACACATAAACTTCCTCTTTATCTCATTTCCTTAATTAACCATAATGAGCTCTCCATAGATTTGGCTCATGTGTATTGTGTAGGGAATGAGGTGTGTGGTAACTTCACAATGGGCAAGCTAACCTTCATCCACATAGGTCAGCATGTCATCCATTATTTGGTGACGAAATGACAAATATATTACCATTTTCTTTATTTTCAAAATTTGATAATTATGAGCTCATCACATGATGTAATTGTGATCTAAGCCGTGATTTTATTTCATTTGATGGATATTAAGGTGAATAATGATTCACCAAATATTTCTCCAAGCATTCATGAGAGGAAAACACCTCACCATTTTCTTCATGATGGCCTCATAATGGTGTTTAACCATGGATGAGAATGATGAATCATAAATTGGTTAAAGTTCTAACCATGTGATGATGGAATTGAATGGGTTTTGGGTGACCCATTAGTGCCTCCCCATATTTTAGAAATAAGTTTAAAAATCAATTAGGGTTTTATGATGTCATGTGTGATGTCATAAATTTAAATTCAATGTAGGGTTATTTTCATATAATTCCATTACTAATTAATTAGTAATTAATTATAAATGTAGAAAATTATAATATTAACCCATAAATTAATCAAAATGATTTTCAGAATTAATCATTTAATTAATTTTATTGATTTGGTTCAAAATTGAAGATTTTGACTAAATTTGACTTTAGTTGAGTATGGTTGACCAGGGTGGGTCATGGTTGACCAGTCTAGGTCCAAGTTTGACTCAAATGATCTACTTAACCTTGTCATGGTTAATTAAATCATGGGGCTATTAATTTTGGTAATGTAATCTAGGTTTGACTAAATTTTACCAAATAATGTTATTTGATCATTTTAATGTCTTATATTGATCAAATGGATCAATTTTGACCAATTTAGTGTTTGGGCAGTGTAATAGTCATTTAGGTCATGAATTGACCATTTTGACCAAATTTGACCATTTTAGTCAAAAGTTGACCATTTTAGTCAAAAGTTGACCACTTTGGTCAAAGGTTGATTTATTGGGTCAATGCAGTGATCATTGTGTCATGAATTGACCATTATGACTTATTTTCACCATTTGGGTCAAGGGTTGACCTGTTTGGTCAAAAGAGTAGCCATTGGGTCATGGATTAACCATTTTGACCTAGTTTGATCATTTGGGTCAAAGGTTAACATGTTTGGTCAATGGGGAGGTCATTGGGTCATGGATTGATCATTTTGACCTAGTTTGACCATCCGGGTCAAAGGTTGACCAGTTTGGTCAATGGAGAGGTTAGTGGGTTATGGATTTACCATTTTGACCTATTTTGACCATCTAGGTCAAAGGATGACATGTTTGGTCAGTAGGGTGGTCATTAGGTCATGGATTGACCATTTTGACCTAATTTGCCCATTTGGATTAATTCTTGACCAATTTGGTTAATGGAGAGGTCATTAGGTCATGAATTGACCGTTTTGACCTAATTTGACCATATGAGTCAAAGTTTAACCTGTTTGGTCAATAGGCGGTCATTAGGTCATGGATTGACCATTTTGACCTAGTTTGACCATTTGGGTCAAAGGTTGACCTTTCTAGTCAATAATTTGATCAGATCAGGTTTTGTCATTGCTGATTTTATCATTTTAGGATGTCATTAAGATTTTGGTTTAAAAGGCTTCATTAGAATTTTACCCTAGAAATTAGGGTTTAGTGACAATTAGTGAGATTTAGGTAGTTAATATTGGTAGACTTCCTGCCTTAAGATGATCTAGAAATGATCCTCATAAAAGTGAGGTCAACAAAGCCCCCAAAATCTGTGGAATTCTACACAAGTATGCCGCACATATTGGTGTTGACCGAAACAGTTTAATTAACCCAACAGAAAACTAAAGTGAGAATAGATGTCATTTCATTTTTTCAGAAACATCAAATGTCAATATGTTGATTTTGAGAAGGAATGCTATACGGCTTATATCCTTTCTCAAAGAAAGAGCTTAGGAATGCCATATTTCCGTGTCAGAAAGGGACATAAATTAAATAGCTAGAAAGAGAGAGGATTTCATATCATCTCTTAGAAATATCAAATGTCGATATTCTGATTTTGAGAAGAAATGTTATGTGACTTATATCCTTTCTCCAAGAAAGAGCTATAGGAATAACCTATTTTTGTGTCAGGAAGGGTTTTATATCCAATAGCTTCAGAGAGAGAGAGAGGATGTTATATCATCTCTCAGAAATGTCAAATGTCGATATGTTGATTTTCTGAAGGAATGTTATACAACTTATATCCTTTCTCGAAGAAAGAGCTATAGGAATGTCATTTTTCTGTGTCAGGAATGGTCTTATATGCAATAGCTAGAGAGAGAGGATGTCATATTATTTCTCAGAAATGTCAAACGTCGATATGTGAATCTTGAGAAGGAACGTTATACAACTTATATCCTTTCTCAAAGAAAAAGTTAATGGAATTCCTCTTTTTTGTGTCAAGAAGGGTCTTTTATCCAATAACTGGAGAGAGAGTGGATGCTAAACCATCTCTCATATATCTCAAATATCGATATGTTGGTTTTGAGAAGGAACACTATACGACTTATATCCTTTCTCAAAGAAAAAAGTTAATGGAATGCTTATTTTTCATGTTAGGAAGGGTCTTATATCCAATAACTGGAGAGAGAGTGGATGTTATACCATCTCTCAGAAATGTCAAATGTCGATATGTCGATTTTGAGAAGGAAAGATATACAACTTATATCCTTTCTCAAAGAAAAAGTTAAAGGAATGTCATGTTTCTATGTCAGGTAGAGTCTTATATCCAATAACTGGAGAGAGAGTAGATGCAATATCATCTCACAGAAATGTCAAATGTCAATATGTCAGTTTTGAGAAGGAACGCTATACGACCTATATCCTTTCTCAAAGAAAAAGTTAAAGCAATGTCATGTTTCCGTATCAGCAAGGGTCTTATATCCAATAGTTGGAGGTTATGTGTGAAAAACACATGAAGAATAGCATATCCACTGGGGATTTGACTTTTACAGGTCATAGGATAAATCTCATGTTAATTATCACAAGTTGCTTATTATGTTATTTTTATTTTAAAGTGTTCATTTTGGCATTTTTAGACCTGTCGATGTATTATTGATAGTTGGGGAATATCTAACAAAATTTTGTTCCACTACCAAAGATAATGTACATTGATATTAAAATTCAATAGTGTGTCATATGTCACACGGCACACATTACAAACCGTCTATATAACATCATATTAAAAATTTTCATATTGCCTTTTTTATCCTTGTAATCTTGGACACTGCTAGACCTACTACAAATATCTAACACTCCAAGACATTCTCTGTAAAATATGTCCTAGTTGTTTGAATATTCATGGGGTCATGGTAGTTTCAAACGATTTAATCCCTCGAGCTCTGGCACAGGTTCATAACTGATCTGTCTTTTGTCAGGAAGCATTCTTCCTAGTGTAACTGAGATCCTTTGTCTGCCCACACTGGGTATGCAATGTTTAGCAACATCAGCTCCATTCCCTTTGTAAGACTAGGACTGATCCACGCGAAAGGGTAATTTGATAAAATCCACGAAATTCTCTCGGTCCCACAATCCTAATCTCTCTTCCAAACATGATAGAGCATCTTTTTAAGAGTGATAACGTGGAGAAAGGTCTCTCAAAGTCATGACTATCAATATGTGGAGGGATGTAATCCTCTTTTAAGTAAATGTTGATGATGCAGCTGTCGGGAATACAACTATGTAGTATTATATCCCAAGTTACTAGTCGCTTTATGATTTGAACAAAGACTGTGGGCATCAGGTCTACTTGTTCATGTTGTAGAATCCCAGGAAGATTGCCATCTTGGTCTTTGGAGTAATTGTAACAACATCCATATTGGATAGTCACTTGTCCTTTACCGCGTATCAATTTATTTGGCTCAGAAAATGTCCTTTTCTTCAAACTTCCAGCTCGTCCAAGATCTCAAGCATCCATTAAATGCTCAACAATGGTAGCATGTTCATCGTCATCAAAGACTCTTGTGACCAATTTAATACCTTCTAGTATGTTTATAGTCTAACCATCAGTATGTTTAAATTGTTCAAAAGAGTGTCGTCTAAGGTCCATAATGCATCTTAATTCTTCCTCAGAAATAATTTTCTATCATTCGGTTTATCAGGTGTTGTAAGATTAAGATCTGATACATATGGTGTTGGCATGAAAACTATTCTTTCGACGGGTTCTTCTTCTTCGGATCTAAATTCTCCACTCCTAAAACAGGAAATACCTCTCCAGGTGTGTATTTAGGGATCAGAAATTTACATTCAGAAGTGTCTTCTTCCATAAATTTCATGATTTGTTGTTCTTTCTTTTCAAGTCGCTTTACTCTTTCATTTTGATTACGTCTTTGGGCTCGAGTAAACTCAGGTGTCAAATTGTTGGCTCCTGTAATAGATGTTTTTGGTATTTCCTGAGTCGCAGCGACTACAACTGACTTCAATTTTCCAATGCCAGGTTTTTGTTTTTGACTTATTGATTTCACTTTTTCCTCAGAGATATCTAGTTGTCAAGCCCTAAATTCTAGCTCAGGCAATCCCTTTTCAGCTTCCCTTTTGTCCACAATAGAAAACAATGGTCCATTATATAGCAGTTCAATTTGTGTCATGTCAAAATCAAAGTGGATCATTGATCCTTTCTCGATACATCGACGGTCCCATGCTAAACACACACCACTTTGAAAAGTGAATATGAGGTCTATTGTTTCGAAATTTTCTTGTAAGAAACATGTTAATAGAAACATATCAGACTAAGTGTCAACTTATTTTTTCAATATTAAATTAATTATTGTCAAGAAATGATGTTCACAAACACATGTTATATGAACAAAAAGAAATGTTTAAAAAAAGACATCGATTGTCAGAAATTTCATTTTTCATTTTATTCATTATTTTCCCAGTTTATAAACAAATCGTCATTTTCATGTTGCATAATATTTTTTAAAGAACTGTCCATTAATTGGAGACAAGATTCTTTCTCCTTAACAGTCTACCAATTGGTAAGATCCTCCCGAATATGTCTTTTCAATTACATATGGGCCCTCCCATATTGGTTCAAAGTTTCCACCTATTATTCAATGAGCGAGGATAGGTCATCAGAGAACTAAGACTAATTCACCAATTCGAAAGGTTCTAAGATGAACCAATTTGTCATAGGCCTGTATCATTTTTGCTTGATACAACTCAAGATTTTGCTGAGCTTGTAAATGTTTTCCTTCTAAACTTTTAAGTTCTTCAAGTCATAATTTAGCATTTTCAACTTCAGTTGTTTTGTTTACAACTACAACTCTAAGAGAAGGAATTTGCACTTCGAGGGGGAATATAGCCTCAGAACCATATACCAAAGCAAATGGTATTGACTGTGTTGGTGTTTAGTATGTAGTCCTATAGGCCCAAAGAGATTCTATCAATCGCTCATGCCACTGTCTTGGACTATTAATTAGTGTCTTCTTTAAAATTTGTACCAATGTTTCATTGAAGACTTCAGCTAAATCATTGGCTTTAGGATAATATATTGTAGAATATCTCCAATCAATCCCATGTCTTTGAATAAAGTTATTCATTTTTTGTATTTTTAAAAGCTAGTCCATTGTCTAATATGACTCCTCAAAGAATTCCAAATCTATAAACAATATGAGTTATGAAGAAATGGAGAACTTGTTCTACCTTAAATTTTCTGAGTGGTATTGCTTCTGTCCATTTGGAGAAGTAATCAAAATTTTCTTTGATGACTTCGTCCAAACTGCATTCCATCCATCGTTGGTCGTGTACGGGTCGATCGGAACAATAGGCTCCGTCAAGATAACATTGACGGAACCTCCTTTTTGGGGTTCATTCATGTATTCCTTTGGGATCGTTATGTTCCCTCTCCGAAGATTATCTTCCAGACAGTTCTTGAAAGTGAAGCAGTCTTCGATCTTATGTCCGAGCATCCTGTGGTAGGGATAGTAGTTTGGATGATCCTTCTTGTCGACTTCCTCAGGCTTCCTGGGCTCTAGCAACTGAAAGTCAGGCGTTTTCATCAAACTGTGAAACATCTTAGCCACTGCCTCAGTCTTGAAGGGGTATTCTTTGTTCAAAAGTTCTTTCAGGGGACAGAGCGGACGAGGCGGCAGCTGATCGTACCGCGGTGACTGATAACTCGGTCGAGGCTGAAAACTCTGCTGAGGCTGATAATTTATCTGAGGGTGTTGATAAGTCTGTTGCGGTGGTTGATAACTAGGCTACGGTCACTCTGGCCGTATTTGCACTGGCTGTTTACCTTTGTCCACTGCTGCGAAGGTCCCGGATTTCTTCTCGAAAGCTTTTACAGGCTTCTGCTTATCGGTCTTATCGATGAAACTTAGCTGTTTCGCTTCCTTCTGCAAGCTCCCGGCCTTGCTAAGCATCTTCTCGAAAGTCTTAATGGTGAATCCCTTAAGGAGAAGTGCTATCGAGCCATGGATACTCTTAAGCAAGATACCGACCGCATGCTGTTCCTGAAGCTGTGGTTCACACTTCATGCTCAGGTTCCTCCATCAAAGTATGTAATCCACCAATGTTTCGTTTGGTTTTTGTCGCTCCACCACTAGATCACCGATAGTGATGTGGTGCTGAGCTCTAGCAAACCGCTTAACGAAGAGATTTTCCAATTCTGCAAAAGTCTTAACTGGTCCATTCGGCAATTCTGCATACCAGTCGAAGGCGATCCCTGACAAACTGCTGACAAACTGTCGGAAAAGCAAAGCGTCGCTCCCGTCGGCATTGCAGCAACTGGCACGAAAATGTCCGACATGTTGCCGGGGGTTTCCCGTTCCATCAAAAGTCTTAAACAGAGGTGGTACAAAGCCCTTCGGGTATTGGACTGCATCAAATTCTTCAAGGTAAGGTCTACCCGTCTGAATATATGTTCCACTCTTGGACTGAGCTAAGGCTTCTCGCACCTGCTATTCTACCATGCTCTTAATATCCTTTTCGGGAATCATGTTCTGTGCAGAATCTTTCTTCAACTGATTATCTCCGTTAATAGATGTAATCTCTTTTCCTCCATCTGTACAATGGATGACCTCCGAGGGTATTTCTTTTTGAGGCTGGGCCTGACTCTGGAGAGTGGCTAAGGCGGCAGCCATCTCTTTCATCCTTTCACCATCTGGGAAATCATATCATCGCTTTCCCAAAGCTGTACTCTCATTAACTCTGGCTCATCTCTTTCTAAAGCTGGCGGAACTCCCTGCGAAGCTGACGATGCTCGTGCCTCAACCATGTTAACCTCAGCATACTCTTCATCCATGAATTCTGACGAATCCACTTCGTCCCTTAATTCTTCTCCTCTTTCTCTTGCTAGCTGTCGGATGTCCATTCTTAGTTGCCCTATGGCATCCTCAAGTGGCCTTTTCTGAATGATCTCATCGTTGTCAGGAGACGACTGTTGAACCTCTCTTTCAGGAGTTTCTTTTACTGCGACACTTTCTTCATATCTGGGATCTTCAGCGAGACTTCTCTTTCCAGAACATTCTATTGGTATTGGTTTGGCAAAAATAGGTTGCCAAACCATCCTTCTCGTAGCAGAAGGCCTAGGACCGGCTGGTCTGTTGGGGATGCGTAAGTAGGTGGTGTCCTCCCTAATATGGAGACTCGATACAACAACGGGTGAGCCTCCCTCGCTAGCTCGCACCTTTTTCTTTGGTCTTTCAGGGACAGTAGCAGGCTCTTCTTGTGGACCAAGGTGGGACTTAACTGGCACTAGTCCCATTCTTCTCAGAATCTCTGATACAGGACATCCTTCTTTTATGGCTAATTTCTCGACTACCGCACGCAATCAGGTAAGCGGTGTAGCCTTGCTCTTCTTCTTCTTGTTGTCGCTGTAATATACAGGCCGGGGTAACGCAGCGGCAATCTTTCTGGCATCTACTTCATTAGATGCAGCAGAGAGAGGGTGGAATCTATTTCCTTCCAACAGTGGTGAGTATTCTAGCAGTTCTTCCTCTTTTACTTCAGGGATTTCTTCAAGACAGGCGGCTTCAGCTTCTCTAACCTTCCTGATCTTAGCAAACTTCCTGTTTTTATTCCTCTTCTTTGTCTGGGTTAAGGGCTTATACTTCGAACCAGACCCTATCTCGAAAATAAACGGTATCGCAGCGAAGTCTGAACCCTCCACGGTGACAGGCTCATAACTGACTTGTACTTCCTTTCCTTTCAGTTTGGCGGGAACCGGGGTAGGTGCAGTAATGAAGAGACTAGTGGGGGTATATATGACAGTTCTGGGGGTAGCAGTCAACCTCCTATGAACAACAGTGTTCCTTTCAACTGGGGCCCTCTGCAGGGGAGGGAACTCTTGAGTCGACTTCAGGTTAAACTCAATCATAGGCTCCTCAGTCTCAGGCACTTTGTTCATCAGTGCGAAAAGAGTAACATCGACAAACTTAACGTCCCTGTTATCGAACCCTTGTCCAAAACGGATGATCCCATTGTCAGACAGTTCATCCTTGTAGACAGCTAAGTCAAGTCCATTGGTAAAGGAGAAAATCAGCTTTGGGGAAGACATCTTCTGCACGGGAAGTTTCAATTATCAGTCCTAAATTATGCTTCCTTCGTTAGGACGAAAAGAAAGAAATTGAAAAGAGTCCAAACACAATTTATTTAAGTTTTATTTATGCATTTACGATTTAGAAAATAGTTTGCTTGTTAGGAGGTTAGTTTAATCGTTAAAAACGAGAGGAGATTAGAGAGGGTAAAGGACCCAATCCAGAGCTTAGAAAGGAAGGGAAAATCTCATAGGATTTCTCAACTCGAAGGACTGCTCCTAAGCTAACACCTATTGGGGGTCTACCTCGCCTTTTCGGAGAGGTATCAAAAGGAGGATTTCAGAACCTCTCTGTTTAGGAGTGTCTAAACAGTGGCTCCTTTGATAGAAATAAACAAGATATGTCAATGGAAGAATGGTAGTTTGATCCACTAGAGGCATGAACTTACTACCGATTTATGAAAGCAAAACCATCTGATCAAAATGGAGAGAGGAACTATTCCCCAGCGGAGTCGCCAAAATTTGTCGGTATATTTTTAGGTTATGTGTTGGATTTTAAAAAAGAGGTCACCTACAAAAATTGTCGGTGAATTTTAAATTTAATTTAAATATATAATTTGAAAAGTAGTATTTGATTTTGAAAATAATTTTATGTTTGAAAAATTTTAAGATATGACATCAAACCGATCTCACATCCCAAATAGTTTATATAAATGAGCACCGCATCATAAACCGTGTATCTGTTCCGAGGGATAGACGCACTGCTTGATGATGGGGCTCGATTAAATAAACTATAAGATTCGTGACATCCATTTGGTATGCGAACCAATTTTATAAGCCGACAAGTTCCCCTGCTTAATATAAAGGAATTAAACAAGGGAATATTACCTGTGTTTTTAAAGTTCCCTATAAGGGCAAGCCCCTATAGTTAATTACATCTTAAATGACGGGAATAATTTAAGAAAACTCTCGATAATGATCAGTGGTTTTGCTCTCAAGAATTTCAAAGTTTAAGGTTTTCAAAGGATTGAATTTTGGAATTTCAAAATGGGTTAGCTCAAATTTGGAACAGTTTATTTTGGAGTCCAATGGAAGAGATGTAGGAGAAGCTGAAGATCCAAGAAGAATCTTGGCAACTTCCCAAACTATCCTATTATTTTTCTTCAATTTGGGAGTTTATTTAATGTTTCAATCTCTCCAATTTTAATAAATTAGGACTTATGCTTGTAAGATATAATCACACAAGCAGCCTCGAAGATGTGAGGGTTTATGTCATACCGAATAACTACCTCGGAGTCCTAAGACCGATTAGGGCTTAATTTACATAACATTATCATGCAAATGCCTAAAGAAAATTTGAGGATTTATTTTGCACTAGGCAAACTACCTTGAAATCTTATGGCTTGGTTATTTAATTATAAGAAAGGTTTTGCTGATGTAGACCCGAGTTTTGCTGATGACGATGGCCGTACTGCCTACTATGCTCCAAGCTCCTTGTTGTTGCAGAGGTTTAGTTTTAGAAGTCATAAGCCAAAGGATGAGAGAAGTGTTTTGCTTTAGAGAAATCCTAAAATCCAAATGTCTTTAATGGTTAAGATCCCACGGTTCCATCCTTCTGGCATCGTTATTTTTATCGGATTCACTTAGTCCAGATGAATTTGCTAAACTCAACTGAAAGAGTTCCACACTTTCATTTATACCGTGGGAAATCCCGTTAGCAACACGTAGGTTACATCATCCGAGGTATTCCCGATCATTCAACAAGACGTTTTAATTTAGTTAAAGTTGTAGTTTTGTTGTTCGTTTCGTGATTAAATTTTGAGTTGTTTTATATTTTGAATGTTGTGCTGGTGGATTTTATCTTGTAGTGACTTTTAATTTAGTTTTGGTTTCAGTTCAGGGACTATCCTAAAGGTTTTGGTTTTTTATGCAACAGCCTTGTTTAACATGCAAGAAAAGTAAAGCGCAGTGTAGGTAAAGAAAATGCAATAAAGTAAATTGCATGAAAGCGTACCTGGAGGGTCTTCCTGTCATTCCAAGCTACACTTTAAAACACATATTAAAGCATTTAAATATTTCAACAAGTACCTAGGTAAAGACTAAAGGAAGGGTTTTAGTTGTCTACCAGAATCCTAATCCTATAGCTAGTCATTTCCTATGACGTCTAGGTTCTTGATTTTGGTTAAGGATGATTTTTTTTCATCAAAGAACAATTAAGTTCAATTGTTCTTTAAAACTACCCATCATATTGAGGAAGTGCTTAGAACAAATTCTAAACATCTTTTCAATACCTCTGGGACAGTTTTGAATCCAAGTGAATTTAATTACACAAGTGAATTAATCATTCAAGGGTTTAGTTAAGTTTATTTCCCTTGCTTAGTGAACTAGGATGTTTGATTATCCTATGAGTGAAGTGACATTTCACTTAACGCTTCGATTAATAGTTATAATAACTTAAAGCTTTCAGGGGCAAGTTAATTTGTTAAAGATTTTAATGATTTGATGTTAAAGTTGATGATTTACTTTAATATGATTTAACTATGAAATTTTAATCAATGATTTTAAGTTTGGAATGGTGTTTGATTCATTTAAGTTAAACCTTTTATAAATGATATCAATATTTTATGTTAATTTAATTTTTTAGATTGACTTAGGTCAAAAGAGGTGTTCAAATTATTTATTAAATTTTGATGATTTAATTTGGATTAATTATATTAATTAATTTAATTTTTACATTATGTTTAAGCTAAGTTGTCTTAAAATTATTTAAAATTTGCAAAATTGATTTAAGTTTGTTTTGAAATGATTTTAAATTAGTTTCAAATATTTTAATTTACTTTTTAATTATTTAACATTTTAGGGTTTAATTAATTATTAAATTATTTAATGATGTAGGTTTTAATTAAATTAAGAATTATTTACTTTTAATCATTTAATTATTAATTCCACTTATCCTCTTAAGTTTAAGAGTTAAATATTATTAAGTGATTTATTTAGGGATTTTTAAATTAAAGAATCAGTGTCCTCTTAAATTATATCCCCATTTTAATAATCCAATTTTAATTAATCTTCCAAAATTTAAATTATTTAATTAATTGAAGTTTCATTTTTGGTTTATTAAAGTGATTAATGGGTTCCTACCCTTGGATTTCCCAAAGTTTCAATAATCTAAGAGAAAATTAAAATCAGATATTTTACCCCCATTTTGATTAAACCTGAAGTTTTAATTAGGGGTTAAAATCTTTTAATTACCTTTATGCCCCCTTTAAGCTTATTTATTTTATAACTCATTAAATTAAGCTTAAATGAACTTAAAATTTTTATGCCACTTCACTCACATATCAATTAAGACATTAGAGGAGAAAATGTGATTTTTCTGAATTTAATTTATTTATATAATTATTTTTAATAGAAAATAGGGGTATTGAAAGAAAATTCACCAACATGACCAAGGTAAAGTTTTTGTCCTTAAAAAAATTATGGGATGTTCCTAATGACCAGAGGACCACTTGGACCAATTTTGGTGAATTTTTGTATTATATTTTATTTATTATAATTATTTTAAGTTTTAGAGTGTTAATTAAATATAAAATAAAATAAAAGTTGAAAAATAGATTTTATATTTTTTTAAAAAAATCTCTCTAACATCAAGAAAGTTATAGAAATAAAATTTATATTTTTATGATTTTTCTTTGATTTATTAGAATTAATTTAGTGGGAAGGCTAGAAAATACATTTTTTTAATTCAAAAATTGTTTTAAGGCTTTGAAATTAAATATCTTAACCTAGAGACTTAGGAAAAATATTTGATTGGTTCCTAAGTGATTAGGGAATCAAATATGACATTTTTACAATTTTTATTATTTTTGTGATTTTTATTATTTTCTAATTATTAAAAATATTAAAATATGCTTAAAAATGAAAATTTTTAGAAAATTCCAATTTTATTTTTCTTAGACTCCTCTGATATCAGAGAAGTCCCAAAATTAATTTGGTGAATTTTTTAAATTTCTTTTTGGAGTTATGAATTTTTAAATTTTAATTTTGATTATGTGGCTTAATTGATCCATTAATAGGGTTAAACATTTCCAATTGACTTCAAATTTTTATGTGAGGTTCCCCTGATCCTAAAGATCAGTGGAGAATTATTTTCAAGTCATTTTAATATGTGATTAACTCTAATTAATTAAAGTTCAATTTAGAGTGATTAGGCCAATTAGGATTATCCTTAATGAATTAACTCAAATCATAACTATCCTAGGGTCCTTTAGTCCTAAGGAACTTCACCAAATTTTCCTAGAATTTTCTAAGCAACATGCTAATTTTTGGAATTAAAATATCAAAAACAGTGTCATGAACTTGAAAAATACATAACTTGTCATAGGGATGGCCTCTGACCTTGAAAAATTCAGGGATGCTTCCTAAGTCAGAGGCTTCAAAAGCCCTATGGTCTCATGCCATGGTGAAATGTCTATACAAATTAAGAATTGAAATACCAAAATGAGTAAATAATTAATTAAAAATAAAATACTCATTAAATTAACTCAATTCTTTTTTCACATTATTTTCCTCAGTTCACCGAGCAAGAGGGTATTTTTCTTTTATTTTTATGATTTTTCTAAGCAAAGATGTGAATTTTTTAAGTTATGGCTATTTAATTAAATCAGAAAAATGCTATTTTCCTACTTATCCACGTCGGCGCCGCGTCAACCTACGACGGATCAAACTCCACGCGTCGTCTTTTGGGTCGGCGCCGCCATCCGACTCAGCTGTCATGCGGTCCGCGGTTCACGTTCCATCTCCTCGTCCGACACCATCTGAGCCGTTCATTAGATACACGCGCAATCCGACGACGGCCGATCATCGTCTCCGACTGGTGTGCACCCGTGACCGTCGACCTTCTAACCCTAATATCTCCCTCGATTCTCAATGGATTTTCGAGTTCTTATGCTCTATGGATTCCTCTTGAGAAGATGAACTCATCCATACGGTTAACATGCCATCAAATTAAGCCAAACTAAATGGAGAATTCACAGAAGCTCGGGAGTAAGGAAGAGTCCATACCTTGGCTCTGAGAGGTGACGCCTCAATCAGAGATGCTCGGCACATTCGTTGGAGTCCAAGGAGGCTAGGGATGAAGCCTGGAGCTGTGGTGAAATGTCAAGACTTGTTCCAACAGGCCCGATCACAAAGCTTGGAGGTTGGAACAACTGGGTGGCCTGGAGAGGGGGCTTTCACTGGGGAACTCCTTCTCTACCTCTGGTGAAGGTGTGAGAGGAGTTAATTTGGATTTGGTGAAGAATTGGGGAGTGTCCTATTTCTGGCCTGATTTTTAGTTGAGAAATTGGGCTCAGCTGGGGGAATTCAGGGCAGGAGAATAGTGGGCATGAGCTTCTCTTGGTTAAGAGGAGTTCTGGAGTGACTTTGGCAGAGTTTCCCTAAGGTTAGGTTCAGCCTTCTTCATGGCCGAGAGGTGTGGTGTTTAAATAGACAGGGCTGGAGAGCTTTCCAGGGAAAATTAAGGGCTGGGATCAGCTGCCTAGGGGAGAAGAAGAAGAGCCATGAAGTCCAATTGGAATGGGACAGCTCAGCAAATTGATTTTGAATTTTTGAATCCACCTAAGCCTCTCGGCCTGGTGTTTTCCGGCGACTGGGATGGCCGGCCGGTCAAGGTCAGGTCAGGTCAGGCAAAGTCAAGTGATGCCAGAGAGGTTGAGTGATGGAATAAATCTGAGTATTTGATGGCTTTGGGGTGGAGATTTAGTGGATATATGGAGTTTGAGTTAAATGGGCTAAACTTGGGTTAGCCCCTTGGTCCCTTGGCTAAGTCTTTGACCAAAGTGGTTTGAGCTAGTCTCAAGGTCGGTAAGGGTTTGGGTGAGGTTTGGTGGCTGGTTTGGGAGTTTGGGAGTTGGATTTGATGGTTTGGAAGAAGGGAAAATGGAAGTGAAAGGGGTGAAGGAGAGGTCACTTCCCCTTGCGAAATTTGGCAAATATTGACTTTGGCATGTCATGGAAGAGTCCATGGGTCATGCCATGCTATGTATGAGGCCATGAGATGGTTTCATGCAAAAGCAATTAATGGTTTTTTATGACTTTTGGAAATTATGCCATAATGATTAATTTAGGTAAAGAGTCATGTACATGTATGGAATGCTTCATGTAATGCCATGGTGTGATGATTAAAATGCCATGGGATGATATTAATAGGAAATTATGACATGTGGGCTCAATTTTGGGCTTTTAAAATTTGATTTCATGGGCTTTAAATATACATATGGGGAATGGGCCTTTAATATGCATGTGAAGATTTGGAATTTTGATATTAATTATGGAATGAACAAATTGAATTGGAATTGATTGAAATTGGATTTGGATATGTTGAAATTTGATTGAAAATTGGTTTGGAAATTTTCCATGGGCCATAGGATTCAATTTGAAGAGGGTTTGGGCTTATGGGCCAAAATTGGGCTTTTTGGCCCAAGTGAATTTAAAAAGGGTTTTAGGCCAAAATTTTGATCAAATGAATGTTGGTTTTGGTATAGAGATGTGTTAGGCAAGTTTTGGAACAATTTTGAAGGAAATTTGAGTTGAATTGGATTGGATTTGGGTATGTTTGGGTTTATGGGTAATTTAGGGCAAAAGTTGGGATCTTGGGTATTGAATTCCAATGTGAACCAAATTGGGCTTAGTTTTGGTTGAAATTGGTATTAGGAATATTGAATTGAAGTTTAGGATTGAATTTGATCAAAATTGGGATTAATTGGGCTAGTTTGGCTTGACATTGGGTCCATTTGGGTTAGGATTGGGTCAAATTTGGGATTTTGGCAAAAGTGGGCTAAATTGACAAAATTAGCCCATGGTGTAGTTGAACAAAATCAAATTGGGAATATTTGCGATTTGCTGGAATTTTGTGGGAATTTTTGGAATTTTTGGAATTTTGGGCCAAAAGGGTATTTTAGGGTATCAAGAGGTTATTTGGAGGGTATTGGGGTATTTTGGTGAATTTAAAAGGTGGGGGTTGTTTTGAAATGATTTTTAGGAATTTTTGGAATTTTGGGTAATTTTTGGAAGTTTTTGGAGAGTTTTGGGGTAGGCTCATGGCTATAGGTGTAGGCTTATGGATCTCAACCAAGTCTAACCCCTTTGGGACCAAGCTTAGCCAAATGGTAACCACTTTATGATTCCTCACATATTGACCTTAGCCATATTAATCAAAGATCAGTGGCTTCAGTTCAATTATGTGAGTTTCTTAAAGGGTGAAAGGGGCAAAGTTCAAAGTTTAGGGTTAAAGGGTAAAATGGCTTAGGAGTGTGTGTGTGTGTGTGTGTCTAAACAATCCTATAGGAACTCACTATTGATTGCCCATATGGTGATTTTAACGTTCCAAGGTGATTTAGAGGTTTGCAACCATCCAAGTGGGATCCCAAGAGGAGTCAAGAAGTAGCTGGATTGCTAAAGGGTGGGTCCCAACTCTTGTCCTCTAGGATAGTCAATGAGAAACCTTATGGCTAGATCCTAAGAAGCACTGAGGAGAGAAAAGACCTCACCGAAAATGAGGTCAACACAAATGTCTGGATCTAAAAGGGCTTTTTATTAATGACTCCCTCATTTCTTTGGAATGCATAAGGGCATCATCAATGCTAAATTTTGCTGGTAATTTTCTCAGGTGAGTTAATAAATTATAATCCACTTTGTTGCGAGAATTGTCTTCATTTCTTTCAGATAGTTGTGGGTGTATCGGATGAATGATCCTTTTTTATGTGACTATTTTTTTCTCTTGGAAAACCATTCTGGGAGGCAGAACTTTTCCACTTCGTAAATTAATTTCGACTATTTCTTCAAGTTTATTGTCCGACTCTTTTGTCTCCGAGTCTGAATGTTCCAATTTTATGAAAATTGGTGTTCCATGTAATTGGAGTGTGACAGTGTTGTTTTCATTTTTGTCATTGTCAGAATTATCACAAATTTTATTGTCATTTTGATCGTCATTAGATTTGTTGGGATCATGTACAATTTGAGTATTGTCTTCATGATTGAAATTAGAATGATTATTTTCAGAAGTATCATCTAAAGTAGACAAAATGTAAGCAGAACTGGGATTATTATTATTCATAGTAGTGGTAAAAAGAAAGTCATACAAATTTATCGGTTCAAGGGATTTCCTCCTTTTATCCAAGACAACTATCCTAGTGGAAAATAAAGGAACATGAGAACTAGAAGATACAAAAGGAACAGTAGTTCCTGTGTCTAAAAGACCTCTAACCCTTTTTGGTTCTCTATTTTCTTTTTCTTTCCTTTCTTGGAAGAGTTTGTAATTTGAAAGTTTGTAAGGATCCTCAAAAGATTTACCTCGAGCAATGTCATCTTTGTCTTTGTCGTCAAAATTAGGAGTAAGTTTATCAACTGAAATCATATTGATTGAATCTTTTTCAGTTTCTTTCATATACTCTTTCGGGATTACTATATTCCATTTTTTAAAGTTGTGTTCTAACCAGTCTTTAAAGACAAAGAATTCTTCAATCTTTTGTCCAAGCATCCTATGGTAAGGACAATAATTAGGATTGTCTTTCATGTCAACCTCCCCTAGCCTCTTAGCCTCAGGCAACTTGAACTCTGGCATTTTCAACAGACTAGGTATTCTTTATTCATTCTTTCAGTCATCATTCTCTTGTCTGTCGGTACTGAAATTGGTTGTTGAAGTTGTAATTAAGAAGATGTTTGTTGTGATGACTGATTTATGTTATGTCATTGCTTCTTTTGTTCGGGTTGAACTTGCATCACTTGTTTACCTTTTTTTGTAGTGTTTCCTGGTTTCTTCTCAAATGTTTTGACAGACTTTGTCTTTTC
The DNA here is from genome assembly GCA_022702705.1 of Papilionanthe hookeriana x Papilionanthe teres. NCBI lineage: Eukaryota > Viridiplantae > Streptophyta > Magnoliopsida > Asparagales > Orchidaceae > Papilionanthe > Papilionanthe hookeriana x Papilionanthe teres. Next base: position 21,143,937 of record CM040426.1, read on the forward strand.
TGTCTTTCCATTACACTAATTTTCTTAGCTTCTTCTTGAAGATTGGCAACTTTAATGACCAGCTTTTCAAATATTTTTATTTTTAATTTTTTAAGCATAAATGCTATAGGACCATGGATATTCTTAAGCAAGATTTCGACAGCATGTTGTTCCTGGAGTTGTGGTTCATAATTCATGCTAAGATTTCTCCAGCATAAAATATTATCTACAACACTCTCTATTGATTTTTGTTTTTCTACCACCAGATCACCGACTGTTGTATGGTATTGTCTTCCAACGGATCATTGAATAAACAGGCTTTCAAGTTCTATAAAAGTTTTGACAGACCCGTTAGGAAGTTATGAATACCAATCAAAGGTAACTCCTGTAAGACTGTTAAAAAATTGTTAGAATAAGAGAGCATCACTTCCTCCTGTGTTACAACAACTTGCGTTGAAGTGTGCAAGATGCTGATGAGGATTAACAATTCCGTCAAACATTTTGAAGAGATCAGGAACAAACCCTTTAAGGTAATGGACAAAATCAAATTCCTCTGGATAAGGTCTACCCTTTTGGAATTAATGATTCAGCCTTTACCTGAGCCATTTTTTCTTTTATTTTTTGTACTACCAATTGTTTTATTTTATTTTCGGTAATTCCACTTTTAGGGGGATCTTTTTTCTTTTGAGTACTTTCTTCAATTTCTATTGGGTCTCTTTTGTCCTCCAAAATGTGTATTGCCTCTGGCCTAATGATTTCAATGGCAGGCAAAGGATTTGTTGGTGGATTTTGTAAAGTTGCTACCAATTCTTCCATTTTTTTTAAGACGATTAGTTTGTTCTTCCCTTTGTTGGATAACCACTCGTAATTCTTCTATTGTAGCTTCTTCACTTACTTCTCATGCTAAGGAGGTAGATCATGTTTCTACCATGTTTATTTCAGTGACTTCCTCATTTGAATTTTTTGAAGAATCTTGTTTTCTTCATATTGAAAATTGTTTAAAGTCATTTTTCAATTTCTTCATTCTTTTCTCGAGCGATTTTATAGGACGTTTTTCACAAGTTTTTTTTCATGAGAACTGTCTGCAGGGTTACACATGGTATCCAAGATTTTTCCCGATGATTCTCGTCTCCATACATTATTTTTTAAGTAGAGGACGAGATATCCTTGGAAGTATATCATCGTTTTGTGAGTAAGAATGATCCCCATTTTAACATTTGACCAAGAGTCATCATCTTAGCAGATGTGTCTTCTGCTTTTGATATTAATTGGTTATGTTTAATTCTATCTCTTGTGACGGTCACTTCTTTCACTCTTGGCCCTAGACAAAATTTCACTGGTACCCGAGTACATTGAATATCTAATGGGAATTGCTAATCCTTTTCTAGGTAAGAAGGATCTTCAATTGTAAGAATTCTTCTTTTCATTATTGTTGAGACCGCACATCCCATTTTAACTAATAATCGAGAAATTGAACACTTATCTTTCTGTGCTAATCTTTTAAACACTGAATATATGGAGTGAATTGACAGAGTTTCTAGGTTGGAAAGTATTTTTCTCATATTCAACAGGTATTGGAAAATATTTGTTTTCTTTTGAGAAAGAAGGATTCCCAAAAACACTTGGTTCAAATTCAGATGTCTTAAAATTGTGATTCTTGTTCCACCTCTTCTTTCTTTTAAGAGAACGAGTTTTATTTTTCCGTTGAGAATGAGTCTTGGAACATTCTAGGAACAAGAATCAACTACATATAGGGACGGAGGTGGAATGTCATTTTCTTCCTCAAATAGATTTTTTCCTTTTCTGTCAACTTGCTCTTCCATTTCCTCAAAAGTATATTGCTCTACAGGAATGTATTGAGGTAAGTCTTCTATAAAGTTAATAAAATCTTCATAAAGTTCCAGATTGAATTCTTCAAAGGATTGTATATCAGTTTCATATGGATTATTTAGTGCAAATTCAGTTTCATCAAATATTCCAAAGCCATTCCGACAAAAGTAAACGTCTTCATCAATTGGAGTATTGAGATCTTGAAAATAAGAAAAGACTAAATCCAGGGATTCCATTACAACTTTTATGAAAATTTAAGGAGGATAAAATGTCATGGACTTATTTATAATATGGGAATTTATTATTATGTTGTTGTTAAAAAATGTCAAAAGTAACTCTTCAAAGAGTTAGATTTTGAAAAATGTAGTCCTATCTGTCAATAGACGAAACACCTTTTGAAAAAAAGTGATTTAACAAGAGATGAGAAGAAAGTTGATTCCCCCACAGAGTCTCCAAATAAAATCTCTTTGTGGCATCCGGAGCTACCCAAGATTTTCTCGATGTCGATGACAATGTCATGTTTTGGAGTCGTCACTCTGTTTATCTATCATATCGCCATAGTCTTCAAAAGATCTTATTTCCTTGGATCATGTAGAGGATACTTGGATAATAATAAATTTGAAGAAAATAAGGGCTGATAAAATAAGAAATAGAAGAATAAAAAAAGTCAGTGATAATCCTTATAAAAGGAAATTCTAGATGGCCTTATTCAAGAAACATTATATAAGGAGGATCACATGTAGGATTTTGATAACCAGATATTTCTAGGTGTGATATTGATTCCGAGTTCTTAAATCCCCTACATGAGCAAGCTCCTATAGTTAATTACATCTTAGACAATTAGGATTGTCTAAGAAAACTTCTGATTAATGTTAACCACTTATTTTTGAAAAGTTTTCAAGAACAAGGAAAGAAACATCAATGTTCAATTTTAGGTGTAATATATCATATTACCCTAAGAGTTTCATTTTGTCAATATCTCTTATTATGTCGATTTCACTTTTTTTTTGTTGTTTATCATTTTGTTGCTGTTTTGTATTGTAGTTTGTTCTTTGTTTGGTGGCTATCCTAAAAGTTTAGGTTTTGTTTTGTTTTGGTTTTATCATTTTGATGTCGTTTATATTTTCTTTTGTTCTGTTTTGTTAATATCGTTGGTTCGATGTCATTTTAATTTTGTTTTATTGTCGTTTGTTTTGTCTTCAGAATGTCGCTCTGCAAAATAGAGTTAGCACACCCTAATAACATGTAAAGTAAATCTAAAGTGGAACTTGTCTTCAATCTTTAAGAAAAATAATATCAAAGTAATTCTTACAAAAGAAATAATGTCGACTTTATTTCTTTGGTTGATTTTAATATGAGTTAGGTTTAAAAATTTTAGATTCAATGCCATTTAAATCTAGGAGTTTTAAGTCTAATAAAATATAACACAAGTTAGATTTTTAGATTTGATGTCATTTGAATCTAAAATCATTTTGTTAAGTCTAACTAGACTTAAAATTGGATAAAGCTTTAAATTCAATGTCATTTGAATCTAAAAAAGTTTGTGTATAGATTTAAAGATAATATCTAACATGAGTCAGATTTTAGATTCGATGTCTTTTAAATCTAAAGTCATTTGGTTAAGTTTGTCTAGACTTAAAAATTGGGTAAAATTTTAGATTCAATGTTGTTTGAACCTAAAAATTTTTATGTTTAAATCTTAGATTCAATGTCATTTGAATCTAAAGATATTTGAGCATAGGTTTGACTTTGGAATATTAGACTTAAGTAAGATTTTGAATTAGATTCAATGTAAGTTGAATCTTAATTTAGGTTTGGATCAATTTCAATGTAGGTTGAACCTGAGTTAAGTTTGAGTTAGGTTTAAACTAGATTGAACTTAAGTCTGGTATGAGTTAAAATTGGATCCAAATTGGGTTGAACTCAAGTATAGTTTAAGTTTAACTTAGATTCAAGTTAGGTTGAACCTAAGTTAGAAGTTTGATTTAGATTCAAGTTGGGTTGAACCTAAGTTTTAACTTAAATTTAATTTAAGTTGAGTCTAAGGTTTAGTAAACATGGGTTCAAGTTAGGTTGAACCTAAGTTAGGAGTTGATTTAGGTTCAATATGGGTTGAACCTAAGGTTCGATTAACATAGGTTCAAGTTAGGTTGAACCTAAGTTAGAAGTTTCTGATTTAAGTTCAATTTGGTTTGAACTTAAGCTTGGGTTAACATGGATTCAAATTAGGTTTAACCTAAGTTAGAAGTTGATTTAGGTTCAATATGGGTTGAACCTCAGGTTTGGTTAACTTGGGTTCAAGTTAGGTTGAACCTAAGTTAGAAGTTGCACAATATGGGTTGAACTTAAGATTTGGTTAAATTAGGCTCAAGTTAGGTTGAACCTAAGTTAAAATTGATTTAGGTTCAATATGGGTTGAACCTAAGGTTTAAATTTGATTTAGATTCAATGTATTTTGAATCTAAATTTTAGTTAGGTTTAATTTGGGTTAAATTTGGTTAAGTCAGGTTCAATGTAAATTGAACCTGGACATTTGGTTAAGTTCAATTGGGTTGAACTTTTAAATTTTGGTTTTTTATGGTTCAATGTAAATTGAACCTATATACTTGGTTAGGTTCAATTAGGTTGAACTTAAAATTTGAGTTTTAATTTAGACTTACTTAGGATTTTAAGTCATTTAAGCCTATTTTGAATAAGGCTTAAAAGTTAATTAAGTCTAATTAGGGTTAGACTTAATTAGGATTTATGATTGCTTAAGCCTAATGTAAGTAAGGCATAAGAGATAATTAAGTCTAATTAGGGTTAGACTTAATTTGGATTTAAGGTTAATAAAGCCTACATTAAGGGTTAATTAAGTCTAATTACGGTTAGAATTAATTAAGATTTAAGGTTGTTTAAGCTAAATGTAAGTAAGGCTTAAAGGTTAATTAAGCCTAATTAGGGTTAGACATAATTAGGGTTAGACATAATTAGGGTTTAAGGTTGTTTCATCCTAATGTAAGTAAGGTTTAAAGGTTAATTAAGACTAATTAGGATTAGACTTAATTTAGGATTTAAGGTTGTTTAAGCCTATTGTAAGTAAGGCTTAAGGGTTAATCAAGCCTAATTAGGGTTAGACTTAATTAGGATTTAGAGTTGTTTAAGACTAATGTAAGTAAGGCTTAAGGTTTAATTGTATCCAATTAGAGTTAGACTTAATTATGGTTTAGGATTGTTTAAGCCTAACGTAAGTAAGGCTTAATGGTTAATTAAGTTTAATTAAGGTTAGATTTTAATAGGATTTAAGGTTGTTTAAACATAATGTAATTAAGGCTTAAGGGTTAATTAAGTCTGATTAGGGTTAAACTTAATTTAGGATTTATGGTTGTTTAAGCCTAGTGTAATTAAGGCTTAAGCTTTGATTAAGTCTAATAAAGGTTAGACTTAATTAAGATTTAAGTTTGTTTAAGCCTAATGTAAGTAAGGCTTAAGGGTTAATTATTTCTAATTAGGGTTAGACTTGATTTAGGATTTAAAGTTGTTTAAGCCTAATGTAAGTAAGGCTTAAATTTAATTTATTCTAATTTGGGTTAGACTTAATTGTTGTTTAGGATTGTTTAAACCTAATGTAATGAAGGTTTAATATGTTTAATTATGTCTAATATAGGTTAGACCTAATTAGGGTTTGATTTGTCTTTAACCTAATGTAATTAAGGTTTAAGGTGATTGATTAGGTCTAACATGGGTTATACCTAATTAGAATTTGATTTGTCTTAAATCTAATGTAATTAAGGTTTAAGGTGATTAATCAGTTATAATGAGAGATTAGACCTAAGTAGGGTTTGATTTGTCTTAAACTTAATTTAACTAAGGTTTAAAGTGATTAGTCATGTCTAATGTTGGATTAGACCTAATTAGGGTTTGATTTGTCTTAAACCTAATGTAATTCAGGTTTAAGGTGATTAATCAGGTCTAATGATGCATTAAACCTAATTAGGTTTTGATTTGTCTTATACCTAATGTAATTAAGGTTTAAGGTGATTATTCATTAGACCTGATTAGGGTTTGATTTGTCTTATACTAAATATAATTAAGGTTTAAGGTGATTAATCAGGTCTAATGAGGGATTTGAACTGATTAGGGTTTGATTTGTCCTAAACCTAATGTAATTAATGTTTAAGGTGATTAATTATGTTTATTGAGGGATTAGACCTAGTTAGGGTTTGTTTTGTCTTAAACCTAATTTAATTAAGGTTTAATGCTAATGATGGATTAGACCTAATTAGGGTTTGATTTGTATTAAACCTAATGTAATTAATGTTTACGGTGATTTAATCTGTTCTAATGAGGGATTAGACCTGATTAAGGTTTGATTTATCTTAAACCTAATGTAATTAAGGTTTAAGGTGATTTAAGTAGGTTTAATGTGGGAATAAACCTAGTTAGGATTTAGTTTTTGGTTCCTTTGATGTTAAGTTTAAACATGACTTAGTGTAGTATTGAATGGACCAATTATTTGAATTTTTAAATGTTTTAGGACTTTAAATAACAATTTAAAATTGATATTTTTAACCCTAATGATCAAATGTCATTTTGGATTCTCGAGGGGCTAAGATCTGCTATTTTTAAGGTTTGTGTCTACCTTCCTAAGATTCTTAACCAATTTTGAAGTTAATTTACCTGTTTCCTAACTTTTTTAATTATTTTTGAAATAATTATTTAAGTTTCATATAAAAATATATATCTTTATCCAGAGGCTACCCTATCTCTTGGAAAAATCACAAAATGTTCCAGAGGATGAGGAGTTCATTTTGCAAAAATTTTATAATTTTTGAATTTAAAATTATTTTTAAATAATTTAATTACTCCAAAGAGTAATTAATTAATTAAAAATAAAATATAAATCATTAAATCATGATTTTGATCACGTAATTTTCCTTTCCTCGTTTTGAATCTGAGGATATTTTTATTACTTTTTTAATTACTTTTATTTATCAAAATATGAATTTTCGATTATTTTAAGGTTAATCTGGATTTATTTAAATCCTTATTAACCTTAAATTCCCGAGTAGCGCCGCGTGTCCTCAAACACGTCGAATACACAACTGATCCGCTGCGTAGTTCCGAACAGCTGATCGAATGCGATTAATTATCGACCGTCCATTTTTAAAACATAAAAACAGACAGCTTCGGCTCATCTCCCTCCGCCTGGTCTTGCCCGCGAACCGTCCAAGATCTAAGAACAAGATCTCACTTGATTCTTCATGAAATCGATTGAAATCTTTTTCTAGAGCTTAATCTGAGAATGAATAATTCATCTATACGGTGACTTATGGGTTGTGAAATAGTTTTCTTCATAAAGACTCAAGCCCGAGTTCTGGCTAAGTCAAAAGTTCCATACCTTAGCCTCATTGTATGAAACTACAATTTGATTGGCTTTTCATCTTCGTATCGACCTCAGCAAGCTTGCCCTAGCTTCAATTTTGGAGCTAAATTAGGCATGGGTATGAGTTCGTTCAAGGGGCGATTCGGTTTAAAAGGCTGAATTTGGAAAGTGGTTTAGAGCCTATGGGAGAGGACAATTTCTATTTGGTTCATCTTCGTAGGGTTCTAGGAAGCTTTTGGCAAGGTTAATTTGAAGTATTGGACAACTTCTTTTTAAACCCAAAATTGTCCTGTTTTGGGGTTCTCGGGTTGGCTAAATTGGGAAGGAGTGGATTTGAGATGTTGGATTCAATGGAGATCAATCCCTTATGGTCTAGTGAGTGATTTTTTCTTTGGATGGTTCATGATATATGGGCTCTATGCTTATCTATATGCTCCTTAAAGGCTCTTAGATAGGGCTTATTTATAGCCATGAAGAGGATTGGGTGAATCCAAACCTATTTGGGTTCACTTAGGGAAGTTGTTATCCAATGTTCTGGTGACTGAGGATAATGTTTCAACTAAGAATTATCTCCTATGGCTCTCCCAAGGTGGAATTCATAATGAAGTTTTATTATGATGAAGATTGAGTAAAGTTCATGTCTCTATCCTATTGGGCACTCCATGAGGTGGATAGAGCTCATAAAATGAGCTGGTTTTACCCTCTCCCATGAGCTTACAAGTCACACAATCACCTTGGCACTGAGTGAAATATAAACCTCCTCTTTGTCTCATTTACTTAATTAGCCATGATGAGCTCTCCATAGATTTTTTTCATGTGTATTGTGTAGGGAATGAGGTGTGTGGTGACTTCACAATGTGCAAGCTAACCTTCATCCACATAGGTTAACATATCATCCATGATTTGGTGAAGGAATGACACATATATTTCCATTTTCTTTATTTTCAAAATTTGATATTTATGAGCTCATGCCATGATATAATGGTGATCTAAGCCATGATTTTCTTTCTTTGGATGGGAATTAAGGTGAATGATGATTCACCAAATATTTCTCCAATGACTCATGAAGGAAAAATAGCTCACCATTTTCTTCATGATGGCCTCAAAATGGTGTTTAACCATGGATGAGAATGATGAATCATAAGTTGGTTAAAGTTCTAACCATGTGATGACAGGTTTAAATGGGTTTTGGGTGGCCCATTAGTGACTCCTCATAATTTAGATTTAAGTTTAAAAATCAATTAGGGGTTTCTGATGTCATGTGTGATGTCATAAATTTAATATCAATGTAGGGTTATTTTCATATAATTCCATTCCTAATTAATTATGTAATTAATTAGAAATGTAGGAAATTATAATATTAACCCATAAATTAAACAAAATGATTTTTCGAAATTAATCATTTAATTAATTTTATTGATTTGCTTAAAAACTGAATATTTTTACCAAATTTGACTTTGGTTGACCATGGTTGCACAGCGTGGGTCATGGTTGACCAGTGAAGGTCCAGGGTTGACTTAGATGATCTACTTAACCTTGTCAAAGTTAATTAAGTCACGGGGTCATTAATTTTGGTAATGTGACCTAAGTTTGACTAGGTTTGTCCAAATAATGTTATTTGATCATTTTCATGTCTTAAATTGATCAAAAGGATCAAATTTAATCAATTTGATGTTTGGACTGACTTATTGGTCAATGAGGTTGGTATTGGGTCAATGTAATGGTCATTTGGGTCATGAATTGACAATTTTGACAAAATTTGAGAATTTAGGTCAAAAGTTGATCAGTTTGATCAAAGGTTGACTATTGGGTCAATGTGGTGGTCATTGGGTCATGAATTGACCATTTTGATCTATTTTGACCATTTGGGTCAAGAGTTGACATGTTTGGCTAATTGGGTGGTCATTGGGGCATGGATTGATCATTTTACCCTAGCTTCACCATTTGGGTGAAATGTTGACCTGTTTGATCAATGAGGAGGTCATTGGGTCATGGATTGACCATATTGACCTAATTTGACCATTTGGGTCAAAGGTTGACCAGTTTGATCAACTGGTAGGTCATTGGGTCATGGATTGACCATTTTGACCTATTTTGACCATTTGGGTCAAAAGTTGACCTGTTTCGTCAGTAGGGTGGTCATTGGGGCATGGATTGACCATTTTGACCTAATTGAACCATTTGGGTCAAAGTTTGACCAGTTTGGTCAAAGGAGAGGTCATTAGGTCATGGATTAACCATGCTGACCTAATTTGACGATTTGGGTTAAAGGTTGACCTGTTCGGTCAATAGGGTGGTCATTGGGTCATGGATTGACCATTTTTACCTAGTTTGACCATTTGGGTCAAAGGTTAGCCTGTTTTGTCAATAATTTGATCAGATTATGGTCTGTCATTGTTGATTTTATCATTTTAGAATGTCATTAAGATTTGGGTTAAAAAGGCTTCATTAGAATTTTACCCTAGACATTAGGGTTTAGTGGCCATTAGTGAGATTTAGGGAGTCGATATTGGTAGACTTCCTGTCTCAAGATGACCTAGAAATGATCCTCACAAAATTGAGGTCAACAATCCCTCAAATCCTTTTGCAAACTATCTTATTTCAGACTCAAAGCCTTCTATAGAGCAAAGTTCCTTGTCCTATGCCTCCAAGAGGCCAGGAATGATTTTTCTCATGAGAAAATTTTTTTTATAGTTAGGTTTACATTAGGGATCCAAAATAGGCATTGATGCTCTCTAATGTCATCAATTGGACAAAAATTAGCAAGAAATTCTACAAAATAATAGTTTGGACATTCAACAGTGTGGTCCCATCAATCCCAGGTGTGGTCACCCCTAATATCGGCAAAGTTACACTATTTCTAGCATGGACACATCCAGGTTAGGCATGGCCATTCCCAGGTCAGGTGTGGTCACACCAGACAGCATTATATAGCACATTTTGACCCCATTTTTCTTGTTTGAGACATATAATATGCACAACATCATGCAAAATCTTTTATCATGCGTAAATATATAATAAGTAAGTGAAAATAGAATGAAAATAATGTGGGTGCGGGTTAAATTATGTAAAATTGACGCATGTCAATAGCTATAATAGTAACTAGTTATATAGATTTTAATGGGTTGCTTGAAGAGCATATGTTGGCTAGAGTTGCCAAAGTTGTCATTACACAAGTTGGTGGTTGCAATCTATCTCTTGAGTTTGTTATATTACGCCTAAGGTAACACTTATTAGCAGATCCACCTCAGCTATTATCACAATAATGTAACTCCAGGTAATGACAGGAGAAAAAATTATTTGGTCCCTAGCAAATTAATTAAATTCTTAAATTCAGATTTTCTTGCAAACTGGTTTCTTATGCAAGTAAATGTATTGCTTCAGTAATATAGGACTCGAAAGTGTCTGGGATGTCAAACCCACAGAGAATGAAGTAATGAATCCAAACAAAAAAGTTCTAGTTTATTATGCTAAGGTCTTAGTTTGAAATGTCGATTAAGGTGATTTTTCTAACAATTACTCCTAAATTACAGCACTAATTCTAACGCTAAATCTAAATAGATCAATTGGTTTGGTGAATATCAAGATACAAAAGTTACATTTCTCTTCTAATTGCATAAGTGGATTGTAGGATTGAAAACTATGATTTACTAATGTGGCTAGTGACAAATATGAGCATCTATCTTGTTTACCATCTTCTGAGTGTGTAAAGAAGTTTCGTTTAAATTAGTAAGTGTTTATTCTTATCACCTTAGATTCCTCCAATTTATACCTATCAATACTATCTTTTTCTCTATTTTCATTGCCATGTGGACTACTTTTCCTTAACGCACTAGTTCAATGTGATCTTGCTAGTTGTTTATACCATAGCTCTCCCGAGTCTTTATGAGTTCACAATGAACTTTAAAAAAACCATTAGCTAAAAGAAAGATCATAACATTAAGTTTTAAAGATAAGATCTATAAGCCGTTTTGAGGAAATAAGCCATTTTAAAGAAAATAAGCTCAGATAAAGGAAGTAATAGAATTGAGATGGACCTATCCAATGTCCAAACCCAGCATGCCTCCATTAAATTCTTGAGTTCAACTGATAAATGAGTCATATTGGACTAGTTAGTCCTATTACTACCAGAGAACTGATACAAGTCTAGTCATAACGAGAAGTTAAGGAATCACCTCCCTCATGACACACTTCAATCAAAGCAATCCACACTCAATCCAAACATCAAAAAACTAATCACTCCACATCAACAAACACAATACAACTCAAATAATCATAACTCACTAACAAAACCAAATATCTATGGGTTGTCTCCCCTGAAGCACTTGATTTAACGTCGTCAGAGGATGAATCCAACTGTTACTCGATTTTTTCACTACTCCTTTCCTTGCCCCATCCGGTTTTCTATATTAATTGTAGCCCCTTGGCTTTGTAGCTGACTCCCCTTTTGAAGAACAACCTCTTCTAACGAAAACTTTTTCACCTTGAACTATGAGTTGGAGTTAAATCCAAGAAGTGAAGAAGTTCTAAAGTTAGAATTAACCTAGTTACTCTAATTGCCTTTAAGATTAACTTACTTCTTTCCCAACGGTGAATTTTCTCTTCCATAATTGTTATTAGAGTTATAGTTGGGATTATTCTTCCAGCCAGGGTTATAATAATTGGAATATGGGTTGTTTAAGGGATTTTTTATTACATGGATAGTTTTAAAATAGTTAATATCAACCAAATGTCCAAATGAATTTTCCTCAATATCTGGGGATCCATGAGGTTAACTCATTCCATGTTGGTCTAACTTTCTCACAATAGTTGCTACCTGAGAAAAATAGCAGAAAACCTGCTTCAAGAATATTTACTACCTTATTGGGATCAACTCTCTTGGAGGACCATTGAAAGTTGCTGGTGTCCATCTTCTCTATAAGAGAATAAGCCTCTGCAAATGTTTTCAACATAAGCAAACTTCTAGCAGCAGCATCGATGATCGCTCTTAGAGATCCAACTAATATGTTATAGAAGGTTTGAGTAATAAGCCAATCAGGTATCATGATGTGGACACTTCCTAAAACATTATTTAAATCATTCCCAAACTTCATAAATTGATTTACCTTCATGTTAATAGAATGTGATGATATCATTCCTTAAATTAGCGTTTTAGATGGTTGAAAATACTTTGACAGTAATTTATGGGTTAAATCCCCCCACGCCCTAATTGACCCATATGCTAATTAGTTAAGCCACATGTTGACTTTATCCTTTCAGGGAAAAGGGAAAAATTCTAAGTCTAACAACGTCCTTAGAAACACTATTATAGCAAAATGTAGCGCAAAATTCTAAGAAACTCACATGGTGTAAGTTATGATCTTCAGACGGGGATCCTCCAAATTGTTTATTTTGCACCATTTGAATAATAACATGCTTAAATTTGAATGTGTTCACCTCTACAGTGTGGGTTTGAATACTTAAGTGAAATTCATCTACCGTAAGGTTTCAATAATCCATAAAGGTTTATTAGCATTATAATTTTGAATTCATTTTTTGTTAATTTTTTTAATCACCATTTATACAATAGATTCTTAAAGTCTTTTCTATTTTCTGAACCTCCAAAAACTTCTCCTTAGTTTTGAGTTATAGGTTTTAAGTTCTATAGCACCTAAACTACACAGTCAATTCTAAAGACTTAACTAATAAGATAGATATCAAGTGTGTCAAACACTTGATAATATTTATTTTTTTCTCTTTTAAATTGCAAACAATAATTAAAATACACTATATAAAAACACTACAATTTCCAAATCTAAGTCTCGTAGATTCAACTAAAATTTTAAGAATTTCTTTACCATGTTCTCCGACAATAGCGCCAGAAACTTGATCCAAATTATTTATTATCACAATAATGAAACTGCTGATAATGGCACTAGAAAACTTGATCTTGTCCCTAGCAAATTGATTAAATTCTTAAATTCATATTTTCTTTTACAATGAGGTTTCTCACACAAGTATACATATCGTTGCGGTAATATAAGCCTCTAAAGTGTCTGGGATGTCGAACCCACAAGGAATGAGGTAATGATTTCGATATGAGAACTTCTAGTCTACTACGCTATGGTCTTAGTTTGGAATGTCAACTAAGGTGATTTTTCTAACAACTACTCCTAAATTATAGCACTAAATCTTAAACTAAAAATAACTAGGTAATTGGTTTAGTGAATATTAAGATATAAAAGCTACATTTCTCTTGTGATTGCATAAGTGGATTGTAGCATCAAAAATAATGATTTGTTAATGTGTCTAGTGACATGTAGGAGCATATATCTTGTTTACCCTCTTTCAAGTTTGTAATGAAGTTTTCTTTAACTTGGTATGTGTTTCTGTCTGTCATGCTAGAAAACCTCAAGTTATACCCATCAAAACCTATCTCCCTATCTATTTGATTTGTCTTATGGACTACTATTCTTTCATCCACTATTTCAATGTGATATTCCTAGTTTTTCAATGTATAGCTCTCTCGATTCTTTATAGGTTCATAAAAAAAATTTAGCAAAATCATTTGGCCAGAATGGTAAGTAAAAGAAGCACCAAAGGAAATATATTCATATTAAAGTTTAAAGATCAATTAAATAAGCATCCTAACATCCTACACATTCAAATTATACATCACAAGAGAAAGGTAAAGAAAATCTGCTCATAAAGCATGAAGAATTCCATAGAAATCAACATCATTTAACAAATAAAATCCACTAAATATGTGTTTACAATAAGTACAAGAAAATGGTAGCACAATACTTAGCTTTTCTCCTCGGAATGAGAAAAAAAGTCCCTCCAAAAATGTATCTAAGTGCTCCTTGTAATGCTGAAATAATTTCCTTACAGATTTCTCTCAAAACCCCTCACCAATCTCCCAAGAAAAATAAAATCAACAACCCCTTGATCTACCTACATCTCCTTGGCCTCCTTGGGGTCTCCAAGAGTTCAGAGAGGAATAGTCACCCCTTTCAAGTTGACCAAATTCATCAAAAAACACCACAAGTCATGCTGAATAACTGTAGAAAAATGATTATGCCTTGGTACCTGAATGTTAGCTCCTAGACGTTGCCCTCTCAGGTTGTTACGATGGTTCTGGAATCTAGGCACCAATGATCTGGCGCCAAGGAACTTAAATGGAGTGCCTTGAGGCCCAGATTCTGGTCACTAGGCATTAGGCCTCTGGTTCCAATATGTTTCATTCAGCTCTTTTTTTATCTTTTTCATCTATGCTTCACTCCATGTGTCCTACCTGTTATACCTGCAAGAAAAACACAACTTCATTAAAGTGCAGTTTCATCCAAAAATAAGTGTAAAAGACAGTGGAAATTAAGCATGTTGAAAGACATATCATCAGCATACAACATATAAAAAATTTCAGGAGTTTGAGGAAAGTCATTGTATTTTGAATATGATGATCATAAACCATTGTCACTCAGCATTGTTATCATAAATTCAATACAACAGTGTCTTTTTAGTCGATTTCTTTGATATGTTGTTACCTTGTATTCAAGATAATTGTTTACAACATATTCACAATACTTCGTTACACCATAATCCAGATACTTTGTTTAACTCTATTTGAGGATAGATTATTACATAATAGAGTTAGTTAATGATAACGAGCAAGTTGTGGCCAATGGTGGTCTATGGTGGGCAACGAGCACACGTCAACCATGGTCGACAGCTATGAAGGCTGAAAGTTATCTTTAGATCTTCTTTCTATAACAACAGTAAAGTTTGAAACATTTTATTCTTCTTATCTCCCTTTAAGTGAAGAGAGGGGGTCTATTTATAGGCTCAAAGGGATGAAATTTTTTTCCTTTGGTGAATAACTCACATAACCACCTTATAGAATATTTCACATCGATTTCTCTTAATCATATGAGGTGTTTTGATTATTTGAGAACTTTAATGACCTCAACATCAGGTGATTTAAGGCCCATTAGATTCCTCTAGTCGAGAGGCTCGATGTGACTATAGGTACGTCAATTTTGGATTTCATTTAACTCTATATTAACTAGACAAAACCTCTAAATGTGATTCAATGTCTTGATTTGAGCTTGATTGGACTTGGACTGTACCAATATTGGTATCATTTTTTTTCATTTTCTCGAGATGGGTAGTTCAACTATAAGTTTGCTGAAACCAAATCTTTAGATGATTTTAATTTGAATCACAATTTTTTCTATCAAATATGTGTGGAAGTCTGTGCTAAATGAGAAAATTTTGTAATAACATATCAATATTCAACTTAATAATAGTGTTATTTATACATACACCATCTTAAAGAAAAATAAACCAATATTATATACATCATCTCTAAGGTAAATGAAATGTTACCCTAAGGTGCAACATATTCGGCTGGATTTTTAGCCAATCTTGGTGATGGTGCACCATCGTAGATTAATAGGGAATATCGAATCAACAACCATGATTAACATTATGATTTGGAATTTTAGGGGCATTGTAAAAGCTAATGGCTTCATTAGAGTGATGAGTCTTTAGAAAAATCATAAGCTCAAGTGTCTTGCATTTCACTTGAACCTTGGATCACTTTAGATAATATCACAAAAAATGTTAAGAAACTTGGTTGTTTCAGGTTTATATATAATTGCAATATGAAGATTTGGCTATTGTGGAAGAATGGAATCAATTTTAGACTTTGGAAGACAACCCAGTTTCAACATGTGAAAATTTCCTTTTGTAATCAGTTGGTGAATCACTGCAATTTATTCTGGATGTCGAGCTACCGATAGAGAATGGCTTTAGAATGAGTTTCATAAAATTATTGATGTTACCCATATCCCTGGATGGTTGAAGGATACTTTATACTATCACATCTACTTTGGATAAAAAAGATGGTAGTTCCCCATGTGCAAATATGATGGAACGTCTCCTTGATAACATCGAAGCCATTTGTTTGTTGGAGACTAACTTCACTGGTAATATCTTCACTTGGTGCAGAGGAAATTTTTTTTAGATATTGGATAGTATGCTTATTAATATTGCTTGGAGGGATGTTTTCATTTTACTGAGGAGGTTCATTTAAGTTGGACCTACTCTGATCACTCTCATTTGCTTGTTGATGTGGATTTCTATCCTGTGCCTCACATGAAATACTTTAGGTTTCTTAATGTCTCGACAAGTCATCCTAGTTTAAAGCAATTGTTTAATGATAACTGATGCTCTACTGAGTATGACTACCCTTGGATTAACTTCTAGAGGCAACACAAAAAACTTATGTCTGCTTTAAAATATTAGATTTGGGCTAG
The DNA here is from genome assembly GCA_022702705.1 of Papilionanthe hookeriana x Papilionanthe teres. Lineage (NCBI taxonomy): Eukaryota > Viridiplantae > Streptophyta > Magnoliopsida > Asparagales > Orchidaceae > Papilionanthe > Papilionanthe hookeriana x Papilionanthe teres. Next base: position 21,160,407 of record CM040426.1, read on the forward strand.
TTTTTGTAATATTCATAATAGAGTTATAGATGATAAAAGCAGGTTAAAACCTTGGAATGAGAATATGATGATAATCAAGTTTAGGACAGGGAGGTAGTTGCGTGCTAATAATTAATTTAATGATGTTATCCAGCAAGAAATTAATTTTTATAAATAAAAATGCAATTTTTTTAGCCATGTAGAAGGGGATAGAAACATAGTTCTTTCATACCTGTGTTAGGCAGATCTTGAAAATAAAAGATAAGAAAGGTACTTGCCTTTATAGTCAACATGATATTAAAGAAAGTACTATTGAATTTTTTTAGGATCTATTTACATATGCTAAGGTGGATTTTTAAAATTTACATATTTATCTTATTCTTAGAAGTTCCATGGCTATGAATTCTAATTTTTGTTGTCTTCTAATGGAAAATGAATTTTGTCTTGCTCTATCATCTATTAAAATAAAAATAGTAGCTCGTCCTGACGAGTATACATCTAAATTCTACTTGAATACCTGGAAAGTGTTAAGAGTAATTTTATTTATACTTTTCAATTATTTTTTAAAGATTTTTGATGACACAAATATTTCAGGTGCTCTAACATTGTTCTTATTCTTAAGAATAATTTCAAGCATAGATAAAAGAATTTTTGGCCTATTTTCTATATTACTGTTATTTCTAAGGTAATTGAGCACAAGAAAATATATTGAGAAATTCATACCAATTTCATATGAAATTACACTTTAAAGAATGGTATTTTCTGTGTTTTATTGTAGGAATGAAGATTTATAGGTGCTGAAAGCAAAAAGAACAAAAAGGCACGAATCTGGAGCAAAAATGACTAAAAATGATGAAAATTGAACTGTCCCGCCGACGACGAGATTTAAGCCGCCGACGGAGAGATTTTCCCAAAAGTTTTTAATATATTATAATAGAGCCCGCCGACGGCGAGATCGAGCCCACTGATAGTGAGCGTGAACAATTAGCCTTGCTTCTAGATGCCCGCCGACAGCGAGATTGAGCCCGGCGACGGCGAGACAGTTGATTCAAGCCAAATACGATGAATCTGGATGCATTTTGAAGAGATGCTTAAGCAACCTTTGTAAATTTGACTCCTTCTATAAATATAGACGATTTTATGTATTAGTGTGTGTTAGTTATGTCAAATTAGTGTTTCCTTTTGTAGTAAGAGTTAGTGTTTAGTTTCTTGGTGAGTTCTAAGAGTGTTGTACAAGAAGGAAGAGTCAAAGGAACTCGAGGAATCAGCTTGGGAGAAGAATCGAGATAAGTATATTTGTTTATTGTTTTATAACTTTAAATGAAATCAAAAATCTGTGTTATTATTCTCATGCATTCAGAGTAGTTTTCTTTATCTGTCTCCTTGTTGTTGAGATTTTGTGAAATGAAGAATTAAAATGAGTTGTGCCTAATAATATTAAATAGAGATTGTGATAATCTTTTACTTAAAAATCTTAATTTAATTTCAATTTGGCCAATTGAATTGTTAACATAAGTTGAATTATCAACTATAGTAAAGATTACATCCAAGATTCAGGGAATTCAAAAGCCTTGGAAGGAGGGTGCAAATAAATAGGGAAATATTAATTATCGTGCGAAGAATTGAATATTTTAGTGTGACAGACTAAAATCTTCAAATCGGTCCTATTGTTTGGGAGCTGAAGTGTAGATGTTAGCCCTCAGGCGAGGGGAATGTGGGAGCTCCGAGTGGCAACCGGTATCCTCCCGAACTTAGCCATAGATTCAAGTAACTAAACATAGGATTAGTCAATGTTCTTTGCACCTGGACCAAAGGGTAAAGAATAGGAATGCTCCTATTTGGCACAATATAAGTCTAAACTCATTTAATTATTTATTCACCTAATCCTCTTAACAAGGAGAAAGATACTTTTTTAAATTGACTTATATAATCTGTCTTTTAAGTATTAGTTTTAAGTTTAAGCGTTCTTCAATTTTCGTATATTATACTAAAATAGATTAGTAATCTGCGTTACTAAAAATTAGTCTTTAATTCTCTAACTTCCCGTGGGATCGATATCTAGGACTCCAATAGAGCCCTTTATTAATTGAGCGATACGTATAGTTGCATTGATTAAAGGGGAGGGAGTACAATTGCTATTTTACTTTGAAAAACATTTACAATTTATTAAGCTTAACAATTATATACATCCTTCTAATTATTACCCTTCTCTCCCCGGAGGCTGAATTCTTATATTTGCGTACCGAAGGTCAAGTTTTTCTCGTCGTTGCCGGGGAAGTAAAGTAATTATTCAATTAAAAACATATATAAATATATAATTAAAATTACTAGAGTAACGGACTATTTTATTATTATTGTTAGTTGTGTATGCGTAAATTTGGAACCAAAAGTTTAATACCTTACGATTAAGAATTAGAGCGCACTATTAAAAGAATTAGAAAACAGAAAAGAGAAATCATAAAATTAAATCAAATGGCAAATAATCCAGAAATTGAAAATATAAAACAACCAAGACCTTTGAAAGATTACGCTAACCCTACATTAGATGAAATTCACTTAACTATTCAAAACCCTGATGTAGCGGCTGACTCATTTGAGCTTAAACCTGCAAATATCCAAAGGTTACAAAATAATCAATTTAGTGGTTCACCAAATGAAGATCCTAATTTACATCTTGTGAGTTTTTTAGAGTAATGCGCAACTTTTAGATATGACGAAATATCTAATGACGCTGTTAGACTAAGGCTATTTCCTTTTTCTTTAAGGGATAAGGCTAAGATGCGGTTAAATTCATTATCACCTGGATCAATTAAAACTTGGGGAGAATTATCACAAAAATTTCTATCCAAATATTTTCCTCCCTCAAAAACTGCAAAACATAGAAATAATATAACTTCTTTTAGTCAGTTTGACGGAGAATCAATATATGAAGCTTGGGAGAGATTTAAAGATCTTCTTAGGAAATGCCCACACTATGCATTATCAGATTGGTTAATTATACAAACTTTTTATAATCGTTTAGTAGGATCTCTTAGATTAATCATTGATGTTGCTGCTGGAGCTTCATTAATGTCAAAACCTTTTGATGAAGCTTATTCATTAATTGAAGAAATGGCTACTAATAATTTTCAATGGCCTTCTGAAAGATTAAATCCTAAAAAAATAGCCAGTATACATGATTCTGATGCAATATCTATGTTAGCTTCTCAAATTACTACTATATCTAAGAAATTAGATCATTTGGGAATGAATTATTCTCCTAATATAACAGAAGAAAATTTAACTGGACAACTTATAGATGCTCAATCTTCATATGAAACTATAAATGCTGTTAACAATAGACCCAATAATCCTTATGCAAATTATTATAACCATGGGTGGAAAAATCATCCAAATTTTAATTGGAATAACAATTCTGCTAATCAGCAATGGATGAACAATTCAGTAAACCTAGTAGGAAATCCTTCTAACGAAGGAAAATCTAATTTTAAACCTTCTTATCCACCTGGATTTAATAATAACTCTCAATATAAGGATAAGAAGTTATGTATGGAAGAATTAATATTAAATATGGATCAACATTTACAGAATCAAGGTAGTCAGTTACAAATTCAAGGAAAAGCAATTAAAAATATTGAAATTCAACTTGGACATATCGCTACTACACTTAATAATAGAAGCCCTGGAACTTTTCCGAGTAATGTGGAAATAAATTCTAAGGATCAAGGAAAAGAACAAATTAAAGCGATACAGTTACGAAGTGGAAATAAATTAGAAATAAGAATACAGAAGGAAACGGAAAGTCAGAATGAGGAGGTGGAGATCAAAAAAGAAAAGGATCAGAAAGATCAAAATCTAGAAGATTTATTGATACCTATGAAAATTTCTGTAGAAAAACCATCACCATCATTTCCTTAACGACTAAGGCAACATAAGAAAGATAAGCAATTTTCTGAATTTCTTGAGATTTTGAAGAAATTAATGGTAAAAATTCCTTCTGTAGAAGCATTGGAACAAATGTCCAATTATGTGAAATTTATGAAGGATATTTTAAATATAAAAATAAAATTCACAGATAATGAAACTGTTGCACTTAGCGATGAGTGTAGTGCAATTATTCAGAAAAAGCTTCCTGAAAAATAAAAAGATCCTGGTAGTTTCACTATACCTTGTGCTATTGGAGAAAAATTTTTTGGAAAAGCATTATGTGATTTAGGAGCCAGCATAAATCTAAATCCTCTATCAATCTTTAAAAGATTAGGAATAGGATAAGTCTCACCTACTTCAGTAACTCTTCAGTTAGTTAATCGTTCTGTTACTTATCCTAAGAGAGTTATTGAAGATGTGTTAATAAAAGTGGATAAATTTATCTTCCCAGTAGACTTTATTGTTTTAGATATGGAGGAAGATAAAGAAATATCAATAATATTAGGAAGACCCTTCTTAGCTACTGGAAAAGCTATGAATGATGTTCAAAAAGGAGAATTAATTATGAGAGTAAACGATCAAAAAGTTACCTTCAACATTGCAAAATCAATGAAATATCCTGCTATAGAAAAAGAAGATGAATGTTTTCAATGGAAATTATTGAACATCTACAAAATGAACATTTTAAAGAATACTTTGAAGAAAAACTAGAAATAGAAGATACTGACCTAATTGAAGAAATAAACAATGAAGAATTAGAATATATACAAGAAAGATTTGAATTGTTTGATAATACAGAAAATGCTGAAAATAATATAGTTCCGTCAATTATTAAACCTCCTGAAGTTGAATTAAAAATCTTACCTACCCATTTGAAGTATGCTTATTTAGGTAACTCTTCAACTTTACCAGTTATTATATCAGCAGAATTAAATGAATCAGAAGAGCAAAAACTTTTGGACACATTAAAAAAATATAAGAAAACTTTTGGCTGGACTTTAGCAGATATTAAAGGAATTAGTCCTTCAATCTGTATGCACAGAATTATTTTAGACACTGAACACAAACCAAGAGTTGATCCCCAAAGGAGATTGAACCCAATTATGAAAGAGATAGTCAAGAAAGAAATATTAAAATGGTTAGATAATGGTATTATATATCTTATTTCTGATAGTGCTTGGGTAAGCCCAATTCACTGTGTTCCTAAGAAAGGAGGGGTGATTGTTAAAGCTAATGAAAATAATGATTTAATACCTATAAGACAAGTTACTAGATGGCGTATATGTATTGACTATAGAAAATTAAATGCAGCCATCATAAAAGATCACTTCCCTTTACCATTTCTAGACCAAATGTTGGATAGACTAGCCAGACATAAATATTTTTGTTTTTTAGATGGATATACTGGTTATCATCAAATTCCTATTGCTCCTAAGGATCAGGAAAAAACTACATTTACCAGTCTTTATGGAACATTCGCTTTTCGAAGAATGCCTTTTGGATTATATAATGCACTTGCAACATTCTAGAGATATATAATGTCTATATTTAGCAAATTAATTGATGATGGAATGGAAGTATTTATGGATGATTTCTCTGTATTTGGAACATCATTTGACGTATGCTTGAGTCATCTAGAAAAAGTCTTAGAAGTATGCAAGAAAACTAACTTAGTACAAAATTGGGAGAAATGTCAATTTATGGTTGCAGGAGGAATTGTATTAGGGCATAAAATTTCAGAAAATGGCATGGAAGTAGATCCTGCAAAAATTCAAGTTATAGTTAAATTACCACCTCCTACTACAGTGAGAGGGGTAAGTAGTTTTATTAGACATGCCGGTTTTTACAGACGCTACATAAAAGATTTTTCAAAAATTAATAAACCTCTATGCCAACTTTTAGAAAAGGACAAGAAATTTGAATTCACAAATGTAATCGCTTAAATGCTTTTGAATTAATAAAAGATAAATTAATCACAACACCTATAACAGCTTTCCCGCATTGGGAGAAACTATTTGAACTTATGTGTGATGCTAGTGATTATGCTATAGGAGTCGTTCTTGGACAAAGATATGATAAAATTTTTAAAGTCATATACTATGCTAAGTAAAACTCTCAATAATGCCGAAATCAACTACACAAGTCATGTAAAGAGAATTATTAGCAATTTTTTATGCTTTTGATAAATTTAGATCTTACCTAAGTGGAACTAAATGTATTGTGCATACTGATCTTTCTGCTATTAAATATTTAATGCAAAAGAAGGATAATAAACCAAGATTAATCAGATGGATATTATTAATGAAAGAATTTGATTTTGAAATCATTAATAAAAAGGGAACTGATAATCAAATTGCATATCATTTATCAAGACTCGAATATAAAGATTTATCTGACATTGATAATGAAATTTCAGACCATTTTCTTGACGAACAACTTTATAATATAAATGAATAGAAAATACCTTGGTATGCTGATATAGTAAATTATATTGTAAGTGATATTTTACCACCCATGCTAACTTTGCAACAACAGAAAAAATTCATTCAAGATGCTAAAACTTATTTTTGGGATGAGCCAAATTTATATAAACAATGTAAGGATTCAATAATTAGAAGATGTGTACCTTATGAAGAAATTGAACAAATCATTCAAAAATGTCACGATTCTGAATTTGGAGGACATTTTGGAACAGATAAAACTGCTTACCAAAATTTTGCAATCTGGATTTTATTGGCCTAGTCTTTTTAGAGATGTTTATAGATATATCAAAACTTGCGATAAATGCCAACGAGTAGGTAATATATCTAGAAGAAATGAAATGCCTCTAAATTTTGTATTAGAAGTTGAAATTTTTTATGTTTGGGGATTAGATTTCATGGGACCATTTATACCTTCATTTGGAAACTCATATATATTAGTTGTTGTTGATTATGTTTCTAAATGGATCGAAGCACAAGCCTTACCTCGATGTGATGCTAAGAGTGTTTCAAAATTTTTGATGAAAAATATTTTTACAAGATACGGAATGCCGAGAGTGATTATCACTGACGGAGGATCCCATTTTAGGAACAAATATATTCACAAATTAGTTGAAAAATTCAACATTATTCATAAAATTTCAACTGCTTATCATCCACAAACTAGTGGATTAGCTGAATTTTCTAATCGAGAAATTAAACAAATTTCAGAAAAAACTGTAAACCCTAATCGATAAGATTGGTCTACAAGACGAGTTACTGCATTATGGGCATACATGACTGCTTATAAAACTCCAATTGGAATGACTCCTTACAGACTTATATATGGAAAAACTTGTCACTTACCAGTTGAATTAGAGCACAAAGCATATTGGGTGATTAAAGAATTTAATTATAATTTAAGAGGAGCTGGTGAGAAGAGATTATTACAGATGAATGAATTAGAAGAATTAAGAAATGAATCTTACAATAACGATAAAATATATAAAGAGAAAATAAAATTATGGCATGATCGAAAGATTAAACAAAAAAATTTTGAGCCAGGACGAGAGGTTTTGCTCTATAATACAAGATTAAAACTATTTTCTGGAAAATTGAAATCTCGATGGTTAGGACCTTTCACTATAACTCAAATATTTACCTACAGAACTATAGAAATTGAAGATCCAAAGACTAGACACAAATTTAAAGTGAATGGACGTAGAATAAAACCATATTTTAAAGAAAGAAGACCAAATTTTAAAGAGGTTTTAATGTTCAGTCAACCTGATTAACAACCAGAATAGGTCGGGCTGACGACATTAAACTAAGCGCTTTATGGGAGGCAACACATAGTAGTCTTAAATTATAGTTTATTTACTTGGTTTATTGATAATTATAGTATAAATGAATTCTACTACTCATATTTGTTTTTATAATCATCACAATATTAAGATTAACAAAAGAAATTAAAAATTTTTCGGAACAAAAGCGAAAATGGGCAATTTTGCCTTAGCCTGCCGACGGCAAGATCGACGCTGCCGACGGTGAGATTTACATGCCTTTATTCAGTTTAAAATTATAACTATCCCACTGACAGCGAGATCGTTACCGCCGACGGTGAGACTGGTACAAGAGCAGTTTTAGGGAGTTATCTTGGCGGCTTCGGGCGATTCTAAGTGTTTTTCTCTATATAAGACATCTAGAACTCGAATTTTTCACATTCTAATTCGTAGAAACGACTAGAAACTCCACCAAAACAAGAAATTATGGCATCCAATTCACTTGAAGTCACGAAATCCCAAGTGTTCAATAGGAGAAAGTTTGTCAGTTATGAAGCACAACGGATATTCAACAAGGTTATGATGAAAAAGCTATTGATTAAAGAAAGTGGATTCGTTAATAGAGGAGTGGAGAATTCGACAACATCTATTGAAGAGATGATTATTCGACGACGTTGGGAGGTATTATGCTATACAACAACTGCGGTAGTTATCCCTGTAGTCAAAGAATTCTATTCCAATCTTCATGAATCAACAACGGAAGCGTATTTGTACGAGGCAGATGGGTAACTTTCACTCCTTCAAGAATTAATGAGTTGTATTCAATCGAGAATACACCTGTTTGCCACTATTCAAATTTTTGTCCCTACAAGATACAATATGAATGTGATTTACCAATATTTGAATAACGAACCAGAAGATTGGGAAAGGTGAGAAGACGGGTACGTTAGTTTTTCTGCATCACTTCTTAACCCCGTCTCTAAGCACTAGCACTTCTTAATTTCCTCAAAATTATTACCCACTATGAGGGTAAATAAAGTCTCTAAGGAATGTTCAATTTTGAATTATTGTATTCAAACTGGATTACCCATCGACGTTCAAACTATTATTGTGAAGTCTGCCTTAGGCCTAATTATGCATGGATTTATTCACGGCCTCGGACATCCTTCAACAATTTTCGCATTATGTAGTCAATACCAAGTTTCTTACGAAGCTTGGGAAAAGGTACTATTGCCTTGGAAACCATTAGATCCGACTGATATGTTTCCTCTTTGGATAACGATAATGAGACAGACCATTATTACGGATCAAGCATCTCAAAATGATTCCTTCAATCGAGCCCTCGATCGATAGAGCTAACATGATCTTACGGAAACTTAAAGGATCGGAGAATGAAATACAAAATGTGATGACTTCCATTGACAATATCACTGATTTATTTGATCATATTTACTGGAGATTGAAAGAGCACTTTGATCATTCAGGACATCTAGAGGCTAGTTTTATACGACTTTTCAGAAGGAAGGGATGGATTGAAGAAGATTCTACTGAAGAATTCCCTTTCAGGCCTTTCTATAATATGTTTGTGCATTTACGTTCTATTGGAAATATCAGAGAAGAATTAAGTTCAAATCTTGATGAGTAGAAGATATTCATTCGTACTTATTTGTGTGTGATTGCTTGAATTTAGTTTTTATTTTCACTTTGTATAGTTATTCTCAGTCTAGATATGATTATGTGTTATTTGTTTAGTCCCAGCATTTTGAGTATTGTAGTGTGGATTGCGACGCTGAATTGTGTGTGTGTGTGTGTTAAGATTTTTCAAAGCAATTTGTTAGTAATGTAAAGTGTGTAATTTGTAATCACCTGGATTTCATATATATAACGTTGTAATGTTTGTGTTGTGTAAATTTATGTGTTAAAATAGTATATAATCATGATAAAGTATATTTTAGAGTGACCGGACATAAAACAAGGCTTAAAATGAATTGAGAGTATTATAAATCTTAAAAATTTTAAAAATTCGAAAACCTCGCCTACAGCGAGATTGATCCCGTCGACGGCGAGATTTTCCATAAACTTTAGGCCTATTTGATTAATTAGCTCGCCGACGGTGAGAAATTTCTCGCCGACAGCGAGATTCCGTAAAACACTATATTTTGACTGGTCAACCGTCACTATTCATTATCCCCTTCCTCAAAACATCGAAAAACCGACCTAAGGCTTGATAGATCGCGGATTTGGAACAGTTTCAACACATTTTGACACCAAATTTTTTCTTCCCTAGGTAAGAGCTTCCCTCCTATGTAAAAATTTTTTATTTTCACCATGAATTTCTTCCACATTAAGGAATTTTGGAAAATTTGAAAATGTGGAGAAAAGATTTGGAAGAAGTTCATGGAACTTGATTTAGAGTGATTTTAGTCATCTTTGGAAGCCATTTTAGTAATATTTTGGAGATTAGTTAAGATTTTTGTAAATTTGATAAACCGAAAAAATGGCTCTGCGACAAAAGAGGCAAATGGATTATGACGAGACATGATTTGTAAGTGCTCGAGCACAGTCAAGATACTTCCACAATATCCAGGCAAGGAAGTGCATTCAAGATCGAGTATTTGAGAATCCAGGAGGAAAAGTGGAATGAATTATAAAAGAAAGGAGGTGAAAAAATTTCTGTTAACCACAAATAGAGCTGCAGTGGAAGTAGTGAAGGAATTTTATGCCAACTTAACTAAAATAGAAGATGCACCAATAAAAGTTAGAGGATTTTTAGTCAATTTCAATGCTGCTAGAATCAATTCTTTCTATGAAGTACGCAACCTACACACCAGTGAGTATGATACTTTTGGAACAATGGAAGGACCGCTGGAAGAAGTAATCAACTTTCTCACTGATGGGAAAGGAGTTTGGAAAATCAAGCAGCATGAATGGGTAAACTTCCCTCTTTCTATGTTGAGTGCAATATCTAAAGCATGGCACTATTTTATTTATTTTACCTTGTTACCCATTTATCACCATAGTGAAGTAACAAAAGATAGAGCAGTTCTGAATTTTTGTATTCAGAACCAAAGAAGTATTAATGTGGGAAATATTATTTACAAGAATGTATTAGCCACTGCAAGAAGTGAGAGTGGAGGAGGACTAGGGCATCCTGTTCTAATTTATGCACTTTGCCAATTATCTGGGGTAGAGGCAAGAGATGATGAGGAATGGGTGGAGCCTATGAAACTCATTACCCAGGGTAATATAAAGACTTATGAACCCCACGAAGGATGGAGATCTGGAACTAGGAGTTATGTACCTTCAACTAGTAGGGATATTCCCTCTACCATTTATGATCCTCCTACTTATAGTTCTCCTACCCTTCATGATTTGATGAATGAAATGACCCTGCAGCGGAAGAGTTTTGAAAAGATTGAGGAAAAATTGGAGTATATTGATCATAGAATTGGAGGATTAGAGCTAAGACATGATTATGACAGTGAGTATCTCCAGAGACATACAAAGTTTGAGATAGCTTATTATGATGCTGAGAATCATTACTGGAGAGGAGAGCTTGATGTTATATTTCCTGAGTGCCCCCGCTACAGTCATTACCAGCCTACTCCACCCGCTGATCAAGGAAACGACGATGTAGTTTGGGACTTTGATGCGGAAGATTAGATTCTATGTTTATTTGTTTAGTTATTTGACTTATAAACTTTGATTATTATGATGTTATGATTGATTTTATATTTTTATTAAAACTTTAGTATTAATGTTTTTGATTGTGATGTGGTGTAGAACTTTTTAAATATTGTTGTTAAAGTTATATAGTTTGTAAATTTTGATATTTCAGACTTTTATTGTATCCTTAAATTGAAATGTTCAATTGTGTGTGTTTAGCATTAGACTAAATATAAGTTGTGATAGTGTTTTGTACTTATTTTGAAACTTCTTTACCCAGCAATTTCTTTGATATTATATATGTGTAGAAAGTTATTAATAGCATAGGTAATTAAGTGATGAAAAGAACTCCGCAACTTCAAAAAGAAGAAATACCTAAAGCACGAAGGTATGATTTAAATTTACGTGATTATTTTCTTTTCACCCCATATAGATAGATAGAAAAATTTAAGTTTGGGGAAGGGAAAATACAAATTTAATTATTAAATTATTCTCAAATTATATTTTCAAAAATTATTATTGAATGATTTTCTGTAGTAATTTTAATACAGTAAACTATAATTAATTTATTTAGTTTTTATAGAAAGTTAAAGAGAAATACTTTTAATGATTAACTAATTTTGTAGATTAAGAATATTTAGTATAAGAGAATAAGAATATAGTTAACTATTTAAAGTAAGGAAAACTATATTTTTAAATATAAAATTCTTAGTTATTTAGTTGAGAAAGAAAAGATTGAAACTCAATGAATTAAAAACTTTGAAATACATTTAAGAGAAGTAAATGTTTCCAGTTTCAAATTTAGGAAGAGGAAAATGAAGTTCAAAATTATTAACAGGCTAACCAAAAATAGTGATCCTCACTTAAAAAAGAAAAGAAAAAGGGGATTGAAAATCAACCCAAAAAAAAAAAAAAGAGAAAAGAAATATATATATATATATATATATATATATATATATATATATATATATATATATATATTTTCAAAGCAAAAAGAAGATTTTATTAAGCTTTGGCCGAAACTTTACATCTAACATGAGGTAGATTTATCAAATCCCCATGTAAAAGAGAACTAAAAACATTAAAAGAGGAAAGATCAAACTCATGGAAAGACCCATAAAAGATATCTTTTAGAGGAAGATGCTCTTGAAGCCACCAATTTGCAGTGTTTATTCCCTTCTCTGTGGTATGGCTCCCGTATGATATTTAAGGAGGTAGTCATATTGAAGATATTATTTATCCAAATCAGAGATCCCATGGAACAAGCAATTTGATGAAGTAAAATTTGAAGAAGTTGCAAGGAATCCAACTCTATATGAATAAAAGAATGATCGAGATGAATGGCAATTTTCAGTCCCCATAAAACAACTCAAAGTTTCGCTTCAAGAGCAGTAACTAGCAATAATGGGAGCTGAATAACACCATAAACAATGTCCTTTATGGTTTCTACAAATTCCACCAATTCCTCGCATCAGAAATTTGAAACTTCCATCCGTATTAATTTTGATCCAAGGAGAACTCGGTTTCCTCCACATAACTAACTCGGATTCCGGTATGCATAGTAGCAGCATTTGGTGGACCCAATCTTGTAATTATTAATCTTCTCAACATAAGATAAGCAATTTTTCACAATGGTTCGAGAAGAAAAGGGCTTCCCATAAAAAATAGTATCATTCCTTGCCAACCATATGAACTGAATATAATTAAAGGGATATAAAAGAAAGCCGAACATTTCCAATCCATCCAGCGAAGCATTCAATGTTAGTCCAATGACAGAATTTAGAAGTAAGGCCAATATAATTTAAGACAAAGAAACCGCATGCCTTGTACAGCTTGACAATGTAAGAAGAGATGATTAATAGATTCCTCATTAAAGAAACAAGATTGGCAAATAGATGGACCACGAATACCTTTGAGCTTAAGTATATCATCGATAGGTAATAATTTCCTAAATAATCGCCAACAAAAAATGACATAGATGGTGATAAATGTTTGCTCCAAATCTTCTCACCCCAATCAGCCATAGTACCAATTAAAACAATTGTGATAAATATATTTGGAGAGACTTTGGCCATTAGGATTTTTAGTAATAATTCGTCATTCTTAGAAGGTCGGATGGGGATGGATAGTATTTTAGATTGAGTCTCCAAGTTGACAATGCAACCGAGTTTGGAAATGTCCCAACAATTTTGGGTCCAACAATCAGAGATTTTATGAATATTAGAAGAGTTAGAAGATCGATCCCGAAGAGAATCATTGAAAAGCCAAGTATCAAGCCGTAAATCAATTTCCCCTTTACCAACTTCCCAAACAAACAATTTTTCACCATCGTAACTTAACTTTTAAAAGCTCTTTCCAAGTCTTTGTATCTCCTAGTTTAGGTTGAACTTGAGTAGGGTGTTTGTTGTAGCAATATTTGCCATGCATGAAGTTAGCCCAAAGAGAGTTCTTGGACCTAAATTTATTCCATTGTTTACAATAGAAAGAGAATGAAAGATGCTGAAAGTTTTTAAAATCCAAACCTCCACTTGCAAGGGTAAACTTCAGTTACATTTTTGAACATATATATATGGATTAGTATTTTACTAAGTAGTTCTTTCATGAAATTCCTATCATCTAAATATCTTAAGTAATTTAATATTGAAAAATATAGTCATTCTTGAAATAAATAGGAAACTAGAAATCTTAAACTTGATGACTAAACAAGCTTATCTCTACAACTTTATTTAATTTTTTAAAAATATTTCTAGAAAACTTTACTATAATATTTATTTGAATCAAATTCATAGTAATTCTGAATTAAAACTTTACTACAAATAATCATTACTTTTATGTAGTATCTAGATTACTTGAGGACAAGTAATCGTTAAGTTTGGGGATTTTGACCACAAGAAAATATATTGAGAAATTCATACAAATTTCATATGAAAGTACACTTTAAAGAAAGGTATTTTCTGTGTTTTATTGCAGGAATGAAGATTTATAGGTGCTGAAAGCAAAAAAAGCAAAAAGGCGCGAATCTGGAGCAAAAAGGACTAAAAATGATGAAAATTGAACTGTCCTGCCGACGGTGAGATTTAAGCCGCCGAAGGTGAGAATTTCCCGAAAGTTTTTAATATATTATAATAGAGCCCACCGACGGCGAGATCAAGCCTGAACGGTTAGCCTTGCTTCTAGAAGCCCGCCGACGGCGAGATCGAGCCCGCCGACGGCGAGCACGAGCTCACCGACGGCGAGACAGTTGATTCAAGCTAAATACGATGAATCTGGATGCATTTTGAAGAGGTGCTTAAGAAACCTTTGGAAATTTGACTCCTTCTATAAATATAAAATATTTTATGTATTAGTGTGTGTCAGTTAGTGTCAAATTAGTGTTTCCTTTTGTAGTAAGAGTTAGTGTTTAGTGTCTTGGTGAGTTCTAAGAGTGTTGTACAAGAAGGGAGAGTCAAAGGAACTTGAGGAATCCGCTTGGGAGAAAAATCGAGATAAGTATATTTGTTTATTATTTTATAACTTTAAATGAAATCCAAAATCCGTGTTATTATTCCCATGCGTTCGAGTAGTTTTCTTGTCTTTCTCCTTATTGTCGAGATTTTGTGAAATGAAGAATTAAAATGAGTCGTGCCTAATAATATTAAATAGAGATTGTGATAATCTTTTACTTAAGTTAATTTACTTTCAATTTGGCTAATTGAATTGTTAACATATGTTGAATTATCAACTATAGTAAAGATTACATCCAAGATTCAGTGAATTCAAAAGCCTTGGAAGGAGGGTGCAAATAACAGTGGAAATATTAATTATCGGGCGAAGAATTGAATATTTAGTGTGACAGACTAAAATCTTCAAATCGGTCCTATTGTTTGGGAGCTGAAGTGTAGATGTTAGCCCTCGGGCGAGGGGAACATGGGAGCTCTGAAGTGGCAGCCAGTATCCTCCCAACCTAGCCACAAATTTAGTAACCAAACATAGGATTAGTCAATTTTCGTTGCACCTGGACCAAAGGGTAAAGAATAGGAATGCTCCTATTTGGCACAATAGAATTCTAAACTCATTTAATTATTTATTCACCTAATCCTCTTAACAAGGAGAATGATACTTTTCTAAATTGACTTATATAATTTGTCTTTGAAGTATTAGTTTTAAGTTTAAGCGTTCTTCAATTTTCGTATATTATACTAAAATATATTAGTAATCTGTTGTTACTAAAAATTAGTCTTTAAATCTCTAACTTCCCTGTTTGATCGATATCTAGGACTCCAATAGAGTCCTTTATTACTTGAGCGATATGTATAGTTGCATTGATTAAAGGGGAGGGAGTACAATTGCTATTTTACTTTGAAAAACATTTACAACTTATTAAGCTTAACAATTATATACATCCTTCTTATTATTACCCTACTCTCTCCCGAGGCTGAATTCTTATATTTGCAGCCGGAGGTTAGTAATCAATAAAATTTTGGTTAGCAGATTACAACCTGACTATAATGATTTTGTTTGTCCCCAACATGCCGCCTTCAGCAGTGGTAGTGTATCATTGATAACATCCTCATAGCACAAGAGCTTTTGATACCGTGGTAGAGCGGATAATGATATTTTCAAGCTTGATTTACAGATAACTTATGATATTTTTACTAAAGATAAAGGTTTCAGGGATGTTTTCTATAGGTTTTTATGGATGCTCTTAGGTAAACTTTTTATTATATCCTTATCAATGGTGAACAACATGTGCATTTTAAATGTGGTAGAGGGCTTAAGTATTGGGTCCCACTTAAATTTACTCTTTTAATTTTGGCCATGGATTATTTGTCCAATCTTCTAAACAAACATCTCACTAATTATCCTGATGGTGCATATAAAGTCAGAAGTAGTGAACTTATTTCTCACTTTGTCTATGCTACTAACTTTTTTTTTAAGTTAGTTAGATGGAATGGTAGGCATCTTAATAATATCCTTATTTACTTTGAGAAGTCCTAAGTTGAGCTTTAATAGATCCAAATGTGATTGGTATTTCTATAAACATGTTAATGTTCAGAAGAAGCATTGGATAAACCAATAACTAATATTAAATAAGGTGAATTTCCTTTTAAATATTTGGGCATTCTACTACATAATAGTGGGAGAAGGATTCATATTTTTGGACAAGTTGTTGATAAGATCAGATAGAAAATAATGCGCTTAGAGAACTCTTTCTTATCTCAGGGGGTGGGGTGGGGAAATCACACTTCTGCATTCTACTTTCACTTCTATCTGTGAAAATATGTCAATCAAGAAGGATGAAAATCAGGCAGTAAAATCTTCGTATTTATGAGGAGGCAATCACTCGGCAATTATTCCATAAATCTTCATAATGATTCGGAGAAAATTAGGTCTATAATTATTAGGAGTTATTCACCTAATAATTACTTACCACTAATATGTCAGATTTTATTTATTTCCCGATTTAGAATTTACGTTAATATGTTCCACATTTTTTGTCCTATAAGTATAGGTTGTAATCTATTTCAAATTTGGAGAAAAATAAAGAAAAGTTCTCTCAATTCTATCTTGAATTCTTTCATTGTATAAGATCCAAATTTCTGCGTTAATCACCGGCAATCATTTGAGGACCGTGAAGACTCCCTTCCCGCCAGCCTTCTTATGGGAAGGGAGTAAGTATGTCTTGCCTTGATTTCCCCTTCATATTGGAATCGTTTGAAGGCATCTTTATCCACCATCGTCTTTTTCGTTAGTGATATCTTCAACTCTGGCGCCTTCAGATCGCTTCGTCGTGCCGCTCTTCTTCACACTTGAAGCTTGTCGGCACTTCAGTCCTAGCCGGCCATTTGATCCTCGCTAGCCCTTCACTCCTCACTGGTCATTCAATCCTCACCAGCATTTTGATCCTCGTTAACCCTTCACTCTTCACCGGCCATTCGGTCCTCAACAGCCCTTCGACCCTCACCGGCCCTTCAATCCTCGCCGGCCATTCTATCCTCTCCGGCCCATCGGTCCTTGCCGGCCATTCGATCCTCCCCGGCCCTTCAGTTCTTGCTGGCCATTCGATCCTTGCCGACCATTCGATCCTCGCCGACCCTTCGATCCTCACCGGCCCTTCGATCCTTACCTCGCCGGCCATTCTATCCTTGCTGACCCTTCGGTCCTCTCCGGCCCTTCGGTCCTAACTGGCACTTCGATCCTTGTCGGCATTCGGTCCTCGCCAACAATGTTCTCCTCTACCGCCAGAGCTCCTACCCAAAGTGCTCCCAGCTTTGGCACTCACAGCTTTGACAGTCCCAGCTTCGGCACTTCCGGCTTCGACACTTCCGGCTTCAGCACTCTCAGTTTCAGTACTCCCGGCTTCAACACTCCCGGCTACGATACTGTTGGCTTCGGCACTCTCGGCACTCTTAGCTTCGACACTCTCAGGCTTTGGTACTCACTACTTGACGCTATTTTGTCCTGACAATGTTATCAGTTTCTTGGTGGCAAATTGATGCTTCTTGACCAATCAACATCAATTTGAGGGGATGTGAAAATATGTCAATCAAGAAGGATGAAAATCAGGCAGTAGAATCTTCGTAATTATGAGGAGGCAGTTACTCTGAAATTATTACAGAAATCTTCACATTTATTAGGAGAAAATTAAGTCTATAATTATTAGGAGTTATTCACCTAATAATTACTTACCAGTATTATGTCATATTTTATTTATTTCTCTGTTTAGAATTTACCTTAATTTGTTCCACATTTTTTGAGCTATAAATATAGGTTGTAATCTTTTTCAAATTTAGAGAAAAATAAAGAAAAGTTCTCTATATTCTATCTTGAATTCTTTCAGGTACCATGTTGAAATTTAGAATAATGTGGAATACATGATGCTTTCATTAAAATGAACGGGGGTATAAATTACCCTTACAAGAATCCTATAATAGGAAAAAGATTAAAATGGAAATTATATGAACCCTTAATATCTCCAATGATCAATTCATATTAATTATTAGGAGATATAGGAAATAATATAAAAATAAATAAATAATTCATAATCCAAGGAAATAAATATAAAATAGGAAATAAAATATCTTCTTAATTCAGAGAAATAATTTATTTCTTCTAACTTTCTGTATGAATAAATTATTTTCTAGTATAATTCTTAACACTCTCCCTCAAGTTTGGAATGTATGTTAATAATTCCTAACTTGCTGAGTAGTATCGAGAATTGAGAAGAGTTTAGTTGGTCGCTGAATGCAACCACTCCTTGAGAAGGTTGTTTCACCGCCTCCATAGTTAAAGTTCTGTGGTGGTCGTCTCTGGTGGTTCTTTGACGGTGCCATTGATGTAGCCTTCTTTGTTTTTGATTCAGGCTTGACTGAATTTTGCGGGGAAGTAGATAACTGTGGTTGTCTTTTGACTACAATTTTTTTGCATTGCCTATAGGAAGACTTAAAATACAGGTTTGGCTGAATTTTGAGTTTTGTCTGCAATATGTTTCGACCTAGAGGATAGATGAGGTTTGACTCAAGAAAAAAATGTTAAAATTTTCATGCCTATTTTATACTGATTTTGAGGATATTGCATTTTAAATAAGGATATTTTTGGTATTTTTTTTTGCAAATATGAAGATTTAGGGATAAAGGAGCGAAAATATGAAAAAAGGAGCGAATTTGGAGCAAAAATGACCAAATTATGCAAAATTGACCTAGGGCGCCGACGCCGAGGGCGATGGCGTCGACAGCGTGATTTTCCTGAGAGTTCAGAATTAATTCCAAGGAAGGCCACCGACAGCAGAGATCGAGGCTGCCGAGGGCGGGGATTGTTTAAAAGCACTATTTCTAGAAGGCCGCCGACGGCGTGCTCGAGGCCGCTGATGGCGGGATATGCAGATCTTTCCAGAAATACGTCGAATGTGGACGATTTTCGAAGGGGTGCCTTTAAAACCCTTAGAGCCTCTTCTACAACATTAAAATGAACCAAATTAAGTCGAAAAAAGTGTCTCGTGCATGATTACGAGTGAAACCAAAGTGTTTTTAAGAGTCTTTTAGTGAGTCATTAGTGTAGTTATTTAGTGAGTAGTGAGTTCAAATAGAGATTTTGTGAGGAATTCTTCGAGGGATTGTAAGAGAGGAAGGGAAGTGAGAGATCACTTCTGCATTGTTGTTTCGAAGGAGAATTCCCCGTGCTGTAAGAAAGGAAGAAATACAGAGGAACTTCAAGGAGTTTTCTTGAGGAGAAATTTGAGATAAGTAGTGTTTATTTATTATAGTTTGTAGAACTTTACTTTATTATATGAAATCCAAGTTTTATTGCATCATTTCCGTGAACTCTGAGTAGTTGTTCTGTCTTTCTCCTTGTTTTGATGTTTTTGTTAAATGATTAAAAGAATTAGTCTATTAAAAAATATAAAAAAGTTGTGATGATATTATTCCTAAACTTACTTTACTATACCAATTGGCCATTTGTATTGTTAAAATCTGTGAAGATTTCTTAAGATTTGATCTTTGGCTAAGGATTCTTAACTAGTATGTATCACACTTCTCTTTGAAAGGTAGACGGGTAAATCCTTGAAAGGAGAAGTGCAAATAAATGGAGAAATAATATTAATCGGGCGTAGAATTAGAGATTTTAGAGTGACAGGCTAAAATCCTCAGTTCGGTCCTATCGTTTGGGTGTTGAGGTGTAGATTGTTAGCCCTAAGGCGAGGGGAACGTGGGAGCTCCGAAGTGAGAACCAGTATCTTCCCAGCCTAACCGCAGATTCAGTAACCAAGCATTGGATTAGTCAATGTTCTTTATGCCTGGACAAAATGATAAAGAATAGGTATGCTCCTATTTCGCACAACACATATAAAACCTAATTCTAATTATCATTTCACTTAAATATCTTTAAAAGGGAGAAAGATTCTTGCAAATATATATATTTGAACTTAACTTTAGTAGTATTAGTAATCTGTTAGTAGAATTAGTTTAGATATAAGAACTTTATTATCGATTGCATATTAGTGACAGATAGGCAGATTCAATTTAGTTGTAATTTTAACTTGGTTTATATAATCCTAGTCCGTAGGCTTTAATAGTTTTCCTTGTGGGATCGATAACCAGGACTCCACTAGAGCCCTGTATTACTTGAGCGATACGTATACTTACATTTAAAGGTAACTCTGTGATCAAAAATTTATAAGATTTAATTGTTACTAAAATTAAAATTACGCTCTTGATTAAGTTTTTGACACTGTTGCTGAGGATTTATATCTTTTAATAGTGGTGTCAAATTCTAAGATATATAAGTATATTTAAAATTGAGGGTCAAGTTTTTGGCGTCATTATCAGGGATAACAAAATTAAAGTAACAGGCAATTTAAGACTTTTAGAAAACCTTTATAGAATTGCAACTTATTTAGTTAATTATTTTATTGTGAACTGATTTCAATTGTATGCGCAAATTTGGTTCTAAAAATCTTATACCCTACAATTCAGAATTAGAACGCACTGTTAGGAGAATTAGAAAACTGAGAAAAGAATCTATAAATTATGAAACAACGGAAAATAATATAAACACCAAAGCATAGAAAATGAACATCAATCTCGACCATTAAGAGATTATGCTAACCCTACATTAGATGAAATTCACCTAACTATCCAAAATTCTGATGTAGCCGCTAATTCATTTGAGCTTAAACCTGCATTTATCCAAATGGTAGAAAACAATCAATTTGGTGGAACTTCAAATGAAGATCCTAATTTACATCTTGCAAGTTTCTTAGAACTTTGTGCTACTTTTAAGTACGACAGAGTGTCTGATGATGCTGACAGACTTAGACTATTTCTTTTTTCGCTAAGGGATAAGGCTAAGTCTTGGTTAAATTCATTAGCACCTGGATCTATCAGAACTTGGGGAGAACTTTCACAAAAATTCTTATCAAAATATTTTCCAACATCTAAGACTGCTAAGCTTAGAAAGGATATCACATCTTTTAGTCAGTGTGAGGGAGAATCGATATATGAATCTTGGGAAAGATTTAAAGAACTTCTTAGGAAATGTCCACATCATGCTCTACCAGATTGGTTAATTATTCAAACATTTTATAATGGATTAGTAGGATCTCTTAAATCTATAATAGACGCTGCTGCTGGTGGATCACTAATGTCTAATCCTTTTGAAGAAGCCTATGCGTTAATAGTACGAAATGGCTACCAATAATTTTCAATGGCTCGTCGAAAGGGTAAATCCTAAGAGAGTAGCCAGTATTCATGATTCTGATGCTTTAACTATGATAGTTTCTCAAATTGTTTCCCTTTCAAAGAAAGTAGATCAATATGGAATGAATCATTCTCAAACGCCTCCTGTGTTAGATGGAAATTCAATAGAACAAATCGTAGATGCTCAATCTTCATATGAAACTATAAATGTTATAAATAATAGACAAAATAATCCTTATTCAAACTATTGTAATCCAGGTTGGAAGAATCATCCAAATTTTAATTGGAATAATCAAAATGATATTGTTAATCCTCAGTGGGGGAACAATCCTGATAACTCATTAGGAAATATAAACAATCAAAGTAATTCTAATTATAGACATTCTAACCCAACAGGTTTTTATAATAATTCACAATTTAAGGAGGAGAAGTTGTCTATGGAAGAATTTGTTTTGAATATGGGTAATCAATTACAAAGTCAAGGAAATGCTATTAAAAACATAGAAACCCAATTAGGGCAAATTGCTTCTACATTAAGTAATAGACCTGTTGGAACTTTACCTAGCAATGTTGAAGTAAATCCTAAAGATCAAAGAAAAGAACAAATCAAAGTTATTCAATTAAGAAGTGGGAAAGAGTTAAAAACAAGGGTTCAAAAAGAAACTGTAATTGAAAAGGAAAAAGAATAAACTGAAGGGGAAAATGAAATTTTATATCCTGATTTTCCTCTGAAACCTATGTAAATTACTGTTGAAAAACTACCTCCACCATTTCCTCAATGATTAAAGCAACAGGATAAAGGAAAAAGATTTGCTAAATTCTTAGACATTTTTTAAAAATTTATCAATAAATATTCCTTTTGTTGAAGCTTTAGAACAAATGCCTGATTATGTTAAATTTATGAAGGATATACTCAACAAAAAGAGGAAGTTACTAGATCATGACACTGTTGCACTCAGTGAAGAGTGTGGTGCTATAATTCAGAGAAAACTTCCTAAAAAACTTAAAAATCCTGGTAATTTCACTATCTCATGTGCTATTGGTGAAAATTTTTATGAGCGAGCATTATGTGATTTGGGAGCTAGCATAAATTTGATGCCTTTATCAATTTTTAAAAGATTAGAAATTGGAGAGATATCACCAACTTCTGTAACTCTACAGTTAGCTGATCGATCTATTACACATTTTATGGGAGTTGTAGAAGATGTTCTAGTCAAGGTTGATAAGTTTATTTTTCCTGTTGACTTTATTAGTCTAGATATGGAAGAAGACAAAGAAATTTCAATCATTTTAGGAAGACCATTCCTAGCTATAGGAAGAGCTATGATAGACGTTCAAAAAGGGCAATTGACTATGAGAGTAAATTATCGAGAAGTAACCTTTAACATCTCAAAGTTAATGAAATATCCATCAATTAAAAAAGATGAGGAATATTTTAGAATGGATATATGTGATTATCTAAGAAAAGAATATTTCAAAGAAAATTATGAAGAAAAAGAAAATGCAGAAAATGATAATTTTGAAGAAATTAAAAGTGAAGAAGCTGATTATATTCAGAAAAAATATGAAACGCTCAATTCAACTGCACCAGAAAATGAAATATTAATTCCATCTATTGTAAAACCCCCTAAACTTGAATTAAAGAATCTTCCAATTCATTTGAAGTTTGTATTTTTAGGAGAGTTTATAACATTACCAGTCATTGTATCCTCAGACTTAAATGAAATTCGAGAACAAAAATTAATGGATACATTAAAAAAATACAAAAGAGCTTTTGGTTGGACTCTAGCTGATATTAAAGAAATTAGTCCTTCGATTTGTATGCACATAATTTTATTAAAAGAAGAACATAAACCAAGAATTGACCCTCAAATGAGACTGAATCCTATAATGAAAAAAGTAGTTAAAAAAGAGATTTTAAAATGGTTAGATGCTGGAATTATATATCATATTTCGGATAGTATTTGAGTAAGTCCAATTCATTGTGTTCCCAAGAAAGGAGGAATAACAGTTGAAGAAAATGAAAATGATGAATTAATACCTATCAGACAAGTTTCTGGATGATGTATTTGTATTGACTATAGAAAATTAAATGCCGCCACCCGGAAAGATCACATTCCTCTTCCTTTCTTAGACTTTGGATAGACTTGCTGGACACAAGTACTACTGTTTTCTAGATGGATATACTGGTTACCATCAGAAACCTATTGCTCCACAGGATTATGAAAAAAATGTTTCACTAGTCCTTATGGAATCTTTGCTTTCAGAAGAATGTCTTTTGGACTATGTAATGCACCTGCAATATTCCAAAGATGTATGATGTCCATTTTTCAGTAAATTAATAGACATTGAAATAGAAATATTTATAGATGATTTCTCTGTGTTTGGAACATCATTTGACTCATGCTTAAATCATCTTGAAAAAGTTTTGGAGCTATGCAAAAAAAACTTAGTTCTAAATTAGAAGAAATGTCAATTTATGGTTGCTCGAGGAATTGTATTAGGACATAAAATTTCAGAAAATTCCATGGAAGTAGACCCTACAAAAATTCAAGTAGTAGCTAAATTACCACCTCCTACTACAGTGAGAGGGGTAAGAAGTTTTCTTGGACATGCTGGTTTCTACAAGTGCTATATTAAAGAGTTTTCAAAAATTACAAAACCTTTATGCTAACTTTAGGAAAAAGATAAGAAATTCGAATTTACTAAAGAATTCTTGAATGCCTTTAAGTTATTAAAGGAAAAACTAATCATAACACCTGTAATAGTTTCACCTGACTGGGAGAAACCGTTCGAACTAATGTGTGATTCTAGTGATTATGTTATTAGTACTGTTCTTGGTCAAAGATATTACAAAATTTTTAAGGTTATATACTACGCTATCAAAACTCTTAATGATGCTCAAATTAAATATACTGTTATTGAAAAAGAGTTACTGGCTATTGTATATGCTTTTAATAAATTTAGAACATATTTATGGAACTAAATATATTATGCATACTGATCATTCAGCTATTAAATATCTGATGCAAAAGAAGGATACTAATCCAAGATTAATTAGATGGGTACTTTTAATGCAAGAATTTGATTTTGTGGTGGTTGTTAGAAAAGGAACTGAAAAATCAAATTGCTGATCTTTTGTCGAGATTAGAATATCCTGAAATATCTAACACTGATAATGAAATAATAGACAGTTTCCCTGATGAAGAACTTTATAATATTAATGAGTGGAAAATACCTTGGTATGTTGATATAGTAAATTATTTAGTAAGCGATATTTTGCCACCTATGCTAACATTACAGCAACAAAAAAATTTTTTTATGATTCAAAATCATATTTTTGGGACGAACCATATTTATATAAACAATGTAATGACCTTATTATTAGGAGATTTGTGCCTTATGAAGAAACTAAACAGATTATTCAAAAATGTCTTAATTCTGATTTTGGAGGACATTTTGGGATTGATAAAACTGCATATATTTACAAGTTGTATTTTATTGGCCTACTCTTTTAGAGATGTTTACAGATATATATAAACATGTTATAGATGCCAACGAGTAGGTAATATATCTAGAAGAAACAAAATGCCTCTTAATTTCATATTAGAAGTTGAGATTTTTGATGTTTGGGGAATAGATTTCATGGGACAACTTATTCCTTCATTTGGGAACCTATATATTTTGATTGCGGTCGATTATGTATCAAAGTGGATTGAAGCACAAGCTTTACCTCATTGTGATGCTAAAAATGTTTCAAAATTCTTAATGAAAAATATTTTCACAAGATACGGTATGTCGAGAGTGATTATCACTAACGGAGGATCCCATTTTAGGAATAAATATATTCAAAGATTGGCAGAAAAGTTTAGTATTGTTCATAAATTCTCTACTGCCTATCATCCTTAAACCAGTGGTTTAGATGAAGTTTCTAATCATGAGATCAAACAAATGTTAGAAAAGACTGTAAATCTTAATAGAGTAGATTGGTCTACTAGACTATATACTGTATTATGAGCATACAGGACTTCTTATAAAACTCCTATTGGAATGACTCCTTACAGACTTATATATGGAAAAACTTGTCACTTACTAGTAGAATTGGAGCATAAAACCTATTGGGGAATTAAAGAATTCAATTATAATTTGAAAAATGATGGTGAGAAGACAAGGCTGCAATTGAATTAATTAGAAGAATTAAGAAATTAATCTTACAATAACAATAGAATTTATAAGGAAAAACTGAAGTTAAGACATGATCAGAAGATTAACCGAAAGAACTTTGAACTAGGGCAAGAAGTTTTGCTTTATAATATAAGGTTGAAATTATTTCCTGGGAAATTGAAGTCTCATTGGTTAGAACCCTTTATTGTGATTCAAGTTTATACTTATGGAGCAATTGAAATTGAAGATCTTAAGACTGGGAATAGATCTAAAGTAAATGGACATAGATTAAAACCATATTTTAAAGGTAAAAGACCAAATTTTAAAGAGGTTTTAACGCTCAGTCAACCTAAATAATACCTAAATAGGTCGGGCTAACGAAGTTAAACCAAGAGCTTTATGGGAGGCAACCCATTGTTACCTTTAATAGTTATGTGTTTGTTTGAAATTATTGTTAATTTATAGTAATGTTAAGTCCTACTACTCATATTTACCCTTTGATTATCATAGAATTTGAATCCATAGAGAAAATTTGGAACGTATTGGACCACGACGTCTTCATGCAAATTTTTGCCTAGGGAGCCGACGATGCGCTCGACGCCGCTGACAACAGGTTTTCCCGAGAGCTATGGTATTTAATTGCATAAGGCTCGCCGATGGTTCCTTCGAGGCCGCCGATAGTGGGATCCGCGAGTGGGCAGTTTTTCGTGCTCAAAATGACGGTTTTTGGCGGTTTTTAGTGAATTCGACCTTTATAAACTCCTATGGACGGTTCCTAATCACTCCAAACTCCCAAAAACGAATGGAAACTCTCTCAAATCCTTCTTAAATGGCTTCCAATTCGATTGATAACCCAAGATTTCAAGTGTACAACCGGAGAAAGTTCGTCAATGCGGAGGCGCGGTGACTTTTCAACAAGGTAATCTCGAAGAGAAGATTGATTAAAGAAAGAGGATTTGTCAATAGAGGACAAACCATTTCTTCGTCACCAATTTAAGAAATGATTGTGCGAAGAAGATGGGAAGTGTTTTGCTACACTACTGCCACAGTTGCCATTCCTGTGGTTAAAGAATTCTATGACAATTTACATGGAATCAACCAAGGAAGCGTTTATGTGCAAGGTAGGTGGATTACATTCAATTCTGGAAGAATTAATGAGTTGTATATACCCGCAATAATGCAGTAATTTTTGCTTCCAAAAGATGGCCAAAAACTTGACCCAATTTATAAATAGCTGCTAGTGTATAAAATTAAAATGTTGTAAAATTTTTGAAAATATTTTACACACTAGGGGTACTACGCAAGTATACGTATCATTTCAAGTAATATAGGGTTTTCTTTTATAACCCTAGTATCGATCCCACAGAAAAGCGAGGTAAGCAATTCTTTAGGTTATTTCAAGTCTATTTTTAAAAGGCATAAATTTGGAATATTGATTAAAATGGTTTTTTTAATAACTAATCCTAAATAAAGTTTTTAGATAAAAAGATAACTTATGGATAAATTGGTTTGGAGAATTTTGATATGTTAAAGATTACCTTTATCTTTCAATTACATAGATAATGTGTAGAAAAGAAATGCCTAGAATTTTATGTAGTAGTGCCAAATAGAAGCAATCCTATTCTTTACCCTTTGGTCCAGGTGTAAAGAACATTAGCTAATCTATAGATCGGTTCAGGATGTATTATTATTAGAACGCGTTAATCTAGGCTCACATTACTAGATCTCTAAGGGTGGCTATGGTCGGCCCTACCAGTGACCTGTTCCCTTTCTATAAACCAAATTATTAGAATTTAGTCTGTCACTCTAAAAACTAATCAATTCTACGCCCAATAAACAATATCTCC
Source organism: Papilionanthe hookeriana x Papilionanthe teres (assembly GCA_022702705.1). NCBI lineage: Eukaryota > Viridiplantae > Streptophyta > Magnoliopsida > Asparagales > Orchidaceae > Papilionanthe > Papilionanthe hookeriana x Papilionanthe teres. The sequence goes on from CM040426.1 coordinate 21,187,907, forward strand.
CTATTTATTTGCACTTCACCATGAATAACCTGCATATAACCTTCGATTACCCAAGGATTCATGTGATATCTACTAGTTAAGAACTCATCTCCGGATAGGTTTCAGAATTCTTAAACATGTTTTAACAATACAAGTGATCAATTTGTAAAGTAAATGAAGATTCGGTATTAATATCATCACCATAATTTAATAAGAGAATATCTAAGCAAATCTTAGTTCCTAAACATGCATCTATTTCATTACAAAATAAAAGTAAATGAAGATAATGGCATAAGAAGTAAAAGACTTGAAAGAATTGTGTAATAAATTAAGTGCCAATAAGGAACTTATTTCATTAGTATTCTATTATATTTATGCAACTATCTGTCACCTAGAAGAATTTAATAAATAATTCTATCATAAAAATAATTTTCCTGCACATGCCACTACTTCGTATTAAAAGAAAGAGTAAAGAAAATCACTTACGAAGCATGGATAAATCCCGACAGAAAACTCGATTTATAACAAAGAAAATCCACTAGAAAGTGTTTACAACAATTATAAGAGAATGAAGAACACAATACTTAGCTTTTTCCCTCTGAAGGAAAGAAGATCTCTCCACCAAAGTCTCCCACTAATCCATGCGCCGCTCGTACAACCCTTACATAAATATCTCAAAATCCCTCACCATTCTCTCCATAAGATGTTGAAATCTACATCTGCATGACTCTAAAATGACTAAAATGACTAAGGGGAAAGAAAGAGAGGGGGGAGAGAGAGAGAGAGAGAGAGAGAGGCAAGAGAGAGGCAAGAGAGACAAAAGGGGTTCTTTTTCCTGTAGAAATATCTCCTATTTTTAGAGCCCTAAAAATGGCCAAGGGTTGCTTAAGGCACCTCTTCAAAAGTAGTCCACATTCATTGAATCTTCTAGAAACCAACTTTGGTGCCTAGGAACCGGGATTTGGCGCCTAGGCACCAGACTCCTGTGACGAAGTCTTCGCACCTCTTCACTTTGGGTCGCACCACTTTGCAATTAAAATTGTTCCATTGTGTCTAGATTCATTGTATCACATGTCCTATATATTAGGAGTAACTCCTAGTCTTCTAGAAGGTCTACAAACTACTTAACACCGTCAAAATAACTCCCAAAGTTGTCAAAAATTTGTCCAATAATCATTTTTGGATGATTCTGGTGCCTAGGCCTTGATTCTGTCACCTAGGCACCATTTTCTCGTCATCACTGGAGCCTAGGTGCCGAATTTGGCGCCTAGGCACAACCCTGTGAGCAGCTCCACTGTTTTGCTCCGTTTGGCTCTATTTCGACCCATTTTAGTTGCGTTGCGTTCCTAACATTTTCACCTACAAGATAGACATAAAAACAACCTTTCTTAAAAGTATAATTTCATTCAAAACATGTGAGAAATATAAAAGATATTAAGCATAGAAAGACATATCAATATGTGCTAAGTTGGAATTTTCTTCCTTGCTTATTTTGGCTCAAAATTGCATAGTTTTTGCTTGATTTTCTCTAAAATCATATTTTTATACTTGAAGACAAAAATATGCAAAATTCCTTCCTTTAAAGTGTAATATCATTAAAAATATGCATAAAGTTAGCATGAAATCTACACAAAAATAGGTAATTTTTAAAGTGGATCATATATGCTTGTGAATGTTCCAGTCTGTTATTATTCGAATTTCGTACTAACGAGAGAAAAGATGAATGAAATAAACCAATATTTGACGGATGAAACCTATGACTGGGAAATTAGAGAGAACGGGTATGTTAGTTTCTCTACAACACTTTTAAATCCTGTTTAGAAACATTGACACTTTTTCATCTCTACAAAGTTATTGCCAACGATGAAAATTGGCAAAGTTATGAAAAAAGTGTAATTCTGAACTACTGCATTCAAATGGGATGGCTCGTTGATATTGGATCGATTATTGTAAAATCTGTTTATGGCTTGATCATTCAAAGATCATCCCAAGGGCTTGGACATCCTTCCACAATTTTCTCGATTTGCAGTTGTTTTAAGTATCGTACGAAGTTTGGGAGAAGATACTGCTGCCCTGGAAACCATTAGACCCAACTCAGATGTTCCCAGCCATTGATGGAGAGAGTGATGTAGGCTTGATTATGGATTAAGCATCGCAGAATTCTATTCCAGTTCAACCCTCAGTAGCAGACAAGACACCGATGCTCTTGCATAAAATCAAGAATTTTGAGAATCAGGTACAAAACTTAACGAGTACAATTAGCAACATGTCTGATTTCTTCAATCACATCGATTGGAGAATGAAAGAACATTTTGATCATACTGGGCAATTTGAAGCAAGTTTGGTGCGATTGATGAGAAAGATGAGATTGGTCGATGAAGATTCAACTGAAGAATTCCCATTCTGACCTTTTTACAACTTGTTCGTCCATGTGCAAGCAATGGGAGATATCAGAGGAGAGACTAGCACTAGTTCTGAAGAGTAGTAGACTTAATTATGTTGTGTTTGATTTGAACAATGTTTATATAATTGTGTGTGTTTGATTTCTTTAGTTTGCTTTTTAATCTCAGTATAGATGAGATTAAATTTTAAATGTTTGTTTTCAGTGTTTTGAGTGTTGTGGATTGGATTGCGACGCTGATTATATGGATTTAGGTTGAAAGAATACCTACTTATGTGTGTTATGTATTGTGTGTTGCAAACACTTGGATTTAATATATAAATGTGAAGTTTTGTTGTGTGAATGTTTATTTGTGTTAATACATTACTTAATCACTTAAAATATATGATAAAAAGGATCGAATGGATGTTGACGAGGCTTACAAATTGATCAACATAAAAAAAATTAAAAAATGATCAATTTTTGGAAATCTCGCCGACGGCGCACTCGAGGATGCCGACGGCGCAATTTTCCCGAGAAGAATAAGAATTAATTCAATAGAGCCCACCAACACCGTGATCTTAAAAACTACCTATTTACCATGATTTTGACCGGTCAAATGCCAGTATTCATCATCTTCTTCCCCTTTTTACCCAAAAAATCGACCTAGGGCTTAACAGATCTTGGATTAGAGCGATTTCAGCAAAATATAACACCAAATTTCATCTTCCCTTGGTAAGATCTTCACTCCTATGTAAAATTTTTTTATTTTCACCATGAATTTCTTCCACATTAAGAAATTTTGGAAAATTTGAAAATGTGGAGAAAAGACATGGAAGGAATTCATGGAAATTGATTTAGATTATTTTAAACCCCCTTTAGAAGTTATTGTATTGTTATTTTGGAGATTAGTTTGGAATTTATATGATTTGATAGATCGAACTATGGATCCAAGATAAAAGAGAAGACTTGAATTTGACGAAACTTGATTTGTTAATGCGAATTCACAAGCGAGGTACGATTCAGTCTACAAATGTAAAATGTGTATACAAGATAGAGTTTTTGAGAATCCTGGAGGAGAGGTAGAAAGAGTAATCAAAGAAAGAGGATGGGATAAATTTTTCTATACAACCAATAAGGCTACTATTGAAGTTATTAGAGAGTTCTACTCCGATCTTACTCAACTTGAGGACGTGCCAGTCCAAGTAAGGGGATTTTCTTTTGAATTTAGTGCTAATCTCATTAACTCTTTTTACGAGCTTCACGACTATTTTTCAAGCGAGTTTGAAATATTTGGAACAATGGAAGATCCATTGAACGATGTTATCCACTTTCTCACTGATGGGAAAGGTGTTTGGAAAATTAAAAATCGTGAACGGATTAACTTTCCATTGTCCATGATGAATGCCACTGCTAAGGCATGGCATTATTTCATCTGTTCGACTCTGCTACTGACTTACCATCATAGTGAAGTTTCTATAGAGAGAGCTGTTTTGAATTTCTGTATTTAGAACAACCGAAGCATTAATGTGGGGAGAATAATCTATAAGAATATTATGGCTACTACGAGGAGTGAGACAAATTGATATTTAGGGCATCCTGGCCTCATTTATGCACTTTATCAACTATCTAGAGTTGAAGCAAGGGATGATGAAGAATGGGTTTATCCTATGAGACCCATTAGTAAAGAAAATATTAAGACTTATACATCTCATGAAGAATGGAGATCAGGGAGTAGGAGCAAAGAACCTTCTACTAGTAGAGATATCCCTTCTACTAGCTATGACTCTCCTGCCTCTAGTACCCCTACTTTGTATGATCTGATGAATGCCATGACCCTGTAGAGGAAAAGTTTTGAACATTTGGATGAAAAGCTGGAAAGAATTGATCACAGGATTGAAGGGCTAGAGAGAAGACATGATCATGATAGTGAGTATCTTCAGAGGCATTCAGATTTTGAGATGGCTTATTACGATGCTCATGCTAGATACTACTGAGGAGAACCAGATGTGACTTTTCCAGAGTGCCCTAGGTATACTCAGTATCACCCCAATCCTAGTGCTGACTAGGGTGATGAGGACGTTGTATGGGAATTTGATGATTGAGATTTTAGACGTGATGTGATGTATTTATTTATTTGTTGTTTTGTTTGATGTACTTTGATCTGTATGGTATTTGGTGGACTATGCTTTATTTTTTGTGATATGTGATACTTCGGTAGTTTACATTTTTATTTCTGGATGTTTATGATATTTGTGATTGTAATTGTATTGTGAACTGTTTAGTTTAAATTAGTAAATTGTTTGTTCTGTGATGTGAAATGCATATGTCCTATGTAATGTAGTTAGTTATTTTTGTTTAATGTTTTAGTTTTATATACTTGTTTTAAAAATTCATTACCACAACAAATTTTAAACTGTTATGAGTGTAGAAAGGTTTTAATATTACAGGTCAATTGAAGTTAGAAATTTTGAAAAGAACCTGCAAATTTCAAAAAGACAAAAATGCTTAAAGTGCAAAGGTATGAATTTTATATTTAGAATTTTTCTTTCACCCATGTACTATTTCTATTTATAGAAAATTTTAAGTTTGGGGGAGGGAAGAAAAAATATTAACTACTATATGTTCTCAAATAATATATTTTCAAAAATTATTATTATGATTTTTGTGATAAAATTTAATTTAGATAACTCTATTTAGATTTTATCTAAATATTGTAAAAGATTCAAAGAAATATTTTTTATAATGAAAATTCATTTTGTAGAATAAGATATTTAGTATAAGGGGATAAGACTATAGTTAACTATTTAAAGTAAGAAATACTATATTTTGGAATATTAAGAATCTTAGGAATTTAGTTGAGAAAGAAAAGATTGGGATTCAATAATGTAAAAATTATGAAGTACATATAAGGTACAGAATATTTGAATGTTTCAAATTTAGAAAAAGAAGAGTGAAGTTCAAAACTATTAACAGGCTATCTAGATATAGTAATCCTCACTTGAAAAAAAAAAGAAAAAGAAAAAGAAAAAGGATTGAAAAACAATCCCTGAAACAAAAGAAAGAAAAGAAAATAAGTGAGGAGAAGCTTGAGGATATGCCTTATCAAAAATTGGCTTCACTTGGATTAACCTAAAAGGAAAACTAAAAGCATTTCTGATCTTATATTTATGATTAGTTTCTTACTTATAATTTCTTCATGAATTTACTATCTTCTGAATATTCTAAGGGAATTAATATTGCCACATATAGTCATTCTTGAAACTAATAAAAAACTAGAACTCTTAAACTTGATGACTAGATAATCTTATACCTGCAAAAAAATAAATTTAATTATTTGAATATCTTTCTGAGAATTCTTACTATAATATTTATTTAAATCTAAATTATAGTACTTCTCAATTAAAACTTTACCACAATGAATCATAACTTTTATGTAATACTAAGGATTACTTGAGGACAAGTAATAGTTAAGTTTGGGGGATTTTGACCCAAGGAAGAAAGGTTAAGATTTTCATGTCTATTTATACTGATTTTGATGATATTGCACTTTAAAGAAGGGTATTTTTGGTGTTTTTCTGCAAATATGAAGATTTAGGGACAAAAAAGCAAAAATATGCAAAAAGGAGCGAATTTGGAGCAAAAAGGACCAAATTATGCAAAATTAACCTAGGGCGCCGACGGCGAGGTCGATGGCGCCTGATGCGACCCGACTTTTACTTATGTAAGAATTTATGAATTTATATTTAAATATTTATACTAAATATTATAAAAGTCACAATTTCAAATGCAAGTATACGTATCATTTCAAGTAATACAGGGCTCTATTGGAGTCCTGGTTATTGATCCCACAGAGAAGATTATGAGAAAATTAAGAAATATTTTAGATTTTTCAAATTAAAAGTGATTATTATTTTTATTTATTTTCAAAATTCAGATTTTAAATTTAATAAATTTTTTACTAAATGTAAGTAGTAATTAAATAAAGACCAATGCAAGTATAAATAAAACAACTTTCTCCTTTTCAACTAATCCAAGATTTTTACAATAATTATCATTTATAGAGAACTTAGATTATGGTATTATGCCAAATAGAAGTATTCTTATTTTTTACCTTCGCTCGATAGTATAAAGAACATTGGCTAATTTATAGATCGGTTCAGGATGTTTTATTAGTAGAATGGGTTAATCTAGGCTCACACTACTAAATGTCCAAGGGTGGCTATGGTCGGCCCTACCAGTGACCCGTTCCCTTTCTATAGACCAAATTATTAGAATTTAGTCTGTCACTCTAAAAACTAATCAATTCAACACCCAATAAATAATATCTTCCTATTTATTTGCACTTCACCCTGAATAACCCGCATAAAGCATTCGATTACCCAAGGATTCATGTTATATCTACTAGTTAAGAACTCATCTCTGGATAGGTCTCAAAATTATTCAACAGGTTTTAACAATTTAAATGGCCAGTTTAAAAGTAAATTAAGATCAGGTATTAATATCATCACAATTTTTATAAATATTTTAAGTTAAGTTCTCCAACAAAATTCAATTATCTTATTATCTTTTCATAGTTGAAAGGAGAAAGAAAACTAACTACTCAGAACACACTGAATTCACACAATAAAACATATTTATAAAACTTTGAACCAAGTTACAAATACTTATCTGGAATGTTCCTTCAAGCGATCTGATGACTCTTATTGACTCCAATGCAAGGTACAAAACTTTGACAGCAATAATACTTGAAAACTCACAATTACTACTCAAGGAATTGAGTAGTAAAACTCAAAATAAACTCACTAAATCCAAAAGAATGTGGCTCCCTAAAATGATTGGATGCTAGAGGGTGGTATATGGTGATAGAATGGCTAGTGGGGGCTATAGGGTGCACTTTTCTCTGTAGAATTAACTCCTATTTATAGAGCTCCAAAATTGACCAGATGTTGCATAAGGTACATATTCAAAATTCTTCCAAATACAATGTATCTTCTAGAAGGTAACTATTGCGCCTTGGCGTCGGGATCTAGCGCCTAGGCGCCGGAGTCTGTGACCCAATCTTCACACCTCTTCACTTTGGATCACACCTCTTCGCGTTTAAAACTGTTTCCCTGTGTCCAGATGCATTGTATCACATGTCCTACATATTAGGAGTAACTATTTCTGTATCGAACTGGTGCCTAGGCGCCTGATTCTGGTGCCTAGGTGCCAGACCTAGAATTTCGGCAACTTTGCTCTTTAAGCTCTATTTTTGCTCCTTTTTGCTCCTTTTTCCTTCTTGAACTCTTTTTCATCACCTACATCTAAAAACATAAAAATACCTATCATTAAAGCATAATATCCTTAAGAATTAACTCATAAATAAGGCATAAAAATAGGTATTTTTTAAGTGGATTAAATTCCCCCGAAGCTTAAACGTTACTTGTCCTCAAGTAACCCTTTTTATTAAATAAAATGTATAACATTTGGAATGAAGTTTAAATATTTAATATTTTTTTTTATAAAAGCATTAGCAAATCATCAACCAAATTCCAATAATTAAGGTTAATTTTAAGAATTTAAAGAATACTTAACAACCAAATCATAAGACTTCCAATTTTACATTTATTTCAAGAATAATTGTAATTTTTCAAATTAATGTCACATAGAATATTTACAAGAAAAAGAATTTCATGAAACATTTTCCTAGTAAAAATCTTTGTACATAAAAATTAAGTTAAAAATGTAATTAGTTTTCTTTCTATAAGATAATTCAAGTGAAGCCAATTTTTGATTAGGCATTTCCTCAAGCTTCTTCTCACATTTCTTTGCTTTTTTCTTTTCTTTTTTTTCTTTTCTTTCTTTTTTTTTCTTTCTTTTTTCTTTTTCTCTTTTTTTAAGGATTTTTTTCAATCTTTCATTTTTTTTATTTGTGAGGATTACTATTCTTGGATAGCCTGTTAATGATTTTGAACTTCACTATCCTTAACTTATATTTAAAAACTAATACATTTTTACTTAAAAAATATGACATTTTTAATAAGTATTTTTCAAAATTTATTTCACTTTTTTCTTTTTCAAGTAATAATCTTGATTCCTTAGTATTTCTAAAATACTATTCTCTTTACTATAAATAAAAAAATTCTTAGTCTTATTATTCTTTAAGTTAAATAATTATATTCTTAAAATCAATCAAAATTATTAAAATTTTAGTTAAGTTTAATAAATTATTTATAAATTCAAAAATTTAAGTAATCATAAATAGATTTTTCATTCCTTATGTTATATTAATATTTTTAAAGAAAATATTAGTTCATTAAGGACAAATAATATTTAAATTTCAAAAATGATTCCCTTCCTCCAAACTTCAGCTTTAGTATGAATCATAAAATTTTCTAAAGCATGAGAGAGAAAAATAAACAGGAATTTATCTAGGTACAATGATGATGTAGTAAAGAAAAACTCATTTCTACTTCTACACATGCTTTAATATGTATATAACAGAAATGATTAAGCATATATAGAAAAGTTTGCAGAGTAGGCGTTAATTTCTACAACAATTTCTTTATTATTATATATATCATAATTATTCTCTCTTTTTTTATTTTAAAACACGCAAAATTACTAACTATTCATGAAAATAAATAATAGGCTGAAACAGAAACAAACATTCATCATAGAAAATAAAAATTCATCCATATTTCAGTCTTTAATACATAACACATAAGATGATCTAAAACAGTCTAAACATTAAAATCCACACAAAGTTAATTAAACAAATCAACACTAACAAACAACAATAAAATCAGACTCATCAGTACTAACATACTAGAAATAAACTAAAAATAAAATCACACATCTCAAGAGGTAAATCAAGCTACTAATCGCTATCTGTAGCCTCGTCGTCGTCATCACCAAATGAAAAATCTACATCCTTTGGATCAACATAAGGTGAAAGTCTATGACAGGTAGGGAACTGAATATCATGATTACCCTTCAGGAATCTAACAAGAGATTCAGAATACTCAGCATCATAATCACTCTTCCTTTGGGTGTACTCAGAAAGATGATAGATCTTCTTATCAATCCTATCTACTCTACAATGAGTTAGAAATAATTCATTCTGCTGCTCCATAAATTTATCATTCTTGGATTCCTAGAAACTAGATGGTGGCTCAGCAGCAGAAGTAGAAGGTCTAGAAGTAGAAGGTCTACCAGTAGTAGGTAATGAACTAGAAGGTGCAGTAGAACTCTAAACTCGAAGTCGATCATAGATATTGACACTTTCTCTTCCAATGGGCTTTGTAGACTTGAACTTTTCCTCAGAAAGCTCAGCAACAACTCCAGCACTTTCACACAGAGAAAAATCAAAGATGGAAATCCATGTCTAACAGAAGTGCTAGAACGAGTAGTGGCCTCTACAGAATCATAAATGATAGTCCCAACATGAATCAGCTTCCTCTCTTTTATGCAGAAGTGGAAGATAGCTCTGTCCTTGGTAACCTTACTCGAATGATTGGATGGAAGGAGGCGAGCAAAAATAAAGTAATGGCATGCCTTCGAAACACCATTAAGCTTAGAAAACAAAAAATTTATGCATTTTTTGTTCCGGATCTTCCAAGCTCCAGTACCATCTATCAGGTAAGCCCTAATCATCTCTAAATCTCCCTCAGATGGAGATAATCCGCAGTAATAAGACTCGATGTTCGCGTCGCACCATGTAAAATGTTGATACGCTCTGGAGTGAATCCTATAGAACTGCAACGACTCGACATTTACTTATGTAAGAATTTATGAATTTATATTTAAATATTTATAATAATTATTGTAAAAGTCACAATTTCAAACACAAGTATACTTATCATTTCAAGTAATACATGGCTCTATTAGTAGTCCCGATTATCGATCCTACAGGGAAGATTATTAGAAGATTAAGAAATATTTTAGATTTTTCAAATTAAAAGTAATTATTATTTTTATTTCTTTTCAAAATTCAGACTTTAAATTTAATAAATTTCTTCTAAATGTAAGTAAGTAGTAATAAACTAAAGAATAATGCAGATATAAATAAAACAACTTTCTCTTTTTTAACTAATCCAAGATTTTTTTAATAATTATCATTTGTGGAGAACTTAGATTATGGTATTGTGCCAAATAGAAGCATTCATATTCTTTACCTTCTCTCAATATTATAAAGAACATTGGCTAATCTATAGATCGGTCCAGGTTGTTTTCTTAGTAAAATGGTTTTATCTAGACTCACACTACTAGATGTCCAAGGGTGGCTATGGTCGGCCCTACCAGTGACCCGTTCCCTTTCTATAGACCAAATTTTTAGAATATAGTCTGTCACTCTAAAAACTAATCAATTTTACGCCCAATAAATAATATCTTCCAATTTATTTGCACTTCACCTTAAATAACCCGCATAAAGCCTTCGATTACCCAAGGATTCATGTGATATCTACTAGTTAAGAACTCATCTCCGGAAGGTTTTAACAATTTAAATGGCCAGTATAAAAAGTAAATTAAGATCAGGTATTAATATCATCACTATTTTATAAATATTTTTAGTTTGGTTCTCCAACAATATTCAATTATCATATTATCTTTGTAAAGTTGAAATGAGAAAGAAAACTAACTACTCAGAACAAAATGAATTCACACAACAAAACATATTTATAAAACTTTGAACCAAGTTACAAATACTTATCTCGAATGTTCCTTCAAGTGATTCACTGACTCTTACTGACTCCAATGCAAGGTACAAAACTTCAACAGCAACAATACTTGAAAACTCACACTTAATACTCTTGGAATTGCGTAGTAATACTTAAAATAAACTCACTAAATGAAAAATAAAGTGGCTCCCTAAAATTATTGAATGCTAGATGAGGTGATAGAATGGCTAGTGGGGACTTTAGGATGTTAAAAGGGGCCCTTTTCTCTATAGAATTGACTCCTATTTATAGAGCTCCGAATTTGACCAGTGGTTACTTAACGCGCCTCTTCAAAATTCGTCTAAATACAATGTATATTCTAGAAGGTAACTATCGCGCCTAGGCGCCGGGATCTGGCGCCTAGGCGCCGGGATCTGGCGCCTAGGCGCCGGAGTCCGTGACCCAGTCATCGTACCTTTTCACTTTGGATTGCACCTCTTCGCGATTAAAACTGTTTCCCTGTGACCAGATGCATTGTATCACATGTCCTACATATTAGGAGTAACTTCCAGTCTTTTAGAAGGTCTGATAATTGTTTAACACCGTCAAAATAACTGCCCAAAGTCATCAAAAATATTATCTGTTTCTGTATCGAACTGGCGCTTAGGCGCCGAATTCTGGCGCCTAGGCGCAAGACCTATAATTTTCAACAACTTTACTCTTTAAGCTCTATTTTTGCTCCTTTTTCTCCTTTTTCCTTCTTAAACTCTTTTTTAATCACCTACATCCAAAAACATAGAAATATCTTTCATTAAAGCATAATATCCTTAAGAATTGAATCATAAATATGACATAAAAATAGGTATTTTTTAAGTGGTTCAAATTCCCCCAAACTTAAACGTTACTTGTCCTCAAGTAACCCTTTTTATTACATAAAAGGTATAACATTTGGAATGAAGTTTAAATATTTAAGATTTCTTTTAATTTTTGGTTTTATAAAAGCTTTAGTAAATCATCAACTAAATTTCACTCATTAAGGTTATTTTTAAGAATTTATAGAATACTTAACTACCAAATCATAAGACTTCCAATTTTTCATTTATTTCAAGAGTAATGATAATTTATCATATTAAGGTCGCATAGAATATTTACAAGAAAAAGATTTTCATGAAATATTTTTCTAGTAAAAATAATTGTACATAAAAATTAAGTTAAAAATGAAATTGGTTTTCTTTTTATGAGATAATTTAAGTTAAGACAATTTTTTATTAGGCATCTCCTCAAGTTTCTCCTCACATTCTTTTTTTTCTTGCTTTTTTTTCTTCTTTTTTTTATAAGGATATTTTTCAATCCTTCATTTTTCTTTTTATTTGTGAGGATTACTATTTTGGATAGCCTGTTAATGATTTTGAACTTCATTATCCTTAACTTATATTTAAAAACTTATACATTTTTTTTACTTAATAAGTATTTTTCAAAAGTTATTTCAATCTTTTTCATTTTCTAGTAATAATCTTGATTCCTTAGTATTTCTAAAATACAATTCTCTTTACTATTAATAGAAAATTTCTTTATCTTATTATTATTTAAGTTAAATAATTCTATTATTAAAATCAATCAAAATTATTGAAATTTTAGTTAAGATTACTAAATTATTTATAAATTCAAAATTTTGGTAATCTTAAATAGATTTTTCATTCCTTATGTTATGTTAATATTTTTAAAGAAAATATTAGTTCATTAAGAACAAATAATATTTAAATTTGAAAAATGTTTTTCCTTCCCATAAACTTCAGCTTTAGTAAAAAAATGAATCATAAAATTTTCTAAAGTGTGAGAGAAAGAAATAAACAGGAATTTATCTAGGTACAATGATGATGTAGTAAGGAAAAACTCATTTCTACTTCTACACATGCTTTAATATGTTTATAACAGAAATGATTAAGCATATATAGAAAAGTTTGCAGAGCAGGAGTTAATTTCTACAATTTTTTTATTTTATAACATGCAAATTTACTAACTATTCATGAAGACTAAACAGTAGGCTGAAACAGAAACAAACATTTATCATAAAAATAAAAATTCATCCATATTTTAGTCTTTAATACATAACACTTAAGATGATCTAAAATAGTCTCAACATCAAAAGTCCATACAAAGTTAATTAAACAAATTGACACTAACAAACAACAATAAAATCAGACTCATCAGTACTAACAAACTAGAAATAAATTAAAACAGAATCAACACATCTCAAGAGGTAAATCAAGCTACTAATCACTATCTGTAGCCTCGCCATTGTCGTCACCAAAAGAAAATTTCACATCCTTTGGATCAACATACGGTGAAAATCTAGGACAGGTAGGGAACTGAACATCAAGATCACCCTTCAAGAATCTAACAAGAGACTCAGATTACTCAGCATCATAATCACTCTTTCTTTTGGTGTACTCAGAAAGATGATCGATCTTCTTATCGATCGTATCTACTCTAAAACGAGTTAGAAATAACTAATTCTGCTGCTCCATAAACTTATCATGCATGGATTCCCAGAAACTAGATGGTGGCTCAACAGCAGAAGTAGAAGGTCTAGAAGTAGAAGCTCTACCAGAAGTAGGTAATGAACTGGAAGGTGCAGTAGAACTCTTACCTCGAAGTCGATCATAGATACTGACACTTTATCTTCCTATGAGATTTGTAGACTTAAGCTTTTCCTCAGAAAGCTCAGCAACTACTCCAGCACTTTCACATAGAGAATAAATCAAAGATGGAAATCCAAGTCTAACAGAAGTGTTAGAACGAGCAGTGGCCTCTACAGAATCATAAATGATACTCCCAACATCAATCAGCTCGTCTCTTGTATGCAGTAGTTGAGGATTGCTCTGTCCTTGGTAACCTCACTCAAATGGTTGGACGGAAGGAGGCGAGCAGAAATAAAGTAATTTCGTGCCTTTGAAACACCATTAAGCTTAGAAGATGAAAAATTTACCCATTTTCCATTTCGGATCTTCCAAGCTCTAGTACCATCAGTCAGATAAGCAATAACCATCTCTAAATCTCCCTCAGATGGAGATAATCCAGAGTAATAGTACTCGATGTTCGGTGGTAGGCTATATAAAATATTGATATGCTCTAGAGTGAATCCTACTCTAATTCCTCTTACGAAGATCTCATACTCTTAAGCATCCAAGAAATTTGTATAAAACTCCCTGACGATAAGGATAACAGCAATAGCAGTAAAATAATAGAATCGTTACCAGTTGAGTGCAACAATCGATCCCAAATTCTTCCTCCACGATTGTAAAAACTTCGTTCGGAGATAAACTTCCTGGTCGTAGCAAAATCGTTGTATCAAAAATGTGCAACAGCAGTAACAAACTTGCTACGATAGAAATTTTCTCATTCCTTTCCTTGCTTAGATTTGGGTGCCATCTAAATGTGAAATAAAAATGCAAATAAATTCATATGATTAAAGAAAATAAACTAATTTAAGCTTTTCAAACTTGAAAGAGCTTAAAAATCCATGGATTTAACTCTAAAAATCAATTTTTTTCAAAATTTTAGTTTTCTTCAAAGAGAGCAAAATCCATGGTGAAAATCAAAAATAATTGGTTTAGAATGATGATATGACTTTAGGATGAAGAAATTGAGTGATTTCAAGCTTACAAACCTGAAAATTCAGCCTCAAATGGGATCTCTAGGGTCGATTTTTGTGAAAACAAGAGAAACGGGAAGCTTAGGCATCAAAAATGGCGTAGGGGTGTTTTAAGAAGATGAAGTTTCGGGTTCAGACTTAACAGGCGCCTAGGCGCCAAACTCGCCTTTCCAAAAATTTGATTTAAATATTATATTTTCCACTAAAACTTATCAAATTTGACTCCTAATTACGCATATGAGAGTATTAATCCAATTTATATCCTCCAAAAATTTCCAAAATCAATTTAAAATGATAACTTAGATCCACATTTCAAACACAAAATATAACAAAACTCTTTAATTCCAATTCATAAATTTCATTCCAAGCTCAATAAATTCCAGAACAAGACTATAACAAGGTTCATCATTCTATAAACAACACAAACAACATAAATTGAAAGCAATTTTCAATCCAACAACACACATTGAACAATTAAGCAAACACACAAACTCGATATTCGACACACTAGAACTTGACTCAATCACACCTCAAACAAAGAAAAGATCTATTCAGCACCGATCTTCAATTTCCATCTCTTTTGCAATGAAGTTCGTTAGGACCTCCGAGATAGAAAATCAATGCCCTTGGAAATTCCAAAGCTGACTTTTCATCAATCCACTTGTTCTTCGCATACATTGCTACTTGAGCGTCTTGATAGGCCACCATATGATCAAATTGAAGTTTCTCTTGCCATTCCAAATGTTCAATTTGATGATACATCTCATGTAAATGATTCCCAATGCTTTGAAGTTCTGCTTCAATCTTTTCCAAATGACTAAAAAATCTCTCCATACTAACTGCAATAAAACCATTAAAATAAGGTTGAGGATCTTTGGGGGGTTTGTCTCTTACCTCATTTTCATGATTTCCTCTATCCATTTCAATCAAACTCCTCTTAACTCCTTCAAAATGGATTGCTCTTGTCGAAAATAGGGTTTATTATTGATTGGAGACGATGATAGGCCAATATATAAAGAGATTTCATGTGAAAAACTGAAGTTTTTTTTTATTTTCCACGATCTGTAACTGTGGCACTTAGGCGCTGGAATCTGGCGCCTAGGCGCCGGAATCTGGTGCCTAGGCGCCGGACTATCGAAACACAGGTTATTCTGGCGCTTAGGTGCCTACTTTTAGCACTTAGGCTCCAAAATCACAATCAACTCCGTTTCGCCTATCGTCAAATTTTACAAAGTTTCGGTCTTAAAAATAGGTCAAATAAAATGGTGTGATCAACATACAAACAAAGATTAAGATAAATTCAAATCACAAACAATCACAATGATAATAAATAGGTTACCTCCCACAAAGCGCTTGGTTTAACGTCGTCAGCCAGACCTAATCAATTGAATTAATCAGGTAGACTCAGCTTGTAAGCCTCTTTATAATTTGGTTTCATTTTTCCCATATAAGGCTTCAGTCTTAATCCGTTAACTTTAAATACTTTTCCAGTTTTGGGATCTTTAATCTCCACAGCTCCATAACGGTATACTTTCTCAATTATAAATGGTCCCATCCATTTAGATATTAATTTTCCAGGAAAATGTTTTAAACGAGCATTAAATAATAACACTTCTTGTCCAGGCTCAAATTATTTCCTTAAAATCTTTTTATCATGAAATTTCTTCATTCTTTCCTTATAAATCTTTGCATTTTCATAGGACTCATTTATTATCTCTTCCATTTCATTCAGTTGTAATAATCGTTTCTCTCCTGTAACATTCAAATCATAATTGAACTCCTTTATCGCCCAGTAAGCTTTATGTTCCATTTCAACAGGTAAGTGACAATGTTTACCATAAATTAACTGATAAGGTGACTACTGGCGATGAAAAATCTTTTCAACATCATGTTGTCGTCGATTTGCATCGCTATCAATTCCCGTATCATGTCAATGTCAAGGAGTCGCCACTCTATTTTAATATTGCCCTAATCTTATTTCTATTAATCCTATAAAGGAATTAATAAATTTTATGGCTAATATAAAATAGATAAAAAGAAGGATGTTTATGATAATCCTTAAAGAAGATTCTAGAATGCCATATCCTAGAGTTTCTATATAAGGAAAATCACGAAGTGTTAACCAGAGATTTCTATCGCGGATTCTTTTACTTCTCCTATAGAAGCAAACTTCTATAGTTAATTACATCTTAGGCAATATATAATTGTCTAAGAAAACTTCTGATTAATGTTGATCACTTGTTTTCTAGAAATTTTTATTTTTAGGGAAAGATGTACCCACTATCAATCCCAAATGTCATTTTGTCATGTCGATTTTATGTCATTTTGTTGTTTGTTGAAAGTTTAGGTTTTATGGCTAACCTAAAAGTTTTGGTTTTGTCATTGTTGTTTTCTAAAGGTTATTGTTTTGTTTTGTTTTATTTTGTCAATCTCGTTGTTTTTTTGTTCGTCTCATTTCCAAAATGTCGACCTGCAAAAGAGAGTTAGCACTCCATATAAAATGCAAAGGAAATCTAAACGAAACTTGTCTTCATCCTGCAAAGAAAATATTATCAGAAATAATATCATAAAATGTTCATTGTCTCAGAATTTGTAGGATGTTCAAGTTTGATTTAGCATGTCTTGAATGTCGGTTTATGTCGAATCATGTCGATTGAGTTTGGTTTGAAATGTCATTTAATGTTGATGTTTGTTGAATTTGGTTTAAAATTTCGATTAATGTCAAATTTTAATTATATTTAGAATGTCGAATTAATGTCAATTTTTGTGGAGTTTTATTTGTAATGTCGTATTTATGTCGGTTATGTCGATTTTTATTTGAAATTTCAAATTTATGTTGATTAAGTTGATTTTTTTTAAATGTCAAATTTATGTTGATTATGTCGATTTTTGTTTGAAATGTCAAATTTTTTATTTATATTTGATGTCGATTTTTATTTGAAATGTCAAATTTTTTATTTATATTTGATGTCGAGTTAAATTTGATATGGATCAAACTTAAGCTTTGAATTAAATTCAAATTAAGTTTAATACTTAAATTTTGAGTCTAAGTTCGTTTGGAAAATTGGATTCAATGTAGATTGAATTAACTTATGTTCATGTCTATTTGAACTTAAGTTAAAATTTAACGTTAGATTTAATGTAGATTGAATTAACTTGAGTTCATGTCTGTTTGAACTAAAGTTAGATTTAATGTAGATTAAATCTAATTAACTTGAGTTCATGTCTATTTGAACTTAAGTTAAATGTTAGGTTTAATTAGAATAGACTTAATTAAGTTTTAAGTCTTGTTTAAATAGTACTTAAAGGATAATTAAGTGTAACTAAATTAGACATAATTAGAATTATCGACCATCTAAGTCCTTTTTAGGTAAGGCTTAAGTTTTTATTAAGCCTAATTAGTTAGACTTAATTTAGTTAAACCTTAGCTAATTAAGTCTAGTGTATTAAACTTAATTAGGGTTTAGGCTTGGTTTAGAATTGATTAAACCTTAGTTTATTAAGGTTTAATGATTTAATTAAGTCTAATGTGGTAGACTTAATTAGAGTTTCGGTTGAATTAAACCTTAATTAGTTAAGATTTAATAGTTTAATTAAGTCTAATGTGATAGACTTAATTAGAGTTTTGGTTGAATTAAACCTTAGTTAGTTAAGGTTTAATGATTTAATTAAGTCTAATTTTATAGACTTAATTAGAGTTTAGGTTGAATTAAACCTTAGTTAAGGTTTAATGATTTAATTAAGTCTAATGTGGTAGACTTAATTAGAGTTTAAGTTTGATTAAACCTTACTGGGTTAAGGTTTAATAGTTTAATTAATTCTAATGTGGTAGACTTAATTAAAGTTTAGGTTTGATTAAACCTTAGTTAGTTAAGGTTTAATAATTTAGTTAAGTCTAAGGTGGTAGACTTAATTAGGATTTTAGGTTGGATTAAACCATTATTAGTTAAGATTTAATGTTTTAATTAAGTCTAATGCGGTAGAATTAATTAGGATTTAAGTTGGATTAAACCTTAGTTAGTTAAGGTTTAATGGTTTAATTAAGTCTAATGTGGTAGACTTAATTATGGTTTAGGTTCGATTTGGGTTTGTGTTAAGTTAAGTTCAAGTTAGGTTGAACCTAGACTTAAGGTTGACTTAAGTTCAAAATGGATTGGACTCAAGTTAGATTTAAGTTTGAGTTAGATTCAAGTTAGGTTGAACCTAGACTTAAGGTTGACTTGAGTTCAATATGGGTTGAACTCAAGTTATGGTTAAACTTGGGTTTATGTTATGTTGAGCTTGAGTTAATGGTTGAACTTGGGTTCATATTGTGTTGAACCTAAGTTAAAGGTTGAACTTGGTTGGAGTTTGAATAAACCTTAATTGGTTAAGGTTTAATAGATTAATTAAGTCTAGTGTGGTAGACCTAATTATGATTTAAATTTGATTTTATTTGATTTTAGGATGGATTAAACCTAATCAGAGTTTAGGTTTGATTAAGTCTAATTTAGTTAAGACTTAATGGTTTAATCAGGTCTAATGGGTTAGACGTAATTAGGGTTTAGGTTTGATTAAGTCTAATTTAGTTAAGACTTGATGGTTTAATTAGGTCTAATGGGTTACACCTAATTAGGGTTTAGGTATGATTAAGTCTAATTTAGTTAAGACTTAATGGTTTAATTAGGTCTAATGGGTTAAACCTAATTAGGGTTTAGGTTTGATTAAGTCTAATTTAGTTAAGACTTAATGGTTTAATTAGGTCTAATGGGTTAGACCTAATTAAGGTTTAGGTTTGATTAAGTTTAATTTAGTTAAGACTTAATGGTTTAATTAAGTCTAATGAGTTAGACCTAATTATGGTTTAGGTTAGATTAAGTCTAATTTAGTAAAGACTTATTGGTTTAATTAGGTCTAATGAGATATACCTAATTAAGGTTTAGGTTTTATTAATTCTAATTTAGTTAAGACTTAAGGTTTAATTAGGTCTAATGGTTTAAACCTAATAAGGGTTTAGGTTTGATTAAGTCTAATTTAGTTAAGACTTAATGATTTAATTAGGTCTAATGGGTTAGACCTAATTAATGTTTAGGTTTGATTAAGTCTAATTTAGTTAAAACTTAATGGTTTAATTAGGTCTAATGGGTTAAACCTAATTAGGATTTAGGTTTGATTAAGTCTAATTTAGTTAAGACTTAATGGTTTAATTAGGTCTAATGGGTTAAACTTAATAAGGTTTAGGTTTGCCTTAAACCTAGTGTTTAAGAATTTTAATTAAGTTTAACATATCCTTAAACATAATTAAAGTTTGATTTTTGGATTAAATCTAATTTAATTAAGGTTTAATTGATTAATTAAGTTTAATATATCCTTAAACTTAATTGATTTTTGTATTAAACCTAATTTAGTTAAGGTTTAATGGATTAATTAATTTTAATATGTTCTTAAACTTAACCAAAGTTTGAGTTTTGTATTAAACCTAATTTCATTAAGGTTTAATGGATTAATTAAGTTTAATATGTCCTTAAACTTAATTAAAGTTTGATTTTTGTATTAGACCTAATTTAGTTAAGGTTTAATGGATTAGTTAAGTTTAATATGTCCATAAACTTAATTAAAGTTTGATTTTTGTATTAAACCTAATTTAGTTAAGATTTAATGGATTAAGTTTAATATGTCCTTAAACTTAATTAAAGTTTTGATTTGAGTATTAAACCTAATTTAGTTAAGGTTTAATGGATTAATTAAGTTTAATATGTCCTTAAACTTAATTAAAGTTTTGATTTGAGTATTAAACCTAATTTAGTTAAGGTTTAATGGATTAATTAAGTTTAATATGTCCTTAAACTTAATTAAAGTTTTGATTTAAGTATTAAACCTAATTTAGTTAAGGTTTAATGAATTAATTAAGTTTAATATGTCCTTAAACTTAATTAAAGTTTGATTTTTGTATTAAACCTAATTTAGCTAAGGTTTAATGGATTAATTAAGTTTAATATGTCCTTAAACTTAATTAAAGATTTATTTTTGTTTTAAACCTAATTTAGTTAAGGTTTAATGAATTAATTAAGTTTAATATGTCCTTAAACTTAATTAAAGTTCTGATTGATGTATTAAACCTAATTTAGTTAAGGTTTAATGGATTAATTAAGTTTAATATGCCCTTAAACTTAATTAAATTTTTTATTTGAGTATCACTAATTTAGTTAAGGTTTAATGGATTAATTAAGTTTAATATGACCTTAAACTTAATTAAAGTTTGATTTTTGTATTAAACCTAATTTAGTTAAGGTTTAATGGATTAATTAAGTTTAATATGTCCTTAAACTTAATTAAAGTTTGATTTTGAGTTCATTTGAGTTTGGATTCATCATTGGCTTATTCCATTATGAAATGGATTAAGAAAAGGTTTTGAAATATTAATTTTATGATTATAAATCTTAACCTTGTTTTGGAATATCTTTTAGATTGATTTGATAGCTTGAGAATTGTTGTTTTAGGATTGTTATCTGTCACTCTAAGATTTTCAATCATTTTGAATTTTAATTTTTCAATTTTCCAAATTTTATAATTATTTTTTAAAATAATTAAAAAATTTCATGGAAATTAGAAAATCACATCCTCGAGAGCTATCCTGGCCTTAGAAAAATCAGGAGATTTGTCTAAGGACTTAAAGGTTCTTCCCTAAAAATTTCACATTTTTCTGATTTGTAAATAATTTTTAATAATTAAAATACTCCAGAGAGTATTTAATTATTTAAAAATTAAATACTAAGAATAAATTTATGATTTTGGTTTCATAATTTTCTCCTCTTCAAGAGCTTTCTAGATGTATTTTTATTTTATTTTTAGGAGCTCTAGGTAAAAAGATATGAATTTTCGAAATTTTAAGGTTAATTTGAATTAACCTGGCCCGGAAAATTATGGGCTTGCCACGCTTCCTTGTACCGTCGAACGAGTGGGATGATCCGGTGCGTGGATCCGGACAACGAACATGAGTAGGCGTGATCAGCGCTGTCCGTTCCGAAACACGGGAACAGACGGCGAAGATAAATCCCAAAAAAATCAAAAAATATTCGAACCGTCCAACTTCAAAGCTCAATATCTCACTCATTTCTCAATTAAAATGAGTGATTTTTGAACCTATGGAATCATCTGGACGTATAAATTTTATCTATACGATGATGATACATTTCTAGGCTAGTTTAACCCATAATGTTTTGATTATATGCATTATTTTGTACAAAATAAATCCATACCTTGGCCATAACAATCTTGAGCTTGATCAACCTTGATCAACCTTGATCTTCAGCTTCTAAAACTCCTAAAGAAGATCTTTGTCACTTCAATTTAGTTTTGTAGCTAGCCTTGGTGAGCAATTTTGGCAAAGTGGCTAGTTTTGGCTGATTTGGGATTTTGGCCAAATTCACTTGATTGGGTTAATCCTATGGCTTGATCTTGGTTGGAGTAGGTTGCTGAGGTCCTTAGACTTTTTGTGTTGGGAGCTAAGAGATGTGGGCAGCCTACAAGTTTCTATGGATTTTTTCTTCTCTTTTTAAAATTTCAGCCAAGGGGACCTTTTATAGCCATGAATGGCTATGTTTCAACCTTAGTTAGCTTAGGATTTGATCATGGTATGGTTAGATCTGTGGAGTACAGCCTCCCCCATGTAATCCAAGCATCACCTCTTTATTTCCCATGAGAATTTTGCCACTTAAGCAAGTGCACATTTCATGGCAATTATGGATCCAAATTGTCATGATAAGCTCTTGATCTCTTTGTTCCCATTCCATTGGCTAAGGGAGAGGTTAATAGTCACTCAAATGGTTGAGACCTTCTCCTTGCAACACCTCATTTGTCATTTCATGGGGTGGTGACACATTAGCTCCCTCCCTTAACATTTTTTATAAAATGTTATGATGAGCTTAACCATGGTGTTGAGAATGGTTAAAGCCTTGTCTTCCCATCATTGGGTGGCTAGGGAGGTGGCTAAACTCATCTCACCATGGCAAGACACCTCACTTTGCAAAGGGGGTGAGTCACACTTCAAATCTCCATCTTTTTGCCACCTCACTTTTCATGTCATTATGCCCCTTTACCATGGTTAAATATGAGTCACCCATGGGTCGTTTTCTCTTTAATGGGTCATATGGGTTGTGTCTAACCCATATGAGGTCATATGTGATGTCATAAAGAAGTTTTGGAATTTTTAGAAAATCAAAATCTCATAGGTTTAAAAATTCCATTTAATACCCCTCTTGATTTAATTTCCATTTTTAATTAATTATGTCATTAATTAAATGTTAAAAATTATTTTATTAATCAATTATTAATTGGAAATAATTCCAAATTAATCATTGATTAATATTCATGTCATTAAAATTGAATTTTGCCTCTTTTCATGACTTTTCAATTTAATTTTCATTTTAATTAATTATGTCATTAATTAAAATATAAAATTAAATTATTAGTCAATTAATTAATTAAAAATAATTTTAGAACTAGTTATTTGATCAACTCCATCATTTTTAATTAATTTGTGCATTTTATGGCTTTTGAATTTAATTTTTCATTTTAATTAAATATGTCATTAATTAAAATTTTAAAAATTAAATCATTAGCCAATTAATTAATCAAAATAATTTTGAAATCAATTATTTGATTAATTTTTTCATTTTCATTTCATTTTGGTGCATTTTGTCATTTTATGACTTTTAATTTAATTTTCATTTTAATTAATTATGTCATTTAATTAATTAAAATATTGAAAATTAAATTATTAGTCAATTTCATTTAATTAATCAAAATAATTTTGAAATTAATTATTTTGATTAATTTTGTCATTTTGGGGTCTTAAACATGTCATTGGGTCAATATTTGGTCATTTGGTCAAAAATTGACCATTTTGACCAAAGTTGACTTTTTAGGTTAAAAGTTTGACCTATTGGGTCAAAAGGGTTGGTTATTCGGTCAGGATGACCATTTTAACCAAAGTTGACTTTTTAGGTCAAAAGGTTGACCTATTGGGTCAACAGGATTGGTCATTTGGTCACGATTGACCATTTTGACCAAAGTTGACTTTTTATGTCAAAAGATTGACCTATTGGGTCAACAGGGTTAGTCATTGGGTATGGATTGACCATTTTAACTAAAGTTGACTTTTAAGGTCAAAATGTTGACCTATTGGGTCAACAGGGTTGGTCATTGGGTCTGGATTGACCATTTTGACCAAAGTTTACTTTTTAAGTTAAAAAGTTGACCTATTGGGTCAACAGGGTTAGTAATTGGGTCAGGATTGACCATTTTGACCAAAGTTGACTTTTTAGGTCAAAAGGTTGACCTATCATAAAAATGATATCAACAATGACATTCCAATAGTGTCTTATAAGCTGTTCTATAAGCCCATAATGAAGAATCAAGTCTATCAACCCAGTTAGTTCTTTTAGGATTAACAGTCTTCTCTAATATTCTTTTAATTGCTCTGTTTGATACTTCAGCCATTCCACTTTTTTGCAGGTGATAAGCACTTGCAATTCTATGTTTAATTCTGAACTTTTCCAATAATGATTGAATTCGTATATTTCTGAAATGACTTCCCTATCCGTGATAATTACCTCTGGCATTCCAAATCTTGTAAAAATCATCTTCTTTAAAAATTTCGAAACACTTTTGGAATCACAAGCTAGGTAAAGTTACAAACTTTCGATCCACTTTGAAACATAATTAACTGCTAATAAAATATAAATCTTTCCAGATGATAGTATGAAGGGTCCCATAAAGTCTAAACCCCATACATCAAAAATTTCAATTTCTAATAAATAGTTTAGAGGCATTTCATCTTTTCTGGATATATTTCTCATTCTTTGACATCCAACATTTTTAAATAATGTAGGCCAATAGAATCCAAAATTTAAAATTTTAATTGCAGTTTTATTTACTCCAAAGTGTCCTCCAAATTCAGAATCGTGACATTTTTGAATAATTGCAAAAGTTTCTTCATAAGGTACACATCTTCAAATCACAGAATTTCTTCCTATTTTAAATAAATGAGGATCTTCCCAAATATATGATATATAATCATTCTTAAATTTCTTAATATATTTGTTATTCAACTCATATGGTAAAATATTGCTAACCAAATAGTTAACTATATCAGTATACCAAGGCATTTGAAATCCTTGAATAACATATAACTATTCATTAAGGAATTTCTCATTTATATTTTCTTCATAAATCTTCTCTCTATTATTTTTTATTCTTGATAAATGATCAGCAATTTAGTTATCAGTTCCTTTTCTATCCACTATTTGAAAATCAAATTCTTGTAAAAGTAAAACTCATTTTATCAATCTAGGTTTAGCATCCTTTTTAGACATTAAATACTTATTAGCAGAATGATCAGTATGTACGATACTTTTCATCCCAAGAAGATATGGTCTAAAATTATCAAAGGCATATACTATTGCTAAAAGCACTTTTTCAGTAGTAGTATAATTTATTTGAGTTTCATTTAAAGTTTTGTTAGCATAATATACAACTTTAAAAATTTTCTCATATTTTTATCCCAATACAGCTCCAATTGCATAATCACTTGTGTCACACATTAATTCAAAAGGTTTACTTCAATCAGGTGCAACAATAACAGGTGCAGTGGTTAATTTTTCTTTTAAAATATTGAACGCATTCAGACAATCTTCATTTAATTCGAATTTAGCTTTTTTTTCTAATAAATGGCAAAGAGGTTTAGCAATTTTAGAAAAATCATTTATAATTCTTCTATAAAATCCAGCATGACCCAGAAAACTTCTCACATCAGTAACGATAGTAAGTGGTTGAAGTTCAGCAATAGTTTTCACTTTTTCCTGATCAACTTTCATACCTATTTGTGAAATTTTATGTCTAAGTACAATTCCTTCTGTGAGCATAAATTGACATTTTTCCTGGTTTAAAACCAAATTTGTTTCTTCACATCTTTTCAAAACTTTCGTTATGTTTTCTAAGCAAGACTTAAAAGAAGTTCTAAAAACTGAAAAAATCTTCCATAAATACTTCAATTCCTTTATCAATTAAATCATAGAATATTGACATCGTACATCTTTAAAAAGTTGCAGGTGCATTACTTAGACCGAAAGGCATTCTTCTAAAGGAAAATGTTCCATAAGGACTTATAAATGTTGTTTTCTCTTGGTCCTCAGGAGCAACGGGTAATTGATGATAACCAGAATATCCATCTAGAAAACAGAAATATGAGTGTCCAGCTATTTTATCCAACATCTGATCCAAGAAAGGTAAAGGAAAATGATCCTTCTAGTGGCGTGGTTTAATTTCTGATAATCAATGCAAATTCGCCATCCAATAACTTGTCTTGTAGGAATTAATTCAATTTTATTATTAACAATGACAGTTACTCCTCCTTTCTTCGGAACACAATGAATAGGACTTACTCATTGACTAACCGAAATAGGATAAATAATTCTAGAATCTAACCATTTCAAAATCTCTTTTTTGACAACCTCTTTCATAATTGGGTTCAATCTTCTTTGAGGTTCAATAATGGGTTTACAATTTTCTTCCATTAAAATCCTATGCATACAGATTGAATGGCTTATTCCTTTTATATCTGCAAAAGTCCAACCAAAAGCTTTCTTAAAGTTGTTCAGAACTCCTATTAATTTTTCTTCTTGATCTTTGCTTAATTCTGAAGATATAATCACACGTAAAGTTAATGAATTTCCAAGAAATGCATACTTTAAATGTCCAGGTAAAATTTTTAATTCGAGTTCATGGGCTTTTTCAATTGAGGGTAAAAGTATATCATTTTTAGTTGTGTCTAAAATTTCTTAATTATCATGAATATAATGAGTTTCTTCAGATAAATTTTCTTCATTTACTTCTTCAATGTCTTCAGTTAATGACTCATTACATATCACAGATTTATCATCTTTTTCTTCAGAAATGACCTTACATTTTTCTTGATAATGCTTTTCAATTATATAATCAAAAATATCCATCCGATAGCATTTTTCTTTATCAGGATACCTCATTGATTTCAGAACAATAAATGTTATCTCTTAATCATTAACTCTCATCATTAATTCTCCTTTTTACACGTCAATCATAGCACGCCTGGTAGCTACAAAAGGTCTTCCTAAATTTATCTTCTTTATCTTCTTCCATATCTAGTACAATGAAATCCACAGGAAAGATAATTTTATCTACCTTAACAAGAACATCCTCTATAACTCCTTTAGAATAAGTGATAGATCGATCAGCTAACTGAAGGGTTACAGTGGTGGGAGAAATCTCTCCTAAACCTAACCTTCGAAAGATTGAAATGGCATGAGATTAATACTTGCTCTTGAATCACATAAGGCTTTTCCACAAAATTTTTCCCCTATAACACATGGTATAGTGAAACTTCCAAGATCTTTAAGTTTCTAAGGTAATTTCTTCTGAATTATTGCACTACATTCTTCACTTAATGCAACAGTTTCATAAGCTTCAAATTTCCTTTTCTTGCTTAAAATATCCTTCATAAATTTTGCATAGCTTGGTATTTGTTCCAAATCTTCAGCAAATGGAATGTTGATGGTAAGTTTCTTAAAAATCTCAAAGAACTTAGAAAATTGATGGTCAAGCTTTTGTTGTTTTAGTCTTTGAGGAAAAGGTGGTGGTGGTCTTTCAACTTCCACTTCAATAAGAATTATTGTTTGATCTTTACTTGGAGAAAGAGTATCTTTAGGTTTTTCAATCTCTTCTACTTCTCTCTCTTTTTCAATTTCATTATGAATTTTCTCTTTTAATTCCTTTTCACTTCTAAGTTGTACAGCTTTTTCTTGTTCATGATCTTTCCTAGTTTCCTTAGGATTAATTTTGACATTGCGATGCAGTCTTCCTTGAGGTCTGTAATTAATAAAATTAGCAATTTGACCCATCTGATTCTCAATATTACGAATAGCAGTGTTTCGACTTTGTAGCTGATTACATAGTTGCATGATTAAGTCTTCTACAGATAACTTTCTTTGCTGAATGTTAAAACCAGGATGATAAGTTCGTCAAAAGTTTAAATTTCCTTGATTGTTCCAATTTCCGGTTGAATTAACTTGATTATTGCTCCATTGTTGATGTCCATTATTCCAATTAAAATTAGGGTGATTTTTCCAACCTGGATTATAATAATTAAAATAAGGGTTATTAGTTTTACTTGCAATAGCTTGCAAAGTTTCTATTGTTTGAGAATCATCAGTATTTGCAGAATTATCATTACTTACATGCGATATGTTAATAGCAAAATTATCTAATTTCTTAGATATCGCAACCACTTGTGAAGCTAAAATAGAAAAGGCTTCATTATGTTGAATACTTGCCATTCTTTAGGATTAACCCTTTTAGAAGACCATTGAAAATTATTATTAGCCATTTCTTCAATTAAAGTATAAGCTTTTTCAAATGTCTTAGCCATTAAAGAACCACCAGCAGCAACATCTATAATAGATCTAAGTGATCCAATAAGTCCATTATAAAATATTTGAATAATTAACCAATCTGGTAAAGCATGATGAGGACATTTTCTTAATAGTTCTTTAAATCTTTCTCATGCTTCACAAATTGTTTCTCCATCAAATTGTATAAATGAAGTAATACCATTTCTTAATTTAGCAGTTTTAGAAGAAGGAATATATTTAGCAAGGAATTTTTTTGTCATATCTGCCCAAGTTTTAATATAACAAGTTGATAATGATTAAGCCACATCTTTGCTTTATCTTTTAAGGAAAAAGGAAAGAGTCTATGCCTAATAGCATCATCAGAAACATTATTATACTTAAAGGTAGTACAAAGTTCTAAGAAACTAGCAAGATGTAAATTTGGATCCTCATTTGGTGTTCCTCCAAATTGATTATTTTGAACCATTTGAATAATAAAAAGTTTAAGCTCAAATGAATTAGCATCTACAGCTGGCATTTGAATACTAATATGAAGTTCATCAGCTATAGGGTTTGCATAATCCCTTAACGGTTTATAAACATTTTGTTCATTTATTTCTATTGGATTTTGATTATTATTATGTAAGTTAGTCATTTCCTAATATTTTTTAATTTGTTTTCTTTTTCTTATTCTTTTATCTGTTCTTTCTAATTCTGAATCAAAAGTTAATAATCCTTCAGATCCAGAACTACACATAAAAATAAATTAAAATCTTTTTCATATTTTTGTTTTTATATTTTTATTATTATTTATTATTATTATTATTATTTTCTTAAAGAAATAAAAGTGTATAAATTATATTTAATTTGAGAAATGTAAAAATTGACTATTTTAACTTTCTTCCTTCTCTTCCCCGGCAACGACTCCAAAAACTTGATGCAACCCGATTTTTACTTATGTAAGTATTTATGAATTAATATTTAAATATTTATAATAATTATTGTAAAATTCACAATTGCAAACACAAGTATACGTATCGTTCAAGTAATACAGGGCTCTACTGGAGTCCCGGTTATCAATCTCACACGGAAGATTATGAGAAAATTAAGAAATATTTTAGAATTTTCAAATTAAAAGTAATTATTATTTTTATTTCTTTTCAAAATTCAGATTTTAAATTTAATAAAATTTTTACTAAATGTAAGTAAGCAGTAATTAAATAAAGATTAATGCAAGTATAAATAAAACAACTTTCTCATTTTCAATTAATCCAAGATTTTTAGAATAATTATCATTTGTGGAGAACTTAGATTATGATATTGTGTCAAATAGAAGCATTTCTATTCTTTACCTTCGCTCGATAGTATAAGAATATTGGCTAATCTATAGATCGGTTCAGGATGTTTTATTAGTCGAATGAGTTAATCTAGGCTCACACTTCTAGATGTCCAAGGGTGGTCATGGTCGGCCCTACCAGTGACCCGTTCCTTTTCTATAGACCAAATTATTAGAATTTAGTCTGTCGCTCTAAAAACTAATCAATTCTACGCCCAATAAATAATATCTTCCTATTTATTTGCACTTCACCTTGAATAACCCGTTAAAGCCTTCGATTACCTAAGGATTCATGTGATATCTACTAGTTAAGAACTCATCTCCGGATAGGTTTCAGAATTCTTCAACAGGTTTTAACAATTTAAATGGCCAGTTTAAAAAGTAAATTAAGATCAAGTATTAATATCATCACAATTTTTATAAATATTTTAAGTTACGTTCTCCAACAAAATTCAATTATCTTATTATCTTTTCATAGTTGAAAGAGAAAGAAAACTAACTATTCAAAACACATTGAATTCACACAACAAAGCATATTTATAAAACTTTGAACCAAGTTACAAATACTTATCTAGAATGTTCCTTCAAGTGATTTGCTGACTCCTAGTGACTCCAATGCAAGGTACAAAACTTCAACAGCAACAATACTTGAAAACTCACACTTACTACTCAAGGAATTGTGTAGTAATACTCAAAATAAACTCACTAAATGCAAAAGAAAGTGGCTCCCTAAAATGATTGGATGCTAGAGGGGGGTATATGGTGATAGAATGGCTAGTGGGGGCTATAGGGTGCACTTTTCTCTGTAGAATTGACTCCTATTTATAGAGCTCCGAATTTG
The DNA here is from genome assembly GCA_022702705.1 of Papilionanthe hookeriana x Papilionanthe teres. Taxonomy (NCBI): domain Eukaryota; kingdom Viridiplantae; phylum Streptophyta; class Magnoliopsida; order Asparagales; family Orchidaceae; genus Papilionanthe; species Papilionanthe hookeriana x Papilionanthe teres. The sequence continues at coordinate 21,218,143 of CM040426.1, forward strand.
ACCAGGAGTTGCTTAAGGCACCTCTTCAAAATTCGTCCAAATACAATATGTCTTCTAGAAGGTAACTGTTGCGCCTAGGCGCCGGGATCTGGCGCCTAGGCGACGGAGTCCGTGACCCAGTCTTCGCACCTCTTCACTTTGGATTGCACCTCTTCACGATTAAAATCGTTTCCCTGTGTCTAGATGCATTGTATCACATGTTTTATATATTAGGAGTAACTTCCAGTCTTCTAGAAGGTCTGATAACCGCTTAACACCGTCAAAATAACTGCCCAAAGTCGTCAAAAATATTATTTGTTTCTATATCAAACTGGCGCTTAGGCGCCGGATTCTAGCACCTAGGCGCCAGACCTAAAATTTCAGTAACTTTGCTCTTTAAGCTCTATTGTTGCTCATTTTTGCTTATTTTTCCTTTTTGAACTCTTTTTTTATCACGTACATCCAAAAATATAAAAATACCTTTCATTAAAGTATAATATCCTTAAGAATTGAATCATAAAAGGCATAAAAAATAGGTATTTTTAAGTGGATCAGTGCCGACGGCGTGATTTTCCCGAGAGTTCATAATTAATTCCAAGAAAGGCCGCCGACGGCGGAAATCGAGGCCGCCAATGGTGAGGACTGTTTAAAAGCACAGTTTCTAGAAGGCCGCCGACGGCGCGCTCGAGGCCGCCGACGACAGGATCTGTGGATTTTTCCCGAAATACGTCGAATGTGGATGATTTTCAAAGGGATGCCTGTAAAACCCTTAGAGACTCTTCTACAACTTTAAAAAGAACCAAATTAGGCTGAAAAAAGTGTCTCCTACTGTTGACCTCATTTTTGATGAGGTCTTCTCTTCTTCTCTTTAGTACTTAGGATCTAGCCTTAGGCTTTTCCTTTGACTATCTTAGAGGACTAGAATTGGGATCCACCATCTAGAATTTTAAACCACTTCTTAACTCCCCGCAAACTCCACAAACTCGACTATAGACCCCTAATCACCTAGAGGGTTGAAATCAAATGTGGAAGTTTAAAGGATGAGTTCCTATAGGACTCTTTCGGCCTTAGATCGCCCTGCGGTGGCCTGGTCCGGTAAAGAGCCGACTTACACATACACTACACCTATGCACTACACTTTCACACACCTCCTAAAACACACCCTTACCCAACTTAACTTCCCGACTCATGTAGGTGATTCACATGGATGGTCCTTAACCCCTAAGCCCTCGCGCTAGAGGGTTAGGAACAACATGGTGAATGCCTCAAATGAGTCCCTTCATGGCTCATGTGGGCTTGATATGGCTTCATGGCTCAACAAAAATGATTTCATTTCACTTACATCCACCCAATCTTCAATTTTCCAAATTTTCAATTTTTGACCCCCGGGACCCAACACCCGCCAACCTACCCAAAGCCCTGAATAGCCCAAATTTCTCAAAAAATTTCCAAATTACCCAAAATTCTCCAAAATCAATCCCAAACATTCCCACATCACTCAAACTGATCATCCATATCCAAAAATATCAAAAATTCCAAAAATACCCCCCAATACCTTCCAAATACCCAAAATACCCTTTTCGACCCAAAAATCCAAAAATTCAGAAAATTCCCAGAAAATTCCAGAAAATCCCAAATATTCCCAATTTCATTTTTTTCAACTACACCATGGGCCAATTTTGTCAATTTACCCCACTTTTGTCAAAACCCCCAATTTGACCCATTTTAACCCAAAGTAAACCCAATGTCAAACCAAACCTACCCAATTGACCCAAATTCTGGTCCAATTCAATTCTAAACTTCAATTCAACATCCCCAACACCAATCTAGACCAAAGCCAAGCCCAATTTGATTGGCATTGGGATCCAATTTCACTTTTGGCCTTAAAGCCCAATTTGGACCTATGACCCAAACCTAACCCAAACTCACCCAATTCAACTCCAATTAACCCCAAATCTTTTCTAAACCTTCCTTGACATCCCCATAAACAAAACACTAGCATGATTTGCCCAAAATTTAGACCCAAACCCCACTCAAATTCAACCCAAAATCAAAAAGCCCAATTTCGACCTAAACCTAAACCTAGCCCAAATGAGCCCAAACCCCAAAATCAAAACCCAACCAAAGCCAAAACCTCTTTGAAACACTCCCAAAAACATTTCCCAACATTAATTTCACATCAACTTCAGCTCTAGCCCAACTTTGGCCCATGGTAGCCCATTTTGGCCCACTTTAGCCTCTTTACCAAAAAGCCCATATCCAACCCAATTCAAACCCAAATCACCTCAAATTTGTTTCAAACCACTCATGAAGCATCCCTAAACCAAACTCAACAATTATTTGGCCCAAGCCTTTACCAAAATTTCATCCCAAAAATCCATTTTAAAATTCAAAAGCCCACTTTCCTAAACCATTTAAAAGCCCATCTAAAACCATTTCAATGAGCCCAAAATTGATTCTAAAGCCCATATGACATTTTCATTTGTCATCCATTTGATGAAAATCATTCCCTAAGTTTCAATTACATCATCAAATAAATCTAAATCAAGCACCATGCCAAATTGCCCAAAAATACCAAAATATTCCTAAAATCCATTTTCATGAAATTGACCAAGCTTTCCCCAAGCCAAAGGTGAGCCATGAAGCCATGCATGAGCCACATGTGAGCCATGAAAGCCTTGGACACTTCACCATACCCAAAATGGCAAGAGGAGGGGACCCTTTAATGATTCTCTTAAGAGTAATTAACCACTCCCATGTCTCCCCTAACTCTTGCTTAAGCTTAATTGTACTTGGATTGTGACTTGACCCCACTAATCAAGCCGATCCAAGTGACTTTCCCTTCAGCCCAAATTGGCCTTGGAGGGTGAACCTAACCCAAAACCAAGGGTTGACCCATTTAGACCCAAAACTAGCCCTTTCCCATTCCACTTTGATTCAAACCCTTTACACATGGCCAATGCTAATTGATCGCACAAGCCTCCACCACGACCCACCTGACCTCGAGGGTGACCCATGCCGGCCGGCCGGCCACCCGACCGCCGGAAAACGCCATGCCCGAGACCTCGGGAGTGAGCCAACATTGAAATTCTCCCTCGTCGAGCCGCCCCATGCCTAGTGGTCACCATGGTCGTTCTTCTCCTCACCGCAGCAACTGATCCCAAGCCCTAACTCCCCGTGGGAGGACCTCCAGCCATGCCTATTTAAACACCACCCCCTCACGGCCATGAGAAGAGAGTTGCAAAAACCTTGCCAAAACTCGCCAAAATTGTTCCGTACCCCTCCTCATACACGGAGCACTTGATCCCCGGTGAGATCCCCTTGCCATTTCTTCTCTCGCGAGCTCAATTTCGCAGTTTAAATCCAAGCCCAAAACCAGGACACTCCTCCACAGCTGAGCCAATCCCCAAATTGATTGTCTCTACACCTTCACCGTACCACGGGAAGGTGTCCACCGCAAAAGCCCCATCTCCGTGCCACCCGGTTGCTCCGGACTCCAAGCTTTGTGATCGAGCCGTGGTCGAAGTCCAACCTAGACAATTCACTGCACCAGGAGACTTCATCCGGAGCTTGCTAGAGGTCCAATCGAAGGTGCAACAACTCTCGCATCGAAGCTTCACTTCCGAGTAAAGGTATGAATTCATTCTTCTTCCCGAGCTTACGGAGATTCTCCATTTCATTTGAGTAAATTTCAATGCATGTTTATCAGTATGGATGTGTTCGTCTCTTCAAGACGAATCCATAGAGCATAAGAACACGAAAATCCATCGAGAATCGAGCGAGAAATTAGGGTTAGAAGGTCGACGGTCACGGGTGCACACCGGCCGTAGACGATGACCGGGAGCCGTTGGATCGCGCGTGTATCGAGCGGACGGATCGGATCGCGCCGACCGGAGAACGTTACGTGAACCGGCGGGTCCCGGGACGGCCGACTCGGATGGCGGCGCCCAATCACAGCGCGACACATACTGCTTCGGAGAGGCTAAGGATGCGCTGGCGCCGCGTCACTTAAGTAGATAAATAGGGATATTTTCTATTTATTTAATTCCCAGAACTTTAAAAATTCATATCTTTGTGTAGAAAAATCCTAAAAATAAAAGAAAAATACCCTCTTGCTCAGTGAACAGAGGAGAATAATGTGGAAAAGAAATCATTCAATTTTGTCCAGTATTTTATTTTTAGTAATTTATTTACTCTCTGCATACATTTAATTCTCCATGCATTCATACAATTCACCATGGCATGAGACCATGAGAGCTTTTGAAGCCTCCGAATTTGGGAACATTCCCCGAATTTTCCAAAGTCGAGGCCATCCCTATGAAAAGTTATTGATTTTTCAAATGCATGTTGCTATTTTAAGTATTTTAATTCCAAAAATTAGCATGTTGTGAAATAAATTCTAGGAAAATTTGGTGATGTTCCTTATGACCAGAGAATCCTAGGAAAAATAGGATTCGAGTTAATTCACTTAGATTAACCCTAATTGGCTTAAACACCCAAAATAGGTTTCTAATTAATTAGAGTTAACCATAGATCAAATTGACTTGAAATCAATTCTCCACTGACCTTTAGGATCAGAGGAACCCATCATAAAAATTTGAGGTCAATTGGACTTGGTTAGCCCCACTAATCGGGTTGATTAAGCCACTTAGTCATTTTAAACTTTAAAAATTCATAACTTTTAAAATATCTTTCAAAAATTCACCAAATTGGTTTTGGAGTCTCTCTGATATCAGGGAGTTTAAGAAAATTAAAATTTCAATTTTCTAAAAAGTTAATTTTTAATATTATTTTAATATTTTCAATAATTAAAAAATAATAAAAATAATAAAAATAATAAAATTCACCAAAATGTCATATTTTGAATTTTAATCACTTAGGAACAAGTCACATATTTTTCCTAGGTCTATTTAGTGAGATATTAATTTTTAAAGCTCTAGGGTAATTTTAAAATTAAAAAATGTATTTTCTAGCCTTTTCACCAAAATAATTATAATAAATCAAAGAAAAATCAGAAAATTGCAAAGTTTGGTTCTCTGGAATCCTTGATATCAGAGAGAATTTTAAAAATTATAAAATTTATTTTTCAACATTTATTTTATTTTTAAATTAATTAATACTCCAGAACTTAAAATAATTCTAATAAATAAAATATAATTCAAAAAATTACAAAATTTGGTCCAAGTGGTCCTCTGGTCATTAGGAATGTCCCCTAATTTTCTTAAGGACAGAAACTTTCCCTTGGTCATGTTATTGAATTTTCCTTGGAAATTTCTCTTTTCTACAAAAAATAATTATATAAATAAATTAAATACAGAAAAATCACATTTTCTCCTCTCATGTCTTCATTGACACATAAGTGAAGTCACATAAAAATTTCAAGTTCATTTGAGTTCAATTTAGTGAGTTATGAAATTATTAGAGCTTAAAGGGCAAAATGGTAATTAAAATTTTAATCCTTAATTAAAACTTTAGGTTTAATAAAAATTAACAAGTAAAATATTTGATCCTAATCTGATTTGGATGATTGAAATTTAACAATTGAAGGGTAGAAACCCATTAAACAATTTAAAATGATTAAACTTTAATTAAATAATTGATTAAATTTGGAAGAATAATAAAATTGGAATTATTAAAATAGGGATATTATTAGGAAGAGATTTATTCTTTAATTTAAAAATCCCTAAATTAATCATCTCATTAATACTCAACTCTTAATTAAAATGATAACTCAAACTTAAGATATTAAAAGACTTAATCATTAAACTAAAATTAAATCATTAAACTCTTTCAAAAATTTTCAATTAAATTAAATTAAATTAAGATTAAAAGTTAAATTAAATTAAATTAAAATTAAATTAAATTAAATAAACAAATTAAATTAAATTAAATGAATTAAATACATTAAATTAAATAAACAAATTAAATTAAATTAAATTAAATTAAATTAAATTAAATTAAATAAATAATTAAATTAAATTAAATTAAATTAAATTAAATTAAATTAAATTAAATTAAATTAAATTAAATTAAATTAAGAAATTAAATCAAATAAATTAAATTGAATTAAATTAAATCAAATCAAATTAAATTAAATAAATTAAATTAAAATAAATTAAATTAAATTAAATTAAGTCGAATTAAATAACCTCATTTAAGACATGAAGAAATAAATTTAAAATAACTTGAACACTATTCCAAACTTAAATCATTAATTTGAACTTAAATTTGAATCACAAAATCATTAAATATCATTTTGCCCTTAGGAGCTTTAGTTATCATAACTCCTAAATGTAACATTAAAATGAAATGTTACTTCACTTATAGGACATTCAAATGTCCTAGTTCATCTGAAGCAAGTTAACAAAACTTGAAAACCTCGGACGATCGATTCATTTACACAATTAAATTCATTTGGACTTAAAACAATCCTAGAAATATTGAAAAGATGTTTGGGATCTCTCCTAAGCACTTCCTCAATATGATAGGATGTTGATAAGAACAATTGAACTTAATTGTTCTTTGATGAAGAAAATCGTCTTCAAACTAAAAACACAAAGAACCTAGACGTCATAGGAAATGACTAGCTATAGGATTAGGAACTTGGTAGAAAACCAAAACCTTTCCCTTAGCTTTTACCTAGGAACTTGCTTAAATATTCTAATTGTGTTTTAAGTGCAGCTTGGGATGACGGGAGGACCCTCCAGTACGCTTTTATTTTACTCGCAATTTATTTTCTTGCAATTTATTTTATTGCAAATGCACTTTACTTTTCTTGCATGATAAAACAACCGTTGCATGAAAACCTACACCTTTAGACTGAAACCAAAACTCGAAACCCAAAACTAAAATAAAAGACACTACAAGATAAAATTCACCTCCACAACATTTCAAAATATAAGACAACTCAAAATTTAATCACAAACGAACACAAAACTACAATTACAACTAAATTAAAACGTCTTGTTGGATGATCGGGAATACCTCGGATGATGTAACCTACGTGTTGCTAACGGGATTTCCCACGGTCTAAATGAAAGTGTGGAACTCATTCAACTGAGTTTGGCAAATTCATCCGGACTAAGTGAATCCGATAAAAATAATGATGCCGAAGGATGGAACCGCGGATCTTAACCGGTGTCGTTATAATCAACTTTAAGATTTGTTTTAATTAAAACACAAAAAACACTTGGAAATTAAGACTTCTCTAAACCGAACACTTCTCTCATCTCTTGATTTATGATTTCTAAAACTAAACCTCCGCAACAACAAGGAGCTCGGAGCATGGTGGGCAAGCACGGCCATCGTCGTCGCAGAAACTTGAACCTACATCAACAAAACTTTCTTAGAATTAAATAACAAAGCCATAGGACTTCGAGGTAGTTTGCCTAGTGCAACATAAATCCTCAACTCTTCGTTAGGCATTTGCATTGCAAATTAAGCCCTAATCGGTCTTAGGATTCCGAGGTAGTCGTCCGATACGACATAAACCCTCATATCTTCTGTGCAATTTGTATGATTCTATCATATAAATATAAGCCCTAATTAACTAAATTGGCAAGATTAAAACATTAAATAAACATTAGGACTTTCCTAAATCCAAGCCAAACAATAGGATAGTCGGGAGATTACCGAAGTCCGCTTCGAATCCGTGATCTCTCCTACTTTTCTTCCTTTGAATTCCCAAAATAAAAATGTTCTAAATTTGATCCATTCCCTATTGAAATTTCCAAAATTCAATCCTTTCGAAAACTTAAACTTTGAAATTCTCGAGAGCAGAATTATTGATTATTATCGAGAGTTTTCTTAGGTGATTCCCGTCACTTAAGATGTAATTAACTATGGGGCTTGCCCTTATAGGGAACTTTAAGAACCCAGGTAATATAAACCCTGCTTAATGTTTTCATATTAAGCAGGGGAATTTGTCGGCTTATAAAATTGGTTCGCAGACCAAACGGATGTCACAAACCTTTCTAGTCTATTTAATCGAGCCCCATTATCAAGCAGTGTGTTTATTCTTCGGATAGATACACGGTTTGTGGTGCGGCGCTCGTTTATATAAACTATTCGGGATGTGAGATCGCTTGATTTCATATCTTAAAATTTTCAAATTTAAAATTATTTTCAAAATCAAATACTACTTTTCAAATTATTTATTTAAATTAAATTAAAATTCGCCGACAATTTCTGTAGGCGACTCCCTTTTCAAAATAAAACACAAACCTAAAAATATGCCGACAACTTCTGGCGACTCCGCTGGGGACTAGTTCCTCTCTCCATTTTAATCAAATAGTTCTGCTTTCAAAAATCGGTAGTGTATCCATATCCCTTGTGGGTCAAACTACCCTTCTTTCCGTTGGATACTATGTTCATTTCTACCTTGAACAAGTATAACCAACATTCTCTCGGATTTAGGAGCCACTGTTTAGACACCCCTAGACAGAGAGGTTCCGAGATCCTTTTACCTCATTTCTGAGGTGGGGTGGACCCCCGATAGGTGTTAGTTTAGGAGTGATCCTTCGGGTCGAGAAGTTTTGCTTAAGACTCTCTTTTCCCTTCCAACTCCGATTCAGATTCCTTACCTTCTCTACACCTTTGAACACTCCGTTCCGAATAAACAAACCCTTTAATAAGTGATTCCTTTTTATAAATACATGAACATGAATGAGTTCGGACTCTTTTCAATTCCTTTCTTTTCGTCCTAAAGAAAAGAAGCATAATTGGGATCGACAAACCGAATCTACCCCGCGAAATGGAAGCCCCGAAACCGATTTTCTCCTTCACCAACGGATCGGACCTCGCCGTCTATAAGGATGAGTTGCCCGACAATGGAATCATCCGATTTGGACAAGGATTTGAAAACACGAACGTCAAGATCACCGACGTCTCCCTTTTCGCACCGATGAACAAAGTATCCGAAGCCGAGGAGCCGCCGTCGAGTTCAACCTTAGGTCAACCCAAGAATTCCCTCCTCTGCAAAGGATCCCGACTAAGAGGAGTACCGATGTCCACAGGAGGACTGTTCTTTCTACCCCCACTGGTCTAGTTGTTTCTGCACCTGCCCCGACTTTTGCCAAATTAAAGGGGAAAGAAATCCAGAATTATGATGGACCCGTTATCGTGGAGGGTACAGATCTTCTCGTAAGACCTTCTCGTTTTCGAAATCGGGTCCGAGCTCAAGAATTCCGTCACTAACAAAGACCCGCAGAAGAAACGAAATAGAAGGATCGCTAAAGAAGCCGAGGCCGCTGAAATTGCTTTCCTAGAAGAAATTCCGGAATCGCCGTAATATACACCGCCGCTCCGAATACATACCACCGTTGGGAGGAAGCGGGTTTCATCCCCTCTCCGCCGCGAGAAGATGAAGAAAATATTCGCAAGATTGTCGCCACATTACCACAGACTCGCATATTACAACAATAGCCGCAAGAAAAGAACTAGAACTACGCCGTCCGCTTCGACCGCAAACTTTGGTAGAAAAGTTAGCGAAGAAGGAAAACCGCCCCGTATCGAAATTCTACGGAGGATAGGGCGGGTGCCGTCAAATCCCGTCTTGGGCCCCGAGTAGAACCCGCCATCATGACGGAAAAGCCAAGTAAAAGAATGAAGGCTAGTCCGCCCGTTGTCGTCTCGAGATTGACGGATTAGGGAGGATACCACCTTCCGAGCATTTGGCCGACGCGACCATCCGGTCCTGGACCTTCCGCCGCCGAAGGATGGTATGGCGTCCCACTACTGGGCGACTGAGATCGAAACAGCAGCTCGAGAAAGAAAGTCTCGCCAGGAGACTTGAATCGAAGAAAGTGCTACCGCGATGAAGGGGACTCGTGAGAAAGGGACCCGGCAGCCTATCGCACGACAACCACGAAGACACACAGAAAGCCCCGCTAGAAGATGCCATGGAAAAGTTGAGAACCGATATCCGACGATTGGCAAAAGAAAGAGAAGAAAAGTTCGGAGACGAGATTGATTCATCGGAATTCATGGACGACGAATACGCAGAAATCAACATGGTTGAGACACGAGCTTCATCACCTTCGCAAGGTGCTCCCTGCAGCCGCAGAAAGAGAGGAGCCGGAACCGATGAGAAGGCGACTTCAAGAAAAGACGACACGATCGCTCAAATGGCGAAAAGGATGGAAGAGATGGCCGTAGCTCCGGCCACTCTCCGCAGTCAAGTACAACCACAAAGGGAAACACCCCGGAGGTCATTCACATCGTAGACGGAGGAAAGGAGATTACGTCCGTCAATGGGGATGATCAGCCGAAAAGGATACAACACAAAGTATGATTCCCGAAAAGGATATCAAGAGCTTGGTGGAACAACGAAGTGCGAGAAGCCTTAGCACAATCAAAGAGCGGGACATCCATTCGGACGGGTAGACCTTACCCGAAGAATTCGACGTCGTCCAATACCCGAAAGGCTTCGTACCACCTCCGTTCAAGACCTTCGACGGAACCGGAACCCCCGACAAGCATGTGGCACACTTTCGTGCCGCTTGTTGCAATGCCGGCGGGAGCGATGCATTACTCTTCCGACAGTTCGTCAGCAGTCTGTCAGGAATCGCCTTCGACTGGTATGCAGAATTACCAAACGGTTCGGTAAAGACATTCTCAGAGCTAGAGAACCTCTTCATCAAGCGATTCGCCGGAGCTCAACACCACATCACTATAGGTGATTTAGTGGTAGAGAAGCAGAAGCCGAATGAAACTTTGGTGGATTACATACTCCGATGGAGGAACTTAAGTATGAAGTGTGAACCACAACCGCAAGAACAAGCATGCGATCGGCATTTTGCTAAAAAGCATCCATGGCCCGATAGCACTTCTCCTCAAGGGATTTACTATTAAGACTTTCGAGAAGTTGTTAAGCAAGGCCGGAAGCTTGCAAGAGGAGGCAAAGCAATTAAGTTTCACCGACAAGACGGATAAACAAAAGCCCGTAAAGACTTTTGAAAAGAAATCCGGATCGTCGCAACGAGTTGACAAAGGCAAGCAACCGATGCAAATACCACCGAACGGCCGCAACAACCACAACAGAATTACCAAGCAACCCCGGCCCAGCTATCGACTCATCTCCGCAAGTATGAACAACCGCCTCGTCCGCAACGTACATTAAGAGAGCTTTTGAGCGGAGAATATCCGTTCAAAAATGAGGCGATGCCGAAAATGTTCCGTAGTCCGATGAAGACTCCGGATTTCCACTGCGAGCCTAAAAGACCGAAGAGGTCAACAAGAAAGGTGATCCCAACTTTCGCCCTACCACCGGATGCTTGGACACAAAATAGAAGATTGTATTACCTTCAAAAGTTGGCTCAATGACAACTCGCGGAAAGGGAATATAACGATCCCGAAGGAGTACATGAAGGAACCCCGTAAAGGAGGTTCCGTCAATGTTATCTCGATCGATCCCATCATTCCGATAGATCCCTATACGACTGACGATGGATGGACTACCGCTTGGACGAGGTCTTCGAAAAAGATTTTAGACAGCATCCAGACCACTTCGGTACGAGCTTCAATTCAGAGTTTGAAACCTGTTAGGCCGGTACTATCACTTGTGATAGAAGAACCACCTCAACAGGAGACGATTGAAGAAAAGAAGAAAATTGACGAAGAAAAGAAGACTGAGGCACCTAAGGCTAGACTAGGGGCTGCTTATCCTAGGATAGTTGTTTCCGATTCGGGGGAGAAATCCCTCGAACCCCCGACTCGTATGATTATCTACTCACTTCGGTGGGATCATATAATGATAAGGGTGATGGCGTTGGCTACGTTTTGACTGTTTCTAACGATTACGTAACTAACGATAATCCGGATATCGATTTCGATACCAACGACAATTCTCAAATCATACACGATCTCGACAAGCAAAATAACAAAGAAGACATCCATCAAGGAGGCTACGAGAGTTCAACAAGCAACGAATCTATCCGCGAGTTTCGAGGAGCTCCAGATCACGATAGAGTTAGAGCCTTCGGACTCGAAGCTAATCCGGAAGAGCCCGTCATTCCGATTCAAGAAGAGACACCGCAAGCTCAACAATAGATTCGGAAGAAATTACGAAGTCAACTTAAGGAGTGGAAAAGTTCTACCTCCGAGAATGGGTCCAAAAGACAAAGGGAAGCGTGTGGTTGTTCGAGAAGAACCAACCCCGCAGAAGAAATACCCATTCGAGAAGAAGCAGAGACACATGAAAACAAAGTGGACTACAACGTGCTAGCCCATCTTAGGAAACTACCGTACCAACCGAGCATCTACGACGCTCTCATCTTATCAAAGGAGATGAGAGAAGCTCGATCAAGGCCTTACTTGATCCGGAAATTTGCTTAGCTCAAATGGCCGGAGAGTCCTTAGATGAGGTTTGCTCGTTAAAGGAACGACGAGGTGTTACCTTCACGTACGACGACCTACTACTTGGAACAGCGAGATCACAACCGACCGTTGTACATTTCAGTTACAATCGGAAAATTTACACTCTCCGCAGTATTGGTAGATCCAGGAGCATCAATCAATATAATGAATCTTCGAACGCTAAGCATACTTGGAAATTGATGCCCGCGAGCTCGAGGCGGACAAAATGTTATTAAGAGGATTCAATCGAAAGGGGAAAGAGCCCTCGGCTCAATAACGCTATCGATGAAGACCGGTGACTTAGTAAAGACAACCGCGAAATTTCACATAATTGATTCGAAACGTCGTTCAACGCTCTACTCGGGCCGACCATGGATACATGAAAACAGGATGGTACCATCATCTCTACATCGGTGCATCAAGTACTACGATGGAGGGGAACAAGTGCATCAAAGGTGACTTACAACCATTCTCCGTACATGAAATTGGAATCCACGAGGATGCGACTTATTATGCACCGCCGAAGAAAACGATCTTCTCCGGAGATACTATAACAAATGAAGCAAAGAAAGTTCGGGACAACGAAGAACCCGAAGTTCTAGTCCAACGATCACTCACCACTCCCTTACGGCGAGATGGTGAAGGTTTCTCCACAACTCGCATCCGAGGTCGAGGCCGGGGACGAGGTCGTGGTAGAGACATTAGGACAATTGGACGAGGAAACCAACCATCAATGTCGATTGGGAAGATAGTTCGAAGAAGAAAGAGAAATCAAACAAGAAGCAGCGACAATAAGTCGAAAGAAGCCGCAATTCGAATCCCTCTCGAAGATGAAAGAAATGAAGAATACAAATCAATGTACGAGAAGATTAACCACTATGTACATACTATGACCCTGACCCGATCCATTCTAATAAGATCGAGGGTATGGAGGTCAAAGAGGTACGTAGCGGTGGTGCAAAACCAATCAAATTCTACCGTGGTGCTTCTTCCTCCAAAACTGAAAATAATGTACAATTTGAAGATGCTACTTCATCGAATTAATGGAATTGCCTTTCGAGTGGTACTCTCCCCGTGTTCAAAATTTAATTCAACGTGGTTTCTTACCTCGACAGTGGACAAAAGGTCAATCACAACGTTTTGAAAATTTATGGAATAACTCCGGTCGTCCACCCAACTCAAAGCATGGTCTCGGATTCGGCACAGTAGGATCAGTTGATGATACTGAATTTTGCTTGGTTATCACCTGCGAATCTAATGAAAACTGCATGGAAACTACAGAAGAACTCGAAGATTTGCAAATTGGAGACGCTCCACCAGAATTCGAAGAAGAAATCAAATCTACAATAGATGAGTTAATAGAAGTTAACTTAGGTACTAGCGAAGAGCTCGACCTACCTTTGTTAGCTCTTTACTCAATAAAGAAGACTCCAAAGAAATAATCAAGTTATTAATGGAATTTAAAGACTCGTTTTGCTTGGAGCTACGATGAGATGCCGTGTTTAGCTCCAGTAGGTCGCGATCCATAAACTAGGAGTGGACCCTACTGCGTCCAGTCGGACAAGGTCCCGTGAAGAATGCGTCTAGAAATCGAACAACAAGTCATAGCCGAGGTTAAAAAGCTAATAGACGCTAAATTTGTCCGTGAAGAACAATACCCGACTTGGTTAGCCAACGTGGTACCAGTCGGAAGAAGAATGGTCGGATCGAATTTGTGTGGACTTCGGAGATTTAAACAAGGCATGTCCAAAAGATGAATTTCCTCTACCGATCCTGAATTAATGATCGACATCGCTTCAACACATGAAATATTCTCGTTCATGGATGGATCTTCGGGATACAACCAAATAAAAATGGCTCCAGAAGATGAAAAGCTTACAGCATTCAGAACGCCGATCGGAGTATTTTGCTACACAGTGATGCCATTCGGATTGAAGAACGCAGGAGCAACCTACCAAAGAGCAATGACAAGAATTTTTTATGATCTCATCCACAATCAAGTCGAATGCTACGTGGACGATGTGGTCATCAAAAGCAAAGTAAAGGACAACCATTTGTATGATTTGAGAATTGTTTTCGAACGATTAAGACAATTTAACCTTAAGATGAATCCCTTAAAATGCGCCTTCGGCGTCACCTCCGGGAAATTCTTAGGATTCGTTGTCCGACATCGTGGAATTGAAATCGATCCGGAAAAGATTAAAGCTATCTTAGAAATGCCGCCTCCCAAAACCTTAAAACAACTACGATCTTTTCAAGGAAGTCGGCATATCTTCGACGCTTTATCTCGAACTTGTCGAGTAGGTGTCAGCCTTTCTCGGCACTAGTTAAAAAGGACGCCAAATTTATTTGGGAAGAGAAATGCCGGAGGGCCTTCGAGGACATTAAACAATATTTAATGACACCTCCTGTCTTAGCAGCCCTGGTCTCGGTGTAGACCGCTAATACTTTATACCGCGGCTTTAGACGACTTCCTCGGAGCCCCGTTAGCCTGTGTCAATGATGAGGGTAAAGAAAATGCTCTTTATTACTTAAGCCGTCGTTTATCGCGGACGGAAATAAAGTATCCCGCAATTGAAAAGCATTGTTTGGCCTCGATCTTCACCGCTCAAAAGCTCGGGCATTACATGCTTTCTCATAAGGTCAACCCGATCTCGAAGTTTAATCCATTGCAATACTTCGATGACTCGTCCAACGCTTTCCGACAGACTTGCCAGATGGTCAATGATATTATTGCAATTCGATATAACTTTCGTGCCTCTTCGTGCCGTAAAGGGACAAGTCTTAGCAGACTTCCTTGCAGCACACCCTTTGCCGGCAGAATCTCCTCTCAATGACGATCTGCCAGATGAACAAATAATGAACCTAGAAGACCTTGATGATCGACGTTGGGAATTATATTTCGACGGGGCATCTTCAGCACATAAAGACGAAGAATCGCAAGTGATAGTGCCCGGTAAGGCAGGAATCGGGCTAATCTTTATAACACCGGAGCGGGGGATGTTAAGATACTCCTACCACTTGACAGAGCCGTGTACAAACAACGAAGCAGAATACGAAGCCCTCATAACAGGACTGGAATTAACCATTCAAATGGGGATAACAGACATCAACATCTACGGGGATTCGCGAGTTAATCATTCAACGGATCGTCGGACGATGACGAATTTTAAAACCAAGACTCGAGCAATACTTCCAAGTATGCTATATACCGTTGGAACAAATTCCAAATGTGACAATCTACAAAATTCCCGTAAAAGAAAACGCTCTAGCGGATGCGCTAGCTCGTCTCGCAAAAGAATTTGCCCGTTTGCAAGATGAATCGGTGGAAGTGTCGGTTCACGGACGCCGGGTCCTATCACGACTTGACATTGACACGATACGCAGATCGGATAAGGAAGAAGAATCAATTGCAGACGAGTGACGGAAAACACGGAAGATCTGGCGACGGCCATCGATGGATTACCTACAATTAGGAAAACTACCGGACAATAGGTCGTTAGCCCATCGGATCAAGAAAAGAACTCGTCCTACGCACTAATAAACAACACATTATACGAAGGTCTTTTGATCAAATGTGGCTCGAGGTGCCTAAGTGGGTCCGAAGCCCGTGAAATTGTTAAGGAGGTGCATTCGGGACTCCGTGGCGCTCACCGATCGAGTCCAAAGATGAAAATAAAAATTAAAAGACTAGGGTACTATCGGCCCTCGATGATGACCGATCGCATGAAAATCGCCAAGAGCGGTCACCGGTGCTGAGTGCACGGAGTGGTTCTACACCAACCTCCAAACGTGCTACATCCGACAATCGCATCGTGGCCATTTGAATGTTGGGGCACGGATATAGTGGGTCCAATAGAACCGCCGTCGTCAAAAGGACATCGCTTCATTCTTGCAACTACAGATTACTTTTCCAAGTGGGCAGAGGCAGTTCCACTTAGAGAAGTGAAAGCACATCACGTGCTACAATTTTTCAAGAACCAAGTTGTCTACCGTTTCGGGGTGCCGCGCAGGATCATCTCAGATAATGGGTCAGCCTTCAGAAGCACACAAATCAACAATTTTGTCAGGAGACACGGAATCGACTGGCGATATTCAACAATTTACTACCCAAGAGCAAACGGCCTCGTCGAGGCTTTTAATAAAACTCTCGTTCAAATTTTAAAGAAGACTTTAGACGACAATAAGAGAAATTGGCACGAGAAGTTGTTAGAAGCCTTATGGGCCTACCGGACAACCTTCGTAACTCCTACGCAAGCTACACCTTACGCTCCGGTGTATGGGTCCGAGGCAGAGTGTTACCTTTAGAGGTTCGGCTCCCTTCACTCGGAATTGCAGTTGCAAATAAAATCACAACGAAGAAAACGCCAAATTACGACTCGAAGGATTAGAGAGCCCGGAAGGGAAAAGACTTGCAGCGCAACGCAATTTAGAACTATACCAAGCTAAGATGATTCAAGCCCATGACAAACTGGTCCGCCCAAGAACCTTCAAAGTTGGTGATTTAGTTCTCGTTCTCAAAAGACCTATTCTTGCACACCGCAAGATAGGAGGAAAATTTGAACCCACTTGGGAAGGACCATTCGTAGTTGAGGCGATCTACTCGGGAGGCTCCTACCAGCCTAGTGAATTGCCAAGGAGAACGACATATGCTTCCGATCAATGGACGATACTTGAAAAAGTATTACGCTACCTGATGTTTCGAAGGAATGAACTTTCCATCCCTAGAAGCACGGGTGAAGTGATTACTTACGACTGGGTCCGAACCCAAAAAAAAAAAAAAAAAAAAAATACCAAAATGTGCTAAAATAAATAAAATCCTGATAATAAAATTTTCCTTGTTCAAATCAAAATCTCTTACCTGATCTTATTCCACTTCATCCCTGTTAAGTTTAAAAATATAATAATAAAACAAGATGTCTTTAATAAACATTTTCTTGATGTTCTTGTTCTTAGTACAGCCCCTGATCCTTTTCCTTGTCTCTTCGCAGGGAAATGTCGAGCGGGCGGTTGGTCTTGAACTTTAAGAATGGCGTAAGCCTCGCACTCGATGAAAAGAGGGTGAAAGATGGAGCGATAATCGAGATTGACTCAGATTTCGCACCGGCGGGCTACGATGACGAGGAAAGTGACTGGGTCCCGGTTGACCGAGAAGAACTCGCCCGGACATACGATGATGAAAGTGGGTGGCCCAAGCCACCAATCCAGAGCAACAAGAAAAGAAAGACAAATATTGAAGAAGATAAGAAAATGAAGTCCGTAGTCGCTACAAGCAGAGGGCGAGCTTGTCGCCGCCGCGCCCACAGAGATTCAAGAAGTTCGGAGAGCTACTCTCACAGCAACGCAACGAAGAAATAAGAATCGCCGTATCCGTAAGATGTTAACAAAACTAGCTGCGGATCAGCATGACGAGGCAGCTGCTAATGTCAGTACATACGCTTCAAGGACACCGGTTCACCAGGAACCAGAAGAAAGGAGGCCAACTCCTAGGATGACAGAAAGAACCAGGGAAATCTTCGGAAAATCGGAAGAAAGAAGGCTACCACGCCACCGGATAGAACCATCGGTGATGCATGACCTTGTTGCGGAAGCAACCCCGGGGGATGTCCCGACGTACATCATCCCCGAGGAGCCGAGGTATGCGGGAGAACGTGAAGGGATTGAACCATACATCCCACAATATGTCACAAGGCCTCGCCATCCGCGATCATTCCGGAATACGAGCTGGAGAGAATGCGAATGTTGAAAAGAAAACCTTTGAATACTTCGAAAGGATTAGAGGCGAAGAATCAATATACTTGGAGGGCCTCGAATTACATACGTACGTATTCTCGTAGTATGAGCAAGCAAGAAATCGTTGATTGCATCCGGATTTGAAAAGACCGGCCGAGCAGGGCCGCCTAAGGGAAAACACATACTCGCAGCCCCGGAGATGGATGCCGGGGAAAGGAAGAATCACAATACAATGTGGATGTCGTTACAACTTCGCCGAGGACAGGAAGGGAAACCCGCCGGAATACTCCGTCATGGGCAAGTAGACCCGATGCCATTAGTCATCAAGAGAATGGTAAAGAGATTGATAACATGGAGGGTAATCGCCAGTAGATCGCATACCCAATACGCGCATCATCAACATCTACAAGCGAGGTGATCGTATACCCCCACACATCGATCACCATGACTTTGTCGAGCCTTTCCGCACGCGTCTCTTTCCCGAGCGAGTGTAACATCATGTTCGGATCCGACCTCCGGATAGCGAGCCCGGTGAGTTCCGAGGGCCGTAAAGATACCACTACCGGTAGGTTCCGTCATGATACCGAAGGGTAACGGAGCGGATATCGCCAAGCATTGCATACCAGGAGTACCGGTGAAGAGGATTTCGAGTTACGTTCGAAGGATGGACGACGGAAAGATACCTTACCATTTCCGACTGCGACCCGGAGCTAGAGAGCCTCCGCCTTACGAGCCGTGAGTTACATGGAAAATATCACACCTCCAATGTACATCCATACGGCATCCTTGCCAAGGATGGCTTGGAAGGTGATGTTATCGACCATGTATCTCACTATTCGTACATGGACTTTTGACAGATGCTTCTTTAGATGGATCGACAAAGATCATACACAGTCCGTTTTGAGTCTACATGGATTGTATGAAATATATTCCAGATCAAGTTGTACGATGTATCTTCAGTATGATTGGAATAAAAGTGACCATGTCACATTTTTGGCCTTCACCTCTTTTGTGCAAATTGGTTGGGAAACGCCATTAAAGTTAAATGAACTTCGAACAAAGAAACGTAAAAGAAAAAAAAAGATAAAAGAAAACTTCCTAAAAAAAAAAAATCTAAAAAATGACAAACACCAAATTCACATGAACATTAAACAAACAACAAAATAAAATTTGAATCATTAAAGCATAAACAAAATCAACAAGAATGTTAAATCAAATTCTCAATCAAATTTCGAATCCAATCTCGATTAAAATTCAAATTCAAATCTTTCCAAATTTCAAACTCATCTCGATCAAAATTCAAATTCAATCTTTCCAGATTCCAAATCTCTATCAAATCTCAAATTCGATCTTTCCAGATCTCACATCAAACATCACATCAATTCAAACTCTTGGGTCGAGGATTTTACATCCAAGACTGCACTCTGCTTAGGATTCCCTTCCTATTGCACTGAAATACATCAATTCAAACCTTTGGGTCGAGGATTTTACATCCAAGACTCGCACCGCTTTAGGATTCTTTTCCTACTGCACCGAAATACATCAATTCAAACCTTTGGGTCGAGGATTTTACATCCAAGACTGCACTTCGCTTTAGGATTCTCTTCCTATTGCACCTTGAAATACATCAATTCAAACCTTTGGGTCGAGGATTTTACATCCAAGATCGCATCGCTTTAGGATTCTCTTCCTATCGCACCGAAATACATCAATTCAAACTCTTGGGTCGAGGATTTTACATCCAAGACTGCACCGCTTTAGGATTCCCTTCCTCTGCACTCTGAAATACATCAATTCAAACCTTTGGGTCGAGGATTTTACATCCAAGACCGCATCGCTTTAGGATTCTCTTCCTATCGCACTCGAAATACATCAAATTCAAACCTTTGGGTCGAGGATTTTACATCCAAGACCGCATCGCTTTAGGATTCTCTTCCTACCGCACCGAAATACATCAATTCAAACTCTTGGGTCGAGGATTTTACATCCAAGACCGCACCGCTTTAGGATTCCCTTCCTATCGCACCGAAATACATCAATTCAAACCTTTGGGTCGAGGATTTTACATCCAAGATCGCACCGCTTTAGGATTCTCTTCCTACCGCACCGAAATACATCAATTCAAACCTTTGGGTCGAGGATTTTACATCCAAGACCGCACCGCTTTAGGATTCTCTTCCTATTGCACCGAAATACATCAAATTCAAACCTTTGGGTCGAGGATTTTACATCCAAGACCGCACCGCTTTAGGATTCTCTTCCTACCGCACCGAAATACATCAATTCAAACCTTTGGGTCGAGGATTTTACATCCAAGACCGCACCGCTTTAGGATTCTCTTCCTACCGCACCGAAATACATCAATTCAAACCTTTGGGTCGAGGATTTTACATCCAAGACCGCATCGCTTTAGGATTCTCTTCCTACTCGCACCGAAATACATCAATTCAAACCTTTGGGTCGAGGATTTTACATCCAAGACCGCACTCGCTTAGGATTCTCTTCCTATTGCACCGAAATACATCAATTCAAACCTTTGGGTCGAGGATTTTACATCCAAGACCGCACCGCTTTAGGATTCTCTTCCTATCGCACCGAAATACATCAATTCAAACTTTTGGGTCGAGGATTTTACATCCAAGACCGCACCGCTTTAGGATTCTTTTCCTACTGCACCGAAATACATCAATTCAAACCTTTGGGTCGAGGATTTTACATCCAAGACTCGCGCCGTTTAGGATTCTCTTCCTACCGCACCGAAATACATCAATTCAAACTTTTGGGTCGAGGATTTTACATCCAAGATCGCACCGCTTTAGGATTCTTTTCCTACCGCACCGAAATACATCAAATTTAAACCTTTGGGTCGAGGATTTTACATCCAAGACCGCACCGCTTAGGATTCTCTTCCTACCGCACCGAAATACATCAATTCAAACTTTTGGGTCGAGGATTTTACATCCAAGACCGCATCGCTTTAGGATTCTTTCCTATCGCACTCGAAATACATCAAATCAAACCCTTGAGGTTAAGGATTTTACATCCAATACCGCATTACTCTGAGATCTTTCCTCATTGCAATGACTCAATCCAATCGATTCGATCTTCTTTTGGGGTTGAAGATGTTACATCTAAAACTTCAAAAAATTCCAATTTTCATTTCAAATCAGATTCTTTCAAATTAATCCTAATTAAACTTCAATCTAAATTAAAACTCCAAATTGAAATCTAAACTCACGCATCGTGACTTGAACATGAAATAAAATAAAATCTAAATCGAAATTCTCTCAAAACATGTGATTTGGGATTCACCTCCTTTTCCTTTCCCCAAGCAAGAGTTCAAGAATCTCCGTCCCGGAGATATACTCGACACTCCCCACGTGAAGCTCTTCTACTTTGTCCTAAGTTTGTTACTTGGACATCTCGTGTTGGTTTTGTTGATCGTTTCGATCAACACCAATACGCGCGGTGTGCTCCGTCAGCTCACCACACCTATTGGGGGTCCATTTGTCGACCTCATTTTTGATGAGGTCTTCTCTTCTTCTCTTTAGTACTTAGGATCTAGCCTTAGGCTTTTCCTTTCGACTATCTTAGAGGACTAGAATCGGGATCCACCATCTAGAATTTTAAACCACTTCTTAACTCCCCGCAAACTCCACAAACTTGACTATAGACCCCTAATCACCTAGAGGGTTGAAATCAAATGTGGAAGTTTAAAGGATGAGTTCCTATAGGACTCTTCGGCCTTAGGATCGCCTGCGGTGGCTCGGTCCCAGTAAAGAGCCGACTTACACATACACTACACCTATGCACTACACTTTCACACACCTCCTAAAACACACCCTTACCCAACTTAACTTCCCGACTCATGTAGGTGATTCACATGGATGGTCCTTAACCCCTAAGCCCTCGGCAAGAGGTTAGGAACAACACAGTAAATGCCTCAAATGAGTCCCTTCATGGCTCATGTGGGCTTGATATGGCTTCATGGCTCAACAAAAATGATTTCATTTCACTTACATCCACCCAATCTTCAATTTTCCAAATTTTCAATTTTTGACCCCGGGACCCAACACCCGCCAACCTACCCAAAGCCCCGAATAACTTCAAATTTCTCAAAAAATTTCCAAATTACCCAAAATTCTCCAAAATCAATCCCAAACATTCCCACATCAATCAAACTGATCATCCATATCCAAAAATATCAAAAATTCCAAAAATACCCCCAATACCTTCCAAATACCCAAAATACCCTTTTGACCCAAAAATCCAAAAATTCAGAAAATTCCCAGAAAATTCCAGAAAATCCCAAATATTCCCAATTTCATTTTGTTCAACTACACCATGGGCCAATTTTGTCAATTTACCCCACTTTTGTCAAAACCCCCAATTCGACCCATTTTAACCCAAAGTAAACCCAATGTCAAACCAAACCTACCCAATTGACCCAAATTCTGGTCCAATTCAATTCTAAACTTCAATTCAACATCCCCAACACCAATCTAGACCAAAGCCAAGCCCAATTTGATTGGCATTGGGATCCAATTTCACTTTTGGCCTTAAAGCCCAATTTGGACCTATGACCCAAACCTAACCCAAACTCACCCAATTCAACTCCAATTAACCCCAAATCTTTTCTAAACCTTCCTTGACATCCCCATAAACAAAACACTAGCATGATTTGCCCAAAATTTAGACCCAAACCCCACTCAAATTCAACCCAAAATCAAAAAGCCCAATTTTGACCTAAACCTAAACCTAGCCCAAATGAGCCCAAACCCCAAAATCAAAACCCAACCAAAGCCAAAACCTCTTTGAAACACTCCCAAAAACATTTCCCAACATTAATTTCACATCAACTTCAGCTCTAGCCCAACTTTGGCCCATGGTAGCCCATTTTGGCCCACTTTAGCCTCTTTACCAAAAAGCCCATATCCAACCCAATTCAAACCCAAATCACCTCAAATTTGTTTCAAACCACTCATGAAGCATCCCTAAACCAAACTCAACAATTATTTGGCCCAAGCCTTTACCAAAATTTCATCCCAAAAATCCATTTTAAAATTCAAAAGCCCACTTTCCTAAACCATTTAAAAGCCCATCTAAAACCATTTCAATGAGCCCAAAATTGATTCTAAAGCCCATATGACATTTTCATTTGTCATCCATTTGATGAAAATCATTCCCTAAGTTTCAATTACATCATCAAATAAATCTAAATCAAGCACCATGCCAAATTGCCCAAAAATACCAAAATATTCCTAAAATCCATTTTCATGAAATCGACCAAGCTTTCCCCAAGCCAAAGGTGAGCCATGAAGCCATGCATGAGCCACATGTGAGCCATGAAAGCCTTGGACACTTCACCATACCCAAAATGGCAAGAGGAGGGGACCCTTTAATGATTCTCTTAAGAGTAATTAACCACTCCCATGTCTCCCCTAACTCTCGCTTAAGCTTAATTGTACTTGGATCGTGACTCGACCCCACTAATCAAGCCGATCCAAGTGACTTTCCCTTCAGCCCAAATTGGCCTTGGAGGGTGAACCTAACCCAAAACCAAGGGTTGACCCATTTAGACCCAAAACTAGCCCTTTCCCATTCCACTTTGATTCAAACCCTTTACACATGGCCAATGCTAATCGATCGCACAAGCCTCCAGCCCTGACCCACCTGACCTTGAGGGTGACCCATGCCTGGCCGGCCGGCCACCCAGTCGCCGGAAAACGCCATGCCCGAGACCTTGGGAGTGAGCCAACATTGAAATTCTCCCTTGTTGAGCTGCCCCATGCCTAATGGCCACCATGGCCGTTCTTCTCCTCACCGTAGCAAAGTCGATCCCAAGCCCTAACTCCCCCGGGAGGCCCTCCAGCCATGCCTATTTAAACACCACCCCCTCACGGCCATGAGAAGAGAGTTGCAAAAACCTTGCCAAAACTCGCCAAAATTGTTCCGAGACCCCTCCTCATACACGTAGCACTTGATCCCCAAGTGAGATCCCCCTGCCATTTCTTCTCTGCGAGCTCAATTTCGTAGTTTAAATCCAAGCCCAAAACCAGGACACTCCTCCACAGGTGAGCCAATCCCCAAATCGATTGTCTCTACACCTTCACTGCACCAAGGGAAGGTGTCCACCAAGAAAAGCCCCATCTCCAGGCCACCCGGCTGCTCCGGACTCCAAGCTTTGTGATCGACTGTGGTCGAAGTCCAACCTAGACAATTCACTGCACTGGGAGACTTCATCCGGAGCTTGCTGAGGTCCAATCGAAGGTGCAACAACTCTCGGATCGAAGCTTCACTTCTCCGAGCAAAGGTATGAATTCATTCTTCTTCCCGAGCTTACGGAGATTCTCCATTTCATTTGAGTAAATTTCAATGCATGTTTACCGTATGGATGTGTTCGTCTCTTCAAGACGAATCCATAGAGCATAAGAACACGAAAATCCATCGAGAATCGAGTGAGAAATTGGGTTAGAAGGTTGACGGTCACGGGTGCACACCGGCCGTAGACGATGACCGGGAGCCGTTGGATCGCGCGTGTATCGAGCGGACGGATCGATTGCGCCGGACCGGAGAACGTTACGTGAACTCGCGGGTCCCGGGACGGCCGACTCGGATGGCGGCGCCCAATCACGGCGCGACACGTATCGCTTCGGAGAGGCTAAGGATGCGCCGGCGCCGCGTCACTTAAGTAGATAAATAGGGATATTTTCTATTTATTTAATTCCCGTAACTTTAAAAATTCATATCTTTGTGTAGAAAAATCCTAAAAATAAAAGAAAAATACCTCTTCGCTCAGATGAACGGAGGAGAATAATGTGGAAAAGAAATCATTCAATTTTGTCCAAGTATTTTATTTTTAGTAATTTATTTACTCTCTGCATACATTTAATTCTCCATGCATTCATACAATTCACCATGGCATGAGACCATAGAGCTTTTGAAGCCTCTGAATTTGGGAACATTCCCTGAATTTTCTAAAGTCAGAGGCCATCCCTATGAAAAGTTATTGATTTTTCAAATGCATGTTGCTATTTTAAGTATTTTAATTCCAAAAATTAGCATGTTGTGAAATAAATTCTAGGAAAATTTGGTGATGTTCCTTATGACCAGAGAATCCTAGGAAAAATAGGATTTGAGTTAATTCACTTAGATTAACCCTAATTGGCTTAAACACCCAAAATAGGTTTCTAATTAATTAAGAGTTAACCATAGATCAAATTGACTTGAAATCAATTCTCCACTGACCTTTAGGATCAGAGGAACCCATCATAAAAATTTGAGGTCAATTGGACTTGGTTAGCCCCACTAATTGGGTTGATTAAGCCACTTAGTCATTTTAAACTTTAAAAATTCATAACTTTTAAAATATCTTTCAAAAATTCACCAAATTGGTTTTGGAGTCTCTCTGATATCAGGGGAGTTTAAGAAAATTAAAATTTCAATTTTCTAAAAAAGTTGATTTTTAATATTATTTTAATATTTTCAATAATTAAAAAATAATAAAAATC
Source organism: Papilionanthe hookeriana x Papilionanthe teres (assembly GCA_022702705.1). Lineage (NCBI taxonomy): Eukaryota > Viridiplantae > Streptophyta > Magnoliopsida > Asparagales > Orchidaceae > Papilionanthe > Papilionanthe hookeriana x Papilionanthe teres. Next base: position 21,243,720 of record CM040426.1, read on the forward strand.
ATAAAAATAATAAAATTCACCAAAATGTCATATTTTGAATTTTAATCACTTAGGAACAAGTCCCATATTTTTCCTAGGTCTATTTAGTGAGATATTAATTTTTAAAGCTCTAGGGTAATTTTAAAATTAAAAAATGTATTTTCTAGCCTTTTCACCAAAATAATTATAATAAATCAAAGAAAAATCAGAAAATTGCAAAGTTTGGTTCTCTGGAATCGTTGATATCAGAGAGAATTTTAAAAATTATAAAATTTATTTTTCAACATTTATTTTATTTTTAAATTAATTAATACTCCAGAACTTAAAATAATTCTAATAAATAAAATATAATTCAAAAAATTACAAAATTTGGTCCAAGTGGTCCTCTGGTCATTAGGAATGTCCCTTAATTTTCTTAAGGACAGAAACTTTCCCTTGGTCATGTTATTGAATTTTCCTTGGAAATTTCTCTTTTCTACAAAAAATAATTATATAAATAAATTAAATACAGAAAAATCACATTTTCTCCTCTCATGTCTTCATTGACACATAAGTGAAGTCACATAAAAATTTCAAGTTCATTTGAGTTCAATTTAGTGAGTTATGAAATTATTAGGCTTAAAGGGCAAAATGGTAATTAAAATTTTAATCCTTAATTAAAACTTTAGGTTTAATAAAAATTAACAAGTAAAATATTTGATCCTAATCTGATTTGGATGATTGAAATTTAACAATTGAAGGGTAGAAACCCATTAAACAATTTAAAATGATTAAACTTTAATTAAATAATTGATTAAATTTGGAAGAATAATAAAATTGGAATTATTAAAATAGGGATATTATTAGGAAGAGATTTATTCTTTAATTTAAAAATCCCTAAATTAATCATCTCATTAATACTCAACTCTTAATTAAAATGATAACTCAAACTTAAGATATTAAAAGACTTAATCATTAAACTAAAATTAAATCATTAAACTCTTTCAAAAATTTTCAATTAAATTAAATTAAATTAAGATTAAAAGTTAAATTAAATTAAATTAAAATTAAATTAAATTAAATAAACAAATTAAATTAAATTAAATGAATTAAATACATTAAATTAAATAAACAAATTAAATTAAATTAAATTAAATTAAATTAAATTAAATTAAATAAATAAATAAATTAAATTAAATTAAATTAAATTAAATTAAATTAAATTAAATTAAATTAAATTAAATTAAGAAATTAAATCAAATAAATTAAATTGAATTAAATTAAATCAAATCAAATTAAATTAAATAAATTAAATTAAAATAAATTAAATTAAATTAAATTAAGTCGAATTAAATAACCTCACTTAAGACATGAAGAAATAAATTTAAAATAACTTGAACACTATTCCAAACTTAAATCATTAATTTGAACTTAAATTTGAATCACAAAATCATTAAATATCATTTTGCCTCTTAGGAGCTTTAGTTATCATAACTCCTAAATAGTAACATTAAAATGAAATGTTACTTCACTTATAGTGACATTCAAATGTCCTAGTTCATCGAGCAAGTTAACAAAACTTGAAAACCTCGGACGATCGATTCATTTACACAATTAAATTCATTTGGACTTAAAACAATCCTAGAAATATTGAAAAGATGTTTGGGATCTCTCCTAAGCACTTCCTCAATATGATAGGATGTTGATAAGAACAATCGAACTTAATCGTTCTTCGATGAAGAAAATCGTCTTCAAACTAAAAACACAAAGAACCTAGACGTCATAGGAAATGACTAGCTATAGGATTAGGAACTTGGTAGAAAACCAAAACCTTTCCCTTAGCTTTACCTAGGAACTTGCTTAAATATTCTAATTGTGTTTTAAGTGCAGCTTGGGATGACGGGAGGACCCTCCAGGTACGCTTTTATTTTACTGCAATTTATTTTCTTGCAATTTATTTTATTGCAAATGCACTTTACTTTTCTTGCATGATAAAACAATCGTTGCATGAAAACCTACACCTTTAGGACGAAAACCAAAACCGAAACCCAAAACTAAAATAAAAGACACTACAAGATAAAATTCACCTCCACAACATTTCAAAATATAAGACAACTCAAAATTTAATCACAAACAGAACACAAAACTACAATTACAACTAAATTAAAACGTCTTGTTGGATGATCGGGAATACCTCGGATGATGTAACCTACGTGTTGCTTAACGGGATTTCCCACGGTCTAAATGAAAGTGTGGAACTCATTCGATTGAGTTTGGCAAATTCATCTGGACTAAGTGAATACGATAAAAATAATGATGCCGGAAGGATGGAACCGTGGGATCTTAACCGGTGTCGTTATAATCAACTTTAAGATTTGTTTTAATTAAAACACAAAAAACACTTGGAAATTAAGACTTCTCTAAACCAGAACACTTCTCTCATCTCTTGATTTATGATTTCTAAAACTAAACCTCGCAACAACAAGGAGCTCGGAGCATGGTGGGCAAGCACGGCCATCGTCGTCGACAAAACTCGAACCTACATCAACAAAACTTTCTTAGAATTAAATAACAAAGCCATAGGACTTCGAGGTAGTTTGCCTAGTGCAACATAAATCCTCAACTCTTCGTTAGGCATTTGCATTGCAAATTAAGCCCTAATCGGTCTTAGGATTCCGAGGTAGTCGTCCGATACGAAATAAACCCTCATATCTTCCAGTGCAATTTGTATGATTCTATCATATAAATATAAGCCCTAATTAACTAAATTGGCAAGATTAAAACATTAAATAAACATTAGGACTTTCCTAAATCCAAGCCAAACAATAGGATAGTCGGGAGATTACCGAAGTCCGCTTCGAATCCGTGATCTCTCCTACTTTTCTTCCTCTCGAATTCCCAAAATAAAAATGTTCTAAATTTGATCCATTCCCTATTGAAATTTCCAAAATTCAATCCTTTGAAAACTTAAACTTTGAAATTCTTGAGAGCAGAATTATTGATTATTATCGAGAGTTTTCTTAGGTGATTCCCGTCACTTAAGATGTAATTAACTATAGGGGCTTGCCCTTATAGGGAACTTTAAGAACCTGGTAATATAAACCCCGCTTAATGTTTTCATATTAAGCTGGGAATTTGTCGGCTTATAAAATTGGTTCGCGGACCAAACGGATGTCACAAACCTTTCTAGTCCATTTAATCGAGCCCCATTATCAAGCAAGTGTGTTTATTCTTCGGATAGATACACGGTTTAGTGATGCGGCGCTCGTTTATATAAACTATTCGGGATGTGAGATCAGTTTGATTTCATATCTTAAAATTTTCAAATTTAAAATTATTTTCAAAATCAAATACTACTTTTCAAATTATTTATTTAAATTAAATTAAAATTCGCCGACAATTTCTGTAGGCGACTCCCTTTTCAAAATAAAACACAAACCTAAAAATATGCCGACACCTACGTGATTACGAGTGAGTCCAAAGTGTTTTTAAGAGTCTATTAGTGAGTCATTAATGTAGTTATTTAGTGAGTAGTGAGTTCAAATAAAGATTTTGTGAGGAATTCTTCGAGGGATTGCAAGAGAGGAAGGGAAGTGAGAGATCTCTTCTGCATTGTTGTTTCAAAAGAGAATTTCGTGTGATGTAAGAACGGAAGAAATACAGAGGAACTTCAAGGAGCTTTCTTGGGAAGGAATTTGAGATAAATAGTGTTTATTTATTATAGTTTGTAGAACTTTACATTATTATATGAAATCCAAGTTTTATTGCATCCTTTCGATGAATTCTGACTAGTTATTTTGTCTTTCTCCTTATTTTGATGTTTTTTATGAAATGATTAAATGAATTAGTCTATTAAACAAAATATAAAGAAGTTGTGATGATATTATGCCTAAACTTACTTTACTATACGAATTGGTCATTTGTATTGTTAAAATCTGTGAAGATTTCTTAAGATCTGGCTGTGGGCTAAGGATTCTTAACTAGTATGTATCACATTTCTCTTTGAAGGGTAAACGGGTAAATCTTTGAAAGGAGAAGTGCAGAAAAATAGGGAAATAATATTAATCGAGTGTAGAATTGGAGATTTTAGATCGACAGGCTAAAATCCTCAATTCGGTCCTATTGTTTGGGTGCTGAGGTGTAGATTGTTAGCCCTCAGCCGAGGGGAACGTGGGAGCTCCGAAGTGAGAGCCGGTCTTCTCCCAGCCTAACCGCAGATTCAATAACCAAGTATAGGATTAGTCAATGTTCTTTATGTCTGGACCAAAGGGTAAAGAAAAGGTATGCTCCTATTTGGCACAACACATATAAAACTAATTCTAATTATCATTTCACTTAAATATCTTAACAAAGGAGAAAGATTCTTGCTAATATATATATTTGAACTTAACTTTAATAGTATTAGTAATCTGTTAGTAGAATTAGTTGAGATATAAAAACTTTATTATCAATTGCATATTAGTGACAGATAGGCATATTCGATTTAGTTGTAATTTTAACTTTGTTTATATAATACTTGTTTGTAGGCTTTAATAGTTTTCCCTGTGGGATCGATAACCAGGACCATACTAGAGCCCTGTATTACTTGAAAGATACGTATACTTGCGTTTAAAGGTAACTCTGCGATCAAAAGGTTATAATATTTAATTATTACTAAAATTAAAATTACGCTCCTGATCAAGTTTTTGGCACTGTTGTTGAGGATTTATATCTTTTAATAGTGGTCTCAAATTCTTAGATATATAAGTATATTTAAAATCGCGGGTCAGGGTTCGTTCGGATTATTGAACTTGCTAGGCTTGGCTGAATTTTGAGTTTTGTTGGATTCAGGCTTGGCTGAATTTTGAGCTTTGTTGGATTCAGGCTTGGCTGAATTTTGAGCTTTGTTGGATTCAGGCTTGGCTGAATTTTGAGTTTTGCTAGATTCAGGCTTGGCTGAATTTTGAGTTTTGTCTACCATGTGTTCAGGCCTAGAGAGAAGATAGATGGGGGTTTCGGCAGCACGGATGAAATCGACGAAGAAGGGAATGTATGTGGGTGTCGGGATTCCATTCAAGGATAAATCGAGTCTCACCACACCAATGATGAACTTCTCCTCTTCGGTTGTGAGTGCCACTTGAGAGAGAAAGTCCCACTCCGAACATCGGCGGTGATCGGTGGCGGCTCTCCAATTGGGAATTTCACAGGAGAGATAAAGTAAATCACACCCAACAAATTCTACTGACAGAGAAAGCGGCAGAAGAATAGGTGGCTGGAAACGAAGCTCCCCTTGACGCTTGCGCAGGGAAGAAAAACTATTACAAGAGAAAGTGCCGGCGATGGATCCAGCTGCAGGACCCAACGTTGGATTTTTGTGGAAAAACAACAGGAAAATGACAGGAAGGCTATAGATTTTCTGGAGTCCGGCAGAGTCAAAGCTCCCAGTTCAGGGACGTACGACCAGCAGAAAAAGCTTGCAGGGAGAGAAGAAAAATTGTTGTTTCAAATACAAGATGAGTGCCCCTTCCTTCTTGCACAGAGGATGGCAGGAAGGGAGTCTAGAAATTCTCAAAGGAAGACCGGTGGCTAGGATACGAGGCTTGACTCTGATACCATGTTGAAATTTAGAATAATGTGGAATACATGATGCTTTCATTAATATGAACGGGGTATAAATTATCCTTACCAAAATCCTATAATAGGAAAAAGAATAAAAAGGAAATGATATGAAAGGAAAAATATACCTCTCTATATCTCCAATAATCAATTCATATTAATTATTAGGAGATATAGGAAATAACATAAAATAAGAAAATAAATAATTCTTAATCCAAGGAAATAAATATAAAATAGGAAATAAAATATCTTCTTAATCTTAGGAAATAATTTATTCCTTATAACTTCCTGCAGGAATAAATTATTTCGTAGTATAATTCCTAACACTACCCCTTTTTATATACTTCAAGTGGCAAAAATGACTAAAAGCATGCAAAATAAAATTGAAATAATTTTCAATAAATTCTTCTGGCCAGGGCATGTCAAAGGTACTCACTGGAAATCTTGCCAATCTCTTTGTAAACGAATGAAATGTTGGGGAATTGGTTTCAAATCCTTGGAACAACTAATGAAAATCAACTGTTGTAAGCCTTGGATCAAAATCATGTTTAATTTGGGGCTATGGGCTAAATTAATGCAGTTTAAATATCTTAAATACTATGGTCCTCTAACTTCTTTGCCCAAATTAAGGGGCTCTTTAATTTGGAAAGAGCTTTTGAAAATAAGAAATAAAGTAGAAGAACTTGTTACTAGGGATTTGGTGAAGGTAAAAGTAGCTTTTGGTCTTAAAATTGGCCCTTTTGGGCCGTCTATAGTAATTCTCTATTGTTGCTCATCCTTTTGATCTTAGTGTTGTGGATTCCTGGTGGGAAGGCATCGAATACTCAGGAACTTTCAAATATTCCTAGTGATGATGTGGTCATTTACATTGATGCTATGGGTTTTGATAAAAACAACAAAGATGTTCTTAGAATTAAACAATTCACATTTTTCTCTTTTTGCTTCTAGTGCTAAAAGATTACATCATTTTCCTGATTCTAAATGGGGTAATATTATATGGAACACTATGATGAAACTATCCCAATCCTTCGTTGTTTGGAGATTATATTATAATTTGCTATCTCCAGATGATATTCTTAAACTTAAAGGACTACGTAATGCTTCTATTTGCTTATTTTTTTAGAGTAGTCATTTTCATTTTTTTTTTTTTTTGTTGTAAATTATCTTTGGCTTTTTGGGCGCAGCTAACACAATGCTAACTTTTTCAGCTCCTTATGAGTGTCTCAACACTTCATATGCTGAAATGGCTGTTGTTCTATATAGTTTACTTATTACAAAGGTAATGAAGTTCTGGAATTTGATTGAGGAAGTGGACTCCCTCTCCGTGTTTCATTGCTGCAATGGCAATGCTCTGTTTAATTGGCAGAATTTCATTATTTGGGTTATGATTAAGAAGCGCCTTCACTACTTCAATATTAAATTAAATCATATCTTACGTGAAGACCTACAGATCTTTTGGCCAGAACTGGTGCTGCACATGAAAAGATTAGAGTGGGCAAGGAATAAAATGCCGACTTTAATTTATATATTAATGGCGACAGATTTGACTAACCATGCATTAGAATTGATAAAATGTAACCTAAACACACACACACACACACACACACATATATATATATATATATATATATATATATATAGTGCCACCTACCATGATTTTTTTTTTGCAAAGTTTGTAAGAATCATAGAGTCACGAGTTCGATCCCGCCTATGTGCAGAATGAAATTTTTAGACATATGAGGTTGGTAGAGAGGCTCTTTTAATAGTCTATGATCAATCTTTTATGTATATATATATATATATATATATATATATATATATATATATATATATATATATAAGTGCAGCTAAGATGAGAATGCTTAGGTGGATGAATAGCTTGACAATTAAAATCAAAATGCGAAATGAATCTATCAGTGAAATGGTTGGTGTAGCTGTAGAAGCAAACAAGATTAGAGAGAGCCATCCTAGATGGTTTGGTCACATTAAACATCCGTCATCTAATGATCTAGTTAGGAGGGTAGATGTTTTAGATTCAGCATAGACCTAAAATGGATTGGGCATATCATATACAAAATGATCTTAATCTGTTAGAATTAAATGAATATTTGACACTCAAAAGAGCTCAATCCAGAAAAAAAATTCTTGTAGCCGACCCCATTTAGTGTGATAATGATTTATTGTTGTTGTTGTTGATTGTTGTGTGTGTGGGTATATAAATATATATGTATTATTTGTATAATAAAAAAAAAATTAATTAACCTTTATCAATAATTAAAACGTATATGCCGATTTCTAGAGCTTTCCAGGAAATCGCTTGCGTATGAAGATCAGATGCGGCAAACACGTTTACACATGTTAGGCATTCTTGCCGTATAAGCACAGCATAGGATTCCACATCTCTGCTTGTTAAATTGTGTTTTTCAATTCTTTTGCAAATTTGTTTAAATCATAGGATTTTGAAACAATGAGAATCGTAAACTAAAGATTAACAAGTAAAATATCATAATATCAGAATGACCTTTTAAACATTGCGTTTTGGCACAATAATACAGTTGAGTCGTATCACTATCTCATACATCATATCTAATCTAATGCAATAAAAATTTATATATTAAACTTGTGAATAGAATCATTGCCTAATATTTATGACAATTGTATACTTGAGTGTAACACATGCATGCCCCTATAAATATATTCTATCATTCTGCTAAATCATTAATTTGTAGATGCCTTTATATACAATTCTTGTGTTTTTACATATAGAACACATAGATTTTCAAATTTATATCCATAACACCAACAGTTTTAACATCACTTCACACATAACATTATTAATAAATTTTTAATACTAAAATATGCTTTTTCATAAGTAAAAAGACAATTAAATAGCTATAAAGATATGAATTGTGGTTATGCATGTAAATCTCCCATTTAATATAATAAATTTGGTTTATAAGCAAGTCATGTATTTACCATCATAATTTTTATTCTTATACTAAAAATTTAAACTTCTAACTAAATGTTTATTTAAATTAAAATTATATTTTAAATTTCAAATAAAAAAAAATATTTTAAGTGGAGCATGTGTTTCAATTGGAGGTGGGTGGGCCCCGTGGGTTTTGTTGGTCGTTTCATGTATCGGACTTGCGGTTGCAATTTTAACAAGGCTGATGTAACCGCTCCAGATGGCATCAAACGAAATTTCGGCCAAGTTCTGAGACGTGGTTGGGATGCTAATACTTTTCTCCGGTTTCTACTATAAAACACTAACCTATTTCATTTTCCTCTCCTCAGCCTTGTAAAGCCTTCTCACTTTGAAGTTGGTTTCGGCAGTTTCTTCTTCACATTCGTCGATTTGAGCAGGTAAATGCCGGACTTTTGTGTATGACACTGCTCCTCTTTTAGAATATCAAGCATTTAAAAGTTTTAATGTATATTTGTTAAGAAAAAGGGGGTGCTTTCAAATATTTGATGAGGTTTTATTATTTTTTTATTCTTTAGCAAGGATTTGGTGCCCCTTTATTTTCCGTTGTCATGAAACTCTCTGTCAGAACTTGTGTCTGCTTATGTTTTGTGCTGATTTTTTAATGACTGGGCTTATTATTTGTGGTTTTGGCTTTATGATATAACAAAAATTGCTTTTTCTAATCAATTGCAATTGTTTGATTTCGATTTGATGAGAAGTAAGTTTAATTTGTGAAGGAGATATTTTAAAACAAGGCTTGATGTAAATTAATGTCAGTGAAATCAAATTATTAGTTAGTTATTATTATGTGTGTTAGCTGGTTTAGTTGGTAATGATCTTGGAATTTATTGCCAAGGTACTCGATGCGAAACCCATTCACATCAAATCTATGCCTTGGCACTCACTTTTTCCTTATAAAAAAGAATTATAATTTGTTTTGCATTCATTTTGCAATTAACAAAACATGCCTGGCATATTTTTATTCCTGCGATAAATATTACTTAACCTTTCTTGTCCTCGGTACAACATAGGGCTCATTTGGTTGCATTAAGCTCGAAAATACACATGTTTTGAAGACAACAGAATTTATCAAATTCATAATTTGGTTGAAAATTGTTTGACTTGGCATTCATTTTCACATAACTATCTTTCAGAGAAGAACCTCCAAAATCATTATTTTTTCTTACACACAAGTTGTACGAAAATGAGAATACTTTTTCTAAAACATGTTTTCTATTGACAAGCAACAAAGTATGCTCTAATTTTGATATCTAGCTTTTGTTTGAATTAATTGCCCCGTTTTATTTTACTTTTGAATTCTTGATTTGTAATATTCTTAAAGTACCTATGTCTTTGGATTACAATTTTCTTTCATGTCAGATAATGGCCCAATGAATTCAAGTATAGTAGATGGCAATATTTTGGTTGAAGGGGAATAAGGCAAATAATTTCGTGTATAGAACATGTACATTCAATTAAATAAATTGGATCTAGAGAGTACTCAATTGACAACAAATTATTAGCCTCATTCAATCAATCAATAAAAACAATTTCATTTTAAATCTCTATTTATAAAATAAGAATTACATAGGATGTGAGTAAACATTTAATTGTAATTTTAACCTTATTAAATCTCAACTAACATTAACTTACATTTTTTATTTTCCATGATAAGATAAAATATAAAAAAATAAATAAAATTAAAATAAATTAAGAAATTTTGCTAATTACTAGAAATGCATCTAAAAGGGCTTGAGGGCCACCCAAGTTCATACTGGTTTTAATCTACTTTAAGTCGTTATAATTGAACTATGATTGCATGGGATTATGAGCTGATATGGAATGTTTGAAGGTTTGTACAGCATCAAATCCTTTATGGTTTCAAAAAACTATTATTCCTGAGAGTTAACATTGATGGAACCATCCTACCCGTGAAGGCATTCTTTTGTTATTGCTTCCTTCTTATTTTTTTATCATTTGAAGTTGCTCTTTCCATTATTTGGCCAAATACATGTGCTTAAACTTTATCATAATAACTTCACTCAAAATCATATTTTCAACATCCACGTAGTTGGGAAACTAGCATGCTTGGATTAGTGGAAGCAACATGTGAATGAAAATTCCCTTTATAAAATAATCAACGTGCAATTCTTGAAGTTTACTATTTCTAGATAAGAAGATGCATTTTTAATGTTGAAATTTGACTAATAAATTTATTAATAGTTAAATCTATTGTATAATTATTATAATTAATTTTCTTACTAACCTTGAAAGGATCTTAAGTCTTTGCATGTTGTTGTATCTAATTTGAGTGAAACAGTTGAGACATATGAATCGTGAAGTCAGCCTCATTTCTCTTAAGAACTTTTCTTAATGTCTAGAAATCATAATATTTCTCATTTTTCATTTCACTTTTCAGTCTTTTTTCTAGTCTGGTGATATTATATGCTATGCAAATTGTAGAAAATAGGTTTGAAGAGGAATAATTGCCCTGATTTACTTACATGTAGGGTACAAATATATAGTAAAAATAATTCCTCCTAATTTACAAACTTACCAAATCTATCTAACCTAAATTAAGAAGACAAATGATTCTGAAATAAAAATAAAATAATATAGTTTAGGAAGGAAATAAACAATCTAAGAGTTTCCTAAGTTGCCCTAATCAAATCCTCAAAGATCTTCTCAGCTTTCTTCAAGGATTTTCTAAGATTTCCTCATGCGCCATCGAGTTGGGTCGTAGATGTTGTACGGACCCAGCTTGCTATTAAATTCAGAGAAGGTACTTAAAATAAGAGCTTTGATGAAGACTTCAACAACTTGTTGGTGTGTTGGGTTGTAGCTTAGTTTTAGAATTCATCTATTAACTTTCTTTAGATACAAAATGTCTATAAATTTCAATTTGCTTGGTCCTTTCATGATGCACAATATTCTTGGTAATACTGATAGCTGCTTGACTATCACAAAATATATGTGCTTGCTTATTGGAGGTGTATCCCAATTCCTTAAATAATTATTGAGTCTTGGCCCCTTCAAAAATTCATATGGTGAGTGTCCTATACTTTGATTCAAAACTACTTCTAGAAATAGCTTCTTGCTTCATACTTCTCACTGTCACTAGATTTTTCCATACATAGGAGTTGTAACTTGTGGAAGACCTTCTGCCAGTGAGTTCTCCAAGCCAAATAATATTAGTGTAGACTTCCACCTCTCTGTTCCTAATTTTTTCAAAAATTAATCCATAAACAGGGTTCTTCTTAAGAAACCTCAAAATTTTATACTCCATCTCCAATTGTTCTTTATTTGGGTTATTCATATGTTGACTCACATATTGAAAGAGTATGTAATATATGATATTATATTTGATAGATAGATGAGTTTTTTTTACCAATATTTGATTTTTTTTTTCCTCAATTACTTCTCTCCTCTTTCACTTATAGTTGGGATCTATTGAAGTATTAACAATTATTGATCAAATTATCTCTATCACTTTTAATCAATATAAGATGTATTTCCTCTGTGATATAAGGGCGTCATTCTTAGACTTTATTACATCCACACTTACAATATATCTCATGATTCTTAGGTCGTTTATTTCAAATTCTGTGGCAAGCATTTCTTTGATCTTGAGAATATCTCTTTCATTATCACTAGTAAAAATCATATTATCCATATATACTATCAATTCAATAATAATAACTCTTTGATTGTGTTTTGTAAAACAAAGTATGATCAGCTTTATTTGAGAACACTCATTATGTCTCATAGTTTTAACAAACCTTTCAAACCATATTTTTTGGTAATTGCTTAAGTCCATAGAGAGATTTCCTTAGTATGCATACTAGGTGCCTATTAGAATCATTCTTAAATCCTGATTATATCTCTATACACTTCTTCCTGTAGATATCCATTCTGGAAGACATTTTTTATGTCATGTTGATGCACCCACCTTTTCTTGTTCACTCCCACTGAAAGGAGTACCCTGATATTGTTAGTTTGGTATCTAGTGCAAAGAACTTTTGATAGTTGATCCCATAAAAGCTTGAGTAAAATTTTTTGTAACAAGTTAGCTTTGAATCTCCCAATACCACCATCGGCTTTGTATTTGATGTCGAACACCCAACTGAATTCAACGGGCTTCTTATCCTAAGAGAGTTTAGTAAGAATCCTTGTACAATATTGCTTTAGAGCTTGAATCTCATAAATTTCCTCCTGTCGGCGAATTTTAAATTTAAATATAGATATAATTTAGAAAGTAATATTTGATTTTGAAAATAATTTTAAATTTGAAGATTTTAAGATATGAAATCAAACCGATCTCACATCCCAAATAGTTTATATAAACGAGCACCGCATCGCAAACCGTGTATCTATCCCTAAGGATAGTACACACCGCTGACGATGGGGCTCGGTTAAATAAACTAGTAAGATTTCATGACATCCGTTTGGTCTGCGAACCAGTTTTATAAGCTCGACATAATTCCCTGTTTAATATGAAAACATTAAACGGGGTTTATATTACTCAGGTTCTTTAAAATTCACTATAAGGCAAAGCCTCTATAGTTAATTACATCTTAAGTGACTGGAATCACCTAAGAAAACTCTCGATAATAATCAATAATTCTGCTCTCAAGAATTTCAAAGTTTAAGTTTTCAAAGGATTGAATTTTTGAAATTTCAAAGGGATTAGCTCAAATTTGGAACATTTTATTTTGGAAATTCAAAGGAAGAAAAGTAGGAGAAATTACGGATCCGAAGTGAACTTCGATAATTTCCCGACTACCCTATTGTTTGGCTTGGATTTAGGAAAATCCTAATGTTTATTTAATGTTTTAATCTTGCCAATTTTAGTTAATTAGGGCTTATATTTATATGATAGAATCATACAAATAGCCTAGAAGATATGAGGGTTTATGTCGTATCGGCGATTACCTCGGAATCCTAAGACCGGTTAGGGCTTAATTTGCAATGCAAATGCCTAACGAAGAGTTGAGGATTTATGTTGCACTAAGCAAACTACCTCGAAGTCCTATGGCTTTGTTGTTTAACTCTAGGAAAGTTTTGTTGATGTAGGTTCGAGTTTCTGCTGACGACGATGGTCGTGCTTGCCTACCATGCTCCGAGCTCCTCGTTGTTGCGGAGGTTTAGTTATAGAAGTCATAAATCGGGAGATGAGAGAAGTGTTTGGTTTAGAGAAGTCTTAATTTCCAAGTGTTCTTTATGTTTTAATTAAAACGAGATCTTAAAGTTGATTAAACGAACCGATTAAGATCCCACGGTTCGCGTCATCCCAAGCACCGTTATTTTCATCGAATTCACTTAGTCAGGATGAATTTGCTAAACTCAACTAAATGAGTTCCGCACTTTCATTTAGACCGTGGGAAATCCAGTTAAGCAACACGTGGGTTACATCATCCGAGGTATTCCCGATCATTCGATGAGACGTTTTAATTTAATTAGTAATTGTAGTTTTGTGTTACGTTTGTGATTAAATTTTGAGTTGTCTTATATTTTGAAATGTTATGGAGGTGAATTTTATCTTGTAGTGTCTTTTATTTTAGTTTTGGGTTTCGGTTTTGGTTTTACGTCCTAAAGGTGTAGGTTTTCATGCAACTGTTGTTTATCATGCAAGAAAAGTAAATGCGATGCGATTAAATAAGTTGCAAGAAAGTAAATCGCAACAAAATAAAAGCGTACATGGAGAGTCTTCCCGTCATCCCAAGTTGCACTTAAAACACGAGTTAGAATATTTAAGCGAGTTCCTAGAGTAAAGCTAAGGGAAAGGTTTTGGTTTTCTACTAAGTTCCTAATCCTATAGCTAGTCATTTCCTATGACGTCTAGGTTTTCTGTGTTTTTGGTTTGAAGACGATTTCTTCATCGAAGAACAATTAAGTTCGATTGTTCTTATAAACATCCTATCATATCGAGGAAGTCTTAGGAGAGATCCCAAACATCTTTTCAATATTTCTAGTGATTGTTTTAAGTCCAAGAGAATTTAATTATGTAAATAAATCGATCGTCCGAGGTTTTCAAATTTTATTAACTCGCTTCGATGAACTAGGGCATTTGAATATCCTATAAGTGAAGTAACATTTCACTTGATATTCCATTTAGGAGTTATAATAGTAAACGCTCCTAAGGCGAAAATAGTATTTAATGGTTTGTGATTCAAATTTAAGTTCAAATTAATGATTTAAGTTTGGAATAGTGTTCGAGTTATTTTAGATTTATTTCTTACATGTCTTAAGTGAGGTTATTTAATTCAACTTAATTTAATTTAATTTAATTTAATTTAATTTAATTTAGTTTGATTTGATTTAATTTAATTCAATTTAATTTATTTGATTTAATTTTTAATTTAATTTAATTTAATTTGATTTAATTTAATTTGGTTTGATTTGATTTAATTTAATTTAATTTAATTTATTTAATTTATTTAATTTAATTTAATTTATTTTAATTTAATTTATTTAATTTATTTAATTTATTTTAATTTGTTTATTTAATTTAATTTAATTTATTTTGACTTAACTTTTAATCTTAATTTAATTTAATTTAATTTTAATTGAAATTTTTGAAAGAGTTTAATGATTTAATTTTAATTTAATGATTAAGTCTTTTAATATTTTAAATTTGAGTTATCATTTTAATTAAGAGTTTAGTATTAATGAGATGATTAATTTAGGGATTTTTAAATTAAAGAATAAATCTCTTCCTAATAATATTCCTATTTTAATAATTCCAATTTTATTATTCTTCCAAATTCAATTAATTATTTAATTAAGGTTTAATCATTTTTAAATTGCTCAATGGGTTTCTACCCTTTAATTATTTAAATTTCAATCATCCAAATCAGACTAGGATCAAATATTTTACTTGTTAAAAATTTTTATTAAACCTAAAGTTTTAATTAAGGGTTAAAATTTTAATTACCATTTTGCCCTTTAAGCCTAATAATTTCATAACTCACTAAATTGAACTCAAATGAACTTGAAATTTTTATGTGACTTCACTTATGTGTCAATAAAGACATGAGAGGAGAAAATGTGATTTTTCTGTATTTAATTTATTTATATAATTATTTTTTAGTAGAAAATAGAAATTTCCAAGGAAAATTCAATAACATGACCAAGGGAAAGTTTTTGTCCTTAAGAAAATTAGGGGACATTCCTAATGACCAGAGGACCACTTGGACCAAATTTTGTAATTTTTTGAATTATATTTTATTTATTAGAATTATTTTAAGTTCTGGAGTATTAATTAATTTAAAAATAAAATAAATGTTGAAAAATAAATTTTATAATTTTTAAAATTCTCTCTGATATCAAGGATTCCAAAGAACCAAACTTTACAATTTTCTGATTTTTCTTTGATTTATTATAATTATTTTGGTGAAAATGCTAGAAAATACATTTTTTAATTTTAAAATTACCCTAGAGCTTTAAAAATTAATATCTCACCAAATAGGCCTAAGAAAAATATGGGGTTTGTTCCTAAGTGATTAAAATTCAAAATGTGACATTTTGGTGAATTTTATTATTTTTGTGATTTTTATTATTTTTTAATTATTAAAAATATTAAAATAATATTAAAAATCAACTTTTTAGAAAATTGAAATTTTAATTTTCCTAAACTCCCTGATATCAGAGAGACTCCAAAACCAATTTGGTGAATTTTTGAAAGATATTTTGAAAGTTATGAATTTTTAAAGTTTAAAATGACTAAGTGGCTTAATTACCCCAATTAGTGGAGCTAACCAAATCCAATTGATCCTCAAATTTTTATGGTGGGTTCCTCTGATCCTAAAGGTCAGTGGAGAATTGATTTCAAGTCAATTTGATCTATGGTTAACTCTAATTAATTAGAGATCTATTTTGGGTATTTAAGCCAATTAGGATTAATCTGAGTGAATTTACCCAAATCCTATTTTTCCTAGGGTTCTCTAGTCATATGGAACATCACCAAATTTTCCTAGAATTTATTTCACAACATGCTAATTTTTGAAATTAAAATACTTAAAACAACAACATACGCATTTGAAAAATCAATAACTCTTCATAGGGATGACTCTCGACTTTGGAAAATTCGGAGAATGTTCCCAAATTCGAGAGGCTTCAAAGCCCTATGGTCTCATGCTATGGTGAATTGTATGAATGCATGGAGAATTAAAACAATGCAGGGAGTAAATAATTAATTAAAAATAAGATACTTGGACAAAATTAATTAATTTCTTTCCACATTATTCTCCTCTCGTTCATTCGAGCGAGAGGGTATTTTTATTTTATTTTTATGATTTTCCTACACAAAGTTATGAATTTTCCAAGTTTAGGGAATTTAAATAAATAGGAAAATACCCTATTTTTCTATTTATCCACGCGGCGCCGACGAAACATCGGCGGCTCCGAAGGGCCGCGTGGCGCGCTCCTGTTCGACGCCGCCGCTCGAGTCGGCGCTCCGGGACCCGCCGTATCGCTCCGTCTTCCGATCCGACGCGATCCCGGCCGTCCGTCCGCGCGTGTATTAAATGGACGCGCATCCGTTCATCGTCCCCAAGTGTCCTCGCCCGAGAGCCGTCCACACTAAATCCTTAATATCTCACTCGATACTCGATGGATTTTCATGTTCTTATGCTCTATGGATTCGTCTTGAAGAGACGAACACATCTATACGGTTATCATGCATTGAAATTAAAGCATTTGAAATGGAGAATCTCCAGAAGCTCGGGATGAAGAATTAACTCATACCTTAGCTCTGAGAGGTGAAGCCTCGATCAGAGATGCTTGGCACGTTCGTTGGAGATGCAGGAGGCTAGGGATGAAGCCTGGGGATGTGGTGAATTGCCTAGGTGTGATTTCCACCAGAGCTGATCACAACCTTTGGAGTCTGGAGCAACTGGGTGGCTCGGAGATGGGGCTTTGCTGGTGGACACCTTCCCTTGGTCCGGTGAAGGTGTAGAACCAATCAATTTTGGGATTGGTCCACTCGTGGAGAAGTGTCCCGGTTTTGGGTGGAATTTCAACTGCGAAATTGAGCTCGCAGAGAAGAAATGGCAGGGGGATCTCACTCTGGGGATCAAGTGCTCGTGTGTGGGGAGGAGTCCGGAACAATTTTGGCGAGTTTCGGTAAGGTGCGGTTCGGCGACCTCTCATGGCCGAGAAGGTGAGGGGTTTAAATAGGAGAGGCTGGAGGGCCTCGCGGGAAGTTAGGGCTTGGGATCAGCTGCTCCGGTGAGGAGAAGAACAGCCATGGTGACCACTAGGCATGGGGCGGCTCGACGAGGGAGAATTCCAAAGTTTGGCTCCTCCCAAGGTTTCGGCCATGGTGTTTTCCGGCGGCTCAGTGGTGGCCGGCCAGTGCACCGGTCACCATCTTGTTCGAGTGGGTCGTGGTCGGGGTTTGGTGCATTCAATTGAGGTTTGACATGTGTAAAGTGGTTGAATCAAAGTAGAAAGGGGAAGGGGCTATTTTAGCTTATTTTGGTCAACCCATGCAAATGGGTTGGGTGCACCTCCCCAAGACCCGGTTTTGGGCTGAGGAGGTCGGGTGGGTCAATCTCCCATGTGTGGTGGAGTCTCCATCGAGGATTAGGTGGCAAAGCATGGTTTAGAGTGTGACATGCTTAAGGTAAAAAAGGCTTAAGAAGGATTAGGAAAGGGGGTCCTCCTTTTTCCATTAATGGCTTGATCACATGTCAAACTCTCCATGGCTTCATGTGGCTTGTCCATGGCTTGCATGGCTTGTCTTTGGCTTAGGGAAAAGTTTAGTCGATTTCATAAAAATGGGTTTTAAGAATTTTGGGTATTTTGGTGAAAATTTGTATGAAGCTTGATTTGGAATGGTTTAAATAATGATTTTGAAACTTAGGGGTGATTTTGATTAAATGGATGATGAAAGGAAATGTCATGTGGGCTTTGGATGAATTTGGGCTTTTGAATTTGAAGGGAGTGGGTTTTTAGGAAAGTTTAAGGGAAATGGGCTTTTTGATTTTAGGATGGGCATTTGGGTAAAGATTTTGTGAAAGGCCTTGTCAAATAAATGTCATAATTGGTTTATGGATGTTCTATGAAGGGCTTGGAGTCACTTTGGTGTGATTTAGAGTTGAGTGGGTTTGAATTTGGGTTCATTTGGTAAGTGGGCCAATGTAGGTCAAATTGGGCTAACTTGGGCCAATGTTGGGCTAGGGTTGAAATTGATGTAAAATAAATGTTGAGAAATGTTTATGGGAGTGTTTCAAAGAGGTTTTGGCTTTGGTTGGGTTTTGATTTTGAGGTTTGGGCCTATTTGGGTTAGGTTTGGGTTTAGGTCAAAATTGGGCTTTTTAGCTTTGGGTTGAATTTGAGTGGGGTTTGGATCAAAATTTTGGGCAAATCATGTTAGTGTTTTGTTTATGGGGATGTAAAGGAGGGTTTAGAAAAGATTTGGGGTTAATTGGAGTTGAATTGGGTGAGTTTGGGCTAAGTTTGGGTCATGGGTCCAAATGGGCTTTAAGGCCAAAAGTGAAATTGGATCCCAATGCCAATCAAATTGGGCTTGGATTGGGTCTAGATTGGTGTTAGGGATGTTGAATTGAAGTTTAGAATTGAATTGGACCAGAATTTGGGTCAATTGGGTAGGTTAGGTTTGACATTGGGTTCACTTTGGGTTAAAATGGGTCAAATTGGGGATTTTGATAAAAGTGGAGTAAATTGACAAAATTAGCCCATGGTGTAGTTGAACAAAATGAAATTGGGAATATTTGGGATTTTCTGGAATTTTCTGGGAATTTTCTGAATTTTTGGATTTTTTGGCTAAGAGGGGTATTTTGGGTATTTGGAGGGTATTGGGAGGTATTTTTGGAATTTTTGGTATTTTTGGTTATGGATGATCAGTTTGAGTGATGTGGAAATGTTGGGGAATGATTTTGGAGAATTTTGGGTGATTTGGAAATTTTGAGAAATTTGGGCTATTCGAGGACTTTGGGTAGGTTGGCGGGTGTTGGGTCCGGGGGTCAAAATTGAAAATTTGGAAAATTGAAGATTGGGTGGATGTAAGTGAAATGAAATCATTTTTGTTGAGCCATGAAGCCATATCAAGCCCACATGAGCCATGAAGGGACTCATTTGAGGCATTCACTATGTTGTTCTAACCCTCTTAGCGAGGGCTTAGGGGTTAAGGACCATCCATGTGAATCACTTACATGAGTCGGGAGGTCGAGTTAGGTATAGGTGTGGTTTTAGGAGGTGTATGGAAGTGTAGTGTATGAGTGTAGTGTGTGTATAAGTCGGCCCCTCACCGGACCGAGGCCACCAGAGGCGGTCCCTAAGGCCGAGGAGTCCTATAGGAACTCATCCTTTAAACTTCCACATTTGATTTCAACCCTCTAGGTGATTAGGGGTCTATAGTCGAGTTTGTGGAGTTTGCGGGGAGTTAAGAAGTGGTTTGAAATTCTAGGTGGTGGGTCCCAATTCTAGTCCTCTAAGATAGTCAAAGGAAAAGCCTAAGGCTATATCCTAAGTACTAAAGAGAAGAAGAGAAGACCTCATCAAAAATGAGGTCAACACCTCCATTTTAAATTTTCAAGGGCTTCGTGAATGAATTTAGGAATCTTCATAGTGTCAAAAAAATTAGAAACAAAAGCTTTTTATGATGAGATAGCTTCCCATAAGCAACATACTCTTAAATTAGATGTCTAATGTGACTTTTCTTGTCACCATTATTAGAAGAGAATTAAGAAAACTTAATGAGTACTAGACTCCTCCTAACCCAAAATTTCAGTGAATGTAAACTCACATTTTGTTTTGAGTAGTTTTGTCCTTGAATGTTGTCTTCAATTAGCTCAATGATTTTTTTCTTCGTTACGTACACATGAATTTATTCATTTTAGACTTTAGTTTGGGTTGGTTGGCATCCTTAACCATGATAGCAGGGCTAGGAAGAGTATGTATTGAGGTCGTGTAGGTGTCATCAAGGGCATCACAAGATTGATGTTGATGTTCATTTATACTCTCCCCGTGAACATCATATTTAGAGTAGTAACATTTGATTTTAAAAAAATGTGACATCCATAGAGTTATAGTAATTTTTGGTAACATGGTAGTAGCACTTATACCCCTTTTTTTAGTGGCATACCCAAAAAAATACACCTAATAGATTAGGGGTTTTTTTTTTTTTGACAGTGGACAAGCGCAAATGATACAATATGATTTTAGTGGTATAGTAGAAGAGAAAACTATGATGTGAGTATGTGTAACTATCAAAACTTGAAGAGATGTTTTGATGTTAGGTTAGGCATTTGATTGATAGGGTATGTTGTTGTAAGAACTACGTCTCCTAAAATTATATTGAAACATGGTATGACATCATAATGGAGCATGGTACCTCAATAAGATACTTATTTTTTCTATTATCTATCATATTTTATTTTGAGATATCAATATATGAACTCACATGATTAAATCTATATTTTGAAAGATATGACCAAATGATGAAGTTAAAATATTTTTTTTTTATATTATCGGTTTTAAGGATCTAAATTTGTACTGGAATTGAGTTTGAATCATGTTATAAAAGGTTTAGAAGATTCAAGTTGTTTTAGATTCATCCTTCATTTGGAATATACATGTTGTCCAAGTGTGATCATTAATAAATAAGAAAAATCATTGGCCCCACTTAGGATTTCTACCTTTGAATGTCCCCAAATATCACCATGGATATTAACAAAAGAGTGTAATGGTTTCTACTAAATCAAAGGATAATTGTTTCTAGTATGTTTGGTTTGTCAACAAATTGCACATTGAAACAAATTAAGTTTCTTATTGATAAACAAATGTGGATACAATTTAGCAAATATAATTAAAACTGGGATGTCATAAGGACAATATCATAACAAAGTTTGATTTTCGATAGACGTTGACTAAAATAATTTTGAAGATATGAATGTGGAATCATTTTTGTATATAGAAAGAGACTTTCTTTAAGTATATATAAGCTTTGATACATTATAACACTGACATTTGAAAATCACAAGAGTTTGAATTTAATTATATATTTCATGTCATGAGTAATCTTGCTGATTGAAATCAATTAATTATGTCATAAAAAGTCTAGAAGGTTTGGGTTGTTTCATATTTCTCTATCATCCACACATGCATTTATGGTGTGATCATTAATAAATAAGACAAATCATTGAGCCCCACTTAGTATTTTCACCTTTAAAGGTCCCCAAATATCTCTGTGGATATTAGCAAAAAAGTGTGATGGTTTGCGCTAAATTAAAGGATAATTGTTTCTAGTGTTTTTGGTAAATTAACAAATCAAACATTGAAAAAAATTAGTTTCTTATTGATAAAAAAAATGAGGATACAACTTAACAACATAAATAAAATTAGGATAATCGAAATGACAATATCATAACAAAGCTTAGTTTTCGACAGACATGAACTCAAATAAATTTAAAGATATGAACATGAAATAATTTTTTTGTTTAGAAAGAGAATTTCATTAAGTAGGTATATGCATTGATATATTTCAGCACTGTCATTTGAAATTCACAAAAGTTTGCAAGGAATTTAATTATATATTTCATGTCATGAGTAAGCATGCTGATTGAAATGAAATTGTAGTCCAATTTTGGAACATATAAAAAAAAGAAAAAAAATCATATCCTGAGAAAGCTATACATTTTTTTCCTAATAATGTTTGGGTGTCATTTATATGCAATTTTTACCAATATGAATATGGAGATCTTTTGATAGTTGACTAGAGCAATGATATCTTCGGTCATGATCATATGCTCTTGAATTTTTAATCCATATAATAAATCTCTCATTACTGACACAAATGTGAGAAGAATATATTACCTTAATGCGTCATTAGAATGGTGTGTTGCTCAAAATATAAAGAGTTTGTTCAGTACTTCAAGTTGCTCATAAGTGAATGGTTCAACTAACACTTCGGATGTGTTAGCCGCATCAGCCTTATTATCTTGATCTTTTCTTTAATGCCCAGTTTTTCAATCTGCAGGTTTTCATAAAGTCTCCATCATTGTTCTTTGATATGCCCAATCATCTTACAATAGTCACATGTGGGAAGGTTATTCCTGTGCTTTGAGTCATTGGATGAATAATTTGTGTGTATGGCCAAGTTTTTCAGTACTTGGTGAACCCTCATTTCCAATCAGCATCAACTTTTTTCTACTCTCTTCTATCTTGACTTTAGTAAAGGCTTCATTAGTAAATGGATGGGGCTTTATTCCCATGATCCTCCCTCTTGCCTCATCCACTTCCTAAGTTAGTGTTACTAGGATTTTGATGGTTCTTTTCTTCTCAATAATGTATTTAAATTACATTACATGTGAACAATCACAAGCATTTATCTCAAACATATCCAATAGTAACCAATAATTTGTCATGGTGTTAATGTATTGGGTGACACTTAGCTCTCCTTAATGAAGGTCATGAAGTTTGGTTTCGATCTTAAACAAATCTACAATATTTTCAATGCTAAAATATCCTTCTTCTGCAATCTCTCAAATTTCTTTGGCAATTTTGTAAAGCAAAAAATTTTTCCACTTCAATGGTCATTGAGTTGGCTAGCCAAAACATAACCATATGATCTCAGTTCATCTCAGTTTGGTGGTTGAAATTAGTGATCTCAGAAACTGTGCTTTCTCTTATGAGATGTTCCTCTTTCTCTTTACCATTAACTTTCATAAACACGGATTATGACCATAGAAGGTAGTTATGGCCATATGGTTTATGATTTGTGATAAAGTTATAAATTTCAGGAGTCGTCTGGACATAACCCATAATTCAGAGTTAACCTATGAAGCAAAACTTGAAGTCTTCATATCTTACTAGGTTGTCAACCTTATTAGTCTTTAGGGCTATTTCTAGTTGACTACAATGGAGAGAGGTGCTTGCTGATGCTACTGTTATTGCCTTTGCTCGCTGCTTGCGATTACTTTTGCTCGTAATTTTGGCATCGTTGGGGATATAAGTTCTGATCCAGGAGGAATAATATCCACTATGGAAAGAGAAGGAACTTGATTTCCTCTAGGAAGATAGAGTGATTTACACTTGAGAGATAAAGGGACCTCCTTGTGCTAGACAGAAGAGCTTGATCCGCCAAAGAGAAAATGATTTTTATAAGAGAGAAAAAGTGATCTCAGGTTTGCAGCAAGGAGTCCTAATTCGCTGTTATCAGTGCCCAGGAGAAGTTTTGACTAGAGAATGGCCTGCAACAAGGCATTTATGCTACATAGAAGACTTTCAGAGGCAGACATGAGTTGTTAGGGGATTCTTGCGGTAGGGAAGAGTTGGGAAAGGGACTTGCAGAGATTTTTGGCTTGAGCAAAGGGCATTTTTAGATGGAGGGGTCCAACATTAGCATGTAGATAGGTTATGTATTATAGCTCTAATACTATGCAGAAAATTGGTATGGAGAGTAATTTTTCCCTTAATTTATTCACACTTATGGCACACACACACACACACACACACACACACACACACACACACACACACACACACACACACATATATATATATAGAAAAAATAATCTCTCTTAATTTATAAACTTACCAAATATATCTAACTAAATTTAAGAAAATAAATAATTATGAAAAGAAAAGTAAAATAACATAGAATAGGATTGGAATAATCTCATCAAGAGTTTCTTAATTTGTATTTATCAATTCCTCAAAGACCTTCTTAGATTTTCTCAAGAATCTTCTCAAATTTCCTTCAGAATTTTCTCTGACTTCCACACAACTGATGCACAAGATTTAGAATATGTATGCAATGGTGGAAGAACAAAAGCTATAACTTTTTACGGTTTAGACCTTGTGCAATTATATTTGTTGTCCTGCCATCATTGTCTATAAATTGTTATTGAATGGAAATTTAGTAGTAGGATGATGCATTTGTCCATTACATAGATTTCTGTACAATTATGTATCGTAATTGGTTTCTAAAAATTTTTATATATTAGATTAGACTAGCCATTAGTTTATGGGGTGAAAAGTTAACGACAACTTAAGAGTTTTGCCTAACAGTTTGCATAACGTTTTTGAAAATTTCAGATATATATGACATTTCTTTCTGATATTTTTACATTGGGTTTCCATATAACAAAATTTTTTTTAAAATATTATGTTAAATAAAGTGCATTTTTTCCTTAAAGCATGGGAATGAAGAATGTTATTTTAGAAAATCTCTTTACTACTAGCATTATAGTATCATCACCACTAACTAAAATAAATATTAACTTTAAAAAATGAATGATCAACTCAAATCAAGGATTGAAAGTGATAGGAAGGAATGTGTGCATGTGAGCGTGTTTAGCACTTTGTGATATGCTCAACATTGACTAACAATTCTAATAGTATAATTTCTTAATAAGAGACAATAAAGCTTACATTCAAATAAATATATGATTTATCCTAGGCAATATTGCTTGCTAAGCCACAACCTTGCATTTCCCAAATAATATGATAAAGAGTAGTTTTGAAAATGAAAATTATACGAACCTTGTAAGAGTATCTCTCTTGAAGTATAAAATTTATAGAAAGATTTTGTGATTAAAAGAAATCAAATGGAAGTTAGTACATGTCACATACTTATATTAAAATAAATCAAACAGATGTTGAAGATTCATATTAGTCATTATCACAAATAATGATATTCTAATATCATTTAGTTAAATTTGACTCTTTTTTTCTAACAAGTTTGACATATTGCATGTCATCCATCTCTTATAAAGAAAAAAATCATGCATTTTAGATTCCCTATCATTAGATGCATTGTCTTGAATATGGAAGCATCAACTTTTTGAGTGGGATAATGATAATTGACAATATTATGATCAAAATTAGGGGTAGCAGATCTTTGGATGAGTTATTATATGTCGGTATACCTATTGATTTAGACTGTTCTGATCAAGAATATGTTATGAGCTCGATAATGATTAGTTAGAATAGGCTTTCTAACCTATCTAGGATAGATAAGTTGTGTAAGATTATTTCTTCCCGTTTGCAGAATCTATTTAGAATTTACTTGCAGCTTTTGTGGTGTATAATAACTACTCTTTTATAAGTATCTCATTATTAATCAAACTACCGATGATTGACTCTTTACATTTATCATTTTGGGAAGATATTTTGAAAATATTTTGGACTAATTCTAAAGTGAGTGATGTGTTTGCTAAGATAATGATGTAATATGTAAATGAAACTGATAAGCAGTGGTCGAACCAAACATAAGGTGAAAGGTGGAAAAATAAAAAGTCTTGGAGTAGCAAGCATTTTAATTTAAAATTTCTTTCTCCTTAATACTTTTAAACTATTATAAACATGTTTTTTTAATTAAGATATAATTTTTTTATTTATTATTTATGATTTTTATTTTGGAGTGATAATTTTTAGTGTGATTATGATATAAATGGGTTTAGCAAAAATTTAGGAGCAGTGAGTATCTCTCACAGCTGCCTCTTGGTTCAATAACAGTTATAATAAAGTACTCAAATGAACTTGAAGTAGCTATTAGTAGTTGATGTATTAGAAATAATCAATTTTTTTCTACTGTAAACATTATATCCAATGGATAAAATATTCATAAAGTAACACAATTATGAACATCATATTAATCAGCTATATAAAGTTAGCATTATGCTCAATTTATGTAAATCTCATCATATAGTGTAATTTATAGGATTATGATTAGATTTATTTAGTAGATATTCATGCATAGTTTCAAAATTTTCTATAGGTATATATTTTATCTATACATCAACAAAGATTATTACCATTTGCTATTAGGGTCAAGCTCCAGATAGTCATGATCGATGTGTTGGTAAAATATCTCCCTTCAATTATTTTTTGTGGTGATGGTCGATTACAAAGATTGAAACAAAGTTAAGAACTATCGTGCATACGGTAATGCTAAAATTGTGATGATTATTGATGGAGTAGCTAAATAAGACAGAGATATTAATGGAAGATGCACATATGGATGTAGCTAACATGTAGGAGATGAATAGGATGTTATAATTGCAAAATAACAAGCAGAGACCTTCTTGAGCAGGAATATGAATTGTGAGTAGAAGAGGTTGTTTTGTAGTTTCATGTGTGACAATAATGACATGGGTTTGTATCATTGTGGGATAAGAAAAGAGTTACAAGTTATTTGGAGGATGGAAATGCAATGCAATAAGATAAAAATTTATGTTAACATAATGAGTGATTAAGGTTTACTGAGAAATGTAGGAAATGTATTTATGACTTTAAAAGAAAGTGAATTATACTCACAAGTTGAAGGTAAGTTCTTCACAAGTGTGTCTTGTGAGTTGCGAAGGAGAACAAGCACGTGGGTTGAATGTGAATGTAAGGAGAGTATGCAAATGCATTCACAAAAGAGGGAAGTGTCAAGAGCAATTGCATTATAGTGATAGGTTTCAATGAAAATGGACAAAAAGGGATATGTAGGTGTTCTTTGGTATGAATTGGATGTACTTAACTACCAATAAGAAGAATATATGGTTATAGCATTCACAGAAAGATTCTATTAATCAAATTTTAGAAAAAAAATATTGGAGGTAAAAGTGGGCAAAGAACATCTTATGCACAACTCGAATCTTAAACATCTTAACTTGCCACAATGAAGTAGCATTCATCCAACAATAAACGATAAATACTTCATGGATACTTTTATAGAAATAGGGTAATAAATATAAGGACTATAAAGGAGAAGCATAGAGTTAAGTTTAGTGTGGTAATATGAGAATGCTCATGTGGATGAGTGGCTTTACTCTTTCAGTCAAAATGCAAAATGAATATGTCTGTGAAATGGTTGGAGTAGCTTTAGTGTGAAATAAGATTAGAGAGAGAACCCTTAGATTATTTGATCATAATAAACATTGACCATCTAATGACACAGTTAGGAGAGTAAAGATTTTAGATTTGACTTATAGTAGGAATGGTAGAGGTAGACCTCAAAAGACTTGGGTATGCTGAATAAGAAAATATCTTAATTCATTAGAATGTAATGAAAACATGACCCTCGAAACAATGGAGAAAAAGAATTTAGGTAGCCGACCTCACTTAGTGAGATAAAGGCATGTTGTTGTTATTGTTGTGGGTAATAAGGATAAAACTAAAAATTTAAAAGCAAATATAATCTCATTCAAATCCAGCAAAGTTCAATTTAATTTTATTCCTATCCAAGAGTAAAATTTAATAGAAGAGGTAATTAATAGAGAATGATATATTGGTGTAGAGTTGATATTTGATCTTGTGAAGTAATATTATTTGTTTTCTTGATCGGTTTTTTTCCTTTCTATGATCCAAACTTGAAGGAGATGTTTAGAAAGATAAAAATGCTAGATTTA
This sequence comes from Papilionanthe hookeriana x Papilionanthe teres, assembly GCA_022702705.1. Lineage (NCBI taxonomy): Eukaryota > Viridiplantae > Streptophyta > Magnoliopsida > Asparagales > Orchidaceae > Papilionanthe > Papilionanthe hookeriana x Papilionanthe teres. Next base: position 21,271,605 of record CM040426.1, read on the forward strand.
TATCATTTATGGTCAAAGTTGATTTATTGTAATTGAGATTTGGCTAGTTTGAAGAATTTTGTTCATTAAATTATTTCAAATAAGTTGAGTTCTTCGGAAAATTTAATTTATTAAGAAAAATTAAGAACCCAAACTATTATTGGTTCTATTGGATGTAAAACGTATAATAGTTACATATTTTCAATTCTCCCTATTCTTTTTGTTGGTTCAAAGAATTTATGAATAAATTTTGTATCAAGATAGCCTAATAAAAAGTTGACCGGGTTGAGTTTTAGAGCCCATAGATCTATTAATGATAAGTGCAATATATAGATTTTTAATATCAAGCACTTCTCAAGAAAAATCAAGTCTTATGGCCCATCATGACCAAAATTTTAGCCAAGATGTCTTTACCATATTTTTTCTATGAATTATGTTGATTGTAATACTTAAGACAAATATTGCATTCTTAGGGAAAATAAAGTAAAATAATTAAAAACCTTTAAAAAAAATATAAAAAAGTAAAATTTACTCCCATTCTCTCTTCCCTCCTCTCTCCTTCCACCTCCTCTCATCCTCTCTCTCTCTCCTTTGCCTCTTCTCCCTTTCCGTATACAGTCCATTCTCTTCTCTTCCATGAATGATGTTGTGGTAAACCACCTCATACTTGGGATTATCTATCCTTCAACAATTGACGCCTATTACAGCGCTAGCATATTTTGTGATCTAATGTACATTTGTATGATTTGCTCAATTACTGTAGGTTTCTCCACTTCCCCCATTCTATATCATGTTTGGATATGCAGTTTCATCAATATTTAAAATGGTAGTAGTTGATTTCTTGTTCTTCTGCCATATCATTTCTATTTTTCATTCAAATATTTTGCAGGGAAAAAGTTTGGAAGAAAAATTCTAGGGAATGCTGAAAGATGTGCATCCGCTCCACAATAATCTTGTCTGAGGTGAATCCAGGTGTAGCTCCATATCGTCTTCTGCCATTCGTGTTCGATGAGACTGGAGAACTAGCCATTGAAAAACATTTTCTGAATTCAAGAAATCCACTCGTGTTAAAGCATGAAATTGGTGATGACGGTTGAAGTGTTCTGAGTTCAAAATCTCATTCTATGAAAATTTAAGATCAAAGTTGGAGAGAACAGTCATTCAGGAAGATTATAGAAGATATGGTATCAGACAATAAAGGGCATGTTCTTATGCAGAAGTATGAATTAGGAAGACTGTTAGGACAAGGAACATTCGCTAAGGTTTACCATGGTAGAAATATTAGAACTTCCCATAGTTTTGCTATAAAGGTGATTGAAAAGGACAAGGTCTTCAAGGTTGGCCTCATAGACCAGATAAAGAGAGAGATTTCAGTTATGAGATTACTAAGACACCCAAACATTGTTCAGCTTTATGAGGTGATGGCAAGCAAAACTAAGATCTATTTCGTCCTTGAATATGTTAGAGGCGAAGAGCTATTCAATAAGATTTCCAAAGGCAAGCTAAAGGAAGATGTTGCTAGAAAGTATTTTCAGCAGCTGATCAGTGCTGTAGAATTCTGTCACAGCAGAAGGGTTTATCACCGGGATTTGAAACCTGAGAACCTGCTCCTGGATGAAAATGAAAACTTAAAAGTTTCAGATTTCGGACTAAGCGCCCTTGCAGAGTCTAAGAGGCAAGATGGCTTGCTGCACACTGCCTGTGGAACTCCTGCATATGTTGCTCCCGAGGTAATCAATAGAAAAGGATATGATGGTGCAAAAGCTGATATTTGGTCTTGTGGAGTAATTTTGTTTGTTCTCATGGCTGGTTTTCTCCCCTTCCATGATTCAAACCTGATGGAGATGTACAGGAAGATAGGAAACGCCGAATTTAAATGCCCGAGTTGGTTTCCATTAGATCTTAGAAGGCTGATAACAAAAATTCTTGATCCTAATGCAGAAACCAGGGTCTCAATTGAAAATATAAAAGAAAGTTCATGGTTTAAAAGGGGGTTTGATGCAAAGCAGATGAACAAAGGGAAAGAAGCAAGAGATTTGGTTCCGCTTGATGTCAATGCAGTTTTCAATTCCTTTCAGTTTAGTGCAGCAGAAGAAAATCAAGATATGGAGAAGGGAGAGATTGGGAAGCCCATTAACTTGAATGCTTTCGACATCATCTCTCTTTCAGCAGGACTTAAACTTTCTGGTTTGTTTGGCGATGCTGACTGCAAGAGGGAAGCAAGGTTCACATCCACTAAGCCGGCATCGACCATCATCTCTAAGCTTGAAGAAGTTGCCAGGAGATTAAGGCTGCAGATAAAGAAGAAGGAAGGAGGGGCTTTGAAAATGGAAGGATCTAAGGAAGGTTTAAAGGGAGTTTTGGCCATTGATGCTGATGTTTTTGAGGTGACTCCTTCGTTTCATCTGGTGGAGATTAGTAAGAGCAATGGTGATACATTGGAGTATCAGAAGCTGTGGAAGCAGGATTTGAGACCGGCCCTTCAGGAAATTGTGTGGGCATGGCAAGGTGATGGTCCCTCAAACTAATGGCTATATATAGTTGCTGCAACACTGGTAGTGATAGATTCTGTTATGCCAATTTTCTTTCTTTTTATAATGATTCTCAGTTGTTACTATTTTTTCTTTGTTTTATTATAGTGGTTTAGGCCGTCTGTGTCTCTCATACATTACCTGTTTTTCAGCATCTGGAAGTTAATCTTGTTCCTGTATTAAATTGTTCATTGATTATCATTTAGAATGTTTTGTTGTGTAACGAAGATGCATGTGAGTTCAGATGCAACGGATCTATTTTCAGTTTTCAATGTTAAGTGAACAAAACCAAGAGACTATTTCGGATTCTTTATTCTTAATTTATAATGCAAACTTTAACATCATGATGCATGAATTCTGAAGGACAAAATCTGATAAACGGTGAGTTTTCATGATGTTCTTGCGAATCGCCCTTCTGAATTTTTGAATTGAAGATTCGAAAGTATTATTGTTATTATTACTTTGTATACCTGTTATTACCTAGTAATAATGTTATTCAGATGATAATAATAAAAATATCTATTTGATGCGCTACAATGGTTTAGTGCAGTTTTGATTATAAAATGAGATGATATATATTAATAATAGAATATCATATGATGGATTTCAACCAAGCACGACCCAATCCTTCTACCGAGCACCTGATCAAATTCTTAGCAAGGTCTTGGTCCCGTGCATTATTGTAATTATGCATCCTAATTATAAATATTTTAGTTCAAAATAAAGTTGTATTAATGTACCCGCATTATGATTTCGGCCGAGTTAATCATGTTATGTTGTTTTTATGAATTGGGTTTAATGAAGTCCTAAAGCACTCTAATAAACTCTTTGACAACTTTGAAAGTCTCTTAAACCAACTCACTCCAAGAATGATTAAAAAAATCTGCCCAATGACGATTTTACTAATATAAATTATGTTTAAGTGCTCATTAATATGGAGCTTGGCCCACTCAAATATCTTGAGCTAGTCGTAAGGTCCAAGACACAAAGGATTTCTTCGATGAAGTTTCATTCTCAAAAATCTCATTCTTTGTGTGGAACTTATCATGAGTTTTCTATACAATGAAAGCTAAAAGCTAAGGTAGATTCATTTATTTAATGGCAACTTCTTGTATGATATCACCTATAAAAATAATTAATGACTTAATTTAAGGTGTTGTGAGTATGATGCATAGGATTAATAGCCAAGCTATAGATCTTTTTGATGTCAGGGAAAGAATTTTGCAAGATGAGCAGCATTATTTCAGAATTTCGAAACATTTAATCAAATAAAAGATCAGTTAACAAAGATAATCAAATAAATCTCGTAACAATTAAACAAAAATGTTATTCCCCTTATTCAACCACCCTAAGGACATAATTCCATCGTATCATCTCTTCAGAAAAAAGCAAAATCTCACCTTCCCTGAGACACTTTTTTATATAACCTATCGACACATTTTTAGCTCAGATTATAAAAAAGCTCAATTTCAATTAAAGTTCAAAATGCCAACTCTCAAATATTGAGGAAAAACAAACTGGTTGACAATGCCTCTTGTTTGAGTCAACAACTTCTCTTTCTACTAATATTAATGCTTCTAAATGCCAACTTCTCTTCATAATATTCAAGGAATTATCCTTGTGGAAGGAAGATTTCAAGCCTTCCTCTCAGAAACATTACTAGCTTTTAAAATTTAAATAACTTTTTATCGTGTAATATATTAGCATGCAAAGACCATTAAAAAGATTGTATGCCCTTTTGAGGTAGGAACCTAATAAATCTCTTTAGTGCTTTATTATTTGATAATCACAAGTGGTGTTGAATGCCAAAATTTTTGAGTTTTAGACCATTGTCAACCCCCTTAAGTTCTCTAAGTACTTCCTTTCAAATATGCATTTAGCTTATATTAACCAATGACAATGGCTAAGTCGTAAGAATTTTCCAATAGTAATGTTAATACAGAAGATTGTAATAACATTACAGTATTTTCATTAAATACCGGACATTCAAAATTTACATAAGAATTATGAAAACATTATCAAGATCAACTAAAAAAGAATGGATAAGAATTTTGCTTGAGTGAAAAGAAAATGACCACATTAACAAATGCTAGCATCAATGCTAAATTAATGATGAAGTTAACATAGCAACTCATTGACCAACCAGTCTCCAGTTAGAGACAACACACCATTGAAGAATCAAATCTCTTATGCGTAGTTCTTAAAAAAAAATGAATTTTATTCAAAATAAGAAATCCTTTCATTAGCATACTTTAATATGTACACAACCTCACACCTAAAAGGCTTCAAAATATTATATTTTTTGTAAATGTCATAATTATGTTATAGATGAAAATCAACATCATCATAACCTTATTTAAGAACTCATCAAAGCTAGAAAGGTTAAAGAATTTATTCTCTCAAACTAAAGTATAACTTTGAAGAAATTTAGAAAATAAGAAATAAAGTTGTCCCAGCATTAGTTCTATAGATATTTATAAACTTCACATGAAAGTCTACTGCAAAACGAAATCAAGAAGGAAAATTTAATAATAAACTTAATAGTATTCAATATTTTCATGATTGGATAAAAATGTATTTCGAGACATTTTCTTTAACCTTTTTTTGTAGAAGGAAATTAGATGAATCAAATAATGTTGAATTTCTATATTACACATATGATTAGGTATATTTGAAGCATCAAACGTACATGGGGAACACATATCTTAATGACTTTAGAAACTCTTGAATAAAACTCAATAAATAATCAATGCTAGTTTTTTTTTTTACAAAATTATTAAAAGGGTGGATCTTGAAATTAATTTTTCTTTATTTTATATGAAGTAAGTTGAATTTCAAATTTAAAATTTTAGGTATTGATAAACTAATTAAAATTAGGAAAAAAATTATGTCCTTAATGCTTACTCTTCAATATTTACCAAGCAGACTAATGTAAGTCAAGGATATAAGTGGTCTCAACTTAAGTATGAGACAAGCCCATATAGGTGAGCTCTAACTCCTAAGTGGATGGAAAATCTACACTTAATGAAGTCAATGACATACTTTACTTTTCAGTTTCATTCAAAGAATAAGAAAATGTTGATTTAAGAAGGAAAATGGAACAACCTAAAAATTAGACACCGGAGTAATTCAACAACTCAACTACTGAATAATTTAACTATTTAAGAAACTAGATAATAATTATTTTCAAAACATCACTTTTGTGTTTTTCTCTTTAAAATTTATATGTCAAGTATTATGCCAATTTTCAAGTTATCCTCAAGATTAAAATTCTATCCTTAGAACTCGTACACCCTCCCTTTACAAAAATATCACCAATAAGGATAAATGAAGATTCTCCTAATGATAAGTTTTTAGATTGTATCCCGTCAAAATGAAAGGTTAGGCATAAGGAGATGCTCATTCAAGGAAAATCTTTTCAAAAAAAGAAAAAAGACAAGAAGGTGAAATCTAAGTATATATTATTCAACTTGTTTAATATTCTTACTTGGACATTATTTAGCTTTCCATTTTTAAATTTTGGCTCATCAGGTTAATTTTTATTTGAGAAGAGTAAATTGAAAAACCTTTTTCTTTTGTATAAATCTTCAACTTAGTCAAGGAAATATGAACTAAATATTTTGTCATTAGATGCACTTAAAGTTATGACAATAATTTCATGAAAAATTACGCTATATTTTTCTTGATCTTGGATATTTCTTCAAGAGAACACCATAACCTTAACAATATTGATAATTCCTTCTTCTTATTACTAGCTTAATATAGTTAACCCATTAATCCATTTTTTCTCAACAATCTCTTATGTTCATTGGTTTAAAAAAAGGTTGTTGATTATATCAGTACCAATCACATCATCCTTAACACATGCATATCATCCAAAAAAAATGACAATTATTATGTGGAAAATAAAAACTAATCACTTTATCAATTACAGCATAGTCATTCTCTATCGATTGAAACAATGAATTATCTATCTCATCCTTATAACTATTTGAAAATCCTTCAAAAGATGAATAAAAGATTTATTAGCCTTTTGTTTATTAGTTCAAGCTAGTTAGAAGAATATTTCTCCTTTTCTCCTTTTCAATGCCTAAAGAAGTTATTTAAGCCTCAATCTCTAATACAATTGTAGCTTTCAAATTGAATTTTCATGTTTAAAACTCCTTTTCACTCCCTCCCTTTCGACCTATTAATCATCATTAGTAAAAGAATTCCTTTTCTTTTAAAGAAGAAATTTAGTGTCCTCCTCTTTAAGAATCACCTTTAGAAAACCATCTTAATGATGACCCGCAAATGGGAGATCAAGGGCCCACAGAAAGAAAGCCAAAGGTCAGTAGGCGGGAGACCAACAATCAATCAGTGGATGATTAAGGACTAGCACCAGAAACATAAGCATTCACCACCAAAATTTTGAATGATCCCTCACAGACGCCTCTAAGATTCCTCACCCACGGCCAAATCAAACCATCATGCAACCACATGAAGGTTCTCTCAATGAATCGTCTCATCAAGGAGTAAACATTTTATCAGATTATGATAATTCACCCTCTATCATATAGCGTAGTTTTGCTCTACTGGTGGGAGTTTTTTAGGGATCTAGATATGATAATTAGGACATCATAGTCGACTGAAATGCCAAGCCAAGGAAGTTAAGCCTTATTAACTCGAAGATCACCAAGGGCCGACCAACCACCTCATTTTAGTGAACGAATAGGTCCTATCAAATCAAAACTAAATCCCTCTAACTGACTGAGTTATAGGTGACCGAAGCAAATGTATATAAATGTAAAATACCTAAAATATCTTATAACAACCCTACTAAAGCGAGGCTAAATATGTAACTTCATATATTGTACCACCACCTCTATAAATAAGTGATTATTCTTCATTATGTGCATTTCTGTCTCTATATCAATCTTGGGTGTATCGTGGAGAAATCATGATCCAACATGGTGTAGTTAGCATGAAAAATGCCATCAATAAGAAGAGTAGCAAAAGGAGAAGAAAATTGTTGAAAACACTTTCTTTCAGAGGGAAAAATCTATTGTGTTTTTCATTTTCTTGTAATTGTTGAAAACACTTTCTAGTGAATTTTCTTTGATTTAAACGAAGTTTCCTGTTGTGTTTTTTTCAATGTTTCATAAGTAATTTTTTTTACTCTTTTCTTTTAATATGAAGTAGTGGCATGTGTAGGAAAAATATTTTTATAGAATTATTTTTATTTTCATGTGATGAGTAATATCTATTTTGCTTCATTGACAAAACTTATGTGGCAATAAATTATTTTAAAATATGTGGCAAGTGAAACTAAGGCTCGGGAGAGTGGTGATCTTGCAACTTGAGTAACTCACGTTGTCCGGTTGGCTAGTAAAATAGCTAGTCAACAATGAAACCTTTAAGGAAATATAATTTAATGATCTGTTTCTATTAGATGTTCTAGATGACATATAGTTACATAAAACTAATAGAAAAATAAATGTACATATATGCTCGAAAGAGGGTAGGTATACATATGTTCATTGTTGGCACATAACTTAATACTTAATTCTATCAATTCTTTTTACTGCAGATGTCATAATCTTCATTTTACCTTTTTTGCAATAAAATATATGCATGTTTAGGAAATAGATTTGCTTAGAAATTCTCTTATTTTATTAATGTGATGATATTTTCACCGGCTCTTAATTGACTTTGCAAATTAATCACTTGTGAGGTTAAAATCCGTTGAGAAACATAATGACCTAGGAGGGCTATAATTTCACCCAACAAGTGAATACCACACTTCATTCTAGGCAGAGCTATGGCGATCACCTAAGGGGGAGTGAAAATAAGGAGGGAGATGAGTTTTGATGGGCATAAAATTGGTTAGTTCAAGAGTGAAAGGCTAGATCCTTATCAATCTGGCTTAAGGATTAGTATCCTGATGCTGGGATTCAGTCAATATAGTTGCATTGGCTTAGAGGCATCTAGAGGTGAGAGGCTAGATAGTTCTGATGCAGAATCGAGATGCTAAGGAATCAGCCTTAAGTTAGCGAATGTTCTTTGTTAGCACTGGGAGGGGGTAAATAATATGTATGCTCATATTTGTCACTGACTACATTAAATTCTAAGCATTTCATTCCTTCACATTATCTAGGTAATTGCACAAGAAGGGTAGTGTTTAACATCTCAAAATTCTCCAAACCAATTTATCCAGATAAGTTATCTTTAGATTTAGAATTTTCATTTAGAAGCAGTTGTTAGAAAAACTACTTTAATCGACATTCCAAACTAAGGCTTGATAGTAGTATACTAAAACTAGCCTAAGAAATTTCTTATCTCGCTTCTCTATTGGATTGATATTGGGGTCTTAAAAAAAACCTTAAATTAATTGATACAATGCGTATACTTACATAATACCCATAATGTGTAAACTATTTTCTAAATTTTATAGCATTTCAATTTTATACACTAGCCGCTAAATATAAATTAAGTCAAGTTTTTGGCTATTTTTTGAAAGCTAAATTACTGCATAATTGCATGTCAGATCAATAAGCAACTTTTCCCAATTCTCATAAGGAACATGAGCTTGACTACATAACAAAAGTATTGTAGATGGATGTCGAAGCTCATGAGTAGATCCGTTTGAAATCAACCAAAGAATGGATTTAACAATTAAAGCACCCACATCAATAGGTCTTCATGTTTGAATACAATAATTCAAAATATCCCTTTCTTTCATCACTTTACTGATTTTCATAGTAGGGAGTAATTTCGCCGAAATAAAGAAATGTCATGCCTTCTACGCAGAATTTAATAATGAAGATGAAAAAACTTACATGAACGTCATCTCTTGTCTTCTAAGTTCCATTTTCATCCGTTAAGAATCAAAAGACTTCATTCATATTGTCTCTTGTAGAAGAGAAGTTGGTATAATGACAAATCGGAACATTCTCGATCACAAACAAGTCATTGATTCGTGGAGTAAAAGGTACCCACCTACCTCGAACTTAGAAAACTCCTTGGTTAATCCCATGAATATTTGTATATAATTCCTTCACCATAGGGATGATTAATGTCGTAGTTATGAACATAATACTTCCTCTTTCCTTGGCACAATGATTTCTTCCACAATATTTCCAGGAGTTAAAAATCAAAACTAAATTGAAATCAATAATTTCACTTAGAAGATTAGGTTGAATAATAACCAAATCCTAAAATTCATTTGATTGAGGATGAATAGAGCTATGTTCATATTTCTTCCAAAATTAAAAATGTACACTTCCCATTATCAAACCTAACAAATAAAGTAATTAGAATTAAGAATGTTAATGAATCACTTCAAAATATTAAGTAACAAACATAACTTAACAACGAAAAAATTTTTTTAAATTAATAAATATTAACTAATCACTTCAAAATTTTCATTAACAAATATTACATAACATATAAGATTATTGGAATTAAGAAAGTTAAACAATCACTTCAAATTATTCATTAAAAACATTAAAATACAGTAAATAATGACAACTATGAGATAGAGTGGTTTATGTCAAAAACCATATATTTATGAATATAACCCTCATGAGATAAAAACTTAACAACTTCTATAAAAAAACTCCAAATATTAACAAAATTCCTTCTAGTGAAACAAATAAACTAAGGTGAACTTAATATAATAGAAAATTGGAAATTGAACAAGCTCTAGAAACATAGCAAATGAACTTTGGTAGAAGAAAACTAAAAGCCATAGTGAATAAAACTTAAAGTAAATTAAAATAAAATTCACTAAATCTTAAATTTAAACATAAGTTAAACAAACCTTGGGTCTGTGAGGAAGCCTTAAATGAGAAAACCCATGGTTACTAACAAGAAGTCCTTCAGTTTTTTGTAATCAAGCAAACCATAAACATTAACGACCCTAGTACAATGGTGTCGGCATATTTTTAGGTTATGTGTTTTATTTTGAAAAGGGAGTCGCCTACAGAAATTGTCGGCGAATTTTTTATATTTTAAATTTAATTTAAATATATAGTTTAAAAGATAACATTTGATTTTGAAAATAATTTTAAGTTTAAAAGTTTTAAGATATGAAATCAAACCGATCTCACATCCCAAATAGTTTATATAAACGAGCACCGCACCACAAACCGTGGATCTATCCCGAAGAATAGACACACTGCTTGATGATGGGGCTCGATTAAATGAACTATGAGATTTGTGACATCCGTTTGGTCTGCGAACCAATTTTATAAGCCGACAAATTCCCCTGTTTAATATGAAAACATTTAAACAGGGTTTATATTACCTGGGTTCTTTAAAAATTCCCTATAAGGGCAAGCCCCTATAGTTAATTACATCTTAAGTGGCGGGAATCACCTAAGAAAACTCTCGATAATAATCAATAATTCTGCTCTCAAGAATTTCAAAGTTTAAGTTTTCAAAGGGTTGAATTTTTGAAATTTCAAAAGGGATTAGCTCAAATTTGGAACATTTTATTTTGGAAATTCAAAGGAAGAAAAGTAGGAGAAATTACGGATCCGAAGCGGACTTCGGTAATTTCCCGACTATCCTATTGTTTGGCTTGGATTTAGGAAAGTCCTAATGTTTATTTAATGTTTTAATCTTGCCAATTTTAGTTAATTAGGGCTTATATTTATATGATAGAATCATACAAATTGCCTGGAAGATATGAGGGTTTATGTCGTATCGGACGACTACCTCGGAATCCTAAGACCGGTTAGGGCTTAATTTGCAATGCAAATGCCTAACGAAGAGTTGAGGATTTATGTTGCACTAGGCAAACTACCTCGAAGTCCTATGGCTTTGTTGTTTAACTCTAGGAAAGTTTTGTTGATGTAGGTTCAAGTTTTCGTCGACGACGATGGCCGTGCCGCCCACCATGCTCCGAGCTCCTTGTTGTTGCAGAGGTTTAGTTATAGAAGTCATAAATCGGGAGATGAGAGAAGTGTTTGGTTTAGAGAAGTCTTAATTTCCAAGTGTTCTTTATATTTTAATTAAAACGAGATCTTAAAGTTGATTAAACGAACCGATTAAGATCCCACGGTTCCGTCATCCCGACATCGTTATTTTCATCGAATTCACTTAGTCCAGATGAATTTGCTAAACTCAACTAAATGAGTTCCGCACTTTCATTTAGACCGTGGGAAGTCCCGTTAGCAACACGTGGGTTACATCATCCGAGGTATTCCCGATCATTCAATGAGACGTTTTAATTTAATTGTAATTGTAGTTTTGTGTTATGTTTGTGATTAAATTTTGAGTTGTCTTATATTTTGAAATGTTGTGGAGGTGAATTTTATCTTGTAGTGTCTTTTATTTTAGTTTTGGGTTTCGGTTTTGGTTTACGTCCTAAAGGTGTAGGTTTTCATGCAACTCGTTGTTTATCATGCAAGAAAAGTAAATGCGATGCGATTAAATAAGTTGCAAGAAAGTAAATTGCAACAAAATAAAAGCGTACCTGGAGGGTCTTCCCGTCATCCCAAGCTGCACTTAAAACACAGTTAGAATATTTAAGCAAGTTCCTAGGTAAAGGTTTCGGTTTTCTACCAAGTTCTTAATCCTATAGCTAGTCATTTCCTATGACGTCTAGGTTCTTTGTGTTTTTTGGTTTGAAGACGATTTTCTTCATCAAAGAACAATTAAGTTCAATTGTTCTTATAAACATCCTATCATATTGAGGAAGTGCTTAGGAGAGATCCCAAACATCTTTTCAATATCTCTAGGATTGTTTTAAGTCCAAGAGAATTTAATTATGTAAATAAATCGATCGTCCGAGGTTTTCAAATTTTATTAACTTGCTCAATGAACTAGGACATTTGAATATCCTATAAGTGAAGTAACATTTCACTTGATATTCCATTTAGGAGTTATAATAAGTAAACGCTCCTAAGAGCAAAATAGTATTTAATGGTTTGTGATTCAAATTTAAGTTCAAATTAATGATTCAAGTTTGGAATAGTGTTCAAGTTATTTTAGATTTATTTCTTTATGTCTTAAGTGAGGTTATTTAATTCAACTTAATTTAATTTAATTTAATTTAATTTAATTTGTTTAATTTAATTTAGTTTATTTATTTAATTTTATTTAATTTTATTTAATTTAATTTTAATTTAATTTAATTCAATTTAATTTAATTTAATTTATTTAATTTATTTAATTTAATTTAATTTATTTATTTATTTTTATTTAATTTATTTAATTTAATTTATTTATTTAATTTAATTTAATTTAATTTAATTTAATTTATTTAATTTAATTTTTAATTCATTTAATTTAATTTAACTTGTTTATTTAATTTAATTTAATTTAATTTAATTTAATTCAACTTTTAATCTTAATTTAATTTAATTTAATTTAATTTAATTGAAATTTTTGAAAGAGTTTAATGATTTAATTTTAGTTTAATGATTAAGTCTTTTAATATTTTAAATTTGAGTTATCATTTTAATTAAGAGTTGAATATTAATGAGATGATTAATTTAGGGATTTTTAAATTAAAGAATAAATCTCTTCCTAATAATATCCCTATTTTATTATTCTTCCAAATTCAATTAATTATTTTATTAAGGTTTATTTTAATTATTTTAAATTGTTTAGTAGGTTTCTACCCTTTAATTATTTAAATTTCAATCATCCAAATCAGATTAGGATCAGATATTTTACTTGTTAAAAATTTTTATTAAACCTAAAGTTTTAATTAAGGGTTAAAATTTTAATTACCATTTTGCCCTTTAAGCCTAATAATTTCATAACTCACTAAATTGAACTCAAATGAACTTGAAATTTTTATGTGACTTTACTTATGTGTCAATAAAGACATGAGAGGAGAAAATGTGATTTTTCTGTATTTAATTTATTTACATAATTATTTTTTAGTAGAAAATAGAAATTTCCAAGGAAAATTCAATAACATGACCAAGGGAAAGTTTCTGTCCTTAAGAAAATTAGGGGACATTCCTAATGACCAGAGGACCACTTGGACCAAATTTTGTAATTTTTTGAATTATATTTTATTTATTAGAATTATTTTAAGTTCTGGAGTATTAATTAATTTAAAAATAAAATAAATGTTGAAAAATAAATTTTATAATTTTTAAAATTTTCTCTGATATCAAGGATTCCAGAGAACCAAACTTTACAATTTTCTGATTTTTCTTTGATTTATTATAATTATTTTGGTGAAAATGCTAGAAAATACATTTTTTAATTTTAAAATTATCCTAGAGCTTTAAAAATTAATATCTCACTAAATAGACCTAGGAAAAATATGGGACTTGTTCCTAAATGATTAAAATTCAAAATATGACATTTTGGTGAATTTTATTATTTTTGTGATTTTTATTATTTTTTAATTATTAAAAATATTAAAATAATATTAAAAATCAACTTTTTTAGAAAATTGAAATTTTAATTTTCCTAAACTCCCCTGATATCAGAGAGACTCCAAAACCAATTTGGTGAATTTTTGAAAGATATTTTGAAAGTTATGAATTTTTAAAATTTAAAATGACTAAGTGGCTTAATTAACCCAATTAGTGGGGCTAACCAAGTCCAATTGACCTCAAATTTTTATGATGGGTTCCTCTGATCCTAAAGGTCAGTGGAGAATTGATTTCAAGTCAATTTGATCTATAGTTAACTCTAATTAATTAGAGACCTATTTTGGGTATTTAAGCCAATTAGGGTTAATCTAAGTGAATTAACTCAAATCCTATTTTTCTTAGGGTTCTCTGGTCATAACGAACATCACCAAATTTTCCTAAAATTTATTTCACAACATGCTATTTTTTGAAATTAAAATACTTAAAACAGCAACATGCATTTGAAGAATCAATAACTCTTCATAGGGATGACCTCTGACTTTGGAAAATTCAGAGAATGTTCCCAAATTCAGAGGCTTCAAAAGCCCTAAGGTCTCATGCCATGGTGAATTGTATGAATGCATGGAGAATTAAAATAATGTAGGGAGTAAATAATTAATTAAAAATAAAATAATGGACAAAATTAATTAATTTCTTTTCCACATTATTCTCCTCTGTTCACTGAGCAAGAGGGTATTTTTATTTTATTTTTAGGATTTTTCTACACAAAGATATGAATTTTCAAAGTTCAGGGAATTAAATAAATTAAGAAAATCCCTAATTTTCTATTTAAGTGACGCGGCGCCGCGTCAACCTCGGCGACTCCGAATGCACACGCGGCGCGCTCCCATTCGACGCCGCCATCCGCGTCGGCGCTCCCGGGACCCGCCGTATCGCTCCGTCTTCGATCCGACGCGATCCTGGCCGTCCGTCCGCGCGTGTATTAAATGGACGGCATCCGTTCATCGTCCCCAAGTGTCCTCACCCGAGAGCCGTCCACACTAAATCCTTAATATCTCACTCGATACTCAATGGATTTTCGTGTTCTTATGCTCTATAGATTCGTCTTGAAGAGACGAACACATCTATACGGTTATCATGCATCGAAATTAAAGCATTTGAAATGGAGAATCTCCGTAAGCTCGGGATGAGGAATTAACTCATACCTTAGCTCGAGAGGTGAAGCCTCGATCGGAGATGCTCGGCACGTTCGTTGGAGATACGGGAGGCTAGGGATGAAGCCCGGGGATGTGGTGAATTGCTCAGGTGTGATTTCCACCAAAGCCGATCACAACCTTTGGAGTCCGGAACAACCGGGTGGCCTCGGAGATGGGGCTTTGTCTGGTGGACACCTTCCTCGGTCCGGTGAAGGTGTAGAACCAATCAATTTTGGGATTGGTCCACCGTGGAGAAGTGTCCTGGTTTTGGGTGGAATTTCAACTCGAAATTGAACTCGCGAGAGAAGAAATGGCAGGGGGATCTCACCGGGGATCAAGTGCTCGTGTGTGGGGAGGAGTCCGGAACAATTTTGGCGAGTTTCGATAAGGTCCGGTTCAGCACCTCCCATGGCCGAGAAGGTGAGGGGTTTAAATAGGAGAGGCCGGAGGGCCTCCTGGGGAAGTTAGGGGCTTGGGATCGAGCTGCTCCGGTGAGGAGAAGAACAGCCATGGTGACCACTAGGCATGGGGCGACTCAGCAAGAGAGAATTCCAAAGTTTGGCTCCTCCCAAGGTTTCGGCCATGGTGTTTTCCGGCGGCTCGGTGGCTGGCCGGCCGTGCATTGGTCACCATCTTGTTCGGGTGGGTCGTGGTCGGGGTTTGGTGTAGGCAATCGGCAAATGCCATGTGTAAAAGGCTTGGATTAGAATGGAATGGGAGAGGGCTTATTTTGGCTCAAATTGGTCAACCCCTCCACTTGGGCTAGGTGCACCACCCAAGGCTTGGTTTTGGTCTGTGGGAAAAGTGATTTGGCTCGGCATAATCAGTAGGGTCAAGTCACCATCCAAGCACAATTGAGCATAAGCATGGTTAAGGGGAATCATGGGAGTGGTTAATCACCTTTAGGAATTAAGGAAAGAGTCTCCTCCTTTTGCCCAAAATGGCATGGTGACATGTAAAGAGGCTCTCATGGCTTGCATATGGCTTGTGCATGGCTCCATGGCTCCATTTGGCTTGGGAAAAGTCAAGTCAATTTCATGGAAATGGATTTAAGAAAAATTTTGGTATTTAGGGGTGATTTGGCATGAGGCTTGATTTGGAATTATTTGATGATGTGATTAGAACTTAGGGAATGGCTTTGATTAAATGGATGGCAAATGGAAATGTCATGTGGGCTTTAGGGCCAAATTTGGGCTTTTGTATTTGGTGGGAATGGGCTTTTAGGGAGGTTTAGGGAAATGGGCTTTTTTGAATTTTAAAATGGATTTTGGGATGAAATTTTGGTAAAGGCTTGGGCCAAATAATTGTTGAGTTTGGTTTAGGGATGCTTCATGAGTGGTTTGAAACAAATTTGAGGTGATTTGGGTTTGAATTGGGTTGGATATGGGCCTTTTTGGTAAAGTGGCTAAGGTGGGCCAAAATGGGCTACCATGGGCCAAAGTTGGGCTAGAGTTGAAATTGATGTAAAATTAATGTTGGGAAATGTTTATGGGAGTGTTTCAAAGAGGTTTTGGCTTTAGTTAGGTTTTGATTTTGGGATTTGGGCTCATTTGGGCTAGATTTGGGTTTAGGTCAAAAATGGGCCTTTTAGCTTTGGGTTGAATTTGAGTGGGGTTTGGATCAAAATTTTGGGCAAATCATGTTAGTGTTTTGTTTATGGGGATGTCAAGGAAGGTTTAGAAAAGATTTGGGTTTAATTGGAATTGAATTGGGTGAGTTTGGGTTAGGTTTGGGTCATAGGTCCAAATTGGGCTTTAAGGCCAAAAGTGAAATTGGATCCAAATTTCAATCAAATTGGGCTTGGATTTGGTCTAGATTGGTGTTGGGGATGTTGAATTGAAGTTTAGAATTGAATTGGATCAGAATTTGGGTCAATTGGGTGGGTTTGGTTTGACATTGGGTTCATTTTGGGTTAAAATGGGTCAAATTGGGGGTTTTGATAAAAGTGGGGTAAATTGACAAAATTGGCTCATAGTGTAGTTGAATAAAATGAAATTGGGAATATTTGGGATTTTCCGGAATTTTCTGGGAATTTTCTGAATTTTTGGATTTTTTGGCTAGGAGGGGTATTTTGGGTATTTGGAAGGTATTGGGGGGTATTTTGGAATTTTTAGCATTTTTGGGTATGGATGATCAATTTAAGTGGTGTGGAAATGTTTGGGATTGATTTTGGAGAGTTTTGGGTAATTTGGAAATTTTTGAGAAATTCGGGTAGTTTGAAAGCATTTGGTAGGTTAGGCAGGGTGTAGGGTCCCGGGGTCAAAAATTGAAAATTTGGAAAATTGAAGATTGGGTGGATGTAAGTGGAATACAACCATTTTGGTTGAGCCATGAAGCCATATCAAGCCCACATGAGCCATGAAGGGACTCATTTGAGGCACTCACTATGTTGTTCCTAACCCTCTTAGCCAAGGGCTTAGGGGTTAAGGACCATCCATGTGAATCACCTACATGAGTCAGGAGGTTAAGTTGGGTAAGGGTGTGTTTGTGTTTTTTAGGAGGTGTATGGAAGTGTAGTGTGTGTGTAGTGTATGTGTATGTCGGCCCCATCACTGCACTGGGCCACTCGTAGGCGCTCTTAAGCCAAAGAGTCCTATAGGAACTCATCTTTTAAACTTCCACATTTGATTTCAACCCTCTAGGTGATTAGGGGTCTATAGTCAAGTTTGTGGAGTTTGCGAGGAGTTTAGAAATAGTTTGAATTTCTAAAAGGTGGGTCCCAATTCTAATCCTCTAAGATAGTCAAAGGAAAAGCCTAAGGCTAGATCCTAAGTACTAAAGAGAAGAAGAGAAGACCTCATCAAAAATGAGGTCAACAAATGGAACCATGGAATCTTGACTAGGTTGTTAAAATAATGAAAGTAGAAACATTTAAATATAAAGTAAAAGTCACTTAATCTAATAATGATCAAACCATGAAATATGAAAGCCGTTAAAACGTAAAGCAAACCTCTAATGAAAAAACATAATTGAACATAATTTAGCAATAATAATAATAAACAACTAGGTCTATAATGTTCTCTTAGACATCACTACACATAGTTGCTAACAATAATCTTCAATTCAAGATATGTTAACTACTTTTCCTGACTAATTCGATCAAAAACCAGTCACCCTGGGACAATGGAAGGCCATGGGCATCTTGATCAGGGTGGTCTCAAAATGAAACATAATTAATCTTCTCTCTTCACCGCTTCACCCACTTAATAGACATCATAAAGCACTAATCTTATAGACGTCATATGAGAAGATAAGTTTGTCCTGTGATTGATTTTTTTGCTCGTTAGAAGCTTACTAGGATGAGTAGATGATTCTCTATGGCACTAGGTTGTGGTAAATTTTTCTTTACATGTTCTAGGCTGCGATATGAAGCTTAGGCTGTGCTAACTCTATTTTTGCAAGGCTGCTGCAGTTAAAATGATTAAGCTGTTGCAGTAACCTGGGGTTTATTTCTTCGTTATATTTTTGTTTCTAATGTTAGGATGTGTATTAGTTAACTGACTATCAACGTCAGAAACATCCAAAAAAAGATAAATACTGAAGCGAAAGACAAACCTCAATTAAACCAACTATGCTTTGAATGATGTTCATCGATGAGTCTAACATAAGTCTAGGACTGTCACCCAACTTGTTGTCCATGGCGTGTGCTTTTGCTCGATCGGTCTGACCACATTTTAGGTTGGTGCTTTTACTTGTGTCATTTACCAAGATTACTGACAGGCTCACTAAGGTCTAAACTTTATACTCAAATTAAAATAAATTATTTTAACTTAAATTTTAAAATTAAAAACATCATGCATTTAAAATAAGAAAATTGATGTTAAATAAAATTGCGTAGTACACTTGTTTTAATTTAGGAATATCCACGAAAACATCACCATAAACATATGCAGAAACATCTTGCTTTTATTAATTGTACTTCGGACGCTTACAAATTATACAAAAGAAGATGATTTGTCCTATGAGAACCATCGCCGCATGGAAGTGAGTTCTGTCTGTACATCTTAATTGCTCTTATGAACAATTTATCCAAGCATTCATCATTATGGATCTGCATAACCTATTTCACAGCTTGCTATGATCACTCGACACTAAGAGTTAAAACCAAAATAATAAAATAATTTATTGTGGTGACCTTTAAAATGATCAAATTTTAAATGGTAAAAATATATTCGTACTAGACTTAAGACTCATACTTAGGCATCTTGATTTATAATCATGTGATAAGATCTACTACTCCTAATAAAATAACAACCCACCTTATATTGCATTCATTAGGAAGGCCTAAATGTGATTATGCAGTTTAGATGCCTGTTTTTTCCATGAAGGGTTATAAGTCCATTACCTGTGCTTTATTGTGCACTTTCTTTCCTTTAGATTAAGATTCTGAAGGTTTCCTTTTTTTTAGTGAACTTCACCTTAGTTCTATGATAATGAGGTTGTTAGTATAACTATGACATAAATCCTCATCTCCAAGACTTTCTAACGATTATATATCATGAGATTTATGTTCCAACTTTCTAATAATGTCAGGATAAAATATTGAATAAAGATCTCTTCCAAAACTGCTAAGACAAAATATATGTTTGTTGAGATGTGATTCAGATACCTCAGTATCTTTGACATTTCTTAACTTTTCATTACTTAAGTTCCATTAATAATTGTTCCACTTTTGAGCCTTTACTATATGGAATTCTTGATAATCAATCTTAGAAACATCCTAAAATTAAATTTTTTTTGAAAATAAAATCAAGTCTTATCAGAGTTTTCTTAAGAATCTACGGTTGTTTAAGATGTAATTAACTATAAGTCCTTGCACCTATAAGAAATTTGAACACCAAATTAATTTAAAATTTATCTAATCTTCGTATAAAATAGTGGAAACATTTGTCAATTTAATTTTAGATTTTGCAAATATCTAAAATTTATTATTCTAAGTAATCGAGCCAATTATAAAGTGATATTTCTATCTCTCGAGATAGTATATTACTTTGAAGCCATGTTTGACTATTTAAATAATTAAATTCTTGAATTTGTATGGTATTCAAATCCCAAGTTGAGAAATAAGCTGACATGTACATGACTTTCCCCTCTATTATTATCCTAAATGTCACGGCTCCACCCATTTGGCACTACAATGCGATATCCAATTTTTGAACTAGCACCACAGTTCAATTTTGGAGATCCATGGTATGATATTGTTTAGTGGTAGTGCAACGACATAAACTTCATGACGTTATCACATCGCTTTTATTTGGGTTGGCCTAGAGTCACAACTCTATCATTTGGCACTATGTCTCTAGACCCTTAAATTTTATCCATTGTCCACATCACTATTTCTAGCACTATGGTACCAAACCTCGATTTAGAGCAATGATATTGGTGTTCAGGACTGCAACTCTAGACATTGAGGCTACTTGCCCAAATGTCGTGGCTCTATTTATAACTGTTGTGGTGTTGTGCTCTACACCTAACATCGCAGCGCAATCCCTTGACACTATAGTACCAAGTATGACCTGAGAGTTTCTCTCTCCCAAGATATCCATTGTATGTATTGAGAGTCTTCTTAGATAACCCGCAAGATATAATTGATAAAGAATTTATATCGTTTTGAGAGGTCCCTTTGAATCCAGAATAAATTAAATTCAATTTTATAGATGGTTTAGAGACCAGCAGTATTGTAAGACTCTTCTAGTATAATCCTTAGAGTTGAATATAATCTAATTTATTTTAGACCACTTTTCTTCATCATATGTTACAAGATTTGCCATTTAGGGCATTTTTGTCTCTACCATTTTTATTTCTTATTCCCAATATTCATTCATCTTAGTTTCTTTCTTTTTCTTGCTCTATTTTTGTTCTGAAATAGAAGCTGTTTGAGAAGGGAAATCAATAAAGGAGTATGTATAAAGATGACCACCCTATGTTGGAAAGAAGAAAACAATATGGGGGCGCACAAAGTTGTAATAAATAAACCTTATAAGTAAATTTTTGTGAGCTTTTATATTTATTATTTGATCATGAAGATCAAAATAGAAAGACTAACCATAAACATGTTTTGCAGCTTACATATGTATGGATATCTAAAGCTGATCTTGTTGATTCATTTTCAATTATCCTTTGAATCTCTAATGCTTAATTTCATAGCGATTAAACTTATCTCTTTTCTTAAAAAGCTCTTTTCTAAGTATTTTTATTTCTTGTACGTATGAGCAAACTATTATATAATATAATGTGCTTGGATATACGAGAGTTTTAAATTTTTGAGATTAGTTTACATGTCACCCATCTTGAAGTTTAATCCAAAATTTGAATGTATACTATTGGCCAATAATAGTTTTGAAAAATAAACTTCTGATATATTGAACACTTGCCTTAATCTTTATAATTTTTTTCTCTTTTCTAAAAAAATATGGTAGTTCTTCAAATTAATGAGGAGAATATTTGCCTTTTCATGTGCTCATTTAGTTTTTATTTAAACAATTTATATAGAGTGAATATTCATGCACTCATTTATTTTTTATTTAAACAAGTTTTATAGAGTGAATATTATACTCCTAGCACATGTTTAGGCATCTGCATTGTCTATTATAAACCACAATTACGATCTACTTTTTTTTTCTATATTATTATATGTAGGATAACTACTGTAGTAGATAATTATAAATTTCTTTCAACTATTTATAACTAGGGATGCTTCATGTCATCCACTAAACATTTGTGTTTTATCGTCCCAATAATTAATATACTCTAATATTAGATTGATTTCACTAAATCTTCTTATTTACTCCCACTCATGATAAATTTTCAGATAATGTAGGTCGTTCCATGGTGAACCATAATTATGGGAAATTAAATTTGGTCTATAGCACTCTTCTTTTGATACGAAAGTCAATACAACATATTTCACTTTACTGATCATGTCCAGTAAAGGAAGTATTCCAACTCCCTTATCCATCTTGTTTTGTTTTTTGAAAAATTTAAAGAGGCTTAGTTGAGGTCTATGATTTACAAACAGTTATCTACAAAAATGAATGCAATTTCTAACAAATTTCTTATTCTGACATGTGCATGACTCATATCGATTAGCATGTCATTTGTCTGACTTCAATTTTAGATGTTTTTATCTATTTGATCATGTGTCTTAGATGTAATCTTTGCATTGATTATTTAATATTTTTGTTGTGTTGTGCCAAAACTTATTTTACCTTTTTATAGATATTTGTTGGTTCTTAATTTGCTGTTTATTTCTATTTTGATGGTTTCTTACTTGGACTGATTTCTCTGCACTCCTCTTTTTTAGTAAGCTCTAAAATATAATGATAATCTTACAATTTAATTTGGATATCATTATAATATCTTTGGATATCATCATAGTCTTATTTGTTTAATACTAAGCAATTATTTGTCTTTCCCTATATGTGAATGGAACAAACTCTTTATTTGAATAATTAAACAAATAATTTTCTATTAATCGTAGAGCCTCTTACATATATTCAAAATCGCTCAAAATATTAAAGTTGATGTGAATTTCAATAATACTTCATTAGAGGAATTTGTTAATATGATTCATGGTTTCATAAATACTTATTGTTCAATATCAGTATAAAATTGATATTTTAACGGTCATTACGTATAAATATTTACAAAAAATAATAAATTTAAATGACACGTAGTTGATAACTTTATTTTTTGTTTCATATATGATTTTCAAAATGGATACCATCCATTCAAAATTTATTTAATTTTATATAAATTATCAATTTATAAATAAAATTTAACTCAAGAATTTATTGATACAAAGAAACTACAATAAAAAAATTAGTTAGCTCCTTTAAAACTTGAATACCATAAGAATCAAATTATTTAGAACGTCTCCATTATTTTATTTGTGTTTAATAAGAAGAGAATTAATAATATATCCTCTCATGAATTTATTAATTGTGTAACAATCTATTTTGCTAAGGACAATTAAATCTATATCTCAAATAAAAAAAATTGTTAGACAATTTATTTAAATTAAAAGATATTTTTTTTTACTTCATTGATAATATATTTTAAGAATGATATTATAATGATTTCTATGTATAAAAAATATTAATTATTTTGATATAATGAATAAACAACCACCACAATTTTGTTATGATGCACCGCCGCGTTAGGTATAGGCTGAAACCCGAGAGCACAACATTCTAGCACTTTGTGGGGAGTACAACAGTGCCCAAATGCAATGCCCCAACGCTTAAACCAGTAGGCCGCAATGTCCATTCCAAGTTTAGAACATCATACTTGGTGAAATATTGAGAATCTATTTTTTTCTTAGATTTTTTGTAATTCTTTTTTGGGGCAATTACATACATAGTGCACAGTTCATCTGTATTTACATATCACACCTAAGCATTCATATTTACACACATAACATTCAAATTTTTAATAACACATCAAAATTAGCACTGATGCCACTTTTTAGGAGTGAAATATACATGAAAGTATAATTGTGAGAAATATAAATACACAAGAAGTGTGTGTTAGATGGGTAAATTTTCCTTCGTTTTTTTGGTGATGTTAGCCTATAGACATTTCGAAATTCAATGATGCTATAGGGCTGGTTTATGTTAATTGAGAAAATAAAATAGCTAAATCCTCTTACAAATGGAAGTTCTAGCCACAACTAGCATGTAATGGGGTAAGCGGCACAACTTATTTAAAAGTCGCAGGCGGCAGGGTTGTACGCCAGAACTCACCGGCCCACATTTCCCTCTCTTTCCCAGCACCGCCCCTTTCCACCTCCACCACAGTCAATTCTCTGTTCAACCGGTAAACTTCAACCCCAACAACCAAATTCCCATTCCGATCCCGCACCGCCATCCCGGCCCTCCCCTTCTTCCCTTTCCTTTTCACCACCAGCCCCTTCCCTCTCCCTATCTCCTCCACCCTCCGGAGCACCTCCTCAGGCACCTCGCTGATTACGAACCGTTCCCTCGCCACCATCGCTCCGATTAACCCCGAAAGATCCAATCCCGATGCGAATCCGATAATGTCGAATGCATTTAGCTCCCTGTCCTCAACCTCCAACTCTTCTGCCTTAGATGATACCTTTCCATCCTCCGGCAAAATCTCCATCGCCGACCAGTCCTCTTCTTCGACCATTTCTGCAACCCAAGGATCGCGGAAAATCTCATTTACGGTGATTCGTGTATCGGGATTCGTGTCCAGGAGGCGACCGATGAGGTGTTTGAGCTTCGGCGACGTCCATTTAGGGCATCGGTATTCTCGACGGTAAATCTTGCGGTACAGTGTCGTGATATTGGTGTCATTGAAAGGAAGATAACCGGCGTTGAGGGCGAAGAGAACGACGCCGCAGGACCATATATCCGCAACGGCGGGACGGTAGCCCTTTTGAGTGAGGATCTCTGGGGCAACGTAGGCAGGTGTGCCGCAAAGCGTGTGGAAAAGCCCGTCGACGGGATTCTTATCAGGGGCTGCAGCGAGGCCGAAGTCGCAGAGCTTGAGATTCCATCGGTCGTCGAGGAGGAGGTTCTCAAGCTTAAGATCGCGGTGGAAGATGCCGTGGGAGTGTCCATAAGCGACGGCGGAGATGAGCTGTCGGAAATAGCGGCGGGAGAGGTGTTCGGGTAAGCGACCAAAGGAGGCTATGCGGGAGAAGAGATCGCCTCCCATGGCGAGATCGAGGACGAAGTGAATCTTGGTGCGGGAGGCTAGGACTTCATGGAGGCGGATAATGTTTGGGTGGCGGAGGCGGCGAAGGATGGCGGCCTCGCGTTTAATGTGGTTAATAAGGTCGTTTTTGGCGATAAGGTATTTATTGAAGGATTTGATTGCCACGTTCTGTCCAGTGAGAAGGTTTTGTGCTTCGTAGACTTTAGCGGAAGATCCACAGCCGAGGAGGCGGACTAGTCGGTATTTGCCAAGGAGGATATTGGATTCTAGGGCAATTTCCGGTTGCGATTGTACTTGGGAAGAAGCCGGCATTATTGGTTCTATCTTGCACTTGTTTTGTTGCTTCGCTTTGTTTGCCTTCGTGTTTAATTCTCTTCTGGAGAGATTTATGCGTGGAGCGTATCCTGCCGCGCATTCTCGTTTCCATCCGTTTCTCACTGTGTCGCCTATTTGACAAATTTTCCGCGCTTGGATTCAACGTGTTTAACGTTTTGCCGTGTTTACGTCTGTTTTCCTTCGTTACACACAACAAAATGTTTCTCCAATGATTAATTATTGTATCATAAGTTCTTATACAGTAATACAGATTTACATCAGAATTTTTATTAGGATTTATCACGGGGTGAGCCTGTTTTGACACGTGATAGTACATTGACAGAAGTCACGTCTAAAACACGTCAATAATTTATTGTCTCCAATAGTTTTGATATTACTCAGGTTTATTTACTTTATGACCAGGTCGAGTTATATTTGAAAGTGACGTCCCAAATTTTGTTAAACATTTTTTTATCTTTTATTTGCTAATTTAAATAAATATTTTATTACTATTAAAAATATATGTTTATAAGTTACAGAAAATTGATAATAATTTGCTTAATAGTATTTTTGATATTTTATGGATAATAAAAAATTACGTTTTTTTAATTTATTCATCTTATGAGTTCAAAATTTTCCTTATTAAATATTAATTTAAAAGAAATTAATAGTATAATTTGTCGGTTTTGTATCTGTTTAATATTGTCTATCAAATGTTAATATGAATGTAAGACTCAATTCTTTACCTAAGTTTTTAGCCGTTTATTTAATATTTTAATCTTATTTTTACTTCCATTAATAAAAATATATCTTAAGTGCATATAATCTTACAAATTTATGTAAGATTATTAAATAAAATTTTAAATGGTTATTAAATTATTATTAAAATGAGATTTTATTAAAATTAAACTGAACTAACATAGGAGAATAATGTGGAATTAGTTTGAAGTTTATTTGAAGTATATTTTATTATTAATTAATTAAATACTTTTCATAATCTTTTGATTATCCATTTGCATAGACACTTCACCATGGCTTGATCTTTGGGGATCTTATTCCCTCTGTCATGGAGGATCTTCCCTGATTTTTCTATGGTCAGGGGAGATCTCTATGAAGAGATCTCTATTTTTCAAGTTATATGTGTCATTTTTGGTATAAAAATTATAATAATTAAAATATTTATCAAAACAATCCAAAGTAAATTTTGATAGGTTCACTATAACCAGTGGAACATAGGAAAAATATAAACTTGATTTAAACCATTAAGTATAACACTAATTGTAATTAAATAATAAAACTTAAATAAAAATAAATTGGATTAAATATGAATGTAACTAACCTAAAAATCACTCTCCATTGTAATTTAAATTAAAAAGAACTTCTTATAAAAATTTCAATTCAATTGTTGTTAATTTAAATACTTAAATGAATTTTCTTAGTTAAATCACATTTTTGGACACATATATTTATAATAATTAAAATACACTTCAAAAAATTACCAAGTTAATTTTGGGAGTTCTCAGAAGATTCTCTAAAAAATAAAATTGTAAATAAAATAAAATTTTTATTTTTAAACATTATTTTATTATTTAAATAATTAAAATTAATAAAATTCACAAAATTAATAAAATTGATGGAAATGTTCTAAATTATATCTTAATCATTTAAGAATAATTGCAATAATTTTCCTATCTCTATAAATAAAGATATTAAATTTTAAAGGATTAAAATTATTTCTAAAGGCTAAAAATAGAGTTTCCTTAATTTCTCACTAAAATAATTCTAATAAGTAAAATATAAATCACAAAAATATAAAATTTGGTCCTTTGGATACCATGACATCAGAGAGATTTTTGAAAAATATAAAATTTATTTTTCTAATAAAATAATATTTTATATTTAATTAATACTACAAAAAATTGAAATAATTATAATAATTAAATTAAAATTCAAAAAATCATGAAATTTGGTCTAAATGATTTTATGGACTAAGTGAACCTCCCATAATTTTCTTAAGGACAGAAACTTTGTATTAACTAAGTTATTAAATTTCATTTGAAAATCTCTATTTTGCATGAAAAATAATTATATAAATTAAATTAAATTAAATTAAGAAAAATCACATTTTCTCCTCTAATGCTTTAATTGACCCATGGGTGGGGTAGCATAAAAATTTTGAAGTCATTTGAATTAAATTTAATGAATTATTAAGTGATAAGGCCTATAAGAGCAAAACTGTAATTTTAAAGAATTTAGCCTTAATCAATATTTAGGCTTAATTAGAGTGGTAAGTGGGAAAAGTATAATCGTAATAAATATGTTTGAATGATTGAAACATATAAGAGATAAGTGGTAGAAACTAATCTCACTTTTGTCACATTAAAGGATAATTTGACAATTTTTT
Organism: Papilionanthe hookeriana x Papilionanthe teres; assembly: GCA_022702705.1. NCBI lineage: Eukaryota > Viridiplantae > Streptophyta > Magnoliopsida > Asparagales > Orchidaceae > Papilionanthe > Papilionanthe hookeriana x Papilionanthe teres. The sequence continues at coordinate 21,299,035 of CM040426.1, forward strand.
TAATTATTTTATTTTGGAAGAAAATTAAACTAAAAGATTGTTATGGTTAGGGGTTTGACATTGGAAGTTAATAATTCATCAATTAAATACCCCTACTTGATTTTTAAATGATAATTCATTAATTTGATAAGAATCATAGTTATATAACTATACTTATCTAAAATTTACAAATGTACCCATTAAAGTCTTAAGGGCTTGGTAGTGAGATTAAACTTAATCAAATTTAACTAATGAGGTTTAGAAAAGCAAAATAAATTAATTTTAAACACATTTAAAACACTACAAGGCCATAAAAATTGGTTGAATTCTTTTATAAATTAAGTTGCCTCTAAGAGCCCCACTTACATAATTCTGAAATTAAATATCAAGTGATATTTACCCTACCTTTTGGGACAATTAAAACATTGGTTCATTGAGCATAAGGGTGTAAAATAGATGAACCATTTAATAATTATGATAAGCTCAAAATGAACTTAAGAAAGTTCAAAAGGGTTGTAAAATATCTAAATATCGCCCTAACTTTTTTCACAAGTCTTCTAGACATCTTGTAGGACGATTAAGTCTATCATACTTATTAAAGAAAAATATTTCTCAAATGAATAAATATGACCCACAATGTTATGACATAAGGTTTTGTAGGTTTGTGACGAACCTATCTATATGCTTTAATTTCCTGCAAATTATAAATGTTTATTGCAAGATATTAAAGTTTGAGGTGGAGGAACGAGAAGACTTGACAGGTACGCTTTTACAAGTTTATAATACCTTCTTTTTTGTACTGCTTTCACTTTACTTTTCCTGCTAAAAAGTTTGCATGTTAAATAATAATCTCACACTGCATGAAAACCAAAACTATTGGGATAGCCACAAAACTAAAACAAAAAATCCAAATTAAACCTAAAATCAAACAAGATAAAATTCATCGCCACAACAGTTAAATTATAAGACAATTCAAAATTTAATCACAAACAAAACTAATATCACAATTGTAATAAATTAAAACATCTCTATCGGATGATCGGGAATGCCTCTTAGGATGCAACCTACGGCTTCTAACGAGATTTTCCACAGTCTAAGTGAAAGTACGTAACTCATTAAGTTGAGTTTAGTAAATTCTTCTGGACTAAGTGAATCTGAAGAAAATAGTGGTACCGAAATGAAGAAAGCGTGGGATCCTATTTTGTGTTGCTATAATCAATTTTAATATTTCCACAAATAAGATATTAAGACATCTCAATTTAAACATTTCTAAAACATGCTACTTTGACATTTCTAAAACTAAACCTGCTACGATGAGGAACTTGGAGCTTGCATAGTGGGCAGCACGACCACCTTCAACAACAAAATTTATTAGAACTAAAACAACAAGCATATGACTTCGAGGTAGATTGCCTAGTGCAGTATAAACCCTCACCTTATCTCTTTAGGCTTTTGCACCTTCTGCAATATAAGCCCTAACTCTTCTTAGGTTCTAAGGTTGTCATCGAGTATGACATAAGTCATCCTATCTTCTAGGTTATTCACAAGATTTGTATCAAGTGAATGTAAGCCCTAAATAATAGAATTGACAGGATGAAACATTAAATAAATATCTCAAATCGAAGCCAAATCATAAGATAGTCGGGAAGGCACCAAGATTTCTCTTGGATCTATGTTCTTCCTCTAGCTGTCTCTTCCTTTGGATTCCTACAATAACTGTTCTGAAACTTGAGCGACTCACCTATTGAATTTCCTACTATCATATTTTCTTGAAGATCCTACCATTTGGAAGTCATGAATAAAATTTTTCCTGATCTTTATCAAGAGTTTTCTTAAGTGACTTCGGTTATTTAAGATATAATTAACTATAAGGGCTTGCCGTTATAATAGACTTAAAGACCTCAGATTAATATAAATCTTATTTAATTCCTTCATATTATATAGGAGAAATTGTCGGTCAACGTGAATGGTTCGCAGACAAAATGGATGTCATGAATTCTTTAGTTTATTTGATCAAGCCTCACCACCATGTAATGTATCTATTCATCGTGATAGATACACATCATGTGGTGAAGTGGTCGATTATTTAAACTATTGATTTTATGGAATCAGTTTGATTTCATATTTTAAAATTAAATTAATATTTTCCTAGTATATATATATATATATATACACATAAATCAAAATCCCAAACACACTCCCGCTGCCGACAGAGAAGACAAGGAACCAAATGGTCCAAACTTCTTTAAAAAGGATGTCCCTAACTAAATTTAAGCGCATTTGAAATGGCTAGATGGTTGAGTGATAGATACAAGGTGGTTAGAAGTTGGTTATTGTAAAAAAAGTTGACTTGAGCTCATTAATTGAGATAAATAGTGCATTTAGCTTCGGTCAAATAAAATTTCCAAGCGAAGATATTGTCTACCAAAGTGAGCCAAAACTCTTAAAAGAGAGGAAATGACGAAATTTGGATTGTAGATTTTTGATTGATTTTATCTAATCAAATTTTATATTGTTGAATTTAGAATAGCTTTTATTAAAGTCCCAACGTTATTTGAAGTTATATTGAGGTGATTATGGTCAAATTATTTTTTTATTATCAAAATTATCGTTCTTTCTTGTGATTATTGTCAGCTTAAAAGCCTCCAAATGGAGTTTTTAGGTGCGGAGGGACTCATTTAAAAGGTTATGATGATATGAATGCAATGACGAACTCCTTTTTAAAAAATAACGACTTGCTGAGAATTTTTTATATGAGACCACTTTTCGTGCATGGAAACCCTAATGCATAATTTTACGTAAAAATTGTGTCTGATGACTACCAATTGATTTTCATCCTCATAATATGTGTCTATGAATATCATACAACTTACAAAATGTAGTTTGGTTGTCCAGATTGGCTCATGTTAGAAATGATAATTTTAAGAATTGTGATGATAATATTCATGTATGAAAATTTGAATTAAAGAGTCATACGTAAAATTATTTCAAACGAATGTTGAACTTATTTTCATAGTATTTTTATGTGATAATAAGTCTCATGCACTTTCAAAATGAAGACTTCAATCCTATAATAATCTCGGAAGAGAAACCGATGATCTCAAAGTTTTTGTGATTAAGGCTGTTTTTAAAGTTATCTTCGGGTTTGATTAAAATTGATTGTATTTGAAGATTGTTTTGTCTAATTTATTTTTATTAAAGTTGATTTTTTTTTAAATTAGGGCCAATTCGCTCGAGACTATGCTTAAGTGAAACACAGTTTTGTTTAAGCCAAAAGATAAGATTGACGAAAAATGAGGTGATCAACAAAACGACAGTGTCGTTGATGTGGCATGGACACACAATCAATCAGATGCCACACTCAAGATGAAGAATTTGATTTTTGACATGGCGTCGTAGCGCTAAGCATGACACTGCAACGCCTCCCTCGCATGTCATTTTGACTTTTTCATGTCCTCTGTCTTTCGATTATCTTTTTGCAATTGGGTCATAAAAGCAAATCAGAGGTCTATGTGCAATTTCATGGCAAGTTCTGCGGGATTGCACATCTAGGCGTTTTTGTGAACCAATGGCATGAAAGCAGGTCGGAAATCACCAATTTGCAAGTTTGTCATAAAATGCAAGGAAATGAGTTCTATGACGCTCGAACATTGTCATTAAAAACATGCTAAAAATGACACCAACTCCAAATCTAAGAGATTTTTTTAGGGATACATCAATAACATAACTACATAGAATATACATGATTTTAACTTAATTTAACTTATGGCATAGCAGGTGAGTCATGACATAGGTATCTGCCTCTTAGGAATATCGAGTGAGCTCCAAGTTCACGCCAAGTATGGTAGTCAAATTTCTCTACTGAGAAAATTCCTCATGTGAGTAACATTAACTAGGACTGTGCCACTCCATGAGTTCCAATTTATTTCACTATAACCCAATCATGAGCACCAATAAAAGGCTAATTTCTTTTTATGATTTGATGAGATCCATCCCATAACTATTCTTGGCTTTAATCGGCTTGTGACAAATTTAATGTTGAAGGCCACCCAAGCTAATTCTTAATCAATCATTTGGTGAACTATGTTAAAACGCTCGTTGTGAATGCATTAATCTAACCAAGATGGTACGAGTGAAATGTCAAATATTAATAAAAAAAAGTAACAAAAACAAAATTTTAAACTCAACATTTTCTAATAATATAAGTAATGTAAAGTGCATAGAATATAAAATAATTTGAAATTTAATATAAACTAAACTGTAATGATATAGACAAATCATAATTAAATGAGTATTTTATTTAACTTTTGGAGAACAATCTATTAAACATTAATAAATAAACATCAATAAACAAGGAGGAGGGATACTACTCCAAGCGCGTTTCCCGGTTTTGAATTCATCTAATCCATTACTTGAATGACATTTGGCACATACGATTGGCACGGCCGGTTACGCGGAATAATGTTTTCAAAGCCGGTTATTTAAAAGAATATTACCCCAAACACGTTTTCCATATTTCTATTTCTCTAACATATTTAATTTACGGTATTTTGATTTGCACGGATTTTTTTTCTTTTTTCGGGCAATTTAAGATAGCTTTTAAATTTAAAGTATAAGCCTATTCTTCTAAGCTCTGCAATTTAATGCATCAAACAAAAGGCACCAAATTTGGCTTCAGCCTTCATCTGTCAACAGATTATTATAAATTACTCTTTTTAAACCTCTCAATTATTATTTTTAAAATTATTCACTTCAAATTTTAGTAAATCAGGGATTTAAATATATCCACTTTTTATTTTTTTTACATGTCTAATGCCAAAATTTTAATCAGAATTATACCCTATTTCTCGTATATATTTGGTATTAGCACATACTAATATGTTATAAAAAATTAGGTGTTTGATACGTAATTACGTAAGAATTATGGAATATGTATAGGTAAATCCTAAAATTATATCAGGATATTTTGACATATCTAATGTCAAAATTGGCTACTTTATAGTAAATTCCATTTATTTCATGCATCACAATGTTATCCTTCCTTCCTTTTAATGTAACTATTAAATATTATAAAGAAAATTTCTTCAGCGAGAATAAAAAGCGATTAAAACTTTATATGTTTCATAAGTGATCAAACACAACAGCTCAGGTTGTTTAGTGGGGTAAATTCATTTCATATTAAGATAATCATCAATTAGATGTTGAGAGATTAAGTTATAAATTGGCTTGCTCTAATAACCTTGTATAACATAAAAATCATGACGACCATTGTTTCCTTAAATCTTAATTTCGCAGCGCAGGAAATTACAAGTAAATGACAGTATAACTCAGTAGGTTTTATCTAATATAATTAATAAGGATATTTGATACCCATCAATAAATTTTCATTATATGACATGATATGAATTTGAGATATTTTTAAATAATAAACATTCAAACTGAAGTTAAAAATGATCCAAAACTCAAATTTCAGCAAACATATAGTCAAATTGATCGGCTCAATCAGACGAATACAATAACACTAAAATTGGTTCAATTTAAATCAAATCAAGCCCAGATCAAGCCATTAAAATACTTTATAAAGCTTCGAGTGGCTAACTGGAGGGTCCAACAAATTACAAATCTCACAATCATAAAAACGAACGCCTTGATGAGACATATCCAAAGAGCTCAAGATCACTCAAGTCCGACATCATATAGGCACCAAAATATCCACACTTTGTCGCTAGATCGTGGAAATATTTCTTTGTTATACACTATGGAGGCCCAAATTTTTTCTTTATTTGTCGAGAAGGCCACTCCCAGACTCTATAAATAGAGCTCTACCCCCTTCATAAAGGGGGGCCGAAATGGAGGACCTTGAGTTAGAGCTAGACCGTAAGAAGAATGAATCGAATTTCAATGTTGTTTTAGACCAAAGACCCGACGGATATTTCCTACTCCTGCAGATGACTACTGTTGGCCGCTGTTCGTCAGCCACTATCATCACATCCAACCACCCTTTGCTTCGTTAATGTTGATGACTCTTATATCGTAATGATTCATCTGGAAGACTGTCTAACGATGCTTCCCAAAGAAGGTTTAACAATGCAACAACACATCATAAAGAAGGTTTAATGATGCACGATGAATACGGTGCAACGATGTACCCCAAAGACTGTGTAACGATGCATCTCAAAGACGGTGTAATGACTCACCCTAAATATGGTGTAATAACAAACCTTAAAGACGATGCAACGATGCTCCTTGAGGACTACGTAACCACTCACCCCAAATTCAATTGAACTCCCGATAATAACTACTTACAACCTCTTTCCTCACAACGCCCTACTACAACCTAAGGCCTATGTGGTTTGCTACAATTACATTCCCTAACTAGGGTCTTTACAACTAACAAATGCTACTAGAGCTCCCTACTATAGTTAATGTGACCAATTACGGCTCACATGACTCACAGTTCATTCAACTCTCAAATCTAGGCTCTGCATTCTATATAAATTATTAGGGCTTCCCACTACAGCCTATGTGGTCAACCATGTTATACACACCTCATCGTTCATGCAGTTCCCAACTTCAGCTTACACGACTTATGGACATTATTACAACCGAACAAATACATCCCATGTAACCAACAATGACCTATGTGGTCCACAACTCATATAAACTTCACTTTTTGTGACCTACAGACGTTATTACAACTGACCACTTTAGCCTGCACAACCAACCACGACCTACATGGTCCACAACTCATGTAGCACCCAATTCCAACTTCTATAGCCTACAGATGCTACTACAACTCTTCAAGTGAACCAACATGACCAACTATGATTTACGTGGTCCACAATTCATGCAATTCTCAATTGTGGCCGTTATGGCTAACCGACATTATTGCATCTCACCACTATAATACAGAGTCAACTATAGACTACGTGGTCCACAACTCCTTTAGGTCCCAACTTCTGCCTTTATAGCCTATGAATATTATTGTAGCTCTCTAGAATGAACCATGCAACCAATTATAGTTTACATGGTTCATAGTTCATTCAACACCAAACATTGACCTTTATGGCCTACGAACTTTATTGCAGCTCAGCACTACGATCTATGTCACCAACTACAACATAAGTGGCCCTTAGTTCATTGATACACCTAAAATATATATTATTTTTATGCAAATTTTTATACCTATTTTTGATGACATTGCACAGTAATGGAAGACATTTTGAGTTTTTCTTGCAAGTATAATGAAAATGAGTGATTATGATGAAAGGATACAAAATTGGATCAAATTTGGAGCAAAAAAATTAAAAAAACGAAAAATTGGACATGGCGGCTAAGAGCCTCCTGGTCGGCGCTTAGCCGCCACAGTTAAAAATTGAATTTTATTCATTATTGGCGCCAATTTCAGGGGGTGTTTGAAGCAACTTTTGGTGGTGACTTTCTTAACTTCCCATGGGTGGAAAATTTGAATGAAGGGATGCATCTTTTGGTGGATACGTTGAATCGGGACATGATTTGAAGAGACACCAAGGCACCTTTTGGATTATTATTAAAGTTATGTCAAATGTGTGTATGTGTGTGTGTCTTTAGGGAGAGTTAGTCTTTTAGTTTAGTTTTCAAGAGTCTTTTCTAGTTTTCAATTTCATCTTATAGTTTAAAGAGATTTACTTTCAGTCTTTTATTGTTTATAATTAGTTAGTTTGGTGTGAAACTTTCTTTCCACCAATTTACTTTCATCAATTTATCTAGTTTTTATTGAAGTTTAAAGTTAGAGTTGGAGTCAACAGAGTTGGGCGCCAACCTCTGTAGTGTTGTCCGGTGAAAAGTCAAGTTTGAAAGGAACTTTCGAAGTCTTGTGGAGAGGATTTTCAGATAAGTGTTTACTTCTGTTTTCTATATTTAGTTTTTATTGTTGTGCTTTCTTTATGATTTTTATTTTGAAATCAATGTTTGCTTGTGTTTTCTCCATGAATTCTGAGTAGTTTATTTATCTTTTTCTTTCTTAAATAAATAAGTAATTAAATTATGTAGGATTGTTGTGGAATGTATAAGTGTTTAAAGTTGGAATACGTTGTGAAGATTTAATTCCATGAACTTAATTTACTTCTTAATTTGGCCAGTTAAGATGTTAAATTTGTTGTGAGATTATGTAAGATCCAATGCGGTATTGTCTCAAACAACAAATGGTATAAATCACATTCAATTGTATATATGAGAATTGTAGTCCATATAATTGAATGCTTAGTAGATCTATTTTTAATGAGGAGTAGAATTAGAGGTTTTTAGAGTGACAGGATAAAGCCCCCTAATTTTGTTTGATATTTTAAATTTTGTTATGAGAAGTTAGCCCCTAGGTGGAGGGAATCGAGGGAACTCTAGAGTGAGAGCTAGTATCTTCCCTGCCTAACCATGTTCAAGATTTTAAAATTTCAAATTAACCAATGTTCTTTATACAACCAAGTAAGGGTAAAGAATAAATTTGCTCCTATTTATCACAACACATTTAAATACTTCCACAATAATACTTTCATAATTATTATTGCTTTATAAGAGAAAGAAAAAGATATTTTATTTCCTAGTATTTTATATCGCATTTTAAAGTTCAGATATTTTTCATTTCCTACTTAGCTTTAATTAAAAATACGAAAAATATTTTTCAAGTTTTTCAAATCAAAACATACTTACAAAAGTTTGTAAAAAAAGTAAAAGTATAATTTTCTTAATTCTTTAAAAAGTTCTTACATTTCCCTGTAGGTTCGATATCGGGGCTTAATCAGAAAGTCCTATATTACTTGATAAACGATACGTATACTTGCGTAGTAACCCATATTATAAAATCATAATACTCATATCTAAATCATCAGCATATATTCGATGTGGAGTCAAATTTTTGGCGCACATATATTTATCGAGGATCAAGTTTTTGGTGTCATTGCCGGGGAAATTAATTAAAATTGCATTTTTAAAGAAAATTAAGAAAAATTTAAATTTTTTACTTTTCTTTATTTTTGTTTGTGTGTTGTGTTTTGTTTTATTTTATTGTTGTATGTGTAGTTCAGGTTCCGAGGGACTTGTGCCTTACGATTTATAATTAGAAAGAACTAACAGAAATATCAAAAAAATTAAAAATTCTGAAAAGATAAAAATATTCAAGAAATGGCAAATCATCAAAATCAAAATGTTGGCATCCGTCAAGAATTCAGACCTTTAAGAGATTATGCTAACCCTATAGTGGATGAACTTCATGGTAGTATTCAACACCCTACTGTAGCTGCTAATTCCTTTGAACTTAAACCTGCTATTATTTAAATGTTGTCTAATAATCAGTTTGGGGGAGCAACAACTGAAGATCCTAATTTGCATCTTGCTAATTTTCTAGAGTTGTGTGCTACTTTTAAATATGATGATGTTTCGGATGATGCTATTAGACTCAGACATTTTCATTTCTCACTAAGGGATAAAGCTAAGATATGGTTAAATTCGTTAGCACCTGGATCTATCAGAACTTGGGGTTGATTTAGCAAAAAAATTTCTTGCTAAATATTTTCCAACATCGAAGACTGCGAAGTTGAGAAATGAAATTACATCTTTTTGTCAGTTTGAAGGCGAATCGATATATGAAGCATGGGAAAGATTTAAAGATCTCCTCAGGAAGTGTCCACATCATTCGATACCAGATTGGTTAATAAATCAAACCTTTTACAAAGGATTAGTTGGATCTCTTAGATCAATTATCGATGCTGCTGGTGGTGGATCATTAATGTCTAAACAGTGTTCTGATGCTTATGCTTTAATTGAAGAAATGGCTATTTATAACTTTCAATGGCCTTCTGAAAGGTTAAATCCTAAAAAGGTATCTAGTGTTCATGACAATGATACTTTTGCAAGGTTAGCAAATCAAGTTGCTGCAATTTCAAGAAAGATAGACCAATTTAGGATGAATTTTTCTCAGCTAAATTACATGATTGAAGAAAATTCATTAGGCCAAATGGTTGATTCTTATTCTTCACTGAAACTTTGAATGCTATAAGTAAGCCTAGTAATCCATATTCCAATTATTATAACCTAGGTTGGAAGAATCATCCAAAATTTAACTAGAATACCAATAATCAGAGTGGTATTAATCAATAATAGGGGAACCACCAAGTAAACCCATTGGGGAACTAGAATAACCAATGAAATAATAATTATAGACTAACCTATCCTTCAGGTTTTAACAATGCTTTACAATTAAAGGAGAAGAAGTTGTCTATTGAAGAAGTGATGTCACATATGGGAAATCAATTGCAAATTCAAAGAGCAACCATCAGAAATATTGAAAATCAATTAGGGCAAATTGCAAATTCATTAAGTAATAGATCCCAAGGAATGCTTCCAAGTAATATTGAAGTGAATCTAAGAGATAAAAATAAAGAGCATGTAAAAGCAATTCAACTGAGAAGTGGAAGAGAGTTAGAAAGTAGAGTTCAGAAAGAAACTAAAGTAGAGAAAGAAAGGATTGAAGAACCAAAAGAGGATGCTCCGAAAGATTTGGAAAGACCAATTGCTCCACCTAAGGTTAATTTGGAAAAGCCACCACTTCCATTTCCTCAGAGACTTTGTCAACAAAAGTTGGATAAACCATTTTCAAAATTCTTGGAGATATTTAAGAAGCTTACCATTAATAATCCATTTGCTAAAACCTTAGAACAAATGTTGAGCTATGTGAAATTTATGAAGGATATTTCCAACAAAAAGAGGAAGTTTGAAGATAATGAGACAGTTGAACTTAGTGAAGAGTGCAGTGCAATAATTCAGAAGAAGCTTCCTGAAAATTAAAGATCCTGGTAGTTTCAAATTCCATGTGCAATTGGAGACAGATTCTATGGAAAAACATTATGTGATTTGGGTGCAAGAATTAACCTTATGCCTCTATCAATTTTCAAAAGACAGGGATTAGGAGAAATAACCCCAACTACTGTAACTCTGTGACCCGACCCGCAATAATGCAGTAATATTCGCTTCCAAAAGATGGCCAAAAACTTGACTTAATTTATAAATAGCTGCTAGTGTATACAATCAAAATGATGTAAATTTAGAAAATATTTTTACACACTAGGGGTACTACGCAAGTATAAGTATCGTTTCAAGTAATATAGGGCTTTGAAACAAAGACCCTAGTATCGATCCCACAGGGAAGAATTATAGTGATAAATTTTCTAAATAAATAAAAAAATATATATATTTTTATCTTTTAATTTAATTATAAATTACTATTAATTTATTAGATGCAAATAAAGAAAACAATAATAAGGAAATGATTTATGAAAACTATATAAAATAAACAACTTTCTTTCCTTCAATTAATCTAAGATTTTTAAGATAATTTAATATTCGTTGGAGAATTTGATTTATGGTATTGTGCCAAATAGAAGCATTCATATTCTTTACCCTTTGATCCAGGCGCAAAGAACATTGGCTAATTTACAGATCAGGTCCGAATGTATTGTTAGTAGAATGGGTTAATCTAGGCTCACACTTCTAGATGTTCAAGGGTGGCTATGGTCGGCCCTACTAGTGACCCTTTCCTAATCTATAAATCAAATTATAAGAATTTAGTCTGTCACTCTAAAAACTTATCAATTCTACGCCCTTTAAATCTTATCTTCCTATTTATTTGCACTTCACCTTGAATAGCCCACACATGGCCTTCGACTACCCAAGGATTCATGTGACATTTACAAGTTAAGAGTTCTTCTCCTTCAAGGTCTCAAAACTCTTCAACAGTTTTAACAATTTAAATAGCCAATTTAAAAAGTAAAGTAAGATCAGGTATTAATGTCATCACAATTTTTTGAAAATATTTTGAATTTCAATTCCCCATCGAATCTTTATATTATCTTATCTATCTCTTCATAATTGAGGGAAGAAAGTAAACTAACTACTCAGAACACATTGAAAATAAACAGCAAAACATAATAATTAAACTTTGAATCAAAAATAAAAATACTTATCTCAAATATTTCTTCTACAGATCTTCTGATTCCTACTGACTCCACAGTGTAATGAACTCCAGATGCAACAACTTGAAAATAAACTCACTAAACTAAACAAAAGTGGCCCTAAATTTCTCTCTTTATTTCTCTCTCTAAGGATGAGAGATCCTAAAGTGGATAAGAGAAAGGGTTACAATGGGAGGGGCACATTTTCTGAAGAAATGGACCCCCTATTTATAGGCTTCAAGGGTTGCCTTGAGGCACCTCTTCAAAATATGTCCACATTCAATGAATCTTCTAGAAGGTCGGTCTGGAGCCTAGGGGCCGGAATCTGGCGCCTAGTCGTCGGAATCTGGCGCCTAGGCGCCAGACACCGCGTCCAGTTCTTCGCACCTCTTTACTTTGGCTCGCACCTCTTCGCGATTAAAACCGTTTTGGAGCGTCCAAATGCAATGTATCACATTTCTATTATCAAGGAACAACTGCAAGTCTTCTAGAATGTCCAATAACCGCTCACTCCGTCAAAATAACCGATCAAACGTTGTAAAAAACATGACAGTTTTTGTATCGAGTCTGGCGCTTAGGCGCCAGGCCATATTTTTTTATACTTTTTGTATTTTGCTCCATTTTTGCTCCTTTTTGCTCTTTTTTCCTTTTTAGACCTTTTTACATCACCTACATCCAAAAACACAAAAAAATACCTTTCATTAAAGCATAATATCCTTAGAAATTAATAAGAATTAAGACATAAAGAAATAGGTATTTTTTTATAGATCAAAATCCCCGGACTAAAATGTTACTTGTCCCGAAGTAACTCTTTCTACTATATAAAATATATAACCTTTGGAATAAAAGATAAATATTTAAGATTCCTTATAATTTTTTATTTTATAAAGTCTTTAGTAAATTATTAACCCAATTTCACTAACTATGTTTAATTTTAAGAATTTAAAGAATATTTAATTACCAAATCATAAGATTTCAAACTTTCCATCCATTTTGAAAATAATAGATGTCTATTATATTAAGCTTTCATAGATTATTTACAAGAAAAATATCTTCTTGAAAAATCTTTTCTAAATAAATATTTATGTATAAAAATTAAGTAAAATATGTAACTAGTTTTCTTCCTATAAGATAATTCAAGTGAAGCCAATTTTTTATTAGGCATTTCCTCAAGCTTCTCCTCTCTTCTCTTTTTTTTCTTCTTCTTTTTTTTAATAGAGAGGATTACTATATCTGGATAGCCTATTAATGATTTTGAACTTCACTATCCTTAACTTATATTTTCAAAACTTATACATTTCCACTTAATTATTATAACATAAATAAGAATTCAAAAAGATTTCCAATCTTTTCTTTTTCAAGTGTTAATTTTTTATTATTTAATATTTCTAAAATTCTATTATTTCTATCATGAATAGAAAAATTCTTTATCTTATTCTTCTTTAAGTTAAATAATTCTATTCTTAAAATCAATCAAAGTTAGTAAAATTTTTGGTTAATTTTCACTAAATTGTTTATAATTTAAAAAGTAAAAGTGGTCTCAAATAAATTCTTCATTCCTTAAGTTATGTTAAAAAGTTTTTATTTTTATGAAAATATTAGCTCTTTAAGGACAAATAAAATTTAATTTTGAATGGATTTTTCCTTCCCCAAAACTTAAGTTTTGGTATACTATGATAATTTGAAAGTATGAGAGAAAGAAAATCATAAGAATTTTTAATAAGTATGTAAAAACAATCTTAAAAAGAAAAGTTAACCTCTATCATGCTTTTATGAATAATTAAGATAAAATTTAAGCATGTATAAAAAGTAAGCAGGCTAATTTTATGATGATACTAAATTTGAAACAAAATTTAAACAGAGCAAAATTACTAATTACTAAACAATAGACTAAAACAACATATAAATTAATTCTAACTTCAGTCTCAACACAATATACTAAGAATATTTTAACAACAGAATCTTAACACTAATCAATTAACATACATCAAACACAAAACTAAACAAACAAAACAAACAAAACCAACTAACAGAGTAGCTCATCATAAAGATCAATAACTACTAGTCACTAGCTGTAGCCTCATCATCATCATCATCACCAAAGGAAAATTCTACGTCCTTAGGATCAACAAATGGTGTGAATCTAGGAAAAGTAGGGAAACTAACATCATGTTCACCCTTCGAAATCCGACTAGGGCTTCATCATACTCGAGCATCATAACTACTCTTCCTCCGGGTATAATCGGATAAATGATCTAGTTTCCTATCAATAGTATCAATCTTGCGAGTGAGTTTGAAATAACTCCCGCTGTCGCTCTAAAACTGATCATGCATTGATTCCCAAAAATCTGATGGTGGCTCAGCAGACGTAGAGGGTCGAGAAGTAGAAGGTCTACCTGGAGTATGTGCAGAAGTAGAAGGAGCGGTCGATCTCTTCCCTTGAAGACGATCATAGATACTAATACTCTCCTGCCCAATTGGCTTGGTAGACTTTAACTTCTCCTCGAAATATCGACGGTGACTCCATTACTAACACATAGTGAATAGATCGGAGATGGGAATCCCAATCCAACAGAAGTGCTAGATCTCGCAGTAGAATCCACAAAATCATAAATAATACTCCCAACATCAATAGGCTTCCTCTCCTGAATGCAGTAGTTTAAGATCGCTCGATCTCTAGTCACTTCACTCAGGTGGTTGGAAGGTAACAATCTTGTAGAAATAAAATAGTGCCATGCTTTAGAAATACGATTTAATTCGGAGGATTTAAAGTTTACCCTTTTCCATTCCTGATCTTCCAAGATCCAGTACCGTCAGTCAGATAAGCAATGATCATATCCAAATCTCCCTCGGATGGTGATAATCCGGAATAATAGCACTCAATAGTCGGTGGCGGTGCCATAAAATATGTTGATTCTTTACGGACTAAATCCTACTCCGATTCCTCCGACAAAGACTTCATAATCTTCGGCTTCGGAAAATTTGCATAAAATTCTCGAACAATCGGGATAACGACGAACAACGAGTAAAATAACAAAATCGTTGCTAATTGTGTGCAACAATAGTGTTTTCGATCATTTCTCCAGGATGATAGAAACTTCGTTCAGAAATGAACTTTCTGGACGTCGCAAATTCATGGAAGCGAAATGCGCAGCCGCAGTAGAAAATTTGCTGCTATCAAAGTTATCTCGTGCCTTCCCTCGTTTAGATTTTGGAGCCATCTAAACGTGAAAGAAAACAAGAACAAATTTAGGAATCAAAGATTTAAACTCTTTTTAAGTTTATAAAACTTAAAATAAGTTTAATCCAAAGAAATCACTAAAAATCAAAATTTTTTTTTCAAAATTTTTGGTTCTTAGCAAAACCTAGGGAAATCTATGGTGAAAATCTAAAATAAATGGTTTAAAGTGTAGATCTGATCTTGAGACGAAGAAATCGAGTGGTTTCGTGCTCAAATCCATGATGTTTTGACCTCAAAATGGATCTAGAAGATGTATTTTCACGAAAATGGGGAAGAAGATGAAGCTTAGGTGTCAAAAATGGCTTTTGAGGGTTATTTAAGTAAATTTTCGGGTACAGGCCGAACTGGCGCTTAGGCGCCGAATTCTTGCGCCTAGGCGCCAGACTCGCCTTTCACAAAAAATTATTTTTAAATTTAATTTTCCACCAAAATTTATAAATTCAACTTCCAATTACTCATATCAGAGTAGGGCTTCGATTTCTAACTTCCACAACATTTTTCAAAAATTTATAAAAATTAAATATTAAATCCACCAATCAAACATAAGGTTTCAATCAAACTCACTAAATTCCATTTATAACCTTCAATATTGACTCAATACATTCCAGATAAGTATTATATTTGATTCAAGTTCCTAATACACACTCAAACACAAGAATTTCTAAGCAAAAACAACATACATTGAACATGAAAGCAAATACACAAACAAACATAATCGATTCTATAAATCGATACAACGACTTAACAAACCATAATAACTATCTCATTACTAGAATATTCTAATCTTCACAAGGAAAATTGTGTATTCCACTTGGAAAGAACACTAACGCTCTCGGGAAATCAGTAGCCGTCTTTTCGTCAATCCACTTGTTCTTCGCATACATTTCAACTTGAGCATCTTGATAAGCCGCAAAATGATCAAATTGAAGTTTCATTTGCCATTCTAGATGTTCAACTTGATGAAACATCTCATGAAGGCGATCTCCAACGCTTTTAAACTCCGCTTCAAACTTATCCAAACGACTAGAAATTTTCTCTAAACTTACAGCGATGAAACCATTGAAGTAGGGTTGAAGATCCTTTGAAACCTTGTCCCTATCTTCTTCTCCATGATTTCTTCCTTCCATTTCTTCAAAAATTTCTCAAATCTCTCAAGAATGAAGTGCAAGGGACGTAATTTGGATTGCTTGATGGTTAGGGAAGAAGATAGGTTGATTTAAAGGGAAAATCGTGTGAAAAACTGAAAATTTTCGGTTTTTGCACGACCCTGTAACCATGGCGCTTAGGCGCCGAATCTGGCGCTTAGGCGCCGGACCTATTGATACATAATTGATTCTAGCGCTTAGGTGCTGAATTCTGGCGCCTAGGCGCCGGAACTATATTCAACTCCGTTTCGCCTAATCATCAAATTTCAAAATTTTGTCCTCCAAGATAGGTAAATTATACTGGTAAGAGTAATTTAGACTCAGTAACTCATATTGTAAACAATCATAATGAAGGTTAACTTGATCTCCTTTTTACTCATATTCAAAATAGAGTGATCCTATTTTTAAATCTTACATACTTCAAAATAATCTTCAGCCTAAGTCAACAAAGACTTATGAGCATCAAATTTTTCTAAAGCAATAAAAATTAATCAAGATCGAGGCATAACCTTACATTAAAACGCAAAAACACTCATAAACAAAGATAATTATGGGTTGCCTCCCACAAAGCGTTTGATTTAACGTCGTCAGCCCGACTTAAGTAAATCTTTAATCAGGTTGACTCAATTCATAAGCCTCTTTATAAATCTTTTTAATATCTCCCAAATAAGGCTTTAATCTTACTCCATTCACTTTAAAAATTTTTCCTGTTTTGGGATCTTTAATATCCACAGCTCCATAACGGTATACTTTCTCAACTAAATAGGGTCCAATCCATTTAGATCTTAATTTTCCAGAAAAAAAGTTTTAAACGAGAGTTAAACAGTAATACTTTTTGTCCAGGCTCAAAAATTTTTCCTGAAATTTTCTTATCATGCAACATTTTCATTTTCTCTTTATAAATTCTCGCCTTTTCATATGATTCGTTTCTTATTTCGTCCATCTAGTTGCAATAATCATTTTTCTCCTGCTTTATTCAAATTAAAATTAAACTCCTTTATCGCCCAATAAGCTTTACGTTCAAGTTCTACAGGTAAGTGACAATGTTTACCATAAATTAACTGGTAAAGTGACATTCTGATTGGTGTCTTATAAGCTGTTCTATAAGCCCATAATGCAGTATCAAGTCTATCAACTCAATCAGTTCTTTTAGGATTAACAGTCTTCTCTAAAATTCTTTTAATTTCCTTGTTTGATACTTTAGCCATTCCACTAGTTTATGGGTGAGAAGCAGTTGCAATTCTATGTTTGATTCCAAATTTTTGTAGTAATGATTGAATTCTTATATTCCTGAAATGACTTCCACCATCAGTGATAATTACCATAGGCATTCCAAATCTTGAAAATATCATTTTCTTTAAAAATTTAGAAACACTTTTGGAATCACAGTTTGGTAAAGCAACAACTTCAATCCACTTTGAAACATAATCAATCGCTAATAAAATATAAATTTTTCCAGATGATGGAACAAATGGTCCCATAAAGTCTAAACCCCATATATCAAAAATTTCAACTTCCAATATATAGTTTAAAGGCATTTCATCCTTCTTAGATATATTTTCCATCCTTTGACATCGATCACATGTTTTCACATATTGTCTCACATCTTTAAATAAGGTAGGCCAATAAAATCCAAAATTTAAAATTTTAAATGCAATTTTATCTATGCCAAAGTGTCCTCCAAAATCAGAATCATGACATTTTTAAATAATAACAAAAGTTTCCTCACAAGGTACATATCTTCGAATCATAGAATCTTTACCAATTTTAAATAAATGAGGTTCTTCCCAAATATAAGATTTAGCATCATATTTAAATTTCCTAATAAATTTGTTTTCCAAGTCATAAGGCAAAATATTGCTAACTAAATAATTAACAATATCAGCATACCAAGGTGTTTTGCATCCTTGAATAACATATAAAGATTCATTAGGAAATTTCTCATTTATATTTTATTCCGAAATAATATCATTTTTAATTCTAGACAAATGATCAGCAATTTGGTTTTTAGTTCCTTTTCTATCTACTATTTGAAAATCAAATTCTTGTAGAAGTAAAACCCATCTTATAAGTCTAGGTTTAGAATCCTTCTTAGATAATAGATATTTAATAACAGAATGATCAGTATGAGCTATGCATTTAGTACCAAGAAGATAAGGTCTAAATTTATCAAAGGCATATACTATAGCTAGAAGCTCTTTCTCAGTGGTAGTGTAATTTATTTGTGTTTCAGTGAGAGTTTTACTAGCATAATATACAACTTTGAAAATTTTCTCATATTTTTATCCTAATACAGCTCCAATTGCAAAATCACTTGCATCACACATTAATTCAAAAGATTTATTCCAATTAGGTGCAATAATGATAGGTGCAGTTATTAATTTTTCTTCTAGAATATTAAAAGCATTAATACATTCTTTATTAAATATAAAATTTGCATCATTTTCTAATAAATGACAAAGAGGTTTAGCAATTTTAGAAAAATCCTTTATGTATCTTCTATAAAATTCAGCATGACCTAGAAAACTTCTGACATCAGTAACAGTAGTAGGTGGTTGCAATTCAGCAATAATTTTCACTTTTGCTTGATCTACTTCCATCCCTTTTTGTGATACTTTATGACCAAGTACAATGCCTTCTGTAATCATGAATTGACATTTTTCTCAGTTAAGAACTAAATTTGTTTCTTCACAACTTTTCAGAACTTTGGCTATGTTTTCCAAACAAGATTCAAAAGAAGTTCCAAAGACTGAAAAATCGTCCATGAATATTTCAATTCCTTTGTCAATCAAATCACAAAATATTTACATCATACATCTTTGAAAAGTTGCTGGTGCATTACATAAACTAAAAGACATTCTTCTAAAATCAAATGTTCCATAAGGACTTGTAAATGTTGTCTTTTCTTGGTCCTCAGGAGCAATAAGTAATTGATGATAACCAGAATATCCATCCAGAAAACAGAAATATGAGTGTCCAACTAATTTATCGAGCATTTGATCCAAGAAAGGTAAAGGAAAATGATCCTTTCTAGTGGCTTTATTTAATTTCCTATAGTCAATACAAATTCGCCACAAGTAACTTGTCATGTAGGAATAAGTTCATTTTTATCATTAACAATGACAGCTTACACCTCCTTTCTTCGGAACACAATGAATAGGACTTACCCATTGACTATCCGAAATAGGATAAATAATACCAGCATCTAACCACTTAATAATTTCTTTTTTAACAACCTCTTTCATGATATGATTTAATCTTCTTTGCGATTCTATAGTAGGTTTAAAATTTTCTTCCATTAAGATTTTATGCATGCAAATGGAAGGGCTTATTCCTCTTATATCAGCAATAGTCCAACCAAAAGCTTTCTTGTAATTCTTTAACACACCTAGTAGTTTTTCTTCTTGATCTTTACTCAGTTCAGAAGAAATAGTAACAGGTAAAGTTAACGAATTTCCAAGAAACGCATATTTTAAATGGGAAGGTAACATTTTTAATTCCGAGTTCAGGGGCTTTTTAATTGATGGTAAAAGTATATCATTTTGAGTTATGTCTAAAGTTTCCCAATTATCTTTAACAAAATGAGTCTCTTCTTCTTCTACTACTTCATCTTTATCAGTTAAAAATTCAAAATTTTCTTCAGAAATGACTTTACATTTTTCTTGATAATGTTTTTCAATTAAATAATCAATTATATACACTCGATAACATTTCTCTTTATCAGGGTACTTCATTGATTTAAGAACATTGAATTTAATTTCTTGATCATTAACTCTCATGGTTAGTTCTCCTTTTTGCACATCAATCATAGCTCATCCGGTAGCTAGAAAATGTCTCCATAAAATAATATGTATCTCTTTATCTTCTTCCATATCAAGTACTATGAAATCTACAGGGAAGATAAATTTGTCCACTTTAACAAGGACATCCTCTATAACTCCTTTAGGATAAGTGATAGATCTATCAGCTAACTGAAGGGTTACAGTGGTGGAAGTAATATCTCCTAAATCCAATCTTCGAAAGATAGAAAATGGCATCAGATTAATACTTGCTCCTAAATCACATAAAGCTTTTCCACAAAATTTTTCTCCAATAGCACAAGGTATAGTGAAACTTCCAGGATCCTTAAGCTTTTCAGGTAATTTCTTTTGAATTATTGCACTGCATTCTTCACTTAATGCAACAGTTTCAAAAGCTTCAAATTTTCGTTTTGCTTAAAATATCCTTCATAAATTTTGCGTAAGTTGGCATTTGTTCCAAAGCTTCAGCAAAAGGTATGTTAATAGTAAGTTTCTTAAAAGTTTTAAAGAACTTAGAAAATTGATGATCTAATTTCTGCTGTTTAAGTCTTTGAGGAAAAGGTGGTGGTGGTTTTTCAACTTCCACATTAACTGGTATAACAGTCTAATCTTGACTAGGAGAGAGAGTTTCTTTAGGTTTTTCAATCTCTTCAACCTCAATCTCTTTTTCAATTTTATTCTGCATTCTTTCTTTTAATTCCTTTCCACTTCTAAGTTGCACAGCTTTAACTTGTTCATGTTCTTTTTCAATTTCTTTTAGATTAATTTCAACATTACTAGGAAGTGTTCCTACAGGTCTGTTATTAATTAAAGTAGCAATTTACCCCATTTGATTTTCAATATTACAAATAGCAATATTTTGATTTTGTAATTGATTATTCATTTGTAAAATTAATTCTTCTATTGATAACTTTTTCTGTTGATTATTAAATCCAGGAGGTTTATAATTTGAATTAACTTGATTATTCCAATTTCCAGTGGGATGAGATTGATTATTACCCCATTGTTGTTGTGAATTATTCCAGTTAAAATTAGGATGGTTTTTCCACCCAGGATTATAATAATTTGAATAAGGATTATTTTTACTTGCAATAGCTTGTAAAGTTTCAATAGTTTGAGAATCTTCAATATTAGCAGAGTTATTATGCGAAATATTAATTGCAAAATTATCTAATTTCTTAGACATTGCTGCAACTTGTGAAGCTAAGATAGAAAAGGCTTCATTATCGTGAATACTTGCCATCTTTTTAGGATTAATCCTTTCGGAAGGCCATTGAAAATTATTATTAGCCATTTCTTCAATTAAAGTGTAAGCTTCTTCAAATGATTTAGACATTAAAGAACCTCCAGCAGCAGCATCAATAATTGTTTTTAAAGATCCAATTAATCCATTATAAAATGTTTGAATAATCAACCAATCAGGTAAAGCATGATGAGGAAATTTTCTTAATAGTTCTTTAAATCTTTCCCAAGTTTCATATATTGTCTCCCCGTCAAATTGACTAAACGAAGTAATATCATTTCTTAATTTAGCAGTTTTAGAAGGAGGAAAATATTTAGCAAAGAATTTTTGTGCCATTTCAGCTTATGTTTTAATAGAACCAGTCGCTAATGAGTTTAACCACATCTTTGCTTTATCTCTTAAAGAAAAAAGGAAAGAGTCTAAGTCTAATAACATCATTAGAAACATTGTTATATTTAAAGGTAGCACAAAGTTCTAAAAAACTAACAAGATGTAAATTTGGATCCTCTTTTGGTGATCCACTAAATTGATTGTTTTGCACCATTTGAATAATAGACGATTTAAGTTCAAAAGAATTAGCATCTACAGTAGGTATTTGAATACTACTATGAAGTTCATCAACTGTAGGGTTAGCATAATCCCTTAATGGTTTATAAACATTTTGATCATTAAGTTCAATTGGATTTTGTAAAGTAGCCATTTCTTGAAATTTTTTAATTTGTTTTCCCTTTTAAATTTTTCTAATTGTTCTTTCTAATTCAGAATCTAAAGGTATTAATCCTTCAGAACCAAATCTTCGCATAAAACAAGGAATAAAATATATATCTCTTTTTTTATAATATATATATATATATATATATATATATATATATATATATATATATATAAGAAAATTTATACTATTCTATTTCTTTCTTCCCCGGCAACGGCGCCAAGAACTTGACCCGACCCGCAATAATGCAGTAATATTCGCTTCCAAAAGATGGCAAAAAAATTGACTTAATTTATAAATAGCGGCTAGTGTATAAAATCAAAATGATGTAAATTTAAAAAATATTTTTACACACTAGGGGTACTACTCAAGTTTACGTATCGTTTCAAGTAATATAGGGCTTTGAAACAAAGACCCTAGTATCGATCCCACAGGGAAGAATTATAGTGATAAATTTTCTAAATAAATAAAAAAAATATATTTTTATCTTTTAATTTAATTATAAATTACTAATAACAATAATAAGGAAATGATTTATGAAAACTATATAAAATAAACAACTTTCTTTCCTTCAATTAATCTAAGATTTTTAAGATAATTTAATATTCGTTGGAGAATTTGATTTATGGTATTGTGCCAAATAGAAGCATTCCTATTCTTTACCCTTCGATCCAGTGCAAAGAACATTAGCTAATTTACGGATCAGTCCGGATGTATTGTTAGTAGAATGGGTTAATCTAGGCTCACACTTCTAGATGTCCAAGGGTGGCTATGGTCGGCCCTACTAGTGACCCTTTCCTAATCTATAAATCAAATTATAAGAATTTAGTCCGTCACTCTAAAAACTTATCAATTCTACGCCCTTTAAATCTTATCTTCCTATTTATTTGCACTTCACCTTGAATAGCCCGCACATGGCCTTCGACTACCCAAGGATTCATGTGACATTTACAAGTTAAGAGTTCTTCTCCTTCAAGGTCTCAAAACTCTTCAACGAGTTTTAACAATTTAAATGACCAATTTAAAAAGTAAAGTTAGATCAGGTATTAATGTCATCACAATTTTTTGAAAATATTTTGAATTTCAATTCCCCATCGAATCTTTATATTATCTTATCTATCTCTTCATAATTATAGGAAGAAAGTAAACTAACTACTCGGAACACATTGAAAATAAACAGCAAAACATAATAATTAAACTTTGAATCAAAAATAAAAATACTTATCTCAAATATTTCTTCTATGGATCTTCTGATTCCTACTGACTCCATAGTGTAATGAACTCCAGATGCAACAACTTGAAAATAAACTCACTAAACTAAACAAAAGTGGCCCTAAATTTCTCTCTCTAAGGATGAGAGATCCTAAAGTGGATAAGAGAAAGGGTTACAATGGGAGGGGCACATTTTCTGAAGAAATGGACCCCTATTTATAGGCTTCAACGGTTGCCTTGAGGCACCTCTTCAAAACATGTCCACATTCAATGAATCTTCTAGAAGGTCAGTCTGGCGCCTAGGCGCCGGACATCACGTCTAGTTCTTCGCACCTCTTCACTTTGGCTCGCACCTCTTCGCGATTAAAACCTTTTTGGAGTGTCCAAATGCAATGTTTCACATGTCCTATTATCAAGGAACAACTGCAAGTCTTCTAGAATGTCCAATAACCGCTCACTCCATCAAAATAACCGATCAAACGTTGTAAAAAACTTGACAGTTTTTGTATCGAGTCTGGCACTTAGGCGCCAACTTCTGGCGCCTAGGCGCCAGGCCATATTTTTTTATACTTTCTGTATTTTTCTCCATTTTTGCTCCTTTTTGCTCCTTTTTCCTTTTTAGACTTTTTTATATCACCTACATCTAAAAACACAAAAAAATACCTTTCATTAAAGCACAATATCCTTAGAAATTAATAAGAATTAAGACATAAAGAAATATGTATTTTTTTTATAGATCACTCTGCAATTAGCAGATCGTTCGATCACATATCCAAAAGGAGTTATAGAAGATGTTTTGGTTAAAGTGGATCAATTTATCTTTCCTGTTAATTTCATTCTACTTGATATGGAGGAAGATAAAGAGATACCCATCATTTTGGGAAGACCTTTCCTAGCCACAGGCAGAGCAATTATAGATGTGCAAAAAGTGGAATTAAAGATGAGGGTTAATGATCAAACTATTACATTCAATATTTTAAAATCGATGAAATATCCTGCAATAGGTAAAGATGATGAATGTTATAGGATGGAGGTTATTAGATATTTGAGTGAATGTCATTTCAAGTCAAATTATGAAGAAAAACCATAAAGATAAGAATTGGAACATAAGCAAGAAGAGGAGTTACATCATTATGAAGATTTTCAAGAGGAAGAATTAAATTATGTTCATAAAAATTTTGAATTGTTGGATATGACTGAAAAAGATGAATTTTATGGTCCATCAATTGAAAAACCTCATGAACTTGAGTTAAAAATGCTTCCTGATCATTTGAAGTATGTTTTTCTGGGTGAATCCTCAACCTTGCCTGTTATAATTTCATCTCAATTGACTAAAAAAGAAGAGAGTTTCCTTGAAATTTTAAAGAAGTATAAGAAAGCCTTTAGATGGACAATTGTTGATATTAAAGGAATCAGTCCTTCATTTTATATGCACAGAATTCTTATGGAAGATAATTGCAAACCTCGGGCTGATCCCCAAAGGAGATTAAATTCTATCATGAAAAATGTTAAGAAAAAAATTTTGAAGTGGTTGGATGCTGGAATTATCTTCCCTATTTCAGATAGTGCATGTTTTAGTCTGATTCACTGTGTTCCTAAGAAAGGAGGAGTAATTGTGACTGTTAATGAAATAATGAAATGTTCCAACAAGACAAGTTACTGGATGTCGAATATGCATTGAGTATAGAAAATTAAATCTTGCAACAAGGAAAGACCATTTTCCACTCCCATTTCTGGATCAAATGTTGGATAGACTGGCTGGGCATAAATACTTTTGTTTTCTGGATGGATATACTAGTTACCACCAAATTCAAATTTCTCCTAAGGATCAAGAGAAAACTACGTTTACCAGTCCTTATGGTACGTTTGCTTTTAGAAGAATGCCCTTTGGTTTATGTAATTCCCCAGCTAAATTTCAGAGATGTATAATGATTATTTTATGTGATTTAATTGCAAAAGGGATTGATGTTTTTATGGATGACTTTTCAGTGTTTAGAATTTCATTTGAATCATGTTTAGAACATTTAACTAAAGTTCTAAAATGCTGTGATGAAACTAATCTAGTCCTTAATTGGGAAAAATGCCAATTTATGGTAACATGAGGAATTGTATTGGGACATCGAATTTCAGAAAATGGTTTGGAGGTAGATCCTGCAAAAATTCAAGTTATCTCTAATTTACCCTGTCCGACCAATGTAAGGGGAATTAGAAGTTTTCTGGAACATGCTGGATTCTACAGGCATTACATCAAAGACTTTTCAAAGATTACAAAACCTTTTTGCCAATTATTGGAAAAGGATGCTATTTTTTATTTTGATGATGATTGCCTAAATGCCTTTGAAACTTTGAAAGAAAAATTAATCACTGCACCAATTATAATTTCACCAAATTGGAAAAAACCTTTTGAATTAATGTGTGATGCTAATGATTATGCTATTGGTGTTGTTTTGGGTCAGAAATATGTGAAAAATTACAAAGTTATTTATTATGCTAGTAAAACTCTTAATGATGCTCAAATTAATTATACTACTATTGAGAAAGAGTTATTAGCTATAGTATTTGCCTTTGATAAATTAAATCATATTTAATTGAAACTAAATGTGTGGTGCATACTGATCATTCTACTATCAAATATTTAATGAAGAAGAAGAATGCAAAGACAAGATTGATTAGATGGATTCTTCTTTTGCAAGAATTTGATTTGAGATAGTAGATAGGAAGGGCTCCAATAATCAAATTGCTGATCATTTATCTAGGCTTAAAAATGAAAAATCTCTCTGTGATGATGAGAAATTAATGAAAATTTTCATGATGAAAAATTTTTCACTATTAATAAGTGGCGTGTTTCGTGGTATGCCGACATAGTAAACTTTATTGTCAGTAATATTATACTCTATGGTTTGACATACCAGGAAAAGAAGAAATTTTTGTCTGATGCTAAGACTTATTTTTGAGATGACCCATTTTAATATAAACAAAGAAATGATCTTATAATTCGAAGATGTATACCTTTGGAAGAGACTTATGAATTTCAAAAATGTCATGATTCTGATTATGGGGGACATTTTGGAGTTGAAAAAACTGCATATAAAATCTTACAATCTGGACTTTATTGGCCTACAAATTTTAAGGATGTGAATGCTTATATTAAAAATTATGTTAGATGTCAACGTGTAGGAAATATTTCTAGAAGAAATGAAATGCCCCTCAATTATATATTGGAAGTTGAAATATTTGATGTTTGGGGATTAGATTTCATGCGTCCATTTACACCATCTTTCGGAAATGTTTATATTTTGATAGCAGTAGATTATATTCCCAAATGGATTGAAGCTATTGCTTTACCTTGATGTGATGATCAAAGTTTTGCAAAGTTTTTAAGAAATAATACATTTTGAAAATTTTGAATACCAAGAGTAATCATAATAGATGGGGGAAGTCATTTTAAAAATGCGATTATTGAGAAATTAGCAAAGAAATATCATATAAATCATCGCATTGCTACTGCTTATCATCCTCAAACAAGTGGTTTGGTTGAATTATCCAATCATGAAATTAAAAGAATATTGAAAAAGACTGTTAATACAAACAGAAAGGATTGGTCAATCAAACTGGATTATGCTTTGTGGGCCTACAGGCTTGCCTACAGAACCCCTATAGGAATGTCCCCATATAGGCTGATTTTTGGAAAAGCTTGTCGTTTGCATATTAAACTTGAGCATAAAGCATATTATCCTATTAAAGAGTTCAATTATAATTTGAAAGATTCTGCTGAAAAGAGATTATTGCAATTAAATGAGCTTGAAGAGATAATGAATAAATCTTATGAAAATGCTAAGATTTATAAGGAAAAGATGAAGTTATGGCATGATCAAAAGATTCTTACTAAAAAACTTATGCCAGGACAGAAAGTTTTGCTGTATAATGCTAGATTGAGAATTTTTTTTGGAAAACTTATGTCCAGGTGGAGGGGTCCATTTATTGTGATAAAAGTTTATTCCCATGGAGCTGTAGATATTCAAGATCCTAAGACTGGAAAAATATTTAAAGTTAACGGTCATAGAAGTAAACCTTATTTTTCAGTCGATCAACTTAAATTTGATGAGAGTCTGATGTTGGGTCACTCAGAATGAGTTCTGGGTATGTCAGGCTGAAGACGTTAAACCAAGCACTTTGTGGGAGGCAACCCATAGCTATCGATGTGCTTTGCTTTATATTTTCTTTGTGTGCTTTGTTTGGTTTGTTTTATGTTTGGTGGTAGTATTTTGGAGTTTTTATGTTATAGTAGTGTTTATTTGACCTTATTTTAAGACTTAAAGGAGTGGGAATGAAAATTTGGACATTTGGCATACATGTGCTAAAATGAGCACTGGCGACTAAGCGCCGCTAGTTGGCGCTTAGACGTCGGAGTTATGAAACATGTGATAATTGAGGTTCTAGAAGCCAAGATCGTGGGGAAGTGGTTTTGGAAGTTATGTTGGAGTTTTTAAATGTTAAAGAGTGGGATTATGCACTTCTAAAGTCTATAAAAAGGCCCTGGATTAATAGAAACACTTGCCCCAAGTCTTATTTTCATTCCTGAGTCTTAAGAAGAGTGTTTTGAGTGCACCATGTCTTTCTGGGTGACTGAGATCAAGAAGAAAGAGGAGTCTAACAAGAGTAAGTTTATTAGTGATAATGCTAAAGAGTTATTCAATGGATTTCTTGCCGTAAGTATTCAGAGAATTGCATAAAAGATTACAATGATTGAAGCCAGAGTGACTTCAATAGAAGCAAAGATCAATGAAACTTATGTACATTTGGAGCATATGGGATGACAACTCAAGATGCAATTCAATCGTATAAGTTACGTGGAAGAAGCAGATAAGGAAATGTTCCTGAAGAACAAGTGGTTAGAAAAAAAAGACGTAAGAGTGTTCAATCATCGCCCATTCTATCAGATTTATATTCCAGAAGGGTCAAATGGAAATAATAGCGATTCTGGATATTTCCACCTACTGGAGAGTGGAATTAAATGTTGGTTTGATCTTGTGATTTGTTTTGAGTACTTATGTTTTATGTGTTTGATGTTTTAAAGTGTTTAATGTTTTATGTTTGTGATATGTTGCACTTTAATGTGTGATTTTTACATCTTAGTGATATAAACTTATCATAATGCTTATTAAGTCAGTTTGTATTTAGGGAATTTCATCCAAAGTGTTTGGATAGAAATTTTTAGTTTGTATTAAGTGTGGTTTGATTTGAATAAAAGTTTGTGTTTGTGTGAAAATTAATTGGAATTGATGGATAGTAAAGTTTGAAATTGGTGTTTTGGAGATTACTGAGTAAGAGATAATTATTTTGAGAAGATTAAGGATGATTAACTAAGTGGTTTAGTACATTTTCTTAATGTTGAAAATCTTGGCACTGGCGGCTAAGCGCTAGATTGCCGGCCCTTACACACCAATTTTCCCGGCTAACCGCCGAAAACCTCGCGCTTAGGCGCTGGTTCGCGAAAATTGGTTTTCAGCAGTTAAAACCCAAAAAATCGCCATAACCTCTAACTTTCAGGAAAAGGAGCCTAGGGCATCAACATTTTGGATCGTTTGAAGGCCGATTTCAACAAAAATTGTTAGATTTAGATTCCTTAAGGTAAGAGCACTACTCCTAAGTAAAAATTTTTTATTTTCACCATGTATTTTGAGTACATTTTAGAAAATCCTAAAATCAATATGCATGGTGAAAATTTGAAGAAAAGGATGAGAAATTGCTTGGATTTAGTGGAAATTATTTTTGGAAGTTAATTTAGCAAGTTCAGTTTGATTTCGTAATTTATGGTGAATTTCTCGTGAATTATTAGAAATGGCTCCAAAGTTAAAGCGCGCAAGAGAAACGACAAAATTTGATTTTGACAAATTTGTTAGTGTAAGGGCTGAGGAATGTTACGTTGACGCACTAAAATCACGTAAATTGATTCCTGAACGTGTGTTAGTAAGCCAGGAGAGGTTATTAAGGAGATGATTGCTAAACGGAATTAAGAAAATCACTGCTGCTTCTCCGCTGTTGCTATTGTTTGTATGGTCAGAGAGTTTTATGCAAACTTACCTGCAGCAGAAGAAAATTTGGTGATGGTGAGAAGGCAAGAAGTACATTTTACATCTGCGGTAATCAATGTCTTTTTTCGACTGCCTCCTGATATGTTTTGTTTTTACTCGAACTATCATCCTACTGAGGGAGAGTTAGATGAGATTATGGCATTTCTTACTGATGGAAGAGGTTTATGGAAGATCACAAATGGTAGAAGAGTGAATTTTCAAGCCTCTAAGTTAAATGCCATTTCTAAAGCATGACGTTATTTTATTTCATCTAAGTTGTTGCCTTCAAGCCATAGTAGTGAAGTTAGCTGTTCTGAACTATTTCATTCAGCAAGAGATGCCTATAGATATTGGAGCAATCATTTATGATTATCTTTTAAATTGTGCCAGATCTACTACTACTGCATGTATGAGATTTCCTTCTTTGATACAGTCATTATGTGAATGATCTGGAGTGAAATTTGAAACTTGGGAAGAGGTCCTTCAGCCTTTGAAACCAATTACTATTGTAAACGTTGGAGCTTACACTGTACATTCAGAGTTTGGCTGGAGAGGAGGATTTGGTAGGGCTTCTATTGCTTCTGCTCCTGCTTCTGCTGCTTCTACTTCTTGTGCTACTACTTTGAGAGCTTAATCATCTAGAGATTCACAGACTGGTTTGTTAAGAAAGATTCTGAAGAAGGTGAGTCTTACTCATGAGCATGTAGAGACATGGATGGTAAAATGAATAATAAGGAAAGATATATTATTAAACATGATGAATATGAGGAGAATTATCAGCATTATTTGGATAGATTTATCAGAGGTGATATGACTGCTGAGATGCCCCCTCATCCATTCCACATACCTTATGTACCATCCATAGATTGGAACGAACAAGATGATGATGATGATGATGAGGATGATTAGTTGTTTGTTTAATGTGTTTTTGAGTTTTTGTTGATGAGTTGATGTATGTTGTGTCTTGTGATTTATTTTGATATTGTGTTTGTTGTGTGAACTCTGGTAATATGCTGATTATAGTTAGACTATTTTTGCATATTCAGATGTATCTGTGTTGGATTGTTATTCTATATGTTGTTTTGTGATATATGTGTAGTAGAAAATGTTTTAATGTTATGTTGTGTCAAAGTTTTATAGTGTGTATTTTAATTCCAAAACTGTTAGGAGAATTTTGAACACTATTAAAAACTATTATTTAAAACTGCATGTTTTTAAAACTTTTCAAAATCTAATACTACCATTTGTTATCTAGTGTTAGTGTGATTTCAATTATTTTCAGTTGGTGTGTATTTGCTTTGAAAACCTTCACTATTATAGAAGTCCTTTGAAATCTTGAATTTCCTTTTAATGAAAAACTAAAAAAATTGAATTTGATTTCTTTTTACTCTTGTTTTTAAATTATTATACTTGCACTTTAGGATATTAAGATTCCTGCAAGAATGTTATTTTAGTTTTTAATTCTCACCCACGTATCATTTCTTATGCTTAAATATTTTTTCCTAACTAAAAAGTTAAAGGTTCGGGGGAACTTTAAAAATAGAAAATTTTCACAAAAACCTAAAATTTTATTTGTTCTCAAGAAAACATAAAATTATTTTGATTTTTGATTGAAAATAATTATGTATATGAAGTTATATTAGGGGAACAAAATTTTGAATATAGAAAAGAATAAGAGAATTTAGTTAAAATTTTTAGTAATAATGAAAACTTTAAATTTAAAATTTTCTGAGTAAAGAAATGTTAAATATAGTTTACCTATTTTTAGAAAGAAATATTGTATTTTTGGATAAATAGAAGATTTGACTTTAATTCTTCAAAGCTTCAATTTCTTTATTGAGGAGTAATTTTCAAATACTGTTATTATGATTTTTAAGTAAAAGATGTATATCAGACGTTTATTTGAAATGGAAGGGTGGAATTCAAAATCTTTAAAGGCCTATCTAGATACAGTAATCCTTGCCTTATAAAAAAAGAAGAAGAAAAAGGGGGAAAAGAAAAATAAAAGAAAAAAAAGAAAAAAAAAGAGAAAAGGAAAAAAAGTGAAAAATGTGAAAAATAGTATGTGAAAAGGAAGGAGAAGCTTGAGGATTAAAGGGCCTAATAAAAAATTGGTTCCATACCTAAAGTATAAAATATAAGTTCTGAGAAAATCTAAAGCTTAAAGGTTATAATATAGTACATAAAATTTTTTTTAATGAAGATTTTTAAGTAAGAAAAATAAATGTGTGAATCCAATATTTTGAAGAATCTACAAATATTTCTGAATTAGATAGAAAACTATATTTTACATTATCCTTTACCCAAGAACTATCTAAACTTTAAGTTGGTCTTAATTACTGAAATTTTTTCTAAATTGGACTATTTCATTTAGAGAATAAAATTTTGTTAACTACCTAAGAAACTCATTACATAATTTGCATGATAAAATTTTCTATATGATTAAGAGTCACTTGAGGACAAGTAACATTTTAAGTTTGGGGGATTTCGATACATGACCCACTTTTAATATGTTTGCAATTTAAGTTTAATAGTAACGGTGCCAAAAACTTGATCCCGCTTTAAATATATATATATGATTTAATGATGGAATGTATAATGTAGATTCTACGTAAGTATACGTATCGTATCAAGTAATACAGGGCTCTAGTGGAGTCCTGGTTATCGATCCCACAGGGAAGTTTTTAACAGATTTGTATCAGCTAAATTTAAAGGAATTACTTACTAATATAGTAAACGGAAAAGTAACTAAAGCAAACTAAAGTAAACTAATGCTTGAAATTAAGTTGATTTAAATAATTCAGAAAAAGTATCCTTCTCCTTG
Source organism: Papilionanthe hookeriana x Papilionanthe teres (assembly GCA_022702705.1). Taxonomy (NCBI): domain Eukaryota; kingdom Viridiplantae; phylum Streptophyta; class Magnoliopsida; order Asparagales; family Orchidaceae; genus Papilionanthe; species Papilionanthe hookeriana x Papilionanthe teres. Next base: position 21,331,246 of record CM040426.1, read on the forward strand.
TTTTTAGAAAATTAAGTGAATGATGAATTTAAATAGAATTCTTGAATTGTATTGTGACAAATAGGAGCATTCCTATTCTTTACCCTTTGGTCCGAGTTCAAAGAACATTGACTAATCCTATGTTTGATTACCGAATCCGCGGCTAGGTCCGGGAGGATAGTGGTCGCCACTTCGGAGCTCCCACATTCCCCTCACTCGAGGGCTAACATCTACACTTCAGCTCTCAAACAATAGGACCAAATTGAATATTTTAGTCTGTCACACTAAAATTTCCAATTCTACGTCCGATAATTAATATTTACCTGTTTATTTGCACCCTCCTTCAGAGGTTTTTGACTTCCCTGAATATTGGATGTAATTTTTACTATAGTTGATAATTCAACATATTTTAACAACTAAATTGGCCAGATTGAAAGTAAATTAAGTTTTAAGTAAAAATTATCACAATTTATTTTAATATATTAGGTACTTCTATTTAATTTCATCAATCCGCATAATTTTCATAAACAAGGAGAAAGACTAAGAAAACTACTCAGAATGCATGGAAATAAAACAAAGCATGGATTTCATTTAAAGTTAACAACAACAATAAAAAAAATACTTATCTTAATTTCCTCCCCAAGCAGACTCGTTGAAGTTCCTTTGACTTTACCTTCTAATACAGAAAACTTCTAACTAAATAGCACTCAAATAAACTAAAGAAACTCACTAATGATAAACAACAGACACACTTAAGACACCAAAAAGAGACACTAATGACACACAATTTATCCTTTATTTATAGAGGTAGGCAAAGGTCCAAGGGATGCTTAAACACCTCTTCAAAAAGTGTCCAGGTTCAATGTATTTGCATTTTGAACTATCTCGCCGTCGGCGGGAAACGACCTCGCCATCAGCGGGGCTTCTAGAAAGTCTTCAAACCGCGCTATCTCGTTGTCGGCGGGCTCGAGCTCACTATCGGCGAGGTAGTTATAATTTATTCAGAAATTCTCCTCATGATCTCGCCGTCAGCGGCCTCAATCTCGCCGTCGGCGACTTAGTTCAATTTGCATGAATTTCTTCCTTCTTGATCCAAATTCGCTCCATTTCATGCTTTTTTCTTCCATCACTCATAAATCTTCATTCCTGCAGTAAAATAAAGAAAATACCTTTCTTTAAAGTGCAATTTCATCAAAAATAGATAAGAATTTCTTAATGAATTTTTCTGTGAATAAAATCCCCCAAACTTAATTATTACTTGTCCTCAAGTAATTTTAATACTAAATAAAAATAATGATTTCTATAATAGAATTTTTCAATTTAGATAATATGAATTAAATTTAAATAAAGTTAAATATAAATATTTCTGAGTAATTAAATTAATTTTATAGATATAAGATTATTTAGTTATCAGGTCTAAGATTTCTAGTTTTCTATTTATTTTAGGAATGGCTATATTTAAAAAGAGTAAATTACTTAAGATATTTAGATGATAGGAAGTTCAAGAAAACACTATTTAGTAAAATACTAATCCATAAATATAAGTTTAGAAATATAATTAAGTTTTACCCTTTAGGTTGATTCCATTGAAGCCAATTTTTGATAAGACATCTCCTCAAGCTTCTCCTCACTTTATGTTTTTCTTTTCTTTTCTTTTCTTTTTGGATTGATTTTCAATCCTTCTTTTTTTCTTTTTCAAGTGAGGATTACTGTATCTGGATAGCCTGTTAATAATTTTGAACTTCAATTTCTCTTCCTAAATTTGAAACTTAAAATATTTCCTTGCTTATATATATTTCATAGCCTTTACTTCATTGAGTTTCAATCCTTTATTTTTCACTTAAATACTTAAGAATTTTTATTTTAGAATATAGTTTTCCTTACTTTAAATAGTTTACTATATTCTTATTCCTTTTAACCAAATATCTTATTCCATTAATTAGTTGAATTACTAGAAACATTTTATTTAACTTTCTATAATAATTAAATAAAGTTATTCATGTTTATTGAATTGAAAAACTACTATAGAAAATCATTTGATAATAATTTTTGAAAATAGAAATTGAGAACAATTTTAAAAATTAAATTTGTATTTTTACCTTCTCCCAAACTTAAATTTTTCTATCTATACTAAATAGTGAAAAAGGGAAAGTATATAGTAAAATTCATCATACCTTTGAGCTTTAGGTAGTTCTTTTCTTTGAAATTTTTGCGAGGCTTTTTCATTACTTACGAACCTGTACTGTTAGTATTCTTCCACATATAGTATTTAAAAGAAAGTGCAGGGATGAAATTTTAAAATAAGTATCAAACATAAGAAATAAAAACTTAAACTATTACTACACATACAATTAACTAATCTATTTGAAAACATATTAAAACAATCCAAACAATGTTAACATTCATAACTTATAAAAACTTAAACTAACATCCTATAAAAAAAACTTGCAAACTAATTTAACACACATAAGAAGTCTAACATCATAACATAAGCAAACATACCAACATCCACAGTCCACTGAAGGTACAGATTAATTACACACAGAATAATAAAGTTTCCTAAAATAACAACAAATCTAAATAAACTGAATAAACTAAAAAAAGGCTCTAATCTTCTGCATCAAAATCCCAAGCTATGTCATCTCCCCGATCTCCGAGCCGAGAAGGCCGAGCGGGCCGGTCATGTGAATAGCGGGGGCACTCAGGAAAGACAACATCTAAATCACCACTCTATATCGACGTTCAGTCTCATAGTATGCAATTTAGTACTCTAAATGTCGCTGGAGATATTCGCTATCATAATCATGTCTTCTTTCCAAGCCTTTGATCCTTTGGTCTATATGCTCAAATCTTCTTTCCATATTTTCTCCAAATAGCTCAAAACTCTTTCTACTCAGGGTTAATTCATTCATCAGATCTTGAAGGGTAGGAGTGGTGTACTGAGGGGGTTCATAACTAGTAGAGGGTATATCTCTACTTGAAGAAGGTACATAATCCCTTGTCCCGCATCTCCATCCTTCGTGGGATTCATATTTCTTTATATTAGCTCTGAGTAAGGGGTTTCATAGACTCTATCCATTCTTCATCATCTCTTGCCTCTACCCCAGATAATTGGTAGAGTGCATAGATAAGACCAGGATGTCCTAGTCCTCCTCCACATTCATTTCTAGCGGTGGCTAATATATTTTTATAAATAACATTTCCCACATTAATACTCTTTTGGTTCTGAATACATAAATTCAGAACTGCTATATCTCTTGTTACCTCACTATGGTGGTAGGTAGGTAACAAAGTAGAACAAATAAAATAATGCCAGGCCTTAGATGTTGCATTTAGCATAGAAAGAGGGAAGTTTACCCGTTCCCGCTGCTTTATCTTCCAGACTCCTTTCCCATCAGTGAGAAAGTCGATCACCTCTTCCAGTGGTCCTTTCATAGTTCCAAAAGTTTCATACTCGCTGGTGTAGGTGTCTCTAAGCTCGTAATAAGCGTTTATTCTAGCAACGTTGAATTCCACAAAAAATCCTCTAACCTTAACCGGTGCATCTTCAGCCTGTGTTAAGTTCGCATAAAATTCCTTCACCACTTCCACAACGGCTCTGTTGGTCACGTAACAGAAGTTTTCCCATCCTCGTTCCTTAATGATTCGCTCAACTTCTCCTCCAGGATTTTTGAAAACTTGATCTTGTATGCACTTTCTTGCTTGAATGTTTTGAAAATATTGAGTTTGTGCTCTTGCATTAATGAATCGGGTTTCGTCGTAATCAATCCTTCGCTTTTGTCGTGGAGCCATTTTCGATCTGTTAAATTTACAAAAATTTTAACTAAACTCCCAAATATTACAAAGAAGGCTTCCTACAACATCTAAAATCTATTTAAATCAATTTCTATGAAATTTATCCAAGTATTTTCTTCACATTTCGAAATTTTTCAAAATTTCCCAATGTAGAAGAAATCCATGGTGAAAATTAAAAAATTTTGCATAGGAGTGAAGCTCTTACCTCGGGAAGATGAAATCTGGTGTCAAAAAGTGTTGAAATCGCCTCTAATCCAAGATCTCTCAAGCCCTAGGTCGGTTTTTTTGAAGTTTTGAGGAAGGGGATGATGAATAGTGTCGGTTGACTGGTCAAATATAGGTCTTTTCGCGATCTCGCTGTCGGCGAGCTAATTAATTTGATAAGGCAAAACTTTCGGGAAAAATCCACCGTCGGCGAGCTCGTTCTCGCTGTCAGCGGGTTTTCTCGCTGTCGGCGAGATAATTATCATCGTCGGCGAGATCCCAAAAATTTTTAAATTTTTGAATATCGTCAATCATTTTCAACCTCGATTTGCCCTTAATCAATCTTCCGATCACATAATTTAATAATAATATGAAGATTATATACTTATACTTACAAAAAGTTTACACAACACAAACAATGTAACTTTATATATGAAATCCATGAAACTTAAAATTTCATACTAACAACTTAACGACATACTTAAATTAAATGTTCAAATCCATAATACTCAGCATCGCAATCCACACCACAACACTCTAAATGCTGAGACATAACAATTACAAATAATCTCATCAAATTTGAGATGATCAAATCAAAGTTCGACTCATAATAAAACCTAAATCTAAATCAACACATATACACACAAATATATGACATAAAATAGAAATCTTTCCTACTCTTCAGTGTCTGAACTATCATCATCTCTGATATTCCCGATGCGACGCAGGTGCACAAATAAATTGTAGAAAGGCCTGAAAGGGAATTCTGCAGTAGATTCTTCATTAATCCATCCCTTTTGTCTCAGTAAATGAATAAAACTAGCCTCTAGATGTCCAGTATGATCAAAGTGCTCCTTCATTCTCCAGTCAATGTGATCAAACAAATCAGAGATATTGTCGATGGAATTCATCACATCTTGCAATTCTTTCTCCAATCCTTTAATCTTCTTTAGAATGAAATTAGTTTTATCAGTAAAGGGCCTTGCTAAAGGATTGTTCTATGATGCTCTGTCAGAAATAATGGTAATCTCATCATTGTTATCCAAAGTTGGAAACATATCAGTAGGATCCAATGGTTTCCATGGCAAAAGTACTTTTTCCCAAGCCTCATAAGAAACTTGGTACTGACTGCATAACGCAAATATAGTCGATGGGTGTCCAAGTTTATGAACTGACCCATGCACAATCAATCCCAATGCAGACTTTTACTATTATTGATCCAACATCGATAGGTAGTCCAATTTGAATACAATAGTTTAAAATAGCGCATTCCTTTCGAAACTTTATTTACCCTCATAGTAGGTAATAATTTTGATGATATAAAGAAATGCCAATGCTTCGAGACGGAGGTTAAGAAGTGATGCGGAAAAGCCGACATACCCGTCTTCGCGTAACTCCCAATCATCAGGTTCGTCGGTCAGGTATCTATAGATCTCGTTCATATTGTATCTTGAAGGCACAAAGTTGGAATAATGACAAACAGAGGTATTCACTATAGAAAATAATTCATTTACCCTTGAAGGAGTAAATGTTACCCATCTTCCTCTGACGTAGACATTTCCATTGTTGATCGCATGTAGATTAGAGTAAAACTCTTTAACTACAGGAATAACTACAGCGGATGTCGTATAGAAAAATACCTCCCAATGCCGCTGTGCGATCATTTCTTCGATTTTTGTAGTGGAATTCTCTACTCCTCTGTTGACAAATCCTCTTTCTTTAATAAGTATTTTCTTCATCAAACCTTTATTGAAGATACGCTGCACCTCTGAACTGACGAATTTTCTTCGATTGAAAACTTCAGTTTTTGTGGTTTCTAAGAGTTTGGTGGCCATTTCGGATTGAAAGGATTGGTCTCTAGTCATTCCTAAGGAAGAAAACAGTGTAAATTTGGATTTGGAATAATTTTCTACGAAGAAATGGCCTAGATCCGTCCAAAAATGCACAAAAAATTTTTAAGAAACCAAAATTTCAACTACCTCGCCGTCGGCGGGAAGTTTCTCACCATCGGCGAGCTAGTTATAGAACTGACTCAAGTCATGGTGCACGATCTCGCTGTCAGCGGGCTCGGGCTCGCTGTAGGCGAGATTCGTAAAAATCGCCCAATTTCGCTCTGGTCCGAATATTTTCTAATCTCATCATATAGGTTCAAATTTGTGATGATTCTAATTAAAAATTTGAGTAGTAAGATTTGTTTTAATAATATAGACTCACTAATTTGTAGATAATTAAAATAAAAGACTACTATGGGTTGCCTCCCATAAAGCGCTTGGTTTGACGTCGTCAGCTCGACCTAATTCAGTTAGTAATCAGGTTGACTAAGCATTAAAACCTCTTTAAAATTTGGTCTTCTACCTTCAAAATATGGTTTTAATCTATGTCCGTTTACCTTAAATCTATGTCCTGTTTTTGGATCTTCAATTTCTATAGTTCCATATGAAAATATCTGAGTTATGGTGAAAGGTCATAACCATCGAGATTTCAATTTCCCAGGAAATAATTTTAATCTAGTATTATAAAGCAAAACTTCTTGTCCTGGTTCAAATTTCTCTGATTAATCTTCCGATCATGCCATAATTTCATTCTTTCTTTATAAATCCTATCATTATCATATGATTCGTTTCTTAATTCTTCCAATTCATTTAATTGCAGCAATCTCTTCTCACCAGCTTCTTTCATATTATAATTAAATTCTTTAATCGCCCAATATGCTTTATGTTCTAATTCAACTGGTAAGTAGCAAGTTTTTCCATATATAAGCCTATAAGGAGTCATTCCAATCGGAGTTTTATAAGCAGTCCTGTATGCCCATAATGCAGTGTCTAGTCTTATAGACCAGTCTAATCTGTTAGGGTTTACTGCTTTTTCTGATTATAGACCAGTCCTGTATGCCCATAAATACTTCTATTCCATTATCAATTAATTTACTAAATATAGACATCATACATCTTTAGAATGTTGCAGGTGCATTACATAATCCAAAAGGCATTCTTCGAAAAGCGAAAGTTCCATAAGGACTAGTAAATGTAGTTTTCTCTTAATCCTCGGGAGCAATTTATATTTGATGATAACTGGTATATCCATCTAAGAAACAAAAATATTTATGTCCTGCTAATCTATCTAACATCTGGTCTAGAAATGGTAAAGGGAAGTGATCTTTCCTGGTGGCTGTGTTTAATTTTATATAATCAATACATATTCGCCATCCAGTGACTTATCTTATAGGTATAAGATCATTATTTTCATTAGCTTTGACGTTCACCCCTCCTTTTTAAGGTACACAGTGAATTGGGCTTACTTAAGCACTGTCAGAAATAGGATATATAATACCATTATCTAACCATTTTAAAATTTCCTTTTTAACTACTTCTTTCATTATTGTATTTAATCTCCTTTGCGGATCTTCTTTAGGTTTATGTTCATTATCTAAAATAATTGTGTGCATACAAATTGAAGGACTAATTCCTTTAATATCTACTAAAGTCCAACAAAAAATTTTCTTATATTTTTTTAATGTATCTAAAAGTTTTTTGTTCTTGAGATTCATTTAATTCAGATGAAATAATAACTGGTAGAGTTGAAGAATTACCTAAGTAAACATATTTTAAATGATTAAGTAACATTTTTAATTCAAGTTCAGGAGGTTTAATAATCGATGGAACTATATTTTTTTCAGTGTTTTCTGTATTATCCAAAAATTTAAATTTCTCTTGAATATAATCTAGTTCTTCATTTATCTCAGATTTTTCAATTAATTCAATATTTTCTTTTTCTAATTTTTCTGCATAATATTCCTTAAAATGTTCTTTTTGTAAATGATCGAGTACTTCCATTCGAAAACACTCATCATCTTTTTCTAGCGCAGGATATTTCATAGATTTAGCAATATTAAAAGTAACTTTTTGGTCATTTACCCTCATAGTTAATTCTCCTTTCTGAACATCAATCATAGCTTTTCCAGTGGCTAAAAATGGTCTTCCTAAAATGATAGGAATTTCTTTATCTTCTTCCATATCTAAGACAATAAAATCTACAGGGAAGATAAATTTGTCCACTTTTACTAATACATCTTCAATAACTCCCTTAGGATATGTAACGTAACGATCGCCTAATTGAAGAGTTATTGAAGTAGGTGAAATTTCTCCCAATCCTAATCTTTTAAAAATTGATAGAGGCATTAGATTGATGCTTGCTCCTAAGTCACACAAAGCTTTTCCATAGAATTTTTCTCCAATAGCGCAGGGTATAGTGAAACTACCAGGATCTTTTAATTTTTAGGAAGTTTTTTCTGAATAATAGCACTACACTCTTCACTAAGTGTGACCATTTCATTATCGGTAAATTTTCTTTTTTTATTTAGAATATCTTTCATGAATTTTACATAGTTTGGCATCTGTTCTAAAGCTTCTACGAAAGGAATATTTATCGTTAATTTCTTCAAAATTTCAAGGAATTTAGCAAATTGTTTATCTTTTTTATGTTGAATTAGTCGTTGAGGAAATGGTGGTGGAGGTTTTTCGACAGAAATTTTCATAGGTATTAAAGGATTTTCTAAGTTTGGATCTTGTTGATTCTTTTCCTTTTCAATTTCCACTTCCTCTTTTTGACTTTCAAGTTCTTTCTGAATTCGAGGTTCTAATTCTTTTCCACTTCGTAATTGTATCGCTTTAACTTGTTCATTTTCCTTGTCTTTGGGATTTATTTCCACATTACTAGGAAATGTACCAGGTATTCTATTATTAAGTGTAGTAGCGATATGTCCAAGTTGAGTTTCAATATTTTTGATAGCTGTTCCTTGATTTTGTAATTGGTTTCCTTGTATTTGTAATTGATTTCCTTGATTTTGTAAATGTTGACCCATATTTAATATTAATTCTTCTATAGATAATTTATTGCCTTTAAATTGTGGGTTATTAAATCCAGGTGGATAATTAGGTTTATAATTAGAATTTCCTTGATTAGATGGATTTCCTAATGGTTGTGTCATGTTATTCATCCATGGTTGATTAGTTATGTTATTATTCCAATGAAAATTAGGATGATTTTTCCATTTAGGATTATAATAATTTGCATAAGGATTATTGGGTCTGTTGTTAATTGCATTAATAGTTTCATATTGAGATTGAGATTCTATAAGTTGTCCAGATGAATTTTCTTCTTATATAGTTGGAGAGTAATTCATTCCAAAATGATCTAATTTTTTAGATACAGTAGCGATTTACGAAGCTAACATAGATATTGCATCATTTTCATGAATACTAGCTAATTTTTTCGGATTCATTCTATCAGCAGGCCATTGAAAATTATTGGTTGCCATTTCTTCGATTAGTGCATAGGCTTCATCAAATGGTTTTGACATTAATGATCCTCCATAGAAGAAGATCGATGATTGATCTTAAAGATCCTACTAATCCATTATAGAAAGTTTGGATAATTAACAAATCTGGTAACGCATGATGTGGGCATTTCCTAAGAAGTTCTTTAAATCTCTCCCAAGCTTCATATATTGACTCTCCATCAAACTGACTAAAAGAAGTTATATCATTTCTAAGCTTAGCAGTTTTAGATGGTGGAAAATATTTGGATAGAAATTTTTGTGATAATTCTTCCTAAGTTTTAATAGATCCAGGTGCTAACGAATTTAACCACATTTTAGCCTTATCCCTTAAAGAAAAAGGAAAAATTCTAAGTCTAATAGTATCGTTAGATACTCCTTCATATTTGAAAGTTGCACATAGTTCAAAAAAACTAGCAAGATGTAAATTAGGATCTTCAGTAGGTGAACCACTGAATTGATTATTTTGTACCATTTGGATAATTGGAGGTTTAAGTTCAAATGAATTAGCAGCTACATCAGGGTTTTGAATAGTTAAATGAATTTCATCTAAAGTAGGGTTGCCATATTCTCGTAATGGTCTTGGTTGATTGATATTTTCATTTTCAGGAATATTTGCCATTTGTGTTAAATTTACAATTTCTCTTTTTTGTTTTCTAATTCTTTTAATTGTACGCTCTAATTCTGAATCGTAAGGTATTAAGTTTTCGTTTCCAAATTTTCGCATACAATTTTATAAAACAAAATAGTCCGTTACTCTAGTAAATAATTTCTTTACTTCCCCGGCAACGGCGCCAAAAACTTGACCCACTTTTAATATGTTTGCAATTTAAGTTTAATAGTAACGGTGCCAAAAACTTGATCCCGCTTTAAATATATATATATATATGATTTAATCATGGAATGTATAATGTGGATTCTATGCAAGTATACGTATCATATCAAGTAATACAGGGCTCTAGTGAAGTCCTGGTTATCGATCCCACAGGGAAGTTTTTAACAGATTTGTATCAGCTAAATTTAAAGGAATTACTTACTAATATAGTAAACGGAAAAGTAACTAAAGCAAACTAAAGTAAACTAATGCTTAAAATTAAGTTGATTTAAATAATTCAGAAAAAGTATCCTTCTCCTTGTTTTTAGAAAATTAAGTGAATGATGAATTTAAATAGAATTCTTGAATTGTATTGTGACAAATAGGAGCATTCCTATTCTTTACCCTTTGGTCCAGGTGCAAAGAACATTGACTAATCCTATGTTTGATTACTGAATCTGCGGCTAGGCTGGGAGGATATCGTCGCCACTTCGTAGCTCCCACGTTCCCCTCACTCGAGGGCTAACATTTACTCTTCAGCTCTCAAACAATAGGACCAAATTGAATATTTTAGTCTTGTCACACTAAAATGTCCAATTCTACGTCCGATAATTAATATTTCCCTATTTATTTGCACCCTCCTTCCAAGGTTTTTGACTTCCCTGAATATTGGATGTAATTTTTACTATAGTTGATAATTCAACATATTTTAACAACTTTATTGGCCAGATTGAAAGTAAATTAAGTTTCAAGTAAAAATTATCACAATTTATTTTAATATATTAGGTACTTCTATTTAATTTCATCAATCCGCATAATTTTCATAAACAAGGAGAAAGACTGAGAAAACTACTCAGAATGCATGGAAATAAAACAAAGCATGGATTTCATTTAAAGTTAACAACAACAATAAACAAAAATACTTATCTTAATTTCCTCCCCAAGCAGACTCCTTGAAGTTCCTTTGACTTTTCCTTCTAGTACAACAAACTTCTAACTAAATAGCACTCAAATAAACTAAAGAAACTCACTAATGACAAACAACAGACACACTTAAGACACCAAAAAGAGACACTAATGACACACAATTCATCCTCTATTTATAGAGGTAGGCAAAGGTCCAAGGGATGTTTAAACACCTCTTCAAAAAGTGTCCAGGTTCAATGTATTTGCATTTTGAACTGTCTCGCCGTCGGCGGGAAACAACCTCGCCATCAGCGGGGCTTCTAGAAGGTCTTCAAACCACGCTATCTCACTGTCGGCGGGCTCGGGCTAGCTGTCGGCGAGGTAGTTATAATTCCTTCAGAAATTCTCCTCATGATCTCACCGTCGGCAGCCTCGATCTCGCCGTCGGCGACTTAGTTCAATTTGCATGAATTTCTTCCTTTTTGATCCAAATTCGCTCCATTTCATGCTTTTTGCTTCCATCACTTATAAATCTTCATTCCTGCAGTAAAAGAAAGAAAATATCTTTTTTTAAAGTGCAATTTCATCAAAAATAGATAAGAATTTCTTATTGAATTTTTCTGTGATCAATACACCTAAAATATATAGTATTTTTATGCACATTTTTATACCTATTTTTGATTATTTTGCACTGTAATGGAAAGTATTTTGTTTTTTTCTTGCAGGTATAATGAAAATGAGTGATTATGATGAAAGGAGCAAAAATTGGATCAAATTTGGAGCAAAAAAAAAGAAAAATTGAACCTTGGCGGCTAAGCGCCGCCTGGTCGGCGCTTAGTTTCCACAGTTAAAAATCAAATTTTATTCATTTTTGGTGCCAATTACAAGGGGTGTTCGAAGCAACTTTTGGTGGTGACTTCCTTAACTTCCGATGGGCAGCAAATTTGAATGAAAGGATGCATTTTTTAGTGGAAACATTGAATCGGGACATGATTTGAAGCGACACCAAGGCTCCTTTTGGATTATTATTAAATTTATGTCATATGTGTGTATTTGTGTGTGTCTTTATGGAGAGTTAATCTTTTAGTTTAGTTTTCAAGAGTCTTTTCTAGTTAGTTTCATCTTCTAGTTTAAAGAGATTTACTTTCAGTCTTTTATTGTTTAGAGTTAGTTAGTTTGGTGTGAAACTTTCTTTCCACTAATTTTCTTTCATCCATTTATCTAATTTTTATTGAAGTCTAAAGTCAGAGTTGGAGTCAATAGAGTTGGGCCTTAACCTTTGTAGTGTTGTCCAGTTAAAAGTCAAGTTTGAAAGGAACTTCCAGAGTCTTGTGGAGAGGATTTTCAGATAAGTGTTTACTTCTTTTTCAATATTTAAATTTTATTGTTGTGCTTTCTTTATGATTTCTATTTTCAAATCCATGTTTGCTTGTGTTTTCTCCATGAATTCTGAGTAGTTTTCTTTATCTTTTTCTTTCTTAAATAAAGAAGTAATTAAATTATGTATGATTGTTGTGGAATGTATAAGTGTTTAAAGTTGGAATACGTTGTGAAGATTTAATTCCATGAACTTAATTTACTTCTTAATTTGGTCAGTTAATATGTTAAATTTGTTATGAGATTATGTAAGATCCAATGTGGTATTGTCTCAAACAACAAATGGTATAAATCACATTCAATTATATAGATGAGAATTGTAGTCCATATAATTGAATGTTTAGGAGATATGTGTTTAACGGGGATTAGAATTAGAGGTCTTTAGAGTGACAGGCTAAAGCTCCCTAATTTGGTTTGATATTTTAAATTTTGTTATGAGAAGTTAGCTCCAGGTGGAGGGAATCGAGGGAACTCTAGAGTGAGAGCTAGTATCTTCCCTGCCTAACCATGTTCAAAATTTTAAAATTTCAAATTAACCAATGTTCTTTATAGAACCAAGTAAGGGTAAAAAATAAATTTGCTCCTATTTATCACAACACATTTAAATACTTCCACAACAATACTTTCATAATTATTACTGCTTTATAAGAGAAAGAAAAAGATATTTTATTTCCTAGTATTTTATATCGCATTTTAAAGTTTAAATAATTTTCATTTCCTACTTAGCTTTAATTAAAAATACCAAAAACAATTTTCAAGTTTTCCAAATCAAAACATACTTACAAAAGTCAGTAAAAAAAGTTAAAGTATAATTTTCTTAATTCTTTAAAAAGGTTTTACATTTCCTTGTGGGTTCGATATCTCGGGGCTTAATCAGAAAGTCCTATATTACTTGATAAACGATACGTATACTTTCGTAGTATCTCATATTATAAAATCATAATTCTCATATCTAAATCATCAGCACATATATTCAGTGTGGAGTCAAATTTTTGGCGCGCATATATTTATCGGGGATCATTCATCTAGCTCCAAACTTCAGCCTCTATGGTCTACATACATTATTGAAGAAAACTGGTGAGATTTTTATGTATCCAACGTAGATCTTAGAAGATTTCAATCTAAATAATTGAATATGTAATTTATAGGATAATATACTATCCATTGGGATATAAATTTTACTTTGGAATGGATCTAATCACTTAGATGATGAAAATCTCCATAACTCATCTGTCTATGGAACCAGAGATTTTTTTCTTACCTTATAGGTGTAATATAAAATTATTTTTATTATAGAAGGCAAATCCCTCCTAGTTAATTACATCTCAGGAGTTGTAGTTTCTAAGAATAGTCTCGATTAAAGTGTAAATTATCTCGTTTATGAGTATTTAGTAAGTGTCTATGAGATAAATGCTTAGGACTTAGATTAATAAACTTAGAGTTTGAAAGGATTTGAGTTTAATTAAAAGATTTGGACTTAGAGTCCAATGATGATGTGCCATGGAAAGGCCCAAAAATGGGTTAGCCTACTTGAGGAATAAGGTACAGCTTGGGGATTGAAAATGTGAGTTTGATTTGTATTGATTCACAAAATATGTGAACCTAAGTTGGTGCGATTCAATGTCATTTGAAAATTATCTTGAGTTAATTTGATGAATAGTTGTTCTATATCGAGGCACATTCTTCCCGGAGTTTGCTTCACTGAGGTTAAATTCTGATCCACTCTAAGTCGACGAACTACAACTTCTGGTGACAACCCTGGCATTTTATCGTAGCTCTAAAATAAGCAGTCTTTGAATTTTGACAGTAACTTGATCAAATCTTTAGGTTCTTCTTTGCTAAGTAGAGAACTTATAAATGTTGGTTAGGGCTGCTCCTCGGTTCTGAGGTTGATTTCCGTTAATTCATCGAATGTTGAGTTGATCTCTTTTCCGAATTTTAATGGAACATTGTCGATCTATTGATCTTTATAATTTACTTTGACATCGAAGCATTGCTCTTCCAACTGGTTAGTAATAACCATGCAAAATCCCGAGTCATCGACAAGTCCTATCGTACCAACTGCAAGACTTTATTTTGATTTGAGATTTTGTCCTTTAGTATTCCACAAATTTTCAAAAATATGCAAATTATTCTTTGATATTTGTTTTGGCATATAACCTTGTTGAATTAACTTTTGTATGCATGAAGAAAAGTAACCAAATGATAATTCCATTATTCCATTAGACTTATCCTCTTCAAGATTTATACAAGTTTTAGATGTAGAAAGAGAAGCACGATAAAACTTGATCGGTTTGAAATTACCATTACGGACTTCCTTGACCTCCATACTCTCGATCCTTTAAGGATGAATTGGAGTTAGAGTCATGGCTTGCACGTAATGGTTTATCTAATTGTACATCGACTCATATTCACTTTTCTCCATATTATCCAAGGAGATTTCAAACTGCATTTTCTTCTGGTTTACGACCATTATATCTCCATCAGACTTGTCTTCCAGAGCTTCCTTCTATGTCAATCCTGAGCGTTGGCTACGTTTGTTCAACCATCTTATTAATTACTCTTCGCCTGCATCCCCAGCCTTGATCTCGGATGCGTGGGCTAAAAGAATCTCCACCAACACTTTGCAAAAGAGTGGTGGGGGATTGTTGAAATGGAGCTGAATGGTCTGGTTCTTGTGGTCTTTGTGAATCCTTAATCTTATTTGGACACCTACACTGGAAAGGATGGTCTTCTTCAAAGGAGCATAGTAGGCGACGTCTTCGTGAATGCCCACTTCATGTATTGAGAACGGCTGTAAGTCTCTCTTGATGCAGTGCTCTTGTCCATCCTTATAATACTTGATGCATTGATGTAGCGATGTCGGGACCATATTATGCTCGTGAAGATACAGTCGACCAAGTAGAGTGTTGAATAAAGTTTTCACATCGATGATATGGAATTTTATGGTTGTTACTAGATCTCCAACCTTCATTAACAGTGTAATCGATCCAAGCGCTATTTCTCCCTTTTGATTGAATCGTCTTAGCATCATTTGATCTGAAGTGAGCTCTTATGCATCAATGTCTAAGTATGCTAATGTCCGTAGATTCATTATACTGATTGATGCTCCCGGATCTACCGAAGCTCTGGAAAGTATGAGTCTGCCAATATTGACAAAAATGTAGAGCGGTCGGTTGTGATCAACAGTACCAAGTAGAAAGTCTTTGTCGGTGAAGGTCACCCCATGTTATTCCTTCAAAGTACAAACTCCATCCGAGGATGTGCTAGCCAACTGTGCTAATAAAATGTCTAGATCAGGTAGAGCCTTGACCAGATCTTCGCTCATCTCCTTTGACAGAATCAGAGCGTCGTAGATTCTTAGTTTGGCTGACAACTACCAATGATGAGCTAGTACATAGTAATCAACTTTATTGAACCTCCTTTTTCTTCTTGAATATTTGTTTCTTCTATTTGTGGAGGCAGCTCTTCTTGAAAAACTACTTATTTTTCCTTTTCCATCGGAGCAATTCTCGGGGTTAATACCTTTCCATTCCTTAGATTCACTTATGTTGTCTCTTATTCTTTTATTGTAGCAGCTGAATCTTCTGGTGTGAGTCTGAATCCAAACAGTACAGGTTGATGGCGATTGGTGTTACTTTGCACTCAAGGAAAAACTCCTTGCTTTCTGAACTATCATAGCTGCCATTTTCGATATCCTTTTGGTCTTTATCAACATTCTTTTTAGGGATTAATAAGATATAAGGATCATTTTAGGAATCAATTTCAGGGTTAGATGGGTTGTGGTCAGTTATTTCATTACTAGAGACAATCAAAATATAGCAAAAATTGTCACTATTATAATTATAAGAACTTGGAGGGGCATAGAGGAAATTATACAGAGTAAGCAGTTCAAGGGATCTCTCCCCCAAATTCGAGACAACCAATCTATTGGGGGCAGCCCCCATCCTATCCTTCGTGCTATAGACCTTCATCTCGTCTGTGATGTCCTTCTTCTTTATATTCTGTTGTGGCAGCTTCTCTAGCATAATCTCAATCTTCGACTTGTCAGGTAGCAGACTCTGAGTGGCAGCTTGCTCCGATGTGGTTTGTATCTAATCTAGTATCTTCTTAGAGGATTTCATCTAGATTGTGCTTCATCCATCTTTATCGGCATATGGATCTATCATGGAGATCAACTCGGCTGAAATCATATTTATAGAACCACTTATAAGTTCCTAAAAATATTCATTTGGTATTGTTATATTTTCATCTTTATAGTTCCTCTCGAGCCAATCCTTGAAGATGAAAGATCCCTCGGTAGTGTGTCCAAGTAGCCTGTGGTAGGGGCAGTAGTTAGGCTAATCTTTCGTGTTGACTTCCTCTAATTTCTTTAGTTCAGGCAATCTGAACTCTAGTTTCTTTATCAAATTTTGAAACATTTTCGCTACGACATAACCTTTGAAGGAGTATACTATGTTCAACTGCTCTGAGCTCGACGAACCTTTCTTTCATTTGTCTTATAAGGTCTTTGCTGGATTGTCTGCTGACCTGGCTGACAGTACCGCTGACTGTACTGTTGTGGACGGGGCTGGTCATACTGCTGAGGCTGAGCATACTGCGGTGAAGGCTGATTGTATTGTGGTGGCTGCTGCTCCGGCTGAATCTTCATCGAATTCTTTCCCTTGTCGACCATTGCCACTACACCATACTTCTTTTTATATGCCTTAGCTAACCTAAGTTTTTTTGTCTTTTCTGAAGGCTCTATATGTTTGACTACTTCTTGTAAGTTGCTGGCCTTACTGAGTAGCTTCCCAAAAGATTTAATTGTAAGACTCTTGAGCATGAAATCCATCGGACCATGGATACGCTTGAGTAGTATCTCGATTGCATGCTTCTCATGCAGCTGAGGCTTGCACTTCGTGGTAAGGTTTCTCCATCTTAAAATGTAATCCACCAATGTCTTGTTATACTTCTGCTGTTCCACAATGAGATCTTTTATGGTGGCAAGGTGCCGCGCTTCATCAAATCTTTTCATGAACTTGCTTTCCATTATGCAAAAGTCTTGATCAATCCTTTGGGAAACTCTGAATACCAATCAACCGTGATCCCTGAAAGACTGCTGACGAATTGTCAGAAAAACAACACTTCATTCCCCCTTGTATTGCAGTAGCTCACTTTGAAATAGGCGACGTGCTATCAACGATTTTCGGTCCCATCAAAAGTCTTGAAAGTCGAGGGCAAGAAGCCTTTGGGGTAAGGTAAGGCATCAAACTTTTCCAAGTAAGGCTTGCTCTTTAAAATTGATGCACCTCCTTAAAATTGGGCCAAGGGCTCTCATACTTGCTGCTCTACCATCTGCTTGATGTCTTTTATGGTATAACATTCTAAACTGCGTCTTTCTTCGGTAGCTCATCTTCATTAGCGAAAGAGACCTTTCTTCTTACATCTGTAATGTGAATATTCTCATGCTGATTTACTTTTGGAGACGCTACCTATCTTGACTGTGCTGTCCATGCATTGTAGCCATGGCGGTTGATAGGGTGGATGAGTGTTAACAAGTGTAAAAATAATATTTAATAATAGCAAAGTTACCCATTATCAACGCAAGTATACGTATCGTTCAAGTAATAATGGTGTCCTAGATATCGATCCCACAGGAAAGTTTAGAGATTATGAACTAATTACAACAGTTAAAATAACTATCTAGTAAAAGTAAATAAAGAACAATTATACTAAATTCTACTACTAATCTTGAATGGGAAGTTGCAATATAGAAAAGTATCTTTCCCCTTGTTAAGAGAATTAAGTGAATGGATAATTAAATTAGTTAGAATTTTATTGTGCCAAATAGGAGCATTCCTATTCTTTACCCTTTGGTCCAGGCATAAAGAATATTGATAAACCTATGCTTGGTTACTGAACCTACGGCTAGGCTGGGAAGATACCTGACCTGGGGTCTGGAGGCAGTAGGGGTTATATGATTGTAGAGCTTATATTATATATTTTTATAAATGATTATCAGAGTAAAATTAACAATTGTGTCCTCCGCCATTTTATCAACGCAAGTATACGTATTGTTTAAGTAATAAAGGGCTCTAATGGAGTCCTAGATATCGATCCCACAGGGAAGTTTAGAGATTAAGAACTAATTTCAGCAGATGCAATTACTATCTAGTGTACGGAAATAAAGAACGCTTACACTAAACTCTATTACTTAATTTTTAAATAGAAGATTGCAATTTAGAAAAAGTATCTTTCTCCTTGTTAAGAGAATTAAGTGAATGAATAATTAAATTAGTTTAGAATTATATTGTGCCAAATAGGAGCATTCCTATTCTTTACCCTTTGGTCCAGGCATAAAAAACATTGACTAATCCTATGCTTGGTTACTGAATCCGCGGCTAGGTCGGGAGGATACCGGCTGCCACTTCGGAGCTCCCACGTTCCCCTCGCTTGAGGCTAACATCTACACTTCAGCTCACAAACGATAGGACCGAATTAAGGATTTTAGCCTGTCACTCTAAAATCTCCAATTCTACGCCCGATAATTATATTTACCTATTTATTTGCACCCTCCTTCCAAGGCTTTTGACTTCCCTGAATCTTGGATGTAATGTTTACTATTGTTGATAATTCAACATATTTTAACAATTCAATTGGCCAAATTGAAAGTAAATTAAGATTTAAGTAAAAAGATTATCACAATTTTATTTAATATTATTAGGCACAACTAATTCAATTCTTCATTTCACAAAATCTCAACAACAAGGAGAAAGATAGAGAAAATACTCAGAAAGCATAGGAAAAATAACAAAAAACTTGGATTTCATTTAAAGTTATAAAACAATAAATAAAAACTTATCTCGAATCTTCTCCCCAAGCAGACTCCTTGAAGTTCATCTAACTCATCCTTCTTATACAACACACTTAATTATACTTACTAATATACCCTAAAACACACTAATGCACATACAATAGACTCACCACACACTACTCACTTCCACAAGACACACGCTTTTTCAGCCTAAATTCGTCTATATTTAAAGAAGAAGGAATATATCCAAAGGTTGCTTAAGCACCTCTTCAAAAATCATCCATATTCAATGTATTTGGCTTGAACCGACCTTCTCGCCATCAGCGAGCTTCATCTCACCATCGACGGGCTTCTAGAACATTGGCTAACCACTAAGGCTCCCTGTAAGCGGGCTCCTTTATAATATGTTCAAAACTTTTGGGAAAATCAAGCCTTCGACGACCTATTCCTCGCCGTCGGCGGGCTAGTTCAATTTCCATCTCTTTTTAGTCCTTTTCGTTCCAGATTTGCTTCTTTTCGATCTTTTTGCTTCCAATACCTATAAATCTTCATACCTGTAATAAAACATAGAAAATACCTTTCTTTAAAGTGCTATTTCATATATAATTGGTATGAATTTCTTAATACATTTTTCTGTAGTTAAAATCCCCCAAACTTAATTATTACTTGTCCTCAAGTAATTTTGATACTATATAAGAGTAATGATTATTTGTAATATAATTTTAATTCATAAATACTAGGAATTTAATTTAAATAAAATATTATAGTAAATTTTATTAAATATATTTTTAGATAATTAAATTAACTCTATAGATGTAAGGCTATTTAGTTATCATGTTTAAGATTTCTAGTCTTCTATTTATTTCAAGAACGACTATATTTTGCAATATTAAATTACTTAAGATATTCAGATGATAGGAATTTCATGATAGCACCACTTAGTAAAATACTAATCCATATATATAAGTTCAGAAATGTAACCGAGTTTACCCTTTAGGTTGATTCAAATGAAGCCAATTTTTGATAAGGCGTCTCCTCAAGCTTCTCCTCACTTACTTTTTCTTTTCTATTATTTTGGATTGATTTTCAATCCTTTTTTCTTTTTCTTTTTCTTTCTTTTTCAAGTGAGGATTACTGTATCTGGATAGCCTGTTAATAATTTTGAACTTCACATTCCTCTTCCTAAATTTGAAACTTGAAACATTTCCTTACTTTATATGTATTTCAAAGTTTTTACTTCATTGAATTTCAAACTTTTCTTTCTCAACTAAATACTTAAGAATTTCATATTTTTAAATATAGTTTTCCTTACTTTAAATAGTTAACTATATTCTTATCCTCTTATACCAAATATCTTAATCTACAAACTTAGTTTAATCACTAGAAATATTTCTTTTAACTTTTCTATAATAATTAAATAAATTAATTCTAGTTTACTGAATTAAATTCATTACAAAAAATTATTTTATAATAATTTTTGAAAATATAAATTGAGAACAATTTAATAATTAAATTTTCATTATTTTCCTCTCAAAACATAAATTTTTCTATCTATTTATATAGAGTGAAAAGAAAATAAACTGTGAATCTAAATCATACCTTCATGCAAGAGGTATTTTTTTTGAAGTTCTGCAGGTTATTTTCATCACTTAATTAACGTGTACTGTTAATAACATTCTACACATATATAATATCAAAGAAATTTGCTGGGTAAAGAAGTTTTGAAATAAGTACAACTTCTATCACAATTTATACAACATAACACAACATCCACATATATTTCACAAATCCAGTTTCAAAGTTACAATCACAAATTGAAATATTAAAATTTAAAAGCCACACAAATTTAACTTATACAACAGTATTAAAATGTCTTGCACATCATAATAATCAAAGTTCATAAACTAAACATCAATACTGAATCTAAGAAAACAAACAAACAATCACATAACATAAATACCTAAGCATAGAATCTAATCATCAACATTAAAATCCCAAACTATATCTTCATCTCCTTGTTCAGCAGGTGGAGTAGGCTGGTAGTGAGTATAATGAGGGCATTCAGGAAATATAACATTAGGCTCTCCTCTCCAATAACGATTCTCAGCATCATAGTAGGCTATCTAAAATTCAGAATGTCTCTGGAGATAATCGCTGTCATAATTATGCCTTCACTCTAATCCTCCAATCCTTTGATCAATATGCTCTAACTTTTCTTCAATCTTTTCAAAACTTTTTCACTGCAGGGTCATTTCATTCATCAAATCATAAAGGGTGGGAGAACTATAGGTTGGAGGGTCATTACTGGTAGAGGGAATATCCCTACTAGTTAAAGGTGCATAGCTCATAGTCCCAAATCTCCATCCTTCGTGGGATTCATAAGTTTTTATATTAGCCTGGGTAATGGGTTTCATAGGTTCAACCCATTCCTCATCATCTCTAGCCTCTACTCCAGAAAATTAGCAGAGTGCATAAATTAGACCAGGATGTCCTAGTCCTCCTCCACTTTCACTTTTTGCAGTGGCTAATATATTTTTTTAAATAATACTTCCCACATTAATACTTTTGTGGTTCTGAATACGAAAATTCAGAACTGCTCTATCTCTTGTTACTTCACTAGGGTGATAGATAGGTAACAAAGTAGAACAAATAAAATAATGCCAAGCTTTAGAGGTTGCATTTAACATAGACAGAGGGAAGTTTACCCGTTCATGTTGCTTAATTTTCTAAGTCCCTTTCCCATCAGTGAGAAAGTTAATCACCTCCTCCAGCGGTCCTTCCATTGTTCCAAAAGTATCATATTCATTGGTATGCAGTATTTTGTACTTCGTAGAAAGCATTTATTCTTGCAGCATTAAAATCAACTAAAAATCCTCTAACCTTTATTGGTACATCTTCCATCTCAGTCAGGTTAGCATAAAATTCTTTTACAAATTCAACTGCAGCCTTGTTTGTTGTATAACAGAACTTTTCCCATCTTCTCTCTTTTATCATTTGTTCCACTTCTCCTCCCGGATTCTTAAACACTTTATCCTGAATGCATTTTCTTGCTTTGATATTAAATTTGTATCTTGATTAAGCTTTAGCATTCACGAATCGTGTTTCATCATAATCTAGTCGCCTCTTCTGTCGTGGAGCCATTTCTCGATTTATCAAATTTACAAAAATCTTGACTAAACATCAAAATAATGCTAGAATGGCTTCCAAAGGTGACTTAAAATAATCTAAAATGAATTCCACAGATTTCTTCCAACTATTTTTTCTATATTTCAATTTTTTTTCAAAATCCCTAAATGTGGAAGAAATACTTGGTGAAAATAAAAAATTTTTGCATGGGAGTGAAGCTCTTACAAAGGGAAGATAAAATCCGGTGTCAAAATGTGTTGATATTGATCTAAATCCACGATCTCTCAAGCCCTAAGTCGGTTTTTTAAAGTTTTGAGGAAGGGGACGATGAATAGTGACGGTTGACCGGTCAAAATAAAGTGTTTTTCGGGATCTCACCGTCAGCGGGAAAAATCTCACCGTCGGCGGGCTAATTAATTCAAATAGGCATAAAGTTTCTGGAAAATCTCACCGTCGGCAGCTTCATTCTCACTGTCGGCAGGATTTTCGGGAATTAATATTTTTAATATTTAAATTTTTTTTCAATTTATTTTAAGCCTTGATAATGTCCAATCAATCAACTAAATACATTTTATTGTGATTAGATACTATTTTAACTTACATAAATTCACACAACACAAAACATAACAATTTTATATATGAAATCCAAGGTTTTACAATATGCACACACCACATTTACTTAACACATAAAATTCAGTGTCGCACTCCAAACAACAGTACTCAAGATGCTGAGACTAAACAAAAAACACATAATCTCATCTATACTGAGATCAAATCTTAAAATCTAAAATATCAAAAGTGCAAATTTCATAAAAATTAAATTCAAACTAACTCAACACATAAACAAATACGAATGTCTTCTACTCGTCAGTGTCTGTGCTAAATTCATCTCTGATATCTCCGATAGAACGTAGATGAATGAATAGATTGTAGAAAGGCGTGAAAGGAAATTCTTCTGTAGAATCTTCTTCAATCCATCCTTTCTTTCTCGAAAGCCGTATGAAACTAGCTTCAAGATGTCCAGAATAATCGAAGTGTTCCTTCATCCTCCAATCAATATGATCAAATAAATCAGAGATATAATTAATGGAATTCATCACGTTTTGTACCTCTTTTTCCAATCCTTTGAGTTTTCTTAAGATCAGATTTGTTTTATCAGGAAAGGGCCTGATTGAAAGAGAGTTTTCAGATGCTTGATCCACGATGAATGGTCGTCTCACTATTGTTATCCAGAGTAGGAAACATATCAGTTGGATCTAATGGTTTCCAATGCAAAAGTACTTTTTCCGAGGCTTCATAAGAAACTTGGTACTGACTGCATAATGCAAAAGTTGTTGAAGGATGTCCAAGCCCATAGTTCGATTCATACACAATCAGGCCTAAGGCAGACTTCACAATAATTGAACCAACATCGATAGGTAATCCTGCTTGAATACAATAATTCAGAATTGCACATTCCTTAGAAACCTTGTTTACCCTCATAGTGGGTAATAATTTTGAAGAAATAAAGAAGTTCCAGTGTTTAGAGATGGGGTTTAGAAGTGATGCAGAAAAGCTAACATACCCGTGTTCTCTTGTTTCCCAATCTTCTGATTCATCAGTCAAATATCGATATATCTCATTCATATTATTTCTTGTAGGAACAAAATTGGAATAATGGCAAATAAGTGTATTTTCAGTTGAATAAAACTCATTGATTCTAGAAGGAGTGAAAGTTACCCATCTGCCTCACACATAAACGCTTCCGTTGTTGATTCCATGAAGATTGGAGTAGAATTCTTTTACTACGGGGATGACTACTGTAGAAGTTGTATAGCATAATGCCTCCTAACGTTGTCACATAATCATCTCCTCGATAGACATTGTCGAATTCTCCACTCCTCTATTCACGAATCCTCTTTCTTTGATTAATCTTTTTTTCACCACAACTTTGTTGAAGATTCGCTGGGCCTCATAACTGACAAACTTTCTTCGATTGAGAACTCGGGATCTAGTGATTTCAAGTGGATTGAATGCCATAATGATGAGTTTTTGTGGAGTATCAAATTGTTTTCAGGAAGTAAACGGTTTAGATTTCGAGTTTTAGGCGTTCTTAAAGAGTTAAAACACTTAGAATTGCCATAAACCGTCAAAATAACTCCCTAAACCGCTCATTCACCGATCTCGTCGTCCGAGTCAAAGATCTCGTCGTTGGCAGGATTCTTAAAAATATGAACTGAATTTGGCGGGCAAAACTCGCCGTCAGCGGCAGGCTAAGGCAAAATTTCCCAGTTTCGCTCTGATCCGAATGCTTTCCAATTGTTTTCTATGTATCCAATATTGTGATAATTATAAATATAAATTTGAGTAGTAGAATTCATTTTATACCAAAAATAGTAATAATTTAAATAAATATACAATTATTACACCTAAATAAAGATCACTATGGGTTACCTCCCATAAAGCGCTTAGTTTAACGTCGTCAGCCCGACCTATTCTGGTTATTAATTAGGTTGACTGAGCATTAAAACCTCTTTAAAATTTAGTCTTTTTCCTTCAAAATATGGTTTTAATATGTGTCCATTTACTTTAAATCTATTTCCAGTCTTTTGATCTTCAATTTCTACAGCTCCGCATGTAAATATTTGAGTTATAGTGAAAGGTCCTAACCATCGAGACTTTAGTTTCCCAGGAAATAATTTCAATCATGTATTATAAAGTAAAACTTCTTGTCCTGGTTCAAAATTTTTTTGGTTAATCTTCCGATCATGCCATGATTTCATTTTCTCTTTATAAATTCTATCGTTATTATAGGATTCATTTCTTAATTCATCTAATTCATTCATCTACAACAATCTCTTCTCACCAGCATCTTTTAAATTATAATTGAATTCTTTAGTCGTCCAATACGCATTGTGCTCTAATTTAACTGATAAGTGACAAGTTTTTCCATAAATAAGCATGTAAGGAGTCATTCTAATCGGGCTTTTATAAGCAGTCTTGTATGCCGATAATGCAGTGTCTAGTCTTGTAGACCAATCAAATCTACTAGGGTTTACAGTTTTTTCTAAAATTTGTTTAATTTCTCGATTAGAAACTTCAGCTAATCCACTGGTTTATGGATGATAAGCGATCGATATTTTATGAATAATGTTAAATTTTTCTGCCAATTTCTGAATATATTTATTCCTAAAATGGGATCCTCCGTCAGTGATAATCACTCTCGGCATTCCGTATCTTGTGAAAATATTTTTCATTAAAAATTTTGAAACACTCTTAGCATCACAACGAGGAAGAGCTTGTGCTTCAATCCATTTAGAAACATAATCAACAATATATGAGTTTCTAAATCAAGGAGTAAATGGTCCCATGAAATCTAATCCCCAAATATCAAAAATTTTAACTTCTAATATAAAATTCAGAGGCATTTCATTTCTTCTAGATATATTACCTACTCGTTGCCATTTTTCACATATTTTGATATATCTATAAAGATCTTTAAAAAGAGTAGGCCAATAAAATCCAGTCTGTAAAATTTTATAAGCAGCTTTATCGATCCCAAAATGTCCTCTAAATTCGGAATCGTGACATTTTTGAATAATCTGCTTCGATTTCTTCATAAGGTACACATCTTCTAATAATTAGATCCTTACATTGTTTATATAAATATGGTTCATCCTAAAAATATGTTTTAGCATCGTAAATGAATTTTTTCTGTTGTTGTAGAGTTAGCATGGGTGGTAAAATATCACTTAAAATACATTTACTTATATCTGCATACCATGGCATTTTCAACTCATTTATATTATAAAGTTGTTCTTCAGGAAAACTGTGTGTAATTTCATTGTCAGTTTCAGATAATTCACAATATTCTAAACTTGACAAATGATCTGCAACTTGACTGGCAGTTTGATTACAAAAAAATTCATTATGAAATTCTTATCCATTTTTGATGAAATTGCACTTTAAAGAAAGGTATTTTCTTTATTTTACTGCAGGAATGAAGATTTATATGTGATTGAAGCAAAAAACATGAAATGGAGCGAATTTGGATCAAAAAGGAAGAAATTCATGCAAATTAAACTAAGTCGCCTACAGCGAGATCGAGGCTGCCGACGGTGAGATCATGAGGAGAATTTCTGAAGGAATTATAACTACCTCACCGACTGCGAGC
Organism: Papilionanthe hookeriana x Papilionanthe teres; assembly: GCA_022702705.1. Classification (NCBI taxonomy): domain Eukaryota; kingdom Viridiplantae; phylum Streptophyta; class Magnoliopsida; order Asparagales; family Orchidaceae; genus Papilionanthe; species Papilionanthe hookeriana x Papilionanthe teres. The sequence continues at coordinate 21,357,731 of CM040426.1, forward strand.
CCGAGCCCACCGACAGCGAGATTGCGCGGTTTGAAGACCTTCTAGAAGCCCCGCTGTCGGCGAGATCGTTTCCCGCCGATGGCGAGACAGTTCAAAATGCAAAATACATTGAACCTGGACACTTTTTGAAGAGGTGTTTAAGCATCCCTTGGACCTTTGCCTACCTCTATAAATAGAGGATGAATTGTGTGTCATTTGTGTCTCTTTTTGGTGTCTTAAGTGTGTCTGTTGTTTGTCATTAGTGAGTTTCTTTAGTTTATTTTAGTGCTATTTAGTTAGAAGTTTGCTGTACTAGAAGGAAAAGTAAAAGGAACTTCAACGAGTCCGTCAGGAGGAAATTAAGATAAGTATCTTTGTTTATTGTTGTTGTTAACTTTAAATGAAATCCATGCTTTGTTTTATTTCCATGCATTCTGAGTAGTTTTCTTAGTCTTTCTCCTTGTTTATGAAAATTATGCGGATTGATGAAATTAAATAGAAGTACCTAATATATTAAAATAAATTGTGATAATTTTTACTTAAAACTTAATTTACTTTCAATCTGGCCAATTGAATTGTTAAAATATGTTGAATTATCAACTATAGTAAAAATTACATCCAATATTCAGGGAAGTCAAAAACCTTGGAAGTAGGGTGCAAATAAATAGGGAAATATTAATTATCGGACGTATAATTGGACATTTTAGTGTGATAGACTAAAATATTCAATTTGTTCCTATTGTTTGAGAGCTGAAGTGTAGATGTTAGCCACGAGGTGAGGGGAACGTGGGAGCTCGAAGTGGCAACCAGTATCCTCCCAGACTTAGCCGCAGATTCGTAATCAAACACGAGATTAGTCAATGTTCTTTGCACCTGGACCAAAGGGTAAAGAATAGGAATGCTCCTATTTCTCACAATACAATTCAAGAATTCTATTTAAATTCATCATTCACTTAATTTTCTAAAAACAAGGAGAAGGATACTTTTTCTGAATTATTTAAATCAACTTAATTTTAAGCATTAGTTTACTTTAGTTTTCTTTAATTACTTTTCCGTTTATTATATTAGTAAGTAATTCCTTTAAATTTAGCTGATACAAATCGTTAAAAACTTCCCCGTGGGATCGATAACTAGGACTCCACTAGAGCCCTGTATTACTTGATACGATACGTATACTTGCGTAGAATCCACATTATACATTCCATCATTAAATCATATATATATATTTAAAGCAGGATCAAGTTTTTGGCACTGTTACTATTAAACTTAAATTGCAAACATATTAAAAGTGGGTCAAGTTTTTGGCGCCGTTGCCGTGGATTGTAAAGAAATTATTTACTAGAGTAACGGACTATTTTGTTTTATAAAATTGTATGCGAAAATTTAGAAACGAAAACTTAATACCTTACAATTCAGAATTAGAGCGTACAATTAAAAGAATTAGAAAACAAAAAAAAGAAATTATACATTTAACACAAATGACAAATATTCCTGAAAATGAAAATATCAATCAACCAAGACCATTACGAGATTATGCCAACCCTACATTAGATGAAATTCATTTAACTATTCAAAACCCTGTTGTAGTTGCTAATTCATTTGAACTTAAACCTGCAATTATCCAAATGGTACAAAATAATCAATTTAGTGGTTCACCTTCTGAAGATCCTAATTTACATATTGCTAGTTTTTTAGAACTATGTGCTACTTTCAAATATGAAGGAGTATCTAACGATGCTATTAGACTTAGACTTTTTCCTTTTTCTTTAAGGGATAAGGCTAAAATGTGGTTAAATTCGTTAGAACCTGGATCTATTAAAACTTGGAGAGAATTATCACAAAAATTTCTATGCAAATATTTTCCACCATCTAAAACTGCTAAGCTTAGAAATGATATAACTTCTTTTAGTCATTTTGATGGAGAGTCAATATATGAAGCTTGGGAGAGATTTAAAGAACTTCTTAGGAAATGCCCACATCATGCGTTACCGTATTGGTTAATTATCCAAACTTTCTATAATGGATTAGTAGGATCTTTAAGATCAATCATTGATGCTGTCTTCTTGGAGGATCATTAATGTCAAAACCATTTGATGAAGCCTATGCACTAATCGAAGAAATGGCAACCAATAATTTTCAATGGCCTGCTGATAGAATGAATCCGAAAAAATTAGCTAGTATTCATGAAAATGATGCAATATCTATGTTAGCATCACAAATTGCTGCTGTATCTAAAAAATTAGATCATTTTGGAATGAATTACTCTCCAACTATATCAGAAGAAAATTCATCCGGACAACTTATAGAATCCCAATCTCAATATGAAACTATTAATGCAATTAACAACAGACCCAATAATCCTTATGCAAATTATTATAATCCTGGATGGAAAAATCATCCTAATTTTAATTGGAATAATAACATAACTAATCAACCCTGGATGAATAACATGACACAACCATTAGGAAATCCATCTTATCAAGGAAATTCTAATTATAAACCTAATTATCCACCTGGATTTAATAACCCACAATTTAAAGACAATAAATTATCTATAGAAGAATTAATATTAAATATGGGTCAACATTTACGAAATCAATGAAATCAATTACAAATACAAGGAAACCAATTACAAAATCAAGGAACAGCTATCAAAAATATTGAAACTCAACTTGGACATATCGCTACTGCACTTAATAATAGAATACCTGGTACATTTCCTAGTAATGTGGAAATAAATCCCAAAGACAAGGGAAATGAACAAATTAAAGCGATAAAATTACGAAGTGAAAAAGAATTAGAATCTCGAATTCAGAAAGAACTTGAAAGTCAAAAAGAGGAAGTGGAAATTGAAAATTTAGAAAAGAATCAACAAGATCCAAATTTAGAAAATCCTTTAATACCTATGAAAATTTCTGCGAAAAACATCCACCACCATTTCCTCAACGACTAATTCAACATAAAAAAGATAAACAATTTGCTAAATTCCTTGAAATTTTGAAGAAATTAATGATAAATATTCCTTTCGTAGAAGCTTTAGAACAGATGCCAAACTATGTAAAATTCATGAAAGATATTCTAAATAAAAAAAGAAAATTTACCGATAATGAAATGGTCACACTTAGTGAAGAGTGTAGTACTTATTATTCGGAAAAAACTTCCGAAAAATTAAAAGATCCCGGTAGTTTCACTCATACCTTGCGCTATTGGAGAAAAATTCTATGGAAAAGCTTTGTGTGACTTAGGAGCAAGCATCAATCTAATGCCTCTATCAATTTTTAAAAGATTAGGATTGGGAGAAATTTCACCTACTTCAGTAACTCTTCGATTAGTCGATCGTTCGTTACATATCCTAAGGGATTTATTGAAGATGTATTAGTAAAAGTGGACAAATTTATCTTCCCCGTAGATTTTATTGTCTTAGATATGGAAGAAGATAAAGAAATTCCTATCATTTTAGGAAGACCATTTTTAGCCACTGGAAAAGCTATGATTGATGTTCAGAAAGGAGAATTAACTATGAGTGTAAATGACCAAAAAGTTACTTTTAATATTGCTAAATCAACGAAATATCCTGCACTTGAAAAATATGATGAGTGTTTTCGAATGGAAGTACTCGATCATTTACAAAAAGAACATTTTAAGGAATATTATGCAGAAAAATTAGAAAAAAAATATTGAATTAATTGAAAAATCTGAGATAAATGAAGAACTAGGTTATATTCAAGAGAAATTTGAATTTTTGTATAATACAGAAAACACTGAAAAAAATATAGTTCCATCGATTATTAAACCTCCCGAACTTGAATTAAAAATGTTACCTAATCATTTAAAATATGCTTACTTAGGTAATTCTTCAACTCTACCAGCTTATTATTTCATCTCGAATTAAATGAATCTCAAGAACAAAAACTTTTAGATACATTAAAAAAATATAAGAAAATTTTTGGTTAGACTTTAGCAGATATTAAAGGAATTAGTCCTTCAATTTGTATGCACAGAACTATTTTAGATAATGAACATAAACCTAAAGAAGATCCGCAAAGGAGATTAAATCCAATAATGAAAGTAGTTAAAAAGGAAATTTTAAAATGGTTAGATAATGGTATTATATATCCTATTTCTGACAGTGATTGGGTAAACCCAATTCACTGTGTACCTAAAAAAGGAGGGGTGACCGTTAAAGCTAATGAAAATAATGATCTTATCCCTATAAGACAAGTCACTGGATGGCGAATATGTATTGATTATATAAAATTAAACACAGCCACCAGGAAAGATCACTTCCCTTTACCATTTCTAGACTAGATGTTAGATAGATTAGCCGGACATAAATATTTTTGTTTCTTATATGGATATACCGGTTATCATCAAATACAAATTGTTCCCGAGGATCAAAAGAAAACTACATCTACTAGTCCTTGTGGAACTTTCGCTTTTCGAAGAATGCATTTTGGATTATGTAATGCACCTGCAACATTTCAAAGATGTATGATGTCTATATTTAGTAAATTAATTGATAATGGAATAGAAGTATTTATGGATGATTTCTCTGTATTTGGAACAACATTTGACACATGCTTAAATCATCTTGAAAAAGTATTTGAAGTATGTAAGAAAACTAATTTGGTTCTTAATTGTGAGAAATATCAATTTATGGTTACAGGCGGCATTGTATTAGGGTATAAAATTTCGAAAAAAGGCATGGAAGTAGACCCTGAAAAAATTCAAGTTATAGCTAAATTACCACCTCCAACTACGGTGAAAGGGGTAAGAAGTTTTCTTGGACATGCTGGATTCTACAGACGTTATATTAAAGATTTTTAAAAAATTACTAAACCTCTATGCCAACTTCTTGAAAAAGACAAGAAATTTGAATTTACAATCGAATGCCCGAATGCTTTCGAATTATTAAAAGATAAATTAATTACAACACCTATAATAGTTTCACCTAATTGGGAGAAACCATTTGAGCTTATGTGTGATGCTAGTGATTATGCTATAGGAGCAGCTTCTTGGGCAAAGATATGATAAGATTTTCAAAGTTATATACTATGCTTAGTAAAACTCTAAATGATGCTTGAAATAAATTATACGATTATCGAAAGAGAATTATTAGCAGATTGTATATGCTTTTAATAAATTTCAGCATTATCTAATAGGAACTAAATGTATTGTACATATTGATCACTCTGCTATAAAATATTTAATGCAAAAGAAAGATTCTAAACCAAGATTAATCAGATGGATATTATTAATACAAGAATTTGATTTTGAGATCATTAATAAAAAGGGAACTGATAATCAAATTGCTGATCATTTATCAAGATTAGAAAATCATGAATTATCTGATATTGATAATTATATTTTAGACAGTTTTCCTGATGAACAACTTTATAAAATTAATGAGTTGAAAATACCTTGGTATGCAGATATAGTAAATTATTTTGTAAGTGACATTTTACCACCTATGTTAACTTTGCAACAACAGAAAAAATTCATTCACGATACTAAAACATACTTTTGGGATGAACCATACTTATATAAGCGATGTAAGGATCTAATTATTAGAAGATGCGTGCCTTATGAAGAAACTGAACCAATCATTCAAAAATGTGATGACTCTGATTTTGGAGGACATTTTGGAATAGATAAAACTGCGTATAAAATTCTATAATCTGGATTCTACTGGCCTACTCTATTTAGAGATGTATATAGATATATAAAAACCTGCGATAAATGCCAAAGAGTAGGAAACATATCGAGAAAAAATGAAATGCCTCTGAATTTTATAATAGAAGTTGAAATTTTTGATGTTTGGGGATTAGATTTCATGGGACATTTTATTCTTCATTTGGAAACTCATATATATTAGTAGCTGTTGATTATGTTTCCAAATGGATCGAAGCACAAGCTTTACCTAGGTGTGATGCTAAAAGTGTTTCAAAATTTTTAATGAAAATATTTTTACTAGATTTGGAATGCCGAGAGTGATTATCACTGATGGAGGAACTCATTTTAGAAAAAAATATATTCACAAACTAGTAGAAAAATATAATATTATGCATAAGATATCAACTCGCTTATCATCCACAAACTAGTGGATTAGTCGAAGTTTCTAATCGAGAGATTAAGCGTATATTAGAAAAATCGAGTAAACCCTAATAGATTAGACTGGTCTATAAGACTAGACACTGCATTATGGGCATACAGGACTGCTTATAAAACTCCGATTGGAATGACTCCTTATAGGCTTATATATGGAAAAACTTGCCACTTACTAGTTGAATTAGAGCATAAAGCATATTGGGCGATTAAAGAATTTAATTATAATATGAAAGAAGCTGGTGAGAAGAGATTGCTGCAATTAAATGAATTGGAAGAATTAAGAAACGAATCATATGATAATGATAGGATTTATAAAGAAAGAATGAAATTATGGCATGATCGGAAGATTAATCAGAGAAATTTTGAACCATGACAAGAAGTTTTACTTTATAATACTAGATTGAAATTATTTCCTGGAAAATTGAAATCTCGATGGTTAGGACCTTTCACCATAACTTAGATATTTTCATATGGAACTATAGAAATTGAAGATCCAAAAACAGGACATAGATTTAAAATAAATGGACATAGATTATAACCATATTTCGAAGGTAGAAGACCAAATTTTAAAGAGGTTTTAATGCTTAGTCAACCTGATTACTAACTGAATTAGGTCTGGCTGACGACGTTAAACCAAGCGCTTTATGGGAGGCAACCCATAGTAGTCTTTTATTTTAATTATCTACAAATTAGTGAGTCTATATTATTAAAACAAATCTTACTACTCAAATTTTTAATTAGAATCATCACAAACTTGAACCTATATCATGAGATCAGAAAATATTCGGACCAGAGCGAAATTGGACGATTTTTACGAATCTCACCGACAGCGAGCCCGAGCCCGCTGACAGCGAGATCGTGCGCCATGACTTGAGTCAGTTCTATAACTAGCTCGCCGACGGCGAGAAACTTCCCGCCGACGGCGAGGTAGTTGAAATTTTGGTTTCTTAAAGATTTTTCGTGCGGTTTTGGACGGATCTAGGCCATTTCTTCGTAGGAAATTATCCTAAATTCAAATTTACACTGTTTTCTTCCTTAGGAACGACTAGAGACCAATCCTTTCAATCCGAAATGTCCACCAAACTCTTAGAAACCACAAAAACTGAAGTTTTTAACCGAAGAAAATTTGTAAGTTCGGAGGCGCAGCGTATCTTCAACAAAGGTTTGATGAAGAAAAGACTTATTAAAGAAAGAGGATTTGTCAACAGAGGAGTTGAGAATTCCACTTCAAAAATCGAAGAAATGATCGCACAACGACATTGGGAGGTATTTTGCTATACGACATCCGCTGTAGTTATTCCTGTAGTTAAAGAGTTTTACTCTAATCTACTTGCGATCAACAATGGAAATGTCTACGTCAGAGGAAGATCGGTAACATTTACTCCTTCAAGGGTAAATAAATTATTTTCTATAGAGAATACCTCTGTTTGTCATTATTCCAACTTTATGCCTTCAAGATACAATATGAACGAGATCTATAGATACCTGACCGACGAACCTGATGATTGGGAGTTACGCGAAGACGGGTATGTCAGTTTTTCTGCATCACTTCTTAACCCTGTCTCGAAGCATTGGCTTTTCTTTATATCATCAAAATTATTACCTATTATGAGGGTAAATAAAGTTTCAAAGGAATGCACTATTTTAAACTATTGTATTCAAATTGGACTACCTATCGATGTTGGATCAATAATAGTAAAGTCTGCATTGGGATTGATTGTGCATGGGTCAGTTCATGTACTTGGACACCCATCGACTATATTTGCGTTATGCAGTCAGCACCAAGTTTCTTGTGAGGCTTGGGAAATAGTACTTTTTCCATGGAAACCACTGGATCCTACTGATATGTTTCCAACTTTGGATAACTATGATGAGATTACCATTATTTCTAACAGAGCATCACAGAACAATCCTTTAGCAAGGCCCTTTACTGATAAAACTAATTTCATTCTGAAGAAGATTAAAGGATTCGAGAAAGAATTGCAAAATGTGATGAATTCCATCGACAATATCTCTGATATGTTTGATCACATTGACTGGATAATGAAGGAGCACTTTGATCATACTGGATATCTAGAGGCTAGTTTTATTCATTTATTGAGACATAAGGGATGGATTAATGAAGAATCTACTGTAGAATTCCCTTTCATGCCTTTCTACAATTTATTTGTGCACCTGCGTTGCATCGGGAATATCAGAGATGATGATAGTTCGGACAATCGAAGAGTAGGAAAGATTTCTATTTTATGTCATATATTTGTGTGTATATGTGTTGATTTGGATTTAGGTTTTATTATGAGTCGAACTTTGATTTGATCATCTCGGATTTGATGAGATTATTTGTAATTGTTATGTCTCAGCATTTAGAGTGTCGTGGTGTGGATTGCGATGCTGAGTATTATGGATTTGAACATCTAATTTAAGTATGTCGTTAAGTTGTCAGTATGAAATTGTAAGTTTCATGGATTTCATATATAAAGTTACATTGTTTGTGTTGTGTGAACTTTTTGTGAGTATAAGTATCTAATCTTCATATTATTATTAAATTATGTGATCGGAAGATTGATTAAGGGCAAATCGAGGTTGAAAAGGATTGACAAATTTCAAAAATTTAAAAATTTTTGGGATCTCACCGACGGCGATAATTATCTCGCCGATAGCAAGAAAACCCGCTGACAAGGTGAACGAGCTCGCCGACGGCGGATTTTTCCCGAAAGTTTTGCCTTATCAAATTAATTAGCTCGCCGACGGCGAAAAAAATCTCACCGACGGCGAAAAAAATCTCGCCGACAGCGAGATCGCGAAAAGACCTATATTTGACCAGTCAACCGACACTATTCATCATCCCTTTCCTCAAAACTTCAAAAAAACCGACCTAGGGCTTGAGAGATCTTGGATTAGAGGATATTTCAACACTTTTTGACACCAGATTTCATCTTCCCATGGTAAGAGCTTCACTCCTATGCAAAATTTTTTGATTTTCACCATGGATTTCTTCTACATTGGGAAATTTTGAAAAATTTCGAAATGTGAAGAAAATACTTAGATAAATTTCATAGAAATTGATTTAAATAGATTTTAGATGTTGTAGGAAGCCTTCTTAGTAATATTTGGGAGTTTAGTTAAAATTTTTGCAAATTTCACAGATCAAAAATGGCTCCACGACAAAAGCGAAGGATTGATTACGACGAAACCCGATTCATTAATGCAAGAGCACAAACTCGATATTTTCAAAACATTCAAGCAAGAAAGTGCATACAAGATCAAGTTTTCAAAAATACTGGAGGAGAAGTTGAGCGAATCATTAAGGAACGAGGATGGGAAAACTTCTGTTACGTGACCAACAGAGCCGCTGTGGAAGTGGTCAAGGAATTTTATGCGAACTTAACACAGGCTGAAGATGCACCGGTTAAGGTTAGAGGATTTTTTGTGGAATTCAACGCTGCTAGAATAAACGCTTATTACGAGGTTAGAGACACCTACACCAGTGAGTATGAAACTTTTGGAACTATGGAAGGACCACTGGAAGAGGTGATCGACTTTCTCACTGATGGGAAAGGAGTCTGGAAGATAAAGCAGCGGGAACGGGTAAACTTCCCTCTTTCTAGGCTAAATGCAACATCTAAAGCCTGACATTATTTTATTCTTTCTACTTTGTTACCTACCTACCACCATAGTGGGGTAACAAGAGATATAGCAGTTCTGAATTTCTGTATTCATAACCAGAAGAGTATTAATGTGGGAAATGTTATTTATAAAAATATATTAGCCACCGCTAGAAATGAAAGTGGAGGAGGACTAGGACATCCTGGTCTTATCTATGCACTTTGCCAATTATCCGGGGTAGAGGCAAGAGATGATGAGGAATGGATTGAACCTATGAAACCCCTTAATCAGGCTAATATAAAGAAATATGATTCCCACGAAGGATGGAGATCTGGGACAAGGGATTATGTACCTTCTTCAAGTAGAGATATACCCTCTACTAGTTATGAACCCCCTCGATACACCACTCCTACCCTTCAAGATCTGATGAATGAATTAACCCTGAGTGGAAAGAGTTTTGAGCTATTTGGAGAAAATATGGAAAGAAGATTTGAGCATATAGACCAAAGGATCAGAGGCTTGGAAAGAAGACACGATTATGATAGCGAATATCTCCAGCGACATTCAGAGTACGAAATTGCATACTATGAGGCTGAACGTCGATAAAGGAGTGGTGATTTAGATGTTGTCTTTCCTGAGTACCCCGCTATTCACAGTACTAGCCCGCTCAGCCTTCTCAGCCTGGAGATCAGGGAGATGACATAGCTTGGGATTTTGATGCAGAAGATTAGAGCCTTTTTTTAGTTTATTTAGTTTGTTTAGATTTGTTGTTATTTTGGGAAACTTTATTATTTTGTGTGTAATTATTCTGTACCTTCTGTGGACTGTGGATGTTGGTATGTTTGCTTATGCTATGATGTTAGACTTCTTATGTGCGTTAAATTAGTTTGCAAGTTTTTTTTTTATAGGATGTTAGTTTAAGTTTTTATAAGTTATGAATGTTAACATTGTTTGGATTGTTTTAATATGTTTTAAAATAGATTAGTTAATTGTATGTGTAGTAATAGATTAAGTTTTCATTTGTTATATTTGATACTTATTTTAAAATTTCATCCCTGCACTTTCTTTTAAATACTATATGTGGAAGAATACTAACAGTACAGGTTCTGCAAGTAATGAAAAGCCTGCAAAAATTTCAAAGAAAAGAAATACCTAAAGCTCAAAGGTATGATGAATTTTACTATATACTTTCCCTTTTTCACTATTTAGTATAGATAGAAAAATTTAAGTTTGGGGGAAGGTAAAAATACAAATTTATTTATTAAAATTATTCTCAATTTCTATTTTCAAAAATTATTATCAAATGATTTTCTATAGTAGTTTTTCAATTCAATAAACATGAATTACTTTATTTAATAATTATAGAAAGTTAAATAAAATGTTTCTAGTAATTCAATTAATTAATGGAATAAGATATTTGGTTAAAAGGAATAAGAATATAGTAAACTATTTAAAGTAATGAAAACTATATTCTAAAATTGAAATTCTTAAGTATTTAAGTGAAAAAGAAAGGATTGAAACTCAATGAAGTAAAGGCTATGAAATATATATAAGCAAGGAAATATTTATGTTTAAAATTTAGGAAGAGAAATTGAAGTTCAAAATTATTAACAGGCTATCCAGATACAGTAATCCTCACTTGAAAAAGAAAAAAAAGAAGGATTGAAAATCAATCCAAAAAGAAAAAAAAAGAAAAGAAAAACATAAAGTGAAGAGAAGCTTGAGGAGATGCCTTATCAAAAATTGGCTTCAATGAAATCAACCTAAAGGGTAAAACTTAATTATATTTCTAAACTTATAATTATGGATTAGTATTTTACTAAATAGTATTTTCTTGAACTTCCTTTCATCTAAATATCTTAAGTAATTTACTCTTTTTAAATATAGTCATTCCTAAAATAAATAGAAAACTAGAAATCTTAGACCTGATAACTAAATAATCTTATATCTATAAAATTAATTTAATTACTCAGAAATATTTATATTTAACTTAATTATAATGTTATTTAAAATTAATTCATATTATCTGAATTGAAAAATTGTATTATAGAAATCATTATTTTTATTTAGTATTAAAAGTACTTGAGGACAAGTAATAATTAAGTTTGGGGGATTTTGATCACAGAAAAATTCATTAAGAAATTTTTATCTATTTTTGATGAAATTGCACTTTAAAGAAAGATATTTTCTTTATTTTACTGCAGGAATGAAGATTAATAAGTGATGGAAGCAAAAAGCATGAAATGGAGCGAATTTGGATCAAAAGGGAAGAAATTCATGCAAATTGAACTAAGTCGCCGATGGCGAGATCGAGGCCGCCGGCGGCGAGATCATGAGGAGAATTTCTGAAGGAATTATAACAACCTCGTCGACAGCGAGCCCGAGCCCGCGACAGCGAGATCGCGCGGTTTGAAGACCTTCTAGAAGCCCCGCTGACGGCGAGGTTGTTTCCCGCCGACGGCGAGACAGTTCAAAATGCAAAATACATTGAACTTGGACACTTTTTGAAGAGGTGTTTAAGCATCCCTTGGACCTTTGCCTACCTCTATAAATAGAGGACGAATTGTGTGTCATTAGTGTCTCTTTTTGGTGTCTTAAGTGTGTCTGTTGTTTGTCATTAGTGAGTTTCTTTAGTTTATTTGAGTGCTATTTAGTTAGAAGTTCTGTCGTACTAGAAGGAAAAGTCAAAGGAACTTCAACGAGTCTGCTTGGGGAGGAAATTAAGATAAGTATCTTTGTTTATTGTTGTTGTTAACTTAAAATGAAATCCATGCTTTGTTTTATTTCCATGCATTCTAAGTAGTTTTCTCAGTCTTTCTCCTTGTTTATGAAAATTATGCGGATTGATGAAATTAAATAGAATTACCTAATATATTAAAATAAATTGTGATAATTTTTACTTAAAACTTAATTTACTTTCAATCTGGCCAATTGAGTTGTTAAAATATGTTGAATTATCAACTATAGTAAAAATTACAACCAATATTAAGGGAAGTCAAAAACCTTGGAAGGACGGTGAAAATAAATAGGGAAATATTAATTATCGGACGTAGAATTGGACATTTTAGTGTGACAGACTAAAATATTCAATTTGGTCCTATTGTTTGAGAGCTGAAGTGTAGATGTTAGCCCTCAGGTGAGGGGAACGTGGGAGCTCTAAAGTGGCAGCCAGTATCCTCCTAGCCTAGCTGCAGATTCAGTATTCAAGCATAGGATTAATCAATGTTCTTTGCACCTGGACCAAAGGGTAAAGAATAGGAATGCTCCTATTTGTCACAATACAATTCAAGAATTCTATTTAAATTCATCATTCACTTAATTTTCTAAAAACAAGGAGAAGGATACTTTTTCTGAATTATTTAAATCAACTTAATTTTAAGCATTAGTTTACTTTAGTTTGCTTTAGTTACTTTTCCGTTTACTATATTAGTAAGTAATTCCTTTAAATTTAGCTGATACAAATCTGTTAAAAACTTCCCTGTGGGATCGATAACCAGGACTCCACTAGAGCCCTATATTACTTGATATGATACGTATACTTGCGTAGAATCCACGTTATACATTCCATCATTAAATTATATATATATATTTAAAGCGGGATCAAGTTTTTGGCACTGTTACTATTAAACTTAAATTGCAAACATATTAAAAGTGGGTCACAGTTCCCTTTCTATTAATTATTTCAAAATCAAATTCTTGCATCAGTAATATCCATCTGATTAATCTTGGTTTGGTATCTTTCTTTTTCATTAAATATTTAATAGCAGAGTGGTCAGTATGCACAATACATTTAGTTCCAATTAAATAAGGTCTAAATTTATCAAAAGCATATACAATTACTAATAATTCTTTTTCTGTAACTGTATAATTGATTTCAGCACTATTGAGATTTTTACTAGCATAGTATATAACTTTAAAAATTTTATCATACCTTTATCCAAGAACAGCTCCTATAACATAATCACTAGCATCACACATACGTTCAAATGGTTTCTCCTAATCAGGTGAAACTATTATAGGTGCTGTGATTAATTTATCTTTTAATAATTCAAAAGCATTTAAGCATTCTGTAGTGAATTCAAATTTCTTAACTTTTTCTAAAAGTTGGCGTAAAGGTTTAGTAATTTTTGAAAAATCTTCTATATAGCATCTGTAAAATCCGGCATGTCCAAGAAAACTTCTTACCCCTCTCATTGTAGTAGGAGGTGGTAATTTAGCTATAACATGAATTTTTGCAGGGTCTACTTCCATGTCATTTTCTGAAATTTTATGCACTAATACAATTCCTCCTGCAACCATAAATTGACATTTCTCCCAATTTAGAACTAAGTTTGTTCGCATACCTCTAAGACTTTTTTAAGATGATCCAAGCATGCATCAAATGATGTTCCAAATACAGAGAAATCATCCATAAATACTTCTATTCCATCATCAATTAATTTACTAAATATAGACATCATACATCTCTGGAATGTTGCAGGTGCGTTATATAATCTAAAATGCATCCTTCGAAAAGTAAATGATCCATAAGGACTAGTAAATGTAGTTTTCTCTTGATCCTCAGGAGCAATAGGTATTTGATGATAGCCGGTATATCCATCTAAAAAATAAAAATATCTGTGTCTGGCTAGTCTATCTAACATTTGGTCTAGGAACGGTAAAGGGAAGTGATCTTTCCTGGTGGCTGCATTTAATTTTCTATAATCAATACATATACGTCATCCAGTAACTTGTCTTATAGGTATTAAATCATAATTTTCATTAGCTTCAACAGTCACTCCTCCTTTCTTAGGAACACAATGAATTGGGCTTACCCATGCACTTTCCGAAATAGGATATATAAAACCATTGTCTAACCATATCAATATTTCTTTCTTGACTACATCTTTCATTATTGGGTTTAATCTCCTTTGGGGATCAACTATTGGTTTATGTTCATTATCCAAAATAATTCTGTGCATAAAAGATCGAAGGACTAATTCCCTTGATATCTGTTAAGGTCCAACCAAAAGGTTTCTTATACTTTTTTAATGTGACCAGAAGTTTTTGCTCTTGTGATTCATTTAATTCTGCCGATATAATAACCGGTAAAGTTAAAGAATTTCCCAAAAATATGTACTTTAAATGAGTAGGTAAAACTTTTAACTCAAGTTCAGGAGGTTTAATAATTGACGGAACTATATTCTTTTCAGCATTTTCAGTAATATCCAACATCTCAAATCTTTCTTGTATATAATCTAATTTTTCATTGTCTGTTTCTTCAATTAATTCTGTATTTTCTATTTCTAGTTTATCTTCAAAGTATTCTTTAAAATGTTCATTTAGTAGATGTTCAAAAGTTTCCATTCGAAAACATTCATCTTATTTTTCTATAGCAGGATATTTCATTTATTTTGCAACGTTAAAAGTTACTTCTTGATCGTTTACTCTCATAGTTAGTTCTCCTTTTTGAACATCAATCATAGCTCTTCCAGTAGCTAAGAATGGTCTCCCTAAAATTATGGGTATTTCTTTATCTTCCTCCATATCTAAGACATTAAAATCCACTGGTAAGATAAATTTATCCAATTTTACTAACACAACTTCAATAACTCCTTTAGGATATGTCAACGATCAGCTAACTGAAGAGTTCCTGAAGTAGGTGAGACTTCTCTCAATCTTAATCTTTTAAAAATTGATAGAGATAGTTAGTTCTCCTTTTTTAAGATTTATGCTGGCTCCAAAGTCACATAAAGCTTTTCCATAAAATTTTTCTCCAATAGCACACGGTATAGTGAAACTACCAGGATCTTTTAATTTCTCAGGAAGCTTTTTCTGAATAATTGCACTACACTCTTCGCTAAGTGCAATAGTTTCATTATCTGTGAACTTTCTTTTCTTGTTTAAAATATCTTTCATAAACTTCACATAATTGGGCATTTGTTCTAATGCTTCTACAAAAGGAATGTTTACCATAAATTTTTTCAGGATTTCAAGAAATTTAGAGAATTGCTTATCCTTTTTATGTTGCTTTAATCACTGAGGAAATGGTGGTGGTGGTCTTTCTACAGAAATTTTCATAGGAATTAGTGGATATTCTAACTTTTGATCTTCCTAATCCTTTTCTTTTTCATTTTCTACTTTCTCTTTTTCACTTTGAGTTTCTTTTTGTATTCTTGTTTCTAATTCTTTTCCACTTAGTAACTGTATCACTTTGATTTGTTCTTTTCCTTGATCTTTAGGATTTATTTCCACATTACTAGGAAAAGTGCCAGGAATTCTATTATTAAGTGCAGTAGCGATATGTCCAAGTTGAGTTTCAATATTTTTAATTGCAGATCCTTGATTTTGTAGATCTTTCCCTTGAATTTGTAGCTGATTTTCTTGATTTTGCAAATGCTGACCCATATTTAATATTAATTCTTCCATAGATAACTTTTTTTCCTTAAATTGAGAGTTATTATTAATTCCAGGTGGATAAGAAGGTTTATAATTGGAATTTCCTTGGTTAGATGAATTTCCTAATGGGTTTACTGAGTTATTCATCCATTGTTGATTAGCAGAGTTGTTATTCCAATTAAAATTTGGATGGTTCTTCCAACCAGGGTTGTAATAATTTGCATAAGGATTATTGGGTCTATTATTAATAGCATTTAAAGTTTCATATGAAGATTGAGCTTATATAAGTTGTCCAGATGAATTTTCTTCTATTATATTAGGAGAATAATTCATTCCAAAATGATCTAATTTCTTGGATATAGCAGTAATCTGAGAAGCTAACAAAGATATTGCATCAGATTCTTGTATACTAGCTATTTTCTTAGGATTCAACCTTTTAGAAGGCCATTGAAAATTGTTGGTAGCCATTACTTCAATTAATGAATAAGCCTCATCAAATGGTTTTGACATTAATGAACCTCCAGCAGCAGTATCTATAATAGATCTAAGAGATCCTACTAATCCATTATAAAAATTTTGTATAATTAACCAATTTGGCAACGCATGATGTAAGCATTTCCTAAGAAGATCTTTAAATCTCTCGCAAGCTTCGTATATCGATTCTCCATCAAACTGACTAAAAGATGTTATGTCATTTCTAAGCTTTCATGTTTTTAAAGAGGAAAATATTTGGATAGAAATTTTTGTGATAGTTCTCCACAAGTTCTAATAGATCCAGGTGCTAACGAATTTAACCACATCTTAGCCTTATCCCTCAAATAAAAAGGAAAAAGCCTAAGTCTAACAACATCATTAATACTCCGTCATATTTAAAAGTAGCACAAAGTTCTAAAAAACTAGCAATATGTAAATTAGGATCTTCGTTTGGTGAACCACTAAAATGATTATTCTGTATCATTTGGATAATTGCAGATTTAAGCTCAAATGAACTAGCCGCTACATCAGGATTTTGGATAGTTAAATGAATTTCATCTAATGTAGGGTTAGAGTAATCTCTTAAAGGTCTGGGTTGATTTATATTTTCAATTGTTGGATTGTTTGCCATTTGAGTTAAATTTATAGTTTCTTTTCTTTATTTTCTAGTTCTATTAATAGTGCGCTATAATTTCGAATCGTAAGGTATTAAACTTTCGGTTCCAAATTTACGCATACACTAATTAAGTAGATTTCTTTTTTTTAAGAGTCTGTTACTCTAGTAATTATCTTTAATAATTATTTTATTAATTACCTTAATAATTACTTTACTTCCCTGGCAACGGCGCCAAAAACTTGACCCGGGTTTGATCCCTGGTAACGGCGCCAAAAACTTGACCTGGGGTCAGGAGGCAGCATGATTTATATGATTGTGGAGCTTATATTATATATCTTTATTAATGATTATCAGAGTAAAATTAACAATTGTGTCCTGCCCCCTTTTATCAATGCAAGTATACGTATCGTTCAAGTAATAAAGGCCTCTAATGGAGTTCGAGATATCGATCCCACAGGGAAGTTTAGAGATTAAGAACTAATTTCAGCAGATTCAATTACTATCTAGTGTACGGAAATAAAGAACACTTATATTAAACTCTATTACTTAATTTTTAAATAGAAGATTGCAATTTAGAAAAAGTATCTTTCTCCTTGTTAAGAGAATTAAGTGAATGAATAATTAAATTAGTTTAGAATTATATTGTGCTAAATAGGAGCATTCATATTCTTTACCCTTTGGTCCAGGCATAAAGAACATTGACTAATCCTATGCTTGGTTACTGAATCTGCGGCTAGGCTGGGAGGATACCGGCTACCTCTTCGGAGCTCCCACGTTCCCCTCGCCTGAGGGCTAACATCTACACTTCAGCTCCCAAACAATAGGACCGAATTGAAGATTTTAGCCTGTCACTATAAAATCTCCAATTCTAAGCCCGATAATTATATTTCCCTATTTATTTGCACCCTCCTTCTAAGGCTTTTGACTTCCCTGAATCTTGGATGTAATCTTTACTATAGTTGATAATTCAACATATTTTAACAATTCAATTGGCCAAATTGAAAGTAAATTAAGATTTAAATAAAAAGATTATCAAAATTTTATTTGATATTATTGGGCACAACTAATTCAATTCTTCATTTCACAAAATCTCAACAACAAGGAGAAAGACATAGAAAACTACTCAAAATGCATAGAAAAAATAACACAAAACTTGGATTTCATTTAAAGTTATAAAACAATAAATAAAAACTTATCACGAATCTTCTCCCCAAGCAGACTCCTTGAAGTTCCTTTAACTCTTCCTTCTTGTACAACACACTTAATTACACTTACTAATATACTCTAAAACACACTAATGCACACAAATAGACTCACCAAACACTACTCACTTCCACAAGACACACACTTTTTCAGCCTAAATTCATCTATATTTAAAGAAGAAGGATTATATCCAAAGGTTGCTTAAGCACCTCTTCAAAAAGCGTTCAGATTCAATGTATTTGGCTTGAACCGACCTTCTTGCCGTCGGCGGGCTCGATCTCGCTGTCGGCGGACTTCTAGAACATTGGCTAACCGCTAAGGCTCGCTGTCGGCGGGCTCGATCTCGCCGTCGGCGGGCTCCTTTATAATATATTTAAAACTTTTGGGAAAATCACACCGTCGGTGACCTATTCCTCACCGTCGGCGGGCTAGTTCAATTTCCATCTCTTTTTAGTCCTTTTCGTTCCAGATTTGCTTCTTTTCGATCTTTTTGCTTCCAATACCTATAAATCTTCATACCTGCAATAAAACATAGAAAATACTTTTCTTTAAAGTGCAATTTCATATAAAATTGGTATGAATTTCTTAATACATTTTCCTGTGGTCAATACCGACTCTCACTTCGGAGCTCCCACGTTCCCCTCACCTGAGGGCTAACATCTACACTTAAACATCCAAACGATAGGACCGAATTGAGGATTTTAGTCTGTCACTCTAAAATCTCTAATTCTACGCCCGATAAATAATATTTCTCTATTTATTTGCACCCTCCTTTCAACGACTTTGACCTCCCCAAATCTCGGATGTAATCTTTACTTTAGTTGTGAAATCAACAGATTTTAACTTATCAATTGACCAGTTGAAAGTAAGTTAAGATTTGATTAAAAAGATTACGACAATTTTTATTTAATATTTTAGGCACAACTAATTCAATTTTCCATTTTACAAAATCTCAAAACAAGGAGAAAGACAAAGAAGACTACTCAGAATGCATAGGAAGAATAACACAAAACTTAGATTTCATATAAAATCAAAGTTAATAAACACAACTTATCTCAAATTTTGTCCCCAAGCAGACTCCTTGAAGTTCCTCTGACTCTTCCTTCTTGTACAACACACTCAACTAAACTCACTATTAGACTCTCTAGAACACACTTACAAACACTAATGACACTTTGGGGATAATGAAAATACTAAAAAAACTCTTAGAAGACGCACACTTCAGCCTAAATTCATCTCTATATAAAGAGGGAGAAATATTTCCAAAGGTTTCTTAAGCACCTCTTCAAAAAAATGTCCAGATTCGATGAATCTTGCTTGAACCGACCTTCTCGCCGTTGGCGAGCTCGCTTGCGCCGTCGGCGAGCTTCTAGAATATAGGCCAACTACTAAGGCTCGCTGTCGACGGGCTCGATCTCGCCATCGGTGGGCTCCTTTATAATTTATTTGTATTCTCTCGGGAAAAACACGTCGTCGACGGCCTATTCCTCGCCGTCGGCGACCAAGTTCAACTTTTGTCTCTTTTGGTCCTTTTTGTTCCAGATTCACTCTTCTTCTCCTCTTTTTGCTCCATGATCTATAAATCTTCATACTTGCAGTAAAACATAGAAAATACCTTTCTTAAAGTGCAAAATCATCAAAAATCAATGTAAAATCGGTATGAATTTCTCAATATATTTTTCTTTGGTCAAAATCCCCCAAACTTAACTATTACTTGTCCTTAAGTAATTTTGATACTACATAAAAGTAATGCTTATTTGTAGTAAAGCTTTAATTCAGAAATACTATGAATTTGATTTAAATAAATATTATAGTAAGGCTTATTAGAAAGATTTTCAGATAATTAAATTAACTCTATAGATGTAAGGCTATTTAGTCATTCTAGTCTTCTATTCATTTCAAGAATGACTACATTTTGCAATATTAAATTACTTTGGATATTCAGATGATAAGAAATTCATGAAAACACTACTTAGTAAAAATACTAATCCATATATATAAGTTCAGAAATGTAACTGAGTTTACCCTTTAAGTTGATTCAAATGAAGCCAATTTTTGATAAGGCATCTCCTCAAGCTTCTCCTCACTTACTTTTTCTTTTCTTTTCATTTGGATTGATTTTTAATCCTATATATATTTTTCTTTTCTTTTCAGGGATTATTTTTCAATCCTTCTTCTTCTTTTTCAAGTGAGGATTACTGTATCTGGATATTCTGTTAATGATATTGAACTTCACTTTCCCTATCCTAAATTTGAAACTTGAAACATTTCCTTACCTTATTTGTATTTCATAGTTGTTGACCTCATTTTTGATGAGGTCTTTTCTCTTCTTTTTCTTTAGTACTTAGGATCTAGCCTTAGGCTTTCCCTTTGACTATCCTAGAGGATTAGAGATGGTACCCACCACTTAGAAATTTAAACACCTCTTAACTCCCTTTAAACCCCACATGCCTGATTGTAAACCCCTAAGTCACTTGGAGGGATAAGATCAAATGTGGAGGTTAAAAGGATGAGTTTCTTATAGGACTCTTTGGCCTTAGGAATACCCTGGGTGGCCTTGTCTGGTGAGGGTTTACTTGCACACACATTACACTTTCACACACATTCCAAGTCCTAAAACTACACCTACACCCAATTTGACTTCTTGACTCATGTAGGTAATCCATATGGATGGTCCTCAACCCCTAGACCCTTGGCTAAGAGGGTTAGGAACAACATAGTAAATGCCTCAAATGACTCCTCTCATGGCTCTTATGAGCTTGATATGGCTTCATGGCTCAACCAAAATGATCTCATTTCACTTACATTTGATCAATCTTCATTTTTCCAAAATTTCAATTTTTGACCTCCGGAGCCCTACACGCACCAAACCTACCAAATGTCCTTGAAGGTTCCCAAAATTTACAAAAATTAACTAAATTACCCAAAATTCCTCAAAACCAATCCTAAACATTTCCCAACATTTAAATTAATCATCCTTAGCCAAATATACCAAAATTTCAAAAAATACCCCCCAATACCCTTCAAATACCCAAAATGCCCTTTTTAACCAAAAAATCCATAAATTTCAAAAATTCCCAAAAAATTCCAAAAATTCCCAAATATTCCCATTTCATTTTGTTCAACTAGACTATAGGCCAATTTTGTCAAATTAACCCACTTTTACCAAAACCCCAATTTGACCTATTTTTAACCCAAGTGAGCCCAATGTCAAACCAAATCAACCAAATTAACCTCAATGTTGATCCAATCCAACTCTAAACTTCAATTCAATATCCCCAATGTCAATTTAGACCAAATACAAGCACAATTTGATTAATATTTGGATCCAATTCCAATTTGAAGCTTAAAGCCCAATTTCGGCCCATGACCTAAACTTAGCCCAAACCAACCCAATTCAACTCCATCTAGCCCCAAATCTCTTCCTAAACATTCCTAACATCCCCATAAACAAAACACTAACTTGATTTGCCCCAAATTTTAACCTAAACTCCACCCAAACCTAACCCAAACCAAAAATCCCCAATTTTGGCCTAAACCCACCATGAACCCAAATGGGCCCAAATCCCAAAATCAAAGCCCAACCAAAGTTAAAAACTCTTTTTAACACTCCCATAAACATTTATCAACATTAAATTTACATCAAATCTAACATTAACCAAACCTTAGCCCAAGTTAGCCCAATTTGACCCACTTTGGCCCCTTTACCAAAAAGTCCCAAATCAAACCCAATTCAACTCCAAATCACCTCAAATTTGTTTCAAATCACTCATGACACATCCCTAAACTAAACCCAACATTTATTTGGCATGGTCCTTTAAAAAATTTTTCACCCAAAAGTTCATTTTGAAACATAACACTTTCTTAAACCATTTTAAAAGCTCATCCAAAATGATTTCAAAAGGCCCAAAGTCAATCCCAAGCCTACATGACACTTTCACCTCATCATCCCTTTGATTTAAATCACTCCCTAAGTTTTAAATTCATCATTAAACTTTTCTAAACTAAGCCACATGCCAATTTTTCCTAAATTCATCAAAAATGCCAAAATCCTTTTTCATGAAACAAGCCAACCTTTTCCAAGCCAAATGTGAGCCATTTACAAGCCATATGAAGCCATGAGAGTTTTGACACCTCACCTAGTCATTTATGGCAAGAAGAGGGGAGCCTTTCCTAAGCCTTCATTAAGACCTTTTAACCCCATTTAAGCTACACTCTAAACCAAGTTTAGCCACATTACCTTGGATGGGGACTTCACCACCCCTTCCTAGCTGACCCAAATGATTCTCCCTCAGCCCAAAGTCAAGCCTTGGGGAGGTGCACCTAGCCTAAACCATGCCTTGAACCAAATCAAGCCAAAATGACCCTTCCCCCTTAGCACTTAAATTAAACCTCTTTACACTTGGCATTGGCCAATTGAACCCATAAACTTCAAGCCCTGAACCTCCTGATCAGGATGGTGACCTTACCCTGGCCGGCCAGCCACCAGGTCGCCGGAAAACACCATGGCTGAGAGGTCTAAATGAATTCAAAAATTCAATTTGAACTAGTTGAGTAGTCCCATGCCCAATGGCCACTGCAGCTGTTCTTCTCTTCACCAGAGCAGTTGATCCAAGCCATCAAACCCCCCTGAGAGGCCCTGGCCATGGCTATTTAAACAAGCCGCCCCCTCTCGGCCAAAAGGTTGGCTAAAATCATCCATCATAGAATCCCTCC
Organism: Papilionanthe hookeriana x Papilionanthe teres; assembly: GCA_022702705.1. Taxonomy (NCBI): domain Eukaryota; kingdom Viridiplantae; phylum Streptophyta; class Magnoliopsida; order Asparagales; family Orchidaceae; genus Papilionanthe; species Papilionanthe hookeriana x Papilionanthe teres. The sequence continues at coordinate 21,380,811 of CM040426.1, forward strand.
AAACTTCTCACAGAGCTTCCCCTAGCCAAGAGCAATCCATCCCCACTGTTCTCCTGCCCTAAATCCCATTGATTAAGCTCAATTTTGGAGCTCAATTCTCAGGCCAGAACAAGACATCTCTTAAACCTCCACCAAAATCAAATTAAACTCACCCACACCTACACAGGACCAAGAGAAGGAGTTCCCCAGTGGAAGCCCCCTCACCAGGCCAGCCATTCTCTCTATCGGCCAAGCTTTGAAATCGGGCTTGGTGGAAGTTGTACCTAGACAATTCGACAAGGCCAGAGGCTTCATCCCCAGGCTCCTCCAACTCCAACGAACGCGCCGAGCACATTCAGTTGAGGCCTCACCTCCTGAACTAAGGTATGGACACTCCTCCTCCCCGAGAGATTCCAGCGATTCTCCATTTCGTTTGAGTTGATTTCAATGCATGTAAACCGTATGGATGTGTTCGTCTCTTCAAGACGAATCCATAGAGTATAAGAACACAAAAATACGTTGAGAAATGAGAGAGATCTTAGGGTTTTAGTGTGGATGGTCACGGGTGCACACCAGTCGTAGACGATGACCAGGCGCCGTCCGATCGCGCGTGTATTAAGTGGACAGTCCAGATTGCGCCAGATCGAAGGATGGAGCGAGACCGCGGGCCCCGTGGCATTCAAGTCAGATGGCGGCGTCGAATGGGAGCTCGCCGCATGGGCTTTCGGATCCGCCGAGGTTGAGTCAGCGCCGCGCTGGATAAATAGATAAATAGGTTATTTTATATTTATTTAAATACCCAGAAATTGAAAAATCCATATCTTTGCATAGAAAAATCACAAAAATAAACTAAAAATACCCTCTTGCTCAGTGAACAGAGGAAAATATTGTGAAAAAAGAATTGAGTTAATTTGATGAGTATTTTATTTTTAATTAATTATTTACTCATTTCAATATTTTAATTCTCCATTTGCATAGACAATTCAGCATGGCATGAGACCATAGGGCTTTTGAAGCCTCTAATCTTGGGAATATTCCTTGAATTTTCTAAGGCTAGAGGCCATCTCTATTGCAATTTACTGATTTTTCAAGTTTTTGTCACTATTTTTAGTATTTTAATTGCATTAATTAGCATATTACTTAGAAAAGTATAGGAAAATTTGGGGAGGTTTTTTAGGACCAGAGAACCCTAGGAAAATTATTTTTTGAGTTAATTCATTAAGATAACCCTAATTGGCCTAATTACTCAAAACTGAACCTTAATTAATTAGGGTTAATCATACATCAAATGAACTTGAAAATAATTCTCCACCTATCTTTAGGATCAGAGGGACCTCACATAAAAATTTAGAATCAATTGGAAATGTTTAACCCCACTAAATGGATTAATTAAGTTACATGACCAAAATTAAACTTTAAAAAATTTATAACTCTGAAAATACATTTTAAAAATTCACCAAATTAGTTTTGTGGGCTCTCTGATACTAGAGCAGTCTAAAAAAATTAAAATTGGAATTTTCCAAAAATCTTCATTTTCTACCTTATTTTAATATTTTAAATAATTAAAAATATATAAAAATCATAAAAATAATAAAATCACAAAAATGTCATATTTTGCTTCCTAATCACTTAGGAATAAACCAAATATTTTTCATAAGTCTCTAGGTTAAGATATTGAATTTTAAAGGCTTAAAACAATTTTTAATATTAAAAAATGAATTTCCCTACATTTTCACTAAATTAATTCTAATAAATCAAAGAAAAATTATAAAATTATAAAATTTATTTCTCTAAACTTCTTGAGGTCAGAGAGATTTATGAAAAATATAAAATCTATTTTTCAACTTTAATTTTATTTTATAATTAATTAACATTCTAAAACTCAAAATAATTATAATAAATAAAATATAATTCAAAAAATCACCAAAATTGGTCCAAGTGGTCCTCTGGTCATTAGAAACATCCCATAATTTTCTCAAGGATAGAAACTTTTTCTTGGTCATGTTGTTGAATTTTTATTGAAAACCCATATTTTTCATAAAAGTAAATATATAAATTAAATTAAATTCAGAAAAATACATTTTCTCCTCTAATGTCTTAATTGACATATGAGTGAAGTGAAATAAAAATTTCAAGTTTATTTGAGCTCAATTTAGTGAGTTATGAAATAAATAAGCTTAAAAGGGCATAAAGGTAATTTAAAAAAAAAAATTAATCCTAATTAGTATTTAGGTCTAATCAGAGGTAGGGTAAAATATCTGATCTTAAATTTTCTCATAGATGATTGAAACGTAGGCAATTAGGAGGTAGAAACCCACTAATTACTTTAAAAACATTTAAAAGTAAATTTTAAGTAATTAAATAATTTAAATTTTGGAAGATTATATCAAAATTTGGATTATTAAGGTTAGGGATATGACCTAAGAAGATATTAATTCTTTAATTTAAAATCCATAAATAAATCACTTCAATAAGATCTAATTCTTAATTAAACTTAAAATAATAATTGGAATTAATAAATTAAAAATTAAAAGAAAATAACCCTTAATTAAATTAATATTTAAAATACTAAATGATTTAATAATTAAATTAAATTAAATTTAAAAATTAATTCAACATCACTTAATAACAAACTTAAAGAAAATTTGAAATATTAAATAATATTAAAACAATTCATAATTAAGCATAAAAAACAAATTAAGCTAATCAAAACTAACCTAAAATATCATAATTAACCTAAATCAAACCATCAAAAATATATGAATAATTCAAACACTTCTAAGTAAATTTAAAACACCAAAATTAATCTGAAACATTAAGATAAAAAAAAAGTTTAAAGATTTAAACTAAATTTAAAACAATTTGTACACTATTCCAAACTTAAAATTGTTAAAATTTTATAATTAAATTAAACCACTTTAAATCATCAATCCCAATTTTAAATCATTAAAATCTTTAATAAACTAAATTGCCCTTAGAGGCTTTTGTTATCATAACTCTTAAATGGAGCATTAAGTGAAATGTCATTTTACTTATAGGATAATCAAACATCCTAATTCACTGAGCAAGAAATAAACTAAACTAAATTTTTGGATGATTAATTCACCTGTGCAATAAAACTCATTTGGACTCAAAAATAATCCCAAAAATATTGAAAAGATGTTTAGGACTCGTCCTAAACACTTCCTCAATATGATGGGGTGTTTTAGAAGAACAACTGAACTTAATTGTTCTTTGATGAAGAAAATCATCCATAAAACAAAAGAACCTAGACGTCATAGGAAATTGACTAGCTATAGGATTAGGACTTTGGTAGACAACCAGAACCTTCCCTTAGCTTTACCTAGGAGTTTGTAATAAACATTTAAATGCTCTTAACATGTGTTTTAAGTGTAGCTTAGAATGACGGGAAGACCCTTCAGGTACACTTTTATTTTATTGTAAGTTACTTACATGTACTGCGCTTTACTTTTCTTGCATGTTAAACAAGATTGTTGCATGAAAACTGAAACCTTTAGGATAGCCACAAAACTGAAACCCAAAACTAAATTAAAAACCACAACAAGATAAAATTCACCGCCACAACATTTCAAAATATAAAACAACTCAAAATTTAATCACAAACATAACACAAAACTATAACTATAACTAAATTAAAATGTCTTGTTGGATGATCGGGAATACCTCGGATGATGTAATCTAAGTGTTGCTAACGGGATTTCCCATGGTCTAAATGAAAGTGTGGAACTCATTCAATTGAGTTTAGCAAATTTATCTGGACTAAGTGAATCTGATAAAAATAACAGTGCCGGAATGATGGAACCGTGGAATCTTAACCGGTGTTGTTATAATCAACTTTAAGATTCCCCTAATAAAACACTAAAGACATTTGGACTTTTAAAGCTTTTTTAAACCAAAACACTTCTCTCATCTCCTGATTTTCACATTCTAAAACTAAACCTCTGCAACAACAAGGAGCTTGGAGCACAGTGGGCAGCATGACCATCTTCGTTAGCAAAACTTGCGACTACGTCAGCTAAACCTTTCTTAGAATTAGATAACCAAGCCATAGGATTTTGAGGTAGTTCTCCTAGTGCACCATAAATCCTCAACTCTTCGTTGGGCATTTGCATAATCATGTTATGTAAATGAAGCCCTAACCGGTCTGAGGATTCCGAGGTAGTTCTTTGGTACGACATAAACCCTCACATCTTCGAGGCTATTTGTATGATCATGTCGTACAAATATAAGTCCTAATTAATTAAAATTGGCAGGATGAAACATTAAATAAAATCTTCTCAAATTGAAGCCCAACATTAGGATAGTCTGGGAAGTCACCGAAGTTCACTATGGGTCCGTGACATCCCCTACTTCTCTTCCTTTGGATTCTTAAAATATACTGTTCCAAATTTGAGCTATTTCCTATTGAAATTTCCAAAATCCAATCTGTTTGAATCCTTAAACTTTGAAATTCTTGAGAGCAAAACCACTGATCATTATCGAGAGTTTTCTTAAGTGATTCCCATCATTTAAGATGTAATTAACTATAGGGGTTTGCCCTTATAGGGAACTTTAAGAACCCAGGTAATATAAACCCTGCTTTATTCCTTTATGTTAAGCAAGGGAACTTGTCAGCCTATAAAATTAGTTTGCAGACCAAACAGATGTCACAAATCTTCTAGTTTATTTAGTCGAGCCTCATCATCAAGCATTGTGTCTATTCTTCAGGATAGATACACGGTTTGTGGTGTGGTGCTCGTTTATATAAACTATTCAGGATGTGAGATCGGTTTGATTTCATATCTTAAAATTTTCAAACATAAAATTATTTTCAAAATCAAATGCTACTTTCCAAATTATATATATGTAAATTAAATTTAAAATATGAAAATTCGCCGACAATTTCTGTAGGCGACCCCTTTTCAAAATACTTAACCTAAAAATATGCCGACAATAGTTTTTACCTTATTGAGTTCCAATCTTTTCTTTCTCAACTAAATACTTAAGAACTTAATCTTTTAAAATATTGTTTTCCTTACTTTAAATAGTTAACTATATTCTTATCCTCTTATTCCAAATATCTTAATACACACAATTAGTTTAATTACTAAAAATATTTCTTTTAACTTTCTATAATAGTTAAATAAATTAATTCTAGTTTACTGAATTAAATTTACCACAGAAAATCATTTTTATAATAAATTTTGAAAATATTTAATTGAGAACATTTAATAGTTAATCTTGTTTTTCCCTCCCCCAAACTTAAATTTTTCTATCTAATCGTATAGGTGGAAAGAAAACATACTGTAAATTTAAATCATACCTTTGTGCTTTAGGTATTTCTTTTGCAGGTTGTTTTGGCTTCTCATCGCTTAATTAACCTGTACTGTTAATAATTTTCTACACACATATAACATTAGAGAATTTGCTTGGTAAGGAAATTTTGAAATAAGTACAAAGTATTAATACAAATTCCTACTACAGTTAATTACTTAACCTATTAAAGTACTAAGCACAATTAACACAACATCTACATACATTTTACTAATTCAATGACAGTCTAAAATATAAAAACTTAAAGCAACACAAATTTAACTTACATATCACAATAATCAAAAACAAATATTCAGAATAGAATTACTAAAATAAAGAAAGCAAACATACATATAACAATAAATATCTAATCATAGAATCTAATCCTCAACATTAAAATTCCAAACTATATCCTCATCTCCTTGTTCAACAGGTGGAGTAGGCTGGTACTGAGTATAATGAGGGCACTTAGGGAATTTAACATCAAGCTCCCCTCTCCTATAGCGATTCTCAGCATCATAGTAAGCTATATCAAACTCAGAATGCCTCTGGAGATATTCACTGTCATAATCATGCCTCCGCTCTAATCCTCAAATCCTCTGATCTATAAGCTCCAACCATTCTTCAAACTTCTCAAAACTTTTTCGCTACAGAGTCGGATCATTCATCAAATCATAAAGTGTAGCAGAACTATAGGTAGGAGGATCATAACTAGTAGAAGGAATATCCCTACCATTCGAAGGTGCAGAGCTCCTTGTCCCAGATCTCCATCCTTCGTGGGATTCGTAAGTCTTTATATTAGCCTTTGTAATGGGTTTCATAAGTTCAACCCATTCCTCATCATCTCTAGCCTCTACTCCAGGCAACTGGCACAGTGCATAAATCAGACCAGGATGTCCAAGTCCTCCTCCAATTTCACTTTTTGCAATGGCTAATATGTTTTTATAAATAATATTTCCCACATTTATACTTCTGTTGTTCTGAATACGAAAATTCAGAACTGCTCTATCCCTTGAAACTTCACTATGGTGATCGGTAGGTAACAAAATAGAGAAAATAAAATAGTGTCAAGCCTTAGAGGTGGCAGTCATCATAGAAAGAGGGATGTTTACCCGTTCATGCTGCTTCATTTTCTAAGTCCCTTTCCCATCAGTGAGAAAGTTAATCACATCCTCCAGTGGTCCTTCCATTGTTCCAAATGTCTCATAATCTCCGGTATAAGGATCTTGCACTTCGTAGAAAGAACTTATCCGAGCACTATTAAAATCTACTAAAAATCCACTAACCTTTATAGGTCCATCCTCTATCTTGGTCAGGTTGGCATAAAATTCCTTTACAACTTCTACTGCAGCTCTGTTCGTCGAATAACAAAAATTTTCCCATCTTCGCTCCTTAATAGTCTGTTCCACTTCTCCTCCCAGATTCTTAAAAACTTTGTCCTGAATGCATTTTTTCGCTTTGATGATAGAGTTGTTCCTTGACTGAGCCTTAACGTTCACGAATCTAGTCTCGTTAAAGTCGTGTCGCCTCTTTTGTCGTGGAGCCATTTCTCGATCTATCAAATTTACAAAAATCTCAAATAAATTCCAAAATAATACTAAAATGGCTTCTAAAGGTGACTTAAAGTAATCTAAAATGAATTCCATGAATTTCTTCCAACTATTTTCTCCACATTTCTGATTTTTCCAAAATTCTTAAATATGGAAGAAATACACAGTGAAAATAAAAAATTTTTGCATGGGAGTGAAGCTCTTACTAAACGAAGATGAAATCCGGTGTCAAAATGGGTTGAAAACGCTTCAAATCCAAGATCTCTTAAGCCTTAGGTTAGTTTTTTCTAAGTTTAGAGGTAGGGGACGATGAATAGTGGCGGTTAACCAGTCAAATAAAGATATTTTTCGGGTCCTCACTGTCAGTGGGAAAATCTCACTTTCGACAGGCTAATTAATTCAAATAGGCTCAAGTCTCTGGAAGAATCCGCGTCGGCGGCGTTGAGGGAGCTGTCGGCGGGCTCTTTCAAAAATTATACATTTTTTAATTTTTGTAATTAATTCATTTTAAGCCTCATTAACGTCCAATCAATCGATTTAAATATATTTTACTGTGATTAGATATTTTTTTAACTCAAATAAATTCACACAACACAAACATCACAATTTTTATATAAAGTCTAAGTGTTTACAATATTTGTACACAACAGACTATAACAAGGTATTTTCTCAACCTTAATACATCAAATTCAGTGTCGCAATCCAAACCATAACACTCAAAACACTGAAACCAAACAACTATGCATAATCTCATCTATACTGAGATCAAATATCGAAATCTAAAATAACACAAGTGCAAATTACACAAATTTAAATCCAAACTAAATCAACACTAAAGCAGATACGAACATCTTCTACTTGTCAGGATCAGTGCTAAACTCATCTCTGATATCACATATTGAACGTAAATGAACGAAAAGATTGTAGAAGGGTCTGTAAGGAAATTCTTCAGTGGAAGCTTCTTCTATCCATCCTTTCTTTCTCATAAACCGTATGAAACTAGCTTCAAGATGTCCAGAATGATCGAAGTGTTCTTTTATCCTCCAATCTATATGATCAAATAAGTCAGAGATGTTATTAATTGAATTCATCACGTTTTGTACCTCTTTTTCCAGTCCTTTGAGTCTCCACAAGATTAGATTAGTTTTATCAGTCAAAGGCCTAATTAAAAATGAACTCTAGGATGTTTGATCCACAATAATGTTTGTCTCGTTATCATCATCAAGTGAAGGAAACATATCAGTTGGATCTAAAGGTTTCCAAGGAAAAAGTACCTTCTCCCAGGTTTCATATGAAACTTGGTACCGACTGTAGAGTGCAAAAATTATAGAAGGATGTCCAAGCCCATAAATTGATCCATGAACAATCAGGCCTAAAGCAAACTTCACAATAATCCAACCAACATTAATAGGTAGTCCCGCTTGAATACAATAGTTCAGAATCGCACACTCCTTAGAAACTTTTTTGATCCTCATAGTGGGTAACAGTTTTGAAGAGATAAAGAAGTGCCAGTGTTTAGAAACGAGGTTAAGAAGAGATGCAGAAAACTAACATACCTATTTTCTCTTGTTTCCCAACCTTCCGCTTCATCAATCAAGTAACGATAGATTTCATTCATATTATTCCTTGTAGGGACAAAGTTGGAGTAGTGGAAAACGGGTGTATTCTCGATCGAATATAACACATTAATTCTAGGAGTAAAAGTTACCCATCTGCCTCGGACATAAACGACTCCGTTGTTAATTCCATGTAAATTGGAATAGAATTCTTTTACCACAGGGATGACTACTGCAGAGGTGGTATAGCACAACACTTCCCAACGTCGTCGCACAATCATCTCTTTGATAGGCATCGTTGAATTCTCAAATCCTTGATTCACGAATCCTCGATCCTTGATCAATCTCTTTTTCATCATTACCTTGTTGAAGATTCGCAGAGCCTCACAACTGATAAATTTTTATCTATTGAACACTCGAGATCTAGGGATTTCAGGGTGATTGGAAGCCTAAGGATGAGTTTTGGTGGAATTTCAATTCATTTTTAGGAGATAGATAGTTTAGAAATCGAGTTCTAGGAGTTTTTAAAGAGTTAAAACCACTTAGAATTGCCAGAAACCGTAAAATAACTCCCTAAACCGTCCACTCATCAGACTCATCGTCGGCGGCGTCGATCTCGCCGTCGGCAGGATTCTTTAATAACATAAACTAAACTTGGCGGGAAAAACTCACCGTCGGCGGGCTCGATCTCGCCGTCGGCGGTCAAGGCAAAAATTGCCCAGTTTTGCTCTGGTCCAAATGCGTTCTAAATTTTTCTATGGATCCAATTATCGTGATGATCATAAAGGTAAATACGAGCAGTAGAATTCATTCATACCAAAAACCTAATAATAAATCAAACAAATATATAATCATTGCATATAAATAAAGATAACTATGGGTTGCCTCCCATAAAGCGCTTGGTTTAACGTCGTCAGCCCGTCCTATTCAGCGTGTTAATCAGGTTGACTGAGCATTAAAACCTCTTTAAAATTTGGTCTTTTACCCTAAAAATATAGTTTTAATCTTTGTGCAAGAACAGCTCCTATAACATAATCACTAGCATCGTACATAAGTTCAAATGGTTTCTCCCAATCAGGTGAAACTATTATAGGTGTTGTGATTAATTTTTCCTTTAATAATTCAAAAGCATTTAAACATTCTTTTATAAATTCAAATTTGTTGTCCTTTTCTAAAAGTTGGCATAGAGGTTTGGTAATTTTTAACTCAAGTTCAGGAGGTTTTATAATCGACGGAACTATATTCTTTTCAGCATTTTCTGTAACATCCAGCATCTCAAATCTTTCTTGTATATAATCTAATTCTTCATTTTCTGCTTTGTCAAATAATTCTACATTTTCTATTTCGTGTTTATCTTCAAAATATTCTTTAAAATGTTTTTTTTTTGCAGATGTTCAAGAATTTTCAATCGAAAACATTCATCATCTTTTTCAATAGCAGGGTATTTCATTGATTTTGCAATGTTAAAAGTTACTTCTTGATCATTTACTCTCATAATTAATTCTCCTTTTAAACATCAATCATGGCTCTTCCAGTAGCTAAGAAGGGTCTTCCTAAAATTATAGGTATTTCTTTATCTTCCTCCATATATAAAACAATAAAATCCACAGGAAAGATAAATTTACCTACTTTTACTAACACATCTTCGATAACTCCTTTAGGATAAGTCACTGAACGATCATATAACTGAAGAGTTACTGAAGTAGGTGAGACTTTTCCCAATCCTAATCTTTTAAAAATTGATAGAGACATAAGATTAATGCTGGCTCCTAAGTCATACAAAGCTTTTCCATAAAATTTTTCTCCAATGGCACAAGGTATAGTGAAACTACCAGGATCTTTTAATTTCTCAGGAAGCTTTTTCTGAATAATTGCACTACACTCATCACTAAGTGCAACAGTTTCATTGTCTGTGAACTTTCTCTTCTTGTTTAAAATATCTTTCATAAATTTCACATAGTTGGGCATTTGTTCTAATACTTCTACAAAGGGAATATTCACTGTTAATTTCTTTAGGATTTTAAGGAATTTAGAAAATTGTTTATCCTTTTGATGTTGCTTTAATCGCTGAGGAAATGCTGGTGGCGGTTTTTCTATAGAAATTTTCATTGGTATTAGTGGATATCCTAAATCTTGATCTTGCTGGTCCTTTTCTTTTTAAGTTTCCACTTTCACTTTTTCAATTTCTGTTTCTTTCTGTACTCTTGTTTCTAATTCTTTTCCACTTCATAATTGTATTGCTTTTATTTGTTCTTTTCCTTAGTCTTTAGGATTAATTTCTACATTACTAGGAGAAGTTCCAAGAATTCTATTATTAAGTGCTATAGTGATATGCCCAAGTTGAGTTTCAATATTTTTAATAGCAGTTCCTTGATTTTGTAATTGGTTTCCTTGAATTTGTAATTGATTTCCTTGATTCTGCAAATGTTGGCCCATATTTAATATCAATTCTTCCATAGATAACTTCTTTTCCTTAAACTGAGAGTTATTATTAAATCCAGGTGGATAAGAAGGTTTATAATTAGGATTTCCTTGGTTAGATGAATTTCCTAATGGGTTTACTAAGTTATTAGCCCATTGTTGATTAGTAGAATTATTATTCCAATTAAAAATAGGATGATTCTTCCAACCAGGGCTGTAATAATTTGAATAAGGATTATTGGGTCTATTATTAATAGCATTTAAAGTTTCATAAGAAGGTTGAACATCCACAAATTGCCCAGATGAATTTTCTTCCATTATAGTAGGAGAATGATTAATTCCATAATGATCTAATTTCTTAGATATAGCAGCAATCTGAGAAGCTAACATAGATATTGCATCAGAATCATGGATACTAGCTATTTTTTAGGATTTAGCCTTTCAGAAGGCCATTGAAAATTGTTGGTAGCCATTTCTTCAATTAACGAATAAGCCTCATCAAATGGTTTTGACATTAATGAACCACCACCAGCAGCATCAATAATAGATCTAAGAGAACCTATTAATCCATTAGAAAAAGTTTGAATAATTAACCAATCTGGTAATGCATGATGTGGGCATTTCCTAAGAAGATCTTTAAATATCTCCCAAGCTTCATATATCGATTCTTCGTCAAACTGACTAAAAGAGGTTATATCATTTCTAAGCTTAGCAATTTTTGAAGGAGGAAAGTATTTGGATAGAAATTTTTGTGATAATTCTCATCAAGTTCTAATAGATCCACGTGCTAACGAATTTAACCACATCTTAGTCTTATCCCTTAAAGAAAAAGGAAAAAGCCTAAGTCTAACTGCATCGTTAGATACTCCATCATATTTAAAAGTAGCATAAAGTTCTAAAAAACTAGCGAGATGTAAATTAGGATCTTTTTTTGGTGAACCACTAAATTGATTATTATGTATCATTTGGATAATTGTAGGTTTAAGCTCAAATAAATTAGCTGCTACATCAGGGTTTTAGATAGTTAAGTGAATTTTATTTAATGTAGGGTTAGCGTAATCTCTTAAAGGTCTAGGTTGATTTGCATTTTCAATTGCTGGATTATTTGTCATTTGATTTAAATTTATGATTTCTCTTTTCTCTTTTCTAATTTTTTTAATAGTGCGTTCTAATTCTAAATCGTAAGGTATTGAATTTTTTGTTCCAAATTTGCGCAAACACAATATAGATTAAAACTTATGTAATTTTTAAAATAGTCTGTTACTCTAGTAATTACCTTAATAATTATTTTACTAATTACTTTAATAATTACTTTACTTCCCCGGCAACGACGCCAAAAACTTGACAGGGTGGATGCGTAACTATAAAAGTGTTAACAAGTGTAAAAATAATATTCAATAATAGCAAAGTTACCCCTTATCAATGCAAGTAAATGTATCGTTCAAGTAATAAAGGGCTCTAATGGAGTCCTAGATATCGATCCCACAGGGAAGTTTAGAGATTACGAACTAATTACAGCAGTTGAAATAACTATCTAGTAAACATAAATAAAGAACAATTATACTAAATTCTACTACTAATCTTGAATGAGAAGTTGCAATATATAAAAGTATCTTTCCCCTTGTTAAGAGAATTAAGTGAACGAATAATTAAATTAGTTAGAATTTTATTGTGCCAAATAGCAGCATTCCTATTCTTTACCCTTTGGTCCAGGCATAAAGAATATAGACTAATCCTATGCTTGGTTACCGAATCTGTGGCTAGGCTGGGAGGATACCGGCTCTCACTTCGGAGCTCCCACATTCCCCATGCCTGAGGGCTAACATATACACTTCAGCTCCCAAACGATAGGACTGAATTGAGGATTTTAGTCTGTCACTCTAAAATCTCCTATTCTACGCCCGATAAATAATATTTCTCTATTTATTTGCACCCTCCTTTCAAGAACTTTGACTTCCCCAAATCTCGGGTGTAATCTTTACTTTAGTTGTGAAATCAACAGATTTTAACATATCAATTGGCCAGATTGAAAGTAAATTAAGATAAGTAAAAAGATTGTCATAATTTTTATTTAATATTTTAGGCACAACTAATTCAATTTTCCATTTCACAAAATCTCAAAACAAGGAGAAAGGCAGAGAAGACTACTCAGAATGCGTAGGAAGAATAACACAAAACTTATATTTCATATAAAATCAAAGTTAATAAACACAACTTATCTCAAATTTCTCCCCAAGCAGACTCCTTGAAGTTCCTCTGACTCTTCCTTCTTGTACAACACACTCAACTAAACTCACTATCTACAACACGCTTACAAACATTAATGACACTTTGGGGATTATGAAAACATTAAAAAGACTCTTAGAAGACACACACTTCAGCCTAAATTCGTCTCTATTTAAAGAGGGAGAAATATTTCCAAAGGTTGCTTAAGCACCTCTTCATAAAAATGTCCAGATTCGATGAATCTTGCTTGAACCAACCTTCTCGCCATCTGCGGCCTCGCTTGCGCCGTCGGCGGGCTTCTAGAACATAGGCCAACTGCTAAGGCTCGCTGTCGGCGGGCTCGATCTCGCCGTCGGTGGACTCCATTATAATTTATTCGTATTCTCTTGGGAAAAACTTGTCCTCAGCGGCCAAGTTAAACTTTTGTCTCTTTTAGTCCTTTTTGTTCCAGATTCGCTCTTTTTCTCCTCTTTTGCTCCATGATCTATAAATCTTCATACCTACGGTAAAACACATAAAATATCTTTCTTAAAGTGCAATATCATTGAAAATCAATGTAAACTCGGTATGAATTTCTCAATATATTTTTCTTTGGTCAGCGGTCATAGTGATGCACCAAAAATATTTACTGTTTTTTCTATATAATTTTACCCATTTTTGGTGATATTGCACTTTAAAGAAAGGTATTTTTTATGATTTTTTTGCAGTTATGATGATTTTAGGTGATTGGAGCGAAAAGAAGTGAAAAGGAATGAATTCGGAGTGAAAAGGAGCAAAATGGAGAAAACTAGCTTTTGGCGCCGCCGGCACCATTTTCCCGAGAGCTCCAAAAAATATTCGGGCGATAGAGCGCTGCCAGCGCCCTATCGAGTGCCGCCGGCGCCCAATTTTGGTGCAATTTAAATTTAAAGAGTTTTGGCGACTTTTTGAAGGGATGCTTAAGGAAACTCTTGGGATTTCGTTTCTAGCATAAATGTAACTGTTTTTGGATGAAGTGTGTGTGGTTCTAGGGTAGTGATAAAGAGTTCTAGAGAGAGAGTGAGTGTGTTGAGTGTTAGGGCTTAGGAGAGAAGAGTGTAGAAGTGAGGATTTGAGAGGGATTCTTAATTAAGGAGTGAAGGAGGAGTAAAGTGAGCGATTGCTTTTCTTCCTTTCCATTGTAAAGAGGGAATTGAGTGTTGCAAAGAAGAGTAAAAGGATTCAAAGGAACTTCAAGGTATTTTCATTGGGGAAGAGAAAGAGATAAGTTGCATTTGCTTTTGTGGTTTGTATGAATTTTCTATTATATATAAAATCTATGTTTTATTGTATCTTCTCTATGAATTCTGAGTAGTCTCCTTTGTCTTTCTACTTGCATAGAGATGTGATGATGTGATGATGTGGATTTGAAGTTCTTTTAAAGTATTCAAGAAATTGTGATGGTATTTCGTTTCAAACTTAATTTACTTTCTGATCTGACCAATTGAATTGTTAAAATCTGTTGTTGTACATTTACTCCGAAAGGATTGAGTGTCCTACAACAATAATGAAGAATATATTCAATGTCCATGGATGAATTGCGTAGTTCATGGGAATTGAGTGTAAATAAATAGGGAAATGTGTTTTGATGGACTACAAAGTGTGTGTGGTTCTAGGGTGACAGGCTGAGATCCCTAATTTGGTCCTAAGATTAGTAACTAAACTTGAAGGTTAGCCTTCAGGTGAAGGTTGAGTGGGAGCTCCGTAGTGACAGCCGGTATCCTCCCAGCCTAACCTTAGATTTAGTGACTGAACCTAGGACATATCATTATTCTTTTCATGCTTGGAAGAGGGGATACTCTTTTAAGGGTAAAGAAACATTTGTGCTCCTATTTGGTACAATACAATAAATAATCATTCCATATCATTCACACATCATTTTCTCGTTGCAAGAGGAAAGATAATTTTCATATATATCAAAACCTTTCAATTACAAGCTTAGTGTGTGTCTGTTAGTTAATTATGTTTTAAAGATTTTAGAAGTAATTGTAGTTTGCGTAATTGTTACTGTTTTCTTCATCTTGTTAATAGAAGTAAACATTAAACTTTAATTGCGATTTGAGTATTGAATTTCAATATTACATTATCTATTGTAAGAATCGTGCCTTCCCTGTGGGGTCGACAACCAGGACTCCATTATAGCCCTGTATTACTTGATACGATACGTATACTTGCGTTAAAGTTTTGACTTTACAAAATCATTAAAAATATATATAAATTTGAGTTCATAAGTTCTTGCAATATTAAAAGTCCGCGCATCAAGTTTTTGGCACCGTTGCCTGGGAAGGCATAAACGGTATCTATTGATAATATAGTAACTGAAAATATTTACTTTGTAGTATGTAGTTGTGTGTTTTGTTACTTCTTAGAGTATTTGTGTGATTTTATATGTGTCGTGGTGGATCTATAGGTTTAGTACCTTATGATTCGGAGTTAGAGCGTACTATTTGCTAAATGGCAAATAATCAAGATAATCAGAGAAATGATATTGGAAATTTGCCAAGACCTTTAAGAGATTATCCTAACCTAACAGCAGATGAAATTCATGTGACTATTCAAAATCCTGATGTTGTTGCTAATTCATTTGAGCTTAAACCTGCAATTATCTAAATGGTACAAAATAATGAATTTGAAGGAACACCTAATGAGGATCCAAATTTACATCTCGCTAGTTTTCTAGAATTGTGTGCTACTTTTAAATATGATGAAGAGTCGAGTGATGCTGTCAAACTTAGGCTTTTTCCTTTTTCATTAAGGGATAAAGTTTAGGTGTGGTTAAATTCGTTAGCACTAGATCTATTAGAACTTGGGGAGAACTTTCTTAAAAGTTTCTATCAAAATATTTCCCTCCATCAAAGATTGCTAACCTAAGAAATGATATCACATCTTTTTGTCAGTTTGAAGGGGAGACAATATATGAAGCTTGGGAAATATTTTAATATCTTCTTAGGAAGTGCCCACATCATGCTTTACCAGACTGGTTAATAATTCAGACATTTTACAATGGATTAGTGGGATCATTGAGATCGATTATAGATGTTGCTGCTGGTGGATCGTTAATGTCAAAACCTTTTGATGAAGCATACACATTACTAAAATAAATGGCTACAAATAAATTTCAACGGCCCTCTAAACGGGTCAATCCTAAGAGAGTAGCTTGTATTCAGGATTCAGATATGATGACTATGATAGTTTCTCAAAATACAGCCCTTTCTAAGAAAATAGATCAGTATGGAAGGAATTATTCTCAACCACTCCAAGTGTTAGAGGAAAATTAATTTGGACAGATAACAAAATCTCAAACACCTTATGAGACTTTGAATGCTATTAATAGCCCTAATAATCCTTATTCGAATTATTATAATCCTGGTTGGAAGAATCACCCAAATCTCAACTGGAATAATAGCAATGCTAATGTTACCCCACAATGGGGGAACAATTCTATAAATCTAGTTGGAAATTATAACAATCAAGGAAATACTAATTTTAGACCCTTTTATCCTCCTGGATTCAATAGTAACCCACAATTTAAGGATAAGAAGTTTTCTATTGAAGAAATGATTTTGAATATGAGAAATAAACTACAAGCTCAAGGTGTTGTGATGAAAAAAATTGAAAATCAATTGGGGCATATTTTCACTGCACTTAGTAATAGACCTTCTCGAACACTTCCAAGTAATGTTGAGATCAATCCAAAAGATCAAAAAAAAGAAACAACTTAAGGCTATTCAATTAAGGAGTGGAAAGGAATTGGAGACAAGAGTACAAAAAGAAGTTGAAATAGAAAAGGAGAAGGTGGATATTGAAAAAGGTTCAAACATGATTTATCCAGACTTAGAATATCCTCTTCAATCAATGAAGATTACTGTGAAAAACTACAGCCTCCATTTCCTCAAAGATTGAAGCAACAAAACAGAGATAACAGATTTAGAAAGTTTTTGGAGATCCTTAAGAAATTAACAATAAATATTCCTTTTGCTGAAGCATTTAGACAGATGCCTGACTATGCCAAGTTTATGAAGGATATTCTCAAAAAGAAACGAAAGTTCATAGATCATGAAATTGTTGCACTTAGCGGAGAGTGTAGTGCAATTTTTCAGAAGAAGCTTCCGAAAAAACTTAAAGATCCTAGTAGTTTCACTATCCCATGTGCTATATGTGAAAGATTTTTTGGAAGAGCCTTATGTGATCTTGGAGCTAGTATTAATCTTATGCCTTTATCAAGTTTCAAAAGGTTGGAAATAGGAGAAACTTCTCCTACATCTGTGACTCTTCAGTTGGCTGATCGTTCCATTACTTACTCTAAAGGAGTGGTGGAAGATGTGTTAGTGAAAGTGGATAAATTTATCTTCCTTGTGGATTTTATTAAACTTGATATCGAGGAAGATAGAGAAATTTCAATCATTTTGGGAAGACCATTCCTTACTACTGGGAGAGCAGTGATTGATGTTCAAAAAGGAGAATTAACTATGAGGGTTAATGATCAAGTGGTGACCTTTAATATTTTGAAATCGATGAAGTATCCCTCAATGGAAAAAGATGATGAATGTTTTAGGATGGAGGTCTATGAATATTTGAGAAAAGATCATTTTGAAAATATATTTGAAAAAGAAGCATAGTATGAAAATATGTTTAAAGAAGGAATTGAAAATGGAAAAAAATTCTGATAATAAGAAGAATGAAGATTTGGAGTATGTTCAGGAGAGATTTGAAGTATTAGACACTATAGAAGGTGGAGATAAAAGCTTAATTCCATCTATAATAAAACCTCTTGAACTTGAGATGAAAATTCTCCCTAATCATTTGAAGTATATGTTTTTAGGAGAATCATCTACCCTACCACTTATTGTATCTTTGGAGTTAAACAAATATCAAGAACAAAAATTGTTGGAAATTTTAAAAAGATACAAAAATGCTTTTGGATGGACTTTAGTGGATATTAAAGGAATCAGTCATTCGATTTGTATGAACAGAATTTTATTAGTGAAGAACATAAATCGAGAGTTGATGCATAGAGAAGATTGAATCCAATAATGAAAGAAGTAGTTAAGAAGGAGATTTTAAAATGGCTGGATGCTGGAATTATTTATACTATTTTGGATAGTGTTTAGGTGAGTCCAATACATTGTGTACTGAAAAAGGGAGGAGTGACTGTTGAAGTGAATGAATGTAATGAAATTATACCCACAAGATAAATTAATAGATGGAGAATTTGTATTTACTATAGAAAATTAAATGTTGCCACTCGAAAAGATCACTTTCCTCTTGCTTTTCTCGATCAAATGTGGGATAGACTTGTTGGACACAAGTACTACTTCTTTCTGGATGGATATACTGGCTATCATTAAATACCTATTGTTCCTGAGGATCAAGAAAAGAAAAAATGTACTAGCCCTTACGGAACCTTTGCTTTTCGAAGAATGCCTTTTGGACTATGTAATGCACCTGCAACGTTTCAGAGATGTATGATGTCTATCTTTAGCAGTATGATAGATAATGGAAAAGAAGCTTTCATGGATGATTTCTCTGTATTCGGGACTTCCTTTGAAATCTACTTGGAAAACTTAGCAAAAGTTTTGGAGCTTTGCGAGAAAACAAATTTAGTTCTGAATTGGGAGAAATGTCAATTTATGATTGCCGGAGGCATTGTGCTTGGGCATAAAATTTCTAAATTTGGTATGGAGATCGATCCTGCTAAAATTCGAGTGATTGAGAGATTGCCACCACCCACTACTATGAGAGAGGTGAGGAGTTTTTGAGGACACGCTGGATACTACGGGCGATATATTAAAGATGTTTCTAAAATTACTAAACATTTGTGCCGACTTCTAGAAAATGATAGAAAATTTGATTTTAATGATGAATGTTTGTGTGCTTTTGAATTATTGAAAGAGAAATTAATTATCGCATCAATAATTGTTTCACCTGATTGGGAGAAACCATTTAAACTTATGTGTGATGCTAGTGATTATGCGATCAGAGTAGCGTTGAGGCAGAGGCATGACAAAGATTTCAAAGTAATTTACTATGCTAGTAAAACTCTTAATGATGCTCTAATTAATTATACCACTACTCAAAGAGAGTTATTAGCTATAGTCTTTGCTTTTGAAAATTTTAGACCTTATTTAATCAGAGATAAAAGTATTGTGCATATAGACCATTTCGCTATCAAATATTTAATGCAAAAGAAAGATGTCAAACCTAGACTGATTAGATGGATACTTCATCTGCAAGAATTTAATTTTATGATAGTTGATAAGAAGGGATATGATAACCAAATAGCTGATCATTTGTCTAGATTAGAATATGATAAATTATCTGAATTTGAGAAGGAAGTTACAGAAACGTTCCCTGATGAGCAACTTTATACTAAATTTGTCTTGGTATGCTGATATTGTGAATTATAATGTGAGTGATATTGTACCACCTGATTTAACAAGGCAACAACAAAAGAAGTTTAAATATGATGCAAGATTTTATTTTTTGGATGAGCCCTATGTATATAAACAGTGTAAAGATCTGATTATTAGGAGATGTGTGCCACAGGAAGAAACTAATTTAATTATTCAACGATGTCATGATTCTGAATTTGGAGGTCATTTCAGTGTTAATAAAACTGCTTTTAAGATTTTACAATCTGGATTTTATTGGCCTACTCTTTTTAAGGATGTATACAAATATATTAAATCAGGGGATCGATGTCAGAGAGTAGGTAATATCTCTAGAAGAAATGAAATGCCTCTAAATTATAATTTGGAAGTTGAAATTTTTGATGTATGGGGATTAGATTTTATGGGACCAATTACTCCTTCATTTGGGAATTTATATATAATGGTTACAGTTGATTATGTCTTAAAATGGATTGAAGCTATTGCTTTACCTAGATGTGATGCTTGGAGTGTTTCAAAATTTTAAAGAAAAATATATTTGTGAGATATGGAATGCGGAGAGTGATAATAACTGATGGTGGATCCCATTTCAGGAATAACCAAATTAAGAGATTGATTGAGAAATATAATATTATTCATAGAATCTCTACTGCTTATAATCCCCATACTAGTGATTTAGCAGAAGCGTCTAATCATGAAATTAAAAGAATTTTGGAGGAAACTGTGGATAATGACAAATTAGATTGGTCTGCTCGATTAGATGCTGCATTATGGGCTTATAAGACTGCTTTTAAGACCCCTGTTGGAATGTCTTCTTATAGATTAGTGTTTGGTAAGACTTGCCATTTACCGGTTGAATTGGAGCATAAAACATATTGGGCGATAAAAGAGTTGAATTTTAATTTGAAAAATGCTGGAGAGAAGAGATTTATGCAATTGAATGAATTGGAAAACATTAGAAATGCATCTTATCACAATAACAGGATCTATAAAGAGAGAATGAAATTGTAGCATGATCAGAAGATATTGAAAAAGAAATTGGAACATGGACAGAAAGTTTTATTATAAAACACAAGATTGAAATTATTTCATAGAAAGCTCAAGTCTAGATGGTTGGGACCTTTTACAGTTGTAAAAGATCATTCTTTTGGAGCTGTCGATATTGAGGATCCTAATACTCGAAAGATTTTCAAGGTTAATGAGCATCGATTAAAGCCTTACTTTGATAGGTTTCAATCTGACTTTAAAAAGGTTTTAATGTTGAGTCATCTCGATTAACTGAATGGTTTGTCGGGCTGACGACATTAAACCAAGCGCTTTATGGGAGGCAACCCACATGTATATTTCTGGTGTGTTTGCTTGTTTGTTGTAGTTGTGCTTTTAGAAAGTTATTCTGGAATACTAATCGCTCCTAAATACTTTTAAAAATTGATAAATATTGGATCGAATTGAGATATTGAAATATTTTGGGCCAAACGAAGTTCGGTGCAAATTTTTGACCACTGGCACTGCTGGCGCCCAATTACAGAGATGTGTGTAGAATTTCAGGTTTGAGCACCGCCGGCGCCCTATCAAGCGCCGCCAGCGCCCTATCGAGCACCGTCAGCGCCCTATCGAGCACCGCCGGAGCCCAAAAACTGTTGACATTTTTTGGAGTTTCAAAATGCAATTTTTGGCGGTTTTTAGCGGGATCTTCTTCCTTATAACTCCCTAAATTCTATTTCAAACTTCCAAACTATAGAAAAATGAAAACTTCCTTTCCCAATTCGCATCCCATGGATTTCTACTCGATAGAAACCCCTCAATCTTGCATTTTCAACTGATGAAATTTTATCAGTATTGAAGCACAACGATTGTTCAGCAAGATGATGATGAAGAGGAGGATTATCAAGGAAAGTGGCTTTATTAATCGAGGTATGGATAATCCTACTACAAGAGTTGAAGAAATAATAAGGGAAAAGCGTTGGGAAGTGCTATGTTACACTACCACTGTCGTAGTCGTTCCGGTTATGAAGGAATTCTATGCAAATCTTCACATGTTCAACCAAGGCTTCATCTTTGTGCGAGGTAGGTTTGTGCAATTCACTCATGTGAGAATTAATGATCTCTTTATGATTGAGAATGTACCTATTTTCCACTATTCCAATTTTAATGCGACAAGCGATTATATGAATGATGTGTATCGTTATTTGACGGATGAAAATGAAGATTGGGAAGTAAGAGACAATGGATATATTAGTTTCCCTTCTGCATCTTTAAATCCGGTGTCAAAGCAGTTGCATTATTTTATTTCGGCAAAGTTATTTCCAAATTTAAAGATTAGTAAAGTAACCAAGAAAAGTGCTATTTTGAATTTCTGTATTCAAACTGGAAGGCTGATTGATATTGGAAATATAATTGTGAAATCAGTTTTGGGATTGATAGTTCATGGATCTAAATATGGGCTTGGACATCCGTCCACCATATTTCTGTTGTGTAGTCAATCACAAGTTCCGTATGAGAGTTGGGAAAAGGTTCTTCATCCTTGAAGGCCAATTGATCCAACTAATCTTTATGACTACCAGACAGTAGGAGATTAAGGTGATATGAATCTGTTTGTTGATCAACCAACTCAGACTTCACAACCCATTCAGCCTTAACTTCTTGAAAATTCTAGAACGATACTGAAGACAATCAAGTTGTTGGAAAAAGAGGTACAAAATGTTTTAAATGCCATTAATAATATTTCTGATTTATTTGATCACGTAGACTAGAGGATGAAGGAACAATTTGATCATACTGGTCAGATTGAGATGGGCCTAATTAATCTGATGAAGAAGAACGCTGTGATTGCTGAAGATTCATCTGATGAATTCCCATTTCATCCCTTCAACAATTTGTTCGTGCATCAGCAATCTATTGGAGATATCAGATAGGAAGATAGTTCGAAAACCGATGAGGAGTGACTTCTGGATTCTACGTATGTTTGATGTATGTTTGTTTTACTTTGCTTAATTTTGTTTGGTGTGTTTAGTATTTGCTTTACTTTGCTTTGTAGTATGCATTTGGATTTTCTATGCTTAATTTTATTGTGTGCTAAGATTTTAGTGTTTGCTTATCATAGTGCACCTGCAACACTAAAAATCTAAGAGTTGTTGGTTTAATTTGATGAACGTATTGGTGTTTATGTTGTAATGTGGATTTTATATATATAAGTGATGTTTTGTGTTGTTTGTGTAAGAATCATGTTAGTTATTGCTTGTGTGATGAAATAGATGCTTAATGAAGTAATAAATGTCATTGTGGAGGACAAAACGATCGAAATTACAAAAAAACATTCAGACCTAGAAAATATTTTGCAATGGCGCCGCCGGTGCCCAAATCCGGAGAGTTTGGCCTATTTAAAAAAATAGAGCGCCACCGACGCCCTATCGAGCGCTGCCGGTGCCTGAGTATAGAAAAAGGCCAAAACCTATTATTTCGCGATTTTGACCCTGGGACCCACGATTTTTTCCATTGCTTTCGTCTTCCTCCTCCATTTTCAAGATTTTGAAGACCTAGGGCTTGCTAGATCTTAGATTTGAAGTGATTTCAAGGCTTTTTGAGACCGGATCTACACTTCTCTTGGTAAGAGCTTCACTTTGAGTTAACAATTTTTTATTTTCACCATAGGAATCTCTCACATTGCTTAGATTGGAATTTTAGAATTTTTGAAGAAATTTTGGGATTTCCTATGATGAAATTTGCTCTTAATTATTTAGAATAGTATTTGGAGTTTGTTACATTGTGGATTTAGAGTTTATTGGAATTTTATTGCAGTTTTTAGAAATTCACATGGCTCCAAGGATGAGTAAAGAGAAGAGAAAATTTGATTATGATGAAGAAATATTTGTCAATATTAAGGCGCAATTTCATTTTAATTCATACCTTTACAATAAGAAGTGTATTCAGGATCGAGCTTTTGACAATCTTGGTGGATCTATAGAACAGTTAATTGTCAAGCAAAACTGGGAAAAATTTTGTTATTTTATTGCAAATGTTGTTATGGGTGTTGTGAGAGAGTTCTACGCAAATGTGCCCTGTACTGAGACTGAATATGTGCTAGTTAGAGGAAAAATGGTTGAATTCACCCCTCAGCATATTGCGGCGGACTTATATTTTGCAAGAATTTATGAACTCGAATTTATGTATTTATAATGATTTTGTTAAGTCTAAGAATTTAACGCAAGTATACGTATCGTATCAAGTAATACAGTGCTCTAATGGAGTCCTGGTTTTCGATCCCACAGGGAACGTTCGACGTATAAGAAATTTTTCACAAAATAACTAATGTATCACTAAAATCTGATATTTAAATTGCAATTAAAGTTTACTACTTACTACTAGTTTGCAGGAAACAGTAATGATTAACTAAACTACAATTACTTCTAACAACTTTAAAAACAGAATTAATTACAGACACACTAAACTAGGTATTTGAAAGGTTTTCGATTTATGAGAAAAGTATCTTTCCTCTTGCAATGAGAATATGATGTGTGGATTGATATGGAACAATTATTTATGTTATTATGCCAAATTGGAGCATATATAATTCTTTTCCCTTAAAAGAGTACCCCCTCTTCTAAGCAAGAAAAGAACACTGACGTATCCTAAGTTTAGTCACTAAATCTAAGGCTAGGCTGGGAGGATACCGGCTCTCACTTTGGAGCTCCCACTCACCCTTCACCTGAAGGCTAACCTTTGATATTAGTTACTAATCTTAGAACCAATTTGGGGATTTCAGCCTGTCACCCTGAAATCTGCGCATTGAAGTCCATCGAAACATATTTCCCTATTCATTTGCACTCAATTCTCATGAACTACGCAATTAGTCCATAAAAATTGAATGTATATTTCATTATTGTTGTTGGACATTAAATTCTTTCGAACTTAATGTTCAATAACATATTTTAACATTTCAATTGGCCAAATCGAAAGGTAAATTAACTTCAAAATGAAAAATCATCACAATCTCTTCATTACATTAAAAGCACATCAAATCCACATCAATCCATCACCACATCTCTATGCAAGAAGAAAGACAAGAGAGACTACTCAAAATTCATTGAGAAGATACAATAAAACATGGATTTTATATATAAAAGAAAAGTCATACAAACTATAAAAGATAATACAACTTATATCTTTCTCTTCCCCAATACAATTCCTTTGAATTTCCTTTGAATCCTTTTCTCTCTTTTCTTTACAACACTTGATTCTCTCTTTAGAATGGAAAGGAAGAAGCAATCTATCACTTTACTCCTTCTCCTTCACTCCTTAGAGAATAATTTCTCTCAAATCCTCACTCTACACTCACTTCTCCTAAACCCTAACACTTAACACTCACTAAAACTACACTAAAAGACACAAGACACACTCTAGAGACACACACATTCGTCCAAAAACAATTACTTATAAGATAGGGATGAAATCGTAAGAGTTTCCATAGATATCCTTTCAAAAAGTCGCCAAAACTCTTCAAATTTGAACTCCATCGACTTCGGGCGCCGGCGGCGCCAACAGTCCTCTATCGTGCTATTTATTATGGAGTCTCTGAATTTGTGTGTCGGCGGTGCCAGAACACCTTTTTCACCATTTTGCTCCTTTTTGCTCCGGATTCATTCCTTTTTGTTTCTTTTCACTCCAATCACTTAAAATCATCATACCTGTAACAAAACATGAAAAATACCTTTCTTTAAAGTGCAATATCACCAAAAATAGGTAAAATTATATAGCAAACACCGTATATATTTTGGTGCATCAGAATCCCAAGACTTTAACTATTACTTGTCCTCAAGTAATCTTTTTACTACATAAAATATAACTCTAGGCAATGTACTTTTCAACTGCAAGACACTAAAATTTTGTATTCAAAAGAATATATTGATTTAATTTTCAGAAAGAAATTTAGTAACTCAGGTCAATACTACAGGTGTAAGAATATTCAACAATCAAGTCTAAGAGTTCTAGTTTTCTTTTTATTTCAAGATGAACCATAATTTGTCACATTAAGAGGCCTCAAAAGATTATGTGAAAAAGGAGATCATGTAAACTTCATTAGAATGTAGGCCAGTATTTAAAACATAAATTCAGAAATGAAATCATGCTCTCCCTTTAAGGTGATTCAAGTGAAGCCAATTTTTTATTAGGCATCTCGTCATAAATATTTTTCTTTCTTTTTCTTTTCTTTTTCTTTTTCTCTTTTCTTATAGGGATTGTTTTTGAATCCTCCTCTTTTTTTTTCTTTCTTTTTTTTAATGAGGATTACTATATCTGGATAACCTTTAATGATTTTGAGCTTCACTCTCCTCTTTCTAAAGTTCAAACCTGAAACATCTCCTTACTTTATAGTTAAGTATAAGCTTTATTATTCATCATAAAGTTACAATCTCTTCTTAACACACAATACTTTAAGTCCCTTAACTTTTCAAAAATACAGTTTTATTTACTTTAAATAGTTAACTATAATCAAATCCTTTCATACCAAATATCTTCCTTTTATAAAATTAAACTTTATCACTAAAAAGTTTCATCCTATCCTTTCATAATATTCAACTGAAATAAAAAGTTTTAGTTACTTACAGTGAGGTTCAACTGCCAGAAGTTATGCTCATAATTTTTGAAAATATAATAATTGAGAACAAATAAAAGTTAGTATTTCTCTACCCTCCCCCAAACTTAAATTTTTCTGTAAATTTGAAACAGTGGAGAGTAAAAGAATACTATCCTTTCTGTGCTGGGATCTTGAAATCTTCAACAACTATCTGGTATTAATCAAAATTTACAACTAGCAAGCATGAAACAATTAGTAGCAGTGATATAATAATTTTAAATATTTGCATGGGTAAAGCGAAATTAATTTTAAACATCTAAACATCCAATAAAACAATACAACATGAAACAAACTATCACAATACTACACAGTCCAGCTAACAATTTTAATGTTTCAGTACAACATAACAATACACCAACAAAGTTACACAACATATGAAAATTAAATACTACATCACACCAGTACAACAACAGGGTTAAACATCACATGAAAATAAATAACTACAACATCATAACAGTACAACACAACAGAATAAGAACAACATAAATAAAAACAAACAATCTACCAGTCTCCAACACCAGGATCAGTAGCAGGGTCATCAGCAGGGTCAGGTCTATATGGTGTAT
This sequence comes from Papilionanthe hookeriana x Papilionanthe teres, assembly GCA_022702705.1. Classification (NCBI taxonomy): domain Eukaryota; kingdom Viridiplantae; phylum Streptophyta; class Magnoliopsida; order Asparagales; family Orchidaceae; genus Papilionanthe; species Papilionanthe hookeriana x Papilionanthe teres. The sequence goes on from CM040426.1 coordinate 21,407,460, forward strand.
AGCTGGGGCAAGTAAGAAATATTACATCAGACTCCCCCTCATAAATCTAACTTGAGCATCATAATAAAAAATATCGAACTCAACTCTCCTCTGTAGATAATCTTCATTCACATCACTCCTTGCCTCAAATACATCCATCCGACCATGGAGTCTATCAACACTAGCACTCTGTAGTCTCAACTATTCCATAATATCAGATAAGTTAGGCGGCTCAGAAGTAGATGGAACATCATAACTAGTAGTAGGAATATCAATTCCTACGCTCAAATATGGCTCCCACATGAGACTCATAAGTACGTAAAATATTCTTTGTAATTGGTATCAATGGTATAGCCACTTCCTCAAAACTATTAAACTCCACTCCAAACTGAACACAAAGGGCATGAACTCAAGCAAGATGTCCTAAACCACTAGTGGTCTCACCTCTAACAATAGTCTGAATGTTCTTGTAGGTAATAGCTCCGATATCAATCTTTTTCCTCTTCTGAATACAGTAGTTCAAAATCGCTCTATCTCTTGTAACTTCACTGTGGTGATAAGATGTTAATAGTCTCGCAGAAATGAAATAATGCCAAAATTTTGAAGCAACATTCAATGTGGAGGCGGGGAAGTTAATCAAAAGTTTTTTACTTACTTTCCATTCTCCTCGCCTGTCAGTCAGAAAAGCAATCACTTCTCTCTTATTCTCTCCTTGAGTGTCAAAGTTTTTGTATTCACACAGGAATGGTTCTCGAGTCTGATAGAAAGCATTGATATGCTGAGGAGTAAACTCAACCATTTTTCCTCTAATAAGCACATACTCTATTTCAGTCCAGGGTATATTCAAATAGAACTCTCTAACATCTCCCGTAACAGCATTTGCAGTGAAATGACAAAATCGCTACCAGTTCCGCTCTGCAATCAACTGTTCTACAGATCCTCCATGACTATCAAAAGCTTGATCCTGGATACACTTCTTATTGTAGAGGTAAGAGTTATAGCAAAATTGGGCTTTGATGTTAACGAATTTCTCCTCATCAAAATCCAATTTCCTCTTCCCTTTACTCAACCTTGGAGCCATGTGAATTTCTAAATTTTGCAAGAAAATTCCAACAAATCCCAAATTCACGATGTAACAAACTCCAAATACTATTCTAAACAAGTAAGAGCAAATTTCATCATGGAAATCTCAAAATCTCTTTAAAACTCCAAAAATTCTACTATAAGCAATGTGAGAGATTTCCATGGTGAAAATCCAAAATTTTAACTTAAAGTGAAGCTCTTACCAAGGGAAGTGTGAAGCCGGTGTCGAAAAGCCTTGAAATGTTCTTAAATTTGAGACCAAACAAGCCCTAGATTTTTTAAAATCGTGAAAATGGAGGAAGAAGATGAAGGAAATGGAAGAAATTGCGGGTCCCAGGGTAAAAATCATGGAATTGTGGGTTTTGACCTTTAACTGGGTTCGGGGGCCAGCGACGCTTGATAGAGCGCAGGCGGCGCCAGTCCAAAACATTTTCTGGGTCCAAAATTTTTTTTGTAATTTCGATCATTTAGACATCCAAAATGATGTTTAACACTTCAATAGCCATTTACATCATCCCATAAGCAATAATTAACACAATTCTTCACACAAACAATACACAACAATCTTATATATATAAAATCCAAGTTACAACATAAACACCAAATATGTTCATTCAAACTAACTATTCTTAGATATTTAGTGTAGCAAACACATTCAAATCCAAGTTCAAATTTTAAAGCAAATACTACACAACCAAACATAACTAAGCAAAGCAAACTAAACACAAAACAAACATAAGTAGAATCCATTAATTACTTCACATCAGTTTCAGAACTATCCTCTCCTCTAATGTCTGTAATTGATTGCTGATGCACAAAAAAGTTATAAAATGGACGAAATGGAAATTCGTCAGATGATTCATCAGCAATCACCACGTTCTTCTTCATCAGATTGATAAAGCCTATCTCAATATGACCAGTGTGATCGAATTGTTCTTTCATTCTCCAATCTATATGATAGAATAAATCAGAAATGTTATTGATTGCATTCATAACGTTCCGTACCTCTTTCTCCAACTTTTTGATCCTCTTCAATATCATTCTGGAACCTTCAAGAAAATCGGGTTGAATCGGTTGTGAAGTCTGTGTTGGTTGATCAGCAAGCAAATTCATGTCATCTTCATCTCTAACTGTCTGGTAGTCATAGGGATTCGTTGGATCAATAGGCCTCCAAGGAAGAAGAACATTTTCCCAACTAGCATAAGGAACCTGTGACAGACTACATAACAGAAATATGGTGGATGGGTGTCCAAGCCCATATTTAGATCCATGCACAATTAATCCCAGAACTGATTTCACAATAATATTACCAATATCAACCGGCCTCCCAGTTTGAATACATAAATTCAAAATGGCACTTTCCTTGGTCACTTTGCTAATCTTCAATGTCGGAAATAACTTTGCCGAAATAAAGTAAAGCCACTGCTTCGATACTGGATTGAGAGATGCAAATGAGAAACTAATGTATCCATTCTCTCTAACCTCCCATTCTTCATTCTCATCCATCAGATATTTATAAACATCATTCATATTATCCCCCGTGGCATTGAAACTAGGTAAGTTCTCGATCATAAAGAGATCGTTAATTCATGCAGGAGTGAATTACACAATCTACCACGCACAAATACGAACCCTTGGTTGATCCCGTGAAGATTTGCATAAAATTCTTTCACGACAGAAACAACAACGGCAGCAGTAGTGTAGCAAAGCACTTCCCAATGTCTCTCTTTAATAATTTCTTCAATTCTAGTAGTAGGATTATCCATACTCGATTTATGAAGCCTCTTTCCTTGATAATCCTTCTTTTCATCATCACTTTGTTGAACAAATGTTGGGCTTCAAAACTTATGAACTTCCTTCAGTTGAAAACACAAAATCAAGGGGTTCAATAGGATAGGAATCCATAGGATACGAATTGGGATTGGTGGTTTTCGTTTTTCTAGAGTTAAGGAGTCAAAATTTGTGTTTAGGGAGTTATAAGGATAAAGATCTCGCCAAAAACCTCCAATACTCGGATTTTCAAAATTAAAAACCGTCAAGCAGATTTTGAGCGCATGCGGCACTCGATAGGGCGCCGGCGGCGCTCAAACAAGCAAGTTCAGTGTGGCAAATGTGATAGGACGCCGGCGGCGCCAGTGGTTAAATATTCTCACCGAACTTTGTTTGGCCTAAAATATTCCAATATCTTGATTTGATCCATCATTTATCAATTTTTAAACTATTTTGGAGTAATTAGGATTCAAAAATAGCTATCTAAAAAACAAAATTACAACAAACAAGCAAGCACACCACAAAGATACATATGGGTTGCCTCCCATAAAGCTCTTGGTTTAACGTCGTCAGCCCGACAAACCATTCAGTTAATCGAGATGACTCAGCATTAAAACCTCTTTGAAGTCAGGTTGAAACCCTTTAAAGTAAGGCTTTAATCGTTGCCCATTAATCTTGAAAATATTTCCAGTATCAGGATCTTTAATATCAACAGCTCCAAAAGAATGAACTTTTACAACTGTAAAAGGTCCTAACCATCTAGACTTGAACGTTCCAAAAAATAACTTCAATCTCGTGTTGTATAATAAAACTATTTATCCAAATTCCAAGTTCTTTTTAATATCTTTCGATCATGCCACAATTTCCTTTTCTCTTTATAGATCCTATCATTGTGGTAAGATGCATTTCTAATCTCTTACAATTCATTCAATTTCATAAATCTTTTCTCCAGCATTTTTCAAATTAAAATTTAACTCTTTTATCGCCCAATATGCTTTATGCTCCAATTCAACTGGTAAATGACAAATCTTACCAAACACTAATCTATAAGGAGACATTGCAATAGGGGTTTTAAAAGCAGTCCTATAAGCCCATAAAGCAGTATCTAATTGAGTAGACCAATCTAATTTATGATTATCCACAGTTTTCTCCAAAATTCTTTTAATTTCACGAATATAAACTTCTGCTAAATCACTAATCTGGGGATGATAAGCAGTAGAGATTTTATGAATAATATTATATTTTTCAATTAATCTCTTAATTTGATTATTCTTGAAATGGGATCCACCATCAGTTATGATCACTCTCGGCATTCCATATCTTGTAAATATATTTTTCCTTAAAAGTTTTGAAACACTCTGAGCATCACATCTAGGTAAAGCAATAGCTTCAATCCATTTCGAGACATAATTAACGACAACCAATATATATAGATTTCCAAATGATGGAGTAAATGGTCCCATAAAATCTAATCCCCATACATCAAAAATTTCAACTTCCAAATTATAATTTAGAGGCATTTTATTTCTTCTAGAGATATTACCTACTCTTTGACATTGATCACATGATTTAATATATCTATAAACATCTCTAAAAAGAGTAGGCCAATAAAATCCAGATTGTAAAATCTTAAAAGCAGTTTTATCAATACCAAAAGGACCTTCAAATTCAGAATCATGACATCGTTGAATAATCAAATTTGTTTCTTCTTGTGGCACACATTTCCAAATAATCAGATCCTTACACTATTTATATAGATAGGGCTCATCCCAAAAATAAAATTTTGCATCATATTTAAACTTCTTTTATTGTTGCCCTGTTAAATTAGGTGGTACAATATCACTTACAATAAACTCACAATATCAGCATACCTAGGAAAATTGCTTCCCATAATAGTATAGAGTTGCTCATCAGGGAAAATTTCAGTAATTTCCTTTTCAAATTCAGATAATTTATCATAGTCTATTTTTGATAATTGACTAGCCTTAAGTTGTTCCTTATTTTGATCTTTTAGATTGATCTCAACATTACTTGGAATTTTCTAGAAGGTCTATTATTAAGTGCAGTGAAATTATGTCCTAATTGATTTTCAATATTTTTCATAGTAACACCTTGAGCTTGTAATTGATTTCCCATATTCAGAATTATTTCTTTAGTAGACAACTTATTATCCTTAAATTGTGGGTTGCTATTAAATTCAAGAGGATAAGATGGTCTAAAATTAGTATTTCCTTAATTGTTCGAATTTCCAATTGGATTTATAGAATTGTTTGCCCAGTGCGGGTTCACATTAGCATTGTTGTTATTCCATTTGAAGTTTGGGTGATGCTTCCTACCAGGATTATAATAATTTGAATAAGGATTGTTAGGTCTATTAATACCATTTAAAGTCTCATAAGGTGTTTGAGATTTCGTTATCTTTCCAAATGAATTTTCCTCTAACACTTGAGGTGGTTGAGAATAATCATTCCATATTGATCTATTTTCTTAGAAAGGGCTGCAATTTGAGAAACTACCATAGTCATCATATTAGAATCATGAACACTAGCTACTCTCTTAGGATTTACCCGTTCAGAGGGTCATTGAAAATTATTAGTAACAATTTCTTCAATTAATGCATATTCTTCATCAAAAGGTTTTGACCTTAATGATCCACCAGAAGCAGCATCTATAATAGATCTCAATGATCCCACTAATCCATTATAAAATGTTTGAATTATTAACAAATCTGGTAAAGCATGATGTGGGCACTTCCTAAGAAGATCTTTAAATCTCTCCCAAGCTTCATATATTGACTCTCCTTCAAACTGACAAAAGGATGTAATATCATTTCTTAGTTTAGCAGTCTTTGATGGAGGGAACTATTTTGATAAAAACTTTTGAGATAATTCTCCCCAAGTTCTAATAGATCCAGGTGCTAACGAGTTTAACCATGCCTTAGCATTATCCCCTAAAAAAAAAGAAAAAGTCTGAGTCTGACAACGTCACCAGACCCTCCATCATATTTAAAAGTAGCACACAGTTCTAGAAAACTAGCGAGATGTAAATTTGGATCCTCATTAGGTGTTTCTCCAAATTGATTTTTTTGTACCATTTGGATAATAGCTGGTTTAAGTTCAAATGAATTAGCAGCAACATCAGGATTTTGAATAGTTATGTGAATTTCATCTGCTGTTGGGTTAGCATTATCTCTTAAAGGTCTTGGCAAATTTCTAATATCATTTCTTTGATTATCTTGATTATTCACTATTTTGAAAGGATTTTCAATTTTTTTTTGTTGTTTTCTAATTTTTCTGACAGTACGCCCTAACTCGAAATCGTAAGGCACTAAACTTATAGATCCACTACTAGCATATACAAACACAAATACTTTAATAAAGATAAACAAACACACAATTACACACTGCAAAATAAAGGTTTTCTATTACTATATTATTAATAAATATCGTTTATACTTTCTTACTTACTTTCTTAACTCTGTTACCTTCCTAACTTTCTTTATTAACTCCATTACCTTCCTAACTCTCTTTCTTAACTCTGTTACCATCCTAACTTTCTTTCTTAACTTCGTTACCGTCCCCGGCAACGGCGCCAAAAACTTGATGCGGCGGACTTATATTTTGCAAGAATTTATGAACTCGAATTTATATATTTATAATGATTTTGTTAAGTCCAAGCAGTCAATGCAAGTATACGTATCGTATCAAGTAATACAGGGCTCTAATGGAGTCCTGGTTATCAATCCCACAGGGAAAGTTCGTAGTATAAGAAAGTGTTTACAAAATAACTAATGTAGCACTAAAATTTGATATTTAAATCGCAATTAAAGCTTACTACTTACTAATACTATGCAGAAAGTAATAACGATTAACTAAACTATAATTACTTCTAACAACTTTAAAAACAGAATTAACTAAAGACACACTAAACTAAGTTTTGGAAAGGTTTTCGATTTATGAGAAAAGTATATTTCCTCTTCCAATGAGAATATGATGTGTGGATTGATATAGAACAAATATTTATGTTATTGTGCCAAATAGGAGCATAGATAATTCTTTACCGTTAAAAGAGTACCCCCTCTTCTAAGCAAGAAAAGAACATTGACATATCCTAAGTTTAGTCACTAAATCTAAGGATAGGCTGGGAGGATACCGGCTCTCACTTCGACTCACCCTTCAACCGAAGGCTAACCTTTGATAGTAGTTACTAATCTTAGAACCAATTTGGGGATTTCAGCCTGTCAACCTTAAATCTCCACATTGAAGTCCATCAAAACATATTTCCCTATTCATTTACACTCAATTCCTATGAACTACGCAATTCATCCATAGAAATTGAATGGATCTTTCATTATTTTTGTTGGACATTAATTCCTTTCAAACTTAATGTTCAACAACATATTTTAACATTTCAATTAGACAAATCGAAAGGTAAATTAAGTTCTATATGAAAAACCATCACAATCTCTTCATTACATTAAAAGCACATCAAATCCACATCAATTCATCATCACATCTCTATGCAAGAAGAAAGACAAGGGAGACTACTCAGAATTCATGGAGAAGATACAATAAAACATGGATTTTATATATAAAAGAAAAGTCATACAAACCACAAAAGAAAATACAGCTTATCTCTTTCTCTTCCCCAATGCAATTTCCATGAAGTTCCTTTGAATCCTTTTCTCTCTTTTTTTACAACACTTGATTCTCTCTTTAGAATGGAAAGGAATAAGTAATCTCTCACTTTACTCCTCCTTCACTCCTTAGAGAAGAATTCCTCTCAAATCCTCACTCTACAATCACTTCTTTTAAACCCCAACACTTAACACTCACTAAAACTACACTAGAAGACACAAGACACACTCTAGAGACACACACTTTCGTCCAAAAAAAGTTACTTATAAGATAGGGATGAAATCCTAAGAGTTTCCTTAGGCATCCTTTTAAAAAGTCACCAAAACTCTTTAAATTTGAACTCCACAGACTTCGGGCGCCGGCGACACTCTATCATGCTATTTATTCTAGAGTCTCTGGATTTGGGCGCCAGCGGCGCCAGAACACCTTTTTCATCATTTTAATTTTTTTTACTTCTTTTTGCTCCGGATTCGTTCTTTTTTGCTTATTTTCACTCCAATCACCTAATATCATCATACCTGCAACAAATCATGAAAAATATCTTTCTTTAAAGTGCAATATCACCAAAAATGAATAAAATTATATAGCAAAAACCGTATATATTTTTAGTGCATCACGTATCAATGCATTTTATCATACTTGGGAACCTTTTGTATGTGAATATGAAAATTTTGATACCCGAGAAGAGAATATCAAGGAAGTGATTGCTTTTCTGATAGATGGAAAAGGGGAATGGAAAGTAAGTCAAAAATAGATGATTAACTTCCCTGCTTCCAGGTTAAATGTTGCATCTAAAATTTGGCACTATTTTATCTCTGCAAGACTGTTACCTTCTTATCACCATAGTGAAGTTACAAGACATAGAGCAATTCTAAACTATTGTATTCAAAACATGAAGAAGTTGATATTGGAGCTGTTGTCTTCAATAACATTTAGTCTACGGCTAGAAAAGAGACCACAGGAGGATTAGGACATCCTGCCCTAGTTCATGCCCTGTGTATATAGTCTGGAGTAGAGTTCAACAGTTCAAAAGAGGTGGTTATACCACTGAGACCCATTACCAAGACTATTATTCGTACTTATGAGTCTCATGTGGGAGCACGAGATGAGAGTAGGAGTACTGATATTCCTACCACGAGCTATGACTTTCCATCTACGTCTGAGCCCCCTAGTTTGTCCCATATTATAGAGCAGTTGAGATTACAGAGTGGTAGTATGAATAGACTCCACGGTATGTTGTATGTGTTTGAGGCTAGAAGTGATGTGAATGAAGATTATATGAGAAGAAGAGTTGAGTTCGATATTGCCTATATGACGCCCAGGTTAGATTCATGAGGGGTGAGACTGATGTGATATTCCCTACCTGCCCCAGCTATACACCGTATAGACCTGATCGTGTTGACCCTGCTGATGAACCTGGTGATGAAGAGTGGTAGTTTGTTTGTTTCTGTTTCTATTTTTCTTGTTGTGTTTTATTTTTGTGATGTAGTAGTTATTTTCTTTCCATGTGTTGTGTAAACCTGTTGATGTATTGTTATGTTGTAATGAAAAGTTGAAATTATTAAATGAACTGTGTAGTGTTGTGATAGTTTGTTTAGTAGTTGTGGTATTTTATTGGATGTTTAGATGTTTAAAGTTTATATCATCTTACCCTACAAATGTTTAAAAATTTTATATCACTGTTACCAACTGTTTCATACCTGCTAGTTGTAAATTTTGATTAATACCAGATAGCTTTTGATGATTTCAAGATCCTAGCACAAAAAGGTTAATTTCTTTTACTCTCTACTGTTTCAAATTTATTAAAAAATTTAAGTTTGGGGGAGGGTAGAAAAATATTAACTTTTTTTTGTTCTCAATTATTATATTTTCAAAAATTATTAGCATAACTTATGGCAGTTGAACCTCACTTTAGATAACTAAAATTTTTTATTTCATTTGAATATTATGGAAGGATTGGATGAAAGTTTTTAGTAATAAAGGTTAATTTTATAGAGGTAAGATAATTGGTATGAAAGAATTTGATTATAGTTTACTATTTAAAGTAAAGAAAACGATATTTTTGAATTGTTAAGAGACTTGATGTATTATGAGTTAAGAAGAGATTGTGACTTTATGATGAATAATAAAGCTCATACCAAATTCAAAAGTTAGGAGGTGTTTCAAGTTTGAACTTTAGAAAGAGGACAATGAAGTTTAAAATCATTAAATGGTATTCAGCTATAGTAATCCTCATTCAAAAAAAAGAGAAAAAGGAAAGAAAAGAAAAGAAGGATTGAAAAACAATCTCAAAAAGAAGGAAAGAAAAAAAAGAAAGAATAATATTTATGAGGAGAAGCTTGAGGAGATGCCTAATAAAAAATTGGCTTCACTTGAGTCACCCTAAAGGGAGAACTTGATTTCATTTCTGAATTTATGTTTAAATTATTGGCCTACATTCTGATGAAGTTTGCATGAACTCCTTTTTCACAGAGTCTTTCAAGGCACTCTTAATGTGACAAATTATGGTTTATCTTGAAATAAAGAGAAGACTAAAACCCTTAGACTTGATTGCTGAATATTCTTATACCTGTAGTGTTGACCTGAGTTACTAAATTTCTTTCTAAAAGTCTTACCAATATATTCTTTTGAATAAAAAATTTTAGTGTCTTACAGGTGAAAAGTACATTGCCTTGAGTTATATATTTATGTAGTAAAAGGATTACTTGAGGACAAGTAATAGTTAAGTTTGGGGGATTTTGATGCACCAAAAAAATATACTATTTTTGTTATATAATTTTACCCATTTTTGGTGAAATTGCACTTTAAAGAAAGGTATTTTTCATGATTTATTGCGGGTATAATGATTTTAGGTGATTGGAGCGAAAAGAAGTGAAAAGGAACGAATTCAGAGCGAAAAGGAGCAAAATGGAGAGAACTAGCTTCTAGCGCCGCTGGTGCCATTTTCCCGAGAGCTCCAGAAAAAATTCTGGGGATAGAGGACCGCCGGCGACCTATCGAGCGCCGCCGACCCTCAATGTCGGTGCAATTCAAATTGGAAGAGTTTTGGAGACTTTTTGAAAGGATGCTTAAAAAAATTCTTGGGAATTCATTTCTAACATATATGTAACTATTTTTGGACGAAGTGTGTGTGGTTATAGGGTAGTGTTAGAGAGTTCTAGAGAGGGAGTGAGTGTGTTGAGTGTTAGGGCTTGGAAGAGAAGAGTGTAGAAGTGAGGATTTGAGAGGGATTCTTCTATAAGGAGTGATAGAGAAGGAGTAAAGTGAGAGATTGCTTCTTCCTTTCCATTCTAAAGAGCGAATTGAGTGTTGCAAAGAAGTGAGAAAAGGATTTAAAGGAACTTCAAGGGATTTGCATTGGGGAAGAGAAAGAGATAAGTTGTATTTATTTTGTAATTTGTATGACTTTTCTTTTATATATAAAATTCATGTTTTATTGTGTCTTCTCTATGAATTCTGAGTAGTCTCCTTTGTTTTTCTTCTTGGATAGAGATGTGATGATGTGATGATGTGGATTTGAAGTGCTTTTAAAGTACAAAAGAAATTGTAATGGTTTTTCATTTTGAACTTAATTTAGTTTTCGATCTGGCCAATTGAATTGTTAAAATCTGTTGTTGTACATTTAGTCCGAAAGGATTGAGTGTCCTACAACAATAATAAAGATCCATTCAATGTCCATGGATGAATTGTGTAGTTCATGGGAATTGAGTGCAAATAAATAGGGAAATATGTTTTGATGGACATCAAATTGGAGGTTTCATGGAGACAGGCTGAGATCCCCAATTTGGTCCTAAGATTAGTAACTAAACTCGAAGGTTAGCCTTCAGTCGAAGGGTGAGTCGGAGCTCCGTAGTCAGAGGCGGTATCCTCCCAGTCTAGCCTTAGATTTAGTGACTAAACTTAGGATATGTCAATGTTCTTCTCATGCTTGGAAGAGGGGGTACTCTTTTATTGGTAAAGAAATATTTATGCTCTTATTTGGCACAATACAATAAATAATCATTCCACATCATCCACACATCATATTCTCGTTGCAAGAGGAAAGATACTTTTCATATATATCAAAACCTTTTAAACACAAGCTTAATGTGTGTCTGTTAGTTAATTTTGTTTTAAAGATTTTAGAAGTAATTGTAGTTTTCTTAATTGTTACTGTTTTCTGCATCTTGTTAGTAGAAGTAAACATTAAACTTTAATTGCGATTTGAGTATTGGATTTCAGTATTAAATTATCTATTGTATGAATTGTGCCTTCCCTGTGGGATCGATAACCAGGACTCCATTAAAGCCCCATATACTTGTTACTATACATATACTTGTGTTGAAGTTTGGACTTTACAAAATCATTAAAAATATATATATATTTGAGTTCATAAGTTCTTGCAATATAAAAAGTCTCGTGCATCACATAGCGGCGGCCATTTCTTCCATTTTTCTTTCCATTTGACTTACCTGTTCATCTCTCATCAAAATGGCCCTTTGGAGCTCTTCTACGGCGTTCTCCTTAGATGGTTGAGCATCATGCATAGATGACGTGGCTCTGGTTTCAACAACGTTGATCTCTGGGAATTATTTCTTCATGTAATCCGATAAGCAATAATCCTCGCCGTCGATGTATAATCATCATCCTCTTGCTAACACTGAAATCTCTACCTGGAGCTTTTGGATTTTATCATCGACTATTTTCTCTTTTGTCCATTTCAAATCTGTAGGTTTTCTTGACTCTCACCTCTTTCTGCAACTAACTTTGAGGGAACTACGGTAGAAACTACAAGAACATCGGACTCAAGATCCACTTTATGATCCACAGGCTTATCAAAATTTATGGGTGCAGTAGCCTTCGATATCCACACCTTCCTCTTAAAAGTCGGCACCTTGAGATGGAGTCTCTCGGTGGGGATATCAGAGTGATGAGGAGAAGTGGGCTCCCTAGAGTGTAGACCATGTATAGATAAATACAATCCTCTCCTACTATTCCTTTTGGGACTTCCTTATAATCTTGGGCAGATGGTACTCTCGAATCCAGCTGAGACTTGACCGATCTACACACTGCGGGTATCGGGGCGACGATAGTAGTATTTGTAGCAGTGGCAGCAGTATCAACATGTTTCCCTAAATGAAGCTTAACAGGATCACGGGCCGGTGATGCTTCTAACAATTTCTTTATTGAATGAGTGGGTCTTTCCTTCTTCAAAATCTCGTTCTTCATTCTTGGGGACACTGCACATCCCATTCTCTTGAGTAGGTTAGCAACTAAGAAATGTTATTTCTTGGCTAAACTCTAAAAGATAGTATAGACTTGGGTGACGGGGGTGAGCTTCTTCCTCATCTCTTTACGGCCATGAGGTGACAGTAAAGTGTCGGCAATCATGTGGAGGATCTCGTCTTTGGTAGTGCCTATCAGTGGATGGAACCTACTCCCTTGTAGGAGTAGAGAGGTCTCTGGTATAACAAGTTCTTCCTGCTAAGGAATCTCATCAAGAACTGGCAGACTTGCAGCTCGAGCCTTGTTGGCTTTCATGTTCTTGTGGTTACGGTTCCTCCTTTGAAACCTGATCAGCAGAGCAACTTTAGAACTGGAACCGACCTTAAATATTGATGGTGGGGTGAGAAAAGTATCTGTAGAATCTTCTTCATATAGAATCTCCTTCCCCTTGGTAGAGGAGAAGGTGGTACAGTAACAAAAAATCTAGCGGTGGTATGGGTGACAATCATTTTGTGCACGAAAATAACTGACTCAATGGGGGTGGCGGTGACTTTCACATTCTTAACAGAAGCGAAGTCCTAGTGGGAGTTCAGATTTTTTTCAACAGACGTTTCTTGAACTTCTGGGGCTGCTATCTTCATGACTGCAAACGGGGCTTTTCCAAGCATGACTTCAAACTTACTGAAGCCGATCGCAAATGGTGGGAGCTCCGAGAAGGGCTTCGCGGGTGGTGGGCAAGTTGTAGGAGAAGGTGAAAATTGGGATCAAAATTATCACTATTGATTCAAAAAAAGGTTTCGAAAGTTAGCGGCGTTTTACACCTTGTAGTCATTTCATTTCATTTTCTTTTCAAGTATTTATTTTGTTTTGTCTTTTTATATTTTCAAAATTTTCGCAACACATTTTCAACTTTATCATTTTTATTATCAATTTGAAGAGTTTAGATTTGATTTTTACGAATTAAAAGGTGCTTCAGATTTTAAATGGTTGGCTCAATTTACTAATAGCAAAATCAAACCTGGGAGGCATAAAGAAAAACTGAAGTGCGGGACCTGTTTAGGATCCCTTTCACAACGTACTTTGCACACCAAGACACATATTGGGGGTCTGACTCCATACAAGAAGGAGAATCCGAAAGACTCCTGAACCCCTCTGTTTAAGAGTGGTTAAATAGACGGTCCTGGAATCGAGGAGAGTTGATAGTGCTTTCCCATGGAAGAAATGAGCTAAGCATGCCAACGGAAGAATGGTAATATGGACCATGAGAAATATGGACACATTATCGATGTATGAAGGTAAATTTTCTAATGCAAATGGATAGAGAAACTAGTCTCCAGCGGAGTTGCCATAAATTGTTAGGTAGCCAAATCGGAAAGGCAGTCAGGTTCCTTGAAAATATGTTTAATTTAAATTAATATAGACATATTGTTTAGAAAGTAACATTTTAATTTTATAATATGAAATCAAAGTGATCTCATATAAATAATAGTTTAAGTAAACGAGCCCTACACCACAAGTCATGAAGCTGGATTAAATAAACTAATAAATCTATGACATCCATTTAGTATGTGAACCATTTATGTTGGCCAACAAGTTCCCCTATCTAATATAAGAGATTAGATAGGGCTTATATTACTTGGGTTCTTAAAGATTCCTATAAAGGAAAGCCCCTATAATTAATTATATCTTAAATGTCCGAAGACGCCTAAAAAAACTCTCGATATAGATTAGAAAATATTGTATGATTTTCAAGGTCATACAATAGGAAATCCAAATGGGAAAGGTGTAAATTTGGAACAGTTATTTTTGGAATCCAAAGGAATACAGCTATGAGATGTCACGGTCCCTAAGGTTCTTAGGCTACCCTATGATTTGGCATTAATTTAGAAGAGATATTATTTAATGTTTCATCTTGCCAATTTTATTATTTAGGGCTTACATCTTCATGATATTGATAATGCATATAGATTGGAAGATAGGAGGATTATGTCATACCGAAGGACAACCTCAGAGTCTTAAACGAATTAGGGCTTATATTGCAAGGTGTACAAAAGCCTAAAAGATAAGGTGACGGTTTATGTTTTACTAGACAAACTACCTTAAAATCCTATGGCTTGTTATTTATTTCTAAGAAGGTTAACTGTTATAGACCTGTTTTGCTCTCTCAAAGATGTTCTTCGGCATGCCTCATCGTGCTGCCCACGGTGTTTGCTCCATGTTCCTCGTTGCAGTGGGTTTAAGTTTAGAATGTCAAAGTGAGGAAGTTGAGAGAAGTATCTAGTTTAGAGTTCAAGTTTTGGTGTAGTTGTCAAGTTTGATGTTGTAGCCATTATTATTTAAATATTTTATAAGGGTGGGGGGAATTTAAGTTGTTTAGAGCGACACCGGTTAGGATCCCACCGTTCCCACATTCCAACACCACTATTTTCTTCAGATTCACTTAGTCTAATGAATTTACCAAACTCAAATAAATGAATTCAATATGTTCATCCAGACTAGGGGAATTCTCATTAGCAGCCGCAGGTTGCCTCATTTGAAGGATTCCCGATCATCCAAAGAGATGTATTAATTTAGTTGCAATTGTCTTTGTTTTGTTTTGTTTGTGATTAATTTTCAATGTTGTCTTATTTTGTTATTGTTCAGAATTTTATTTTGTTTTGGTTTTGGTTTAACATGCAAGGTGGCATAATTTACATAAAATGATAAGTACTGGAAAATAAAGTGCAGTAAAGAAAAGTACTGTAAATAAACTATAAAAGTGTAATAGTTCTCTTCTCGCACTCCAACTGAAATGTTAGTATTTGCAGTGTACATATAATCTTGCAAGGAATTAAAATTTGTTGCATGGAAGGAAAACAAAAAAGAAAAAGGTTTAAAGTGTGCCTATCGAGCTTTAGGACATAACTTAGTAGGCTCCTGTTTGTAGGATGATCCTCTTGAGCAAATCATAATAGGTTCAATTGTCCTCCAAGATATACAAAAGACCAGAAAAGTGTTTGGTGTATGCCCCTCAAAGACTTTTAAGACTTTTTCGAACGTCTCAAGTTCCTCTAAACTTATTATGTTACTAAATCATTCAAATATTACAAGGTAAGGTTTAATGAGTGTGTTTTAACCCTATGCTTAGTAAACTTTAATGTTTTAATCATCCCATGAGTGGGATAACTATCACTTAATATTTCACTTTATAAATTATGTGAGTGAAGACCTTTAAGGGTAAATTGATTTGTTAAGGAATTTAGCCAATTAATTTAAAGTTGGGCTAGTAGTGTTTCCAAAATATTCTCAATCAATTATTTTTTTCTTTTCTAAACCTCATTAATCAGAATTTTGATTTAAGCCTAGTTCACTACTAAGCCCTTAAGAATGATGGGTAAATTTGTAATTGTAGGAATGTTAAGTTAAATATCATTTAATCTTTATCCATGATTGTATTATCATAAAATCATTAGCTAGGGTCTCAAATTAGTGAGTTATTATCTCCCAAAGCCAAACACCTCACCTTCGAATCATCTAGTTTAATTAACTTTTAAAGTGATGATAATTATAGGAAATTACAATTGTGCCCTTGTTGTGGAAAAAAGTGAAATTGGTTTCAATTTTTTAATCCCTAATGTTTCAATCATCTAAAAAAGTTAATTAAAAAATGTTTTCCCATTTACCCATTGATTAAGCCTAAATATTAACTTCAAACTTAAATTCCATAATTACCATTTTGCCCAACTCAATTCCTATCACTTCATATATTATTGAATTCAACTAAAATGAATTTTAAATTTTTATGTTACCCACTCATGGGTTAATAAAAATGTCAGAGGAAAAAAATATGATTTTTCTAATTTTTATTCTATTTTATAATTATTTTAATGCAAAATTAGATTTTAACACTAGAATCAACATACAGGTGGTAATGAGAGAAGGGTAACCCATATCTCCACTAGTTCCCCCGCTTGAGGAAATAATCATATTCTTGTAAATTAGAGAGCCAATATCAATGGGTTTCCTCATTTGAATACAATAGTTCAATGTGGCTCTCTCACGGGTTACCTTATTGAAATGATTAGTTGGAAGCAATCTACTAGAAATCAAATAATACTAGGCACGAGAATGAACATTAAGCTTAGAAAATGAAAAAGTTTACCTGACTTCCATTCTTAATCTTCCAAACCATTTTTCCATTAGTCAAAATCCCACAACATCAATAGGATTGAAATTAGTAAAGAAACAGGTAGGGACACTATGCAACTTTAATATGTGGTTAATCCAAAAAGAGCTAATATCCACATGTTTCCCTCTTACGAATACCAGATTATCTGACTCATCCGGCAGATTGGCATAAAACTCTTAAACAGCTGAAATCACAGTCACGATAATGAAATAACAGATGTTTTCCCACTATCACTTCAGAATCAAGTATTCTATAGTTCCACCAGGACGAAAAAAACTTCATCCTGCGATCAATTTCTTTGATTGTAGATCTACTTATCTATCATATGTCCCCGTACTAGCGAACTTATCAGAATTAGAAGTGTCCTTTCCCTTGCCTCTCTTTATTTCAGGATTCATGATCAATTTAGAAATTTTCAAGAAAAAATTCAAAAATTCACAAACACAACTTCATGAGGCTCCTACAATTACACTTTAAACCAAATAATCATTCAATCATGGATTTCACACTATCTTCATCAAATTTTAAGATTTTAGGCCTAGTCCACAATGTGGAAGAAATCCATGGTGAAATAAAAAATTTTCAAAGCCAAGATGAAGATCTTATCCAAAGATGATGAAATCTAGAGTTTGAACCCTTAACTCCAAGCCAATCAAGCACAAATCTAAGCCTTGGGGAGAAAAAAATGAAAACAGGGAAAAAAAGGAGACGAATCAGGGGAAAAATGGTGAAAACTGTAGGTCCAAGCTCTTAAAATGCTCTCGGGTTGGTTCAGCACTATAGTGCAAGGCCGTGGCATTATAGCGCCATGCATAGCCCGATGAGTGGCACTATAGTGCCCAATAATGGCGCTATAGTTCCGTTCAAACCCATCCAAAATTTTTAAATTTTTTTATATTTCAAAGAGAACAGAATATCTAAGATGTTTAAAGGCTAATATTCAAGTTTTAACTACCATTTTGAAAGTTATTGAGTTTGTCGTCATTCTAAAAATTTAGTTCGCAATTATGATTTCATCATTTTGAACACATAAGTCCAACTTCTAACAACAGAACAAAAGTTGTTTTCTTTTTTATTAATAAACAATTTGATAAAAACAACATAACATAGATATAATTAGATGTCAATACAACTAAGAAGCATAATATGAAGTGCTAAATATACATATAGCACACCACATTGAAAACACATGATACAAACATAAATATCAATTTAAGAAACCATGTAGGAGTAGCTGTGAACAATGATGTCACCCTCCTTTTCACCCTCTAGCAAATTATGATCAAAAGAATGGTAAAAGGGGGCACGAGGAATATCCTATGCAACCTTATCATCAATCCATTTATTGTTTTTGTACATACTTACTAAATATAGTTGGAAACAACTCAGATTATTGAATTGGAGTTTCAACTGCCAATCCAAATTCTAAAATAGGTTGAACAAATCCTTGTACTTGGTATTCAGTTAGGATATCTCCTCTTCAATCTTTACAAGTTCCATTAGCCCCTCCAAACTCACCGCTAGAAATGCATTGAAGTAGACTTGAGCATCCTTATGTATCGTCTTCTTATCTTCAAATCTCGCATTGCCATTACTCTCCATGATCTCCAAATATGATTGTATTTCCTACTATCAATTCTCTTTAAATTCCTTAGAAATGTCATAGGGATGCTTCCATTCTCGTCCTAGGCAATTTTCTAGAGAAGAAGAGGGCATAAAACTGAATTTTAGGCGGTTAAAAGAGTTATTTATACTGTGGTGCTATAGCGCCAAACCAACATTCTTAGATATGGAATCTCTTTATTTAACTTCTCAAATCCATCAATATAATAATGTTTTGTGCCATCATAATCATATAAAGCTCAAAACCACTTCATAACTTTATCACTACATCACTCTCAAATTCAAATCAATGCACAACGATAACTATGGGTTGCCTCCCATAAAGTACTTTGTATAACATTGTTAGCCCGACATAACAAATGTTTTAATCAGGTTTGAGCCAACATTAGGATCTCTTCAAATGCAGGACCCTCTGCACTTATAAAAGCTTTCAAATTGTGTCCATTTACCTTAATCACTCTCCCAGTTTTAGGATCTTTAATATCAACAACTCCATAAGGATAAACTCATACCACAATAATGGTCCTGACCACCTAGACTTATGTTTTCCTGGAAATAATTTTAATTTTGTATTAAATAACAAAACTTATTGTCAAGGTTCAAAATGCTTTTTCAAAATTCTCTGATCATGCCTCAACTTCATTTTCTCCTTATAAATTCTAGCATTCTCATAAGATTAATTTATTATCTCATCCAAATCATTTAACTGCAGTAACATTTCTCTCCAGCATCTTACAAATTATAATTAAGCTTTTTAATAGCCCAATAAGCTTTATGTTCCAATTCAACTGGCATGTGACATGCTTTCCTATATAACAGCCTATATGGTAACATTCCTATAGGAGTTTGTAAGCAGTCGTATAGGACAATAAAGCACTATCAAGCCTAGCAGACTAGTCAGTCCTATTAGGATTTGCCATTTTTTATAATATTCTTTTATTTTCATGATTGGATACTTCTACTAAATCATTGGTCCGAGGGCGATAAGCTGTGGCAATTTTGTGTTTGATTCCATACCTTTGAGTAAAAGTTTCTATTATTTTGTTCTTAAAATGACTTCCCTCATCTGTAATGATTACTCTAGGCAATCCAAATCTTGTAAAACTATTTTTTTGTAAAAATTTTGTAACACCTTTAGCATCAAAGTGAGGTAAAGCAACTTCTTCAATCTATTTTGAAATATAATCCACATCTATGAAGATATAAATTTTTCCAGAAGATATTATAAACGGTCCCATAAAATCATCCAAGCATAAAAAATTTCAACCTCTATGTAAAATTTTGGGGCATTTTCTTTCTTCTAGAAATATTGTGTACTCTTTGACATCTATCACATGATTTTATGTAAATATTAACATCTTTAAATAATGTAGGCCAAAAAAATTCATATTGTAAAATCTTAAATGCGGTTTTATCAACCCAAAAATGTCCACCCAACCTAGATTCTTTTTCATGGCATTTCTATATAATCTCATGGGTTTCTTCTATCAGTACACATCTTCGAATAACTAAGTCCTTACATTGTTTGTATAAATAAGGGTCATCCCAAAAGTAAAATTTTGAATCATGGATGAACTTTTTGATTGATGGCTATCAAATTTGTTGGGTAAAATATTGCTAACCAAGTAGTTGGCTATATTAGCATACCATTAAATTCACCATTCATTAATCAATTGTTCATCAAGAAAGTTTTCATTTATTTCACCATTGAAGTCAACATTATTCTCCTGTTCAAGCTTTGAAAAATGATCAACCATCTAATTATCAGTACCCTTCCTATCCACAACTTCAAATCCAAATTTTTGCATTAGAAAGACCCATCTAATTAATCGCAGTTTTGCATTCTTCTTCCTCATTAAATACTTTATAGCAGAATGATCGACATGCAAAATACATTTAGTTCCAATAAGATAAGGTCTGAGTTTATCAAAAGCAAACACTACATCTAATAATTCCTTATTAGTAGTAGTGTAATTAATTTGAGCTTCATTAAGGGTTTTACTAGCATAATATATCATTTTAAACATTTGGTCATATCTCAGCCCTAAAGTAGTCCTTATAGCATAATCACTAGCATAACAAATTAATTAAAAAAGTTTCATCTAATTAGGTGAAACAATAATAGGTGCAATGTGATTCCTGATATTTATGCTTACATTTTATATATGAATTTATACTTCTATTTAATGATATCTCTTTCTTTACAACAACACAAAAAACTTGATGCCAATGCAAATAAGAGTTTTAATTGATATTTAGTTTAAAATATGATTCTACGCAGTATACGTATCGTTATCAAGTAATATAGTACTTTCTGATACCCAAAAGGAAAAATGTTAAATATTCTTAACAAAGAAAACAGAAAAATAACATTTACTTTTTAAGAAACATCTTACCCAAACTAAAGACAATATTTAAGGAAAGAAAGTTCGATTCTTTTTGGTAATTTTTATAATTTGAAATAAAACTAAAGAACTACTTTAACTAGATTTGTAAGTTGAGAGCAAATGAAAATAAAATATCTCTCTTTATTATGAATCAGTAACTAGACATAGAACTATATTATGGAAGTATCTAAAATGTGTTGTGCCAAATAGGAGCAATTATATTCTTTACCCTTACTAGAGTTGCTATAAAGAACTTAGGTTACTATAGTGTTTTAGTAATCTTGAAGACGGGCTAGGCAGGAAAGATACTAGTTCTCACTCTAGAGTTTCCTCTTCTCGCTCCAAATGGGGGCTAACATCATGTATCAAGACATAAAAAAATAAATCAAATTGGGAACTTTAACATGTCTTTCTAAAGTCCTCTAATTCTACACGCATCAAAGCATATCTCGATATTTATTTGCTCTCAACCATATGGATTACATTCTCACCCATATAATCTCATGTGATTCTTACCAATTGTTGACCGAGACAATACTATACCGGTTCTTTCATGTTCTCACAACATATATTAAGATCTTAATTGGCCATATTAAGAAGTAAATGAAGTGCAAGGTTTTGAATCATCACAACTTCTGCCAACATTGATTTCTTATACTTCACACAACATCTATCCATAAATTTATTACTTCATCATTTTAAGGAAAGGTAATGAAAACTACTCAGAATTCATGGAGAAAATACAATTTTAACTTGGTTTAAAAGTAGAAATCATAGTGAAAATACAAGAAGTATTAATCAAAAACCAAATGTAATAAAAAAGATAAAGACTTATCTATAAATCCTCTCCACCAAACTCTTGAAGTTTCCTTTGAAAACTTTGCTTTTCCATACAACACTCCTTAGAGGGTGGCAACCAACTCTAAGGACTCCAAATCTCTATTCTAATCATAATACAAACTATAATAAAGTAAGTAGAAATGGTGAAGTGGTGTGGTGTATTACTAAAAACTCTCCTACACAATAAACATAAACTATACACCGTCCAACAACAACTATTTTTTAAATTTTAAGCCTTCTTTTTATAATTTTCCAACAAGTGCCTTCGTCTCTCTTCAAATTTTGTTTAGATTAAATGAATCTTCCAAGTGATGCATCCAATAAAAAGAGTAATTTAGTTTAATTTTGGTACCAATAAAACGTTGCCCACGTTTGTACCAAGCGTTGCCTTAAAAACCTGTTTAATATGACACCAAAAATTATTTAAATCCTCTTAAGTAACTGTCGCACGTAAGCGCGAGGTCTCGGCGCTTAGCCGTGAGGCTTCTGGCATGTAAGCTTCGAGTTTGGGCGCCTAGCCACGGGGCACTGGCGCGTAAGCGCTAGTCCAGGTGCGTAGCCACCAATGATCAATTTTGTACCTTTTTCATTTTTGCTCCAAATTTGGTCCTTTTTTCACTCCTCTCATCACAATCATCCATTTAACCATACTTACAAGAAAAATACACAAAATACCTTCCATTAAAGAGTAATATCATCAAAAACATGTATAAAAGTATGTATAAAAATATCATATATCTTAGCTGCATCAAAATTCCCCAAACTTGAAATGTTACTTGTTCTCAAGTGACACTATAATCACATAAAATCAAACAAGTAAATTATGTGGATGAGTTTCTTTAGGAGTTCCCAAAATTTTGTTCTAGAACTCTAGTAGTCCAATTTAGAAAAAAATTTAGTAAATGAGACAAATTTAATGTTTAGAAATATATTAAGTAATGGTTTATGATAAATATGAGGTTTTATCTTATTCAGAAATATTTGTAGATTTTTTAAAATATAGGGTTTACGCATTTTATTTTCTTTACTTAAAAATCTTTACTAAAAATAATTATACTAACTATATTATATTCATAAGCTTCAAGATTTTCTCAAGTCTTATACTCTAGAAAGATTAAGCGTGGAAACAATTTTTTATTAGGCCTTTTAATTTTCAAGCTTCTCCTTCCTTTTTCACATAATATTTTTCACTTTTCTATTATTTTCTTTTCTTCTCTCTTTTTTCCTTTTTTTTAATATAGGCGAGGATTACTATATCTAGATAGACTTTGAATAATTTTGAATTCCACCCTTCCTTTCCTAAAGCATAAGGTAGATATATATCTTTCACTTTGAAATAAAATAAAAGTTTTGAATTTTTTTTAATAAAAGAAATTTTTTTATTAAAAATAAAAGTCTAATCCTTCTATTTTTCCAAAAATAAAATTTTTCCTACTAAAGATTGTTACAAAATATTTATCACGTCTTCACCAAGAAATTTTTAACTTTAAATTTTTCATCATCACTATAGATTTTAACTAAATTCTCTTACTCATTTATATATTCCAAATTTTACTTCCCTAATATAACTTCATACACATAATTATTTTTCAATCAAAATCAAAATTTTTTTAGTACATTTGATAACAAATAAAATGTAGGTTTTTGAAAATTTTTTTTCATCCCCCCAAAACTTTAAAGTTTTTTTCATGAAAAAACATTTAAGCATAGTAAAAAGATACATGGGTTGGAATTAAAAACTATAAGTATCATGCTTGTAGGAATTTTTATATCCTAAATATACAAGTATAAAAATTAAAAATAGGAGTAAAAATAACTAGATCAAATTTTAACTTCTAACTTTATATAAAAGAAATTTATAAGAATTCTAAAGCAGTGGAGGTAATAGAAGAAAATTCACAAATACTAAAACAATAATCCACAACACAATATATATGGTAGTAAATTGAAAAAATTAAGCATAAAATTAAATAGTGGATTTTAATAGTGTTCTAAACCTTCCTAATAGTTCCAGAATAAGTTCTAAACTAAGAAACCAAATACGCTAACATTTACTACCATAAAAACTCTAAACAATCACATCACATAACAAAAAAAACAATATCCACAAATATCATAAAAAAACTAACTAAAGTAGTTCACCAACTAGTACATCAGTTTTTACATCACATCTACCACAAAAAATCTAAATAACCACAAATAAAAAGTTCACAAGTCATATAATAAAAAGTTCAAACATACGACATAACATAACAGATTATAACAAATACGAAATATAAATTCTAATCCTCATCTTCTTCCTCATCATCATCTCCTTCATTCCAATCACGTATAGGCTCATATAGGGTATAATGTGGATGTGGAAGTAGCACAACACTATAATCTCCTCTAATTAGTCTATCCATATAACTATGATCATTCTCCTAATATTCACTATTTCTCTGCAAATACTCCCCTATATGATTTACATTTCCTTCAATATCATGAACTCAATCCGTAGTATAATTAATAATATCTTCCATTTTATTTAAAATTTCTGTTTACAAATCAAAAAACAAATCTCATGATGCATAAGAAGTTGAAGCACAAGATGTAGAAGCTGAAAAAGTAGATGCACCTGCAGCTTTAGAGAATCCTCCTCTCTATCCAAAAATTGAATTCTCAGCATATGTTTTCACATTCACGCTAGTAATAGGCTCAAGAGGCTGAAGGACCTCTTCCCAATTTTCAGATCTTTCACCAGCTCACTCACATAATGAATGAATGAGGGAAGCAAATTCCATACTTGCAGTAGTAGCAGCTCTGGCCGAACTCCAAATACAATCATAAATAATCTTTCCAATATCAATTGCCTTCCCTTGCTGAATAAAATAATTCAATGTAGCTCCTTCCCTTGTTACCTCACTCAGATGATTGGTAGTAATCAGTTTGAAAGATATAGAGTAATTCCAAGCCTTAGAGGTGGCATTCATCATTGAGGTAGGGAAGTTAACTCTTCTTTCATTTGTTACTTTCCATAATCCACTTCCATCAGTCAAAGCAAAAATGATTTCATCCAATTCCTCCTTCGTAGAATTATAATTTGAATAAAAACAAAATGTAGTCGGCGGCAACAAATAAAACTCGTTAATTACCTCGGGGTCTCGACGCTTATCAACAAATTTGCTAATTTCAATTTTTCGTTGAATACACATTTAAGCTCATTTGATCAACCCTAAATGTTTTTAATAAGTATATCTTCTCCTTGAATTCTTCATATCTCCAGAATCACGCATTAATACAAAAATAGATTCAATACAAGTTTCACACAAACATAAAATTCTTTACTAAATAAAACAAATAAATACAAACTATAAACCTTTAATCCAAGATTCTTGGATAAGATCTCATCCTTACTCACTCTTTAACACATTAAAAAAAACACAACAAACTTATAACACAAACGATACATAAAACACTAAACACTAACAACTAAACATGACTAACAAACATCTTAATACGACATAAGAACTTAATTTCATTCTCCATTAGGTGGAACATATCTAAAACCTCCATTAGTTCATCTGAATTATTTGGTATATAAATTTAATAGAACGGGCAATGTTTGAAAACTCTTACTGAATCTTCTTCGATCCACTTATTTTTCAAAAACATCACTCTATTCGCCTCTTCAATATGACTAGTACGAGTAAATTACTTCTTTAATTGACATCCAATATGTGTTAAATATGCGCTAGTTTTATTTACCTTTGCTTCGATTGATGCTACATCAACTATGATCTTTGTAATCTATTCTTGATGACAAGAAATCCGTTATATAACTCTTATGCACTTTCACTAATGAATTTCTTCTTGTTTGCGTCCTCTTTCTTCTTAATTTCACTCTCCCAAGAAGAAATTTTTCTAACTTAAACTCTTCTTTAAGACTCATAGGTTGTAAGTATGGAATGGGGTGAATATCTCTTAATCTGTTTCCTATTTATAGACATTAAATGCTTTAGAACCATCCTCCCATGTTCAAGAACCATGAAATCACGTCCCATACAACTTCACCATGTTTAGGACTTCTAGAAACCCATTTTTCACATTTTTGATAACTCTGGAGCCTAAGCGCCAATTGCTGGTGCTTAGCCACTAGTGCTCAATTTAGCACAGGTATGCTAAATGTCCAATTAATCATTTTAATTCATCCAATTTATCAATTAAGAACTCATTAATCTTAACTAACGTAATATAATCAAAATACTACCATATAATTCTTACTTCAAACCAAACAAAACACACAAAATAAACTTAAAAACAATGCACACCGATAACTATGGGTTGCCTCCCACAAAGCACTTGGTTTTATGTTGTCAGCCTGACATACCCAGTACTTATTCTGGGTGACCTAACATCATATTCTCATTAAGTTTAAGTTGATCTATTGAGAAATAAGGTTTCAGTCGATGACCATTCAGTTTAAATATTTTATCAGTTTTAAGATCTATATTATCCATAGTACCATAAGGATAAAATTTTATTACAATAATGGGCACATCCACCTGGACTTAAGTTTTCCAGAAAATAATCTTAATCTGGCATTATATAGCAAATCTTATTGTCCCGACTCAATATTTTTAGTCAAAATCCTACGATCATGCCACATCTATATCTTTTCTTTATATATCTTAGCACTTTCATAAGATTCATTCCTTATCTCTTCAAGCTCATTTAATTGTAATAATCTTCTCTCACTAGCATCCTTTTAATAATATCCCAATATGCTTTATGCTCAACTTCAATTAGTAAATGACAAGCTTTTCCAAAAATTAGCCTACATGGGGTCATTCCTATAGAAGCTTTATATGCAGTCTATAGGCCCACAAAGCTAAATCCAATTTCATTGACCAATCATTTTTGTTTGGATTAACAGATTTTTTTAGAATTCTTTTAATTTCATGATTGGATAATTCAACCAAACCACTTGTCTGAGTATGATAAGCAGTAGCAATTTTATGGATAATTTAATATTTCTATGCTAATTTTTCCATAATTGTATTTCTAAAATGACTTCCCCCGTCACTTAAGATTACTCCTGGCATTCTAAATCTACAAAATATGATTTTTATTAAAAGTTTTGCAACAATTCGAGCATCACATCGAGGTAAAGCAACAACATTTATCCATTTAGATACATAGTATACTGCTAACAAAATGTATAAATTTCTAAAAGATGGTATAAATGACCCCCTGAAATCTAATCACCCAATGTCAAATATTTCAATATTCAACATTTAATTGAGGGGTATCTCGTTTCTTATTGAAATATTGCCTACACACTGATATCAGTTACAAATTTTAATATAAGCATTAACATCCTTAAAATTTGTAGGCCAATAAAATCCAGATTGCAATATTTTATATGCAATTTTATCAACACCAAAATGTCCCTCAAAATAAGAATCATTATATTTTTGAATAATTTCATAAGATTCTTCTAATGGTACACGTCTTTGAATAATTAGATCCTTCCCACATTTATATAAAAATGGATCGTCCTAAAAATAAGTCTTAGCTTCAGATAAAAATTTCTTTCTTTTTTTTTGTCAAACCATGGGGTAATATATTACTAACAATAAACTTTACAATGTTAGCATACCATGGAACA
Organism: Papilionanthe hookeriana x Papilionanthe teres; assembly: GCA_022702705.1. NCBI lineage: Eukaryota > Viridiplantae > Streptophyta > Magnoliopsida > Asparagales > Orchidaceae > Papilionanthe > Papilionanthe hookeriana x Papilionanthe teres. The sequence continues at coordinate 21,434,802 of CM040426.1, forward strand.
CACCACTCAATAATAGTAAATAATTTTTCATCAAAAAAATTTTCGTTAATTTCTTCATCAGAGTAGAGAGATTTTTTATTTTCAAGCCTGAAATTATGATCAGCACTTTGATTGTCAACACCCTTTCTATCTACTATCTCAAAGTCAAACTCTTGTAAAAGAAGAATCCATCTTATAAGTCTTGGTTTTGCATACTTCTTTTTCATTAAATATTTAATAGTAGAATGGTCAGTATGCACTTCACATTTAGTTCCAATTAAATATGATCTGAATTTATCAAAAGCAAATACTATAGCTAATAACTCTTTTCAGTTTTGATATAATTAATTTGAGCTTTATTAAGAGTTCTACTAGCATAGTAGATTACTTTGAAAATTTTATCATGTTTTTTTTTCCTAAATAGCTCCAATAGCAAAATCACTTGCATCACACATTAATGCAAAAAGTTTTTCCCAATCTGGTGAAACAATAACTGGTGCAGTGATTAGTTTCTCTTTTAATAGCTCAGGAGCTTTTAGGCATTCTTCATTAAAATTAAAAATTACATCTTTTTCCAATAACTGGCACAGAGGCTTAGTAATTTTTGAAAAGTATTTAATATACGCCTGTAGAATCCAACATGTGCTAAAAAACTCCTAATCTCCCTTACATTTGTTGGAAAAGGTAAATTAGCGATCGTTTGAATTCTTGCAAGGTCCACTTCGATACCTTTTTTTGAAATATGATGTCCAAAAACAATTCCTTCTGCTACCATAAATTGGTATCTTTCCCAATTAATGACTAAGTTTATTTCTTCACAGTGTTTAAGAAATTTAGATAAGTTTTCTAAATAGGATTCAAATGAAATTCCAAACACTAAAAAATCATCCATAATCACTTCAAATCCTTTTCAATTAAATCACAGAAAATTTCCATCATACATCTTTGATATGTAGCAGGGGCATTACATAAACCAAAGGGCATTCTTCTAACATTAAATGTACCATAAAGACTGGTAAATGTTGTTTTCTCTTGATTCTCAGGAGCAATTTATCTTTGGTGATAACCAGTATATCCATCCAGAAAACAATAGTATTTATGCCTAGCTAGTCTATTCAACATTTGATCATGAAAGGGTAGTGGAAAATGATCTTTCCTGGTGGCAAGATTTAATTTTATATAATCAATGCGTATTTGCCATCCTGTAACATTTCTTGCTGGTATTAATTCATTCTTTTCATTAATAGTAGTTACTCCTCCTTTCTTAAGAACACAGTGAATAGGACTAACCCATGGACTATCTGAAATAAGGTAGATAATTTTAGCATCTAACCACCTTAAAATTTATTTTTTAACATCATCTTTCATAATAGGATTTAATCTCCTTTGAGGATCAACCTCGGGTTTGCAGTTTTCTTCTATAAGGATTCTTTTTATACAAAATGAAGGACTGATTCCTTTAATATCAGCTATGGTCCATCCAAAGGCTTTCTTATATTTCTTTAAAGTTTCAATCAATCTCTCTTCTTCATCTGTAGTTAATTTTGAGGAAATTATAACTGGAGAGGTTGAGGAATCAACTTAAATGCATATTTTAAATGTTTTGGAAGTAACTTCAATTCAAGTTCAGGAGGTTTTCAATTGATAGACAAAAGATTCATCTTTTCTTGTCATGTCCAAAACTGCAAAACTTTCTTGAACTTAATTTAAATCTTTCTCATTAAAATCATCAAAATAATGTACTTCCTCTTCTTGCTCATGTTCTAACTTTTCACTTTCAAAATTTTCTTCATAAGTTGTTTTAAAATGACATTCACTGAGATATCTCATTACATCCATCCTGAAGCATTCATCGTCTCTACTTTTTGTAGGATATTTCATTGATTTTGAAATATTAAATGTAAAAGTTTGATCATTGACGTGCATAGTTAATTATCCTTTCTACACATCTATCATTGTTCTACCTGTAGCTAGGAAAGGTCTCCCCAAATTAATAGGAAACTCTTTATCTTCCTTCATATCTAGCACAATAAAATCAAAATGAAATATAAATTGATCTACTTTTACTAAAACATCTTCTAGAACTCATTTAGGATATGTTATTGAATGATCGTTTAACTGTAGAGTTACAGTGGTCGGGGTTACTTCTCCTAATCCCAGTCTTGTAAATATAAATAATGGCATAAGGTTAATTCTAGCACCAAAATCACATTAAGCTTTCCCATAAAATCTATCTCTGATTGCACATGGAATTGTGAAGCTACCAGAATCTTTAAGCTTTTCAGGAAGCTTCTTCTAAATTATCGCGCTGCACTCTTCACTAAGTGCAACAGTCTCATTATCTTCAAACTTCCCTTTTCTGTTGAGGATATCCTTCATAAACTTCACATAGCTCGATATTTTTTCTAAGGCTTTAGAAAATTGAATATTAATTGTAAGTTTCTTAAATATTTCTAAGAATTTTTAAAATTGCTTATCCAACATTTGTTGTCGAAGTCTCTGAGGAAATGGTGGTGGTGGCTTTTTAAAATCAATTTTTGATGGAGAAATGGGTCATTCTGACCTTTACGATCATCCTCTTTTGGTTTTTCAATCTCTTCTTTCTCTACCTCAATCTCTTTTTGAACTCTACCTTCCAACTCTCTTCCACTTCTTAGTTGAACAACATTTACTTACTCATTATTATTCTTTTGGATTTATCTCTGTATTACTCGGAAGTGTTCCTTGGGATCTATTACTTAATGAATTGGCTATTTTTCCCAATTGATTCTCAATATTTTTATGTGTAGCTCCATGAGTTTGCAATTGATTTCCTTTTTGTAACACCACTTCTTCTATAGACAACTTCTTCTCCTTAAATTGTGAAGTACTGTTAAGACCTAGAGGAAAAATAGATCAATTATTATGATTACCTTGGTTGTTCCAATTCCCTAATAGGTTTACTTGATATTTCCCCCATTGTTGATTACTACACCCCAGATTATTGTTATTCCAGTTAAAGTTTGGATGGTTCCTCCAACCTGGGTTATAATAATTGGAACATGGGTTATTAGGCTTGTTTATGTATTCAAAGTTTCTAATGATGTTTGAGAATCTACCATTTAGCCTAATGAATTCTCTTCAATCATGGAAATTGGTTGACAATTATTGATTCCAAATAGGTCTATCTTTCTTAAAATTGCAGTAACTTGATTTGCTCACATTGCAAAATCATTAGATTCATTAATATTGGCTACCTTCTTAGGATTTACCCTCTTAAAAGGTCATTAAAAATTATTTTTAGTCATTTCTTCAATTAAAGCATAAGTGTCAATGAACCACCAGCAACAACATCGATAATAGATCTAAGAGATCCTACTAATTGTTTATAAAAAGTTTGAATTATTAACCAATCTGGTATCAAATAATGTGGAAACTTTCTCAGGAGATCTTTAAAACATTGTCATGCTTCATAAAAAGATTCCCCTTCAAACTGACAAAAAGATGTAATATCATTTCTAAGTTTTGCAATCTTTGATGGTGGAAAATATTTAGCAAGAAACGTTTGAGCTAAATCAACACAAGTTCTTATAGATCCAAGTACTAACAGATTTAACCAAATCTTAGCCTTATCCCTAAATGAAAAGTGAAAAATTCTAAGTCTAAATAACATCATCCAAAACACCATCATATTTAAATGTAGCACATAATTCTAGAAAATTATCAAGATGTAAATTTGCGTCCTCAGTTGGTACTCTACCAAACTGATTATTAGATACCATCTGGATAATAATAGGTTTAACTTCGAATGAATTAGCCACTATAGTAGGATTTTGAATACTATCATGAAGTTTATCTACTGTAGGGTTGACATAATCTATTGAAGGTCTAAATTCTTGATGGATTTCTGCATTTTGATTATTTTGATTTGATATTTATTAAATATTTTTGTCTTTTTCTATATTTTTAATTTTTATAATTTTTCTAATAAATTTTTCTAATTCAAAATCGTAAGGTATAAGTCCTTCAGAATCTGAATTACGCATACACTATTATAATTCAAAATAAAAACAATAACAAATATAAAAACAACACAACAATTTCCTAAAATAAATCTAACAAGTTTAAATAAGACTTTAAAAACTATAAATTAGTTTTTTTGAAATTTCTTTTCAAATATTATTTTAACTATATTTCTTTTTTTTAACTATTTTTTCAAGCAGCGGCGCCAAAAACTTGATCCCTGATATTTATGCTTACATTTTATATATAAATTTATACTTCTTTTTAATGATATCTCTTTCTTTACAATGACGCCAAAAACTTGATGCCAATCCAAATAAGAGTTTTAATTAATAATATTTCAACATAGGATTCTAAGCAAGTATACGTGTCGTTATCAAGTAATATTTGACATTCTGATTAAGCCCCGAGATATCGAACCCACATGGAAAAATTTTAAATATTCTTAACAAAGAAAAACAAACTTTTTACTTTTTAAAAAAGATCTTACCCAAACTAAAGAAAATATTATAGGAAAAAAAGTTTGTTTCTTTTTGGTAATTTTTATAATTTGAAATAAAAGTAAACAACTACTTTAACTCGATTTGTAAGGTGAATGCAAATGCAAATAAAATATCTTTTTTCTTATTATGAAACAGTAATTAGATATAAAATTCCTTTGTGGAAGTATCTAAAATGTGTTGTACTAAATAAGAGCAATTATATTCTTTACCCTTACTAGAGATACTATAAAGAACAGAGGTTAATCGAGTATTTTAGTAATCATGAAGACATGTTAAGCAAGAAAGATACTAGCTCTCTAAAGTTTCCTCTTCTCCTTCCACCTAGGGACTAACATCACATTTCAAGACATAAAATAATAAAATGAATTGGGGGTTTTATCCTGTCACTCTAAATTACTTTAATTCTCACCTATCAAATTGGGGGTTTTATCCTGATTCTCACCGATTGTTGATTGAGACATTAACATACCAGTTCTTACATGTTCTTACAACATATATTAACATCTTAATTCGATAAATTAAGAAGTAAATGAAGTGCAAGGTTTTGAATCATCATAACTTCTTCCAACATTGATTTCCTATACTTCACACAACATCCATCCATAACTTTATTACTTCATCATTTTAAGAAAAAAGATAAAGAAAACTACTCAGAGTTCATGGAGAAAATACAAGCACGACTTGGTTTAAAATTAGAAATCATAATGACAACACAAGAAGTCTTAATTCAAAACCAAATGTAATAACAAAGATAAGGACTTATCTTTAAATCCTCTCTACCAAACTCTTGAAGTTTCTATGAAAACTTTGTTTTCCTTACAACACTCCTTAGAGGATGGTGCCCAATGCTAAGGACACCAAATCACTATTCTAATCATAATATAAACTATAGTAATCTAAGCATAAATGTTAAAGTGGAGTGGAGTGTTAGTAAAAGCTCTCCTACACAATAAACATAAACTACACAACCTCCAACAACAATCATTTTCTGAATTCCAAGCCTTCTTTTTATAATTTTCCAATAGGTACCTTTTTGTCTCTTCAAATTGTGTCTAGATTCAACAAATCTTCTAGGAGATACATCCATTCAAGAGTGATTTAATTTAATTTTAGTGCCAATAGGAAGTTACCCACATTTGTACCAAGAGATATCTCAAACACCCTTCAAAATGGTGCAAAAAATTATTTAAATCCTCTTTAGTAACTATTGCACATAAGCCAAGGTCTATGCACTTAGCTGCAAGGCTTTTAGAGTATAAGCTCCAAGTCTGGGGGCATAGCCGCGAGGCTCTAGCGCATAAGCGCGGGTCCGAGTGCTTAGCCGCCACAGATCAATTTTGCACCCTTCTTCATTTTTGCTTTAAATTTGGTCCCTTTTCACTCCATTCATCACAATCACCCATTTAATCATACCTACAAGAAAAATAAACAAAATTTCTTTCATTAAAGTGCAATATCATAAAAAATTAGGTATAAAAAAGTGTATGAATATACTATATATTTTATGTGTATCACAGTGAATTTTTTCTTGACTATTTGAAGGCATTAAGGCATTATTCATCAAAATTAAAGCTAACATCTTTTTCCAAAAGATGACGTAAAGGCTTTGAGACTTTTGAAAAATCTTTAATATAATGCCTGGAAAGACCAGCATGTCCTAAAAAACTTCTTATCCTTCTCACATTTTTATGAGGCAGTATTTCAACAATAGCTTAAATTTTTGCTCAATCTAATTTCATTCCATTCTCAGAAATTTTATGCCTTAACATAATTCCTCCTACAACCATAAATTGGTATTTTTCCCAATTAAGAACAAAATTTTTTTCTTCGCGACATTTTATGACATTTGTTAAAAGATCTAAACATGAATTGAAAGAGGTTTCAAAAACTGAGTAATCGTCCATAAAAACTTCAATTCCATTCTCAATTAAATTACAAAAAATTGACATCATACATCTTTGAAAAGTTGCAGGTACATTACATAATTCTAATGACATTCTTCTAAAAGCAAAATTCATGTATGAAATACTAAATGTTGTCTTCTCTTGATCCTCAGGAACAATATGTATTTGTCGTATCTAGAATATCCATCCAATAAGTAAAATTAGGGATGCCCATATAGTTTATACAAATTTCCTAGTGATCTTTCCTAGTGACAAGGTGAAGAAACGTGATCTTTCCTAGTGGAAAGATTTAAGTTCATATAATCAATACAAATTTACCATCCCTATAGAAATGTAACTTGCCTTATAGAAATTAATTTCTTCCTTTCATTTACAAATACAATCACTCCCTCTTTCTCAGGAACATAATGAATATGGCTAACCCAAGAATTATCTGATATCGGATAAATAATTCTAGCATCCAACCAGTTTAAATTTTTTTCTTAATAACCTCCTTTATGATAGGATTCAATCTCATTTGAGTATCGGCACTAGGCTTATAAATATATTCCAACAAATTTCTATGCATACAGATTGAATGATTGATTCCTTTAATATCAACTATTATCCATCCAAAAGCTTTCTTATGAATCTTCAATGTCTCCAATAATTTTTCTTCTTGTTTTGTAATTAAATCTGAGGATATGATAACTGGCAATGTAGTTGAGTTCCCAAAAAGAACATACATTAAATGAGTAGGAAGATCTTTCATCTCAAATTCAAGAGGTTTTTCAAAGGTATACCATTTTCAGTGATTATCTCATTTGATTCATCCTCAAAATCACTTTCAATTTCATTCTTAAGTTCATGATGATCTGATCTAACTTCATCTTTTTTATTTGAAATGACTTCATATCCTTCTTAAAAATGATTTACAATCATATAATCAATGATTTCCACTCTCTAACATTTTCCATCAGGATATTGCATTGCTTTAAGCACATTAAACGTAACTTCTTGATCATTCACTCTCATGGTTAATTCTTCTTTTTGCACATATATCATTACACGTCTAGCAGCAATGAAAGGTCTTCCCAAAATAATAGAAATTTCTTTATCTTCTTACATATCTAATACAACGAAATCAATATAGAAGATAAATCTATCCACTTTAACCAACACATCTTCTATAACCCATTTAAGATAAGTGTTAGATCGATTAGCTAACGAAGGGTTACACTAGTGGGAGATGTTTCTCCTAAACTAACCTTCTAATTATAGATAATGACATGAGATTAATGCTTGCTCCTACATAATATAAAGCTTTTCAATAAAACCTTTTTCCAATTGCACAAGTTATTGTAAAGCTACTAGGATCTTTGAGTTTCCTAGGAAGTTTTTTTTGAATTATTCCACTACATTCTTCAATAAGTGCAACAATCTCATAATATTTAAACTTTCTCTTTTTATTTAAAACTTATTTCATAAATTTTGCATAACATGGCATCTGTTCCAACACTTCTGTAAATAGGATATTTATTGTAAGCTTCTTGAAAATATTAAAAAATCTCAAAAATTGCTAATCAAGTTTCAGATGTATAAGTTTTTGAAGAAAAGGAGGTGGTGGTTTTTTTAAATTTATCTTAGTTAGAGAGACAGGTGTTTCCACTTCCTTAGGAATAATTTCTTCAGGTTTCTCTGCCTCTTTATCTTCTCTTTCAACTTTAGTCTATTTCTAAACTCCAACATTTAATTCCTTCCCACTCCTTAGTTAGACAGTTTTAACTTTTTGTTGTTTTTATTCTTTTCCTTAGAATTAATCTCAATATTACTAGGAAATGTTCCTTGAGGCCTATTTCTAAGTGTGTTAGCAAATTGTCCCTGTTGATTCTCAATATTTTGAATAGGCACTTTGACATTCTATTTGATTACCCATTTCTAACACTGCTTCTTCTATAGAAAACTTTTTCTCCTTTACTTTTTGTTTATTAAATCCAGGAGAATAAGTACTCTATAGTTAGTACAACCCTGGTTGTTCCAGTTTCCCAATGGGCTTACTTGGGTGTTCCCCCATTATTAAAATCCACCAATAGAATTTTTTTTTCAGTTAAAGTTAAGATGGTTTTTTGAACCTAGGTTCTAATAATTGGATGATGGGTTATTAGGTGTATTGATAGCATTTATAGTTTCCAGTGAAATTTGATAATGAATCATTTTTCCTAATGAATTTTCTTCAATCACATTATGTGTTGGAGAAGAAATTATTCCAAATTAGTCTATCTTCATATATAATGCAGCAACTTGAGATGAAACCATTGAAATAACATCATTATCATGAATACTGGCTACTTTCTTAGGATTCACCCTTTCAGAGGGCAATTTAAAATTGTTTGTAGCCATCACTTCAATTAATGAATAAGCTTCATCAAATAGTTTAGACATTAATGAATCTCCACCGGTAGCATCAATGATAGATCTAAGGGATCCGACTAAGCCATTATAAAAAGTTTGAATGATTAATCAGTATGGTAGAACATGATGTAGACACTTTCTAAGGAGTTCCTTAAATCTTTCCAAAGCTTCATATTTTTTACTCTCCTTCATTTTGTGTAAATGAAGTGATGTCATTTCTAAGCTTAGCAAGTTTTGAAGGTGGAAAATATTTTGCCAAAATTTTTTTTGCTAAATCTCCCTAAGTTCTAATAGATCCAGGTGCTAATGAATTTATCCACATCTTAGCTTTCTCCCTTAATGAAAAAGAAAAATGCCTATGTCCGACGACATCATTTGATACGCCATCATACTTAAATGTAGCACGTAGTTTAAAAAACTTGCTAAATTTAAATTTGGATCCTTAGATGGTGTTCCCCCAAACAGATTGTTTTTTTCCATTTGTATTAAGTTCAAATGTTTAACTACTACAACAGGAGTTTGAATATATAAATGAAGTTCATCTACTGTAGGGTTCGCATAATCTCTTAAGGATTTTTGTAAATTATGATGTTCATTTTTAGTTTTGAATTTCAATATTATTTTGTGATGTGTTTCCCATTTATGGAAAATTATGAAGCCTTCCATGTTTTATATTTCTTCTTATAGTTTGTTCTAATTTAGAATTGTAAGGCACTAAACCTTCAGACCCAGATCTATGCATGCACAAAGTAAAATTTTAGAAAATAAAATAGCACACTAAAAATGAAAACATATTTTTGAAATTTTTGATTTTTTAATATTTTTTATTTTTGATTTTTTTAAAAATAAATCAAAACTAAATTTATTTATCCTAAAAATAAATATATAATTCAATTATAATTCTAAAGTTAAAAAGTTCCTTCACTTTTTCCTTGAAACAACAAAAATTTGACCCGTCCCGTAATTACGTGAAAATTTATAATTCTTAAAACTACCAAAAACTTGTTTAAATTTATTTTTGCCGACTAGTGTGAAGAAAAGTAATGATTTAAAAATTATATAATAAGGTTTCACATTAGAGGTACTTGATCCCCTCTAATATTTATACTTGTGGTAATATGATTTATTGTTATATTTATGATATAATATTCCAGTATTTTTATTAACATTTCTTGCTTTACAACAGCACAAAAACCTTGATTTTGATGTAAATAAAAAGTCAACAGTTATATTTAATTTTATGGATTCTACGCAAGTTTATGCATCTTTATCAAGTAGTATAAGAATTTCTGATTAAGCCCCGAAATATCGATCCCACGGGGAAATTGTTTTTGGATATTTAAAAAAAATAATATGGAATTAGATCACAAAATCTATTTAGAAAAAGACACTTAAACAGTTTCAGATAATAGAAAACTTAAAATTGCAATTTTTTTTGGTATATTCTTATATTATGCACTAAAGTGAACTATTACCTAACTTTAACGAGCTTTTTGTAGGATTAATTAATTATAAATGAAAATATCTTTTTTCTTATCATGAATAAGTAAAAAGTACAAGAGTTCTTTTGTGGAAGTACTCAAAATGTGTTGTGTCAAATAGGAGCAATATTATTCTTTACTGTTACTAGAGATGTTATAAATAACATTAGCTAGTTCAAAATTTGAATAGTTTTGAAGACGGGTCGGGTAGGGAACATACTAGCTCTCACTCTAGAGTTCCCTCCTTTCCCTCCACCTGGGGACTAACATCTCATATCAAAACCTAAAAATATAAACCAAATTGGGGGCTTTAATCTATCACCCTAAAGTTCTTTAATTATATACCCATCAAACTATATTTTCCTATTTATTTGCACAAAATTATATGATTTACTTTCTCATTCATAAAATCTCAAGTGATTTCTACCAATAGTTGACTGAGACAATACTTAAAAGTATCTTGCATGTTCTCACAACAAATGTTAACATCTTAATTGACCAAATCAAGAAGTAAATGAAGTGCAATGATTAAATCAACACAACTTATTCCAATGTTAAAGATCAATACCTCCACAACTTCCATCCATAACTTGATTACTTTTCATTTTAATGAAAAAGATAAAGAAAGCTACTTAGAATCCTTGGAGAAAACACAAAACAAGTAATTTTAAAAGTAGAAATCATGTAGAAACACTAAAAGTATCAATTAAAACCAAATGAAGTATAAAGATAAACACTTATCTCATGTTCCTCTCCACCAAACTCTTGAATTTCCTTTGAATATATTCCATTCTCTTACAAGTCTCCGTATGACTGGTTGCCCAACTCTAGAGGGTTAAAATGTCTCTAAAACAATAGATTTTTTTACTTAGAAATCTATACTCACCTTCTGTTTCTCTATGAATGAGACAAGTGTGAAGAACCCTAAGTAATATTCCTACAACTTCTTATAATAACTACTCTCTCTACACACTTTATTTGAACTTCCTAATAGATTCTCTAAGTTTTCTTCAAGTCCTTTCTTTTATATTTTCTCAAAAGTGCCTTGGTGTCTCTTCAAAAGGTGTCCATATTTAGTGAATCTTCCCAAAAGATGCATCCTTTCAATAGCTTTTTGAATTTCTTTTGGCGCCCTTAATGAATTATTCACGTTTGTACCAAAGGTTTCCTCAAACAACACTTTAAAATTCACCAAAAATTTTTTGAAATTGCAAAGTAACTATCCTGCTCTCGGTCGTTAAAATTCCTGTCCATCTTTATTTTTGTGGAAAAATATAGAATATATATAAAATATTGTTTTAATACATATATATATTGATTTTTGAAAATAATATTTTTAAATTTGAAAAATGAGATAAACAAATCTCATGTATTAGTAGTTTAAATAAACGAGCACAATATCCCAAGCAACACACTTATCCCGAGAGATAGACACATTACTTGATGATAAGGCTTGATCAAATAAACTACAAAACTAATGAAATTCATTTGGTCTGCGAACCATTTATATTGACCGACAATTTCCTCTACCAACAATGAAACAAATAGATAGGGTTTATATTAATCTAGTGTATTTAAGTTTTCTATAAAGGCAAGCCCCTATAGTTATTTATATTTTAGATAATCGAAGTCACCTAAGAAAACTATTGATAAAAATCATGAAATATTTATATTCATGACTTCCAAAAGACAGGGTTCATCAAGAAAATGTGATAATATGAGTAGCTCAAATTTCAGAACAATTATTAAAGGAGTCCAAAGGAAAAGAAGACTAGGGGAAATACATAGATCTAAGAAGAATCTTGGTGTTCTTTCCCAAACTATCCTATGGTATGGCTTTAATTTGAGATATTTTAATGTTTCATCCTGCCAATTTTATAATTTTGGGCTTACATTCACTTGTTACCGATCATGTGAACAACCTGGAAGATAGGAGGATTTATGTCATATCAGATGACAACCTTAAAACCTAAGACAAGTTACGGCTTATATTGCACAAGGTGCAGAGGCTTAAAGAGATAAATGATAGTTTATGCTGCACCAGGAAAGCTACCTCGAAGTCTTATGGCTTATTATTTATTTCTAAGGGGTTTTGCTATTGAAGATGGTCATGCTGCCCACTATGCATGCTCTAAGCTCATCGTCGTTGCAGGTTTAGTTTAAAGAAGTGTCAATTGATGAGAAAAAAAGAAGTGTCATGTTTAGAAAATGTTTAAATTGAGGTGTCTTAATTTCTTATTAGAGGAATATTTAAGATGATTATAGTGACACTGGTTAGGATCCCACGATTCCCTCATTCTGACACTACTATTTTTTTCGGATTCACTTAGTCTAAATAAATTTACTAAACTAAACTAAATAATTTCCATACTTTCATTTAGATTGTCGAAAATCTCTTTAGCAGTCAAAGGTTGCATCCTCCAAGGTATTCTCGATCATCCGTTAGAGACATTTTAATTTAGCTTCACTTGTAGCTTTGGATTTATTTGTGATTACATTTTGAGTTGCCTTATATTTTGATTGTTGTGACAGTGAATTTTATCTTTTTTTTTGTTTTAATATTAGTTTTTGGATTTAGTTTTGTGGCTATCTTAAGAATTTTAGTTTTCATGTAGGGTGACATTGTTGTTTAACATGCAAGCTTATAGGCAAGAAAAGTACAGTAAACGAAGTACTGAAAAGAAGATGTTGTAAACTAATAAAAGTGTATCTGGCGAGTCTTCTCATTCCTCCACCTGAAACTTTAGTATATTTTGCAGTAAACATTTATAATTTGTAGGAAGAAAAAGCCTATAGATAGGTTCCTCATAGGCCTACCAAATCCTATGTAATAACTTGGTGGGTTATATTTATTTCGTTTAGGAGATGTTTTCCTTTAATAAGTATGATAGGTTCAAGTGTCCTATAAAATGTCCAAAAGACTTGTGAAAAGATCCAAGAGATCCCTAGATATTTCACAGTCTTTTTAAACTTTCTTGAGTTCATTTGGGCTTATCATAATCATTAAATGATTCGTCTATTTTATATTCTTATGCTCAATGAACATTAATGTTTACGTAATCCCAAAAATAGGTTAATTATCATTTGAAATTTTATTTATAAATTATGTAAGTGTGGCCTTTTGAGGAAATTTAATTTATGAAAGAATTCAACCAAATTTGATGGACTTGTAGTGTTTCAAATGTATTTTAAAATTAATTGTGTTTTGATTTTCTAAACCTTATTAATCAAATTTCAATTAAGCCTAGCTCACTACTAAGCCCTTAAGCCTTTAGTGAGAATATGTGTGATTTTTTTAAGAGAAGTTAAGTCATATAATTATGATTTTTATCAAATTAATGAAACATTAAGTAGGGGTGTTTAATTGATGAATTATTAACTTCCAAAGTCAAACCCGTAAACTTAAGAACCCTTTAATTTAATTTTCTTCCAAATTAATGCAGTTAAAAAAATCATAAGCTTATCTTTTAATGTGACAAAAATGAGATGAGTTTCTACCATTTATCCTTTATGTATCAATCATTCCAATATGTTTATTGAGATTATTCATTACCCATTTCCCTTTTTAATTAAGCCTAAATATTAATTAAGGCAAAATTCTTCAAAATTACAACTTTGCCTCAAAGGCCTAAATAGTCCATAATTAATCAAATATAATTTAAATGACCTTAAAATTTTATATTACCTCACTTATGGGTTAATTAAAGCATTAGAGGAGATAATGTGATTTTTCTTAACTTAATTTAATTTTAATAATTATTCTTAAGCAAAATAAAGATTTTCAAAAAAAATCCATGAAGTTAATAAAAATGAAACATATGTCTCAAATAAAATTACTGGAGATTCACATAGACCAAAGAATTTATTGGACCAAATTTCATGATTTTTTGAATTTTAATTTAATTATTATAATTATTTCAATTTTGTAGTATTAATTAGATATAAAATCATATTTAATTTAAAATTAAGTTTTATATTTTTAAAAAAATCTCTCTGAGGTCACGAAACCTAGAGGACCAAATTTTATATTTTTGTGATTTATATTTTAATTGTTAGAATTATTTTAGTGAGAAATTATTGAAATTCCATTTTTAGCCTTTAAAAATAACTTTAACCATTCAAAATTTAATATCTTTATTTAGAGAGTTAGGAAAATTATTCCAATTATTCCTAAGTGATTATGAGGTAGTTTAGAACATTTCCATCAATTTTATTAATTTTTATTTACTTAAATAATAAAATAATGCTTAAAATGAACATTTTTATTTTAATTACTTTTTTATTTTTACAAAATTCCCCTGGTCATAAGGAACTCCCAAAACCAATTTTATTATTTTTTAACTTTTATTTTCTTACTATAGTTATTTTAATGATAAAGATGATATTTAACTTAGAAAATCAAGTTAGGTGATCAAATCAATTTCAAATGACTTCAAATTTTTATGGGAGTCCCTCTATCCCTAACTCATAGTGGAGAATGATTTTAAAGTTATTTTCATTTATATTTACTCCAAATTATTTTTCTTTAAAATTTATGGTTTAAATATAATTAGGGTTATACTTTATGAGTTAAACCAAATATATATTTTGCTTTATTCATCTGGTTACAGTGAACCTACCGAAATTTACTTTGGATTTTCTGAGAGATATTTTAATTATTATAATTTTTATAACCAAACAAGCACCTATAACTTGAAAAATTAGGATCTACTCGTGAAGATCTCCTCTAACCTTAGAAAAATCAGGCAAGATCTCTCATGATAGAGAGAATAAAAGCCCTAACTTTCAAGCCTTGGTGAAATTTGTATACAAATGGAGAATCAAAAGATTCCGTACTATATTTAATTAATTTAAAATAAAATACTCATCAAGTAAACTTCAAACTAACTTCACATTATTCTCCTTTGTTCACTGAGCAAGAGGATATTTTTCTTTTATTTTTCTGATTTTTCTATGCAAAGTTATGGATTTTTAAAGTTTCCCTGATTTAATTAAATCAAATAGTCCATGTATTTCCACTTAAGTGACTCAATGACATGTCATCCTTAACGGCTCTGAGAGACCACGCAATGCTCCTTAGTTCAACGTCACCATCTGACTGGGAAGCCACGTGTCTGCCCTTTATGCACCGTGCTCCTGTCCAACTCCATTATGGTCGTCCAAGCAAAACACGTACGATCCAACTATTGTGGGTCATCGTCTTCACCTAGTTCATCCTAAGCGATTTCCACCTTCTAGCCTTAATAACTTGAGCAAAACTCAACAAAATCACATGGGTTTTATTTCTATGGACTCATCTGACCAAGACAAACCTATCTATACAGCTAACCTAGCCTAAAATTGACCAAATGTACATAGAGAATCAAAACAAGCTCAAGAGGGAGAGAGAGTTTAGTGCCTCTGTCTGAGAAGGAAGTCCTCTATCAGATGGTTGTAGTAGCTTCGGCTAGTCCCATCGAGCCTCCAGATGAAGCCTTTTTCCCAGGTGAAATGTCTGGACTTATGTTCGACTAGACCTGTCTTCAGGTGTTGATCAAATTCTGTGGTAGAGGCACTCTGTGATGGGGCTTTGATGGGGGAACTTCTTCTCCTACTCTAGTGATGGTGTAAAGCAAGTTGGTTTGGGGTTTCAGGCAGTAGGGAGATGCAATTGAATTGTCCTAGTTTATGTTGAAAATTCAGTGGAGAAATTGGCTCTGGAGTGTGGGATACAATGGCTGAGGATGGTGGGCTTGCACTCAAAAAGTCTTAGAGAAGCTTTGGGAGTAATTTGGTAGAGTTTCCTCAAAGTAAATGTTCATCTCCTTATTTGGCCATGAAGAGGGTGGGATTAAATAGCCATGGCTGGAGTGGAGCTCAGCACCTCAATTCTGGTGCATTAGGCCACTTAGGGGACCTTTGGTCCATGGCTTATATAGGTTGGGCTAAGTGGTCCTAGGGTGGTTCCTAGGGTCAACTTAGTGGCTGTGGGAGGCTTGGTTTGATTAATTTGGCTAGGTTTGGTCAATTTGACACATGGGTTTAATTTTGGGCAATGTGGATTCAAGTTAGGCTAGGTTGGATTCAAGCTTGGGTTAGGCCCAATTGATTGTTCAAAATGATGTATATGATTGTCATAATGTGTTTGAAAGTTGATTAGAGTGGTTTTGAATAGGTTTGAGGGCTTAATTTGGCCATTTGGTTCAACTTGGGCCATTTGGGTTAACTTTGGTTTGGGTTAGGCTAGAGTGGTTTTTAAGACCAATTGATGGTTTCAAATGATCTAGAGGGATGTTATAAAGAGTTCCAAACATTAATTTGGTAGAAATTTTAAGGTCAGGGCATTCAATTTAGAAGTTTTTGGACATGTTGTCAATTTGGGGCAAAATTAGGATTTTTGGATTTGGTTGGACTTAGGTGAGGTTTGGGCTCAAATTGGGGACCATTGATGTTCAATTGGGTGTAACGGAATTTCATGAAGAGTTTAGTATTCAAAATTAGGGGAAAGTAATTGACTATGGTTTTAATTTGGGGGAAATGGGCCACAACATCAAAATTGGGGCTCTTGATGTGAGATGAAATTAAGCTTGCAATTCGGTCAAATTGGACTTGGACTTGATTTCAATTAGGATTGTGGATGTTGAATTAAAGTTTGAAATTTAAATTGGGCAAGATCAAGGTCAGTTTGAGCGGACCTATACTAGGCTTTTTTATCCAAATTGGCTTCATAGTTTTTGTGAACATCAGATTATTTTTCACTAGCTTATTAATAAATTTTAGTTGCTCTAAACAGATGCTAAATTTAATTGTAAAATATATAAATATATTAAAATTGTGTGGTATGTATGTAAGTGCTCATGAAAAAATGTCTACAGTACGCACAAAAAGAAAGATAACCTCCCATACATTAGCAAAATTTAGCATGTAAGCACCATTAATGCTCCGTATGAGGCGCCCATGCAACCATCTCTCACATTCTCTTCATATACATACCTACTTGTCTTTATTCTTTTATTCATCTCTCTTTTTCTATCTTCCGACTGCCTGCAATTAAAGATAAGGAAATACAAAAAAAAAAAAAATTAAAATATAATGAAATCTTTATTTTCGTTGCATTTCAAAAATCATCATAATTATGCTATTTGTAAATGATGTGCTGAGGTACACCCGATCGTTGTTACCAGTCATCAATTGTGACACCCTATTCTTGTCATTTGCATTATTAGAAAGTTTACATGTATACCACACAATTCTTATGCATGCACGCCACACAATTCTTAATTTTTTGTTATTTATCTTTATAACAACTTACTATTTCAAACTTATGCATAAAACTATTTAATTCACATTTAAATATTAAATAATACTAGTATTTTTTATCCAAATTGGCTATCATAGTTTTTTTGAATATCAGATTATTTTTCACTTGCTTATTAAAAAGTTGTAGTTACTCTAAACAGACGCTAAATTTAAGTGTAAAATATATAAATATATTAAAATTGTATGGTATGTATGTAAGTGCTCATGAAAAAATTTCTACCGTACGCACAAAAAAAAGGAGAAGCTCCCATGCATTAGCAAAATTTACCATGTAAGCACTATAAATGCTTCGTATACGCCACCCAAGCAGCCATCTCTCCCATTCCCTTCATATATATACCTACTTGTCTTTATTCTTTTATTCATCTCTTTTTTTCTCTCTTCTGATTGTCTGTAATTAAAGATAAGTAAATACAAAAAATAGTTTAAAATTTTTAAAATATAATGAAATCTTTATTTTCATTGCATTTCAAAAATTTTCATAATCATGCTATTTGTAAATGATGTGCTGAGCCACACCTGATCGTTGTTGCCAGCCATCAATTGTGGCGCCCTATTCTTGTCTTTTATATTATTAGAAAGTTTACATGTATACCACACAATTCTTATGCATGCACGCCACACAATTCTTATTTTTTTGTTATTTATCTTTATAACAGCTAACTATTTCAAACTTATGCATAAAACTATTTAATTCACATTTAAAGATTTAATAATACTAGTATTTTTAATCCAAATTGGTTGAACATCATATTATTTTTTACTAGTTTATTAATAAGTTGAAGTTGCTCAAAATAGACGCTAAATTTAAGTGTAAAATATATAAATATATTAAAATTGTGTGATATGTAAGTGCTCGTGAAAAAATGTTTACCGCACGCAAAAAAAAAGGAGAACCTCTCATGCATTAGCAAAATTTAGCACGTAAGCACCATAAATGCTCCGTATGAGCCACCCGAGCAGCCATCTCTCCCATTCCCTTCATATACATACCTACTTGTCTTTATTCTTTTATTCATCTCTCTTTTTCTCTCTTTCATCTGCCTGTAATGGAAAGGACAACAGAGCAGGAGCAGAGGCCGGTGGGGAGGCATAAGCATCAATATTGTATACGTAAAAGGATATTTTTTGCGGACAAGAGCTCAACATGCACATGCAAAACCACGGGTTGAACAAAGGAGATGCCACCACCGACGAGCCGTTATGTTTTCCTAAATTCATTTCAAGGAATTCAAACTTTGAATGTGGTGCTTGCAGCTCTGTTGTTGCGGCTGCCGGCGGCGGCGAACCAGTTGATAGTAGTCCTCTACCACCACAATGGCGCGTAAAAGAAGAAGATGTGGCTCATTGCCTCTTTGAGCTCTCCAACTCCGGCGCTGAGCGTGCCCCTCCCAAATAAAAACCTTTCCGCCCCTCACAAACTGCCCATGCGGGTTTTGCAATAAAGTCTTCCTATCCCACTAAGCTCTTGGCGGCCATCGAGCACACACAAAAATGTTAAGGGTTGTCACGCCGTCAGCCTCGAAATTAGATCACTCGATGCCAACAATAAGCAGCTTGAACACCAAAATAATAATGTCAATAATCCAAATAACATGGAGAGATCTTCACCGAAAAATAAGGCATTATCGATTGTACCATTGTTAGACAATTCACTACGACGTCTGTTGCCACCTGGGAAATGTCCTAAGCCTCACATATGCAAGGAATGTAACCGGGAGTTCTGGACCGGCTAGGCGCTTGGTGGGCATATGTGTTGCCATCAAATAGCATTAAAATTTATAAACACAACTATGGCCAAAGCTGCGGCCACCACTGCAGTCGTAAACTTGATGATCTCCACCGTCGCGGCCGCCTCCGCTTCCGCCACCACCGCCCCCACTGTTGCCATAAACTCGACGATCACCACCGTCGCGACCGCCTTCGCTTTTGCCACCATCGCCGCTGCCGCCACTGCTGCTGTAAACTCGAAGATCACGACCGTCGCGACCTCCTCCGCTCCCGCAGCCACTGCTGCCGTAAACTCGACGATCACCACCGCCACAGCTTTCTTCGCTACCGCCACCACCTTTGCCACAGACACGAAACTAGAAGCTAATAGCAACAAAGTGAATGCAATACAACACTGTCGCCCGACTCTTCCTCTGTTGTTCAAAGATTCATATCATAATATAGACGCGACCACCTCCCACCACCTTCGCCACAGACGCAGAAATTAGAGCTAGTAGTAGCGAAGTGAATGTAATAGATCTATGTAGCCCGGCTCTTCCTCTGTTGTTCAAAAATTCATATGGTAATATAGACCTAAACATGCCTCTGGAGCCGAATCGATGATATGGACGGAAGCTTGCTGCAGCTTTGGTATCCCGACGTGAAATCTCCACAACATGGACAGGATAGGGAGCCGAGGAGGAAGATGAATCTTGGTGATCTCAGGAGCCCGGATGACGAAGATATAAGCACTCCATAGTTGCAACTTGGGATCAGATCAATGTCTAATGGAGAGCAAGAGCGCAAGAGCGAGGGACAGAGGGACCAAGCTTGAGAGGCAAACTGAGATGGCGACTGCAGCATTCATTGTTATTGGTAAAATTAAGTTTAAAATGGGTTTATTTAATTTGTAGCATCAAGAATATTGCAATAATTAAAGAATAATATGGATGCGGAGATCTATATTTATTTTGGGTTTTTTATGAAGATAAATTACAAAAGTTCATGTGTACATTTATCAACTAATTTTTTTGGTTATATAATGTTTTTTTAGGATATATATGGTTTATTAAGCATGATGTATAGGAGTCAGAATTAAATGAGTAGTTTATATATTGGATAATTGCTATTTTTCATAAGGTTTGTGCCCATATTTCTTTGGGGATACTTATGTCATTTTATATTTGAGTCTTATTTTGATTTATATAATGATTTTATTGTTTTTAGTTGGTTCTCAGATTTTCTTAATTAAATGCAACTAAAAATTCATCTGATTAAAAATTTAATTTTTTTATACTTTCATTATTGTTTATATTTGCCATAATGTTCTCATTTTTATTGGGTGGTTTTAGGTTTATCATAATTTTTATATGCATGCCACCTAATTATTTGGTATTTATATATCTAACAACTCAAATTAATATTAATTGGACATTGTTACTATCCAAATTCAAGAAACTATCCAAATTCAAGAACATTTTAAAATATACCAACTTTTTAACTTTTGAAAACCACAATTCACACTTAAGAAGTTAGTAGATGTTTTGGTTTCATATTATATTAAAGGCTTGACTGATTTTCAATTAAAAATGAATGTTCGCGTTAAATACATAAATGCATATGAATTGTATGGTATGTATAAAATATTATGTTGATGGCAACAAAAATAAAATGCATCATTGAAAAAGATATTTGGCCTTGTAGGATGCATTTTTGTGGTGTTTGATGGGCGGTCTGGATATGTCACCAATATAATTGTTTACGCAAGCGTACGTATCATATGATTAATAAGGCTTCTTTCGAGTCTAAGTAGTCGATCCCACATGGAACAATGGAAATCCAAAATAGTGCAATGTTCTAGTCTACTAAATTCGTTCTTAGTTTGGAATTTTTATATACTTGAGTTTTATTATCAATCCTACTACAATGATCTAAAATTACTCCTACAGAAATTCTAACTACGCTATGTGAATTGGTTGTACGAAGTGCTTAAGTTACATTTCCTTGTAGTGATAATAGTACAATGTAGATTTACAAGAAATGTGCAATAAGATAAAGATAGTGACAAATCAAAGCTTAAATCTTCTTTAACCTCTTCTGAGCGTATAAACAAGCTTGGTTAAAGTAACATTAATTCCTTAAGTCTCACTTTGAACCCAATGAAGTTTATCTCTCTATTTTTCTGCATCTCCCTATAGTGTAATTTTGCTTCATACATTATAGTTCAACGTGATTTCCTAGTCGTTCTGAGTCCTTATGAGTTCACAATACACTTTAACAGATCAATTGACCAGATTGAAAAGTAAACTAATGCAGAAGGAAAATCGTCACAATTTGGATTAAGGATAATTTCAACATTCAAACCCACATTCCTACACGTCTACTACATCACCACAAGGAAAAGCAAGAAAGTTTACTCAAAAAACATGGATAAAACACAACAAGTATGCACTGATACAAAGGGATTCAACATACAAAAGTGTCTCGGAAAAGTACGAACCTAAAACACCAATATACTTATCTCACTCCCTCAATTTATCTTGAGAATGCTTCACCCAAGTTTTTATGTTTCTCTTGGAAACTCTTCACCCAAGCACACACAAACATAGCAATTCACTTCGCTATACTTGCTTTCACAAGCCTAGAACAAGCCTATGAAGTCTCACAATAATGAAGGAAAATCTCTCCCAAGGCTCCCTCTCTAACCCTAATGATCCTCCAAAAAATTTCCTTCAGCCCCTCTTTCAATACTCCTCTCCAAGTCATCTTATTAACTGCCTAAAAACTGTCTTGGCTCACATAAGAGATGCCACAAATAGGTGGCTCGCAGTGCCTAAAACCGTGCAGAATTTGGCACTGGCTCCTAAGTGCCACACAAATCTAACACCATGGCTTTGGCTTTCAAGTTTGGGGCCTTGGCACTAGTAGTTGGCGCCTAAGTGCCAACCTCTCGGGTTGCCATAAGTGGCTGGCGCCATGACCTCAGCCTTCACAATTGCCTCTTGCTCCAAATCTTCTCCTTTTCGCTCTATGTTTCTTCCATTTTGTTCCACTCCGAATATCTGTTATAGCTGCAAGAAAAATAAAAAAATACTTTTATTTAAAGTGAAATGACATTAAAAAAGATGTGCAAAACATAAAAAAAATCATACAATCTATTCGCACATCAGTGTTGCATAGTGCAACACTTTTTTTAAGCAACGACCATGACACAAGACTGTAAGGGCATCTCTGAGGGTAATCTTTGCTTCCTAGTGCAACATTGATTAATTCTTTTTTCTTGATACAAATGGATTCAGTTGGTGTGGATGATCTCCCTCCTAATGGAGGTTTCAATCATACGTTTATGAGGAAGAAAGTAGCTCTTTGATGCAGCACCACACAAACGAGCACTACTTATTTGGGAATACAATGACCACAACTCACTCCATTTATGCCACCTTCACCCCAACGACTTCACTAACATACCCCACATTGTTGCCTCCCACCATACCACCACTGCCGCCTACATTTTATACAATTTCATGTTTGTCTACTGCAGCAGTTTTAGGTGTGTCAAGCAACACACACTGCACATTCAACTTAGATCCAGCTATAAATACTTAATTATGTGAATACAAGAAAAATGTAATAGGTTTTTTTATTATAAAACTAATATTTTTTTAGATTTTGTCCATCTACATAAATCATTCATGTTATATGTCAAATCATATAGAAAAAATTGATGCTCCATACTTATCGTGAAAGGAGATCACGATTGAAGTACAAGATAGGTGGCTTATAATGTTTCAAGTAAATTCTAAACAATAATCTTAATTTATATAACTTTATCAATCTAATATGTTGATATTCATAATTTAGAAGAAATTCTCCATACATCCTGAGCATAAATGCACATACTAGGAGAAGCTTTGAGTTTAGAGGGGGAGCCCTTCTATGAGATACGTTCACTAAGATACACTACAGAGGTTAGTGCCTCTATTGCATAGAGAGGTTGCGTACACCCAGTTGCGCTGAGCTTAGGACTCTCCTAACTTTGCCTAGAGGAGTTAGCAGGAAAAATCGAACCAAGCTTTAGAATGTGGGGGTGTGAGCACCATTATACACGCTGACAAAGCATTCCCACAGTTGAGTGCAAATGTTGGATGTAATAGTTATTGTATATATTAAATCTTTGTGGATAACAATTATTTAATAATTTTGTTTATCTTATTAGACACTACAATTTGAACAAGAGCCAACCATCACTGAGGGACAGGTTGGTACTCATCAACATTAGTTGGATTACTGGTGGGTCTAGATCACGGGGAGCACAGGTAAGTTTAAGAGACTCAAGAGTAACATTTCTATCATTACAATTATTCTAATTTTCTTTTTAATCAAGTATCCTTTATGATTTTTTTGTTGGAGGTGTGCCGATAACTAGAGGGAGCTCAGAGTCAACAGGCAAGCGGAGTTTCTATCACTGATATTGATCAATCGGACTATGAGATTTGAAGAGAAGCAGCAGGGGTAGTAAGAAGAATGAAATGATTTTTGGCTGGCGTCACAAGGGCATGAGTACGACGCATGCCCTCCTTTTAGGGACTGAGCTCTACATTTATCCAAGACGATGAAGTTCATTTCGCATGCAAGTTACAACAACCACTAAAAATGTGGAAGCCTGAGTTGCACCTTAAATCGCTAAGATGGAAGCGAGAATGAAGATGAAATTGGAGATGTGACGTGAAGAATGTCGGACAGGGAAACAACCAATGAAGGTGGAGGCAGATGAGGATGAGGAAGAGACTGAGGAGATCTACGAGGAGTAGGACTGTCATTATTTCATTTATTTTTCTAAGACATATGTATGTATTGGTTATGCACATATTATTTCATTTAAGGAATATGTATAAATTTATATTATATTTATATGGTTTGACTTTAGTAGCTACGTGGATTGGGTAACTAGAATTTGTGATGTATATTTCATTTAATGTTTTGATGCAATTACAAGTACAAAAATTATAAAGAAACAAAGGAGGATCTATTTTTTATTTTCAGGGACAATTTTGACAGTTAACCGAGGGCATTCCTATGAGCTATCGATATCCAAACCCCGATAGATAATACCACGTCGATCTATTAACCGATGTCAAAGCGATCGGAATCCATGAATTATTTGATAGGTATGAACTGACAGGAATATTATAATAAAAAAATAATACTAATGGGCAAAGGACCATCGGAATGCCAACGAATGGAAATCCGTTGTCAATTGCCTTTTTAAGATGATAAAAGCAGCAAACGCTCGTCAAATAGATTTTACTTTTTTAAATAACCAACGACAAATCCAATATTACCAACGGCTGGAAATTACTTAAAATAGCCTAAATATATGTTAAATCCATTAATTTACTTTATTATATCAAATAACGCAAGTTTGTAAGCTTAAATATCCGGCAAATAAAGAAACTCAATGATAAGTGTATTAAATCAAATAAATAATATAAAATAAAAAGAAGGATAACCTTGTTTATGTATGTGTTGCAAGTACACAAAAAAATGGTGAAGTATTAAGCGCGCACACGCACACACTCTCTCCCTTTTATCTTTATGCACAAATTTATTGTGGATTTCTGATGAAAATTGTATTGTTACGTCCCATATGGAAAAAAATATTGCGTCGGGATGTCACCCGTCCGGACGCCCAATCAACGAGGGCGACGTCGCCATAAAATTCATCAGCAAACGATGTGGCGGCCACTGGTTGGCCGTCCGGACGTGCAGACATCCATAAGGAATTTTTTTTTTTCGTATGAGAATCATATTTTGTAAGTTATCAATAAGACTATATTTTCAAACAATTTTAGCGACAGTCAATGAATCATGGAATTTTAATGTTATGGAAGCTCCTCTCCACTACAAATATAGATTTATATTGTAAACCACTATAAATGTTAGGTATTATCTTCTTATTTTACCCAACATAGGTGTGCATAGTAATAATATTTTGTTACATTGTATGATAAATTTGAAGCTATTTCTAAAACTATGTCCAAACATGAATATTTATTTAATTTTGTCTTATGTTTGTTCTTCAATTTGATAAGGATGAGAATTGAGAAATAAGATTGTGGATCTTATAACATTTTCATTAGGTTTAGGCAGCCTTAATTTGAAATTAAAATTAGAAGATTTTGACAAATTATCGCCGAATGAACTCTAAAATAATATTGGGATATTTTGTCCCTAATATTGATTCACATCAGAATCACGCCATCATTTTGGTCCACACAAAATCGGTTGGTAATATTAAAACCAAAATACTAGCGTCCGCAATTTAGATTTCGTAAGCATCAATGTTAATGAAATTCGGCATGGTTCACTCCGATGTAAATTTTTAATGTCAGAATTATACGTTGATATCTGGCGAATGCAAGTGGACGTAGTCTGCCAAAGATCTTATATTATTAGCAAATAAATGACTGATAATTTTAAAATCTATATTTTTTTATTGTTCAACATTTCTAAATTACATGTATGCTGAAAACATCAACTAAATAGGCAAATGTTATATAATTTGCAAACCTGTTCAATCAAAAAAAAATTATAATGTTGTAAGTTAATTAATTCTTTATGTTGTAAGTTAATTAATTCTTTCTGTCATTGCACAAATATAAAATAAAATTATGCTTAAATATAATTTTTTTCCATAAAATTTGGCACATTAACTTTTAATGATCAAAAATTAATTCTTATAACAGTGTCTATACATTTTACTTATAAAAATAGTGTAGCAATTTATAATTGTGAATTTTATATGTATTTATATGCACAACTAAGACCTAAAGTTTCATATTTACATTTTTGATGTTATAAATTTACGCGTGCAAAGAGAAAGACTATTTTACTTTTCAAAAGTTAATAATAATAAAATTTTTTTTGCAGTATTATAAAAATTTGAGTGATATGAATGTAAATATAAAAATTTAGGTAGTAAAAACGTAAATATATACTAACTATGTGTTGCGTACCAGTAAATGCCCTCAATAGGGAGTAGAAAAGTAGTCATATCACTACCGCTCCTTTTCCATCAAATCCTACATCCGCCACCTCCTATTTCACTTGTATAGAGAGAAGTTAGCTTATTTAGAGAGCTTAAAAAAGCTACCTTCACTTTAAGCCACCTATCTCTCCCTTTCAACTCCCCCGCAGCTCTCTAAATATGTAAACTCCTCTTTATCTATATATTCATCTCAATTTCTCTTTCTCTCATTTGCGACTGCATGTAGCCAAGGAAGATAGATCAGGAACACAAGTATCAAGGTCGAATCTGTAACAAGAGATTCAGTTGGGGAAGAGATTATGAAGAGCACAGGCAGACCTACGAAGTTGAAACTGTTACCGAGAAAGAAGAAAAGCAGCCCACCGCTGTAGCTGGTGGAGACTTCACCACTCTTATGTCGTCATACAATAGAGAGTTGCTTCCATGGAATTCGTACTTCAAATGTGATTATAGCAACTATGGAATTGTCGACGACGACGATGATGAAGACATGTATGGCCTTTCTCCATTTTTATTGCCCAGCTCTTCATATAAAGATAAACAAATCAAACACGATATGAGAAAAGGTGACAGTAGCGATGGTCAATCTCAGTCGCGCAAACAAGAAGAAGAACTGGCTTATTGCCTCCTAGAGCTCTCCAACGCCCACGCTGAGCGTGCCCTTGTCCCGAAACAAAATCGTCCTACCCCTCCTGTGAATCAACAATGTGGAACATGCAATAAAGTCTTCCTATCCCACCAGGCCCTTAGTAACCATCGAGCCAGCCACAAAAAAATTGAGGGTTGTTACGCCATCAAACGTGAAATCAGATCAAGCGACACCAACAACACACGGATTGAACATCAAAATAATAATGTCGATAATGAAAATAATATGGCCAGATCTTCGCCAAAAAATATGGCATTATCGATCGCCCTATTGGCAGAAAATTCAACGTGGCGTTCATTGCCACCGAGGAAAAATCCAAAGCCTCATATATGCAACCTTTGTAACCAGCAGTTCGCCTCCGGCCAGACGCTTGGCGGGCACAAGGGTAGCCATCGGAAAGCACCAAATTTAATGGCCACTGCCATTACAGCAACTGCCGCCGTAAACCCGATGATTGCTGCTGCTGCCGCAGTAAACCCGACGATCACCATTGTTGCTACCGTAAACTTGACGATCGCCGCTGTTGCCATCACGGACGCAGAAGTAGGAGCTACTAGCAGCGAAGTGGATGCAACAGAACCTCGTAGCCCAACTCTTCCTCTGTTTCCTAGGAATTCTTATCTTATTATAGACCTAAACATGCCACCGGAGCCGGAGTCGTAGCCGATTGATGATATGGACGGAAGCTCGCTGCGGCTTTGGTATTCCGACGATAAATCTCCAGAACCTGCATGGGATACAGAGCCGAAGAGGGACATTGATCTTGGCAAAAATGGTGAGTCCGATAGAGAGTGACATAGAGCGGCGCATCACTCTAAATTTTTTGTTCGGAAATTTGGTTATTTATTTATTTAATTTGGATATTTTCTTGTTTGCTGGTAAAACTAAGTTAAAGTTGGGTTTGCTAAACGGATAATGATAATTGCCTATCGGGGCTTTATATATACTTTCAAATGCAAAAATTTGATACCATTGCTAGAAGATTTAATCCCCTGCAAACGGCGTCAAAAACTTGATATGACCCGACTTTTATTTATGTAAGAATTTATGATTTTATGTTTAAATATTATATTAATTATTGTAAAAGTCACAATTTCAAATGCAAGTATACGTATCGTTTCAAGTAATACAGGGCTCTAGTGGAGTCCTGGTTATCGATCCCACAGAGAAGATTTTGAGAAAATTAAAAAATGTTTTTAGATTTTTCAAATTAAAAGTAATTATTGTTTTTATTTCTTTCAAGATTTAGATTTTAAACAAAGTTTTTACTAAAATTTCTACTAAAAGCAAGTAAGGAGTAATAAAATAATGATTAATGTAGGTATAATTAAAACAACTTTCTTCTTTTCAACTAATTCAAGATTTTTAGAATAATTATCATTTGTAGAGAATTTAGATTATGATATTGTACCAAATAGAAGCATTCCTATTATTTACACTTTGGTCCAGGCATAAAGAACATTTACTAATCTATAGATCGGTTCATGATGTTTTATTAGTAGAATGTGTTAATCTAGGCTCACACTACTAGATGTCTAAGGGTGGCTATGGTTGGCCCTACCAGTGACCTGTTCCCTTTCTATAAATCAAATTATTAGAATTTAGTCTGTCACTCTAAAAACTAATTAATTCTACGCCCAAAAAATCACATCTTCCTATTTATTTGCACTTCACCTTGAATAACCCGCATAAAGCCTTCGATTACCCAAGGATTCATGTGATATCTACTAGTTAATAACTCATCTCCGGATATGTCTCAAAATTCTTCAACAGGTTTTAACAATTTAAATGGCCAGTTTAAAAAGTAAACTAAGATCAGATATTAATATCATCACAATTTTTATAAATGTTTTAAGTTAAATTCTCCAACAAAATTCAATTATCTTATTTATCTTTTCATAGTTGAAAAAAGAAAAAAAACTAACTACTCAGAACACATTGAATTCACACAACAAAACATATTTATAAAACTTTGAACCAAGTTACAAATACTTATCTGGAATGTTTATTCAAGTGATCCGCTGACTCCTACTGACTCCAATGCAATGATGAAAGACTTCAATAGCAACAACACTAATAAACTCACACTCAAAGGGGGGATGGAATGGCTATATGGTGCTTGGGGACTATAGGGTGCGATTTTCTCTGTAGTATGGGCTCCTATTTATAGAGCTCTGAATTTGACCAGGGGTTGCTTAAGGCACCTCTTCAAAATTCGTCCAAATACAATGTATCTTCTAGAAGGTAACTGTCGCGCCTAGGCGCGGGACTCCGTGACCAGGTCTTCGTACCTCTTCACTTTGGATCCTACCTCTTTGCGATTAAAACTATTTTCCTGTGTCCAGATGCATTGTATCACATGTCCTATATATTAGCAATAACTTCCAGTCTTCTAGAAGCTCTGATAAACGCTTAACACTCTCAAAATAACTGCCCAAAGTTGTTAAAAATCTTGTCTGCGTCTGTATCAAACTAGCGCTTAGGCGCCGAAATCTGGCGCCTAGGCGCCGAAATCTGGCGCCTAGGCGCCGAAATCTGGCGCCTAGGCGCCGAAATCTGGCGCCTAGGCGCCGAAATCTGGCGCCTAGGCGCCAGGTCTATAATTTCGACAACTTTGCTTTTTAAGCTCCATTTTTTCTTCTTTTTGCTCATTTTTTCCTTCTTGAACTCATTTTTTATCACATACATCCAAAAACATAAAAATACATTTCATTAAAGCATAACATCCTTAAGAATTGAATCATAAATAAGGCATAAAAATTTGTATTTTTAAAGTGGATCAAATTTCCCCAAACTTAAACGTTACTTGTCCTCAAGTAACTTTTTTAATTACATAAAATGTATAACATTTAGAGTGAAGTTTAAATACTTAAGTTTTCTTTTAATTTTTGGTTTTATAAAAGCTTTAGAAAATCATTAACTAAATTTCACTAATTAAGGTTAATTTTAAGAATTTAAAGAATACTTAACTACCAAATCATAAGACTTCCAATTGTTCATTTATTTCAAGAATAATTGTAATTTAACATATTAAGGTCACAATATTTAAAAAATATTTTCATGAAATATTTTTCTAGTAAAAATAATTGTATATAAAAATTAAGTTAAAAATGCAATTGGTTTTCTTTCTATAAGATAATTCAAGTGAAGCCAATTTTTTATTAGACATTTCCTCAAGCTTTTCCTCACATTTCTTTTTTTTTTTTGCTTTTTTTTCTTTTTCTTTTTTCTTTAAAGGATATTTTTCAATCCTCCATTTTTATTTTATTTTATTTTATTTGTGAGGATTACTATTTTTAGATAGTCTGTTAATGATTTTGAACTTCACTATCCTTAACTTATATTTAAAAACTTATACATTTTTTTACTTAATAAATATGACATTATTAATAAGTATTTTTCAAAGATTATTTCAATCTTTTCTTTTTCAAGTAATAATCTTGATTCCTTAGTATTTCTAAAATACAATTCTATTTACTATAAATAGAAAAATTCTTAATCTTATTATTCTTTAAGTTAAATAATTTTATTCTTAAAAACAATCAAAATTATTGAAATTTTAGTTAATTTTACAAAATTATTTATAAATTCCAAAAATTTAAGTAGTCTTAAATAGATTTTTCATTCCTTGTGTTATGTTAATATTTTTAAAGAAAATATTATTCATTAAGGTCAAGTAATATTTAAATTTGAAAAATGGTTTCCCTTCCCCCAAACTTCAGCTTTATTATATAAAATGAATCATAAAATTTCCTAAAGCATGAGAGAAAGAAATAAACAGAAATTTATCTAGGTACAATGATGATGTAGTAAGGAAAAACTCATTTCTAATCTTACACATGCTTTAATAGGTATATAACAGAAAAAATTAAGCATATATAGAAAAGTTTGCAGAGCAGAAGTTAATTTCTAAAAAAAATTTTATTTTTATTTTTATTTTTAGAACATACAAAATTACTAACTATTCATGAATATTAAACAGTAGGCTAAAACAGAAATAAACATTTATCATAGAAACTAAAAATTCCTCCATATTTCAATCTTAAACACATAACATATCAGATGCTCTAAAATAGTTTCATTATCAAAAGTCAACACAAAGTTACTTAAACAAATCGACACTACAAACAACAATACAATCAGACTAATCAGTACTAACAAACAAGAAATAAACTAAAAATAGAATCACACATCTCAAGAGGTAAATCAAGCTACTAATCACTGTCTTTAGCCTCTTCATCGTCGTCACCAAAAGAAAATTTCACATCCTTTGGATCAACATACGGTGAAAATCTAGGACACGCAGCGAACTGAACATCATGGTCACCCTTCAGGAATCTAACTAAAGACTCAGAATACTCAGCATCATAATCACTCTTCCTTTGGGTGTACTCAAAAAGATGATCGATCTTCTTATCGATCGTATCTACTTTACAATGAGTTAGAAATAACTCATTCTGCTGCTCTATAAACTGATCATGCATAGATTCCCAGAAACTAGATGGTGGCTCAGCAGTAGATGTAGAAGGTCTAGAAGTAGAAGCTCTACCAAAAGTAGGTAATGAACCAGAAGGTGCAGTAGAACTCTTACCTCGAAGTCGAAGATAGATACTGATGCTTTCTCTTCCTATGGGATTTGTAGATTTGAGCTTTTCCTTAGAAAGCTCAGCAACTACTAAAGAACTTTCACACAGAGAATATATCAAAGATGGAAATCCAAGTCCAACAGAAGTGCTAGAACGAGAAGTAGTCTCTACAGAATCATAAATGATACTCCCTACATCAATCGGCTTCCTCTCTTGTATGCAGTAGTTAAGGATAGCTTTATCCTTGGTAACCTCGCCCAAATGATTGGATGGAAGGAGACGAGCAAAAATAAAGTAGTGTCATGCCTTTGAAACATCATTAAGCTTAGAAGATGAAAAATTTACCCTTTTCCGTTCCGGATCTTCCAAGCTCCAGTACCATCAGTCAGGTAAGCAATAATCATATCTAAATCTCCCTCAAATGGAGATAATCCAGAGTAATAGCACTCGATGTTTGGCAGCAGGCCGTAGAAAATGTTGATACGCTTTGGAGTGAATCCTACTCCAACTCCTCTTATGAAAATCTCGTACTCTTCAACATCCGTAAAATTGGCATAAAACTCCCTACCGACAGGGATAACAACAACAACAGTAAAATAGCAGAATCATTGCCAGTTGAGTGCAACAGTCGTATCCTCAATCCTTCATTCAGGATTGTATAAACTTTGTTCCGAGATAAACTTCCAAATTGTAGCAAAATCATTGTACCGAAAATGTGCAGCAGCAGTGACAAACTTGCTACGATTAAAATTTTCTTGTTCATTTCCTCGCTTAGATTTAGGTGTCATCTAAACGTGAAATAAAAACTCAAAATAAATTCATAAGATCAAAGGAAATAAACTAATTTAAGCTTTTCAAACTTGAAAGAGCTTAAAAATCTATGGATTTAACTCTAAAAATCAATTTTTTCTCAAAATTTTTGTGTTCTTCAAAGAGAGCAAAATCCATGGTAAAAATCGAAAATAATTGGTTTAGAATGTAGATATCTGACCTTAGGATGAAGAAATCGAGTGATTTCAAGCTCAAAAAATTGAAAATCCAGCCTCAAATGGGATCTATAGGGTATATTTTCGTGAAAATTAGAGGAAAGGGAAGCTTAGGCGTAAAAAAAGGCGTGGGGATGTTTAAGAAGATGAAGTTTCGAGTCCAGGCCGAACCGACACCTAGGCGCCAGGCTCACCTTTCCAAAAATTTGATTTAAAATTATATTTTTCACCAAAACTTAACAAATTCAACTTCTAAATACTCACATGAGAGTATTACTCCATTTTCTAACATCCAAACATTTCCACAAACAATTTAAATGATAACATAGATCCAACATTCAAACTCAAGATAAAATCAAACTCATCAACTCCTTTTCATATTTCTCATTCCAAGCTCAAGAAATTCCAGAAAAAGTAATATAACAAGGTTCAACACTTTATAAACAACACAAATATTACTAATTCAGAGCAAATTCACAATCAAACAACACA
Organism: Papilionanthe hookeriana x Papilionanthe teres; assembly: GCA_022702705.1. Taxonomy (NCBI): domain Eukaryota; kingdom Viridiplantae; phylum Streptophyta; class Magnoliopsida; order Asparagales; family Orchidaceae; genus Papilionanthe; species Papilionanthe hookeriana x Papilionanthe teres. Next base: position 21,467,832 of record CM040426.1, read on the forward strand.
CTTTGAACAATGAAAAAAATACACAAATTCTTTATCCAACACACTAGAACTTGACTCAATCACACCTAGAACACATAAGAGATCTATTCAACACCGATCTTCAAATTCCATCTCTTTCGCAATGAAGTTTGCTAGGATCGCCGAGATAGAAAACCAACGCCCTTGGAAATTCCAAAGCTTTCTTTTCATCGATCCACTTGTTCTTCACGTACATTACTACTTGAGCGTCTTGTTAGGCCGCCATATGATCAAATTGAAGTTTCGTTTGTCATTCCATGTGCTCAATTTGATGATACATTTCATGCAAACGATTCTCAATGCTTTGAAGTTCCATATCAATCTTTTCTAATCCACTAAATAATCTCTCCATACTAACTGCAATAAAACCATTAAAATAAGGTTGAGGATCTTTGGGGGATTTGTCTCTTACCTCATTTCCATGATTTCCTCTATCCATTGCTTCCAAACTCCTCTTAACTTCTCCAAAATGGATTTCTCTGGTCGAAATTATTGTTTCTATGTGATTGGGGACGAAGATAGGGCAAATTATAAAGAGATTTCGTGTGAAAAACTGAAAATTTTTTATTTTTACATGACCTGTAACTGTTACGCTTAGGCGCCAGAATCTGGCGCCTAGGCGAAGGATCATCGATACGCGTAGGCTATTCTGGCGCTTAGGAGCCAACTTTTGGCGCCTAGGCGCCGGAACCACGATCAACTCCGTTTCACCTACCGTCAAATTTTACAAAGTTTTGATCTTAAAATAGGTCTAATAAAAGGGTGTGATCCACATACAAAAAACGATTAAGATAAATTTAAATCACAAACAATCATACAGATAATAAATGGTAGGCCTCCCACAAAGCGCTTGATTTAACGTCGTAATCCTGACCTAATCAGTTGAATTAATTGGGTAGACTCAGTTCGTAAGCCTCTTTGTAATTTGGTTTCATTTCTCCCATATGAGGCTTCAGTCTTAATCCATTAACTTTAAATACTTTTCCAGTTTTGGGATCTTTAATATCCACAGCTCCATAAGGGTATACTTTTTCAGTTATAAATGGTCCCATCCATTAAGATCTTAATTTTACAGGAAAAAGTTTTAAATAATCATTAAATAATAACACTTCTTGTCCAGGCTCAAATATATTCCTTGAAATCTTTTTGTCATGCAATTTCTTCATTCCTTCCTTATAAATCTTTGCATTTCATAGGACTCATTTCCTATCTCTTCCATTTCATTTAATTATAATAATCGTTTCTCTCCTGCAGCATTCAAATCGTAATTGAACTCCTTTATCGCCGAGTAAGCTTTATGTTCCAGTTCAACAGGTAAGTGACAATGTTTACCATAAACTAACCGATAAGGTGACATTCGATAGGTGTCTTATAAGCTCGTTTTATAAGCCCATAATGCAGAATCAAGTCTATCAACCCAGTCAGTTCTATTAGGATTATCAGTCTTTTCCAATATTCTTTTAATTTATCTGTTTGATACTTCAGTCATTCCACTTGTTTGCGGGTGATAAGCAGTTGCAATTCTATGTTTAATTCCGAATTTTTCCAGTAATAATTGAATTCTTATATTTCTGAAATGACTTCCCCCATCTGTGATAATTACCCTTGGCATTCAAAATCTTGTAAAAATTATCTTCTTTAAAAATTTTGAAACACTTTTGGAATCACATTTAGGTAAAGCTATAGCTTTGATCCACTTTGAAACATAATCAACTGCTAATAAAATATAAATTTTTCCAGATGATGGTACGAAAGGTCCCATAAAGTCTAAAACCCATATATCAAAATTTTTAATTTCTAATATATAGTTTAGAGGCATTGCATTTTTTCTGGATGTATTTCCCATTCTTTGACATCGATCACAAGTTTTCACATAATGTCCAACATCTTTAAATAATGTAGGCCAATAAAATCCAGAATTTAAAATTTTAAACGCAATTTTATCCACTCCAAAGTGTACTCCAAATTCAGAATCGTGACATTTTTGAATAATTGCAAAAGTTTCTTTATAAGGTACATGACACGCCTAAAATTTATACGCGTTTTGCTATATAATTTTACTCATTTTTTATGATATTACACTTTAAAGGAAGGTATTTTGTATGTTTTTTATTTTAGGTACAAGAAATGGTGATTGGAGAAAAAGAAGTAAAAACGGTGCAATTTGGAGCAAAAACGAGCATGAAAGTAAATTTTGGCCTAACACCTTTCAATAAGTCTTTCTATGTTTAATCTCTTTTACACTTCTTGCATATTTTTGAACGAGATTACACTTTAGAGAAAGGTTATTTTATACTTATTTTGTAGGGCTATCTATTAGGAACGCAACGCAACTGAAACGGGGCGAATCGAAGGTAAAACGGAGCCAAACGAAGCAAAATGGTGGAGCTGTACAGAATGGGGAGCCGACGGCGCCAGGAACCCACGACCACGATTTTTGGATGCCGGCAGCACCCAAGTATAGCGTTGGCGGTGCCAGGAGCGGTTGTTGGCCAAATAAATTGAATCTGGATGCTTTTTGGAAGGTTTCTTCATGCACCTCTTGGGAAATTCGTCCCTACACTATTTTAAACCAAATTTGAAGCCAAAAAAAGGAGAGTAGAAGTTAGAAAAACGTAGAGAATGATTAAACATCTTAGAATAGGAGTAGAAATGTAGATTTCTACATTTTTGAAGAGATTTGAGAGGGGATTTTGAGAGAATATGTAAGGGAATGTTCTAGCATTGCATGGATTGATGGGAGACTTTGTGTGGGAGATTTTCATCTTTCTTTCAAGGGAAAAAAGCTAAGTATTGTGTTCTTCATCATCTTATAGTTTTGTAAACACTTATTTTGTGGATTTGCTTTGAAATGAAGTTTTCCGTTGTGTTTTTTTTTGTGCTTTGCGATGTCTTTCTCTTACTCTTTCTTCTTCTTTGGAAATAGTGGCATGAGAAGATTATGTTATTGTTTTCATTCTATTTTTCTTTTGCAATGAGCAGAATTCATGATTAGGATATTGGGTTGCTTGCTAAAAGATGTTTTAATTATAAATGTATGGTTTTTACTTGCACTTCATTTACATTACAATAAAGGCCTGTTGTAGTGTTAAAATTTGTTGTAATTGCATTGACCAGAAAGGGGAGTGTAATTCTCAACAAAGTGGAACCACATTCAATGTCCGTGAATGAATTGCGTAGTTCATGAGGATTGAGAGCAAATAAATAGGGAAATGTATTTTGATGGGCTTCAAATTGGGGGTTTTAGGGTGACAGGCTGAGATCCCCAATTTGGTCCTAGGATTAGTAACTAAACTCGAAGGTTAGCCTTCAGGTGAAGGGTGAGTGGGAGCTCCGTAGTGATAGCCGGTATCCTCCCAGCCTAGCCTTAGATTTAGTGACTGAACTTAGGATATGCCAATGTTCTTTACATGCTTGAAAGAGGGGGTACTCTTTTGAAGGTAAAGAATAGGATTGCTCCTATTTGGCACTCACAATATTTAATGCATCACATTCTTAAACTTTATCCAATTCATTACAAAAGAATAGTAGATTTCATTATCTCAAAATTCACCGAACCAATTTCCCCAAAAAGGATTATCTTTAGAAGTAATATTTATATTTAGGAGTAGTCATTATCCTTACATATAATCATCTGCATTTGGGAGTAGTTGTTAGAAAAACCACTTATATCACCTTCCAAACTAAGGTTATTAGTAGTATACTAGATTAACTAAGAACCTCTTACCTCGCTTCTCTGTGGGATCGATAAACGGGACTCCATTAGAGCCCTGTATTACTTGATACGATACGTATACTTGCATTTGAAATTGTGACTTTACAAAATCATTATAAATATATAAATCTGTGGTCATAAATTCTCACATATAAATAAGTCGCATCAAGTTTTTGGCGCCGTTGCCGGGAAGCTTCGTAAGAACTTTAGGAGAATTTTAGTTAAACCTATAAGACTTAGATTTGGAATTTATAGTACTATATAGTGTGTTTAATTATTTTGTGTTTATTTTCAAGAAAAAAAATCCAAAATACCAAAAATATTTTTGATATCTGTCCTATTAGTTAAGTCTTTAAATTTGTATGAGTAGTTGAGGAGCTGCAGACCTTGAATCTTATGACTCGGATTTAGAGAAAACTTTTAGGAGGATGATGAATCAGAAAAGACTCCATGGATTTAATGTAGAAATGGTGGATCGACAATATAATGAATATTCAGATTTGGATTATAATTCTAGTAATTTTGAAAGAGTAAACCCTAAGAGAGTAATGAATTTTCAAGATGATATGCTTACTTTATTAAGTTCTCAGGTTGGTGATATTGAGAGGAAGTTAGATCAATACATAAAGAGTTATCCTCAAGGTCCCCAAGTTATAAAGAAAAATTCATTTGAACAATTGATTGAGCCTAACTATTTTGAAACTGGCCCTGAGATGTACAATCCTTATTCTGATTATTGCAATCTAGGTTGGGAAGATTATTCAAACTTTAACTGGAATACTAATTTTGGAGGAAAAAACCAATTTTAGGAAGATAATCAATTTAATCAGATATGTGATTGGAATAATCAGGACGATTTTAGTGAAAGAATTTCTTTTCCTTATAGATTTCACTCTAACCCACAAGATGAGGAAAAGGAATTACTATTAGAAAAGGATGTGATTCAATTGGCATGTGAGCTAGAAAGTCAAGGGGCGTCTACGAGGAATATAGAAAACCAGCTGGGGCAGATTATGAAAGCAATTAACAGTTACCCCCAAGGGATTTTACCTAGTAACCTTGAGATAAACCCTAAGCAGATGAATGATGAGCAATTTAAAGTTATTGAATTTGAGGATATGATTCAAATAAATAATGAGATTAGAAAAGAAGAAAAGGAGATTGAAAGACCAATGGAAGAAATTCCAAAGGAATTAGATAGATATTTAGAAAGACCACCTCAAATCTTTACTCAGTACCAAAGGGAAGAATTGGAAGATAACTTGAATCATAAGAGTAACGTAGAAGAATTTGATCTAGAATCTGAATTATCTAGAGAGAATCCGATCCAAAATTTGGGAGATATTGAATTATCATATATAGATCCATTTCTTATAAATTTCAAGGATGATATTAATATGCGAATGAGAAAATCAATAAAAGGATATTGGATCTAGAAAGAAATATGAGGAACAATGGCATGAATCAATCTGAAAAAGAAGAGCTGAATGAAAAATTACTATTTAAGAATTCTGTAGGAATCCCTGGATCTAAAATAATTGGGCGATTGATCGAGGATTACTTAATTGGAATTTTGATCCATTATGAATCATTTATCGAGCCCGCGACGTTAAAACCAAGCACTTTATGGGAGGCAACCCATAGTTATCAATGTGCTTTGATTTAGTGTGCTTGAGAGTCATGATTGTTAGCGTTGTATTGTGCTTTCTTTAGTGTGGATTGTTCAAGTTTGATTGTTGTTGATAGATGTTTGGATTGTTTGTTATTTTATTTGATCTTTGTGTGTCATGAGGGAGTTGATTCCTTAACTTCTTTAGACTTTTATGTTCTCTTGTAGTAGTTGGATTGCCGAGTCCACTATGACTTGAGTCTTACTTATATTTAAGTTTTACAAGAGACATCATGAATTTAAACTGTAACAGATCCATATTAATTTTGTTACTTCCTTTCTATGACTTTGATTTCATTTGGTAGGAGTCACGAACCTATTTGATGAATAACTTGTGGATGACCTTACACTACGATTTATAATTATTAGAGGTGCTTAATTAAAGAGATTCGATGATGCCTGAGATTGCTGCCTAGGAGCCAATACATCAGGGATAATTTTAAAATCATTTAAAAGTACCTAATTTATTAGTGTAGTGATTCCTTTAGAAATTGGAAGTAATTTAGTGAGATGTGATAAGTTAAAGGAAGAATTGTCCTCATTTATCATATGTGTGTTTATGTTTATGTTACAACTTTATATAAGACTTGAAGAACACTTTTATATTCCCTTGTTGATACCTGCTATGCTAATTAAAATTTTATTTAGTGAACTTCATTCTGGCATGATTAGTTTAGATTTACTTTCTGTTGCATATTGTTCTGTCCTGATGAACAATTGAAGATGTTTTTGATAGACATTTGTGGTAGATAGAATTTCTAAACTGTTTTTCTTCCTGCTTATATTTTCTGTTCTAAATGCTATATATGTTAATAATTAAGTTTCGTGGTAGGAAAAAAAATAAAATTTTAAAGTGAAAATACTTTATTTCAGTGTAATATTATTGTAAGCATGTTTTAAGCTAGATTTACTTTCTCCTGCAGTTATTCTATCCTGATGTTGCATGTATATGAATTTGATAGGATGTTGTAGTAGTTAGTAGATTTAGTTTTTACTTTTTCTTCCTGCTACATTTTATGGAATTAATTGCAAAATATTTAAAAATTTAAGTTTGGGGGGAGAAAGAAAAATAACTTTCAAAGTTAAACTTTATTTGTCCTCAGTAGCCTGTATTTAATTTAATATTACTTTTAAAATGACTTGTGGTATGTGATGTTACCTTTAGGTTAATATAATTTTTATTTTAGGAATGTTAAAAAAATAACTTAGTTGAAATCCTATGTGAAGAAATTGTTCTAGAGTTAAGATATTTTGTAGGAAACATTAAGAAAATGATTTTGCTATTTATTGTAGAAAGGAGTTGAATATTTGAAAAGCTAAAATTCTTAGATTTATACTTAATGAGAATTGAGTCTTTATTGAAAACATTTTTCGATCTAATACATAGACTTATAAAAAGTAAGGGAAAGTTTTGAGTTTTGAACTTTAGAAAGGGGATAGTGAAATTCAAAATTATTAAAGGCTTATCCAGATATAGAAATCCTCACATAAAAAAAAGAGAAAAAAAGGGATTAAAAATGATCCCGAAAGAAAAAAAGTGAAAAAAAGGGATTGAAAATGATCCCGAAAGAAAAGAAAAAAAAAGAAAAGAAAATAAGTGAGGAGAAGCTTGAGGAGAAGCCTAATCAAAAATTGGTTTCACTTGAATCTTTTTAAATGAAAAGACTTAAAAATAATCCTAAGCTTATTTTTATTTCAAAAAGTATTGGTCAAATTGGTATAGATAAGGTGCTTAAATTCTATTTTTATACTTTCTTTGAATCTTTAGTTTGACAAGTTTCAATAACTTTTGAAGTAAATAGAAAATTAGGATTCCTAAGTGGAATATGAGATATTCTTACGCCCTAGTCATAGGTTGATTTGCTAGAATTTCTCTTATGTTATACTATAATATTTCTGAGATGAAATTATAGGAAACTCTATTGAAACCCACAATCACAAGTCAATATATTTGGTTTTTAAAGTTATAGTGTTACTTGAGGACAAGTAACTGTTAAGTTTGGGGGTATTTGACACGCCTAAAATTTATACGTTTTTTGCTATATATTTTACTCATTTTTTATGATATCACACTTTAAAGGAAGGTATTTTGTATGTTTTTTGGTTTTAGGTACAAGAAATAGTTATTGGAGAAAAAGAAGCAAAAATGGTACAATTTGGAGCAAAAAAGAGCAAGAAGGCAAATTTTGGCCTAACACCTTTCGATAAGTTTTTCTATGCTTAATCTCTTTTACACATCTTGCATATTTTTTAATGAGATTACATTTTAAAGAAAGGTTATTTTATGTTTATTTTGTAGGGTTATATGTTAGGAACGCAACTCAACTGAAACGGGGGGAATCGGAGCTAAAACGGAGCCAAACGGAGCAAAATGGTGGAGTTGTGCAGAATAGGGCGCCAGCGGCGCCCTATAGGGTGCCGGAGGCGCCAGGAATCCGCGACCATGATTTTTGGGCGCCGGCAGCGCCAAGTATGGCGCCGGCGGCGCCAGGAGCGGTTATTGGCCAAATACATTGAATCTGAATGCTTTTTGGAAGGTTTCTTCATGCACCTCTTGGGAAATTCGTCCCAACACTATTTTAAACCAAATTTGAAGCCAAAAAGAGGAGAGTAAAAGTTAGAAAAATGTAGAGAATGATTAGAGATCTTAGAATAGGAGTAGAAATGTAGATTTTTACCTTTTTGGAGAGACTGAAGAGGGGATTTTGAGAGAATATGTAAGGGAATGTTCTAGCATTGCATGGATCGACGGGAGACTTTTTGTGGGAGATTTTCATCTTTCTTTCAAGGGAAAAAAGCTAAATATTGTGTTCTTCATCATCTTATGGTTTTGTACACACTTATTTTGTGGATTTGCTTTGAAATGAAGTTTTCTGTTGTATTTTTTTTGTGCTTTGCGATGTCTTTCTCTTACTCTTTCTTCTTCTTTGGAAATAGTGGCATAAGAAGATTATGTCATTGTTTTCATTCTACTTTTCTTTTGTAATGAGTAGGATTCATGATTAGGATATTGGGATGCTTGCTAAAAGATATTTTAATTATAAATGTGATGGTTTTTACTTGCACTTCATTTACATTACAATAAAGGCCTGTTGTAGTGTTAAAATTTGTTGTAATTGCATTCACCCGAAAGGGGAGGTGTAAGTCTCAACAAAGTGGAACCACGTTCAATGTCCGTGAATGAATTGCATAGTTCATGGAGATTGAGTGCAAATAAATAGGGAAATGTATTTTGATGGACTTCAAATTGGAGGTTTCAGGGTGACAGACTGAGATCCCCAATTTGGTCCTAAGATTAGTAACTAAAGTCGAAGGTTAGCCTTCAGGTGAAGGGTGAGTGAGAGCTTCGTAGTGACAGCCGGTATCCTCCCAGCCTAGCCTTAGATTTAGTGACTGAACTTAGGATATGTCAATGTTCTTTACATGCTTGAAAGAGGGGGTACTCTTTTGAGGGTAAAGAATAGGATTGCTCCTATTTGACACATACAATATTTAATGCATCACATTCCTAAACTTTATCCAATTCATTACACAAGAATAGTAGATTTCATTATCTCAAAATTCACCAAACCAATTTTCCCAAAAAGGGTTATCTTTAGAAGTACTATTTGCATTTATGAGTAGTTATTATCCTTACATATAATCATCTGCATTTAGGAGTAGTTGTTAGAAAAACCACTAATATCACCCTTCTAAACTAACGTTGTTAGTAGTAAACTATAATTTGACTAAGAACCTCTTACCTCGCTTCTCTGTGGGATCGATAAACGGGATTTCATTAGAGCCATGTATTACTTGATACGATACGTATACTTGTGTTTCAAATTGTGACTTTATAAAATCATTATAAATATATAAATCTGGGGTCATAAATTCTTGCATATAAATAAGTCGCATCAGTACACATCTTCGAATCACAGAATCTCTTCCTATTTTAAATAAATGAGGATCTTCCAAAATATATGATTTACAATCATTCTTGAATTTCTTAATATATTTGTTATTCAATCCATATGGTAAAATATTGCTAACCAAATAGTTCACTATATCTGCATACAAAGGCATTTGTAATCCTTGAATAACATATATCTGTTCATCAGGGAATTTCTCATTTATATTTTCTTCATAAATCTTCTCTTTGTTATTTTTTATTCTTGATAAATGATCCGCAATTTGGTTGTTAGCTCATTTCTGTTCACAATTTCAAAATAAAAGTTCTTGTAAAAGTAAAACCCATCTGATCAATCTAGGTTTAGCATCCTGTTTAAACATTAAATACTTAATAACAAAATGATCAGTATGTACGATACATTTCGTTCCAAGAAGATATGGTTTAAATTTATCAAAGGCATATACTATTGCTAAAAGCTCTTTTTCAGTAGTAGTGTCATCTATTTGAGTTTCATTAAGAGTTTTGCTAGCATAATATATAACTTTGAAAATTTTCTCATATTTTTGTCCCAATACAGCTCCAATTGCATAATCACTTGCATCACACATTAATTCAAAATGTTTACTCCAATCAGATGTAGTGATTAATTTTTCTTTTAAAAATATTGAACGCATTCAGACAATCTTCATTAAATTCGAATTTAGCTTCTTTTTCAAATAAAGGGCAAAGAGGTTTAGCAATTTTAGAAAAATCATTTATATATCTCTTATAAAATCCAGCATGACCCAGAAAACTTCTCACATCAGTAATGGTAGTAGGTGGTTGATGTTCAACAATAATTTTTATTTTTTCCTGATCAACTTCCATACCTATTTGTGAAATTTTATGTCTAAGTAGAATTCCTTCTGTGACCATAAATTGACATTTTTCCCAGTTTAGAATGAAATTTGTTTCTTCACATCTCTTCAAAACTTTTGTTATATTTTTCAAGAAAGACTCAAAAGAAGTTCCAAATAATGAAAAATCGTCCATAAATTCTTCAATTCCTTTATCAATTAAATCATAGAATATTGACATCATACATCTTTGAAAAGTTACAGGTGCATTAAATTAATCGAAAGACATTCTTTTAAAGGCAAATGTTCCATAAGGACTTGTAAATGTTGTTTTCTCTTAGTCCTCAGGAGCAACAACTAATTGATGATAACCAGAATATCCATCCAGAAAATAGAAATATGAGTGTCCAGCTAATTTATCCAACATCTGATCCAAGAAAGGTAAAGGAAAATGATCATTTCTAGTGGCGTTGTTTAGTTTTCGATAATCAATGCAAATTCGCCATCCAGTAACTTGTCTTGTTGGGATTAATTCATTTTTTTCATTAATAATGACAGTTACACCTCCTTTCTTCGGAACACAATGAATAGGACTTACCCATTGACTTTCTGAAATAGGATAAATAATTTCAGTATCTAACCATTTCAAAATCTCTTTTTTTACAACTTCTTTCATAATTGGGTTCAATCTTCTTTGAGGTTCAATAGCGGGTTTACAATTTTCTTCCATTAAAATCCTATGCATACAGATTGAAGGGCTTATTCCTTTTATATCTGCAATAGTCCATCCAAAAGCTATCTTATAATCTTCAGAACTCCTATTAATTTTTCTTCTTGATCTTTTCTTAGTTCTGAAGATATAATCATAGGTAAAGTTAATGATTTCTAAGAAATGTATACTTTAAATGTGCAGGTAACATTTTTAATTCCAGTTCAGGGGCTTTTTCAATTGAGGGTAAAAGTATATCATTTTTAGTTATGCCTAAAATTTCTCAATTTTCATGAATATAATGAGTTTCTTCAGATAATTTTTCTTCATTCACTTCTTCAATTTCTTCAGTTAATGACTCATTATATAATACAGATTCATCATTTTTTCTTTAGAAATGACTTTACATTTTTCTTGATAATGTTTTTCAATTATATAATCAAAAATATCCATCCGATAGCATTTTCTTTATCAAGATACCTCATTGATTTCAGAACCTTAAATGTTATCTCTTTATCATTAACTCTCATCGTTAATTCTCCTTTTTGCACGTCAATCATAGCACATCTGGTAGCAAGAAAGGTCTCCTAAAATAATAGGTATTTCTTTATCTTCTTCCATATCTAGTTCAATGAAATCCACAGGAAAGATAAATTTATCTACTTTAACAAGAACATCCTCTATAACTCCTTTAGGATAAGTGATAGATCGATCAGCTAACTGAAGGGTAATAGTGGTGGGAGAAATCTATCCTAAATCTAACCTTCGAAAGATAGAAATGGCATAAGATTAATACTTGCTCCTAAATCACATAAGGCTTTTCCATAAAATTTTTCTCCAATAGCACATGGTATAGTGAAAACTTCCAGGATCTTTAAGTTTCTGAGGTAATTTCTTCTGAATTATTGCACTACATTCTTCACTTAATGCAACATTTCATAAGATTCAAATTTCCTTTTCTTGCTTAAAATATCCTTCATAAATTCTGCATAGCTTGGCATTTGTTCCAAAGCTTCAACAAAAGGAATGTTGATGGTAAGTTTCTTAAAAATCTCAAAAAGCATAGAAAATTGATGGTCAACCTTTTGCTATTTTAGTCTTTGAGGAAAAGGTGGTGGTGGTCGTTCAACTTCCACTTCAATAGAAATTACAGCCTGATCTTTACTTGGAGAAAGAGTATCTTTAGGTTTTTCAATCTCTTCTACCTCTCTCTCTTTTTCAATTTCATTCCGAAATTTCTCTTTTAATTCATTTCCACTTCTAAGTTGTACAGCTTTTGCTTGTTCATGTTCTTTACCAGTTTCTTTAGGATTGATTTTGACATTACTAGGTAGTGTTCCTTGAGGTCTGTAATTAATAAAATTAGCAATTTGACCCATCTGATTCTCAATATTATGAATAGCAGTATTTTGACTTTGTAGCTGATTACTTAGTTGCAAGATAAATTCTTCTATAGATAACTTTTTCTACTGATTGTTAAAACTAGGAGGGTAAGTTGGTCTAAAGTTTGAATGTCCTTGATTGTTCCAATTTGGATTAACTTGATTATTACTCCGTTGTTGATGTCCATTATTCCAATTAAAATTAGGATGATTTTTCCAACCTGGATTATAATAATTAGAATAAGAATTATTTGTTTTACTAGCAATAACTTGCAAAGTTTCCATTGTTTGAGAATCATCAGTATTTGCAGAATTATCATTACTTACATGTGATATATTAATAGCAAAAATATCTTATTTCTTAGATATCGCAGCCACTTGTGAAGCTAAAATAGAAAAGACTTCATTATCTTGAATACTTGTCATTCTTTTAGGATTTACCATTTCAGAAGGTCATTAAAAATTATTATTAGTCATTTCTTCAATTAAAGTATAAGCTTCTTCAAATGCCTTAGCCATTAGAGAACCACCAGCAGCAGTATCTATAATAGATCTAAGTGATCCAATAAGTCCATTATAAAATATTTGAATAATTAACCAATCTGGTAAAGCATGATGAGGAGATTTTCTTAATAGTTCTTTAAATCTTACCTAAGATTCATAAATTGTGTCTCCATCAAATTGCGTAAATGAAATTATATCATTTCTTAATTTAGCAGTTTTAGAAGGAGGAAAATATTTAGCAAGGAATTTTTGTGTCATATTTGCCCAAGTTTTAATAGAACAAGTTGCTAATGAATTAAACCACATCTTTGATTTATCTTTTAAGGAAAAAAGAAAGAGTCTAAGTCTAATAGCATCATCAGAAACATTATTATATTTAAAGGTAGCACAGAGTTCTAAGAAACTAGCAAAGTGTAGATTTGGATCCTCATTAGGTGTTCCTCCAAATTGATTATTTTTGAACCATTTGAATAATAGAAGGTTTAAGCTCAAAAGAATTAGCATCTACAGTTGGCATTTGAATACTAATATGAAGTTCATCAGCTGTAGGGTTTACATAATCCCTTAATGGTTTTTAAACATTTTGTTCATTGATTTCTATTGGATTTTGATTATTATTATGTATGATAGTCATTTCCTGATATTTTTGATTTTTTTTTCCTTTTTTAATTCTTTTAACTGTTCTTTCTAATTCAGAATTAAAAGGTAATAATCCTTCAGATCCAGAACTACACATAAAAATTAAATTAAAATCTTTTTGGTATTTTTATTTTTATATTTTCTTATGTTTTATATATCTTTTTTTAAGAAATAAAAGTGAAAAAATTTTATTCAATTTAAGAAATGTAAAAATTGTCTTTTTAACTTTCTTACTTATTTTCCTTATCTTCCCCGGCAACGGTGTCAAAAACTTGATAACTGCTTATCAGGGCTTTATATATACTTTCAAATGCATGAATTTGATACCACTGCTAAAAGATTTAATCCCCGGTAAACAGCGTCAAAAATTTGATGTGACCCGACTTTTACTTATGTAAGAATTTATGAATTTATGTTTAAATATTATATTAATTATTGTAAAAATCACAATTTCAAGCGCAAGTATACGTATCGTTTTATGTAATACAGAGCTTTAGTGGAGTCTTGGTTATCGATCCTACAGAGAAGATTTTGAGAAATTAAGAAATATTTTTAGATTTTTCAAATTAAAAGTAATTATTGTTTTTATTTCTTTTCAAGGTTTAGATTTTAAACAAAGTTTTTACTAAAATTTCTACTAAAAGCAAGTAAGCAGTAATAAAATAGAGATTAATGCAGGTATAAATAAAACAAATTTATCCTTTTCAACTAATCCAAGATTTTTAGAATAATTATCATTTGTGGAGAATTTAGATTATGGTATTGTGCCAAAAAGAAGCATTCTTATTCTTTACCCTTTGGTCCAAGCATAAAGAACATTGACTAATCTATAGATCGGTTCAGGATGTTTTATTAGTAGAATGGTTTAATCTAGGCTCACACTACTAAATGTCCAAGGGTGGCTATGGTCGGTCGTACCAGTGACCCGTTCCCTTTCTATAAATCAAATTATTAGAATTTAGTCTGTCACTCTAAAAACTAATTAATTCTACACCCAATAAATCACATCTTCCTATTTATTTGCACTTCACCTTGAATAACCGGCATAAAGCCTTCGATTACCCAAGGATTCATGTGATATCTACTAGTTAAGAACTCATCTTCAGATAGGTCTCAAAATTCTTCAACAGGTTTTAACAAATTAAATGGCCAGTTTAAAAAGTAAGCTAAGATCAGATATTAATATCATCACAATTTTTATAAATATTTTAAGTTAAATTCTCCAACAAAAATCAATTATTTTATTTATCTTTTCATAGTTCAAAGGAGAAAGAAAACTAACTACTCAGAACACATTGAATTCACACAACAAAACATATTTATAACTTTGAACCAAATTATAAATACTTATCTGGAATGTTCCTTCAAGTGATCCACTGACTCCTACTGACTCCAATGCAATGATGAAAGTCTTCAACAGCAACAACACTAATAAACTCACACTCAACACTTAAAATAAACTAAAAATAAACTCACTAAATACTAGATAAGGTGGCTCCCTAAAATGATTGGACGCTAAAGGGGGGATAGAATGGCTATATGGTGCTTGGGGACTATAGGGTGCGATTTTCTCTGTAGAATGGGCTCTTATTTATAGAGTTATGAATTTGACCAGGGGTTGCTTCAGGCAACTCTTCAAAATTTGTCCAAATACAATGTATCTTCTAGAAGGTAACTGTCGCGCCTAGGCACCTGGATCTGGCGCCTAGGCGCCGGACTCCGTGATTAGGTCTTCGCACCTCTTCACTTTGGATCGCACCTCTTCGCAATTAAAACCATTTCCCTGTGTCCAGATACATTGTATCACATTTCCTATATATTAGGAGTAACTTCCAGTCTACTAGAAGCTTTGATAACCGCTTAACACCGTCAAAATAACTGCCCAAAGTCGTCAAAAATCTTTTCTGCGTCTGTATCGAACTGGCGCTTAGGCGCCGGAATCTGGTACCTAGGCGCCAGGCTTATAATTTCGACAACTTTGTTTTTTAAGCTCCATTTTTGTTCCTTTTTGCTCTTTTTTCCTTCTTGAATTCTTCTTTTATCACCTACATCCAAAAATATAAAAATACCTTTCATTAAAGCACAATATCCTTATGAATTGAATCATAAATGAGGTATAAAAATAGGTATTTTTAAAGTGGATCAGATAACTTTCATGATATGATAAGAAAGAATAATTTGAATGCTGAGATTGACATTTATTTTGGGTTAGTTCTACTCAACAGGTTACGGAGCAACATATCCTGCAAGATGAGGATCACTATATATATCTCTTGTATGAACGGGGATGTCAATTATGCACAAGGACTTTTATGTTACATATTTTTTGAGGTAATATTTTTTGCTCTAAGTGCTTTGAGAATTGAGAATCCTGAATATGTCCCCTTCTGTAACATGAATTTTGTCACTCCTTTTTCTCATAAAGATCAAATCATTTCTCATATAGAAGAATTGACTGCCCAATGTTTTTTAGCATTCCAGTTGGAATTTGAACCATTCACTACATTAAGTGATATGATCGTGAAAATCAAAAGAAAAATTGCTCATCTTCACCACTTTCTCCAATGATAACATACTATTATGCTCTATAAAGATGTCTTTAACACTATAATGACAGATAAGAAAGTTGGGAAAGACACACTCCTAATGTTGATAAAGTTCTCATTTTCACAAGAGCTAGTTGAAAATGAAGGCCATTACACAAAATTTCCTCATAAATCATGGTGTATCTCAATGGAGGTGAACTAGCTCGGTCAAGTGAACCCGACAACTTAATTACCATATAATTGGAAAGTGGATCTTCCTCCAAGCAATCATAAAAGTGTCATCAGTGAGTGTTGACGCAAGTCGTCAGGGATCTAATTTGTTACTTTCAGGGGGTTGGGATTAGTTGGACACAAAAATTTTATTGAAGAAAATAAGCATAAGAAATATCCTCTTTAAGGAAACAACGACAAAATTTCGGGGGGAGGTAACAACAACCTCCTTTGGGGGAGGCAATCATAGCCAACTTCGAGGGACGTAACAACAGCGTACTTTAGAAGAGGCAACAATAGCCTACTTCAAGGAAAGCAGCAATAGCTTACTTCATTTGAGGCAACAACAGTCTTCTTCAGGGGAGGCAAAAATAGCATATTTGAAGAGACATAACAATAGCCTACTTTGGAAAAGTTAATAATAGCCTTAAGGGGGAACAATGACCCGACCCGCAATAACGCAGTAATATTCGCTTCCAAAAGATGGCCAAAAACTTGACCCAATTTATAAATAGCGGCTAGTGTATAAAATCAAAATGTTGTAAAATTTTAGAAAATATTTAAAACACTAGGAGTACTACGCAAGTATACGTATCGTTTCAAGTAATATAGGGTTTTCTTTTATAACCCCAGTATCTATCCCACAGAGAAGCGGGGTAAGCAATCTTTTAGGCTAATTCCAGTCTATTTCTATAAGGCCTAAATTTGGAATGTCGTTTAAAATGAGTTTTCTAATAACTAATCATAAATTAAATTCTTAAATAAAAAGATAACTTATGGATAAATTAGTTTGGAGAAATTCGATATATTAAAAATTACATTTCTCTTGCAATTACATTGATAATGTGTAAGAAAGATATGCTTAGAATTAATGTAGTAGTGTCAAATAGAAGCATTTCTATTCTTTACCCTTTGGTCCAGACATAAAGAACATTGGTTAATCTATAGATCGGTTCAGGATGTTTTATTAGTAGAATGGGTTAATCTAGGCTCACACTACTAGATGTCCAAGGGTGGCTATGGTCGGCCCTACCAGTGACCCGTTCCTTTCTATAGATCAAATTATTAGAATTTAGTCTGTCACTCTAAAAACTAATCAATTCTGCGCCCAATAAACAATATCTCCCTATTTAGTTGCACTTCACCTCGAATAACCCGCACGAGGCCTTCGACTACCCAAGGATTCATGTGATATCTACTAGTTAAGAATTCATCTCCTTCTAGGTCTCGAATTCTTCAACGAGTTTTAACAATACAAGTGATCAATTTGTAAAGTAAATGAAGATCCGGTATGAATATCATCACCATAATTTAATAAGAGAATATCTAAGCAAATCTTAATTCCTAAACATGCATCTATTTCATTACAAAATAAAAGTAAATGAAAACAATGGCATAAGAAGTAAAAGAATTGATAGAACTATATAATAAATTAAGTGTCAACAAGGAACTTATTTCATTAGTATTCTATTATATTTATGCAACTATCTATCACCTGGAAGCATCTAATAGATAATTCTATCATAAAAATGATTTTCCTACGCTTGCCACTACTTCATATTAAAAGAAAGAGTAAAGGAAATCACTTACGAAACATGGATAATTCATGATAGAAAACTTGGTTTAAAACAAAGAAAATCCACTAGAAAGTGTTTACAACAATTACAAGAGAATGAAGAACACAATACTTAGTTTTTTCTTTCTGAAAGAAAGAAGAAGATATCTCCACCAAAGTTTCCCACTGATCCATGCGACGCTCGTACATCCCTTACATAAATATCTCAAAATCCCTCACTTAATCTCTTCATAAGATGTAAAAATCTACATCTTCATAACTCTAAATGACTAAAATGACTAAGGGGGAAGAAAGAGACCGTAGGGTGCGATTTTCTCTGAAGGAGTGACCTCCTATTTATAGGCTTCAAGGGTTGCCTTGAGGCACCTCTTCAAAACATGACCAAATTCAATGAATCTTCTAGAAGGTATGTCTGGCGCCTAGGCGCCGGACACCGCGCCCAAAACAGTTGCACCCCTTCACTTTGGGTCACACCTCTTCGTGATTTAAACCACTCCAATGTGTCTAGATTCATTGTATCACATGTCCTATATATTAGGAATAACTTCCAGACTTCTGAAGGTACGAAACTACTTAACACGCAGTCGAAATAACTCCCAAAGTCGTCGAAATCCCTTCCAATAACCGTTTCGGATGATTCGGCGCCTAGGCGCCGGGTTTTGGCGCCTAGGCGCCACCCTGTGCGCAGCTCCACCATTTTGCTCCGTTTGGCTCCGTTTCAACTTCGTTTCACCCCATTTCAGTTGCGTTGCATTCCTAACATCTTCACCTACAAGATAGACATAAAAACAACCTTTCTCAAAAGTATAATTTCATCCAAAAACATGTGAAAAATACAAAAGATATTAAACATAGAAAGACATATCAATATGTACTAAGTTAAAATCTTCTTCATTTCGCTTATTTTGGCTCAAAATTGCATAGTTTTTGCTTCATTTTCTATAAAATCATATTTTTATACTTGAATACAAAAATATGCAAAATTACTTCCTTTATAGTGTAATATCATTAAAAATGTGCATAAAATGAGCATGAAATCTATACTAAAAGTAGGTACTTTTTTTCTTGGATCAAACAACAACATCCTAGAAAAAATCTCAATCATTAGAGGAGTGGTGTGCCTTCTCTCCCACGATCAAAGGGCTATTTCTTGGAAAATAAATTAGATTTTTGTGCCAAGATCTAAAAACTATAAAATTCTACCCCCAAAACTGCTTGCATAGCACTCAGTTCTCATGGATTTACTTATCTCTCACCAAAACTTTTATTTTTACACACAACATAATTTTTTCCTATATTATCAAAAATAGCACTAATTACACTTTGTAATAGTCAAAACCACTTCCATGTAAAAGGTAGTGTTATGCGCGTAAATATGAAAGTATATGCGTGAGATACGTAAATCCACAAGAATTGGGTATTACATATGCAAATTTTCCTAGAAATTAATATCAAAATATTCAAATGAAAAGTCCTAGTAATGCTATACTTGTAATCAAATAACGGTGTTCCTAACTTCCTCAAAATAATCAAATCAAGTAAATTCAAGCTCTCATATAATGGCAAGCATATCATTTCTCTAGCGTTCTTAGAAGAAATCTAGGAATCCAAGCTCTTAATTTCTAAAAGGGGTAAAGGTAGTAGAAGGTCATTTAACGAACCTAACCAATTCGGTAGATGTGGTAGGAGTAGGAACACTAAATTAGAGCTAGAAATCGAATATTTGTTTTTTTTTTTTTAATCAAGTGCATAGTATAAAGGAAGATTTACATACATGCCACTCAATTCCTGTATTTACAAATCTAACACCTAAACTTCAACTTCTACATACATACCACTTTACGTATAAATGAAAAGGTGTATTTCACTTTTAAAAGATAAAATAGTGATATTATTGATGTGATATGAAAGATTTGGGTGGTATAAATGTAAAAAAAGCTAAGTTTAGGCGTTAGAAATGTAAATACATGAGAATTTGGTGGTATATATGTAAACGGCCCGAGTATAAAACATCCTCTGAACTATGTTGATCTAAAAGCTCGGCAATACTCATAATTGTCTTAATAATGCAAATCACAAAACTTATTAGCTATCCTCAAGTCATAAAATAATCAGATAACAAGCAATCTTGATAATGTATTACTTGAGCTTTGAATTATTCATATGCTTGTATTATTTTTTATGGTTAAAAGTCGGACAACAATTTTTAATAATAAAGTCTATGATCCATTCTAATATTTAACAACTTAGAATGGCGCAGCGGAAGGGTTCGTCTGTTATCATCCCCCTACTGTTAAACAAGTCAACATTATTGACCTTATTCTTTCTTATTAACCTAATATGAATTGTAAAATGCTATGATGATTTAAGGAACTCAACACACATATTAAGAGGATTAAGAATCTTAAATTGCAATTATATGGAACCGAATTAGAACACATATGACACACTATAGACCCAGCAACTATCACTAAGTCAACGAAGAGTTTATCATCAAAATAGCAATGATAAGGTGGCTTAGCCACGAGAAAACAACAATAATATCCAACAAATAACTCAAAATTCTAGAAACTAAAGCCAAAATAATCAGCCTACAAACTTTCATCCATTCAGCATCATCTTGGATTAGTAATCAGTTTTCTCATCATATTCTTGCTCTTCATGCTGCCATTTATAGATATATGTGATAAGCCTATAAAGACAAATTTCCTCCGGTTTATGGGATGTTGCTTGAGAAAAGATCCACCACCATTCTTAGATAACACAACTATTCTTCTTCTACTCACCATTTGGCCCAGCGAAATTGTAGCTTTATCCTTTGATTAATCAGACGCTCATATGTTATAATCATCATAACCTAATAATTTCCTACTAAATATTTCTCCTATAGATAATGTGTGCTTCAATCCGAGCCTTGGATCATCTGTAAACAAATTCAGCTCATTACAGTTAAGAATCTTAAGGTCTCGTATGTTGAACTGCATAAGAGTTTTTAAATTTCTTAGAGTTGTAAATATGACATCCGCCATGATCAAGTTCAAACCTCCATTTCCTCAAAGCTCCCTGATTTGCCTTCTTTCCTGTGTTTGCGGTTTCTACCTGGTCCAAAGCCTGCTCTAGGACCTTTCTCCTGCTTTTCAAATCTTCTGCAACTTCTTCAATTTTAGTTATAAGCTCCAGCTTAGATTGGTTTGCTCTTTCCACCTCAAGCATGACTGCTTTGATTTTATTCGTTGATGATTCATCAGCCTCCTGAACTTTCCAAGTAAGCTTCACATATTTTTCAATTGACAAAACTACAGCAGAGTTGTTTGGCTAACATGCAGTTGTATTGTTGCCATTATTAGAGCTTTATTCTGAGCCAGTGTAGTAGCTTCAACAGCTTTGCTTTCTTCTTCCATCTTTTTCGCAGCTAGTGACTTAATTTCAGTAGTCTTAGTTGCAGCCTTTGTCTTTTCAATCTCAAGAGTTAATCTGAATAATTCTGATTTAGTAGCTTTAGCTTCATGCCTGAACTATTCCTTCTCAAAAAGCTGATGGTTCATCTCCATTGAGAAACCTGTAGGATCCCCCTTAAATACATCTATTGCCTCTTTTGTCAAATGTAACCTCAAGGTAATATCCTTCAACCCTTCTTCTAAATAAGAGATATCAGCTCTTCTAGATGAAAGCTTTTCAAAGGTTTTCTTGATTAAGGCTTTCTCCTCCTTTACCTTGGTGTTGAAGGAAGTAATGGAAGCTCGAATGCCAGCCAGATTGCCTGTTGTCTTGGCCAGAGTCAGCTTTGCCTGCTTGAGCTCAACTAAATTTAAAACAGGATATGGCATTGCAGTCATACCTGCATGGAGTTAATATACATGTCTAATAGCTCCTTTATCATCAACAGCAGAATGGAGCTTTACATTATCTGAGAGTGCTTCATGAAATTTGCCGATTCATATGATTCTTCATGTAAGTGGGATTTCAAGCTATTTTCCTTTAAAATCTGAAGAACCTCTTGTTCTTTTGTAATGAGATCCTTCTCTATCCGGGTAATCTTTGCTGGAAATTCCCAAAGTTAAAGCTCCTCACCAGAATGATATTTCTGAGAAGAGAAATCACTATTTAGAGAGATTGATGGCGTCAAATGAATAAGAAATGACTAATAAAGTTACTTCTAAAGGGATAACATAGAACACTAATTAGCTACTTCAATATAGGCAACTGAATAACTTCAGTAAAGCTACCACATGTTTCAAATCCCCTTTCACATGACTCCTATGAATATTTAGTGCTCGACTGTATGATTGCAAAATATCATAATAAAAGAATCAGCTCTGCAGCCTGGTTGTTTAGAGAGAAAGATGTGATATGATTCCCAAGTCAAAATTGTCATAATTAGTGTTTAATCAAAAAAAGAAAAGTATAAAAGGTAGCGGCTTGTAAGACAACGCAAAACACTGGTGAAGGTAAAGGCCATTCCCTGAGCTCCCCGACCTTTTATCTTGACTTTGGAGTATCATAGTTAGCACTTGTTAATTCCCAGAAAGTAGGCAACAGCTATGAATAATATCCAAAGACATAAATTACACAAATACATTCTACACATGCATCATAAAGAAACTTGATAAATATAAAGAGAGAGCAAAACTAAAACAATTTGACAATATGGAAAACATACTTTGCTTTCCAGGTGAATTGAAATGGCTTGTATTCTCAAAATGTCTTAGTAGGAAGCAAACAAATTATATGTTATTGAAGATGAAACTTAGGAAAGAGGTTTTTATTTACTAGTATTTGGATCACTAGTGATTAATAAGGATTGAACATGTTTGATGGGATCGGTAATTATTTATCATATCAAAGCATTTTTTTTCCTATGAACCGAACAAAGACAAACCTAAAACCCAATAAAATCCAATTTGTCTAAGTTAGCACATGAATGAGCCCAACCTTTCTTGAGCAAATGTCAGATAGGCTATGGAAAATCAAATGAAGCCAACGCCAACTGAGCATGGACTCAAACAAGTCCAAAATAGCCTAGAACCAAGTTATATGAGCTAGGCCAAGTAGACCAACATGAGTTAGCTGACTTCCTCATGTGTACGAGTGTTTTTAAAAGCGCTTCAATGCATGCTTCACGTGCAAAGCGAAGCAAACCGCATGACACCCGTTTCACTTTGCTAAAGCGCAATATAAAGCCCTGAAAAAAGGTTGGCGATCCAGTTCACAGTTTAGCGATAGGACATAAATGACTACAAAATTAATTTAACTTATTTATGAACTTGAGAATTTTATAAAATCTTAGAAATTATTCAAAATTTTAATTTGCATGTTTGTTATGAATGTTTGCCTTTAAGTTAGGTAAAGCACCACCTTGTTTTTAATTTTAGATCAACTGTTAAGTCATACTCTCTACTTTATAATAGTTATTGAAGATATTTTTACATTAATATGCTTATATTAGCGCTTTGGTTAATAAAAACATTGCTTCCCTCTATGTTATGTGATTTGAAGCAAAAATAAATTCATTTGCATGGTATTGTGAATTGCATTTTGATAACACAAATGTGAACAACGAGTGGATTTGTCACGATTATCCCTTATCAACTGGTCAAAGCATTGGTCCCCTATAACGAGCCATCAACGAAAGACATGTTGGTAGATTATGTTGCTACAAATATGCATTTTTGATCATGGCAACTTTGTGGATTATCATGGAAACTATGCTCCTCTCAAGCACTTTATCTAAACGCAGTTCATGAGTCGAGGATTTATTCCCCAACTTTGTTTAAATGCCTTAATTCATAGTTTTACTGCATCTAAACATAAAGGCAATGAACCTAAAACTTAGCAAAAATTATAATTTTGTGCATATTGTAGTAGAGTATCACAGTTTGAGAATAGAATAAACAAAATTAAATAAAAAAAATGATAATCCTAGAGTAGCATTACGGTGGGGACCTAATAACCAATAATAATTAAGGATAGTATTAAAGAAAAGCCTCACAAGAAGTAACTTTGCCAGAAATGTTGTTTCCCTTCCTTGGATAACCATAACCGAGGGATCACACTCACTCTCAAGCATTTCTAAAGCAAGCAGGCCACACAAGCATCAACAATAGAGTGCTAATCACAAGGAGCCAGGGACAAAGAAAAATTAGCTCAGTCACAGAAGGTAGGAAGATAACCTAATTTTAATTTGTAGTTTTTTTTTTATATTTTGTGTCATTTTAAAAGAATATATTTAGTTCTTCATTATTGTGTACTTATGTGAAATTTTTGAAAATTAGAATTTCATTGGAATTTAAATTCATGATGGGGTTAATTAATTGCAACACCTTGTAATCAAGTAATTTATTATTTTCTATTGTTAGGGGCTTAGGGCAAGTCACAACATAAAAAATCCCATAATATAGGCCAAATCCTCCGACTCTCTCTCTTCCACTCTCTTTCCTTAATAAGAACAGAAGTTGTATACGAACCTTTTTTTTTTTGGGATCAATAAAAGATTGACTAAGAATTTTTTTTTTTTTTCATCCAAAACATGGAGGCTTAGCCTCCAACCAAAGAAGACGCAGATTAAAAGATCTTTCACAACAATATTTATTTTGTTAGTGATACATTTTAGTTCTGCTTTTATTTTTCTTTGTTATAGGAACTTATTTCTTGCAATGGAAATCTTCTTCTTGCATTTCTCCATATCTCCAAACCAACCTCCCTAACTTTCTTCTACAACTTCCTAATAAAAAAACCAACAATGGTGGTTGACCAAGACTAGGGCCAAATTTGACATAATCATATTATATTTCCTTATTGATAACATAAAAACCTTAAATATAGATGAAAAACTCAAGAATTGATGCAAACACATTTTTTATATCATAAATTTAAGTTTTCTTAAACGTGTGTGTGTGTGTGTGTGTGTGTGTGTTGTGTGTGTGTGTGTGTGTGTGTGTGTGTGTGTGTGGTGTGATATATATATATATATATATATATATATATATATATATATATATATATATATATATATATATATATATATATATATATGCCGCAAGCCGTGGCCTATTAGTTGGAGGGGCAGGTCACGGGTTCGATCTCCCTGGCGCGGGATTCTCAAATATATAAACACATAGAGTCAGGCCTCCATCATAAGAGCTGTAGTTTATAAGAAATCGGTATTTGGGCCTTTCGTAAATACCAATTCTTCATATATATATATATATATATATATATATATATATATATATATATATATATATCAAAACTCATTAAAAAATCCTGACTATATTTATGTTTCACAATCTAAAATTTTGGAGAGGTTTCAAGGTCCAAGTTTATAAGCATTCTCCACACCAAAGGCCTAAAGTCATATCTAGAAATTCCTTTTTTTACGTTGTATCTATTATAGCCGACCAATAGCTTGACTTTTTTCTTTAATCCTTCACCCAACCCCTAATCACTTACTACCTCATATTCTTAATAATATTTAAAGCTTCATAACACCTATCATTCCAAGGCAATACCAAGGCCAAAGCAAAAAAATAAAGAAAAAGACAAGCAAGCATTAGAGAGGCAAATGCAATTTTTTATGTATGCTATTTTTTCTTTTATATAAAATAATTTTTATATTATTTGATATTTTGCTTTGTTTATTGATAACTCTATGAATTTTATAATATTTTGCAAATAATTGGCTCCATCAAATTGACCTTCCTATTTAACTTAATTTATCCCATAAAAATTATCTAAGTGAACAAATTTAGTGATGCAGTTAGTAAGTCTCCCAAGCCCCATGACTCATCACTTGCAAAATTAATAAACTAAATTGAATTTTTCTTTATTACAAATTTTTTATGTGATTAAATATATTATGTTACAATACATATTGTTACTTTCACGGAACAAATTATTTGTAAAGTTTTTCATCATTATATTTATATTATAAAATAAATATTTCCCAAAATGATAATTATGCAAATTCAAGATAAATGAACAATTATCTTTCTTGGACCAAAATTATCACTTAAGTTTAATGCATCTAATCTATGTTATAAATTAACTAAAATAATTATATATTACTAATTAAATTATTCCATGTATTAACTAGCCAAATAAATGGTTTTTCATATGTTCAAATTTTACAAATTTCAAAAATTTCAAATCTTAGTTTGAATGGTTAAATGAATTTTGATTTTGATTAATATATAATTAACTTCTAATAATCTTTTAAAATTCAAATAATTGTATAATCACATTTATATAGTCAACATAAACTAGGCAATATTTAATTAAATTATGCATCTAATTCTTTTCAAATACGTTTGGGCCAAATTTAATAGGCTTTAAAAGAGTATATTGGTCGTTATCTTAGCTGTTAACAAAGATATTTCTTATTGTTCAAATTATCACTAAGTGCGGCTGGCTACATGAATCATTTTACGCCATTTTATCCTATTGAGTGTCATAATTTCATTTAATTCTGATAAATTAAGATAATATTTTATACAGCATGCCCACCTCTACCTTTGTTAACATATTTACTCTCCTAACCGGATCATTAGTTGGTCGATGTTTAAGGTGACCAAACCATCAAAGAAGATATTCTAAAATCTTGTTTGCACTGCAGCTAAACCAAGCCTTTCAAGAATATATTTGTTTCACATTTTGTCTCTAAGTGCAAAGCTACTCATCCACCTAAGCATTTTTTTTTTCTCAGCAACACTTAGTTTTATGCTTCTCTTTTATAGGCCAACAATCTGCGCTATAAAGCATTGCTGGTCTCACCATCTTATGAAAATTTTACATTAAGTCTAGGTGATACTTTCTATCACGCAATAGCCCAAATGCATTCCTCCACTTCAACCATCCAACTTGAATTCTACTAATGACATCCAATTTATATTACCATCACTTTAATCAAAAGAGTCGAGATATCTAAAATGTTCACTCCTTTTAATGATTTGATCTCTCACTACTACAACTCTGCCACTAGCTCAACTAATTCTAAAATTATATACCATATATTCAGTTTTATATCTACTTAAATAAAGATCTTTAGACTCTGAATTAGAGCTCGATAATTCAAGTTGTTTTTGAACTCTTTCTCTAGTCTTATCCATAAGAAGGATATGTTCAGCGAAAAAGCATACGCCAAGTTATATCCTCTTGTAAATATCTAGTGAGAGCATCCATAACTAAAGCAAAAAGATGTGGGCTTAAAGTCAACCCTTGATGTAATCCAACTAAAATAAGAAAATACTTTGTCAATCCTCCTATTCAAACACAAGTAACACCTCTAGTATACATATCTTTAATGACTTGAATATAATTCATATCAACACCTTTATTTTCTAGAACTCACCAAAGAACTTTTTTGAAATCTTATCGTAAGCTTTCACTAAAGCAATAAAAATTATATATAGATCCTCCTTACTCTCAGCACTTCTCCATGAAACCTCTCAATAAATGTATAACATTCATAGTAGACTTGAACTTCATACATCTATTTTGATTATGAGAAATATTTGTATCATGTCTTAACTTTGGTTCAATTAGTATCTCCCATAATTTCAATCTATGACACCTTAACTTAATTCGTTCTATAATTTGCACACTAGTGCATCCCCTTTATTCGTAAAAATGAGGACCAAAACACTCTTTCTACATTCCTCGGACATTTTTTAGTTTTTAAAATAACAATGAAAATTATAAAAAGCTAAAAAATTCTCATATCTCTAAAATGTTTCAACACTTCTATTAAAGTACCCTTGAATTTCTTTAAAGTCTCGTCAACTTTTTTTGTTTTTTACTAATGAGACATAAAAATAAAAAATTTTATTATTGTTTGTGATAAGATCACTAATTTTCATAGTATTTTTAGAAACTTTATTTAAAAGTTTATCAAAATATCTCAACTACCTATGATGAATATCTTCATCTAAGAAAAATTCTTTTAATTTTTATCTATAATGCACTTTATTTAAAGTAAATGACTACTTTTTATCTCTTTATTTGGTTAGTCTATACATATATTTATTTCTTTTATTGGTATCTAGTCACATGAGGATTTTTTATTTACATAATGTTAGGGGTGTGAATAAAAAAACTAATCAATCTAGCAAGAGAACATGTAATAACTTGTTAAGAGGGTGAGCTTCAAATGGAGAAAATGCTCATATAATTACCCTATCCTTCTCTTTAAATAGAAAGAAGATCTGTAGCTATTTTTTTTATTATTATGAGACAAAGCTCTAATTGTCAGTAGTAGGCACTCAAAAAACTCGATTCCTTTTTCCTTTCTTTCGGATTGCACTCTTCTCTCTCTTCTCTTCAATCATTTATTTTAATTTTGTTTAGATGCCGGAATTCACTGAGTTCATTCCATTTTATAGTTACATCACGGGTAATTGATATGCAGGATTAAGTGTTAATAGTGCTTCTAGATGGTAGCTGCCACTTAAAAAAATATATGTAATACATTTGTTGTTTGGTAGTGACCGATCATAAAAATTAAAATCATATCTCCATCAATTTAATTATAACGGCGAGGAAAGAAACATATTGCATTTCTATCCAACGTAGTTTTCGTAAAAAAATCAGAGTTCCATTGAATGTCTAAACTTTGATAAAACGTCCTTTCAAGCTCGTCAGTTATGGCAGTTCGGACAAGTCAAAACAATGACAAATTACATTTAGCAGGTGGGATTCTATTCCTACACAATATCAAACCCTAAATGAGTCGAAATAATTGCTATTATTAGATGCAAAGAAATGGAATTTAAAGCTAAAATCCTCGTTGCATTATTAGTTAAAGCATAACAAGAGTAGATCAACAACATTGTTGTTGACTAGAAACTAATGAACCAAATACTATTTGAAAGCAAAATGCATTTGTAAATATGAGTTATACAAGCAACCTTTTTGTTTTTTTTTTGTTTTTTTTTCCTCATTTTACCAGATTTAATTAACGAAGTCATTCTCGAGTCAGATAAAAATTTTCTACTCTAATAAAAATAAAAACCAGTTTATCATTTCAATAAGCAAGCTAGTCTATGACTGCACAAATTCAGCTCATTGTAACGATCACCGTCCATCTTATTGGAATATTTGCTTAGGGATGCTCACAAGTTTTCAAGTTTGGTTGAATTAAGATTAGTCCTTAATCATAGGAATTAGTTTTATTTTCTTTAAATCTTGATTTAAAGTTTTTTATTTCTTTTAACTATTTGTATGGACGTTGATTAGGGAGCTTTTATAACTTTCATTTTTCTCTGGTTTTGTATTTGGCGGCATTTCTATTTTTTAGAGCTGCTGCTCTCTTTTTCGAATTAAGAAGATTCAAAGTTTTTCTTCCTTCTTCCTCTTTCTCTTGTTCAAGAAACCTTTAATTGGTATCAGAGCTCACTTCTTAAGGGGTCTGTGTGTGCGTGCGACTGTTATGAAGATCGGCACAAGTTTTTCCTCGATCTTTTCACTCTTGTTCGACGGTGAGAACTATCGAATATGGGCGGTACGCATGGAGACTTACCTAGAAGCCCTGGATCTATGGGAAGCAGTGGAAGAAGACTACGATATTCCTCCTCTTCCTGACAATCCCACCGTGGCACAGATTAAAGAACAAAAGAAGAGTAAGACGAAGAAATCCAAGGCAAAAGCCTGTCTGTTTTCTGCAGTTTCCTCCACAATCTTCACTCGAATTATGTCATTAAAAACAGCAAAAGAGATCTGGGATTATCTCAAAGCTGAGTATGAGGGAGATGAAAGAATTCGAGGGATTCAGGTACTAAATTTAATTCGTGACTTTGAGTTGCAAAAGATGAAGGAAATAGAAAATATAAAGGAATACTTTGACAGGCTACTCAACATAGCAAATCGTGTCAAATTATTGAGTTCTTCATTGGAAGATTCAAGGATTGTTCAGAGAATCCTTGTAACAGTGCCTGAAATATTTGAGGCTACCATCACCACCTTAGAAAACACAAAGGATCTGACAAAGATTACTTTGTCAGAACTCTTAAGTGCCTTGCAAGCACAAGAGCAAAGGCGTGCAATGAGGGAAGAAGGAGCCGTTGAAGGAGCCTTACAAGTTAAGCATCAAGAAGATGAAAAGAATTGGAGATTCAAGAACAAGAAGTCTTAAGCTACAAATGGACAAAGTTCTAGATCTGGGAACAAAAGCAAAGTTGGAATAAAAGAAAGATTTTCCTCCATGTCAACATTGTGGCAAGAAAGGTCATCCTCCTTTTAGATGTTGGAGAAGACCGGATGCAAAGTACAGCAAGTGTAATCAATTGGGACATGAACCTGTCATTTGTAAGAATGAAAATCAGAAGCAAGAAGATGAAGTGAAAATGGCAGATTAAGAAGAAGAAGAAGATCAGCTTTTTGTTGCAACTTACTTCACGGGTCATGAAACAAGTGAAAGCTGGCTTATTGATAGTGGCTGCACTAATCATATGACACATGACAATGAGTTGTTCAAGGAATTAAAGAGTACAGAGTCTAAGAAGGTCAGAATTGGGAACTGTGATTACATTGCAGTCAAAGGAAAGGACACTGTAGCCATTGCAAGCTGTTCAGGAACCAAATTGATCACTGATGTTCTCTATGTACCAGATATTGATCCTAACTTGCTCAGTGTGAGTCAATTGATAGAGAAGGGATTCAAAGTGATCTTTATGGAGATTGTTTGTGTGATAGAGGATGCTACAGGCCAGAAGATGTTCGAAATCAAGATGGCAGGGAGGAGTTTTTTACTCAATCCAATGCAGGAGGAGCAATCAGCCTTTCTAATCAATGAAGGTCCTTCAATGATATGGCACAAGAGACTCGGGCATTATCATTATCAAGGACTATTACAGATGAAGTCAAAAGGAATGGAAACTGGGCTTCCGAAGCTCGATGATCATATACCATCATGTAAGGCTTGTCAATTTGGAAAGCAAAACAGGAAGTCCTTTCCAAAATCAGCATGGAGAGCGACTTATAAGCTGCAGTTAGTTCACACAGATGTTTGTGGACCTTAGATAACTCCCTCATTAGCAGGTAGTAGATATTATATTGTGTTCATTGATGATTTCACTCGAATGTGTTGGATTTTTTTCTTAAAATCTAAATCAGAAGTGGCTGGAGTATTTTTGAAGTTCAAAAGGTTTGTGGGAAATCAAAGTGGCAATAAAATTCAAATATTGAGGTCTGACAATGGCAAGGAGTACACGTCAGAAAATTTTAACACATTTTGTGAAGAAGCTGACATTGAACATCAATTAACAA
The DNA here is from genome assembly GCA_022702705.1 of Papilionanthe hookeriana x Papilionanthe teres. Lineage (NCBI taxonomy): Eukaryota > Viridiplantae > Streptophyta > Magnoliopsida > Asparagales > Orchidaceae > Papilionanthe > Papilionanthe hookeriana x Papilionanthe teres. The sequence goes on from CM040426.1 coordinate 21,498,785, forward strand.
CTCCTTACACTCCACAACAAAATAGAATTAGTGAAAGAAGAAATAAATACATTCTAGAAATGACTAGATGTATGTTGCATGAGAAGAATCTACCTAAACATTTTTGGGCTGAAGCGGCTTATACGGCGGTTTATTTGCAAAACAAGTTACCAACAAAAGCAGTTAAGGATCAGACACCTTATGAGGCATGGTATGGTTATAAAACTTCTGTAAGCTTTCTCAAAGTATTTGGTTGTTTGTGTTTCACTCATACTCCAAAGAACAAGAGAGACAAGTTAGACAAAAGAGCACTTCCAGATATCTTTATTGGCTACAGCACTGTTTCAAAAGCTTATAAAATTTTTCCACCACAAACTGGAAAAATTGTTATAAGCAGAGATGTCCACTTTATGGAAGATGAAGAATTGAATTAGGATAAGACTAAGGAAATCAGCCAAATAGTAACTGATCTGCAGCTTGAGTTTCCTACTTCAAGTATGGACGAAAGAGAAAATTGGCAGAATCAATTGGTGGATGATGCTCCTGTAAGAGGTAATAGATTACTTACTGACATTTATGAAAGATGCAACATAGTTGTATGTGAACCTGCAGATTTTGAAGTTTCATGAAAGATAAAAATTGGGTGGCTGCAATGGAGGAGGAGTTATCCATGATTGAGAAGAACAAAACATGGGAGTTGGTTGATCGACCCCAAAATAGGAAGGTGATTGGAGTCAAATGGGTGTACAGAACCAAGCTTAATGCTAATGGCTCAATTAACAAGTATAAAGCAATACTTGTGGTTAAAGGCTATGCTTAAGTTTTTGGCGTGGACTACTTAGATACATTTGCACTAGTTGCTCATTTAGACACCATAAGACTTTTACTTGCTATAGCTGCTCAAATGAATTGGAAAGTGTATCAGCTTGATGTAAAATCTGCTTTTTTAAATGGCATCTTGCAGGAAGAGATATATGTTGAGCAACCCGAAGGTTTTGTGAAGAAAGGAGAGGAGGACAAAGTTCATCTTCTCAAGAAGGCTCTTTATGGATTGAAACAAGCTCCAAGAGCTTGGTATAGCAAGATAGATGATCACTTGCTAAGCTTAGGCTTTAAAAAAAGCCTGTCTAAGGCTACTCTTTATGTCAAAAATCAATATAATGATGTTTTGATAGTTTCTCTTTATGTTGGTGATCTTTTATTGACAGGAAATAATGTAAGCCTGATTGAAAACTTCAAGCAAGAGATGATGAAGGTGTTTGAGATGACAGATCTTGGGTTGATGACTTTTTTCCTTGGAATGGAAATCATGCAAGCCGAGCACGAAGTCTTTATTTGCCAGAAGAAATATGCCAAGGAGATTTTGAAAAAGTTTAAGCTTGAAGAATGTTGGGAAGCAAGCACCCCTATGAATCAAAAAGAGAAGCTATGTATGGAAGATGGAGCTGATAAAGTTGATGAAAGACATTTTAGAAGTTTGATTGGTTGCTTAATGTATCTTACAGCAACACCTCCTGGTATTTTAAATGTTGTAAGTATTTAATCCAGATTTTTGCATTGTGCAAGTGAATTGCATCTCAGGGTAGCCAAAAGAGTAATTCGATATGTCAAGGGTACAAGTGGTTTTGGTATTAAATTTACAAGAAGTGAGGAGTTTAAGCTGGTTGGTTTTTCTGATAGTGACTGGGGAGGTTCCATTAATGATATGAAGAGTACTTCTGGCTATTCTTTACTCTTGGATCAGGTATTTTCTCGTGGAATTCGAAGAAGCAAGAAACAGTAGCTCAATCTACAGCTGAAGCAGAATTCGTTGCTGCAACAACTGCTGTAATCAAGCATTATGGCTGAAAGAAATTTTAATTGATCTCAATATGGAGCAGAATGAAAGTACTGAGATTTTCGTTGACAATCAAGCTGCTATTGCCATTTCTCATAATCTTGTGTTTCATGGGAAAACTAAGCATTTCAATATCAAGTTATTTTTTCTAAGAGAAGTTCAGAAAGAAAAATATGTGACTCTGACTTATTGCAAATCTGAAGATCAGTTGGCATACTTGTTCACAAAACCGCTTCCAATTAGCAGGTTTGAATTTCTGAGGCAGGAGATTGGTGTTCGCAGCTCCTAAAACAAGGAGGAGTGTTGAAATATTTTCTTAGGGCTGCTCACAAGTTTCCAAGTTTGGTCAGATTAAGATTAGTCCTTAATCATAGGAATTAGTTTTATTTTCTTTAAATCTTGTTTTAAAGTTTTTTATTTCTTTTAGCTATTTTTATGGACGTTGATTAGGGAAATTTTATAACTTTCCTTTTTCTTTGGTTTTGTATTTGGCGGCATTTCTATCTTTTAGAACTGCTGCTCTCTTTTTTGAATTAAGAAGATTCAAACTTTTTCTTCCTTCTTCCTCTTTCTCTTGTTCAAGAAACCTTCGCATCTAAACATAGTCAAAAAGCCCAACCAAGTTTGGAAGAACAGAAAACAAGTTGCCATCCCCACTAGAATTCTGGTTAAAAGAAAAATTTTCAAATACATACCAATCTTTTAGTCATGATTAAGCTCTATCTGATACTCCACGCTTGTTGCCACAAGAAGCTCAAATTCTCGATGGAAAGTTGTATGGAAAGAAGCCCCTGAATCCAAAATCCAGTCATCAACTGAACCATGAACTGCTAGAGGTAGTGCATCATGTGCTTCATCAGTTACCATATTTGCGCTGTCATTTTTCTATTTTCTTGGGATTTCTGCAGTTCCTCTTTATGTGGCCAGTTTTGCCACAATTCCAACAAGTAGCTTTTTGACCAGCCTTGACTTACTCCTGCTTTTGTGCTTTGATTTTGAGCTTCCTCAACTTGAATTTATAGCCTGTAATCTCCCTCTGGAATCAACATTTAATACTGAATTGAACCCGAGGTCTCGTTATATTCTTTCTTGTGCACCTCTTTAGCTAAAATCAAATCACAAATATCATCACATTTCTGTTTATATTTACCTGCAGAATTGCAAACAGCCATTTTCATAGCTTCCCCGCTATTGGATAATGAAGCCAACAAGATCAGTACACTTATCTCATCATCAAATTTAATTTCTACAGAGGATAATTGATTTGTGATAGTATTAAAATCATTCAAGTGTTGTACAACCGACGTACCTTCCGCCATTTTCAAATCGAATAACTTTTTCATCAGTATAACTTATTATTCGCCGACGACTTTTCATACATACCTGACTGGGCCGTCATGACATCTACAGTAGTCCCTTCATGGAAGACATTGTGTGTAACAGGCCTCGATAGGGTCAATCAAATAACCCCTAGAACTTGTCGATCCAAAAAATTTCATTCATCCTCATCTATCATTTCCGGTCTTTTTCCCAATACAAGAAGATGAGTTTCTTCTCATAGAGTTAGTCCTCTCTGCATCCTCCAATACCTAAAATTTGTGTCATCAAACTTTTCGATCCCTGAAACCTTTACTTCACTGCAGCCATCATTTTTCCTCAGATCTGAAACACCACTCTGATACCAGTTGTTGTGGTATATATATATATATATATATATAATGATTGACGAGAAAAGTGAAAAATAGAATGAGAAAATTCACACAAAAACTAACACACAAATTTATGTGGATCGGGAATTTTTGTATACGTCCACGGAGTTACAGAAGATTTTATTATTTGAGGAATTACAATCAATGCTTCAATTACAAGAAACTCGTCTCAACTATTTCCTCTCCTTCTTTATCGATCCTCCTCTCAACTATAAGGTATTACAAAATCGATGTCTTCCTTCACGGCTGAATTCTTCCTCGATGTTGCCAACTTCCTCCTCGACGCTGGATCCCACTGCTCGAGCAAAAAGAAGAAAATTGCTGAAGAAAAAGAGGGAGAAGACCTCTTGGTTTATCAAATTAAGAAGGAAGAGAGGTGGCTGTTGCTCCAATTTGCGAAAAAATACTCGAAGAGATGGGAGGCGAGGCTGTTCCGTAAACAAAAGAAAGAGCGAAATGATAGTTCGCTTCGCGGCAAAGGAAGACGGGAGCAGGAGCATTTAGCAGGTATTTCTTTTTAGTTTTTTTTTATTTTTTTTATTTTTATTTTTTTTTTTACCGGACTTCATACTTTAACAAGCAACACTTAAAACTAGAAAATCCTCAGCAAAATACAAAAGGGTACATAAAAAAGCAGGTTGTTGTTCTGTAAAATCCAATATTGTAGGCCACATAAAATACAAATACATCATCATCTTCAATCTAATCTCCTAGAATTTGGCTGAGTAGAACCAATTGCATACAAATGTTGAGGAAATAAAGGTTGTTGATTTTTTTTTTCTTTCTTCATGTAGAGTACCAAAGCAATTAGCATAAAATAATCTTATCTTTCAACAATCCCAGGTAAATTTTGTTCAGAGCAGTATCTGATCAATAAAAGGTTGACAGTAAACCCCACTTTTAGTATACTGCGGTAATCTGAGTAAAACCTCAAAGCTTTATTAAAGATAAACAAATCATCACAATGAATTATGGCATCAGTAAATAATGTATTATCAGTAATTAAGTAGTGGTTCCAAGAGCATAGAGATGCGTAAGGTATAATATAATCATATCTGTAATCCAAAATGTTTTTACCGTCTTTTGAAAAGAAATTTTTGTAAAGGAAAAATAGATGGCATTACAGTGGGAAGCAAACAAATGAATGCCAAATGATAATTTTTTGTTAATATGTAATTAGATGACGGTTTGAACTTCTTTTCAGTGCACATTGATAGTCTCATTAACAATAATTCCTCAATGACAAAAATTTATGTCCCCATTCTATGAAAAATGCTAGCATAAGTAGGGGCTATCTCCAGCATCAATGAAGAGTTAAAAAGTTTAGGTTAAAGTCATAAAAGAATGCTTCATAACTAGTCCGGATCTACTTTTGAAATTTGACAAGCATAAAAGAATTGACAGTGGTCCTTTAAGATTTCTCATTTTTTTTCTTTTGTAATCCTAGTACGATTGAATGAGTCAATAATGATACTTCTTTTGGCGATGAATGTTTGGCAAAAAATTAAACAATATGGGAAAACTTATGGATAGTCTTTCTAGAGAGAATATAACTCGATATGAGTTAAACCCTTGATAGTTGAATGGAAGACCTCGCAGAGGAGTACATCAAAATCCCATGGTGTACACATACTGGTTCTATACTGGTCTTATATTTTTATAGGATACATGTAGAATTAGTTAGGATTTGTTGGATAAATTAATTAATCAGGGTTGAATCAAAATAGATGTGTCATGTAATAATTTTTCTACTATCCATCATAAAAAATTAATCTTGAACGAGAGAGTGCGAACCTTCTCATAAAATATCAGAAGAGACATCCAAGAGATGAGGCTATTTTAAATAAAATAAATCTACAAATGGTTTACGAATAAGTTGAGTAGCAAAAGAAAAAGTGGTAAATCTGAACTATTGAGTTCGAGTGTAGGCTATGGTGGAGTAGAAAATGAAAAGACGCCATATAGACAACCTTAAATTGATAAGCCATGTCTAGTTGATCTTTATCAGACTGTGATACAACATTCTATTGGCAAATCTCTTTTAAAAGTTAAAAATATGTGCTTAATTTTCCTTTATCTTATGTATATTATTCTATAAGAAAAGGCCATGGGTGTCTACCATTAGCTTATTACAGTATTTTCGGTTGAAAATTTTATTCCCAAATTCCTGATGCTGATCAAGAAGATCCATTGTAATGAAGATAGGATATTAGGATATTTTTCACCCAAACAGTACCAAACAATTGCATGCTAAAAAGTTGCAATGTTACAAAGAGAAAATTTTGATCTAGTTTTGAGCCAAAAAAAAAAAAAAAATTCTTTGAAGAATTGTGAAAGTATAAAACTGCGGCTAATAATGGAAATGTATGCAAATGCATAACAATTTTTGAAATTTCTACTTTAAGAAATTGTAATTTCATTTTTATCCCTAAATTTTAACCAATTACGGATTACTATCCTCTATTTAAATTTTTTAAATAATCGTGCAACTGCCAAATTTTATAACTAATAGATTTAGAGATATTTAACGCTCAAAATTTTATAGTATTTATTTACAAATTTATGATAGAAGTTAATTTGCAAATTTTAATGTTTACGGAATTTTGTTATAAAATTGTCAATAATTTAAAGTTTTTATCAAGTAAGCTACCGAACACGCAGGATACTTTGTATTTTAAAACCTTTGGAATGCAGGCGACTCCGCTCAGCTGTAATGGTGAGGTCAGACTTCGTTCTCAGCGATTTATTATTATTATTATTATTATTATTATTATATATTTATATATATATATATATATATATATATATATATATATATGTATATTTGCATTAATACAAAACCATTTTTAATGCCTTTCGAGCAGGATTGGAACAGAGCGTTTTTCGATTGTTGCAAGGATTTTTCATCGTATTTTTCAATTTTACATTTTATATTTAAACATATTAAAATTACATATATTAGAATTCTAAACATATATAAGGATTTTAAACAAATATAAGGATTTTAAAAAATTTACAGTACAGGGCATCTAAGTACAAATAAAAGAAGTACGCATCTTCATAGCCAATTCTCCAGAATCAACATCAAAACCACTGATCAACAAAGGCAAAAAGCTTCAGCAGCTATAGGACTAAAGAACATAATTCTGCACCAGCACCAAATTCAACAGGCAAACCTTCTCTCATCCTACAATTAAGATCACCCAAAAGAGCCACAACAAAGACCCAAAAAGGGGAGAATGGACAGCAACAAAGGAGCTAGCAATGAACTCACTACAAATTCCCAAACACATTACCCATCATCACTAAAAAAACAAAGAAAATAGATCTCGATATATTTATTCGAAAATAGGAACAAGGAAGCGGTTTTGAAGGCATAAAATCCGGTGAGTAAAATAATACTTAAATAGAGGTGCCATTTTTCTTAGAAGTAACGCATTTAAATACAGTCCAAGTCCAAATAATTTACTTAGGAAACAAGCACTTCCAATGCTTTTATTCTTGTTTATCCCACCACCTAACCATCTATTTGTTAATTAATCAAATTACGTAACTAAAAACTCGGTAAGACTGACCGTATTTATGTATGTATGTATGTATCGTAGGAGAGAGTGCACTTTATCCTTTTATATTGGGGCATATCCATACATACCACTCAATTCCTAAGTATATATATATCAGTCAACTAACCATTATTTATTATAATTACCCACCAAAATTGTCCATAGAACAAATTTTTAAATCTGTTGTTTTATATAATTAAATAAGTTTTTTCCGTAACTAAAAATTAAAATATAAAAACAAGTTTAGTCGCCTGTCATTTAGGCGACTGGAGTGCCAGCAAATCCATGAATCACCAGGCTTAGGCTTGTTGGCGATTAAATATGCTGCAGTAATCGTCTGAACAATAAGCGACTTGTCCATTTACAAATAGATTTTTTAAATAAAACTAGCTTTTGCAATAAAATAACTATACATCCCTCAATTCTTGTTTGGTTTTGAAGTTAAAGAATTCTCTACAACTTTTATGTTTGTTCTACAACTCGTATAAATTGCAGAAGTTCATATTTCATTGCAAAATTGGTATGGAAACCACCTTACAAGAATAAAATCACTGCACGTTTTTATATTGACCTAAAGTTAACAGTGAAGCTTGACGAGACATATTTAAGAGATCTTAACATTCAGTTCATAAGTTCTCTAAAATTTGTATGTCTGGCAAATCTGAATCAGGCGATTCATTCGACTAGAATTGAGGGCGCAAAAACTTCATTGATACTTAAGTGCCCATCATAATACAAGATGAAACAAATTGATGCAGAACTCATCGTTTAGATTTCACTGTCACTTCCTTCACAAAACACACAAAAAGAAAAAAAAATAAAATAAAATAAAAAAAAAAAGAGGAAAAGAGGGAGAAATAAGTCGGTGTTTGAGTTTAATTGTCATATTAAGTCTATTAATTTGAAAATATTATTTCAGCCTTAGATGTGCTACTTAAGTCACTTTGCTAAAAGAAAAAAAAAAATGTAAAATAAGTCAGCAAATGAGTCTTACTACAAGCCTTTGACGTCATATTTATAATAAGAATTCAGTGGTATATATGTAAATCTTCCTAAAAATATTGAAAAGGCTTTTCACTCCATCAGTGCAATCCACCTGATTCCACTCACACAACGATGTCAAAACGACAACCAGCATGATGCAGAAAAAGAAGAAAACATGCCTTGGAATAATCTTTCGGATAACAATCAACATCACAAGTGAATTCAATTGTACAAAGCTTCTTTGCTGCATTGAAAACACATCTACAGCAGTTGAGCAAATAATACTACATCTAGGAGAATATTTCACTACCAGCCAAAATCAAGACAAGAAGCATCAGCATATTTCCATAAAAATAGGACTACTCAATAGACATTTCACAGCCACTGTTTGCATAGAAAATAAAAAGTTGGCTTTGTTCATATCACGTTAAAAATACCACCATTTTACTTATCAAAAAGTGAAATGCACCTTGGCAGGAATGTGGTCTATATGTACAAATGCAATTTTAGTTGTTAGATTAGTAAATACATAGATATTAAGTGGCATATGTTTAAATCTTTCTTATATATTAGAATTACTCATATAAAAAGCATAATTTATCAAAACATTTGATCAAATAAGATAGAATCATGATGTAGTTTCTAAAATCAAGTACAAGATCACTTGCCCTACAATTTCATTTATAATTGAACAACATCAACAGCAGCATCATTGTTCAAATATGCTCAAATAAAATACTTGAACTACACACCAAAACATTGGGAATCTTACATGCATATATTCTAAATGAGTGTCATGATTAGAGAAGTCCAACGAGTTCATTTTCATTCATTGTTAAGATCATTAAGATGCTTAAATATTTTTAAGAAAATAATAATAGTTCATAATCAGTAAAATCAACATAAGCTATTCGAAATTGTGTTGTAGGATTTTGTTATAAAAATTTAGGGCGAACAAAACGCAAATCACGAAGAAGAACACAGAGATTTAACGAGGTTCGGCAAAGACATGCCTACGTCCTGGGGAGCAGAGCGGCGAATTTCACTATTTTAGAGGAGTTACAAATTCGGTTCACTTACCCATAGGGTTACACATCTATTTATAGATAAAACACACATATAGATAAAATTACTAACTCCCCTCGCTCCCTCTCAACCCACTAACTATGAAGAGACACATCTCTTCACCAAGAGACTCCAACTACCGGTATATGAGCCACATACCTAACAAATCTCCACCTTGACGAATATCCAACCTCTTAGAAGAAATACACATGGAGTTTCTTAAATCAAGTGAGTTGAGCAACCAAACCAACTAGCAACGCACCTGCTAACATTCCACAAGTTCAAGTCACCCAACAACTTATTGAGAAAACCTGACTTGGTCAACCGTGCCATCTAGCACACAAAACACCTTCCTGTTCGCACAAAAAATTCAGTCGAACTACTGTGAACACCTTGCCCGAAGCATTTTCCTGTTTGCATCAACACCTTAGCTGAACTCCACCTATCACAACTCCTCCTGCGACGAACTTGCGAACTGTGCTTTGCCTCGCGATTCACATGTTGCAAAATTACCTGCAACAAACCTGCGAACATCGCTAGCCGAACTCCTCTGTTCGCAAAACCAGGTTCCTATTCACCGTAACTAAACTCCACCTATTACAAAATCACCTGCAACAAACCTGCGAACTTCGTTGGCCGAACTCCTTTGTTCGTAAAACCAAGTTCCTATTCACCGGAACCAAACTCCACCTCACGAAAAACTCCTTCGCGAAATTTTGTCGTGCGTCCTCCTTTAAGGCTATCGCGCCAATCGTCTGTCAACAAGCACACCGCCCAAACTGGCAGCAACTGCAGGAACCTACGACCGTTACCCTACCTGCTCCGCCCAATCAGCGAAGTCCTTCCTGCGCTTCCTCATCGCAAGTCCTCCGCCGAACCAACTGTTCGCAGATCCTTCCAACTGCGCAGTCGTCTTCTTGTCGTTGACGATAACTGCCATTAAGTCCTCCAAAAAACAAAATGTTCGCGGTAACTGAACATCCACCTGGACTTTCATGGATCTTTCTTTGGCACATGCAGTAACTTCTGCGTCCAACCATGGACTCCAAACCGTTGCGCCTGTATCATACTTCCAGCACTCCAACAACAGCAGTTCACCAGTGCCGAGGACTCCAAACTGCCGCACCAGCACTGAACTGGACTACGCACCAAAAAATCCAAGGTTGCCGGCAGAATATTTCTCATAGCAGGAATGCAAGATTCCCTACGATCCTCCTCCGGGTGACAGGGTTTAAGAGCCAAATTTCTCTTCACGCTGAACAGGGATTAAATTCCAAATTAATAGCTTGCAGGAAAAAAAATATTCCTTATTCCTTGAAGAATAAGATGCAATCATGGCGTATGTTCTGCTCCGCATGTTCCGTCCACCTGCCGTGCCAGCCGAACAAAGCCAACCTCAGTGACCTCCAGAAACCGTCATGACGGTTCTCCGCAGAGCTCAAATGCCGCGATCCGCCTGATCACGAAATTCCACGAACCGTCGCACTCCTTGGGCACCTGTTCTCTGCTGCTGTTCGTGAACCCCTCTGGAGCGAACTCAACCGCTCCTCGCGAAATGTCGCGACTGTTTACGCGGTAACTGCTCTGAACTGCCGCTCACGAAATCTTGCACGGTTCGCACTTCTCCGCGGAACTGCTCTGTTCCACCGCGAGCCAAAGCTCTACGAAACAGTGAACCGCTCCTCTGCTTCTCTCGCCTGTTGCTCTGACAAGATACCATTTATTATCCCCGCTCCAAGCACTCCAATTACTCCTTCCACTTTAAAAAGATTAAGCACCAAATTAGAAGCAATTAATTCCATAATTCCTATTTACTTCCGGATCGTAGAAATGAAAGATTCTTATTCACTTCCTCCGCTGCTGGTTCGCTGGAACCGTCCGGTTGTGCGAACTGCGCCAATCTTCTCTTCTCCCATTCGAATTGCTTCTATCTGAAGCCCTGTTCAAACTGCTGTCTACGAACAAACTGCTCCACTTTGATCGCGACCCACAAATTCTTTTTTGTGTCAAACTGCTACGAGCCTTCCAGCGCCCAATTTGCGCCTTCATCCACTCTCCGCAATCTGAATCACGAATTCCTCTTTGTGCCAAATTGCTGCTAGCCTGCGCCTTCATCCACTCTCCGCAATCTGAATCCTTCTGCAACGCAACGGAACCAAACTTCTTCCTCTGCCGCAAACCAAATCTCAAAATCCGTCATTCTTCGATCTTCCTACGCTGATTTCCTCCGCCGTGGAACCTTAGCTCTGATACCAATTGTTATAAAAATTCAGGGAGAACAAAATGCAAATTACGAAGAAGAACACAGAGATTTAACGAGGTTCGGCAAAGACATGCCTGCGTCCTCGGGAGCAGAGAGGCAAATTTCACTATTTCAGAGGAGTTACAAATTCGGTTCACATACCCATAGGGTTACACATCTATTTATAGATAAAACACCTATACAGATAAAATTACTAACTCGCCCTCGCTCTCCCTCGCTCCCCTTCAACCCACTAACTATGAAGAGACACATCTCTTCACCAAGAGACACCAACTACCGATATATGAGCCACATACCTAACAGATTTAAGCTAAATTAATCAAAATTTCACTATAAATAACTATGAACAGATTCCAATTCTCCATAATAATGAGAGGAAGGCTTCAAACGAGTGTGTACAGATCTAAATAACTTTGCAACTCTACCATATGTCTAACGCCAACAACCACCACTAGTGATCACCTTTAGGGCTGTGGTAGAGCAGTGTATACCATAGATTGGATTTGGTTTGGTTATATTATAACTTATTTATGTTCAACTTTAGTTGGAGCCTAGTATTCTCATGTATCTTCATATTTGACTTTTTAAAATATTTTAATAATCCTACATCTCATATATTTGACATATCTTTATTATTTAAATCAGCACTTTAATAACCTAATAATTAGGTTAAGGCTTAACAAGTATCTAGAATATAACAAGAAGTTATTAAAAAGAAAAAATGTAAACAAACTAGCAATTACTACAGAAAAAAATGCTATAACCGACGGCAAAACTGGCGACTTGAACTTTCGTCAGTAAAAATGTCCTATTTTGTGACGATTTTGCGATGACTTCTGGGTTCAGTTATTTATGACGGCATAACAACAAGACATATTGTCGATTATGAATAGTAGATTAGTCTCCAATGATTTTTATCATAACTGACGCATTTCACTGTCTTTTATAAGCACATAATATCCGGCGTTCATATGTCATCAGTTATTTACGAACCTGTTATTTGGTGGGGCGTTAATCGACAAGCTTTTGTAGTAACCCACGGTCAATGCTGTCGGTATTAATATTAATAATTTACAGAGTTGAAACCATTTGGCCGTTGGAAATGGTCCTTTATGTCACCGAAATTCGCTACACCCCCGAACTTGCTATAATCCCGATCCCTCTCTATCTCTTCTTCTCCGTCGGGCCCTAACCCTCCGCTGCCCTCTCTGGCGACTCCAGTGCCCCGATGATCGCAGGTCCGGTGACCCAAGAGCCTGTAACTCCAGCTCCAACGACTCACTCGCTCTAATGCTCAAAGGTATGAATGGAAGCTCTTACTGGACATTTACTTGAGAATGTACCGTGGTTTAGGATCTTTGATATATATATATATCCTTCATGCATATATATCTAAGGTGCAAACGCTTTAGATATCTCGGGTTTAGTGCTCTAGGGGATGGTGATGTAGAGGGGATGTTTTAGTATAATTCAATTTGGTTGGTTGAAGTGAAAGAATGCTTCGGGTCTAATGTGTGATAGAAAAGTACCGCTTAGCTTGAATGCAAAATTTTATAAGATGGTGGTGAGACCTATAATGCTTTATGACACAGAATGTTGGCTGTTAAAAGAGAATCATAAAATTAAGTTAAGAGTTGCCAAGATGAGAATTCTTAGGTGGATGAGTGGCTTTACACTTAGAGACAAAATGGGAAATAAATATATTCATGATAGGATTAGTGTAGCTCAAGTGACAGACAAAATTAGAGATCGTAGTCTTAGATGGTTTGGTCACATTAAACGTCGACCATCTAATGATCCAATTAGAAGAGTAGATGATTTAGATTCGACTTATGTTAAGAAAGGCAGAGGTAGACCTAGGAAGAATTGTGCTTATTGCATTTCACACTAGCTACTCATCTACCTCAGGTCTCAACTATTACACCAATTCCTCCGCCAGTTAGGACCTTGAGAACACTGTCAGCACTAGCCAAAACACCACCACTACCACCAGCCACAACATGACTACCGCCAACACTCATGGCCATGACACCACCACATCCACTAGTCGAGACCATGACACCACCAACACTGTCAGCATCGGCTGATATTGATGCATCATCAAGTTCTAGCAATAGAGCAATCGTCATCAGCTCAGGGTAGGTGGGAACAAGTAAGTTATAATTTCATGCCCACATTTCTTTCTTATGTTTTTTTTAAATAAAGAGCAAATAAAACTTTAATTTCAAATTTAGTCCCCCTAAACAATTCATTCATTCTATCAGAGATATAATTTGGAGCAAGCACGACCACCCCTAGATATCCTGGAAGGAGATCGTGATCACAGTTCAGGATATGTGGTTTAGTGAGTTTAAGATAAAACCTAAACACAATAATTACATTTATTTATTCATTTTTATGAATCTAACAATTTCTAATTTAATTTACAAAAGCAATGGTCCTGGTCCCCTGAGGAGAGGCACACATCCGTAGGAACATCAAACACAAGAGGAGCGATCGTCTACGAGACAAGTTTAGTGATATACGTCAAACTCGTAAAAACCTTTCGTGGTTGGGCGAGGATGCGTTTGTCACACTGCTTAGGTCATGGGGCTCTTCTACATATCAGAGGAAGAGGGAGTAGGAAAAGCTGAATCATCACTCTGAATGTGGGGGGCTTGGAGGCCTCAAAGCACACCGATGAACCTCCCACATTTGGAGTACAAGAGGTGGCTGGTAAGAAACTTTCTTTTGCAATAAATCTTATTTTAAATTAATGTATGCTAATTATTCGATTAAATTGATAGACACTAGAGAAAGGATAGGAGCCAACTGCTGTAGAGTTACACGAGCACACCCCAAGCGGCAGTTGGATCGGTCCTGAGTGGACAGGATGTCGCAGGTGACCCTTGTAATGACATGATTAATAAGCATAAAATTCAAATAAATATCAAATTTTATCTAGTCTCTCACTTTCATTAATCATGTGTTTTATAGGAAGCCTTTCTGAGGCTCAAGGAGAGTTAATCTCAGCAGTCGGCTTGTGGTTCGGGCACATCTCACAATCCTTCTTATTATGAGCTATGGAGGGAGACTGTCAGTAGGAAGAAGAAGGGCATGGTCTACGAGTTGGGGTCCCAACGTCAGCCTATGATTTCTGTATGACTTCTAGTACATCTGATGCATCCACTTACACTTCACAAGAGGAGGAGATATGTCTCTAGGTTGTTGCTGAGGTTACTGCTTAGGTATCTGCCCTGAGATCGGAGATGAGGATAGATATTGAATTGGTGAGGGTGGGGATGATGATGATAAGGAGAGGACGCAGGATGATAAGGAGGATGAGTAGAGGGTTACTTTCTTATTTGTTTGTGTATTAAACAATTTACTGTTATCGAACCTTAGTTTTATTGTGCAGTTGTACATTTTATTTGTTTTAATTTAATTTTTTTTCGTTTATTTATGTGCATTATTTATGCACTAATAAGTTTTGTTACTGTGTTGTGTTGTGTTTTGATTAATTTGTTATGATTGTAGGTGGGTAGCTTGTAGCGTTAAAAAAGGGCTTTATGTTTTTTTTTTTCTGATGGTACCAGTTTTCGACTACTTATCAATGATTTAACGATGGTTTATCGAACAAGCGATAGTTTTCCCATGGTATATTGAACAAGTGACGTCTAGGCAAAGTGTTGCACTTTTGCTATGGACAAAACATTTGGTAAATTCTACGGCTAACCGATGATTTGACGATAGTTTATCGACAGAACCACGAAACTTGTCCGACTGAAATGCAACACCTTTCCCACGGACATTTTCGTCGGTTATATAACTGACGTTCAAACTACAGATAAACTTGACATGTTTTTGAATAAGTAGTGTTGGTTAACCGTCTATTAATACAAACCGTCGTTAAATCCATTGGTAATTTTATTACCGACAAACATTTTTGCTACGTCAACTTTGTCTTAGTTAAAACGTCAGTAAATATATTACTTACGGTTTATCCATTATTACCCAGGATATTTAACCATCAGCTATAAACTAAAATCTTGTAGTGTTAATAAATTTGATATTAATATCAAACCAAACACAAATTAAATTAGATGATGAATAAGTTATAAGCAACTTTGTTAGCAATTAAATAGAAAAATTAAAAAAAAAATAATAAACATGTTCTTTGAAGTTAAAAAAGGGAATTGCACTAAATTAATATACATATTTTCTAATAAAACTTAAAGTATTTAACCAAAGAACAAAAAATTTCTAAAATAATATGAGTGTTTATTTGAGTAACAAGAATTTCATGCTAAACAAGGGAGGTAGGTAGAACTTTAGCAAGGTTATTTCAGACTAAGGTTGTGGAGTACTAAATGAACTCTTTTAAGTTGAAGAATAAAAAATCATAGATATATAATATTATATACTTAATATGGATTATATAATTAGTATGTAGAAATTAAATATTTCAATAATAATATAATAAATTAAATTAAAAGTTTGATGATTTATTAAATCATAAATTATGTTAACTAAAAAATATAATAATAAAATAAATATCTAGTTAACAATAGTTTTTTAAATATTATTGATTATAAGTTATAATATATTATTACAACTATTTAATTAAATAAATTTTTATTAATAAAATTTTATATTATTACTTAATAGATATTTTTGTGAGATTGTGAGGAGGACACCTAGGCTTGTATAGTTAATGTGTGTGCATTTAGGAGTGAGATCTTGTTTATAGGATAAAGAAAAGAAGAGAACCAGTAGAGAATGTTCCTAAGGATAAAGAAAGAGCATATTTTATGAGTGAAAATATAGTTCTATATCTATATCCTTCTAGTAATTAATTTTAATTTTAAAAAATTTAAAGGATTTTCATTATTTTGATGTGTATGATTAGAAACTAAGTACTTTCATTTTAGGTTCAATAATTATTTAATATATTTTTTACGTATTATGATACTATAAAGTTTAATTTCAAAGCCAACTATTAGTTCACTCCTTTTTCATTGAATAGATAAAATGTTTATACAGTTTTTTAAAACATAATGTTACTTATAGCTCTTGATAGAGGAACAATAGGAGAATCCTAATAGAATTTTGAGTTGTGTAGATATACATCTATTTGAAATTTTGCAATCGTTTAAAACATATGTGAGTACAATCCTCTAACTTAGTTCTTGTAAACTATTAGTGAATTAGATTGAAGGAAAAGGCTTTCTAAGATCTTATCAGAGACTAGAGAGTAATTTTTCTTATTTGACAATGCAATATTGATGTGGCTCTTAATAATATTCATAATTAGGAAAAAAATAAAAAAATTAGAGTGTGTTAATCTACTTAATAATCAAATTATTTGTAGAATTTTGGATTTGTATTAACTTGTGATTCATATTGGTTGGATAATAAATAAGGTTAAATTGTGTTAGAAATTAACCTACTTTTAAAATTTTATATGTTACTTTTGGGAATACAACGTTACTCAATATGTATTACTTAAAATGATATGTATAGTTGCATATATCATAAGTAGATGATCAGATATTTGGATTGTACAATTCGAGGTTTAAACACGAATTTAGGTTCTTTGCCTTTGAGAGTAAGGCATTGAGTTGATTTTACTCTTTAGAAATTAATTTTATCTTGCACTATTTGAATTCACAAATTTCCTTCTTATTTTGATATGATATCTTGCTAAAATATTCTTCTAAACATCTTATTGATTAATAAAATGATTTAATAAGAATCACAAGACTAATAATACATCAAAAAATTATATCTGAATCCCAATTATAATTAATAATATATCATTAATGCTTAATACTCAACTTGATTATTATTTATTTAGAAATCACTTATAATAGTGTTTTAATATATATCTATTAGTTTCATTGAGAGAACACCCTAGACTCACTTTCTTTAGAGGATAAATCAATATATAATGGTTATAATTTATCCTCTCCACTCATTAGCTCTCTTTCAATATATGGAAGAATAAAGCCTGATGGAAATTTAGTGAATACCCTATAATTTATGAGTATTGTTACAATGTAAGTGAGATGGATCACATTCAACTTCATGGGATTTTTGTAATTTTCTCAAGTGGTCAGTTTCATTGAGAGCAATATTTAGTAGGTGTGGGTTATTTGTTTGAACCACAAAAATTTTGATGATTTAATAATTAGATGTTCAAATACGATATTAATCAAAATATACTCTCATAAGATAAATATTTCATTCTACAATGGATTCATTCACTAAATAAAAATTTATAATATTACTATTTTGTATAAAAAAAGACTTTTTCACTACCAAACAAAGTGTTAGATAAGATTTTTATTAATATGTGTTATAAGTTTTTTATAAGAACAAGCCCTTGTATTTAGTTATATATTAGATGAGGTTATCTCCTAAGATATTTTCTTATTAAATTAGTGGCTTAGGTCTTTATGAATTTAAAATTTAAATTTTAAAGATTTTTATTCGAATTTTTAATCAATAATTCTTAAATTGGAATATTTTTTTGGAGGCAAAGGAAGAAAGAGGAATATGCTCATATACTAATAGGCTTGAAATTACTCCAATTATTCTAGTGGTTAGGAATTATATGTTTTAATTTGTTTAATTTATTAATTTAAGCCTTATAATCCAACAACATGAGATCATGAAAAGGTCTAAAATGTGAGAGCTTATAACGTCATTAAAAATTCTGCCTCAACACTTAATGCTATGGAGAGATTTACTATCACAATGAGATCTCAAAAATAATCTAATGAATTATAATGGACTTTAATTCATTCTCACTTAGAATTGAAATAAATCTAGCTCTACTGGACTTATAATTCTACTTTGAAAGCTTACTACCTAAACCCACCTAAGCATACTAAATTCATTAGTTTAGTCATATACAATATAAGATATGTTGGACTACTATTTATTGGAATGAGAGAGTAGACTTCTAACTTGACTTCTAAGGTTAAGCTGCCAGGTTTGGAATGGTGTGTAATTGTCCTTGCTAATCTGATAGTTTATATTTTTATCAATATCATTTAGTTACAAAATTTTTTTTAAGACCAAACTGTATGCAACAATTCATGTATTTTTACAATGATTTAAATTCTAATGTCAATACAAATTTCAGCAAACTTTTTAATAAAAATTGGTTTAAATTACCGGTCAGATGCTCGTTTATGTGAAATGGGAATAGTGATAAATCAATGAGTAAGAACATTCAATAATAGTAAAACCATGACTTTTTCCCCTAACTTTTAAAGTAAATATCTTAGATAAATTCATATAGTAAGGTCAAGCCATTTTTTTTATAGTGCTCCAAATAAATATCATTGCATATGCTGAGAAATCATTTATTATGTATATCAGAGTGGCTTTCAATGGGATATTCTATTCTTAACAATATTATGAGTCACCATACATGTTTCACATAATGTTTGAAGCTCATTTACGAAAAGTTGTAAATATACATCAATTTTCCTTAGGGCTAAGTAGATCTAGTATAATCGACATTTAAAACAAAAAAAGCATGGGCAAGGCACATATCAGGTGGTAAGCTTTATGGTGAAATAATCATAGATCAAAATGAGTAGGGTGAAGTAGCCGGACTATATGGTGTTAACCCATTTACAAATAAGCAAAGCCTAAGATACAAGATTTAATAACAAACTTAGGATAACTATAATCAGAATGTTTCTCAGGAATTTTCAACTGTCAAATGACTCAAAGAAATAATAGCACCTAATCTAATCTTGGGTCATATAATATACAGAGTTGTACTCATAGAGACGAATAGCCTTTGAATATGTAAAATGAGCGGTATGTATAAGAGAGGCTAGTTTGGAATATTTTTTGTTGCTTACTTTCCCAACCTTGTCGGCTGAATCAATTAGCACCATAAAATTTGGAATGCATCTCTATTGCATCTATCCTATAATACAATAGCACCATAAAATTTGGAATGCATCTCTATTGCATCTATCCTATAATACAACATGCAACCATTAACACTACAATCCATCTTATCGAAGGTCAACCTTAACTTTGAATATAATTTTTTGTCCTATAAGTGTCTTCTAAAAGTTAATTTTTCATACGGTTTGTCTCCTTCAGTAGCACTAAAGCTTGATTAAACAATTTATGGGCATATTTTAATCTAATTTAGTGCTCAACAATTTAAGTGTTATTAATAACTCTACATGTGTGGTACAACCTTCCCACAAATGCTATTGTGGAACATTTAATAAATCATATAATTTTTATGCTTCGCTATTCAATAGTTGATCATCCGCAAGCATGTGCTCATCAAATTGAGCTCTGCTTGATTTGTAAATTATTTCTTCAAAAATGATAAGATTTTATATATATGGAGGGACAAAACTTTGATGAAGCATCAACATGAATATACGCAACATCTAATTCATAATCTCTATGTGCAGTTCAATACTAATAATTAGGTTGAAAACCCCTTATGATACAAATCCAACTTGAGTTCATATATAACACCAAACCCTTATGTATTTAAATATCTAAAGCCTAACTTTTTAAATTTTACTTTCATAACACCCAAATCTTTTGAGTGACATAAAACATGAAATTAGGATGTCCTAAATTTTCACACATACCCCCAATTCTAATATATTTACATAGCTCAACAAATAAAATTAATTAACTCTCCTACATAAATCGTCGAACAAATATGAAAGAATCATGAGAGAGATTAAAATACGATGGTTACCTGTGATAGAATTTGATCGGGTTCTCAAAGTTAAACCATCGCTGACTTACCAAAATTTTTTATTTTTTTTTATTTCCTTAAGTCTAAGGTAGATTCATCAAGAGCCTTAATAGAAATGAAAAGAAGAAGAAGAAAATGAGACGTTCGTTATCTGGGTTAGGTTTTAAAAGGATTAACAATTAATTACTGTTTAGTCGTTAGAACGTTGCAGTAAATATTAGGCCAATATTTTTCCACTTTTATGTCAATTATAACACGGATGAAAAATTAACCATTACTTTTGTTGCACAAAGCGATTGAATTTATCACCTCAAAATTT
The DNA here is from genome assembly GCA_022702705.1 of Papilionanthe hookeriana x Papilionanthe teres. Classification (NCBI taxonomy): domain Eukaryota; kingdom Viridiplantae; phylum Streptophyta; class Magnoliopsida; order Asparagales; family Orchidaceae; genus Papilionanthe; species Papilionanthe hookeriana x Papilionanthe teres. The sequence goes on from CM040426.1 coordinate 21,519,241, forward strand.
GGCTGCTAAACTATATAGCTACAATTTATATAGCTAGATATCCAGCTGAAAAATTCAGTTGATAAATTAGCAGATAAATTGGGTTATTCATGTAGTGTACGAAGTTACACAATGTTTAATCTTCCTTGCTAATATTACTGGTTAACCCTATATTTCCAGGATTTTTGGTGCTAAAAGGGATGCTACATTAGAATCTAATAAATAAATAAAATATATATTTATTATAAACACATGGAAAATGATCAAAATACATTTGGTTTGCTGCCGTAGGTGAGTGCGTTGAAGACCTTACTAAATGGAGAAGTCATCAATCATGGACAGACAAGTTTTTTTGTGATCCTAGGCAAATAACCTTATATTAAGCTAGTACTCTAGCTAATGGGTACGTGTTTCACATCTTGAGCGCTTTGGTTTGGGAAATTATTGCATACGGATAACGTACGCAGCGCTGCGTAAATAACCAGCGAATGACCTCTTAGGTTGTGTATTTCAAGAATATTGGAAGGTTCTTAGGACGTTATTGAGGCATTAATTCACAAAATCTCCCAATAACCCTCTAATAACGTCCCAATAACCTCTGCGGTTTCACTTTTATATTTTTTATATGTTATTCAGGGTTTTGTGAGGTTATTGAGACATTAACTCAAATAACGCTGCAATAACTTCCTAATAACCTTTCAATAACCTTTGCGGTTGCATTTTGATGTTATTCATAGGGTTATTATGGGTTATTCGCTGGTTATTTGCAGAGAATGTACACAGCGTGCGTACGTTGTCCGTATGCAATAATTTCCCCTTAGGTTCGGGTGAGAGACGTCAAAGTCCACTAGATTAGGGAAGTTCCCCTTTGAGTATGGGTCCTTAGGAATTTTGAGCTTGGGTCCTTGAGATTGGGCTAGCGCCCTTTAAAATTGGGTCCTTTAGACTGGGCGGGTCATTGTGAGCCTCTGTGATGTGATTTTGAGAGCTTGGATAAATGGTTTTAGAGAGCTTGGAATGAGTTCCTAGTTAATACTGGTTTCACTGTATTTCATTGGCTAAAACCATGCATCTGGATATATAACTGATAAATACTATATTTCTAGTAAACTAGAAAATCATTCATCTTATATTTTAACTAATATAAACAACTAAAGAAGAATATCACTAGATTGAGGTTTTTTGGCACAAATGCATATTGGTTGATATTTGCTCAACTAAAACTATTATCAATATATTAATCAAAATAAGTTTATTTTGTAGAATAGAAGTTCAAATTTCTCTCAAGCAAGGCATCAAAGAGGTTTACGTTATACAGTGTGTACTAAGATTCAACACGCCTAACAAGGATAAAACGCAAAGAGCCTGCCTAAAATTATTTCATATATATTTTTAAATATTTATTTAGCGTATTAATCACAAATTATTATTTCTATTTTAAATAATCGATTTTTTCTAAAAAGAAGGAAAATATATTATAATTTTTGAAATTCTACATATATTTATTTTATATCAAAATTTAAATAAAAGGAAACATAAGAATAATTAAATAATCCTAAAATGGATCCCTAACAACTTCTCAAATAAAAAATTCTTAAAATGCTGATAAACTGTACTGCATACGCGCTCTCATGAAGAGCATCACCATTTGTCATCCGCTTTTATGACTTGTCTTCAATGATTTCTGCTCTATCATACACTAAATACCAAATAATAATATTCTATTAATACATGTTCCTAACATCAAAACTTTAGATAAATTTTTTTATGCTAATGTGGGCGAGCATACCCAAATTTATTCGGGCACGTAACGGCCACTTTAGTTGTTTGCTATTAAAAAACAAGTTTATCCTTCCCTAATCAGCTTCGTTTGATCGGAGGCATCTATTAAAAAAAAATTGTCCTATGAATTATTTGCTTGATTTATATTCTGGATATTGAATGGTTATAGAAGCTGTAGGTTAATCACAAGTAGAACCATAGTGATTAGTGATTACTACTTTTTTATGGCAACAAATGAATTTTTAAATCAACCAGTACAGTTCTGATCAAACTCAATTAATTCAGTTGACCAACATTAAATTGAACTGAACAAAATCAAAATCAACTGAAACTGACACAATTAAGGTATGGTTCAAATTTATAATCATGTATATTTAAATACAACCAGGCAAATTATTTTATGGAAGCAAAGGGTTTGATTAGCAACGTTTTTAACCTTGGAAAAGTTCTTAAGCGTAAAGCATAATTCATGTTTTCTTATCCATATTAATAATTTATTTGCCCATTCACATTTAGAAAGATTTTGGAGTAGTTAACTTTAACAGAATATCTTGATCTGTAATATTTGATTTCTCTAATTTTTGCACTGTTTATCACACCTTTATATTTTGGTTCATTTTATTATTGTAATATATAAGTGTGGAACTTTTAAATGTTGACAACATATCATTGCAATTGTTTTATGATTATAAATTGTCCTCTTGAAAGAGCCTACTAATTAGTAGAAAATTTTGATCGATGTTTTGTATGACCTAAAATATTGACTTTGTGTTTTTAACAATATAATATTTGGCATTACATAAAAAACAACTTTTTTTCCTTACTTTGGAAACAAATCATGGAATCATTTTTTTAAATGTCTCTATATATCCTGTTGTTTTTTACGAGTGTGTCAACAATTTTTCTTTTCTTGAAATTGGAGAACTGCTTTATAAAAATTGCGTTCTCGTCAAAATTTCATAACTTGAGCATCATCTAGATGAACATTAATTATTTTCCGCTCAAGGACTTCACAAGTTAGAAAAAATAAAATATTGCATTCCATGATTTTTTATGTTCACCCCCAACAAGCCAACTATATATAACGAAGTAGTAACTATAAAACCAATATCAAACTATTTTTTAATAATAAAGTGAAATTACAAATAATCCGTTAGAATTTGATAACTTAAGCTTTAGTGGTAGGAAATGCATGGTGTGTTGTTCGATGAACCTAAACCTACTACAACATATTCTTCCTCAGCTTTAGAAGAACTCGACTCTGAGTTCTATTGTAAGGACATTATCTGGTGGGTCGTATTGGTGGATGTCTCTAATGTTGAATGTGGATGATATGTTTAAATCAAACAGTAAAGCAACAATGTAATAAGTATTTCCATTGATTTTTTTCATAATAGGAAATGCACCCAATTTATTGGGCTTGAGCTTTGCGTAACTACAAACCAGGAACTCTTTTTTTTTATAGGTATAACATGACAAGGTATCTTACATTAAATTCTTTGTAAATCTTTTTCGTATACACAAGTTGCTTGTAGTTTTGCGCACTATTTTCTATAATCGATGTGTAATAAAGAACAAGGATTCCAGTGTGTTTCCATTTCAAATAGAGAAGGTTCGCGTTATCTATGGTATTATTTGGCACTTTAGTATACACAATACTAAAAGGAGAGTATCCATTATATCTATTTGTTTCTGAATTATAAGAAAGCTCATCTAGGATTAACACTTCATCCCATTTTTTTTGGTTGGTCTCTAGATAGACAACACATCATATTGTTTAAGATCTTTTTATGATGCTTTCTTTGTTGGTTTGTTATGTGATGGTAAACTGAGCTCATTAAAAGCTTTGTAAGCTTTGTGTGTATATGTTTTCATAACTCATGCTAAAAGAAACTCGTGAACTTAGCATCTCTATCTAATGTCAAGCTCCTTAGCAATCCATGGATAATTTCATTTATAGAGCAAAGATGAGTGATATTAGAAGCTTCAAAGTTTTTTTGCCAGGAAATATAATATTAAGATTCTTAAGATTAGTCCATTAACATCATGACAGAATCAATACTTTTTGGATCTTTGATAATTCGAGAATAAAATTGAAACTCAGGTCCTCAAAACGTTATTCAAGAATATGTAATGATAAATATAAAATCACTATTTTGTGAAGCCCTTTATTACTTTGAAATATAGCACAACATTCTATGAAGCAACAAACACTCCTATGTAGTCAGTCCTAGAAGAAAGAAGTAGCAACTAGAGCTATAGTCTGATTGTGTCTAGTGTAAGCATCCAACCCACAAACACACATGACATGAATGACATGAACTCATAAAGATGTATTAGGAATTCAAAATTTGTTGCCTCGGGACAAAAATCTTGATTAATTTAGCATTTTACAAAGAGTGACTTATCAATACAACTCTATCATTGTTGGCAAAATATTCATCTTTGTTGTATTGTTCTTTGATGGAATTCATCTCTGTAGGTACAATTCTAACAAACATTAATAGACTAAATCCTGGATTAAGAGCATCTGCCACATTATTTCTCAGCCATGATTTATATTTGAGGAAAAAATTAAATTTTTACATGTAAATGATCCACCTCATATTTATACATCTTAATTTCTTTCGATTTTGTAAAACTTGTAAGGCTATATAATCAGTGTATACAATATTTTAAGTTTTATTAGGTAGCTTTAATGCACAAAATTTTAAAGCTCTTACTTTGACAAACAACTTCTATTTATATCTAAATATGGGACCTCACATTTTGTCAACCCTTCCCTTTAGCTTTCATCCAATCTCATCTGGACCTGGAACCATTTCTTAGTTTCACATAATAACTGGACTGAATACAGATAAGCCAATAAAAGTAAATTTTGTGCAAACTCTAATTTAAATCTAAAACTGAATTCTAACAGAATAAAATAAGAAATTAACCAATTTATAATGGAATTAAAAGCAACTAACTTTCATCAAACCCTAAAAATGAACTATAAATTTGCTTAATTCAAATACACCCAAAATTATATTTTTAAACACATATCATCATAGTGCTTGAAATTTCATTATAAAACTTTTATGATATTCATTATCGCATGAGAAATACATGCATACAGATTTGATGAAGATCGAAGATAGTTTTATCTAAAACTTATTACTTCAAGTTTTCATGCAAAAAAATTAAACTTATATAAATATTTTTAATTGAAGCATTACTTTTGAAAATGGATTGCACAAGTGCCTCTGTATTGAAAAAACCATCCAAATGAGCCCATCGTATCCAAATCAAGTTTCATTGGGTTGTATGTCAAGACTATGATAATAGAGATGATAGTTGGAATAATCATAACTATGATCATAGGAATAACCATGAAAATTCCTCAGATTAGATCTAAATTAATATCAAACACAATTTGATGTAAAGTTGAACTAAATTAATGAATTTAATTAATTTACATTACATTAAAATTTCCATCATAAATTCTTAATTTTTTCTCTCACCTATAACGTGGCCCACCTTTGACTTCAAATTCCTTAAGATATGACGCACCTTAACCAAAACCAACTTCACCATCATGATCTCTTAATTTTTCTCAGTTAAATGAGGCAAGGTAAATTTTATTCCCATAATCACCCAAAGTGGAGCCTACTGGTCTCACTTCTTTCTCTCTCTCAGGCATTCTGATCTGAGAGACAACCAGCCTCATGAATCCCACCAACTGTTTGGGTACAACCTAAATGACACATTACTTCACCTATTTCTGCTCAAAATTTGATCTCCATCCTCTCCTAATCTCAGAAGTTTCTAGTTCTCGACATTAAAAGGGATGCCTCAGTTAGAAAGAGAAGATGTTCAATTTTTTCTTCCTTTCTATATGGCTGAAAATCATCTTTTTTCTCCTGTTTTTCCTTTAGCTGAAAATCCTCTGTCCCTTTTCCTCTCTTCGCCTTAGCTAAATTCATTCCATGCCCTCTCCTTCTTTCACCTCTTAGTCAAAATCCTAAGGAATACTACTTCTTCCTTGATCTAAATAAACTAGAGCAAAAGACATCCTTTCATCTCTTCATCCAAGAGAGAAATGTGAGACATATTCACTCATTTTTATTTCTTTTATTAATTTATTTTGTTTTGTTTTATTTTCTTCTACTAAGAAAATTTCTTCGTGTCCTCTCTCTCCCACCAAACGCTCTTCATCACATATAATTTCTCTCGTTTTTCTACCCAAGGTTGAATACCCTAGGACTTACATTCATCTTTTCCTTTCCATGGCCAAAATATACACACACTCACATACACTTCTCTCCTTCCTCTACTATTGGTTTGTACCCTAACATAAACACACACATCAAACTAATTTACTAATGGTTGAGACACTAATATTTAACCACATACACATCTTTTTTGTCCATAGGCTAAAAATCTCACACAAAAATTCTTCCGATCTCCACATCTTCTTCCTCCTTCCACCATGGCTAAAAAACTCTCCCTGACTCCTTGTCTTACTCCTCACTTCCATCATGGAAGAAGCCTAACAATTATCTTGCTCTCCTTCTCCTTATCCCAACATGGCCAAAACCCACCATTTATCTCTGTCCTTCACCCTCTCTTCCCATGTACAAAAAATACACACTCACACATACCCTCACCCTAACATCTTATCTTCCTCATGGACAAGAACACAATCTACACACATCATCACATCCTCTCTTTCCCATGGCCAGAAACAAAAACTCACACACACCCTTAAATCCACTCTTTCCCATGGTCAAAATCACACATTTACACTCCCTCACATCATCTCTTCTTAACGGTTGAAAACACACACTCACACACACCCTCCTTTTCTCTTTCCCACTTGGTTAAAGCACATCTCGGGCCTTCTCTTGCTCTTCTGATTATCACATTGGATAAACCATATATCCTTTCAAATCTTCTCTCCATCACCAAAACTTATTCTAGGCATTAGGCTTAGTTCTTAAAATAAAAAAAAGATTTCACATGTGTAGTAACTAAGTTTCATGAATTGGTATACCAAACCATAAATAACTTTTCTTATATGTGTATTCCATGTATTTAAAACTCATATTTAGGGTATTATCTTTATTTTATTCTTATATGTGTATTCCATGTGTTTAAAACTCATGTTTAGGGTATTTAGACTTTCTGCAATGTTGATATGCGTATTCCATGTGTTTATACTTCATGTTATTTTTATATGTATATTTGATATGTTTATAGCTCATGTTTAGGATATTTAGACTTTATGTTATGCTTATATGTATTTTTTGTGTTTAGGACTCATGTATATGGTATTTAGACTTCATGGATGTATTACATGTTTAGAACTAATGTTATAAGTCTTTAGATCTCATGTGATGTATTCCATGTTTAGAATTCATGTATAGGGTATTTAGATTTAATATGATGTATTCAATATTTGGAATTCATGTTTTTGGTATTTCGACTTCATGTTATGTAGTCCATGTTTGAAGATCATGTTTAGGGTATTTAGAATTAAGTGATGTTTACGTGCAACCTAAACATATATTATATGATGTTTATGTGAAAGCACTTAAATCCTTATGTAATATTTCAAGTGTGTTTGTGCATATCCAAAAATAATAGAAGTTGTGGTTTAAAGCACGTTACCAAAAATCATGCAAGTTTCAATTTAATGTGCTCATCTATAAATCATTTAAGTTGTGGTTTAACACACCTTACCAAAAATCATGAAAGTTTTAGTTTAATGTTAATTACCAAAAATCATTCAAGTTGTAGTTTGATGTTCTCATCCAACAATATGCAGGTTATGGTTTATTGTGCCTTATTAAAAATCATTGAAGTTGTGGATTGATGTGCTTAAAAAAACCATGCAATTTGTGGTTTAATGTGCTGATTCAAAAATATTGCAAGTTATGATTTAATGTGCCTTACTAAGAATAATGCAAATTGTGGTTTAATGCACCTTAACAATAAATCATGTAAGTTTTGGTTTAATACGCCTTACAAAAAATTTTGCTAGTTGTGGTGTTTGTGTAGTTTTATGGAAAAGCTATTCATGTTGTATTGAAGATTAAAAAAAATGTGTTTCTTATGTAATTAGATTATGGTTTGCAAGTTTCTAGTTCTAAGACAAGACAACTTACAAAACTCATATCTTAAGTTATAATAATTTAAATGTATTTAATAATTTAAATACAAAATTACTTGGAAATTTCAGGGAAGAAAAAAAAATTTATAAGAGATACATTGAACTGAATTTGCTATAAAATAAAAAATTTATTTTAACAAAAATACATATAAACTAAATATAATTTAATGTAAATACCAAGCTAAACCTTTTTAATTAAAATTTCTCTAATTAACAAAACTTAATTAAAAAAAATAATAATAATCATCAAAAAATAACCTAATGTTCTCTTTTAAAACAATATTATTTAACTAGGCTCTAATTAACATAACTTGTGTTTTATATGGAAAAAACTGTTACGTTAAAAAAAACAACTAATTCTCTTTTAAATTAATTTTTAATAAGAGGTAATGTAATGTTTAAATTATGCTTGGAAGCAATGTAACGTTAAAGTTATTTATAGCTCAACGTACTTGACTTGTATAAGAATAACTAAAAGAGTTTTAAGTTATTAACTTTTTTCAAGCCTTTAAAAAAATCCTTGTAAAAGTCTTCAAACCTAATTTTTTTTTTAAGAAAAGAAAACCTCCTTGGCTTGCTTTTCCAATAGATTATCTTAAGATTTAAATCAAATTTCTAAGTCAAAATTATGTTTTCTCTCTAAAAGAAAAAGAGGTGTAAGTTTTTCATAATCTAAGAAATGCATTTTAAATGTAAAGTCCACACAAAAATTACAAGTTCATATGTATATTTGTAAATTTCCATAAAAAAGTTTGCAAGTTAAGTCTAACATGCAAACCCTAACGTATACTTTTGCATTTATTATTCAGTCCATAAACATGATTTACATTTAAATAATTAAATTATTTTGCAAGACAAATACATATTATTGCATCTACACACACACACACACACACATATATATGTAGATATATATATATATATATATATATATATATATATATATATATATATATATATATATATATATATATATATATATATATATATATATATAGACTGGGGATCAAAAATATGTTGTAGAGCACTATCACCTTCCATGTCATTATTTATTTGGAGACATTTTCACAATATTTGACCTCTTCATGATATTTTAAATTTGAAGGTCCTAAGATTGGCTTCTCAGTTCCCTTCATGTAAGGGGAATAAGAAACAACTAACCATCTTTTCTTTCATTGCTCGTATTCTATTCAAATATGGAAAGCTCTTGGGCATCATTTTGAAACAATAACACCCTCATCTTGGAGGGATTTGAATGCATGTTTTGACACTTATATTTTACTTGATTTGGATGTCCTGAAATTCTTGTGAGCATAGAGGAGCCCCTATAGTTATTAACTTTAATGTTTCATATGTTTTGGCTTATGTTTGTAAAGACTGCATACTTAATAATGATGGAATTGCTGGTGTTCACTCCATCCTGTCATCTGGGTCTGCTTTGAGTAAAGCCGTTGTATTATATATTTTAGTTAAATGGTGCCCTTCTCTTTCTGGGTGGGCGAAGTTTAATACAAATGGTAGTTGGAGCAAGTATGTGGCTGGTGTGGGGAGTATTTTTAGAAACAACTTTGGGAATTTTTTGGGTTTTTATTCTTCTCCTTTTTGTGTTGTTTCCCACATTGAAGCTGAATGCAGGGTTGTCATGTTAGCTTTGAACATTGTTATTACTTCTAGTTGGACTTTGCTGCACATTGAAACATATTCATCTATACTTTTGGAGCTACTGCTGAAGAAAAATAGGCCACCTCGGAATATGGTTGTTTAATATGGAATTACATTGATAAATTTAATATTACTTGGTGTTTTATATATAAAGAAGGAAGCCTGCGTGCACATTGGTTGGCCAGAGAAGGTGCTGAAGAATTTACTGTGGGGACTTCCCCCCTTTGGAGCTAAGGAGACTACTGGTTGAGGACCCTTTAGAGCTCCCCTACCTCAGATGCTGATCTTTTCTATCTTGGTCTAATTTTTTGGTTCTTTTGGATATTGTGATTTTAGTGTGAGTTGACATGGAGTTAGAACCTTAGGTTTTTTTGGTCAGTTGTATTTTGGGTATGGATGGATCTACCTGTATAAACACTTTAATTTTTACCAATTATTAAAAAAGTTCCCTATGACGTTTCAAAAAAAAAATTCTAATGTGTTCAAAATTCTTTTGGAATGAGAATATAAAACTTCAAATATTTAATCATGTTAATAAAACATAAGTGGTAAATATAGAAGTAACCAAATAATTAGTATACATGTGAAACCCTTATTTATATTAAATATAAAAATCTATAAAAATAAACATAATTCCAAAATAAAAATATCAAACTAAAAAAAAATAATTTAAAACTAGTAGGAAAAAATTTTCTCCGTTCACCTTGTTGATAAGGTTAACCTTAAATTCCATTCTTTGACTGAGTCTAGTTTTGAATAAATTTCATCTTATTCTCACTAAGATTAAGTGATTTGAGAGTTAACTTCATGCTGACATCTTCTTCGTAATGAAACTAGAAGAAATAATTGTTCCTTAACCTAATTTTCTCCTTTGAAAATTTAATGAATTTATAAAATTAAAATCTAAATTGATTGATTGTTGATATTCTACTAGTGATTTAATTACAAAAAGATGTATTATGTACAAAATTTTTTTTTCATTGAACCCAATCTTAATTCACAACTATTTAATGACTCCATCATTAACATTGGCTAGGGTTTTCATAATTACAATACAATTGATGATATTCCTATTATTTTTATAAGATAAGGTTAGTACCAAGCATTAATGGGCTAAAATTCTAATCTTTGGGAACCTTAAAACTTGTGGCTTTCTAAAAATACTAAAAAAAGCAAATATTACCTAAAATTTCCAATATTAAATAAGTTTGAGATGGAATAAATTTTATTTTATAACTTATACCAAACTCATCTCTTGTTGAAGATAATTCTCATAATTGTGATACTTGAAGAGGAGAGAAACTTCGATTCCTACTAAGATTGAATATATATTTTATAATTTTCTTATTGTCTTATCACTTAATATAGAAGGTAAAATATAAAATATAATTGTTGGCTTTAATGGAGAATCTACGCCTTTACAAAATGTTCCCATATGGGGCAGGTTTGTAGATGGCCAATGTTATATATGAAGATTCAACTCATAAGAAACAATCAATATTATCTTAAGGAAATTCTTAGGATATTATTCCTTTGATAGAAGTTTACTCTTTTATGATTAAAAAATTAATCCTTAATGATAGTTTATCTATTCTCCCTCTTTCTATTTCTATAAATTGGTTCGCTCAATCTATTTTAATTTCTGTTGATTTGGGTATATCCATCCACATATCAATTCAAATTAATGTTTCTTGAAATATAATAAAAATATAATTTAAATTAAAAATATTATTTGAAATCTGTTTGAAAGAAACTTGAAATTAAAGAGTTATCTTTTGAGATATAAAAAAAAAGAGAAAGGAAAGAAGAAGAAATGAAAAGAAAACAAAATAGAAATAAAGAAAGAAAAAATAAAAGAAAGAAATGAAAAAAAAAGAGAGGTAAAAAAAGGACATTATCAATTCATTCATAATATGTTGATAAATATGACAGATAAAGATTTGGATCTAAGTCAAAAACATTCAAAAGTTTATCAAATATGATAATTTTTTACTCCAACTTAATTATTACTAAACTATTTTTAAAGTGGGAGTTAAAGTCATCGTCCCATACAATATTTTCAATGAATCTCCAAAAAATTCATCACTGTACTAAGTTTCTATGGAATTTTGAAGCAAATATCAAATTTAAGAAAAAAAAAACCTTTTATAGCACATCCTGAAAAAAACTAGAAATGAGCTAAAAGGAATCAACTAAATGAGGGATAGTGTCCTTGATATGCCTTTTGATTTTCACTTTTAAGTAAATATGAAGCCAACTAACTTGTTAGGTAATATTGGAAACTTAGGAAATTTTTTCATGTAAGTTGAAACTATACATGAGGACTACCCTATGAGTGACAATCCTAGAACTCAAAGTATAACTTAATGTACCATAACACAAATGAAGCTACTTGATGTACATGCATAGATGTTGCATTCAATATTCTCATCTATGAATAAAAATTTGATGCCATAGAATGAGAAATATATTGCATGTTGTACTCTTATAAGGATTTTTAACTATGAGGCTATACCTTTTGAGCCTTATAAAGGTTGATTTATAGCTATCAACTTGTCATGACCTGAATGCTATTCATGCTTCTTCATATCACATGGAGGAATATGTTGATAATTTGGTCTAGAAAATGGGAAAATAAACTTTGGTATTTCAAGAATTATTTTCAAGAAGTTTTGCTACTAGAATTTATAAATGAAATCTATAAAATACACTTTCAATAATTAACTTTATATAGGTTTCTTGGATTTTCAGTGTATCTTTGTAGAATCAAGATTGATAGTATTCATATATACATGATATTAGAAACCCAACCTTCAAATAGCTTAACATGGTTTAGAAATCATTATGGGCCAGTGTTCCTTAAAATAAATATTTTATATTACACTCTTGTGATATGTTTCTTTCATTTAAAATATCAATGTTCTCTATAAAGTTTGAATAGTGTTTTAATGACACCACTTGTGTTTGTTGTTCTTATTCTAAGGAATATTACTAGTCTTCCACATCTTATATTTTTTAAGTTTTAAATAACATTACAAGTCTCTAAATGATGGTCAATTAAAAATATTAAAAATAGTAAAACACAAAATTAGAAAAGCAATAGTACTCAACTTCAATCTTGTGAAGATGAAAGATAAAGCACAACACATTATTTTTATAAAATTAACACTAATCATAATGATAGAGAAGGCATTCCACTTAAAATTTTCTTTCACGACCCTAGAAAGAGTCTGATGAACATTGAATCTCAGAATCTTCAAAGCAAACTTGGATTATCAATGCTTTAAATTTGTTATCAAACTTGAATTAAACTGAGCTTAATTAAACTTCAAAATCTTAAACATAAAATCATTTTATCTTTAATTAAAAATAATATAAAATTTAATCGTTAATATTGACACTGGATTCAAAACGTTAATTTAAATAAATACTAAAATCCATTAAACAAAAGATATTTAAAATTTTTAAGCAATACCTAAATTCAAATTTAAAAGATTTTTTTTAATCATTCTAAGATCAAGCTTCCTAACATCATCCTTATACTATTTCAATGTTATTTAGGTGAGATGTAATATTCCTTAGGGTTTCCTCTACCTAATACAACTAAAAACAAATCAAGTGCCCCACGAGTGGAAAGACTCATCAACTGCCTTAGGAGTGGAAAAACACATAAATTGTCTCGAGAGTGGTAGAACTCATTAACTTTCTTAGGAGTAGCAAGTCTCATCAATTGCTCCAGGAATGAAAAATTTATCAACCGTCTTGGTGTAGGATATCTAAAGCCATAATATTATTCAATAAAATGATGTGTTTAGGGTTCATCGCATTTATTGTGCTTTGAATTGTCAGTAGGTTAATTCCTTGCCTACTAAATTTTTGATAGGTGTGAGTCCCCACTGTCCTTTTGTAGTCCTTAAACACTATGAACTTAAACAAAAAATCAAACTTTCTAGTCTTAGTACACAAAGCTTAACTAAACTGTCCTTATACTTTTTTCTTTAAAGAAATGAAGCATAACAACACTCTTCTTATGCAATTCAAACTTTTCAGTTTATTGGATATGAAGCTTAACTGGATCATCCTTAGACATTTTTCCTCACAGAATGCGTAATTACACCATACATAGGCAATCAAAAACATTCTAGTATGTAGGACACGAAGCTTAACTACACTATTTTTAGAATTTTAGCCTTAAAGATATGAAGCATAACAACACTGTTTTTATACAATCCAAAACTTTCCAACGCATAGAAAATGAGGCTTGAATAAACCATCCTTAGAATTTCACTTAATGAAAAAGTATAAAAAAATAGCTTATGGCAGTTCAAAACTCTTTCGGTCTATAAATAAAAAGCTTAACTACACCATCTTTAGATTTTTCGCATGAAAGACACTATGGATAACAACACCATCTTTAGGCTTTCAAAAGTTTTAATAAATAGGACAAGAAGACTAATTGTACCTTCTTCTGAATCTTTATCTTAAAGTCACAAAGTGTAATTCTTTAGGATTCCATTTTCATTGTACCATCCTTCGATTGCTCTGACTACTTTTCTACGTTTGGTACAAGTTCCTTAATGGATTCTTTTCATAAAAACCTAAATTACACTTTCTAGGGGAAATTTATCTAGATCTCCAACATGAGTCATAAAACCTAACGGCACTTGGCCTAGAAACATTTGGCCACTTTCTTATATTTATGAATTTCTTTTATTTCCTATTGTGTGCCTGCATGCTTGAATTGTTTTCTTGTTACTTTCCAGATTTGGGATGCCACAAAAATTACAATCTAGGCTCATTAAGAACCCTAAAAATTATAATTCTTTCTCTATGAAAATCCTACTAAATGATTAAGATAATCAAATTTTTAGGGTTAAAAGATTCAGGATTTTCAAAATTTATCTTTTACTTTTCTACATGGACTTCGGGCTAGCTTTAAAATGGTTTGCATAACATGGATATCACTGAAGTCATTCTAACATGGCCTCCATAATAAATAAAGACTGATCTAGAGAACTGCATCATGTTGTATGTCCTGAGGAGAAGCTCATGTGCTTCTCCAACCCGACTGGGCCGACATAACTTTTTACATAGGTAGTTTTCTAGTGCTCCTAGGGTGTCAGAAGGCTACTTGACCTAGACAAGGTGTAAGTCCTTGTTAGAGCAGTTTCAAATTTGTAACTGATCCTCCCTCTCTTTCCTTTCCCATGGCATCCTTTTCACTTTAGCGGGAATAAGTCCCACCTCCTCCAGTTCCAGCTTATAGTCATAAGGTAGAGTTTCCTCCCTTTAACCTTAGGGCTATTGAGGTCCACCATGGACGATGTAATTTATAGACTACTGACCAGGGATCTCTGGACGTGTTGGGTCGACTACCTTTATAGCTGGGTAAACTAAGGGTCCTAGTAGCTTGGCATGACATACCTGTATTACTCCAACTAGGATACCTTTACCTTCTAGAGATTATTCCTCCCTTCCTTTATCTACCTCTGTTGAGCCCTCTCACACCTTTTATCTTTGCTGATATCATCATGATGACCCGATGCCGATGATCTGCCACTCGTTTTGAGATATGATGATTTGTCCTCTACCCTTATGGCTCGAACGTGCTTTGACGTATTAGGCTATTTCCATAAGATGATTATGGCCAATTCATGGATTCTGTGTGTATGAGATGCTACCTATTTGGATGTGAGATATCTAATCTCTGACTAATGATTTAGCAAGAGATTTGAAGCATCAAGCCATATCCACACGGAATAACATTCCCTTGCTGGCCTATTTACCCAGTTCTACAATAATACAAGCGAAACCCCTTTTATTGGGAGTATTCTTGTGTATCCACCAAGATGTAATTAACTAAGTAGGATAAATCCCCTTGGGAGTGATCTTAACCCTGGAATGGGAACCTATACTTGACTCCTAGTTTTGGGTAGTTGATCCACCTAAAAATAACATATTTTTAGTGCATATTTTATAAATTTTTTATGTACATTTTTTATGATATTATACTTTAAAGGAAGGTATTTTGCATGTTTTTGGTTTTAAGCATATGGAATGGGCATTTAGAAAAAATGAGGAAAAATAGAGCAAAATGGGCAAATATAGGTGGCGCTATAGCTCCACCCATGGCCCTAATAGTGTTATACTCCAACAAGATGGGCGCTATAGCGCCCTAGACTGGCGCTATAGAACTTGAAATTACCTTTCAAAAAGATCCAATGAATTTGGCCTATTTTTGGAGGGGTTTTTGAAGCAACCCATGGTTACCTTCTGTTTTCTATTAAATGAGAAGGATTTGGCCGAATTTAGGGACCTTATAGAGCCTCAAAGCTTCAATTAGGCGGCAATAGTAAATTAGGGTTTCCTTATTTTGTGTTTAAGTTAAAGTGTGTTTTAGTATGCTAAAGTTTGGAGACTGCTTAAAGGAAACTTCAGAACTTTGCGTTGGGAGAGGACATAAGGTACTTTGTATTTGTGTTTAAGTTTTTGTTATAAGACTTGGATTAAAATGCAAATGTTTTATTTTTTTTAATCTCCCTGCATTTTGAGTAATTCCCTTTCTTTCTCTTTGCATATGGGAATTAAGCTTGTGGGATGAAAATGATCTTAATACTTCTTTTTACTCTTAAAGATTGTGATGATATTTTCATCGAATCTTCATTTACCTTACAAACTAACCACTTGTGAGGTTAAAATACGTTGAGAAACATAATGACCTGGGAGGGCTATGTTTTCACCAAACTAGTGGATACCACACTTCATTCTAGGCAGAGTGACACGCCAAAAATATATACGCTTTTTGCTTTATAATTTTACTTATTTTTTATGATATTACACTTTAAAGTAAGGTATTTTGTATTTTTTTTGCTTTAGGTACAAGAAATGGTGATTGGAGGAAAAGAAGCAAAAACAGTGCAATTTGGAGCAAAAATGAGCAAGAAAACAAATTTTGGCCTAACACCTTTCGATAAGTCTTTCTATGCTTAATCTCTTTTACTCTTCTTGCATATTTTTGAATAAGATTACACTTTAAAGAAAGATTGTTTTTATGCTTATTTTATAGGGTTATTTGTTAGGAACGCAATGCAACTGAAACGGGGCGAATCAGAGCTAAAACGGAGCCAAACGAAGCAAAATGGTGGAGTTGTGCAGAATAGGGAGCCAGCGTCGCTAGGAACCCACGACCATGATTTTTTTGCGCCGGCAGTGCCAAGTACGGCGCCGGCGGTGCCAGGAGCGGTTATTAGCCAAATACATTGAATCTAGACACTTTTTGGAAGGTTTCTTCATGCACGTCTTGGGAAATTCTTCCCTACACTATTTTAAACCTAATTTGAAGCCAAAAAGAGGGGTGTAGAAGTTAGAAAAACGTAGAGAATGATTAGAGATCTTAGAATAGGAGTAGAAATGTAGATTTCTATCTTTTTGAAGAGATTGGAGAGGGAATTTTGAGAGAATATGTAAGGGAATGTTCTAGCATTGCATGGATCAACGGGAGACTTTGTGTAGAAGATTTTCATCTTTCTTTCGAGGGAAAAAAAGCTAAGTATTGGGCTCTTCATCATCTTATGGTTTTGTAAACACTTATTTTGTGGATTTGCTTTGAAATGAAGTTTTCCGTTGTTTTTTCTTCGTGCTTTGTGATGTCTTTCTCTTACTCTTTCTTCTTCTTTTGAAATAATGACATAAGAAGATTATGTCATTGTTTTCATTCTACTTTTCTTTTGCAATGAGTAGGATTCATGTTTAGGATATTGGGATGCTTGCTAAAATAAGTTTTAATTATAAATGTGATGGTTTTTACTTGCACTTCATTTACATTACAATAAAGGCCTGTTGTAGTGTTAAAATTTGTTGTAATTGCATCGACCTGGAAGGAGGTGTAATTCTCAACAAAGTGGAACCACATTCATTGTCCGTGAATGAATTGCGTAGTTCATGGGGATTGAGTGCAAATAAATAGGGAAATGTATTTTGATGGGCTTCAAATTGGAGATTTCAGGGTTGTTGACCTCATTTTTGATGAGGTCTCCTCTTCTCTCTTTAGTATTTAGGATCTAGCCTTAGGCTTTTCCTTTGATTATCTTAGAGGACTAGAGATGGAACCTACCCCTTTAAAAACTCAACCACTTCTTAACTCCCTGCAAACCCCACAAGCTTGATTGTAAACCCCTAATCACCTAGAGGGTTGAGATCAAGTGTGGAGGTTTAAATGATGAGTTCCCTATAGGACTCTTTGGCCTTAGAATCACCCTGGGTGGCCTGGTCTGGTGAGGGCTGACTTACACATACACTACACTCTCACACACACATTCCAAATCTTAAAACCCATACTCTCACCCAACTTGACTTCTTGACTCATGTAGGTAATTCACATGGATGGTCCTTAACCCCTAAGCCCCTAGCTAAGAGGGTTAGGAACAACATAGTGAATGCCTCAAATGAGTCCTCTCATGGCTCCTATGGGCTTAATATGGCTTCATGGCTCAACCAAAATATTTCCATTTCACTCACACTTGCTCAATTTTCATTTTTCCAAAATTTCAATTTTTGACCCCCGGGTCCCCGGACCCACCAAACCTACCAAAAGCCCTTGAAACTACCCAAAACCACCAAAATTTCCAAATCACCCAAAACTTTTCCAAAATCAACCTTGAACATTTCCCCACCAATCAAATTGATCATTTACAGCCAAAAATACCAAAATTTCCAAAAATACCCCCAATACCCTCCAAATTACCAGAATGCCCCTCTTGGCCCAAAAATTCAAAAATTCAAAAAATTCCCAGAAAATTCCAGAAAATCTCAAATATTCTTAATTTCATTTTGTTCAACTACAACATGGGGCAATTTTGCCAATTTACCCCACTTTTACCAAAACCCCCAATTTGCCCAAAAGTCAAACCCAAATGAACCCAATGTCAAACCAAACCATTCCGATTGACCTCAATTTTGGTCCAATTCAATTCTAAACTTCAATTTAATATCCCCAATATCAATCTAGACCAAATCCAAGCCCAATTTGATTGACATTTGAATCCAATTTTAATTTTAAGCTTAAAGCCCAATTTTGACCCATAACCCAAACTTAGCCTAAACCAACCCAACTCAACCACAATTGACCCCAAACCTTTTCTAAATCTTCCCTAACATCTCCACAAATAAAAAACTAACATAGTTTGCACAAAATTTGGACCAAAACCTTACTCAAATTGATCCCAAACCCAAAATTCCCTAAATAGGCCTAAATCCACCATGAACCTAAATAGGCTCAAATCCCAAAATTAAAACCCAACCAAGGTTGAAAGCTCTTTGTTACACTCTCATAAAAATTTCTCAACATTGGCTTTACATCAATTTCAACATTAGCCCAACCTTAGCCCAAGATAGTTCATTTTGACCTATTTTGACCCTACCACCAAGGGGACCCAAATTAGACTCAATTCAATTCCAAATCACCTCAAATTTGTCTCAAATCACTCATGAAACATCCCTAAACCAAACCCAACATTTATTTAGCATGGCCCTTTGCAAAAGTTTTCATCTAAAAGTCCATTTTGAAACATAAAAGCCCATTCCCTTAAGCCATTTCAAAAGCCCACCTTTACCAAATTTTAAAAGCCCAAACCCATCCTAAAGCCCACATTACAGTCTCATCTCATCCTCACTCAATTAATATCACTCCCTAAGTGCTAAATCCAGCATGAAAATCAAACCAAAATGGTATTATGCCAAATCCCATCAAATAACCCCAAAATTTTTAAAATTCCATAAACCCTTTTCCATGAAAGTTGACTTGACTTTTCCCAAGCCAAATGGAGCCATGAAGCCATACATGAGCCACATGGGAGCCATGAAAGCCTTGGACACTTCACCATACTCAAAATGGTAAGAAGTGGGGACCCTTTAATGATTCTCTTAAGAGTGATTAACCACTCCCATGATTCCACTAAACCATGCTTTAGCCTAATTGTACTTGGATGGTGACTTCTCCCCACTAATTAAGCTGAGCCAAATAGCTTTATCTTCAGCCCAAGCCAGCCTTGGATGGTGAACCTAGCCCAAAACCATGGGATGACCCATTTAGACCCAAAAATAGCCTTCCCCCATTCCATTTCAATTCACCCTCTTTACACATGGCCAACTCCAATTGACTTCACCATTTCCAAGCCCTGCCCTCACTGGTCAAGATGGTGACCTGACCCTGGCCGGCCAGCCACCACAGCCGCCGGAAAACCCCATGGCCGAGAGCTCCATGTGAGCCTAACATTGAAATTCTCCATTGCTGAGCTACCCCATGCCCAATGGCTGCCATGGCTATTCTTCCCTTGACCTAAGTAGCTTATCCAAGCCATCAAACCCCCCTGGGAGGCCCTCCAGCCACTCCTATTTAAACCCCACCCCCTCTTGGCCAAGAGGAGAGTTGCACCAAACCATACAGAAACTCTGCCAAAATTGTTCCAGACCATCCTCCACACTTAGAGCAATTGATCCCCAGTGATAATTTGCCCTAATCCCCATCCATAGAGCTCAATTTCTCAGCCAAAATTCCACCCAAAACCAGGACACTTTCCGATTCTCCACCAAACTCAAATTAAACTCACCCACACCTGCACAAGATCAAGAGAAGGAGTTTCCCAGTGAAGGCCCCCTCTCCAGGCCACCCATTTGCTTAAGCCTCCAAGCTTTGGAATCGAGTCTGGTCGAATTCGAGTCTAGACAATTTCCCAAGGCCAGAGACTTCATCTGGAGCTTACTTGGACTTAATCGAAGGTGACACAACTCTTAGATTGAAGCCACACTTCTCTGAGCAAAGGTATGAGCTCTCTCCTCCTCCCGAGCTTCCATGAATTCTCCATTCCTATTGCCTTAATTTCAATGCATGATTACCATATAGATGTGTTCGTCTCTTTAAGACGAATCCATAGAGCATAAGAACACAAAAATCCATTGAGAATTGAGTGAGATATTAAGGTTTTAGTGTGGACGGCTCTCGGGTGAGGTCGATTGGGGATGATGAGCGGATGCTGTCCATTCAATACACGCGCAAATGGATGGCCCAGATCGAGTCAGACCGGAAGATGGAGCATGAACAGCCCGCCGCGTGGCGCTGAGTCAAACGGCGGCAACGAATCAAATGGCGACGCGTGGTGTTCAGAGCTGCCGATGTTTCGTTGGCGCCGCGTGGATAAGTAGATAAAGAGGTTATTTAATGTATTTATTAAATATCAGAAACTTTGAAAATTCATAAGTTTGTGTAGAAAAATCATAAAAATAAAATAAAAATACCCTCTTGCTCAGTGAACAGAGGAGAATAATGTGGAAAAGAAATCAAGTCATTTCATCAAGTATTTTATTTTTAATGATTTATTTACTCTCTACATTGTTTTAATTCTTCATTTGCATAGGCAATTCACCATGGCATGAGACCATAGGGCTTTTGAAGCCTCCGAACTTGGGAACATTCCCCGAATTTTCCAAGGTCGAGGCCATCCCTATGAGAAGTTATTGATTTTCCAAGTTCATGTTACTATTTTGAGTATTTTAATTCCAATAATTAGCATGTTGAGAAATAAATTCTAGGAAAATTTGGTGATGTTTCTTATGACCAGAGAACCTAGGAAAAATAGGTTTTGAGTTAATTCACATGGAACAACCCTAATTGGCCTAAACACCCAAAATTGAACTTTAATTAATTAGAGTTAACTACACATCAAATTAACTTGAAAACAATTCTCCACTGATCTTTAGGATTAAAGGAACATCACATAAAAATTTGAAATCAATTGGAAATGTTTAACCCCACTAAATGGATTAATTAAGTCACATAATAAAAATTAAACTTTAAAAATTTATAACTCACAAAATCTTTTCAAAAATTCACAAAAATAGTTTTGGGGTTTCTTTGATATCAGGGGAGTTTAGGAAAATTAAAATTGTAATTTTCTAAAAAAGTTGATTTTTATCATTATTTTAATATTTTTAATAATTAAAAAATAAAAAAAATCATAAAAATATTAAAAATCACCAAAATGTCACATTTTGAATTCTAATCACCTAAGAACAAACCAAATATTTTTCCTAAGTCTCTAGGGTAACATATTGAATTTTAAAGGCTTAAAACAATTTTTGAATTAAAAAAACGATTTTCTTTAACATTTCCACTAAAATAATTCTCATAAATCAAAGGAAAATCAAAAAAATATAAAATTTAGTTCTCTGATTTCCCTGAGGTCAGAGAGATTTTTGAAAAATATAAAATCCTTTTTTTCAACTTTTATTTCTTTTTTAAATTAATTAATACTCCAAAACTCAAAATAATTCTAATAAATAAAATATAATTCAAAAAATCATCAAAATTGGTCCAAATGATCCTCTGGTCATTAGGAACATCCCATAATTTTCTTAAGGACAGAAAGATTTCCTTGTTCATGTTATTGAATTTTCCTTGAAAACCCCTATTTTCCATAAAAAATAATTACATAAATAAATTAAATACAGAAAAATCACATTTTCTCCTCTAATGTCTTAATTGACATGTGAGTGAGGATTACATAAAAATTTCAAGTTCACTTGAGCTTAGTTTAGTGAGTTATAGAATTATTAAGCTTGAAGGGCAAAAGGGTAATTAAAAATTTCAACCCTTAATTAAAATTTTAGGATTAATCAAAAAGGGGAGGGTAAAATATTTGATTTTAAACTAATTTTGGATGATTGAAACTTAAATGATTGAGGGTAGAAACCTACTAACCATTTCAAATATAATTAAAATAAAACTTTAATTAACTAATTAATTGAAATTTTGGAAGAATAATAGAAATTGGAATTATTAAAGTAGAGATATTATTAAGAGGATATTTATTCTTTAATTTATGAATCCATAAATTAATCACTTCAATAATATTTAATTCTTAACTAAAAGGATAATCCTAACTTAAAATTTAAAATGCTAAATAATTTAACAATTAAATTAAATTAAATTTAAGATGTTGAGATTAAATTAAATCAAAATCTAAATCAAGTTAATACCTTAACAATTAAATTAAATCATATTTAATATATTAAGATAAAAAAATAAAATTAAATCAAAATAAATTAAACCAAATTAAATTAAAATTAAATTAAATTAAATTAAATTAAATTAAAATTAAATTAAATTAAATTAAATTAAATTAAATTAAATTAAATTAAATTAAATTAAATTAAATTAAACTTAAATTAAATTAAAATTAAATTGAATTAAAATCATTTAACAACACACCTAAATGAAATCATTAAGAGTTAAACCAAACACTTAAAGTAAACTTAAAACATAAAGGACTTGAACACTATTCCAAACTTAAACTAATTTTTTATAATTAAGTCAAAATTTAAATTAAATCATTAAGTTTAAATCATTAAAATACTTAATAAGTTGATTTGCCCTTTTAAAGCTCTTATTATTATAACTCTTAAATGAAGTATCAAGTGAAGTGTTACTTCACTTATAGGATATTCAAATGTCCTAGTTCATTGAGCAAGGGAACAAAACTTAAACCCCTGGATGATTAATTCACCTGTGCAACTAAATTTACTTGGACTCAAAACAATCCCAAAAATATTGAAAAGATGTTTAGGACTCGTCCTAAGCACTTCCTCAATATAACGGGATGTTTTAGAAGAACAATTGAATATAGTTGTTCTTTGTTGAAGAAAATCATCCTTAAACCAAACCAAGAACCTAGACGTCATAGGAGATGACTAGTTATAGGATTAGGAACTCGGCAGACAACCAAAACCCTTTCCCTTAGCTTTACCTAGGTATTTCTTGCAAAATATTCAAATGCCTTAACATGTGTTTCAAGTGCAGCTTGGGATGACGGGAAGACCCTCCGTGTACGCTTTTATTTTATTGCAATTTACTTACATGCACCGTACTTTACTTTTTTCGCATGATAAACAAAACCGTTGCATGAAAACCAAAACCTTTAGGATAGTCCCTAAACTGAAACCAAAACTAAATTAAAAGTCATTGCAAGATAAAATTCACCGCCACAACATTCCAAAATATAAAACAACTCAAAATTTAATCACAAACAGAATAATAAAACTACAATCACAACTAAATTAAAACGTCTCATTGAATGATCGGGAATACCTCGGATGATGTAACCCACGTGCTGCTAACGGGATTTCCCACGGTCTAAATGAAAGTGTGGAACTCATTCAGTTGAGTTTAGCAAATTCATCTGGACTAAGTGAATTCGATGAAAATAACGGTGCCTGGATGACGGAACCGTGGGATCTTAATCAGTTATGTTTAAACAACTTTAAGATTTGTTTTAATTAAATATTAAAAAAAACACTTAGATTTTAAGAGTTTCTCTAAACCAAAACACTTCTCTCATCTCCTGATTTATGACTTCTAAAACTAAACCTCTGCAACAACAAGGAGCTCGGAGCATGGTGGGCAGCTCGGCCATCGTCATCAGCAAAACCTGAGTCTACTTCAGCAAAACTTTCCTTAAAATTAAATAACCAAGTCATAGGACTTCGAGGTAGTTTGCTTAGTGCAACATAAATCCTCAACTCTTCGTTAGGCATTTGCATGATCATGTCATGTAAATTAAGCCCTAACCGGTCTTAGGACTCCAAGGTAGTCGTTTGGTACGAGATAAACCCTCATATCTTCCAGGTTATTTTTATGATCATGTCATACAAATATAAGTCCTAATTAATTAAAATGTGCAGGATTGAAACATTAAATGATATTCTCAAATTCAAACCAAATAATAGGATAGTTTGGAAAGTTGCCAAGATTCTTCTGGATCCTCGACTTCTCCTACTTCTCTTCCTTTGGACTCTCGAAATAAACTTGTTCCAAATTCGAGCCGATCCCTATCGAAATTTCCAAAATCCAATCCTTTGAAAACCTTAAACTTTGAAATTCTTGAGAGCAAAACCACTGATCATTATCAAGAGTTTTCTTAAATGATTCCCGTCATTTAAGATAATATTAACTATAGGGGCTTGCCCGTATAGGGAACTTTAAGAACCCAAGTAATATAAACCCTGCTTAATATTTTTATATTAAGCAGGGGAACTTGTCGGCTTATAAAATTGGTTCGCATACCAAACGGATGTCACAAATCTTCTAGTTTATTTAACCGAGCCCCATCAACAAGCAGTGTGTCTATTCTTCGGGATAAATACACGGTTTGTGGTGCGGTGCTCGTTTATATAAACTATTTGGGATGTGAGTTCGGTTTTGATTTCATATCTTAAAATTTTCAAATTTAAAATTATTTTCAAAATCAAATACTACTTTCTAAATTATATATATATTTAAATTAAATTTAAAATTTAAAATTCGTCGACAATTTCTGTAGGCGACCCCCTTTTTAAAATACAACACGTAACCTAAAAATATGCCGACAAGGGTGACAGACTGAGATCCCCAAAGATTAGCGTTCGGGTGAAGGGTGAGTGGGAGCTCCGTAGTGAGAGCCGGTATCCTCCCAGCCTAGCCTTAGATTTTGTGACTGAACTTAGGATATGTCAATGTTCTTTACATGCTTGAAAGAGGGGGTACTCTTTTGAGGGTAAAGAATAGGATTGCTCCTATTTGGCACATACAATATTTAATGCATCACACTCCTAAACTTTATCCAATTCATTACATAAGAATAGTAGATTTCATTATCACAAAATTCACCAAACCAATTTCCCCAAAAAGGGTTATCTTTAAAAGTAATATTTACATTTAGGAGTAGTTATTATCCTTACAAATAATCATCTGCATTTAGGAGTAATTGTTAGAAAAACCACTTATATCACCCTTCCAAACTAAGGTTGATATTAGTAGACTAGAATTTGACTAAGGACCTTTTTTACCTCGCTTTCCTGTGGGATCGATAAACTGGACTCCATTAGAGCCCAGTATTACTTGATACGATACATATACTTGAGTTTGAAATTATGACTTTACAAAATCATTATAAATATATAAATCTGGGGTCATAAACTCTTGCATATAAAAAAGTCGCATCAAGTTTTTGGCGCCGTTGCTGGGGAAGCTTTGATAAGAACTTTAGGAAAATTTTAGTTAAACCTAAAAGACTTAGATTTGGAATTTATAGTACTATATTGTGTGTTTATTTTCAAGAAAAAAAATCCAAAATACCAAAAATATTTTTGATATCTGTCCTATTAGTTAAGTCTTTAAATTTGTATGCGTAGTTCGAGAGTCGTGCACCTTGAATCTTACGACTCGGATTTAGAGAGAACTTTTAGGAGGATGATGAATAAGAAAAGACTCCATGGATTTAATGTAGAAATGGCGGATCGACAATATAATGAATATTCAGATTTGGATTATAATTCTAGTAATTTTGAAAGAGTAAACCCTAAGAGAGTAATGAATTTTCAAAATGATATGCTTGCTTTATTAAGTTCTCAGGTTGGTGATATTGAGAGGAAGTTAGATCAATACATAAAGAGTTATCCTCAAGGTCCCCAAGTTATAAAGAAAAATTCATTTGGACAATTGACTGAGCCTAACTATTTTGAAACTAGCTCTGAGATGTACAATCCTTATTTTGATTATTGCAATCTAAGTTGGGAAGATTATTTAAAATTTAACTGGAATACTAATATTGGAGGAGAAAACCAATTTTGGGAAGATAATCAATTTAATCAGATATGTGATTGGAATAATCAGGACGATTTTAGCGAAGGAATTTCTTTTCCTTAAAGATTTCACTCTAACCCACAAGATGAGGAAAAGGAATTACTATTAGAAAAGGATGTGATTCAATTGGCATGTGAGCTAGAAAGTTAAGGGGCGGCTTTGAAGAATATAGAAAACCAGTTGGGGCAGATTATGAATGCAATTAACAGTTACCCCCAAGAGATTTTACCTATTGACCCCGAGATAAACCCTAAGCGTATGAATGATGAGCAATTTAATGTTATTGAATTTCGAGGATATGATTCAAATAAATGATGAGTTGAGAAAAGAAGAAAAGGAGATTGAAAGACCAATGGAAGAAATTCCAAAGGAATTAGATAGATATATAGAAAGACCACCTCAACTCTTTACTCAGTACCAAGGGGAAGAATTGGAAGATAACTTGAATCATAAGAGTAACGTAGAAGAATTTGATCCGTAATCCGAATTATCTAGAGAGAATCCGATCCAAAATTTGGGAGATGTTGAATTATCATACATAGATCCATTTCTTATAAATTTCAAGGATGATATTAATATGCGGATTGAGAAAATCAATAGAAGAATATTGGATCTAGAAAGAAATATGAGGAACAATGGTATGAATCAATCTGAAAAAGAAAAGCTGAATGAAAAATTACAATTTGAGAATTCTGCAGGAATCCCAGGATCTGAAAAAGATTGGGCGATTGATCGAGGATTACTTAATTGGAATTTTGATCCATGAGGAATCATTTGTCGGGCTCGCGACGTTAAAACCAAGCGCTTTATGGGAGGCAACCCATAGTTATCAGTGTGCTTTAATTTAGTGTGCTTGAGAGTCATGATTGTTAGTGTTGTATTGTGCTTGCTTTAGTGTAGATTGTTCAAGTTTGATTGTTGTTGATAGATGTTTGGATTGTTTGTTGTTTTATTTGATCTTTGTGTGTCATGAGGGAGTTGATTCCTTAACTTCTTATTATGGTTAAACTTTTATGTTCTCTTATAGTAGTTGGATTGACGAGTCCACTATGACTTGAGCCTTACCCGGATTTAAGTTTTACAAGAGACATCATGAATTTAAACTGTAACAGATCCATCTTAATTTTGTTACTTCCTTTCTATTACTTTGATTTCATTTGGTAGGAGTCACGAACCTATTTGATGAAAAACATGTGGATGATCTTACACTACGATTTATAATTGTTAGAGATGCTTAATTAAAGAGATTAGATGATGCGTGAGATTGGTGCCTAGGAGCCAATACATCAGGGATAATTTTATCATTGGGATTATAATCTATAAAATCATTTAAAAGTACCTAATTTGTTAGTGTAGTGAATCTGTTAGAAATTGGAGGTAATTTAGTGAGATGTGATAAGTTAAAGGAAGAATTGTCCTCATTTATCATATGTGTGTTTATGTTTGTGTTACTACTTTATATAAGACTTGAAGAACATTTTTATATTCCCTTGTTGATACCTGCCATGCTAATTAAAATTTTATTTAGTGAACTTCATTCTGGCATGATTAATATAGATTTACTTTCTGTTGCATATTGTTCTGTCCTGATGAATAATTGAAGATGTTTTTGATAGACATTTGTGGTAGATAGAATTTCTAAAATGTTTTTCTTCCTGCTTATATTTTCTGTACTAAATGCTATATATGTTAAAAATTAAGTTTGGGGTAGGAAGAAAAATAAAATTTTAATGTGAAAATACTTCCTTTTAGTGTAATTTTATTACAAACATGTTTTATGTTAGATTTACTTTCTCATACAAACATTCTATCCTGATTTTGCATGTATATGAATTTGATAGGATGTTGTAGTAGTTAGTAGATTAAGTTTTTAATTTTTCTTCCTGCTACATTTTATGGAATTAATTGCAAAATATTTAAAAATTTATGTTTGGGGGGAGAAAGAAAAATAACTTTCAAAGTTAAACTTTATTTGTCCTCAGTAGCCTGTAATTAATTTAATATTACTTTTAAATTGACTTGTGGTATGTGGTGTTACCTTTAGGTTACTATAATTTTGATTTTAGGAATGTTAGAAAAATAACTTAGTTGAAATCCTATGTGAAGAAACTGTTCTAGAGTTAAGATATTTTGTAGGAAACATTGGGAAAATGATTTTGCTATTTATGGTAGAAAGGAGTTGAATATTTGAAAAGCTAAAATTCTTAGATTTATATTTAATGAGAATTGAGTCTTTATTGAAAACCTTTTTCGATCTAATACTTACACTTATAAAAAGTAAGGGAAAGTTTTGAGTTTCGAACTTTAGAAAGGGGACAGTGAAATTCAAAATTTCTAAAGGCCTATCCAGATATAGAGATCCTCACATAAAAAAAAAGTGAAAAAAAGGGATTAAAAATGATTCCGAAAGAAAAAAAAGTGAAAAAAAGGGATTGAAAATGATCCCGAAAGAAAAGAAAAAAAAAGAAAAGAAAATAAGTGAGGAGAAGCTTGAGGAGAAGTCTAATAAAAAATTGGTTTCACTTGATCTTTTTAAATGAAAAGACTTAAAAATAATCCTAAGCTTATTCTTATTTCAAAAAGTATTGGTCAAATTGGTATTGATAAGGTGCTTAAATTTTGTTTCTATACTTTCTTTGAATCTTTAGTTTGACAAGTTTCAATAACTTTTGAAGTAAATAGAAAATTAGGATTCCTAAGTTGAATATGAGATATTCTTACGCTCTAGTCATAGGTTGATTTGCTAGAATTTCTCCTATGTTATACTATAATATTTCTGAGATGAAATTATAGGAAACTCTATTGAAACCCATAATCACAAGTCAATATATTTGGTTTTTAAAGTTATAGTGTTACTTGAGGACAAGTAACAGTTAAGTTTGGGGGTATTTGACACGCCTAAAATATATACGCTTTTTGCTATATAATTTTACTCATTTTTTATGATATTACACTTTAAAGGAAGATATTTTGTATGTTTTTTGGTTTTAGGTACAAAAAATGGTGATTGGAGAAAAAGAAGCAAAAACGGTGTAATTGGGAGAAAAAACGAGCAATAAAGTAAATTTTGACCTAACACCTTTCGATAAGTCTTTCTATGCTTAATCTCTTTTACACTTCTTCCATATTTTTGAATGAGATTACACTTTAAAGAAAGGTTGTTTTTATGCTTATTTTGTAGGGCTATCTGTTAGGAACGCAACGCAACTGAAACGGGGCGAATCAGAGCTAAAACGGAGCCAAACGGAGCAAAATGGTTGAGCTGTGCAGAATAGGGCGCCGGCGGCGCCAGGAACTTGCGACCACTATTTTGGGGCGCCGACAGCACCCAAGTACGGCGCCGGCGGTGCCAGGAGCGGTTATTGGCCAAATACATTGAATCTGGACGCTTTTTAGAAGGTTTCTTCATGCACCTCTTGGGAAATTCGTCCCTACACTATTTTAAACCGAATTTGAAGCCAAAAAGAGGGGAGTAGAAGTTAGAAAAATGTAGAGAATGATTAGAGATCTTAGAATAAGAGCAGAAATGTAGATTTCTACCATTTTGGAGAGATTGGAGAGGGATTTTGAGAGAATATGTAAGGGAATGTTCTAGCATTGCATGGATCGACGGGAGACTTTGTGTGGGAGATTTTCATCTTTCTTTTAAGGGAAAAAAAACTAAGTATTGTGTTCTTCATCATCTTATGGTTTTGTGAACACTTATTTTCTAGATTTGCTTTGAAATGAAGTTTTCCGTTATGTTTTCTTCGTGCTTTGTGATGTCTTTCTCTTACTCTTTTTACTTCTTTGTAAATAGTGACATAAGAAGATTATGTCATTATTTTCATTCTACTTTTCTTTTGCAATGAGTAGGATTCACGTTTAGGATATTGGAATGCTTGCTAAAAAGAAGTTTTAATTATAAATGTGATGGTTTTTACTTGCACTTCATTTACATTACAATAAAGGCCTATTGTAGTGTTAAAATTTGTTGTAATTGCATTGACCCAAAAGGAGAGGTGTAATTCTCAACAAAGTGGAACCACATTCAATGTCTGTGAATGAATTGCGTAGTTCGTGGGGATTGAGTGAAAATAAATAGGAAAATGTACTTTGATCGGCTTCAAATTGGTGGTTTCAGGGTGACAAACTGAGATCCCTAATTTGGTCTTAAGATTAGTAACTAAAGTCAATGGTTAGCCTTCGGGTGAAGGGTGAGTGGGAGCTCTGTAGTGAGAGCCGGTATCCTCCCAGCCCAACGTTAGATTTAGTGATTGAACTTAGGATATGTCAATGTTCTTTACATGCTTGGAAGAGGATGTACTCTTTTAATGGTAAAGAATAGGATTGCTCCTATTTGACACATACAATATTTAATGCATCACATTCCTAAACTTTATCCAATTCATTACATAAGATTAGTAGATTTTATTATCTCAAAATTCACCAAACCAATTTATCCAAAAAGGGTTATTGATCACAGGAAAATACATTAAGAAATTCATACCCATTTTTTGTGAAATTGCACTTTAAAGAAATATTTTTTCTTTATTTTATTGCAGGAATGAAGATTTATAAGTGATGGAAGCAAAAAGCATGAAATGGAGCGAATTTGGATAAAAAAAAGGAAGAAATTCATGCAAAATGAACTAAGTCGCCAATGGCGAGATCCAGCCCACCGACGGCAAGATCATGAGGAGAATTTTTGAAGGATTTGCAACTACCTCGCCGACAGCGAGCCCGAGCCCGCCGACGGCGAGATCGCGCTGTTTGGAGACCTTCTAGAAGCCCCGCCGACGGCGAGGTCGTTTCTCGCCGACGGCGAGACTGTTCAAAATGCCAGATACATTGAACCTGGACGCTTTTTGAAGAGGTGTTTATGCACCCCTTGGACCTATGTCTACCTCTATAAATAGAGGACGAATTTTAGTATGTAGTGTCTTTTTTAGGAGTCTTAGAGTAGTCTATTAGTGTGCTTTTGAGTCTAAGTTGAAGTTTAGTGTGAGTAAGTGTAAGTAGTGAGTTAAGAAGTGTGCTGTACAAGAAGGAAAAGTCAAAGGAACTTCAAGGAGTCTGCTTGGGGAGGAAGTTGAGATAAGTATCTTTGTTTATTGTTGTTAGCTTTAAATGAAATTCATGCTTTGTTTAACTCCCATGCATCTGAGTAGTTTTCTTAGTCTTTCTCCTTGTTTATGAAATAATGTGAATTGATGAAATTAAATAGAAGTACCAAATATATTAAAATAAATTGTGATAATCTTTTACTTAAAACTTAATTTACTTTCAATCCGACCAATCGAATTGTTAAAATATGTTGAATTATCAACTATAGTAAAGATTACATCCAATATTCAGGGAAGTCAAAAGCCTTGGAAGGAAGGTGCAAATAAATAGGGAAATATTATTTATCGGATGTAGAATTGGACATTTTAGTGTGACAGACTAAAATATTCAATTTGGTCCTATTGTTTGAGAGCTGAAGTGTAGATGTTAGCCCTTAGGTGAGGGGAACGTGGGAGCTCGAAGTGGCAGCCAAGATCCTCTCGACCTAGTCGCGATTCGATAATCAAGCATAGGACTAGTCAATGTTCTTTGCACCTGGACCAAAGGGTAAAGAATAGGAATGCTCCTATTTGTCACAATAAAATAAAAAAATCTATTTGAATTCATCATTCACTTAAGTTTTTAAAAACAAGGGGAAGGATACTTTTTCTAAAATCATTAAATCAACTTTATTTAAAGCATTAATTTACTTTAGATCGCTTTAGTTAAGTATTCTAAATTTCGTATACTATATTAGTAAGTAAATCCTTTAAATTTAGTCGTTACAAATCTAGTAAAACTTCCCTGTGGGATTGATAACCAGGACTCCACTAGAGCCCTGTATTACTTGATACGATACGTATACTTGCGTAGAATCCACATTATACATTCCATCATAAAATTAAATATATATATTAAGCGGGATCAAGTTTTTGGTGCCGTTGCTAATTTTGTAAACATTAAAAAGTGGGTCAGTTATCTTTAGAACTAATATTTGCATTTAGGAGTAGTTATTATCCTTACGTATAATCATCTGCATTTAGGAGTACTTGTTAGAAAAACCACTTATATCACCCTTCCAAACTAAGGTTGATAGCAGTAGACTAGAATTTGACTAAGGACCTTTTTACGTCGCTCCCCTATGGGATCGATAAACGGGACTCTATTAGTGCCCTGTATTACTTGATACGATATGTATACTTGCGTTTGAAATTGTGACTTTACAAAATCATTATAAATATATAAATCTGGGGTCATAAATTCTTGCATATAAAAAAGTCGCATCACAGAGCCATGGTGATCACCTAAGGGGGAGTGCAAATAAATATGAAGATAAGTTTTCATGGGAGTAGAATTAGTTAGTTCTAGAGTGATAGACTAGATTCTTATCAATTTGACTTAAGGTTTAATACCCTGATGCTGGGATTCAACAATCATAGTGGCATAGGCTTAGGGGCATCTAGAGGTGAGAGGCTAGATAGTTCTGATGAAGAATCGAGATCTTAAGGAATCAGCCTTAAGTTAGCCAGTGTTCTTTGCTAGCACCAGGAGGGGGTTAAAGAATAAGTTATGCATCTATTTTTCACAATACATTAAATTTGTCTTAAATCATTTGAATCCTACTTAGGTAAATATCCCTTTGTAAGTGAAAAGCTTTTCCATAATATTCAAACTCGTTGTTATATTTTATTAAGTTGTTACATTTAGTTCTTACTTTCTTTATAACTTTTTAGTAGTAATTTTTAGTATGGATATCATTATAGACCTTTTATCTGTTTAATTTGTAATTTAAATAAAAATTCTTTAAATTGATTTTAAAAGTTACCACTTTCACCGTGGGATCGATACTAAGGTTCTTAAGGAAAATTCTATATTACTTGAAATGATACGAATACTTGCGAAGCATCCATAGTGTGAAAGTTTATTATACAATTTATAAATCATTACATTTATTCACACTAGCTTCTAGATAGAATTCGAGACATATTTTCTAGCAAAATTTTGGAGATTAAAAAAACGTGTAATTTCAAGTCGGGTTAAGTTTTTGGCACCGCTTCCGTTGATTGCGACGCAAATTTTTGACTTACATCATTATTTGAATTATAAATTGAATAATTTAAAAAAAATTAGAAAAAATAAAAAAATTATTAAAATTAAAAATTTTAATATATATATATATATATATATATATATATATATATATATATATATATATATATATATATATATATATATATATATATATATATATATTCATTTTTGTTGTGTGATTTTATTTTCTGTAATTTTTACATTATTTATGTATAGTTCTGGATTTAAAAAATTAGTGCCTTACGATTCTTAATTGGAGTGGACTATTAGAAAAATTTGAAAACAAGAAAGACTTCATAATTCTCAAGAAATGGCTAACACATCACAAAATAATATTGAAATTCAGACTGCTGAAAATGAACATCATAATTTACAAAAAACTTTAAGGGATTATGCAAAACCTACAATAGATGAAATTCATTTAAGCATTCAAACTCCTGCTGTAGTGGCTAACACATTTGAACTTAAATTTTCTATTGTACAGATGGTAGAAAATAATCTGTTTGGAGAAACACCAACTGAGGATCTCAATTTATATTTAGCAAGCTTTTAGAACTGTGTGCAACATTTAAATATGATGGCATATCAAATGATGCCGTTAGACTTAGAATTTTTCCTTTTTCATTAAAGGATAAAACTAAAATGTTGTAAAATTCATTAGCACCTGAATCTATTAAAACTTGGGGAGATTTAGCTCAAAATTTTTTTGCTAAGTCAAAAATTGTGAAGCCTAGAAATTATATTACTTCTTTTGCTCAGTATGAAGGAGAGTTATAAAGCATAGGAAGGATTTAAGGAACTCCTTAGAATGTGTCCACATCATGCTCTGCCAAACTGGTTAATCTTTTAAACCTTTTATAAAGGGTTAGTTGGATCCCTTAGATCTATTATAGATGTTGCTGCTGGAGATTTATTAATGTCTAAACCCTTTGATGAAGCTCATTCATTAATTGAAGAAATAGCTACAAATAATTTTCAATGGCCTTCTGATAAGTTAAATACTAAGGAAGTGGCCAATATTCATGATAACGATGCTATTTCAAAGATTGCATTTCAAGTTGCTGCATTGTCTTAGAAGATAGACCAATTGAATGAATTTTTCTTCAATACCCCGAATGGTTGAAGAAAATTTATTAAGACAAATGATTGATTCTCATACTTCATTGGAAACTAAAGATGCTAGCAATAGACCTAATAACCCATATTGTAATTATTACAACCCAGGTTCAAAAAACCATCATAACATTAACTAGAACAACAACCCTACTGGTGGAAGTCAACAATGAGGGAATGCTCAAGTAAACCCATTAGGAAATTGGAACAACCAGGGTAGTGCTAAAATTTGACCTACTTACCCCCTGGATTTAATCAAAAAGTTAAGAACAAGAAGTTATCTATAGAACAAGTGGTGTTATATATATGGGTAATCATTTATAAAGTTGAAATGCTGCTATTAGATATATGGAGAATCAATTGGGACAAATTGCTAATGCTCTTAGCAATAGGCCTCAGGGAACACATCCTAGTAATTTAGAGATCAATCTTAAAGGGAAAAGTAAAGATCCAGAACAAGTTAAAGTGGTCCAACTAAGGATTGGAAAGTAGTTAAATGTTGGAGTTCAAAAAGAGATTGAAGTTGAAAGAGAAGTTGAAGAAATTGAGAGACATGAAAAAATTATTCCTAAGGAAGCAGAAACACTTAACACTCCAACTAACATTTATTTAGAAAGACCCCCACCACCTTTTCCTCAGAGACAAAAACAACAAAAATTGGATCAAAATGTTTCAAATTTTTTGAAATGTTTAATAAGCTTACAATTAATATCCCTTTAGCTGAAGCTTTGGAACAACTACCAAGTTATGTAAAATTTATGAAAGAGGTTTAAATAAAAAGAGGAAGTTTGTATATTATTAGACAGTTTCACTTGGTGAAGAATGTAGTGCAATAATTTAGAAGAAGCTTCCTCGAAAACTCAAAGATCTTGGTACCTTTACCATACCTTGTTCAATTGGAGAAAAATGTTTTGGAAAAGTTTTATGTGATTTAGAAGCTAGCATTAATCTTATGCCACTTTCTATATTCAAAAGGTTAGGTTTAAGAGATATTTCTTCCACTACTGTAACCCTAAAATTAGCGGACCGATCTATCACTTATCCTAAAGGGGTTATAGAATTTGTGCTGGTTAAAGTGGATAAATTTATCTTCTCTAGTGATTTTATTGAATTAGATATAGAAGAAGATAAAGAAATTCCTATTATTTTAAGGAAACCTTTCCTTACTACTGGATGAGCAATGATAGATGTGCAAAAAAGGGGAATTAGCCATGAGAGTGAATGATCAAAAAGTGACATTTAATGTGCTCAAAATAATGAAATATTCTGATGGAAAATGTTATAGAATGGATATCATTGATGATATGATTGTTAATCATTTTCAAAAAATATGTGAAGTCATATTGGATAAAAAAGATGAAGTTATTTCAGAAGAGAAAGAAAAAGAATCTGAGATTGAAGGTGATTATGAAGATGAATCAAATCAGATAATTACCAATGATTCAAGTTATGTTTAGGAAAATTATGAAATTTTAGATACTATTGAATATATTATACATTTGATTCCATCTATAGGAAAACCTCATGAACTTTAGTTAAAGGTTTTACCTACTTATCTAAAGTATGCATATTTGAGGAATTCGTCAACATTACCAGCCATTATATCCTTAGATTTAACTGCAGGACAAGAAGAACAATTATTGGAAATATTAAAGAATCATAAAAAAAGCCTTTGGTAGCTGATATTAAAGGAATCAATACTTCAATATGTATGCACCGAATTTTGATGGAAGATAACCTTAAGCCTAGGGCCAATCCATAAAGAAGATTGAATCCTATAATGAAAGAAGTTGTTAAGAAAGAAATTTTAAAGTGGTTAGATGCTGAGATTATTTATCCAATTTTAGATAGTTCTTAGGTTAGTCCTATTCATTATGTTCCTAAGAATGGAGGAGTGACTATAGTTGAAAGTGAAAGGAATGAATTAATTATGACAAGGCAAGTTATTGGATGGAGAATCTATATTGATTATAAAAAATTAAATGCCACCACTAAAAAAGATCATTTTCATTTACCTTTTGTGGATCAAATGTTGGATAGGCTAGCAGGCACCTTTTTTTTTGCTTTTTGGATGGATATTCTTGATACATTTAAATACCTATCGCTCCTGAGGATCAAGAGAAAACAATATTTACTAGTCCTTATGAAACTTTTAATTTTAGAATAATGCCATTTTGATTATGTAATGCGCCTGCAACTTCTCAAAGATTTATGATGTCAATTTTATGTGATTTAATTTAATATGAAATTGAAATTTTTATGGATGATTTCTAAGTCTTTGGGACCTCTTTCAATTTATGTTCAGATCATTTAACAAGAGTTCTAAAATGCTGTGAAGTAATAAATTTTGTTCTCAACTAGAAAAAATGTCAATTTATGGTTGCTGGAGGAATAGTGTTTTGGCATAAAATTACTGAAGAAGGCACGGAAGTTGATCCATCAAAAATTCAAGTTATTACTGAATTGCCACTTCTTATGAGTGTGAAGAGAATAAGAAGATTTCTAGGACATGCTAGTGGTGCGACTTTTTTAATTTACCAAAATTTATGAACTCAGATTTAGATATATATATTGATTTAGTTTGATAATGAGTCACACAATTAATGCAAGTATACGTATCACTCAAGTAATACAGGGTTCAAGTGGAGTCCTCGATATTGATCCCACAAGGAGGCTTTAATTTTATAGCACAGAAATCACTGATCGAATCACAACACAATTGCAAGTGGTTTAATTCTTAAAATCAAAACAAATAGTTTCGGTTACTATTTCTACCAAAGCACATTCTAGACTCTAGCAAGTTAAACTAACACAAGACTAAATTTATAACAAAGTTTAGTTGCAAGAAAGAGTCTTCCTCCTTTCCAATCATAATGTGATTCTTATTGTAACATAGATCAGTGATACAAATGTATTGTGCCAAATAGGAGCATTCCTATTATTTGCCCATATTTCAGCATATAAAGAATATTGGCTAATCCAAAGTTTAGTCCCCAAATCCATGGTCAGGTTGGGAGGATACTGGCTCTCAATCCAGAGCTCCCACTTCCCTTCAACTTAAGGCTAACTCTCACTTCAGTTTCTAAACAATATGACCAAATTGATGATTTCAGTCTGTCACTCTGAAATTTTAAATTCTACGCCCATCAAAGTATATTTCCCTATTTATTTGCACTCAATCCCTATGAACTACGTCTCTCATTCATGGACATTGAATGTGACATTCACTTTTGTTGTGGAACTCATAATCCTTTCGGTACATATGTTTCCTAACAAGTTTTAACAATTCAATTGACCATATCAAAAAGTAAATGAACTTCAAAGTGAAAAGCTCATCACAAATTCTCCATAATAAATCAACACATCATTTCCATTTGTCAACATCAACACATCACATGAAAAGGAGAAAGACAAAAAAATTTACTCTAGACTCATGAGGAAAAGATGACAAAACATGAATTATATATATAAAAACTATGTCATACAAATAAAGTAAAGTAAAGACAACTTATCTCAAACTCTTCTTCAAGCAAATCTCAAGAAATTCCTTTGACTCCTCTTCTTTCTTCACAACAACACACAATTCTCTCTTTAGATGAGTAAGGAAGAAGAAATCTATCACTTTCCCTCTCCTCTCACACTCCTTTGAAGAGAAAACACAAAACCTAATTTCCTACACAAAATGGAAAGAAACTCTCTCCAAACTCTAAACACTTCTCTTCTTTTCTCCCCCTTCTCCAAACTTGGCTCCAAAGTGTTTAAATTTGGCCAAAACTAAATTCCCAAGAGTTTCCTCAAGCAACCCTTCAAAATACGGCCAAATACATTGAATCTAGTTTGAATTCGGGATAGGGCACTATCCAGCGCTGGATAGGGTACCGTTCGGTGCATTATTCTGTAAAAAAGGTCATAACTCTCTATAAACTGGTGCGGTCCAGCGCTGGTGACAGCTTTGTTCGGTGCTAGTTTAATAAAATGTACTTTTATTCTTTTTCAATCCAAATTTTCTCCTTTTTGTTTCATTTTGCTCTAAAGGCTTAAAGTCATTGTACCTGCATGAAATCATGAAAAATACCTTTCTTTAAAGTGCAATATCATCAAAAACATGTATAAAATGGATAGTAAAAAGCTATCAAAATTTCAGAGGATCAAGATCCCCCAAACTTAACTATTACTTTTTCTCAAGTAATTTTAGTTAATACATAAAATAATGATCCACTACAATGAGCTTTCTTTCTAGGATACTATAATTTTGATTTAGATAAGTACAATAGTAAAATTTTTAGAAAGATCTTTGAATAATTCAAGTGAATTCTGTAGGTGTAAGAATATCTAGTAATCAAGTCTAAGAGTTCTAGCCTTCTATTCATTTCAAAAATGACTATAGATTATCCTATTAAGGCACTTAAAAGTATTACATGAAAAGATGTTTATGAGAACACTAGTAGAAAAGATGCTAATCCATACATATAAGTTTAGGAAAGTAATTATGTTTTTTCCTTTAGGTAGGTCCAAGAGAAGCCAATTTTTGATTAGGCATCTCCTCAAGCTTCACCTCATTTCTCTTTTTTTTGTTTTATTTTGCTTTTTGCTTTTCTTTTCTTTTCTTTTATTTTTCTTTTTTTTTTCTTTTCTTTTATTTTTCTTTTCTTTTATTTTTCTTTTAAGTGAAGATTACTGTATCTGGATAGCCTTTAATGATTTTGAACTTCACCCTTCTCACCCAAAATTTGAAACTTACCACATTCCTTTACTTTATAAGCATTTCTTTAGCTTATTAATGATTCATCATAGAGTCTCAATCCTTTCCTATCACATAAATTTTAAGATTCATAATATTTCAAACATACAGTTTTTCTTACTTTTAATAGTTGGCTATAGTCCAATTCTCTTATACCAAATATCTTACCTTATAAAATTACTTTTCATTACCAAATACTTTCATTCAACTTTATAAAATACTTAAATAAAATCAAAATATAGTTATCTGAAATTGAGTTATGTTACAAAAAATCATGTTAATAATTTTGAAAATAATTTTAAATGAGAACAATTAACAGTTAATTTTTTCCCTCCCCCAAACTTAAATTTTTTAATATAATTAACATGGAAGAAAGAAAAGATATAAATATATAATTCATACCTCAATATGTTGGGCTTTTTATAGCTTTGAGTTTAAGAAGGTTTTTCGTTATAAAGTAGAAAGTAGGCCTGAATTAATTAGAAGCATTTCTGTACACAAATATGGGTTAAAAATTTATAAAGAAGAAGTTTAAAAACATTTAATACAAATAGTGCACATAATATTAACATCCAACTATTACTATCACAAACTAAACTATCAAACCAAACACATGAAAACTCTACTATCACATCACATACATCAAAAATCAACAATAAAGTCTACTACAATTACATCCAAATACACATTACATCACAAATACAAATCATAAGGAGTCTCAGGTACATCACAAATACAAAACACAAATACATAACAAAGTTTAGTGAAAAATAAAAATAAAAAAAATATAGAAACCACCAATCTTCATCTTTTACAGAAGCTTCGCCATCAACAGGTTCTTCAGGTTGGTATGGAGTATACTCAGTGTTAGTAGGAATTACAGCATTAGTGTCTCCCCTGAAAAATCTTATATGTGTGTCATGATAAGCTGTCTCATATTCTCTCCACCGCACTTGATAATCATAATTTATCTTGTTCCTTACTTCTAGTCCTTCTACTCTAGTGTTCAACCTTTTCAACTGATCCATAACATCATGTAGAGTAGGCTCCCTAGATGTAGATGGTCTATCATGACTAGAAGAAGGCTTATCAGCTTTCTTACTTCATTTCCAACTTACATGGGCTTCATAAGTTTTCAGATTTAATTTAGTAATGGGCTTCAGGGGATAGACTACCTCATCATTATCTTCAACTGCTACTCCTGACTGAATGCACAAGGAATGAATCAGGCTGGGGTGTCCTAGTCCTCCTGTAGTCTCTCCTTTTGAACTTGTCAAAATACTTTTATGAATAATAGCCCCAATATTTATATTCTTCATCTTCTGAATACAGTAATTCAGAATAGCTCTATCTACAATAACCTCGCTGTGATGGCTGGTAGGCAAAAGTCTTGCAAAAATGAAATAATGCTAGGCTTTCAACACAAGATTCAAAGTAGAAAGGGGTAATTTAACTTTTAGTCTTTGCTTAATCTTCAATTCTCCTTTTCCATCAGTTAAAAAGTTCACAATCATATCCAATGCTTCATTTGTAATAGGAGATTTTTGTATTTACAAGAAAAATGTGCTCTTAACTGATAAAATGCATTTATGCTGGCAGGGGTGAATTCAACCATTTGGCCTCTAACCAGAATGTATTCACTCTCAGAATAATACAGATTAGCATAAAACTCTTTAACAATTCCCAGCATTGCTTCAGCAGTAAAATAACAGAAAATCTCCCATTAATGATTCGCAATAACTTCTTCAAGCATACCTCCAGGATTTTCAAAAGCTCTCTCTTCAATACATTTCATATTGCTAGGAAACGTACTAAAGAGTGAATAGGCTTTGAAACTCACAAATTTACTTTCATCATAATTAAATTTTCTTTTCCCCTTAGCCATTCTTAGAGCCATTTGTCTAAAAATACCAGATTTATCCAAATCAATTTTAATATTACAATACAATATACTCCAAGGTAAATTTAAAAAGAAAGAACTCAATATCCATGAAAAATCTCCAAAGTTTCTCCAAAAACTTCAAAATTTCAAATTTCCTAATGCAGGAGATTTATACAGTGAAAATCAATAAAGTATAGCTCTTACCAAGAGAAGAAGAAATCCAAACTTTTATGGCCATGAAATTGCTTCAAATCCAAATGCTAGTGAGCCCTAGGTGTGAAAATAGGCCTTGGCTGGAGGTAGAAGACGATGGTTTGGGCAAAAATGGCGGGTCCCAGGGTTAAATCGTGAAAATTTGGAGTTTCAGACTTTTTCCCATTCGAGCACTATCCAACTGTAGCAGCAGCGCCGTTCGGCGCATTATTTTGCTCTAATGGCCAAACTCTTTGACTTTTGGCACGGTCCGACCCTGATGACAGTGTCGTTCGGTGCAAGTTCAAAAACTAGGCTTCTGACTTTCTTTTGTAATTTTGATCTTTTCAAACCTGCTTCAATGTCTAATTAGTCTAATTAAGCATTGAATGTCACTCTAAAGCCATAAAAATGATATTTTTTAACAGAAACAACACAAAACATCACTTTCATATATAAAATCCATGTGTCAGACATATACACATAACCCTAATCATTACACATCATCAAGCCATATAATCTTAAATTCAGCATCGCACACAACCACAACACAATAACGTTGAAAACTAAACAAACAAGCATGTCCAAATATAACATCCAAACCAAAAAAAGAAAAGCAAAGTAATTAGATACACAAACACATAAAAATACAATAATCAAGTTTTCATTCTTCCTTAGAACTATCATCAATTCTAAGATCTCCCATTGATTGAGCATGAACAAATAAATTGTAGAATGGACGAAATGGAAATTCTTCGGTAGAATCCTCTTCAATCCATCCTTTCCCTCTCATCAATCGCATCAAAATTCCTTCAAGATACCCAGAATGATCAAAGTGCTCCTTCATTCTCCAATCCAGATGATTAAAGAAATCAGATAGACTGTTGAGTGCATTCTTCAAATTTTATACTTCCTTCTCTAATTTCTTAATTTTCTTTAGGATGATCTGTGAACTTTCAGGAAAATAAGGAGGAATAGGTGTTGACCTCTGAGATGGTTGATATTCAATAATGCTCTCGTCATTCATATCACGAACTGCCTAGTTACTATTTGTATCTGCTGGGTCTATAAGCTTCCAAGGTAGAAGTTCTCTTTCCCAGTTCTCATATGAAACTTGTGATTGACTGTAGAGGAGAAACATGGAGGAAGGATTTCCAAGCCCATACTTTGATCCATGAACGATCAATCCCAAAACATACATAACAATTATCGAACCAACATCAATAGACATCCCCATTTGAATACAATAATTGAGAATAACACACTCCTTAGTTACCTTACTGATTTTCATAGTTGGGAGTAATTTTGCACATATGAAATACTGTAAGTGTTTCAATATTGATTTAACAGTGTGCTCTAGAAAAATACATACTTGTTATCTCTTTTTTCCCATTCATCACTTTCATTCATCAAATATCTGTATATATCATTCATATTGTCCTTCATCGGGGCAAAATTCGAATAGTGGCAGATTGACACATTCTCAATCATGTATAAATCATTAATTTTTGCAGGAGTAAATATGTCAAACCTCCCTATCACATAGATTGATCCTTGGTTGATTCCATGAAAATTTGCATAAAACTCCTTCACAATTAGGACAACTACAGCGGTAGTAGTATAACACAATACTTCCCAATGTCTTTGAACAATAATTTCATCAATTCTAGTCATTGGAGAATTTGTACCTCGATTTAAAAAGCCTTGCTCCTTAATCAATTTCATTTTTGAGATATTTTTATTGAATAGCCGCCAAGCCTCAAAACTTACCAATGTTCTATGGTTGAACCCCTGAAATCTTAAAGTTTTCATCAAGTCAGAATCCATTTGAACCAGAATTAGGGTCTTCCTATTCATTCCATTGGCAGTTCCTACGTCTAGGAGCGGTTTTTGGGAGTTCTAATGGAGGATATACCACTTAGAACCGCCAATACTCAAATTTGAAGACGAGAAACAGTTTTTTGAGCAGCGGCGCTTTCTGACGCGAATAATAGCGTCTTTCGATGCTAGTTCAACTTTCGCCGAACTTCACTTCTTTCAAATTCTTTCCAAACTTCGATTCGATTCATTTCTTAAATGTTATTAATGATAATTAAGGAAGAATAACACTTAATTAAGTAACAAAAAAACAAAAATAACATATAAAACAAAGCAAACACTCAATAACTATGGTTTGTCTTTGAGTCCGCTATTTTTAATATACTTATAAATATAAGAATTTGACACCACTACTAAAAAATATAAATTCTTAGGAATGGAGCCAAAAACTTTTCTTGTAGCGTAATTTTAATTTTAGTAACAATTAAATATTTTAAACTTTTGATCGCAGAGTTACCTTTAAACGCAAGTATACGTATCGTTCAAGTAATGCAGGGCTCTAGTGCAGTCCTGGTTATTGATCCCACAGGGAAAAATATTAAAGCCTACGGATTAAGATTATATAAACCAAGATAAAATTTACAACTAAATCGAATTTGCCTATCTGTCACTAATATGCAATCGATAACAAACTTCTTATATTTAAACTAGTTCTACTAAAGATTACTAATACTACTAAAGTTAAGTTCAAATATATATTTTAGCAAGAATCTTTCTCCTTTGTTAATATATTTAAGTGAAATGACAATTAAAATTAGTTT
Source organism: Papilionanthe hookeriana x Papilionanthe teres (assembly GCA_022702705.1). NCBI lineage: Eukaryota > Viridiplantae > Streptophyta > Magnoliopsida > Asparagales > Orchidaceae > Papilionanthe > Papilionanthe hookeriana x Papilionanthe teres. The sequence goes on from CM040426.1 coordinate 21,563,173, forward strand.
TATATGTGTTGTGCCAAATAGGAGCATACCTATTCTTTACCCTTTGATCTAGGCATAAAGAACATTGATTAATCATATGCTTGGTTACTGAATCTGCGGCTATTCTGGGAGGATACCGGCTCTCACTTCGGAGCTCCCACGTTCCCCTCGCCTGAGGGCTAACAATGTACACCTCAACACCCAAACTATAGGATCGAATTGAGGATTTTAGCCTATCACTATAAATTATACAATTCTACGTCTGATTAATATTATTTCTCTATTTATTTGCTCTTCTCCATTTAAGGATTTACCCGTCTACCTTTCAAAGTGAAATGTGATACATATAGTTAAGAATTCTTATCCCACGGTCAGGTCTTAAAAATTCTTCACAGATTTTAACAATACAAGTGGCCAATTTGTATAGTAAAGTAGGTTTAGGTATAGTATCATCACAACGACTTTATATATTGTTTAATAGACTAATTCATTTAATCAATTCACGAAAACATGAAAACAAGGAGAAAGACAGAACAACTACTCAGAATTCATGGAAAAGATGCAATAAAACTTGGATTTGATATACTAAAGTAAAGTTCTACAAACTATAGTGAATAAACACTACTTATCTCAAATTCCTCCCCATGCAAGCTCTTTTAAGTTCCTCTGGAATTCTTCCATTCTTACAGCACACGGAATTCTCCTTCAAAATGGCAATGTAAAAGAGATCTCTCACTTCCCTTCCACTTTTACAATCCCTCAAAGAATTCCTCATAAAATCTCTATTAAACTCACTACTCACTAAATATCTACATTAATGACTCACTAATAAACTTTGTAGAACACTTTGGACTCACTAGTAATCACGTAGGAGATGTAGGAGACGTAGGAGACACTTTTTTCGGCCTAATTTGGTTCTTTTTAAAGTTATAGAAGAGTCTCTAAGGGTTTTGCAAGCACCCCTTCGGAAATCGTCCGCGTTCGATGTATTTTTGGAAAGAACCTTCGATCCTGCCATAGATGACGTCAATGTCGTTGTTGGCGGTCTTATAGAAACAGTACTTTTTAAACAAGCCCCGCCATCGGCGGCCTCAATCTCTGCCATCAGCGGCCTTCCTTGGAATTAATTTTGAACTCTCAGAAAAATCACGCCGTCGGCGCCATCGACGTCGCCATCGGCGCCCTAGGTCAATTTTATATAATTTGGTCCTTTTTGCTCCAAATTCGCTCCTTTTTGCATATTTTAGCTCCTTTATGCTTAAATCTTCATACCTTCAAAAAATACCAAAAATACCTTTCTTTAAACTGCAATATCATAAAAATCAGTATAAAATAGGCATGAAAATCTTAACCTTTTTTCCTTGGGTCAAAATACCCCAAACTTAACTATTACATGTCCTCAAGTAATCCTTAATACTACATAAAAGTTATGATTCATTGTGGTAAATTTTTAACTAAGAAATACTATAATTTTGATTTAAATAAATATTGTAGTAAGAATTCTCAGAAAGATTTGCAAATAATTAAATTAATTATGTAGGTATAAGGCTATCTAGTCATCAAGTCTAAGATTTCTAGTTTTCTATTCAGTTCAAGAATGACTATATGTTGCAATATTAATTCACTTAAAATATTCAGAAGATAGGAAATTCATGAATAAACTATAAGTAAAAAACTAATCATAAATATAAGTTCAGAAATGCTTTTAGTTTTTCTTTTAGGTTAATCCAAGTGAAGCCAATTTTTGATAAGGCATATCCTCAAGCTTCTCCACACTTATTTTCTTTTCTTTTCTTTTTTTTCTTTTCAGGGATTGTTTTTTAATCCTTTTTCTTTTTCTATTTCTTTTTCTTTTTCAAGTGCGGATTACTACATCTAGATAGCCTGTTAATAATTTTGAACATCACTATTCTTTTCCAAAATTTGAAACTTTCAAACATTCTTTACCTTATATGTACTTCATAGTTTTTACATTATCGAATCCTAATCTTTTCTTTCTCAACTGAATTCCTAAGATTCTTAATATCTCAAAATATAGTTTTTCTTACTTTAAATAGTTAACTATAGTCTTATCCCCTTATACTAAATATCTTAACTTACAAAATTAATTTTCATTATAAAAAATATTTCTTTAAATCTTTTACAATATTTAGATAAAATCTAAAAATAGTTATCGGAATTAAATTTTATCACAAAAATCATAGTAATAATTTTTGAAAATATGTTATTTGAGAACATATAATAGTTAAGATTTTTCTTCCCGCCCCCAAACTTAAAACTTTCTATAAATAGAAATAGTACATGGGTGAAAGAAAAATTCTAAATATAAAATTCATACCTTTGCACTTTAGGCATTTTCTTTTTCTCTGAAATTTTTGCAGGTTCTTCTCAAAATTTTAACTTCAATTGACCTGTAATATTAAAAACCTTTCTAACACAAATAACAGTTTAAAAATTTGTTAGGGTAATGAAATTTTAAAACAAGTATATAAAACTAAACATCAAACAAAAATAATTAACTACACTACACAGGACATATGCATTTCACAACACAAAACAAACAGTTTACTATTTTAAACTAAACAGCTCACAATTACAATCATAAATATCACAAACATCCAGAAATAAAAATGCAAACTACCAAACTATCACATATCACATAAAATAAAGCATAGTTCACCGAATATTATATAAATCAAAGTACATCAAACAAAATAAACAAATAAACAAATACATCACATCTAAAATCTCAAGCATCAAAATCCCACTCAATGTCTTCATCACCCTGGTCAGCAGGAGGATTGGGCTGATACTGAGTATACCTGGGGAACTATAGAAAAGTCACATATGGCTCTCCTCGGTAGTATCTAGCCTGAGCATCATAATAAGCCATCTCAAAATCTGAATACCTCTGAAGATACTCACTATAATGATCATGTCTTCTCTCTAGCCCTTCAATCCTGTGATCAATTTTATCCAGTTTTTCATCCAACTGTTCAAAACTTTTCCTCTGCAGGGTCATGGCATTCATTAGATCATTCAAAGTAGGGGGACTAGAGGCAGTAGGATCATAGCTAGTAGAAGGGATATCTCTACTAGTTGAAGGTTCTTTGCTCCTACCCCTTGATCTCCATTCTTCATGGGATTTATAAGTCTTAATATTTCCTTTATTAATGTGTCTCATAGGATAAACCCATTCCTCATCATCCCTTGCTTCAACTCCAGATAGTTGAAAATGTGCATAAATGAGGCCAGGATGCCCTAAATATCCACTTGTCTCACTCTTCGTAGTAGCCAAAATATTCTTACAGATTATTCTCCCCACATTAATGCTTCAGTTGTTTTGAATACAGAAATTCAGAACAGCTCTCTCTCTAGAGACTTCACTATGATGGTATGTCGGTAGCAGAGTCGAACAGATGAAATAATGCCATGCCTTAGTAGTGGCATTCATCATGGACAATGGAAAGTTAATTCGTTCACAATTTTTAATTTTCCAAACACCTTTTCCATCATTGAAAAAGTCGATAACATCGTTCAACGAACCTTCCATTGTTCCAAATGTTTCAAACTCGCTAGAAAAATAATCGTGAAGCTCGTAAAAAGTGTTAATGAAATTATCACTAAATTCGACAGAAAATCCCATTACTTGGATCGACACGTTCTCAAGTTGAGTAAGATTGGAGTAGAACTCTCTAACAACATCAATAGCAGCCTTGTTGGTTGTATAACAAAAGTTCTCCCTTCCTCTTTCTTTGATTACTCTTTCTACCTCTCCTCCAGGATTCTCGAAAACTCTATCTTATATACACTTTTTACTTTTGTAGACTGAATAGTACCTCTCTTGTGCCTTCGCATTAACGAATCAAGTTTCGTCAAATTCAAGTCTTCTCTTTTGTCTTGAAGCCATAGCTCGATCGATCAAATCATAAAAATTCCAAACTAATCTCCAAAATAACAATACAATGACTTCTAAAGGGGATTTAAAACAATCTAAATCAATTTCCATTAATTCCTTCCAAGTCTTTTCTCCATATTTTCAATTTTTCCAAAATTTCTTAATGTGGAAGAAATTCATGATGAAAATAAAAAATTTTTACATAGGAGTGAAGCTCTTACCAAGGGAAGATGAAATCCGTTGTGAGATTTTGTTGAAATCGCTCCAAATCCAAGATCTCTTAAGCCCTAGGTCGACATTTTGGGTAAAAAGGGGAAGAAGATGATGAACAGTGGCATTTGACCGGTCAAAATCGCGGTAAATAGGTAGTTTTTACGATCGCCTCGTCAGCGGGCTCGTTCGCACCATCGGCGGGCTTGTTTGCACCGTTGGCGGGCTCTATTGAATTAATTTCCTATTCTTCTAGGGAAAATCGCGCCGTTGGCGACCTAGAGTACGACGTCGGTGAGATTCTAAAAAATTGATCATTTTTCAATTTTTGCGAATTCAATCAATTTTAAGCCTCGTCGTCATCCATTTGATCCTTTTTATCATATATTTTAAAGTGATTAAGTGATGTATTAACACAAATAAACGTTCACACAACAAAACTTCACATTTGTATATTAAATCCAAGTGTTTGCAACACACAATACATAACACACAAGAGGAGGTATTCTATCAACCTCATCCAAATAATCAGCGTCGCAATCCAAACCACAACACTCAAAACGCTAAAAACAAACATTTCAAATGTAATCTCATCTATACTGAGATTAAAAAGCAAACTAAAGAAATCAAACACACACACACACACTGACATAAAAACATTGTTCAAATCAAACACAACATAATCAAGTCTACTACTCTTCAGAACTTGTGCTAGTCTCTCCTATGATATCTCTCATTCCTTGAACGTGGACGAACAGGTTCTAAAAGAGTCGGAATGGGAATTCTTCAGTTGAATCTTCATCGATCAATCCCATCCTCCTCATTAATCGCACCAAACTAGCTTCAAATTACCCAGTACGATCCAAATGTTCTTTCATTCTCCAATCGATGTGATCGAAAAAATCAGACATGTTGCTAACTGTACTTGTTAAGTTTTGTACCTGATTCTCCAGAGTCTTGATTTTATGCAAGAGCATCTGTGTCTTGTCTACTACTAATGGTTGAACTGGAACAGAATTCTGCGATGGTTGGTCCATAATCAAGCCTACATCACTCTCTCCATCATTGGCTGGGAACATCTCAGTTGGGTCTAATGGTTTCCAGGGTAGCAGTATCTTCTCCTAAACTTCGTACGAAACTTGAAACAAACTGCAAATTGAGAAAGTTGTAGAAGGATGTCCAAGCCCTTTTAATGATCCTTGAACGATCAGGCTATAAATAGATTTCACAATAATCAATCCAATATCAATGGGCCATCCCATTTGAATGCAATAGTTCAAAAATGCACTTTCTTTCATGACTTTGCCAATTTTCATTGTTAGCAATAACGTCACAGAGTTGGAAAAGTGCCAATGTTTTGATATAGGATTTAAAAGTGTTGCAGAGAAACTAACATACCCGTATTCTCTAATTTCCCAGTCATCGGTTTCGTCCATCAAATATTGGTATATTTCATTCATATTTTCTCTTGTCGACACAAAATTCGAATAATAACAGACTGAAACATTCTCAAGCTTATAAAACTCATTAATTCTTCTATAATTTAATGTAATCCACCTACCAAGCACATATACTCTTCCTTGGTTGATTCCATGTAAATTGGCGTAGAATTCTTTAACAACTAGAACGACTACTGCGGTAGTAGTGTAGCAAAACACTTCCCATCTTCTCCGAACGATCATTTCTTCAATTGGTGATGAAGGATTTCTTTGTCCTATATTAACAAATCCTCTTTCTTTAATCAATCTTTTCTTCGAGATTACCTTGTTGAAAAGTCACTGCGCCTCCAGACTAACGAACTTTCTCCAGTTGTACACTCAAAATATTGGGTTATCAATCGAATTGCAAGGCATTTGAGAAGGATTTAAGAGAATATCCATTCATTTTTGGGAGTTTGGAGTGATTAGGAACTGTCCATATGAGTTTATAAAAGTCGAATTCCTTAAAAACCACTAAAAACTGTCATTTTGAACATGAAAAACTACCCACTCGCCGATCCTGCTGTCGGTGGTCTCGAAGGCGCCATCGACGAGCCTTATACAAAAAATTGATCCCGTGATTTTTAATATACTTATAAATATAAGAATTCGATACCACTACTAAAAGATATAAACTCTTAGCAACGGAGCAAAAAACTTGTCTTGGAGCGTAATTTTAATTTTAGTAACAATTAAATATTTTAAACTTTTGATTGTAGAGTTACCTTTAAATGCAAGTATACATATCGTTCAAGTAATACATCGCTCTAGTGCAGTCCTGGTTATTGATCCCACAGGGAAAAATATTAAAGCCTACGGATTAGAATTATATAAACTAAGATAAAATTTACAACTAAATCAAATTTGCCTATCTGTCACTAATATGCAATCAATAACGAAGTTCTTATGTTTAAACTAGTTCTACTAACATATTACTAATACTACTAAAGTTAAGTTCAAATATATATTTTAGCAAGAATCTTTCTCCTTTGTTAAGATATTTAAGTGAAATGATATTTAAAATTAGTTTTATATGTGTTGTGCCAAATAGGAGCATACCTATTCTTTACCCTTTGGTCCAGGCATAAAGAACATTGATTAATCCTATGCTTGGCTACTGAATCTGTGGCTAGTCTGGGAGGATACCGGCTGTCACTTCGGAGCTCCCACGTTCCCCTCTCGCGAGGGCTAAAAATCTACACCTCAGCACCCAAACGATAGAACCGAATTGAGGATTTTAGCCTGTCACTCTAAAATCTACAATTCTACGTCTGATTAATATTATTTCCTTATTTATTTGCACTTTTCCTTTTAAGGATTTACCCGTCAATCTTTCAAAGAGAAATGTGATACATACTAATTAAGAATTCTTATCCCACGGTCAGGTCTTAAAAATTCTTCACAGATTTTAACAATACAAATAGCCAATTCGTATAGTAAAGGAAGTTTAGGTATAGTATCATCACAACTTCTTTATATTTTATTTAATAGACTAATTCATTTAATCATTTCACAAAAAACATCAAAACAAGGAGAAAGACAGAACAACTACTCAGAATTCATGGAAAGGATGCAATAAAACTTGGATTTCATATAATAAAGTAAAGTTCTACAAACTATAGTAAATAAACACTACTTATCTTAAATTCCTCCCCAAGCAAACTCTTTGAAGTTCCTCTGTATTTCTTTCTTTCTTACAGCACACGAAATTCTCTTTCGAAGTGGTAATGTAGAAGAGATCTCTCACTTCCCTTCCACTCTTACAATCCCTCGAAGAATTCCTCACAAAATCTCTATTTGAACTCACTACTCACTAAATAAGAATACTAATGACTCACTAATAAACTCTTTAGAACACTTTCGACTCAGTAATAATCACGTAGGAGACGTAGGAGACACTTTTTTTGGCCTAATTTGGTTGTTTTTAAAGTTGTAGAAGAGTCTCTAAGGGTTTTGTGGGCACCCCTTCAAAAATCGCCCACATTCGACATATTTCTGGAAAGAACCGTCGATCCCACCGTCGGCGGCCTTCTAGAAACAGTACTTTTTAAACAGGCCCCGCCGTCGATGGTCTCGATATCCACCGTCCACGGCCTTCCTTGGAATTAATTCTGAACTCTCGGGAAAATCACGCCGTTGGCGCCATCGACCTCGCCGTCGGTGCCCTAGGTCAATTTTACATAATTTGGTCCTTTTTGTTCCAAATTTGCTCCTTTTTTGCTCCAAATTTGCTCCTTTTTGCATATTTTCGCTCCTTTGTCCTTAAATCTTCATACTTGCAGAAAAATACCAGAAATACCTTTTTTTAAAGTGCAATATCATAAAAATCAGTATAAAATAGGCATGAAAATCTTAACCTTTTTCCTATAGGTCGGCCTCCCACAAAGCGCTTGGTTTAAAATCGTCAGCCCGACATAACTTTCAGTTATTCAGGTTGATACAACATTATAACCTCTTTAAAATTAGGTCTATTGCCTTCAAAATATGGTTTTAATCTCTGGCCATTAACTTTGAATATTCTTCCAGATTTAGGGGTCTTCGATAATCACAGCTCTAAACTGATGTACTTTTCTGACAATGAAAGGTCCTGTCCATCTAGATTTCAGTTTCCCAAGAAATAACTTCAATCTTGTATTTTATAATAAAACTTTTGTCCTAGTTCAAATTGCTTCTTGACAATCTTACGATCATGCCATATTTTTCTTCTCTTCTTATATATTCTATCATTATCATATGATTCATTTCTGATTTCTTCCAATTCATTCAATTGCAACAGTCTCTTCTCACCAGCATCTTTCAGATTAAAATTCAATTTCATTATTGCCCAATATGCTTTATATTCTAATTCAACTGGCAAGTGACAGGTTTTTCCAAAGATTAATCTATAAGGGGACATTCCTATAGGAGTTTTATAAACAGTTATGTATGTGTATAAAGTAGTATCTAGTCTATCAGACAAATATAATTTCTCAGGATTAATGACTTTCTCCAAAATTTGTTTAATTTCAAGATTAGATACCTCTGCTAAACCATTAGTTTGTGGATGATAAGCTGTAGAGATTATATGCATAATATTATATTTTTCCACCAATCTCTGATTCACATTATTTTTAGTAATGAGATCCTCTATCAGTGATGATTACTCTAGGCATTCCATATCTTTTGAAAATATTTTTCATTAAAAACCTCAAAACACATCTAGCATCACACTTAGGTAAAACTATTGCCTCAATCCATTTTGATACATAATCAACAACAATTAGTATATATATATATATATATATATATATATATATATATATATATATATATATATATATATATATATCCAAATTAAGGTATAAATGGTCCCATAAAATCTAATCCCCACGCATAAAAAATTTCAACTTCCAAAGTGAAATTAAGAGGCATTTCATTTCTTTTAGATACATTGCCTATTCTCTTACATCGATCACAAGTTTTGATAAATCTATAAACATCTCTAAAAAGTATAGGCCAATAAAATCCAGATTGCAAAATTTATGTGCAGTTGTATCAATTCCAAAATGTCCTCCAAATTCAGAATCATGACATTCTCGAATAATTTTTTTCTGTTTCTTCATAAGGCACATATCTCATAATAATTAGATCTTTAAATTGCTTGTACAAATAAGGATCGTCCGAGAAATAAAATTTAGCATCATGCTTAAATTTTTTTTGTTGTTGCATTGTTAAATCAGGTGGTAATATATTACTAACAATGTAGTTCACAATATCAGCACACTACAGTAGATTTCCATCAATAATATTATATAATTTCTCATCAGGAAAAGTTTCAATGATTTCTTTTTCAAAATCATCTAAATTAGGTTGTTCAAGTTTAGATAAATGATCAACTATTTGATTATCGACCCTTTTCTATTAACGATCTCAAAATCAAATTCTTGCATTAAAAGCACCCATCGAATCACTCTTGGTTTAGCATCCTTATTTTGCATTAAATATTTAATAGCAGAATGATCAGTATGCACTATAAATTTAGCTCCAATTAAGTAAAATCTAAATTTTTCAAAGAAATAAACAATCGCTAATAACTCTCTTTCAGTAGTAGTGTAACTAATTTGAGCATCAGTAAGAGTCTTACTAGGATAGTATATAACTTTAAACATGTTTTCATGTCTTTGCCCTAAAACAACTCCAATAGCATAATCACTAGCATCACAATGGTTTCTCCCAGTCAGGTGAAGCTATTATAGGGGCAGTGATTAATTTTTCCTTCAATAGATCGAAAGCTTTTAAGCATTCATCGTTAAAATCAAACTTTCTATCTTTTTCCAAAAGTTGGCATAGAGGCTTAGTAATTTTCGAAAAGTCTTTAATATATCGCCTGTAGAATCCTACATGTCCCAAAAAGCTTCTTACCCCTCTCACAGTTGTTGGAGGTGGTAATTTTTCTATAACTTCAATTTTTGCGGGATCTACTTCCATGCCATATTCCGATATTTTATGCCTAAGCACAATTCCTCCTGTAACCATAAATTAACACTTTTCCCAGTTTAGGACTAATTTTGTTCTTTCACGTACCTCTAAAAATTTTTCTAAGTTGCATAGGCATGTATCAAATGAATCTCCAAATACTGAGAAATCATCCATAAACACTTCTATTCCATCATCAATTAATTTGCTAAATATGGATGTCATACATCTTTGAAATGTTGCAGGTGCATTACATAATCTAAAGGGCATTCTTCTAAAAGCAAAAGTTCCATAAGGGCTAGTAAATGTAGTCTTCTCTTGATCCTCAGGAGCAATAGGTATTTGGTGATAACCGGTATATCCATATAGAAAGCAATAGTACTTGTGTCCAGCAAGTCTGTCTATTATTTAGTCTAAAAATGGTAAAGGACAGTGATCTTTTCTGGGGGCGGTGTTTAATTTTCTATAATCAATACATATTTGCCAACCAGTGACTTGTCTTGTCGGTATAATTTACATCAACAGTCTCTCCTCCTTTCTTAGGAACATAATGAATTGGGCTCACCCAAACACTATAAAAAATAGGATATATAATTTTAGCAACTAACCACTTTAAAATTTCTTTTTTAACCACTTCTTTCATTATTGTGTTCAGTCTTCTTCGTGGATCAACTCTAGGTTTGTGTTCTTCATTAAAAAAAATCTGTGCATACAAATCGATGGACTGATTCCTTTAATATCAGCTATGGACCAACCAAAAGAGTTTTTTGTATCTTTTTAAAGTTTCCAATAATTTTTGTTCTTGATATTCATTTAAATCTGAAGATACAATGACTGGTAAAGTAGATGATTCTCCTAAAAAAATGTACTTTAAATGATTATGAATAATTTTCAGCTCAAGTTTAGGGGGTTTAATGATAGATGGAATTAAACTTTTATGTCCATTTTCCATAGTATCCAATCTTTCAAAAATTTTTTGAACAAATTCTAACTTTTCATTTTTCATATGATCAAAATCATCTTCATTTTCACTTTCATATTCATCCTCACATTCCAAATTTTCTTCAAATACTTCTTTAAAATGATCTTCTCTCAAATAATCACAAATTTCCATTCAATAGAACTCATCATCTTTTTCAGTTGAAGGGTACTTCATAGATTTCAGAATGTTGAAAATTACCTTTTGGTCATTGACTCTTATATTTAATTCTCCTTTTTGAACATCAATCATAGCTCTCCCAGTAGCAAGAAATGATCTTCCCAAAATAATTGAAATTTCATTATCTTCCTCCATATCTAGTATAATAAAGTTTACAAGAAAGATAAATTTATCCAACTTTACTAATACATCTTCCACAACTCCTTCAGGATAAGTTATAGAATGATCAACCAGTTGAAGAGTCACAAATGTAGGTGAAATTTCTCCTATTCCCAATCTTTTGAAAGTTAATAAATTCATAAGATTAATACTAGCTCCAAGATTACATAAAGCTCTTCCGAAAAATTTTTCAGCTATAGCACACGGGATAGTAAAACTACCTAGGTCTTTAAGTTTTTTAGAAAGCTTTTTCTGAATAATTGCACTACACTCACCGTTAAGTGCAACAGTCTTATAGTCTTTAAACTTTTTTTTCTTTTTAAGTATATCCTTCATAAACTTTGCATAATCAGACATCGTCTATAATGCTTCAACATAGGGAATATTAATCGTTAATTTCTTAAGAATTTCAGAAACTTTGCAAATCTATTATCCCTGTTCTATTTCTTTAGTCTTTGAGGAAAAGGAGGAGGTGGTTTTTCAACTATTACCTTCATTGGTTTAAGCGGATATTCATCTGGATATATCTTGTTAGAATGTTTCTCAATGTTCACTTCCTCTCTTTCAACTTTGACTTCTTTTTGAACTTTTGGTTCCAATTCTTTTCCACTCATTAATTGAATAGCCTTAATTTGCTCTTTTTTTGATCTTTTGAGTTGATCTCAACATTGCTAGGAAGATTACCAAAATGTCTATTATTAAGCGCAGTAAAGATGTGTCCCAAATGATTCTCAATGTTCTTCATTGCAACGTTTTGAGCTTGAATTTGATTACCCATATTCAGAATCATTTCATCAGCAGAAAACTTCTTTTCCTTAAATTGTTGGTTAGTATTCAAACCAGGAGGATAAGAAGGTCTATAATTGGTATTTCCTTGGTTGTTCAGATTTCCAACTAGATTCATAGAATTGTTTCCCCATTGCGGATTAACAATAGCATTAGTGTTATTCTAGTTAAATTTCGGGTGATTCCTCCAACTAGGATTATAATAATTCGAATAAGGATTATTGACTTTGTTATTTATGAAATTAAATGTTTCATAAGACTTTTGAGAGTCTATCATCTGTCTTGATGAATTTTCTTCTAACACTGGGGGTGTTGGAGAATAATTCATTCCATATTGATCTATTTTCTTAGAAAGTGCAGCAATTTGAGAGACTATTATAGTTACAATATCAGAATCATGAATACTAGCTACTCTTAGGATTTACCTGCTCAGAGGTCCATTGAAAATTATTAGTAGCCATCTCTTTTAATTAATGATTATGCTTCATCAAAAGGTTTTGACATTAATAATCCACCAGCAGCAACATCGATAATCGATCTCAAAGATCCCACTAATCCATCCAGTCTAGTAAAGCATGGTGTGGGCACTTCCTCATAAGATCTTTAAATATTTCTTAAGCTTCATATATGGATTCTCCAATAAACTGACTAAAATATGTGATATCATTCCTCAGCTTAGCAGTTTTGGAAGGAGGAAAATATTTTGACAGAAACTTTTGTGAAAGCTCTCCCCATGTTCTAATAGATCCAGGTGCTAACGAATTTAATCACGCCTTAGCATTATCTCTTAATGAAAAAGGAAAAAGTCTAAGCCTAACAACATGATTTGACACTCCATCATACTTAAAAGTAGCACAAAATTCTAGAAAACTAGTGAGATGTAGGATCTTCATTAGGTGTTCCTCGAAATTGATTATTATGTACCATTTGGATAATAGCAGGTTTAAGCTCAAATGAATTAGCAACAATATCAAGGTTTTGAATAGTTAAGTGAATTTCATCTGCTGTTGAATAGTTGTTCGCCATTTTGTGAGGATTTAGATTGTTTTTGTTGTTTTTGAATTTTTCTAATAGTACGCTCTAACTCAAAATCATAAGGCACTAAACCTATAGATCTGTTTCTATGCATGCAAACACAATAAACACACTAACAATAAGCAGACACACACAATTATGACTTGCAATTCAAATATAAGATTTCAAATAATACAAAATAAAATTTTAACAGATACTTTTTCTTACCATACCTTTCTTACCATACCTTTCTTAACTTACCTCCCCGGCAACAGCGCCAAAAACATAGTGCGACTTTTTAAATTTGGAAAAATTTATGAACACAGATTTAGATAAATATATTGATTTAGTTTGATAATGAGTCACAAAATTAACGCAATTATACGTATCGCTCAAGTAATACAGGGCTCTAGTGGTGTCTTGGATATCTATCCCACAGGGAGGCTGTAATTTTATGACGTAGCATAGAAATCATTAATCAAATCACAACACAATTGCAAGTGGTTTAATTCTTAAAATCAAAACAAACAGTTTCAGTTATTATTTCTATCAAAGCACGTTCTAGACTGTAAAAAGTTAAACTAACACAAGACTAAATTTATAACAAAGTTCAGTTGCAAGAAAGAGTCTTCCTCCTTTCCAATCATAATGTGATGATTATTGTGACATATATAAGTGATACAAATGTATTGTGCCAAATAGGAGCATTCCTAATCTTTACCCATGTTTCAACGTATAAAGAACATTGGCTAATCCTATGTTTAGTCACCAAATCTGTGGTTAGGCTGGGAGGATACTAGCTCTGACTCTAAAGCTCCAACTTTCCTTCACCTGAAGGCTAACTCTAGCTTTAGTTTCTAAACAATAGGACCAAATTGAGGATTTCAGCCTGTCACTTTTAAATCTCCAATTATATGCCCATTAAAGTATATTTCCCTATTTATTTGCACTTAATCCCCATAAACTACGTCTCTCATTCATGGAGATTGAATGTGACCTTCACTTTTATTATGGAACTCATAATCCTTTCGAAACATATGTTTGCCAACAAGTTTAACAATTCAATTGGCCAGATCAAAAAGTAAATGAGATTCGAAGTGAAAAGGTCATCACAAATTCTCCATAATAAATCGATACATCATTTCCATTTCACAACATCAACACATCACATGAAAAGGAGAAAGACAAAGAAATTTACTCTAGACTCATGAGGAAAAGATGACAAAACATGGATTATATATATAAAAACAACGTCATATAAACAAAGTAAAGTAAAAACAACTTATCTCAAACTCTTCCTCAAACGAATCTCAAGGAATTCCTTTTGATTCCTCTTCTTTGTTCACAAGAACACACAATTCTCTCTTTAGATGAGTAAGAAAGAAGATATCTCTCACTTTCCCTCTCCTCTCACACTCCTTCGAAGAGAAAACACAAAACCTAATTTCCTATACAAAATGGAAAGAAACTCTCTCCAAAATCTAAACTCTTCTCTTCTTTTCTCCCCCTCTCTAAACTTGGCTCCAAAAGTGTTTAAATTCGGCAAAAACTGAATTCCCAAGAGTTTCCTCAAGCAAATCTTCAAAATCCAACCAAATACATTGAATCTAGTTTGAATTCAGGATAGGGCACTGTCTGGCACTGGATAGGGTGCCGTTCGATGCATTATTTTGCCAAAATAGCCGTAACTCTGTAAACTAGCGTGGTGCGGTGCTGGTGATAGCGTCGTTCGGTGCTAGTTCAATAAATGCACTTTTGTCCTTTTTCTCTTTAAATTTGCTCCTTTTTGCTTTCTTTTGCTCCAAAGGCATACAATCATTGTACCTACATGAAATCATGAACAATACCTTTCTTTAAAGTGTAATATCATCAAAAATAGGTATGAAATATATAGTAAAAAGTGATCAAATTTTCAATGGATCAGCTAGTTTCTACAGACATTATATTAAATATTTTAAAAAAATTTCTAAGCCTTTATGTCAACTTTTATAAAAAGATGCCAACTATTATTTTAATGATGAATGCCTACACGCCTTCACCTTTTTAAAAGAGAAATTAATCATTGCACTTATTATTATTTCACCTGATTGGACAAAACCTTTTGAATTAATGTGTAATGTTATTTATTATGCTATAGGGCTGTTTTAGGGAAGATATATGAGAAAATATTCAAAGTCATATACTACAATAGTAAAACCCTTAATGAGGCTCAAATTAAATACACTACACTGAAAAAAAATTATTAGCTATAGTTTTTTCTTTTGATAAATTCAGATCTTTTCTTATTAGAACCAAAAGTATTGTGCATACTGATCATTCTTATAAAAAATATTTAATAATGAAGAAGGATGAAAAAACATTATTAATTCGATGGATCCTTCTAATGCAAGAATTTGATTTTCAAGTTGTGGATAGGAAGCGTGCTAAAAATTAAATAGCTTATCATCTTTATGGCGTGAACAGGAATGTAAAAAAGATTTAAATAATGAAATTAATGAGATTTTCCTAATGAAAAATTATATGTGATTAATTAATGGCAAATTTCATGGGCTGATATAGTGAAATACTTGGTTAGTAATATTTTATCTTACAGATTAGATAGCCATCAAATTAAAAAATTCATTTATAATTCAAAATGTTACTTTTGGGATGACCTTTATTCATATAAACAATTTATAAGATTTAATTATTCGAAGATGTGTACCATTAGAAGAAACTTAAGAAATTATTCAAAATGTCATAAATTAGATTTTGGGAGACAATTTAGAGTGGATAAAACTGGATTTAAGATTTTACAATATGGATTTATTGGCCTACTTTATTTAGGTATGTTAATAATTATATAAAAGTATGTGATCGATGTCAAGGAGTAGACAATATTTTTAGAAGAGATGAAATACCCCAAAATTTACTCTTGAAGTTGAAATCATTGATGTTTGGGGATTAGATTTTGTGGGACCATTTGTACCATCTTTTGGAAATATTTATATTCTAAATGGTGTGGATTATTTTTCTAAATGGATTATAGCTATTGCTTTACCTTGCTGTGATTCTAAAAGTATAGAAAAAATTTTAAGAAAGAATATTTTCACAAGATTTGGAATGCTAAAAGTTATCATTACATATAGGGGAAGTCATTTCAGGAATAGAATGATTGAAACATTAACTAAAAAAATTGGGATTAAACATCCTATTGCCAATCATCCTCAGATCAATGGTTTAGTAGAAGTATCCAATTGAGAAATTAAAAGAATATAAGAAAAAATGGTAAATCCTAAAAGAACTGATTGGTCCACTAGACTTGATAATGATTTATGGCTCTATAGGACTGTTTATAAAAAACATATAAGAATGAAACCATATAGGCTCATATATGGAAAAGAATGTCACTTGCCAGTTGAGTTGGAATATAAAGCTTACTTGGAAAATAATGAGTTTAATTATAATTTGAATGATGCTGGAGAGAAGCGATCACTACAATTAAACGAGCTTGATGAATTAATAAATGAATCTTATGAGAATGCCAAAATGTATAAGGAGAGAACGAAATTTAGGCATTATCAGAGAATTTTGATAAAGCATTTTGAGCATGGGCAAGAAGTATTGCTTTATAATTCAAAATTAAAATTTTTTCCAGGAAATCATAAATCCAGGTTGCCAGGACCTTTTATTGTGGTAAGAGTATATCCATATGGAGCTGTTGATATTGAAGATCCAAAAACTAGGAGAGTGATTAAGGTAAATGGACACATATTAAAAGCATACATAAGTGGATAGGGTCCTGAATTTGAAGTGATCCTAATGTTGGGTCAAACATGATTAAAACATTGGTTATATCGGGCTGACGACTTTAAACCAAGTGCTTTGTGGGAGACAACCCACAGTTATCTGTGTGATTTGGATTTGAATTGTTGTTGTGAGGAGTTTTATATAGTAATTATGAGTCTAATATGAATTTGATCGAAAAAAAACACTATTATATTAATGGATTTTAAGAGTGGAAAAAATAATTCAAGAATTAAATATATTGGTTTGGAGCTATAGTGCCAGACCTGGCGCTATAGCACCACAGTTCGAAACACTTCATTAAACCGCCAAAAATTCAATTTTTTGTCTTCTTCCTCTATATAAAACTACCTAGCATGGGATTTAAAATATCCCTACAAAATTCCTAACTATTTTAAAGAAATTTGAGAGTGGGACTTTCATTACTATTTAGATATCATGGAGAGTAATGGAAATGGGAGATTTGAAGATAAGAAGTTAGTGCATAAGGATGCTCAAACCTACTTCATTGGATATCTTGCATTAAGTCTGGAGTGACTTATGGACAAACTTGAGAAGATTGAAGGTGAGATCTCTCTTCGACATACAACGTTTGAAAACTTATTCCACTAATACGAGCATATGGATTGGTCGTTGAAACTACAATTCAATTGTTTGGCTTGTTTCAAAGATAGTCAAGCGACTATGTATAGCTCCAACAAATGGATCAACGATAAATTTGCCAAGAAATTTCCTTTTGCTCCTTTCTACCATTCCTATGATCGAAATTGTTTGGTGAGTGGAATGAAGAATGTCACCACTGATCATGTGTGGTTCAAAAGGATGTTTTTATATAGATTTTTCTATTTTGGAGTTATGTGATTCCATGTGGTGTGCCTATCATATTTGTATTAATATTTAAGTACTATTTTTATTTTCATTGTTGTATGAACATTTGATGATGTCTTTGTGGCTGTGTCGTATGTATAGAACCTATAATTAATATAAGAAAATAGCTCTGTTTTTTGTGAAGAATTGGCCTTATGTATTCATAATGAAGACGATCTCAATAACTATAAAAGTGGGCATTAAAACTTGAAGATTACCCTTTCTACATCCTAGATTTTCTATTTCCTTTCAAATATAAAAAAAATTTTAAAATATGGATGGGTGTGAATGTCACTATAGCGCCACTATTGGGCGTTATAGCGCTATTCATCAGGCTATATAGAGCGATATAGCACTATTCATTAGGCTATGCAGGGCGTTATAGCGCTACTCATCAGGCTATGTAGAGCGCTATAGTGCCACTGCCGGTGCTATAGCGCTAAACTAACCTGCGAGTCATTTTAAAAGCCTGGACCAACAATTATTTCCATTTTCACCCTTTGTTCGTATCCTTCCCCCAATTTTTAATAATTTTCTTTTTTAGGGTTTCTTTTTGTGCTTGATCGACTTGAAGATAGGCCTCCAAACCTTGGATTTATTCATCTTTAGGTAAGATCTTCACCTTGGCTTTGAAAAGTTTTGATTTGATAATAGATTTCATCCACATTGTGGATTAGGCCAAAAATTTCAAAACTTGATGAAAATAGTGTGAAATCCAAAGTTGAATGATTGTTTATGTTTAGATTGTGTTTCTAGGAGCCTCTTGAAATTGTGTTTGAGATTTTTGGAGTTTATCTTGAATTTTTTTAAAGATTAATCATGGCTCCTAAAATGAAGAGAGACAAGGGAAAAACCACTTTTGATTCTGATAAGTTCTCCATTGGGCACGGGATAGTTTTGTTGATCTGCAATTGAAGAAATTGATTGCAGAACACAGCTTTGTATGTCCTAGAGGAACAATTGAATACTTGATTACATAGTGATAGTGGGAAAAATTTTTATTATTTCACTGTCATCACTGTAATTTCAATTGTCCGAGAATTCTATGCTAATCTGTCAGAAGAATCTGATGATTTGGTTTATGTATGAGGACAATATTTGGATATCAGTTATGTTCGTATAAACCACATATACAAGCTGCACAGTTTTCTATCCTGCTTCTTTTCTGAGTTCCATCCTACTGATGATGAATTGGATGAGATTATGGGATTTTTAACTGACAGAAATGGAATTTGGAAGATTATGAATGGATGATGGGTAAACATTTCTTTCTCGAAACTTAATGTTCATTCTTATGCATGGCACTATTTCATATCTAGTAGATTACTGCCTACCAACCATTTCAATGAGGTAACCCGTGAGAGAGCCATTTTAAAATAATGTATTCAGATGAGGAAACCTATTGATATTTTCTCCCTCATTTACACAAACATGCTTATTTCGTCTAAAGGAGGAGCTACAGGAGGTTTGGGCTACCCTGGTCTTATTATTACCTTGTGTGATTAATCTAGTGTGAAGTATGAGACTTGGGAAGAAATGTTGCCATCACATAAACCCATTTAAAAACAAACTTGGAAAAGTATGAGAGGCATTTTAGGACTAGACCTAGGACTGGTGTAAACATACCCTCAACTTTAGCTTCTACTTCTGCTCCTGCTTCTACTTCTAGACCATATACTTCAGATACTACTTCTCTAGATACTCTTATGAAACAAATGATGATTCAGCAAGAAGATATCATAGCCTTGCAGAAGCAGGTAAAAGGCATTGAATATCATTTGTACCATAGTGATGATATTATATTGAGGAAGGCTGAGTATGATTATGCCTACAATGAGGCTATGATGAGATATATAAGGGGTGATCATTCTGTGGAATTTTGTACTCGCCCCATTTTCACACCATATCGACCTTCTAAGACAGATGATGGTGATGATGATGGCGATGATGTTAGTGATGAAGAAGAAGAAGATGTTTAGATTGTTGTTTTCTTTCTTTTAATATGTTTGAGTATTTGGACTTTATTGTGTTATTGATTAGTTGTATTTATGTTGGAGTGTGCTTTTATTTAGCTTCTTTACCAAATTGTTTCTGTTAAAATTTTAGTTCTACTGTTTATCTTTTACTCCTATTTAAATGCTAGAGTAGTGTCTACTTTATATTTTTATTGTTATGCATGCTAATCTTATGTTTCTTACTACTCAGGACTTGTCTTTACTACTTGTACCTGCACTACTTTCCCTATTTTAAATTTTAAAGTTTTTCTATTTCTTCATGAACATTCTTACTTTAAATTAGTTAAAACAATTTAATTTTAGGGGAAGGTAGAAAATTTTTTTAAACAAACTTTATTTGTCCCTAGGGAATTGTATTTTTCAAAATTATTTTTAACATAACCTATGGTATGTAGAGTTAAATTTAGAAAACTATATTTTTGATTTTATAAAGTTGTAGAAAACCTAAAAGTTTTTAACAATGAAGGTTAGTTATAGAATTAAGATATTTAGTATGAAAAGTTTAGAATTATGCTTTTTCTATTTAAAGTAAAGAATATTATATTTTTGGAAATATTAAGAATCTTGTATTTATCCTTGAAAAGAAAGAATTGAGACTTTATGATAAATCTTAAAAGCTAATACAAATTTGTTAAAGTAAAGAATTGTTAGATGTTTTTTTTTTTTACTTTAAGGGGAGGATAGTAGAGTTCAAAACCATAAAAGACTATTCAGATATAGTAATCCTCACATTACATAAAAAAAAAGAAAGGATTGAAAATGATCCTAAAAGAAAAAAAAAGAAAAGAAAAAAGGGAAAAATATGTGACGAGAAGCTTGAGGAGATGCCAAATAAAAAATTGGTTCGACTTGAATCATCTTAAGGAAAGAAACTTAATTACATTACTAACTAATACTTAGAAGTATTAGCACCTTTACTAATAAAGTTCTCATGAAATTCAATTTATGGTAATAATTCTAAGTATCTTAAGTATGAAAAATTACAATTATTTTTAAAATAAATAAAAAATCAAATTTAAACTTGACCGCTAAATATTCTTATATTTTAGTTTTTAACCTGAGTAATTAAAAATTTTTCTGATAGTTTCACTATAACATTTACAAAACAAAAATTATAGAAGTCTTTAAGTTAAAATTGCTACCACAAGTTATAAAATTTTATATAGTATAAGGATTTACTGAGGACAAGTAATGTTTTAAGTTTGGAGAATTGATCCACAAAAAACTAACCTGTTTTTAGTGCATATTTTATAGGCTTTTTATGTAAATTTTTTATGTTTCTAAACTTTAAAGGAATTTATTTTGAATATTTTTTGTTTCAGGTAATTGTAATGGAAATTTAGAGAAAATGAGGGAAGAGTGGAGCAAAAATGGGCAAATATAGGTGGCGCTATAGCTCCACCCCTGGAGCTAATAGCGCCAGACTCCAGCCAGATGGGCGCTATAGCTCCAGAAACTACCTTTCAAGAAGATCCATTAAATTTGGCTAAATTTTGGAGGGGTGTTTAAAGTAACTTGGTTATTTTCTGTTTTCTAATAAATGAGAAGGATTTCACCAAATTTATGGATCTTTTGGAGCCTCAAAACTTAGATTGGGCAGAAATAGTAAATTAAGGTTTTCTTATTTTGTGTTTAAGTTTAAGTTTGTTTTAATGTGTTAAAGTTTGGAGATTGCTTAAAGGAAACTCAAGAAGTTTGTTTGGGAAGAAGACATAAGGTACTTTGTATTTGTGTTTTTTTGTTCTATGACATGGATGTCAATGCAAATATTTTGTTTGTATTTAATCTCCATGAATTCTTAGTAGTTCCCTTTCTTTCTCCTCGCATATGGGAATTAATCTTATGAGGAAAGAATGATTTAAAGACTTTTTTACTCTTAAAGATTATGATGTTATTTTCACTGAATCTTCATTTACTTTACAAACTAGCCACTTGTGAGGTTAAACTCCATTGAGAAACATAATGACATGGGAGGACTATGATTTCACCCAACTAGTGGACCCAACACTTCATTATAGGTAGAGCCATGGCGATCACCTAAGGGAGAGTGCAAAAAAAAGGGAGATAAGTTTTGATGAGCGTAGAATTTGTTAGCTCTAGAGTGATAGGCTAGATTCTTATCAATGTGGCTTAAGGTTTAATACCCTAATGCTGAGATTCAACTATGATCGTGGCATTTTCTTAGGGGCATCTAGAGGTGAGAGGCTAGATAGTTCTGATGCGAAATTGAGATGTTAAGGAATCAGCCTTCAGTTAGCCAAAGTTCTTTGCTAGCACTGAGAGGTAAAGAATAAGGTATGTTTCTATTTGTCACAATACATCAATTTTGTCTTAAATCACTTGAATTCATCAGAAGTTAAAATCTCTTTGCAAGAGAATGGTTTTCCACTAAACTCACTGTTATATTTTATTAAGCTATTACATTTTGTTGTTACTTTCTTTTTAACTTTTTAGTAGTAATTTTTAGTAAGTAAGTCGTTATATTCCTCTTAACATTTTAATTTGTAATTTCAATAGAAATTCTATAAAGTGATTTTACCACTTTCCTTGTGGGATTTATATTGAGGTTTTTAAGAAAAATCCTATATTATTTGAAATGATACGTATGCATGCGTAGCACCCCTAATGTGCAAATTTTTTATATAATTCATAAATCATTACAATTATTTACATTAGCTGTTAGATATAATTTAAGACATATTTTCTGGCAAAATTTTGGAGATTAAAAATACGTGCAATTGCAAGTCGAGTCAGTAGTTTATGTAGGTATTCTTTCATGGATATTAGTCCAAGGTGCCTCCACCCGATCTTATTTGGGCAGACATTCTTGAGTTGTCCTTACAAAGTTTACTGGATGTAGACTGTCCACATTTCTCTTTTATCTTATTTGTCTTCATTGTTCCTCCCTTCTCCTAATCATTCACATGATCCCAAAGAGAGATTTATTTAAGAAAGGGAACTATATCATGATTGATAAGTTGGCGACTCATTCAAAAATAAAATGAGAAAAAGGATGAAAACAAACATATTCTAGTGCAATTTTTTAATCTATGTAGACTCCACATTTCTCTTTTATCTTTCTTGTCTTTATTGTTCTTCCCTTCTCCTGATCATTCACATGATCCCAAAGAGAAATTTATTTACTATATTATGATTGATAAGTTGGCGACTCATTCAAAAATAAAATGAGAAAAAGGATGAAAACAGACATATTCTAGTGCAATTTTTTAATCTCTCGGTTCAGAATAATCACACGGAATGCCATGGGGATTAAGAGAGCCTCAACTTCATGGATTCTAGGTTTCATTTGATATTGATAAAGGAAAAAGGAGTAACATATCCCCGATTGGCAATAATCATGTAAGACAACATTTAGGAAATTGAAAATCACCATGACCCTGATCTATAGCAATATGAGCCTCATTATCTTGAAGGAGCTCTCAAGATTATTCCACATTTTCTGTTTTCTCTGCCTGTGATCTATTCTATTTTATTAAAATTTTAGGAGTCAAATCATCATTGTGAAACCGCCAGGCTAGGTTCATCAGATTGGTAGACTAATAATTTTTCTGCTGAAATAATGGTTACACTTTCCCTCTGAAATCGATACACAAAACTCTCTAACATATTTCAATTTGACATGTGCACTTACATTGTACAGGGGAATTACACCCTGATAATTTTTGGTACACCAGGTTATTGGCTCCATTGTTGGGGAAAGGCATTAATAATTGTTACTTCCTTTATAAAAACTTTTGTTGAAAAACCTAGGATCAATGTTTGACATTACTATTTTCTTATTATTATTTTTTATGCTTTTTATTTTTGTTTTGCATTTTTATTTCTGTTGCATTTTTTGTAGGTGCTAAAAACTTATAAAGCTGAAAATAAGAGAAAAATCCATTAAACCAAAAAAAATAAAATTGGTATTAATTTAATCTTTGCTTTCTTGTATATTTGTTTGCATACAATATGTAGCATTTGCATGTGAGATTGTTCTTTAACTTTTGTGGGTCAGTGTGATTGTGTGTTATAGATTTTAGATTGATGTTTATGTATAGGGGAGCTAGAGATGACGTCGCCACTTGTGACACTGAGATCGATTACACACTTAGTCATCTTAGGATATTGCACTTGTTTCCTAAAGCACCTGTTGAGATGATTGAACCTAACACCTCCACTTTCATACAATTTGGGGAGTACTCTAACCCTTCTATTGAGGAGATCCATATGAGCATAAATTTCTCATCTGTTGAAGCCAATACCTTTGAGTTGTGACTTGCCATAATTCAGATGGTTTAACATAAATAGTTTGAGGGACTTTCCACTGAAGTCCTCAACCTTCACTTAATAAATTTTCTTGAACTATGTGCCACCTTCTAATACAATAATGTCCCAAAAAATGTTGTTAGACTAAGGTGTTGACCTCATTTTTGATGAGGTCTTCTCTTCCCTCTTTAGTACTTAGGATCTAGCCTTAGGCTTTTCCTTTGACTATCTTAAAGGACTAGAGATGGAACCTACCCCTTTAGAAACTCAACCACTTCTTAATTCCTCGCAAACCCCACAAGCTTGATTGTAAACCCCTAATCACCTAGAGGGTTGAAATCAAATGTGGAGGTTTAAAGGATGAGTTCCCATAGTGACCTTTGGCCTTAGGATCACCCTGGGTGGCCTGGTCTGGTGAGGGTTCACCTGCACACATTACACTTTTACACACATTCCAAATCCTAAAACTATTCATGCCTAGCTTGACTTCCTCACTCGTGTAGATAATTCATATGGATGGACCTTAACCCGTAAGCCCTTGGCTAAGAGGGTTAGGAACAACATAGTGAATGCCTCAAAAGAGTCCTCTCATTGTTCCTATGGGCTTAATATGGCTTCATGGCTCAACCAAAATGATTCCATTTCACTCACACTGGCTCAATTTTTAATTTTCCAAAATTTCAATTTTTGACCCCCGGGGCCCCGGACCCACCAAACCTACTAAAAGCCCTTGAAACTACCCAAAACCACCAAAATTTCCAAATCACCCAAAACTTTTCCAAAATTAACCTTGAACATTTCCCCACCAATCAAATTGATCATTTACAGCCAAAAATACCAAAATTTCCAAAAATACCCCCAATACCCTCCAAATTACCAAAATGTCCCTCTTGACCTAAAACTCCAAAAATTCAGAAAATTCCCAAAAAATTCCAGAAAATCCCAAATATTCCCAATTTCATTTTGTTCAACTATACCATGGGCCAATTTTTCCAATTTATCCCACTTTTACCAAAACCCCCAATTTAGCCCATTTTAAACCCAAATGAACCCAATGTCAAACCAAATCACCCCAATTGACCTCAATTTTGGTCCAATTCAATTCTAAACTTCAATTAAATATCCCCAATATCAATCTAGACCAAATCCAAGCCCAATTTGATTGACATTTGAATTCAATTTCATTTTTAAGCTTAAAGCCCAATTTGATTGACATTTGGATTCATACCCTTCACCAAATAATCAAACTTTGATTGATTCTCGTGGGATGTGGAACACTTTCATAATCTCATTTCAATCTCCCGCTAAATCCAAATCTCCACAGTACGTTTCAATTCAAAAACTCCGAGACTGGTACCTACATTTCAGTTCTCATTTCGAGATCGATACCTACATTTCGATTCTCATCCGAATTGATACCCACATTTCAATTCAAAATTTCCGAGACTCGGTACCTACATTCCAGCTTCTCATTTTGAGATCGATACCTACATTTCGATTCTCATCCGAATTAATACCTACATTTCAATGCAAAATTTCCGAGATCGGTACCTACATTCCAGCTTCTCATTTCGAGATCGATACCTACATTTCGATTCTCATCTGAATTGATACCTACATTTCAATTCAAAATCCGAGACTGGTACCTACATTCCAGTTCTCATTTTGAGATCGATACCTACATTTCGATTCTCATCTAAATCGATACCTACATTTCAATTCAAAATTTCCGAGACGGGTACCTACATTCCACTTCTCATCTTGAGATCGATACCTACATTTCGATTCTCATCTGAATTGATACCTACATTTCAAATCAAAATTTTTGAGACTGGTACCTAAATTCCAGTTCTCATTTTGAGATCGATACCTACGTTTCGATTCTCATCTGAATTGATACCTACATTTCAATTCAAAATTTCCGAGACTGGTACCTACATTCCAGTTCTCATTTCGAGATCGATACCTACATTTCGATTCTCATCTAAATTGATACCAAGATTTCAATTCAAAATTTTCGAGACTGGTACCAACATTCATGTTCTCATTTCGAGATCGATACCTACATTTTGATTCTCATCTGAATTGATACCTACATTTCAATTCAAAATTTCGAGATCGGTACCTACATTCCGAGCTTCTCATTTCGAGATCGATACCTACATTTCGATTCTCATCCGAATCGATATCTACATTTCAATTCAAAATTTCCGAGATCGGTACCTACATTTCGGTTCTCATTTTGAGATCGATACCTACGTTTCGATTCTCATCCGAACCGATACCTACATTTCAATTCAAAATTTCCGAGATCGGTACCTACATTCCAGTTCTCATTTCGAGATCGATACCTACATTTAGATTCTCATCTGAATTGATACCTACATTTTAATTCAAAATTTCTGAGACTGGTACCTACATTCCAGTTCTCTTTCGAGATCAATACCTAAATTTTGATTCTCATCCTTTTCAATCGACACTTAAGCTCGGATGCTTACTCCGGGGCTGCCACCTAAAATCCAGTTTTCTTCACAATCCTGAGGTTGAAACTCGGGTTTCAATTCTCATTTCAAATCCAAATCTCCTAAATTGATTTTAAATCAAACTTCAATCTAAATTAAAACTCAAAATCTAAACTTACACATCAAAACTTGAACATGAAATGTAACGAAATCTAAACAGAAGTTCTCCAAATCTTGTGATTTGGAATTCACCCCCTTTTCCTTTCCCAGCCGAGAGTTCAAGAACCTCCAGTCTTGGAAATATACTTGATACTGCCCAACGGAAATTTTTCTACTCTGTCCTAAATTTGTCACTTGGACATCTGTGTTGGTTTTGTTGATCTCTTCGGTTAATGCCAATACGCGCGGTGTGATTGGTTAGCACACCACACCTAATGGGGGTCCATTTGTTGACCTCATTTTTGATGAGGTCTTCTCTTCCCTCTTTAGTACTTAGGATCTAGCCTTAGGTTTTTCCTTTGACTATCTTAGAGGACTAGAGATGGAACCTACCCCTTTAGAAACTCAACCACTTCTTAACTCCCTACAAACCCCACAAGCTTAATTGTAAACCCCTAATCACCTAGA
Organism: Papilionanthe hookeriana x Papilionanthe teres; assembly: GCA_022702705.1. Classification (NCBI taxonomy): domain Eukaryota; kingdom Viridiplantae; phylum Streptophyta; class Magnoliopsida; order Asparagales; family Orchidaceae; genus Papilionanthe; species Papilionanthe hookeriana x Papilionanthe teres. Next base: position 21,590,337 of record CM040426.1, read on the forward strand.
GGGTCGAAATCAAATGTGGAGGTTTAAAGGATGAGTTCCCTATGGGACCTTTGGCCTTAGGATCACCCCAGGTGGCCTCGGTCCGGTGAGGGTTCACCCGCACACATTACACTTTTACACACATTCCAAATCCTAAAACTATTCATGCCTAGCTTGACTTCCTGACTCATGTAGATAATTCATTTGGATGGACCTTAACCCCTAAGCCCTTGGCTAAGAGAGTTAGGAACAACATAGTGAATGCCTCAAATGAGTCCTCTCATGGCTCCTGTGAGCTTAATATGGCTTCATGGCTCAACCAAAATGATTCCATTTCACTCACACTGGCTCAATTTTCATTTTTCCAAAATTTCAATTTTTGAGCCCCGGGGACCCGGACCCACCAAACCTACTAAAAGCCCTTGAAACTACCCAAAACAACCAAAATTTCCAAATCACCCAAAACTTTTCCAAAAGTAACCTTGAACATTTTCCCACCAATCAAATTGATCATTTACAGTCAAAAATACCAAAATTTCCAAAAATACCCCCAATACCCTCCAAATTACCAAAATGCCCCACTTGACCCAAAAATCCAAAAATTCAGAAAATTCCCAGAAAATTTCAGAAAATCCCAAATATTCTCAATTTCATTTTGTTCAATTACACCATGGGCCAATTTTGCCAAGTTATCCCACTTTTACCAAAACCCCCAATTTAGCCCATTTTAAACCCAAATGAACCCAATGTCAAACCAAATCACCCCAAATGACCTCAATTTTGGTCCAATTCAATTCTAAACTTCAATTCAATATCCCCAATATAAATCTAGACCAAATCTAAGCCCAATTTGATTGACATTTGAATTCAATTTCATTTTTAAGCTTAAAGCCCAATTTTGACCCATAACCCAAACTTAACCCAAACCAACCCAATTCAACTCCAATTAACCCCAAATCTTTTCTAAACCTTCCCTAAAATCTCCATAAACAAAAAACTAACATAATTTGCCCAAAAATTTAACCCAAACCCCACTCAAATTCAACCCAAACCCAAAATCCCCAATTTAGCCTAAACCCAAGCTTAACCCTGACTTAGCCCAAATCCCAAAATTGAACCCCAACCAAAGTTGAAAACTCTTCGTAACACACCTATCATTTCTCAACATCAATTTTACATCAATTTCAACATTAGCCCAACCCTAGCCTAAGTTAGCCCAATTTGGCCCACCTTAGCCCCTTTACCAAATAAACCCAAATCCAATCCAATTCAATCCCAAATCACTCCAAATTTGTTTTAAATCACTCATGACATATCCTTAAACTAAACCCAACATTTATTTGGCATGACCCTTTATAAATTTTTTTATTTAAAAGCCCATTTTGAAACATAAAAAAAACATTCCCCTAAAACCATTTTAAAAGCCCACCTTTACCAAAATTTAAAAGCCCAAACTTCATGCTAAAGCCCATATGACACTCCATTCATAATTTCACTAATTAAAATCATCCGTAAATTCTAAATGAACAATCAAACTTTTCTAAATTAAGCCATATGACAAACTATCCAAATTTCACACCAAAATACCAAAATTCCTAAAACCTATTTCCATGAAACCAAGCCAACTTTTCCTAAGCCATATAAGAGCCATGAAGCCATCCTTAAGCCCCATGTGGGGCCATGAAAGGTTTGACATGTGACCATACCACAGTGGGCAAATGGAGGAAGCTCTTTCTAGGTTCCCTTAAAGTCATTAGCCTTAACCATGATTGCCCTTAACCCAAAATTAATCCAAATATGTTTGGATGTGGACTTCACCACACATGTGAGCCTGACCCACCTGACCTCCTCAGCCCCAAAATCGAGGCCATAGGGAGGTGAACCAAGCCCAAATACATGGGTTGACCCAAACCAAGCCAAAATCACCTCTTCCCCTTTCCATTTCAATTCATCCTCTTTACACATGGCATTTGATAATCGAACTCGAAAACCTCAAGAACCGATCCTCCCGATCACAACAATGACTCGACCTCGGCCGGCCGGCCACCACGAGCTCCCGGAAAACACCGGGCCGAGAGGTCCAAATCAACAAAAAATTGCAATTCGCCATGGCTGAGCTACCCCACTCCAAATGGCCATTGTGGCTGTTCTTCTCCTCACCAGAGCAGCTGATCCCAGCCCCTAACTCCCCCTCAGAGGCCATGGCCATGGCTATTTAAGTTAGCCAACCCCTCTCGGCCAAAAGGTTGGCTAAAATCGACCTTCACAAAATCCCTCCAAACTCCTCACAAAGCTTCCCCTAGCAAAGAGCATTTGATCCCCACTGTCCTCCTCCCCTAATTTCCACTGATTGAGCTCAATTTTGGAGCTCAATTCTCGTGCCGAATCAGGACACTTTCAGATCCTCCACCAAAATCAAATTAAACTCTCCCACACCTGCACAAGGCCAAGAGAAGGAGTTCCTCAGTGAAAGCCCCCTCTCCAGGCCACCCATTTTTTCTAGCATCCAAAGGTTGAAATCGGGTCTGGTGGAAATCAGGTCTAGGCTAGAGACTTCATCTGGAGCTTGCTTAGACTCAATTGAAGGTGACAAAACTCTCATATCGAAGCAACACTTCTCTGAGCAAAGGTATGAGCTCTCTCTTCTTCCCGAGCTTCTGAACATTCTCTATTTTGATTGGGTTAATTTCATGCCACATAAACCATATGGATGTGTTCGTCTCTTCAAGACGAATCCATAAAGCATAAGAACACGAAAATCCGTTGAGAATCGAGTGAGATCTTAGGGTTTTAGTGTGGACGGTCACGGGTGCACACCAGTCGTAGACGATGACCAGGAGCCGTTGGATCGCACGTGTATCAAGCGGACGACTCAGATGGCGTTGGACCAAGAGATGGTACGTGAACCGCGGGCCCCGTGGCAGCTGATTCAGATGGCGGAGTCGAATGGGAGCGCGCCGCTTGGGCTTTCGGATATGCCGAGGATGACAGGGCACCGCGCTGGATAAGTAGAAAATTAGGGAATTTTCTTATTTATTAAATACCCAGAACTTCAAAAATGTATAACTTTGTGTAGAAAAATCATAAAAATAAAACAAAAATATTCTCTTACTCAGTGAACAGAGGAGAATAATGTGAAAAGGAAATCAAGTAATTTCATTGAGTATTTTATTTCTAATGATTTATTTACTCTCTGCATTGTTTTAATTCTCCATTTGCATAGGTAATTCACCATGGCATGAGACCATGGGGCTTTTGAAGCCTTTAAACTTGGGAACATTCCCTGAATTTTTCAAGGTCAGAGGCCATGCATATGAGAAGTTATTGATTTTTCAATTGCATGTTACTGTTTTGAGTATTTTAATCCCAATAATTAGCATGTTGTAAAATAAATTCTAGGAAAATTTGGTGATGTTTCTTATGACTAGAGGAACTTAGGAAAAATAGGTTTTGAGTTAATTCACATGAAACAACCCTAATTGGCCTAAACACCCAAAATTGAACTTTAATTAATTAGGGTTAACTACACATCAAATTAACTTGAAAACAATTCTCCACTGATCTTTAGGATCAGAGGAACATCACATAAAAATTTGAAGTCAATTGGATTTGATTAGCCTCACCAAATGGGTTGATTAAGCCTTTTAAGCAAAATGGATAAAATTAAATTTTAAAAATTCATAACTCACAAAATACTTTTAAAAAATTCACAAAAATGGTTTTGGAGCTTCTATGATATCAGAGGAACTTAGAAAAATTAAAATTGTAATTTTCTAAAAAAGTTGATTTTTATCATTATTTTAATATTTTAATAATAAAAAAATCATAAAAATTATAAAAATATTAAAAATCACCAAAATGTCACATTTTGATTTCTAATCACTAAGGAAGAAACCAAATATTTTTCCTAAGTTTTTAGGGTAAGATATTGAATTTTAAAGGCTTAAAACAATTTTTGAATTAAAAAAATGATTTTCCTTAACATTTCAACTAAATTAATTATAATAAATCAAAGAAAAATAAGAAAAATATAAAATTTTGTTCTCTGATTTCCCTGATATTAGAGAGATTTTTCAAAAATATAAAACCTATTTTTCAGCTTCAATTTTATTTTTAAATTAATTAATACTCCAAAAATCAAAATAATTCTAATAAATAAAATATAATTCAAAAAATCACCAAAATTGGTCCAAATGGTCCTCTAGTCATTAGGAACATCCCATAACTTTCTTAAGGACAGAAACATTTCCTTGGTCATGTTATTGAATTTACCTTGAAAACCCCTATTTTCCATTAAAAAAAATTACATAAATAAATTAAATATAAAAAAATCACATTTTCTCCTCTAATGTCTTAATTGACATGTGAGTGAGGTCACATAAAAATTTCAATTTCATTTGAGCTTAGTTTAGTGAGTTATAGAATTATTAAGCTTGAAGGGCAAAAGGGTAATTAAAAAATTTCAACTCTTAATTAAAATTTTAGGGTTAATGAAAAATGGGAGGGTAAAATATTTGATTTTAAACTAATTTTGGATGATTGAAACTTAAATGATTGAGGGTAGAAACCTACTAACCATTTCTAATATAATTAAAATAAAACATTAATTAATTAATTAATTGAAAATTTGGAAGAATAATAAAAATTGGAATTATTAAAGTAGGGATATTATTAAGAAGATATTTATTCTTTAATTTAAAAATCCCTAAATAAATCACTTCAATAATACTTAATTCTTAATTAAAAAATTAAAATAATAATCCAAATTAATAATTAAAACTAAAATTAAACTAAAATTAAATTAAAATTAAATTTAAACTAAATTAAAAATTAAATCAAATTAAAATTAAATCAAAATTAAACTAAACTAAATTAAAGTAATTTAAAATTAAATCAAAATTAAAACTAAATTAAAATTAAATTAAATTAAAATTAAATTAAAACTAAACTAAATTAAACTAAATTAAATAAATTAAATTAAAAATTAAATTAAAGTTAAAATTAAACTACATTAAAATTAAAATTAAATTAAATTAAATTAAAATTAAAATTAAATTAAATTAAATTAAATTAAACTAAAATTTAAATTAAATTAAATTAAACCAAATTAAATTAAAATCAAAATCAAATCAAATTAAGTTAAAATTAAAATAAACTAAATTAAAATTAAGTTGAATTAAATTAAATCAAAATCATTTAATAACAAACCTAAATGAAATCATTAAGAATTAAATCTAAAATAACTTGAACACTATTCTAAACAAACTAATTTCCATAATTAAGCCAAATTGAAATTAAATCATTAAGTTTAAATCATCAAAATACCTAATAAATTTGCCCTTTTAAAGCTCTTATTATTATTATAACTCTTAAATGAAGTATCAAGTGAAGTGTTACTTCACTTATAGGATATTCAAATGTGCTAGTTCACTGAGCAAGGGAACAAAACTTAAACTCCTGGATGATTAATTCACCTGTGCAACTAAATTTACTTGGACTCAAAGGAATCCCAGAAATATTGAAAAGATGTTTAGGACTCGTCCTAAACATTTCCTCAATATGATAGGATGTTTTAGAAGAACAATTGAATTTAATTGTTCTTTGATGAAGAAAATCATCCTTAAACCAAACCAAGAACCTAGACGTCATAGGAGATGACTAGCAATAGGATTAGGAATTTGGTAGACAACCAAAACCCTTCCCTTAGCTTTACCTAGGTATCTGTTGAAATATTTAAATGCCTTAACATGTGTTTTAAGTGCAGCTTGGGATGACGGGAAGACCCTCCAGGCACGCCTTTATTTTATTGCAATTTACTTACATGCACTGTACTTTACTTTTCTTGCATGTTAGATAAGACTGTTGCATGAAAACCAAAACCTTTAGGATAGTCCCTAAACTGAAACCAAAACTAAATTAAAAGTCATTGGAAGATAAAATTCACCGCCACAACATTTCAAAATATAAAACAACTCAAAATTTAATCACAAAACGGAACAACAAAACTACAATTGCAACTAAATTAAAATGTCTCGTTGAATGATCGGGAATACCTCGGATGATGTAACCCACGTGTTGCTAACGGGATTTCCCACGGTCTAAATGAAAGTGTGGAACTCATTCAGTTGAGTTTAGCAAATTCATCTGGACTAAGTGAATTCAATGAAAATAAAGGTGTCGGGATGACAGAACCGTGGGTTCTTAATCGGTTATGTTTAATAAACTTTAAGATTTGTTTTAATTAAAATATTAAAAACACTTGGATTATAAGATTTTCTCTAAACCAAAACACTTCTCTCATCTCCTGATTTATGACCTCTAAAAATAAAACTCTACAACAACAAGGAGCTTGGAGCACAGTGGGCAGCACGGCCATGGTCACCTGCAAAATTCGGATCTACTTCAGCAAAACTTTCTTAGAATTAAATAACCAAGCAATAGGATTTCGTGGTAGTTTATCTAGTGCAGCATAAATCCTCAACTCTTCATTAGGCATTTGCATGATCATGTCATGTAAATTAAGCCCTAACTGGTCTTAGGACTCCGAGGTAGTCGTTTGGTACGACATAAACCCTCACATCTTCGAGGCTATTTGTATGATCATATTATAAAAATATAAGTCCTAATTAACTAAAATTGGCAGGATTGCAACATTAAATAAACTCCCAAATTAAAGCCAAACAATAGGATAGTTTGGGAAGTCACCAAGATTCTTCTTGGATCTTCAGCTTCTCCTACTTTTCTTCCTTTGAACTCCTGAAATTAACTGTTCCAAGTTTGATCTATTCCCAATTGAAATTTTCAAAACTCAAATCCTTTGAAAACCTTAAAATTTGAATTTCTTGAGAGCAAAACCACTTATCATTATCGAGAGTCTTCTTAAGTGATTCCCGTCACTTAGGATGTAATTAATTATAGGGGCTTGCCCTTATAGTGAACTTTAAGAACCCAGGTAATATAAACCCTGTTTAATTTCTTTATATTAAACAGGGGATCTTGTTGGCTTATAAAATCGGTTCGCAGACCAAACGATTGTCACAAATCTTTTAGTTTATTTATTCGAGCCCCATCATCAAGCAGTGTGTCTATTCTTCGAAATAAATACACGGTTTGCGGTGCGGTGCTCGTTTATATAAACTATTTGGGATGTGAGATCGGTTTGATTTCATATCTTAAAACTTTCAAATTTAAAATTATTTTCAAAACTAAATACTACTTTTCAAATTATAAATATATTTAAAATTTAAATTCGCCGACAACTTCTGTAGGCGACCCTCTTTTCAAAACACATAATCTAAAAATATGCCGACAAATTCTGGCGACTCCGCTGAGGACTAGTTCCTCTCTCGATTTTGATCAGATGGTTTTGCTTTCATAAATCGGTAGTGTGTCCATGGCCCTAATGGACCAAAACTACCATTCTTCCAATGGAATTCCCCGTTCATTTCTGTCTTGAACGAGTATAGCCAACTCCTCTCGAATTTAGGAGCCACTATTTAGACTTCCTTAAACAGAGAGGTTCCGAGATCCTTTTACCTCTTTTCTGAGGTGGGGTGGACCCCCAATAGGTGTTAGTTTAAGAGCGGTCATTCGAGTCGAGAAGTCTTACATAAGACTTTCTCTTCCTTTCTGATTCTGAATCGAATCCCTTACCTTTTCTATACCTTTAAACATTCCATTCCTGATAAACAAATCCTCTAATAAATGACTCTTTCGATGAATAAATCCTTTTAAAATCATAAATACACTAAGATAAACGAAAATGTGTTCGGACTCTTTCTTTTTTGTCCTAAACTTTACAACGAAAAGAAGCATGATTCGGGACTGACATTCGGAATCTGCCCTGCAGAAAATGACCGCCCCAAAGCTAATCTTCTCCTTCACCAATGGAACGGACTTCGCTGTTTACAAGGATGAACTGCCCGACAATGGGATCATCCATTTCGGACAAGGATTTGGCAACACAGATGTTAAGTTCGCTGACGTCACTCTCTTCACACTAATGGACAAAGTGTCAGAAACTGAAGAGCCCGTGATTGAGTTCAATTTGAAGTCGGCTCAAGAATTCCCTCCCCTGCAAAGGATTCCAGCTGATAAGAGTACCACTGTTCGACGGAGGACTGTTGTCTCTACCCCCACCGGTCTAGTTATCTCAGCACGTACCCTGACTTCTGCCAAACTGAAGGGGAAGGAAACCCAAGTCTGTTATGAGCTCGTCACCGTGGAGGGTGCGGACTTTGCTACAATACCATCTATTTTTGAGATTGGGTCCAGTTCAAGTGTTGCACCCCTAACTCGGACTCAAAGGAGAAATAGAAGCAGGAAGATCGCCAAGAAAGCTAGAGCTGCTGAAGTTGCTTTTCTAGAAGAAATTCCTGAGGAAAGAGAAGAACTGCCTGAGTATATACCTTTGTTAGAAGGGAGCAGGTTTCACTCCCTCTCTGCCGCATCAGATAAAGAGGATGTTCGTAGAATCGCCACCACATTACTCCGACCTGCATACTACAACAATTACAAGAGGAAAAGGGATAAGACTACGCCATTGGCTCGGCTGCAAGCTGTTATAGAAAGATTGGCAAAGAAGGAAAAATGCCCTGTGCCAGAAATCTTAAGAAGGATAGGACGGGTGCCAGCTAAATCCCGCCTCGGATCGCGAATAGAACCTGTTGCTGCCACAGAGAAACCAAAGAAGAAGATAAAAGCTAGTCTGCCCGTTGTTGTATCGGGTCTACAGATTAGGGAGCATACCACCTTCCAGCATATAGCCGACAGACCATCCGGTCCTAGGCTTCCAGCTCCAAGAAGGGTGGTATGGCGACCTACTACTGGCGAGTTAAGACCAAAGAAATGCCCTGAGAAGAAAAGTCTCGTCAGGAGACTCGAATCAGAAGAAAGTGCTACTGCAATAAAGGGGACTCCCGGAAAGGAAGTTCAACAACCGTCACGAGACAACTGCGAGACCGTGCGAAAAGGGCCACTGGAGGATGCCATGGATAAGTTAAGGACCGACATCCGACGGTTAGCAAAAGAAAGAGAAGAAGAACTAGGAGATGAAGTTGACTCATCAGAGTTCATGGATGAGGAGTATGCCGAGATCAACATGGTCGAGACATGAGCATCGTCAGCTTCGCAAGGTGCTCCGACAGCTACGGAAAGAGATGAACCAGAAGTGTTGAGAGCACAGCTTCAGAAAAGAGATGATACAATTTCCCAGATGGCAAAGAGGATGGAAGAGATGGCTGCTGCCTTAGCCACTCTCCGAGTCGGGCCCGACCTCAGAAAGAGACACCCCCAGAGATCATCCATATTGTGGATGGAGGAAAAGAGATCACATCCGTCAATGGGGACGAGCAACCAAAGAAGGATTCTACACAAAGTATGATTCCAGAAAAGGATATTAAAAACATAGTAGAACAGCAGGTGCGAGAAGCTTTAGCACAATCCAAGAATGGAGCATCTATTCGACGGGTAGACCTTACCCCGAGGAGTTCGATGCAGTCCAATACCCGAAAGGCTTCGTACCACCTCTGTTTAAGACTTTTGATGGAACAGAAACCCCGGCAACATGTCGCACATTTTCGTGCTAGTTGCTGCAATGCTGGTGGGAGCGACGCTCTACTCTTATGACAGTTCGTCAGCAGTTTATCAGGGATTGCCTTCAACTGGTACGCAGAATTGCCGAACGGTTCAGTAAAGACCTTTTCAGAACTAGAAAATCTCTTCGTGAAACGATTTGCCGGGGCTCAGCACCACATCACTATCGGTGATCTAGTGGTGGAACAGCAAAAGCCGAACGAGACTTTAGTGGATTACATACTTCGATGGAGAAACTTAAGCATGAAGTGTGAACCACAACTTCAAGAACAACATGCAGTCGGTATCCTGCTTAAAAGTATCCATGGCCCGATAGCACTTCTCTTTAAAGGGTTTATAATTAAGACTTTCGAGAAGTTGCTTAGCAAGGCCGGGAGCTTGCAAGAAGAGGCAAAACAGTTAAGTTTCGCGTACAAGAACGATAAGCAAAAACCTGTGAAAACATTCGAAAAGAAATCCGGAATCGTCGTAACAGTAGATAAGGGCAAGCAGCCGGTTCAGATACAGTCAGAGCGGCTACAGCCTTGTTATCAACCACCACAACGGACTTATCAGCAACCTCAGCAAGGCTATTAGCAACCTCGTCCGAGCTATCAGTCACCTCAGCATTATGAACAACCGCCTCGTTCATCGCGTACCTTAAGGGAACTTCTAAATAGAGAATATCCATTCAAAACGGAAGCAGTAGCGAAGATGTTCTGCAGCTTAATGAAGACACCGGATTTTCAGCTGCCAAAGCCCAACAAGCCGGAAGAAGTCAATAAGAAAGATCATCCGAACTATTGCCCTTACCACCAGATGCTTGGACATAAGATAGAAGATTGTATCACTTTCAAGAGTTGGCTTGATGACAATCTCCGAAAAGGGAACATAACGATCCCAAAGGAATACATGAAGGAACCCCAGAAGGGAGGTTCCGTCAATGTTATTTCAACGGATCTTATTGTTTCGATAGACCCTTACACGACTGATGATGGATGGAGTACCGTCTGGACGAAGTCATCAAAGAAAATTTTGGATCACATCCAGGCCGCTTCGGTGCGTGCTTCAACTCAGAGTTTGAATCCTGTCAAGCCGGCACTATCACTTGCGATTGAAGAACTGCCCTGAAGGAGGAGAAGATCGTGGAAGAAAAGAAGACCGAGGCTCCAAAGGGTAGACTAGGGGCTGCTTATCCTAGGATGGTTGTTTCTGATTTGGGGGAAAAATCCCTCGAACTCCTGACTCTGTATGATTATCTGTCCACCCCGGCGGGATCTTATAATGATAAGGGTTATGGCGTTGGCTACGTTTTGACTGTTTCTAACAATTACGTAACTAGCGACGACCGACTTAATCTGGATCTCGATTCGAATACACATAACTATTCTCAAATCATACACAACCTCGATGACCACGACGAAGAAGATGTTCACAAAGAAGGCTATGAAAGCTCGACAAGCAACGAGTCCATTTATGAATTCCGAGGACCGCCGATCACGATAGAATTAGAACCATCAGATACCGAAGCAACTTCAGAAGAGCCACTTGTTCCAATTCAAGGGGATACACCGGCAGATTCGACACCAAATTCAGAAGAGATAACTGAAGTAAATTTAAGAAGTGGAAAAGTTCTACCCCCGAGAATGGGTCCAAAGGATAAAGGGAAGCGGTGGTTGCTCGAGAAGAGCCGGCCCGGCAAAGGAATCGCCCATTCGGGAAGAAACCGAGGAACATGGTAATAAAGTGGACTATAATGTGCTAGCCCATCTTAGGAAGCTACCGACCAAACTAAGCATATACGACGCTCTGATCCTGTCAAAGGAGATGAGGGAGGCTCTGATCAAGGCTTTACTTGATCCAGAGATCTGTTTAGCTCAAATGGCCGGTAATTCCTTGGACGAGGTTTGCTCGTTAAAAGAACAGCGAGGTGTTACTTTCACGAACAATGATCTATTACTGGGAACAACAGATCACAAACGACCGTTATACATTTCAGTCACTATTGAAAGTTTACGCTCTCCAGAGTGTTGGTTGATCCGGGAGCATCAATCAACATAATGAATCTTTGGACGCTAGCATATTTGGAAATTGATGCTCGCGAGCTTGAAGCAGACAAGATGCTATGAAGAGGCTTCAACCAAAAAGGAGAAAGAGCTCTTGGATCGATAATACTACTAATGAAGACAGGTAATTTAGCAAAGACAACTGCAAAATTCCACATAATTGATTCTGAGACATCGTTCAACGCTCTACTAGGTCGACCGTGGATCCATGAAAACCGGATGGTACCGTCGTCTCTGCACCAGTGCATAAAGTATTACGAAGGAGGGGAACATTGTATCAAAGGTGACTTGCAACCATTCTCCATACACGAGATTGGAATTCATGAAGATGCGGCCTACTACGCCCCCCTGAAGAAAACAATCTTTTCCAGAAATACAATAACAAATGAAGCAAAAGAAATCTGAGACGATGAAGAACCTGAAGTTCTAGTTCAACAGTTACTCACCACTCCCTTACGGCGAGATGGTGAAGATTTCTCCAGAACTCGCACCTGAGGTCGAGGCCGGGGACGAGGACTTGGAAGAAATGTTAGAACAGTTGGACAGAAGAAACTGGTCATCGATGTTGATTGGGAGAACACTTCCGAAGAAGGAGAAGAAATCAAGAAAGAAGCAGCGACCATAAGTCAAAAGAAACCCCAGTTCAAGATCTCTCTCGAAGATGAAAAAAATGAAGAATATAAATCAATGTACGAGAAGATTAACCATCATGTACATACTATGACCTTGACCCCAATCCGTTCTGGTAAGATCGAGGGTATGGTGGTCAAGGAAGTGCATGGTGGTGGTACCAAGCCAATCAAGTTTTACCGTGGTGCTTCCATCTCCAATACTGAAAAAGATGTACAATTTGAAGATGTTGCTTCTTCTGAATTAATGGAACTACCTTTTGAGTGGTACTCTCCCTGTGTTCAAAATTTAATTCAACGTGGTGTCTTACCTCGACAATGGACAAAAGGCCGATCACAGCACTTTGAAAAATTATGGAATAATGCCGGTCGGCCTCCCAATTCAAAACACGGTCTCGGATTCGGCACAGTAGGATCAGTTGATGATACAGGATTTTGCTTGGTTGTCACTTGCGATCCTAATAAAGACTACTTCGAAACTTCAGAGGATCTCGAAGATCCACCAATCGGAGATGCTCCACCAGAATTCGAAGAAGAAATCAAATCTACAATAAACGAGTTAATGGAAGTTAACTTAGGTACTAGCGAAGAGCCTAGGCCAACCTTTGTTAGCTCCTTACTCAATAAAGAAGATTCCGAGGAAATAATCAAGCTACTAATGGAATTCAAGGACTGTTTTGCTTGGAGTTACAACGAAATGCCAGGATTAGCTCCAGAAGTCGCAGTTCACAAGTTAGGAGTAGATCCTACTTCTGTTCCAGTCAGACAAGCTCCCAGAAGAATGCGTCTAGAAATTGAGCAACAAGTAATAGCCAAAGTTAAGAAGCTAATAGACGCTAAATTTGTCTGTGAAGGACAATACTTTACTTGGTTAGCCAATGTGGTACCAGTCAGAAAGAAGAAATGTCAGATCAGAATCTGCGTAGACTTCAGAGATTTAAATAAAGCATGTCCAAATGACGAGTTTCCACTACCAATCCCAGAACTAATGATCAATATTGCTTCAACACATGAAATATTTTCATTCATGGATGGATCATCAGGATACAACCAGATAAAGATGGCACCAGAAGACGAAAAGCTCACGGCATTCAGAACACCGATCGGAGTGTATTGCTACACAGTAATGCCATTCGGACTAAAGAAAGCAGGAGCAACAAACCAAAGAGCAATGACGAAGATTTTTGATGATCTCATTCACAACCAAGTCGAGTGCTACGTGGATGATGTGATCATCAAAAGCAAACTGAAGGAAGATCACCTGTATGATTTGAGAATTGTTTTCGAGCGACTAAGACAATACAACCTTAAGATGAAACCCTTAAAATGCACCTTCGGCGTCACCTCCAGGAAATTCTTAGGATTTGTTGTCCGACATCGCAGAATTGAAATTGATCTGGAAAGGATTAAAGCTATCTTAGAAATTCCACCTCCTAAAACCTTGAAACAGCTACGATCCTTTCAAGGAAAGTTGGCATATCTTCGACGCTTTATATCGAATTTGTCAGGAAGGTGTCAGCCTTTTTCTGCTTTGATTAAGAAGGATGCCAAGTTTACTTGGGACTCCAAATGTCAACATGCCTTTGATGACATCAAACAATACTTAATGACACCTCCTGTCTTAGCAGCCCCAGTCTCAGGTAGACCGTTGATACTTTATACCGCGGCTTTAGACGACTCCCTTGGAGCCCTGCTAGCCCAGGTCAATGATCAGGGAAAAGAAAATGCTCTCTACTACTTAAGCCGTCGTCTAATTCTGACGGAAGTAAAGTATCCTCCTGTTGAGAAGCACTGTTTGGCCCTGATCTTCGCCGCACAGAAGCTCAGGCATTACATGCTTTCTCATAAGGTCAACCTTATTTCGAGAGTTAATCCGTTGCAATACTTGATGACCCGACCGACGCTCTCTGGCAGACTTGCCAGGTGGTCGATGATACTATTGCAATTTGACATAACTTTCATTCCTCTTCGCGCCGTAAAGGGACAAGTTCTAGCTGACTTCCTTGCAGCACACCCTTTACCGGCAGATTCGCCTCTCGACGACGATTTGCCTGACGAGCAGATAATGAGCCTAGAAGACCCTGATGATCGACGTTGGGAACTATACTTCGACGAAGCGTCCTCAGTACAGAAGAATAATGAATTGCAAACGATAGTGCCTGGTAAGGCAGGAATCAGACTAATCTTTATAACACCGAAGCGGGGGATGTTAAGATACTCCTACCACTTAACAGAGTCGTGTACAAACAACGAGGTAGAATACGAAGCCCTCATAACAGGACTAGAACTAACCATTCAAATGGGAATAACGGACATCAATATCTACGGAGACTCTCAGTTGATCATTCAACAGGTCGTCGGACAATACAGAATTTTAAAGCCAAGACTCGAGCAGTACTTTCGGTATGCCATGAAACTCGCCGGAACATATTCCGAATGTAACGATCTACAAGATCCCCGAAAAGAAAATGCTCTCGCGGATGCGCTAGCTCGCCTTGCAAAAGAATTTGCCCGCTTACAAGATGAGTCGGTTGAAGTGTCAGTTTAGGGACGACAGGTCCTATCACAGCTCAACATGGATATGATACAGAAATCAGAAAAAGTAGAGGAATCAGTTGCAGCAATAACAGAAAACACAGAAGATTGGCGGCGGCCATTAATAGATTACTTGCAGACAGGAAACCTACCGAATGATAAGTCGTTAACCCATCAAATCAAGAAAAGAACTCTGTCTTACGCATTAATAAATAATACATTATACAGAAGGTCTTTTGATCAGATGTGGCTAAGATGCCCGAGCGGGTCCGAGGCTCGTGAAATCGTTAAAGAAGTACATTCGGGACTTTGTGGCGCTCATCGATCGGGTCCGAAAATGAAAATGAAGATTAAAAGACTAGGGTACTACTGGCCCAGAATGATGACCGACTGTATTAAAGTTGCCAAAAGCTGTCACCAGTGCCAAGTACACGGAGTGGTTCTACACCAACCTCCAAATGTGCTACATTCGACAATCGCGTCGTGGCCATTTGAGTGTTGGGGCACAGATATAGTGGGTCCGATAGAACCGCCTTCTTCAAGAGGACATCGCTTCATTCTTGCAGCTACAGACTACTTTTCTAAATGGGCAGAAGCTATACCACTCAGGGAAGTAAAGGCACACCACGTGCTATAGTTTTTCAAGTACCAAGTTGTCTACCGTTTTGGGGTACCGCGCAGAATCATTTCAGATAATGGGTCTGCATTCAAAAGTACAAAGATCAACAATTTTGTCAGAAGACACGGGATCGATTAGCGGTACTCAACGATTTACTACCCAAGAGCAAACGGCTTGGCCGAGGCTTTTAATAAAACTCTCATTCAAATTCTAAAGAAAACTTTGGACGACAACAAGAGAAATTGGCACGAGAAGTTGTTAGAAGCCTTATGGGCCTACAGGACAACTTTTAGGACTCCTACTCAGTCTACGCTCTACGCTTTAGTGTACGGGTCTGAGGCAGTTCTACCCTTGGAAGTTCAGCTCCCATCACTCAGAATTGCAGTTGCGAACAAAATCACTGCGGAGGAAAATGCCAGACTACGACTAGAAGAATTGGAAAGCTTGGAAGGGAAAAGACTTTCCGCGCAACAGAATTTGGAACTGTATCAAGCCAAAATGATCCAGGCTCATGATAAATTAGTCCGCCCCAGGACATTCAAAGTCGACGATCTGGTTTTGGTTCTCAGAAGACCTATTCTTGCACATCGCAAGATAGGTGGTAAATTTGAATCGACTTGGGAAGGGCCGTTTATGGTCGAGACAGTCTACTCAGGAGGCTCCTACCAACTTGTGAATTGTCAAGGAGAACGACAAATGCTTCCAATCAACGGACGATATTTGAAGAAGTATTACGCAGCCTGATGTTTCGAAGGAATGAATTCTCATCCCTAGAAACACGGGTGAAGTAACTACTTGTGACTGGGTTCGAAACAAAAAAAAAACATAAAAATGGATGACAAAAGAAAAATCATTAACAAAAAGAAAATATATGTGCTAAAAATAAAATATGTGAAATCATAATAATAAAGTTTTACCCTTCCGTTCAAATCAACTATTGTTCCTGATCTTTCTTCATCTTTTCCTACTTTCCTTAAAAATTAAAATAAGTGAATAAGAATCTTCAGTGATAAATATTTTCTTAATGTTCTTGTTCTTAGTACAGCCCCTGATCCTTTTCTTGTCTTTTTCGCAGAGAAATGTCGAACGGGCGGTTGGTCCTAAACTTTAGAAATGGCGTGAGTCTCGGACTCGATGAAAAGAGGGTGAAGGATGGAGCAGTGATAGAAATTGATTCTGACTTCACACCAGCCGACCTACGATACGAAGAAAATGATTGGGTCCCAGTTGACCGAGAAGAGCTTCACAGCCAGACAATGATGAAGATGGGTGGTCCAAGCCACCAATCCAGCAACAAGAAAAGAAAGACAAACATCGAGGAAAGCAAGAAAATCAAGTTTATAGTTACCACGGCAGAGGGCAGGCTCGTCAGCACCGCGCCCGCAGAAATTCAAGGGGTAAGGAGAGCTACTCTCACTGCTACCCAAAGAAGGAATAAGAATCGCCGTATCCTCAAGATGTTGACTAAACTAGCAGCAGATCAACACGAGGAAACAGCCACTTTTGTCGGCACATACATTTCAAAGATATCGGTTTGTCAGGAACCAGAAAGAAGAAATTTAACGCCAAGAAAATCAGAACAAATCGAAGAAGTGCCAAGAAGAACAAAAATAGAGTAAGTGCCTCGACACCGGACGGAGATACCAGATCTGAAGAACCTTGTTGCGAAAGCAACCCCGGAGGATGTCCCGACAGAGACAATCCCTGAGGAGCCAAGGTATGCAGGAGAACGTGACGGGATTGAGTCATACATCCCGCAGTATGTTACTAGGCCTCGTCACTTGCAGATCATCCCATAATATGAATTAGAAAGAATGCAAAATGTTGAGAAGAAGACTTTCGAATACTTCGAAAATTAAAGGCAAGAGAATCAATATTTTGGAAGGCCTCGAGTTACACACAGATGTATTCTCAGAACATGAGCAACAGCAGATTGTGGATTGCATCTTAGAACTTCAGAAGATGGGTCGAGTAGGTCATTCGAGGGAAAAGACTTATTCGAACCCCGGAGATGGATGCCGTGGAAAGGAAGAGTCATAATACAATGCGGATGTTGCTATAACTTCGCGAGAGGACAGGAAAGGAAATCCACCGGGGATACTCCGTCGCGGTGAGGTGGATCCAATGCCGAGGATAATTAAAAGAATGGTGAAAAGAATGATAACGTGGAGAGTATCGCCACAGACCGCATACCTAACAGTTGCATCATCAACATTTATCAGAAGGGCGACTGCATACCTCCACACATAGACCACCACGACTTTGTCAGACCTATTTGCACAGTTTCGTTTGTCAACCAATGCAATATCATGTTCGGATCTGACCTCCGGATAGCAGGTCCGGGTAAGTTCCGAGGGCCGGTGGAGATACCACTTCCGGTAGGTTCCGTCATGGTATTAAAAGGAAATGGAGCAGACATCGCAAAACATTGTATACCGGGAGTGCCAGTGGAGCGGATCTCTGTCACTTTTAGAAGGATGGACGACAGAAAGGCGCCTTACCACTTCCAGCTAGATTCAGAATTGGATAGTCTCCGGCCCTACAAGCTGTGAGTTACATGGGAAATAGCACACCTCCAATGCACATCCATGCGGCATTCCTGCCAAGGGTGGCTTGGAAGGTGATGTTATTACCCATGTTTCTTACTATTCATACATGGATTTTTTGACAGACGCTTTTGGATGTATCAACAAGAAGTTTACACAGTCCGTTTTGGATTTACATGGATTGTACAAGACATTAAATTTCTGAGGAAAATGTCATCATGACTAGATCAAGTTGTATGATGTACTTTCAGCAAGTTGGAATGAAAATGACTACGTCATATTTTGCCTTCACCTCTTTTTGTGCAAATTGACTGGGAAACGCCATTAGAGTTAAATGAACTTTGAATGAAGAACAGAAGAGAAAAGAAAATAAATGAGAACTTTTCCTAAAAATCTAAATAGTAAAATGAACTTCAAATTCACATGAACGCTAAATAAACAACAAATAAAAAAATGGGATCGTTAAAGGACAAACAAAACGAATCTAAATCTCAAATTGAATTCCAGTCTAAACCCATCTGGTCAAATCCTCCAATTCATCTTCAAATCAAGATCTACTTCAGACCTCCGTTGAAACCCTCTCTCGGGATGATTTCAGAACCACGAAAAATTTTTGATTTGGTTCTGATGGCATGGATTCATACCCTTCACCAAATAATCAAACTTTGATTGATTCTCGTGGGATTTGGAACACTTTTATAATCTCATTTCAATCTCCTGCTAAATCCAAATCTCCACAGTACATTTCAATTCAAAATTTCTGAGTCTGGTACCTACATTCCAGTTCTCATTTCGAGATCGATACCTACATTTCGATTCTCATCTGAATTGATACCTACATTTCAATTCAAAATTTCCGAGACTGGTACCTACATTCCAGTTCTCATTTTGAGATCGATACCTACTTTTCGATTCTCATCTGAATTGAAACCTACATTTCAATTCAAAATTTCCGAGACTATTACCTACATTCCAGTTTTCATTTTAAGATCGATACCTACATTTCGATTCTCATATGAATTGATACCTACATTTCAATTCAAAATTTCTGAGACTGGTACCTACATTCCAGTTCTCATTTTGAGATCGATACCTACATTTTGATTCTCATCTGAATTGATACCTACATTTCAATTCAAAATTTCGAGATCGGTACCTACATTCCGAGTTCTCATTTTGAGATAGATACCTACGTTTCGATTCTCATCTGAATTGATACCTACATTTCAATTCAAAATTTCCGAGACTGGTACCTACATTCCAGTTCTCATTTCGAGATCGATACCTACATTTTGATTCTCATCTTAATTGATACCTACATTTCAATTCAAAATTTCGAAGACTGGTACCTACATTCATGTTCTCATTTCGAGATAGATACCTACATTTCGATTCTCATCTGAATTGATACCTACATTTTAATTCAAAATTTCTGAGACTGGTACCTACATTCCTGATCGCTGAAAAATTTATTAAGAAATTCATACCTATTTTTGATGAAATTGCACTTTAAAGAAGGGTATTTTCTTTATTTTGTTGCAGGAATGAATAATTTAGGTGATAAAAGCAAAAATCATAAAAAGGAGCGAATTTGGAGCAAAATCATGCAATTTGTGCTGAGTCGCCGACGGCGAGATCGAGCTCGCCGACGGCGAGGTTACAAGAAGAAAATTCCGAAGAATTTATAACTCGTCTCGGTCGACAACTGAGCCCGCCGACAACGAGCTAGAGCGGTTTGAAGATCTTCAGAAGCCTCGCCGACGGCGAGGTAGTTCGTCGCCGACGGCGAGGTAGTTCAAATGGCACGGATACATTGAACCCGGACACTTTTTGAAGGGATGCTTACGCACCTCTTGGTCCTTTGCTCACCTCTATATATAGAGGCCGAAAATCGATCTTTTGTGTGCAATCTTTTAGTCTTTTGTCTAGTTTTGTGTGCAGTTGTGTGTCTTTAGTGAGTCTTTAGTGAGTTTAGTGAGTAATTAGAGAGTCGTGCTGTACTGGAAGGAAGAGTCAAAGGAACTACGAGGAGTCTGTTTGGGGATAAATCGAGATAAGTATTTGTATTTATTGTTTTTAACTTTAAATGAAATTCATGCTTAGTTTAATTCCCATGCATTCTGAGTAGTTTATTAGTCTTTCTCCCTGTTTATGAAATTAAGTGACTTGATGAAATTAAAATAGAGATACTTTTATATATATTAATAAATTGTGATAATTTTTACTTAAAACTTAATTTACTTTCAACTGGCCATTTGATTTGTTAAAATATGTTGATTTACAACTATAGTAAAAATTACATCCGATATTCGGGAATTCAAAAGCCTTGGAAGGAAGGTGCAAATAAATAGGGAAATAATATCATCGGGCGTAGAATTGAGCATTTTAGTGTGACGGACTAAAATATTCAATTCGGTCCTATTGTTTGAGAGCTGAAATATAGATGTTAGCCCTCGGGCGAGGGGAACGTGGGAGCTCGAGTGGCGGTCGGTATCCTCCCAGCCTAGCCGCAGATTCAGTAATCAAACATAGGATTAGTCAATATTCTTTACACCTGGACTAAAGGGTAAAGAATAGGAATGCTCCTATTTGTCACAATACCTTAAAATTATCTATTTAAATTCATCAATCACTTAAATTTTTAAACAAGGGGAAAGATACTTTTTCTGAATAGTAAAGACTTATTTAGCAATTAGTTTAATTTCCTGCATTTTCAATACGTATTAATTTCCTACTTAGTTAAGTTACCTAATTAAAATACTCGGTTACTTTATTGCGCTCAAATTTAGAATTCCAAATTTTCGTATACTATTTTAAAAATTATTATTATTATTTTAAATTAGTTGTTATTTAATTTTCTCTTTACTCGTGGGATCGATAACCAGGACTCCACTAGAGCCCTGTATTACTTGATACGATACGTATACTTGCGTAGCATCCACAACATAAACAATTACAATTCTATACATATAAATAGTGGGGTCAAGTTTTTGGCGTCGTTGCAATTAAATTAAAAATATCATAATATAAAATTGTGGGTCAATTCATGTTCTCTTTCGAGATCAGTACCTAAATTCTGATTCTCATCCTTTTCAATCGACACTTAAGCTCGGATGCTTACTCCGGGGCTGCCACCTAAAATCCAGTTTTCTTCGCAATCCCGAGGTTGAAACTCGGGTTTCAATTCTCATTTCAAATCCAAATTTCCTAAATTGATTTTAAATCAAACTTCAATCTAAATTAAAACTCAAAATCTAAACTTACACATCAAAACTTGAACATGAAATGAAACGAAATCTAAATCGAAGTTCTCCAAATCTTGTGATTTGGAATTCACCTCCTTTTTCTTTCCCCAGCGAGAGTTCAAGAACCTCCAGTCTTGGAAATTTACTTGATACTCCCCAACGGAAATTTTTTTACTCTGTCCTAAGTTTGTCACTTGGACATCTGTGTTGGTTTTGTTGATCTCTTCGGTCAACACCAATACGCGCGGTGTGCTTGGTTAGCACACCACACCTATTGAGGGTCCATTAGTTGACCTCATTTTTGATGAGGTCTTCTCTTCCCTCTTTAGTACTTAGGATCTAGCCTTAGGCTTTTCCTTTGACTATCTTAGAGGACTAGAGATGGAACCTACCCCTTTACAAACTCAACCACTTCTTAACTCCCTGCAAACCCCACAAGCTTGATTGTAAACCCCTAATCACCTAGAGGGTTGAAATCAAATGTGGAGGTTTAAAGGATGAGTTCCCTATAGAACCTTTGGCCTTAGGATCACCCCAGGTGGCCCAGTGCAGTGAGGGTTCACCTGCACACATTACACTTTTACACACATTCCAAATTCTAAAACTATTCATGTCTAGCTTGACTTCCGACTCATGTAGATAATTCATATGGATGGACCTTAACCCCTAAGCCCTTGGCTAAGAGGGTTAGGAACAACATAGTGAATGCCTCAAATGAGTTCTCTCATGGCTCCTATGGGCTTAATATGGCTTCATGGCTCAACCAAAATGATTCCATTTTCACTCATACTGGCTCAATTTTCATTTTTCCAATATTTCAATTTTTGACCCCCGGGGCCCCGGACCCACCAAACCTACTAAAAGCCATTGAAACTACCCAAAAACACCAAAACTTCCAAATCACCCAAAACTTTTCCAAAATTAACCTTGAACATTTCCCCACCAATCAAATTGATCATTTACAGCCAAAAATACCAAAATTTCCAAAAATACCCCCAATACCCTCCAAATTACTAAAATGCCCCTCTTGACCCAAAAATCCAAAAATTTAGAAAATTCCCAAAAAATTCCAGAAAATCCCAAATATTCCTAATTACATTTTTTTCAACTACACCATGGGCAAATTTTTCCAATTTATCCCACTTTTACCAAAACCCCCAATTTAGCCCATTTTAAACCCAAATGACCCAATGTCAAACCAAATCACCCCAATTGACCTCAATTTTGGTCCAATTCAATTATAAACTTCAATTCA
The DNA here is from genome assembly GCA_022702705.1 of Papilionanthe hookeriana x Papilionanthe teres. NCBI lineage: Eukaryota > Viridiplantae > Streptophyta > Magnoliopsida > Asparagales > Orchidaceae > Papilionanthe > Papilionanthe hookeriana x Papilionanthe teres. The sequence continues at coordinate 21,612,784 of CM040426.1, forward strand.
ATATCCCCAATATCAATCTAGACCAAATCCAAGCCCAATTTGATTGACATTTGAATTCAATTTCATTTTTAAGCTTAATGCCCAATTTTGACCCATAACCCAAACTTAACCCAAACCAACCCAATTCAACTCCAATTAACCTCAAATCTTTTCTAAACCTTCCCTAACATCTCCATAAACAAAACACTAACATAACTTAGTCCAAACCCAAAATCCCTAATTTAGCCTAAACTCAAGCTTAACCCTAACTTAGCCCAAATCCCAAAATTGAACCCCAACCATAGTTGAAATCTCTTTGTAACACACCTATAAACATTTCTCAACATCAATTTTACATCAATTTCAAAATTAGCCCAACTATAGCCTAAGTTAGCCCAATTTGGCCCACCTTAGCCCCTTTACCAAATAAACTCAAATCCAATCCAATTCAATCCCAAATCACTCCAAATTTGTTTTAAATCACTCATGACATATCCTTAAACTAAACCCAACATTTATTTGGCATGGCCCTTTATAAATTTTTTGATTTAAACACCCATTTTGAAACATAAAAAAAAAACATTCCCCTAAAACCATTTTAAAAGCCCACCTTTACCAAATTTTAAAAGCCCAAACTTCATACTAAAGCCCATATGACACTCCATTCATCATTTCACTAATTAAAATCATCCCTAAATTCTAAATCAACAATCAAACTTTTCTAAATTAAGCCATATGACAAACTATCCAAATTTCACACCAAAATACCAAAATTCCTAAAACATATTTCCATGAACCAAGCCAACTTTTCCCAAGCCATATAAGAGCCATGAAGCCATCCTTAAGCCTCATGTGGAGCCATGAAAGGTTTGACATGTGTCCATACCACATTGGGCAAATGGAGGAGGCTCTTTCTAGGTTCCCTTAAAGTCATTAGCTTTAACCATGATTACCCTTAACCCAAAATTAATCCAAATATGTTTGGATGTGGACTTCACCACACATGTGAGCCTGACCCACCTGACCTCCTCAGCCCAAAATCAGGCCATGGGGAGGTGAACCAAGCCCAAATACATGGGTTAACCCAAACCAAGCCAAAATCACCTCTTCCCCTTTCCATTTCAATTCATCCTCTTTACACATGGCATTTGATAATTGAACTCACAAACCTCAAGCACTGATCCTCCTGATCACAACGATGACCTGACCACGGCTGGCCGGCCACCACAGTTGCCGGAAAACACCAGGTCGAGAGGTCCAAATCAACTAAAAATTGCAATTCCCCATGGCTGAGCTGCCCCACTCCAAATGGTCATTGTGGTTGTTCTTCTCCTCACCAGAACAGCTGATCCCAGCCCTTAACTCCCCCTGTGAGGCCATGGACATGGCTATTTAAGCCAGCCAACCCATCTCGGCCAAAAGGTTAGCTGAAATCGAGCTTCACAAAATCCCTCCTAACTCCTCACAAAGCTTCCCCTAGCCAAGAGCATTTGATCCCCACTGTCCTCCTGCCCTAATTCCCACTGATTGAGCTCAATTTTAGAGCTCAATTCTCAGGCCAGAACAGGACACTTTGAGATCCTCCACCAAAATCAAATTAAACTCTCCCACACCTGCACAAGACCAAGAGAAGGAGTTCCCCAGTGAAAGTCCCCTCTCCAGGCCACCCATTTGTTCTAAGCATCCAAAGGTTGAAATCGGGTCTGGTGGAAATCAGGTCTAGGCAATTCCTCAGGGCCAGAGACTTCATCTGGAGCTTACTTGGACTCAATCGAAGGTAACACAACTCTCAGATCGAAGCCACACTTCTCTGAGCAAAGGTATGAGCTCTCTCTTCTTCCCGAGCTTCTGAACAATCTCTATTTTGATTGGGTTAATTTCATGCCACATAAACCGTATGGATGTGTTCGTCTCTTCAAGACGAATCCATAGAGCATAAGAACATGAAAATCTGTTGAGAAACGAGTGAGATCTTAGGGTTTTTGTGTGGACGGTCACGGGTGTACACCAGTCGTAGATAATGACCAGGAGCCGTTGGATCGCGCGTGTATCGAGCAGACGGCTCAGATGGCGTCGGACCAAGAGATAGTACGTGAACCGCGGGCCCCGTGGTAGCTGACTCAGATGGCAGCGTCGAATGGGAGCGCGCCGCGTGGGTTTTCGAATATGCCGAGGATGACAGGGCGCCGCGCTGGATAAGTAGAAAATTAGGGAATTTTCTTATTTATTAAATACCCAGAACTTCAAAAATACATAACTTTGTGTAGAAAAATCATAAAAATAAAAAAAAAATATTCTCTTGCTCAGTGAATAGAGGAGAATAATGTGAAAAAGAAATCAAGTAATTTCATTAAGTATTTTATTTTTAATAATTTATTTACTCTCTGCATTATTTTAATTCTCCATTTGCGTAGGCAATTCACCATGGCATGAGACCATGGGGCTTTTGAAGCCTCTGAAGTTGGGAACATTCCCTGAATTTTCCAAGGTCAGAGGCCATCCCTATGAGAAGTTATTGATTTTTCAATTGCATGTTACTGTTTTGAGTATTTTAATTCCAATAATTACAATGTTATAAAATAAATTCTAGGAAAATTGGTGATGTTTCTTATGACCAGAGGAACTTAGGAAAAATAGGTTTTGAGTTAATTCACATGAAACAACCCTAATTGGCCTAAACACCCAAAATTGAACTTTAATTAATTAGGGTTAACTACACATCAAATTAACTTGAAAATAATTCTCCACTGATATATATGATTAGAGGAACATCACATAAAAATTTAAAGTCAATTGGATTTGATTAGCCTCACCAAATGGGTTGATTAAGCCTCTTAAGCAAAATGGATAAAATTAAATTTTAAAAATTCATAACTCACAAAATACTTTTAAAAAATTCACAAAAATAGTTTTGGAGCTTCTCCGATGTCGGAGAAATTTAGGAAAATTAAAATTGTAATTTTCTAAAAAAGTTGATTTTTATCATTATTTTAATATTTTAATAATAAAAAAATAATAAAATATTAAAAATATTAAAAATCACCAAAATGTCACATTTTGAATTCTAATCACTAAGGAACAAACCAAATATTTTTCCTAAGTTTCTAGGGTAAGATATTGAATTTTAAAGGCTTAAAACAATTTTTGAATTAAAAAAAATGATTTTCTTTAAAATTTCCACTAAATTAATTATAATAAATCAAAGAAAAATCAGAAAAATATAAAATTTTGTTCTCTAATTTTGCCTGATATCAGAGAGATTTTTGAAAAATATAAAACCTATTTTTCAACTTCAATTTTATTTTTAAATTAATTAATACTCCAAAACTCAAAATGATTCTAATAAATAAAATATAATTAAAAAAATCACCAAAATTGGTCTAAATGGTCCTCTGGTCAGTAGGAACTTCGCATAATGTTCTTAAGGACAGAAACATTTCCTTGGTCATGTTATTGAATTTTCCTTGAAAACCCCTATTTTCCATTAAAAATAATTACATAAATAAATTAAATACAGAAAAATCACATTTTCTCCTCTAATGTCTTAATTGACATGTGAGTGAGGTCACATAAAAATTTTAATTTCATTTGAGCTTAGTTTAGTGAGTTATAGAATTATTAAGCTTGAAGGGCAAAAGGGTAATTAAAAAATTTGAACCCTTAATTAAAATTTTAGGGTTAATTAAAAAGGCGAGGGTAAAATATTTGATTTTAAACTGATTTTGGATGATTGAAACTTAAATGATTGAGGGTAGAAACCTACTAATCATTTCTAATATAATTAAAATAAAACTTTAATTAATTAATTAATTGAAATTTTGGAAGAATAATAAAAATTGGAATTATTAAAGTAGGGATATTATTAAGAAGATATTTATTCTTTAATTTAAAAATCCCTAAATAAATCACTTCAATAATACTTAATTCTTAATTAAAAAAATTAAAATAATAATCCAAATTAATAATTAAAACAAAAATTAAACTAAAATTAAATTAAAATTAAATTTAAACTAAATTAAAAATTAAATCAAATTAAAATTAAATTAAAATTAAACTAAACTAAATTAAAGTAAATTAAAATTAAATTAAAATTAAAACTAAATTAAAATGAAATTAAATTAAAATTAAAATAAATTAAATTAAATTAAATTTAAATTAAATTAAATTAAAATTAAATTAAAACTAAACTAAATTAAATTAAATTAAATAAATTAAATTAAAAATTAAATTAAAGTTAAAATTAAACTAAATTTAAATTTAAATTAAATTAAATTAAATTAAATTAAATTAAAATTAAAATTAAAATAAATTAAATTAAATTTAAATTAAATTAAATTAAAATTTAAATTAAATTAAATTAAACCAAATTAAATTAAAATCTAAATCAAATCAAATTAAGTTAAAATTAAAACAAATTAAATTAAAATTAAGTTGAATTAAATTAAATCAAAATCATTTAATAACAAACCTAAATGAAATCATTAAGAATTAAATCTAAAATAACTTGAACACTATTCCAAACTTAAACTAATTTCTATAATTAAGTCAAAATTGAAATTAAATCATTAAGTTTAAATCATCAAAATACCTAATAAATTTGCCCTTTTAAAGCTCTTATTATTATTATAACTCTTAAATGAAGTATCAAGTGAAGTGTGACTTCACTTATAGGATATTCAAATGTCCTAGTTCACTGAGCAAGGGAACAAATTTAAACCCCTGGATGATTAATTCACCTGTGCAACTAAATTTACTTGGACTCAAAGTAATCTCAGAAATATTGAAAAGATGTTTAGGACTCGTCCTAAAAACTTCCTCAATATGACGGGATGTTTTAGAAGAACAACTGAACTTAATTGTTCTTTGATGAAGAAAATCATCCTTAAACCAAACCAAGAACCTAGACGTCATAGGAGATGACTAGCAATAGGATTAGGAATTTGGTAGACAACCAAAACCCTTCCCTTAACTTTACCTAGGTATCTGTTGAAATATTTAAATGCCTTAACATGTGTTTTATGTGCAGCTTGGGATGACGGGAAGACCCTCCAGGGACGCCTTTATTTTATTTCAATTTACTTTATTACAATTTACTTACATGCACTGTACTTTACTTTTCTTGCATGTTAAATAAGACTGTTGCATGAAAACCAAAACATTTAGGATAATCCCTAAACTGAAACTAAAACTAAATTAAAAGTCATTGCAAGATAAAATTCACCGCCACAACATTTCAAAATATAAAACAACTCAAAATTTAATCACAAACAGAACAACAAAACTACAATTGCAACTAAATTAAAACGTCTCGTTGAATAATCGGGAATACCTCAGATGATGTAACCCACGTGTTGCTAACGGGATTTCCCATGGTCTAAATGAAAGTGTGGAACTCATTCAGTTGAGTTTAGCAAATTCATCTGGACTAAGTGAATTCAATGAAAATAACGGTGTCGGGATGACGGAACCGTGGGTTCTTAATCGGTTCTGTTTAATAAACTTTAAGATTTGTTTTAATTAAAATATTAAAAACACTTGGATTTTAAGATTTTCTCTAAACCAAAACACTTCTCTCATCTCATGATTTATGACTTCTAAAACTAAACCTCTACAACAACAAGGAGCTTGGAGCACAGTGGGCAGCACGACCATCGTTATCAGCAAAATTCGGATCTACTTCAGCAAAACTTTCTTAGAATTAAATAACCAAGCCATAGGATTTCGAGGTAGTTTGCCTAGTGCAGCATAAATCCTCAACTCTTCGTTAGGCATTTGCATGATCATGTCATGTAAATTAAGCCCTAACCGGTCTTAGGACTCCGAGGTAGTCGTTTGGTACGACATAAACCCTCACATCTTCGAGGCTATTTGTATGATCATATTATACAAATATAAGTCCTAATTAACTAAAATTGACAGGATTGCAACATTAAATAAACTCCCAAATTGAAGCCAAACAATAAGATAGTTTGGGATGTCGCCAAGATTCTTCTTGGATCTTCAGCTTCTCCTACTTTTCTTCCTTTAAACTCTTGAAATTAACTGTTCTAAGTTTGATCTATTCCCAATTGAAATTTCCAAAACTCAAATCCTTTGAAAACCTTAAACTTTGAAATTCTTGAGAGCAAAACCACTGATCATTATCTAGAGTTTTCTTAAGTGATTCTCGTCACTTAGGATGTAATTAACTATAGGGGCTTGCCCTTATAGGGAACATTAAGAACCCAAGTAATATAAACCCTGTTTAATTTCTTTATATTAAACAGGGGAACTTGTCGGCTTATAAAATTGGTTTGCAGACCAAACGAATGTCACAAATCTTTTAGTTTATTTATTCGAGCCCCATCATCAAGCAGTGTGTCTATTCTTCGGAATAAATACACGGTTTGTGGTGCGATGCTCGTTTAAATAAACTATTTGGGATGTTAGATCGGTCTGATTTCATATCTTAAAACTTTCAAATTTAAAATTATTTTTAAAACCAAATACTACTTTTCAAATTATATATATATTTAAAATTTAAAATTCACCAACAACTTCTGTAGGCGACCCCCTTTTCAAAACACATTATCTAAAAATATGCCGACATAAGGCTTTTCCCTTTTCCCTTGGAGATAAGGCTGAGGTATGGCTTAATTCCCATGATTTAGAATGTTTTCCTCCATCCAAGACTACAAAACTTATTAACCAATTTGTTGGAGAGTCTATTTATGAAGCCTATAATAGATTTACCCACTTTCTTAGGAGGTGCCCGCATCATGCCTTACTTAATTGAGTATTCATTAAAACTTTTTATACTGGAATGATAGATTCCCTGAGGTCCATAATAGATGTTGTTGTAGGAGGGACATTAATGTCCAATGCTTTTTTATAAAGCTTGCAAATTGATATAAGAAATGGCCACCAATAATTTTAATGGCTCACTAAAAGTGTTACATCCTAGTAAGTAGTTAGTGTTCATTAATCTGATGTCTGAGCTATCCTGAACATCCAAGTAGCTTCAATTTCTAAAAATTTTAGACAATTTGAGGATGAATATAATACACCTAAAAATTGTTTACTTTTTCATATACTTTTAATGCCTATATTTGGTGATTTTAAATGATATTGCCCTTTAAAGAAAGGCATTTTGTATATTTTTGGTTTCAGGTACAAGAAATGGACTTTTGGAGAAAAGAAAGCAAAAATGGTGAAATTTGGAGCAAAAATGAGCAAGAAAGAAAATTCTGACCTGACACATTTCGATATGTCTTTCTATGTTGAATCTTTTTTACACTTCCCACATGTTTTTGAATGAAATGAAAATTTAAAGAAAGGTTATTTTTATGCTTATCTTGTATGTAATATGTTATGAACACAATGCAATTGAAATGAATAGAGCTGAAATGAAGCAAAACAGAGGAAAATGGTGGAGTTGTTGCAGACCGGTGCTGACCGCTCCCGAACCGGCGTCGACTGCTCCGGAGTCTAGAGAATGGCAAATAATTGGCACCAACAACACCCAAAAAAGTCACCAGAGACGGGTTGGATAGGTTTTTTGGCAGTTATGGTCGAGATTCAATATATTCGGACAATGAAAGGTTTCGTGAGGCTTCTCTTGGGAAATTCATTCGTAAATTATAAAATAGTGTTTTTATGTAAAAAAAAGGGTTTATGTGTGGGTGTATGTTAGTAAAAATGAGAGGAATGCTTACAGATCATATAATAGGAGTAGAAATGTAGAATTATATCTTTTTGGAGAGATTAGAGTGAGGATTTTGAGAAAATATGTAAGGGAATATACTAGCATTGCATGGATCAGCGGGAGACTTTGTGAGATAAATATTCATCTTTCTTTCAAGGGGAAAAGCTAAGTATTGTGTTCTACATTATCTTATGATTTTGTAAACACTTATTTAATGGATTTTCTTTGATGAAATGAAGTTTTTCGTTATGTTTTCTTTGTGCTTTGTGATATGTTTTTCTTACTCTTTCTTCTTATTTAGAAATAGTGGCATGAGAAGATTATGCCATTGTTTTCATTCTAATTTTCTTTTGCAATGAGTAGGATTCATGTTTAGGATTTTGGGATTCATGTTAAAAGAGGTTTTAATTATAAATATGATGGTTTTTACTTAAACTTCATTTACATTATAATATGGGCTCATTGTAATGCTAAAAATCATTGTAATTGCGCTAAGATCCGAGAGGGCGGTGTAATTCTCAACAAAGTGGAACCATATTTAATTCCATGGATGATAATTTAGGCCATGGGGTTGAGTGCAAATAAATAGGAAAATATACTTTGATGAGCGTAGAATTTTAGATTTTTGGGTGTTAGACTAAATTCCTCAATTTGGTCATAATGTTTGGAAACTAAAGCAAGAGTTTGCCCTCAGGCAATAGGAAAGTAGGAGCTTTTGAGTGAGTGCCAGTATCCTCCCAGACTATACATAGATTTAGGGACTAAACCAAGGATTAGCCAATGTTCATTACGCACTCGGAAGAGAGGAATGAATAGGAATGCTCTTATTTGACACATACAATTTTTAATGTATCCCATTCCTAATCATTATCCATTTCTCTACATTAGAATTGTAGTTTTAACATCTCAAAATTCTTAAAATAATTCATCAAAAAAGGGTAATCTTTAGAATTACTATTTTTCTTTAGGAGTAGTTATTAGTTATTTTAAACTTAAGTTAACTTTAGGGAGTATTTATTAGAAAAACCACCTAAATCGATCTTCCAAACTAAGGACTGATAATAGTATACTAGAATTAGTTTAAGGGATTTCTTACCTCACTGTTGTGTTAGATCGATACTTAGGTTTTTATAGAAACCCCTACATTACTTGAAGCAATATGTACACTTGCGTAGAACCCATAGTGTGTAAATTATTATCTATATTTCTATTTTGCTTGCTAGCCGTTAATTATAAATTGGGACAAGTTTTTTGCTATATTTTGGAAACTAAATTACTATGTAATTACGAGTTAGGTCAAGTTATTGGGCCGTCTCAAGGGAATTAAATTGACATAAAACATGTAGAAAAACAACACACGCTAGGGGCACATCATGTTTATGGCGTCGTTGTCGGGGAAGCTTCAGTGAGAACTTTAGGAGATTTTTAGCTAAACCTGTAAGACTTAAATTTGTAATTTATAGTCTTATTCTGTAGTGTTTTTAATTATTCTGTATTTATTTTTGAGAAAATCCAAAATACTAAAAATTTATTTGATGTTTGTCCAATTACTTAAGTTTTTAAATTTGTATGCATAGTTTAGGAGCTGCAGACCATGGATTTTATGACTCAGATTTGGAGAGAACTTTTAGGAGGAGAAAACCTTAGATTTCATTGTTACAATCCTGGTTGGGAAAATTTTTCATTCTTTAATTGGAATACTAGTTTTGGAGGAGAAAACCAATTTTAGGAAGATAATCAATTTAATCAGACATGTAATTGGAATAGTTAGAGTGATTGTAACAATGAAATCTTTTTTCCACATAATTTTAAATTAAACCCACATAATGAGAAAAGGAGTCATTATTAGAAGTGGGTGTGATTCAATTTGCGAGTCAGTTAGAAAGTCAAAAGAGAGTTGGAAAGTCACGGAGGCACAATTAGGAATATAGAAAACCAACTGGGCAGATTATTAATGCAATTAACAGTTACCCCCCAGAGATTTTACTTAGTGACCCTGAGATAAAGCCTAAGCAGATGAATGATGAGCAATATAAAGTTATCAAACTAATATTTATAAGAGAATTCAAGGATATTCTTCAAAAGAACATTAAGTTGAGAGATGAGGATAGGAGATTAAAAGACCAACGGAAGAAATTCCTAAGGAATTAGAGAAACCTATTTCCTCAACTAAGATGAATATAGAAAGACTATCTCCACCATTTACTTAGTACCAAGGGGAAGAATTAGAAGGTAACTTGAAACAAAACAATAATCTAGAAGAATTTGATGCAGAATTTGAATTACCTAGAGAAAAATTGATCCAAAATTTGGGAGATATTAAATTATCTTATAGAGATCAATTTCTTATAAATTTCAAGAATGATATTAATATTAAAATTATGAAAATTAATAGAAGAATATTGTATCTGGAAAGAAATATGAGGAACAATGATATAAATCAATCTGAAAAAGGTAGAGGTGAAAGAAAACTTAAAATTTGAGGATTTTGTAGGAATTATTGGATCTAGAAAAGATCGCGTGATTGATCAAGGATTACTTAATTGGAATTATGATCCAGGTGGAACCATTTATCCGGCTGGCAAAGTTAAACCAGGCACTTTTTGAGAGTGACCCATAGTTATCAGTTTGGTTTGATTTAGTATGCTTGAGAGTCAAGATAGTTAGTGTTTTATTGTGTTTGCTTTAGTGTGGATTGATCTACATAATTAATGATTGGTGAATGTTTGGATTTTTAGTGGATTGACTTGATCTTTATGTGTCATTATGGATTGATAAGTTTAACTATTGTTGGGGGATGTTTTCATTGTTACTGGTTTGATTTGATCTTTGTGTTTCACGAGGGAGGTGATTCTTTAACTTGTTATTATGATTAGATTTGTATGTTCTCTTATAGTAATTGGATTGACAAGTCCGCTACGACTCGGGCCTTACTTGGTGATCCCCGATTAATATACGTGAATTTAATCCTTTAATTCTCTTGTCTAAATTTCTTCCTTTACAACAGTGCCAAAAGCTTGACCCCAAAGCAAAGTAAGATTTCAATTATGTCTTTAAATAGTAGGGATTTTACTCAAGTATATGTATCATTATCAAGAAAAATAGAGCTTTCTGATTTATCCTCGAATATCGATCCCACGGAGATCAAGGTTAAGCATGGCAGCTTTCAAGAGAAGTTCTAGTCTACAATAACACACCCTAGCTTGGAAGGTCGATAAAAGTCTAGTTTTGATTATATCCTTCAATTATCACTACAATACTACTTCTAATCCTAAACTAAAATACTTAGAGTAAATCAGAAATTGGACTTTAATATATTAAAAGTACTCTTCCTTTTGCAATGAAATTAGTGACGTGTAAAAATAAAACAAGTAGCGAGAGAGATTGTGACAAATAGGAGCAATTATATTCTTTACCCTTACTTGGTTCTATAAAGAACATAGGTTAATTTGATGCTTTGAAATCTTGTAGATGGGTTAGGCAGAGAAGATACTAGCTCTCACTCTAGAGTTCCCTCTTCTCCCTCCACCTGGGGGCTAACATCTCATAACAAAACTTTTCACATCAAACAAAATTAGAGACTTTAGTTTGTCACCCTTAAGTCCTCTAATTATACACCTCTTAAACATGCATATCTCCATATGTATTTGCAATCAACCAAATGGACTACATTCTCACCCATATAATCTGATGTGATTTTTATCAAAAGTTGACTGAGATAATACCACATTGGTTCTTACATGTTCTCACAACATATTTTAACATGCAAGTTGATCAATTTTACATGTAAATTAAGAACATAAAAAAATCATCGCAATATATTCTCACTCTACTCAATTATATATCCTACAGATGCATACTAATTCATTGTAAGAGGGAAGATTAAAGAAAAATACTCACTACACATGGAGAAACAACAACTTTTCATTGAACAACACTTTGAATCCATACAACCAAAGTACCAAATTCTAACCAAAATACAATGAAAATACTTATCTTTAATGGAAATCAAACTATCCTTTTATAGCAAAAGCAATGTATTTCCAATCCTCTCCATGAAAAAAGTGAAAAGAAAATAAGAAATTTTTACACTCTCTTTCTCTCTCACCTTGTCACCCCACTTGGGGCTCATGCCCAAGTGATCTTCTTCTTCTCCAACCCTTCTTCTCCTCTCCTAACCTTCTCCTCCTCTCTAAATCTTCTTCTTCAAGAGTTTCTAAGCCTTAATTATAATTTCCCATGAGATTCTTAAGTGTCTCTTCAAAAAGAGTCCACATTCAATAATAGTTACTCATTTTCTCATGTTCTCCATTAAATATCCTTAACTATAGGTTCTCCCTTTTCACTAAAAAGGTCAACTAAGATTTTCTACTCCATTTCTATACTTAAAACTCTAACATCCTTAAGGTGACTCCACATAACAATAATCATTAGAAATAAAATACAATTTTATTTGTAGTAGTTTTGAAAACAAGTAAAGTTTAAATTTGAAATATTTTTCTTTCCCCCCAAACTTAAGCTCAAACATGTGTAACAATGATGTACAAAAATATGCGGCAGGGAAAGATCACTTTTACAGTATACCACACATCCTACAAAAATATCAACAAATAACACTTGGTAGAATATTGGTAGAATATTGAAATAGAAAGTAAATCTAGCCTAATCATGCTTGACATAACACTCTAAAGGAATTTTAAATTGTAGAATACGTACAAACTGAAGATTAAATAGGAACACGTTTTAAACTTTATAAAGGAATTGTTGGATGCTAACAAGTTTAAAATATTAAGAAATTTTTGTTGTCTCTAATGACTCATTCAACTTCACTCACAAACATAGACACACAAACTCTAATACATAGATTCACAAATTATAAACAAACAACAACTGAGGTTAATTTAATCTCCCTTGTACTTACATTTCCCCTCCTTACGTTCAATTTCTAACAAATGAAACTACACTAATAATGTGGGTGTATTATAAAATTATTTTATATTGTTATCGCCCTTGGACCATAATTCCATCATGTGTTGCCAATTTCAGGTTTACTCTAGGTCTGAGGTATATACAATCTGGTAAATAAAAGTAATGCAGTTCATCAGATGTTGTTCACTAAGTAAGTTCATGACCTTACTCAGTAAAGACAAAGTCAGATAAAGGAAGTAATAGAGTTGAAATGGAGTGGTACAAGTCCAAACTCTACATGCTTCAAGGTAATGCTCAGCTCCGGTTGAGAACTAAGTTGTAACAGACTCGTCAGCCTGCTACTACCATAAGTCATATACAAATTTAGTCAAGACCAAGGCATAACCTCACAACATTAACCCAAACACTCTTACACATCAAATAAGGATCAAAGTTCAACATCTCACTATTATCCAATCCAACATAAAAATAATAACACTAAACAGATAACAAAGATAACCATGGGATGACTCCCACGAAGCGCTTAGTCTAACATCGATGACCTGATGTATACAACGTTTACTCTGGTTTCCTCAGCATTAGAATCTCATTCATTTTTTGTGTACACCATAGAATATGCCATTCAGTGATTTTGAATAACTCTTTCTTAGGAGATCTTTTATTGATTTCATCACTCAATTCAGGTTCTTCTTGTGATTAAGTCGAATCCGAAGATATAAAGACTGGTGGTGTAGATGAATTTCTTAAATAGGTAGGCTTTAAAATTGTATGGGGTATATTCATCTTAAGTTCATGTTTTTTTCAATAGATGGAATTAAAAGTTTACTATTTTCGGCAACGTCCATCCTTTTACACCTCTCTTGAACATACATACATTCTTCTTTAAACAACATTTTCAACTCATCATGAAAGTCCATTTCGATCTCATTTGTTAACTTACTCTCAAAACTCTCATGGAAATGTCTTTACTTATATAATCAATTTCATCCAACCAAAAATAATCATCTTTTCTCTCTGTTAGATATTTCATAGTCTTTAATACATCAAAAGTTACTTCCTAGTCATTAATATTCACAGTCAACTCTCCTTTTTGCACATCTATCATAGCTTGTCCGGTAAGAAGGAAAGGTCTCCCCAAAATAATTGGATTATCTTTATTGTCCTCAATATCCAATACAATAAATTCCAAAGGAAAGATAAATTTATCCATTTTAACAAGCACATCTTCTATAACCCCTTTTGGATAAATAATAGATCAATCAGCTAATTGAAGGGTTACAATAGTGGGAGAAATATCAGCTAAACCTAACCTTTTAAATATAGATAGAGGCATCAGATTAATGCTCACTCCTAAATCACATAAAGCTTTTCCACAAAATTTTTCTCTAATTTTACAAGGAATTGTAAAGCTACAAGGATCTTTAAGTTTTTTAGGAAGCTTTTTCTGAAGTATGGCACTGCACTCCTCACTTAGTGCAACTGTCTCGTAATCCCCAAGTTTCCTTTTCTTGTTTAATATCACGTTCAAAAACATTCCATAACATGGCATCTGCTCCAAAGCTTTAGCGAAAGGAATATTTATTGTTAACTTCTTAAATACTTTCAGGAATTTTGAAAATTGTCTATCCAACTCATGCTGTCTAAGTCTTTGATGAAATGGAGGTAGCGGTCTTTCTAAATAAATTTTAGTTAGAGATATTAATTTTTCCAGATCCTTAGAAACATGTTCTTCAGGTCTTTTAGTTTCTTCTTTTGTTTCTCTAACAACTTCTTTCTCTTTTCTAACCACATCCTCTATCTCTCTTCCACTTCTTAATTGGACAGCTTCTACTTGTTCATTAGTGTTCTCTTTAAGATTGATCTCAATGTTGCTAGGAAGTGTTCCTTGAGGTCTATTGCTAAAAGAATTAGCAATTTCTCCCAGTTGATTCTCTATGTTTATAATCGCAATATTTTGACATTACAACTGGTTTCCCATTTACAATACCACTTCTTCTATAGACATCTTCTTTTCCTCAAATTGTTGATCATTGTTAGAGTCCGGTAGATATGAAGGTCTATAGTTTGTGTTCCCCTGATTATTCCAACTTCCATTAGGATTTGCATGATTATTTTCCCATTGTTGGTTTCCACCACCAGTAGTATGATTCCAGTAAAAATTAGGATGATTCATCCAACTTGGGTTGTAAAAGTTAGAATACGGGTTGTTTATGCTTTTTAAAGTCTCATACGATAAGTTAAAATCAATCACATGCCCTAATGAACTTTCCTAACTTACTAGAGTAAATTGAGGCTAGTTCAATCTAAATTGGTCCAACTTCCTTGATATTCCAGCAACCCGAGATGCAAGAATTGAAATCACATCTGTATCATGAACACTGGCTGCCTGTTAAGGATTTATCCTTGTCGAGGACCCTTGAAATTCATTTGCAGCCATATTTTCAATTAACCCATATGCTTCATCAAATGATTTTGACATTAATGATCCACCAGCTGCAGCGTCAATTATAGACCTAAGAGATCCTACTAACCCATTGTAAAAAGTTTGAATGATTAACCAATTAGGCAGAGCATGGTGTGGACACTTTCTTAGAAGTTCCTTATATCTTTCTCAGGCTTCGTATATTGATTCCCCTTCATACTTAGAAACGATATTATCTCATTTTGTCAGTCCCAATTTTTAATAGAGCCATGTGCTAATGAGTATAATCACATTTTAGCCTTATCCCTTAGTTAGAAAGGAAAAAGTCTTACTCTAACAGCATCGTCTGACATGTCGTTATAATGAAATGTAACACAAAGTTCTAGAAAACATGATAAGTGTAAATAGGGATCCTCCAAAGTAGTAACCCCAAACTGGTTGTTCTGCACCAGTTGGACCATCTCTGTATTTAGTTCAAACGAGTCAGCTTCTTTGACAGAGACTTGTATACTTGAGTGAATTTTATTTGTCGTAGGATTTACATAGTCCCCCAATGATTTATGATGAATTTCCAAGTTATTATTTTGAATGTTTTCCATTTCCATTTCTAGTTTTTCAAGTCCTTTCTATTTTCTGATTTTTTTTCATTTTTTCTAAATCAAAATTATAAGGCACAAGTCCTACAGATCCTTTATTTTGTAAACACAACATAACATACAATACATTAACAATTAGATAAAAAATATTTTCAACACAAGAAAACATTTTCACAAATACGTTATTTTTTACACAAGCAGTTTCTTTACAACACTTTTTCTTACAAAAAATACTTTTTACACAAAATAATTTTTACGACACTGCAATTTTCCAAGTCTAAGACTAAATACTTCAACTAAAATTCTCCTAAAGTTTAAGTTCAACCATTGTGATCCCCGACATCGGTGCGAAAAACTTGATCCCTGATTAATATACATGAGTTTAATACTTAATTTTTTTGTTTAAATTTCTTCCTTTACAACAGTGCCAAACGCTTGACCCCAAAGCAAAGTAAGATTTCAATATATGTCTTTAAATAATAGGGATTTTACACAAGTATACGTATTGTTATCAAGTAATATAGAGCTTTCTGATTAAGCCTCAAATATCGATCCCACAGAGATCGAGGTTTGTCACAACAACTTTCAAGAGAAGTTCTAGTCGACAATAACACGCCCTAGCTTAGAAGGTCGATAAAAGTTTGGTTTTGATTATATCCTTCAATTATCACTACAATACTACTTCTAATCTTAAACTAAAATACTTAGAGAAAATCATAAAGTGGAATTTAATATATTAAAAGTACTCTTCTTCCTGCAATGAAATTAGTGACATGTGTCAAAATAAAACAAGTAGCGAGTGTGATAAATAAAAGTAATTATATTCTTTACCCTTAATTGGTTTTATAAAGAACATATGTTAATCTGATGCTTTGAAATCTTGTAGATGGGTTAGGCAGGGAAGATACTAGCTCTCACTCTTGAGTTCCCTCTTCTCCCTCCACCTGGGGGCTAAAATCTCATTACAAAACTTTTCACATCAAACCAAATTAGGGACTTTAGTCTGTCAGCCTAAAGTCCTCTAATTCTACACCTCTTAAACATGCATATCTCCCTATTTATTTGCACTTAACCATATGAACTACATTCGCACCCATATAATCTCATGTGATTTTTACCAATAATTAACTGAGACAATACCGCATTGGTTCTTACATGTTCTCACAACTAATTTTAACATGCAAGTTGATCAAGTTTACATGTAAATGAAGAACATAGTAAAATCATCACAATATATTCTCATTCTACTCAATTCTATATCCCACACATGGATTATAATTAATTGTAAGAGGGAAGAGTAAAAAAACTACTCACTATGTGTAGAAACAACAACTTTTCATTGAATAACACTTTGAATCCATACAAACAAAGTACTAGATTCAAACCAAAATATAATGAAATTACTTATCTTTGATGGAAATCAAACTCTAATTGTATAGGAAAATCAATCTCCTTCGAATCCTCTCTAAAAACAAAGTGAAAAGAAAATAAGAAATTCAAACCAAAACTCTCATTGTATAGGAAAAGCAATCTCCTTCGAATCCTCTCTCATCTTGTCATACTACTTGGGGCTCACGCCAAAGTGATCTTCTTCTTCTCCAAGCCTTCTTCTCATCTTCTAATCTTTTCCTCCTCTCTAAATCTTCTACTTTAAGAGTTTCTAAGCCTTAACTATAATTTCCCATGAGATGCTTAAGTGTCTCTTCAAAAAGAGCCCACATTCAATGAATCTTCCAATGGGTGCCTTAAGTGCTTTTTCACTCTAAGAGACACATATATTCCATAATAAATCTTTCTAATCAACCCAAAATCTTCTAGAAATTTTATTTTATCATTCCCAATGAATTCCCCATGAGACACACTACGCAACGCTTCAAAAATTGTCCAAATCTGACTTATATTAAAGAAGTTATGCAAAAAACTGTAACTGGAGGCTATGCTCCATTGGTTTGGCGTATAGGCGCCACTGCCTGGCGGCTATGCGCCAACTGGTGGTAGCTAGGCGCCAGCCACAGGTACAAAAGTGTCTGGTTTGACCCATTTTGCTCTGGTATGCTCTATTTTGGTCCATTTATGTTTCTTTTGCTCCAATCACTCCAAATTCTTCAATTTGATATACCTATAACAAAAAACATAAGAAAACATACCTTTAAAGTGCAATATCATTATAAAATATAGCATAGAAAGTAGTATTCTTTAGGTCGATCACTTGGATTTGAGTTTTACAAGAGACATCATGAATTTGAACAATGACAGTTCCATCTCAATTTCATTACTTCCTTTTTCTGACTTTATTTTCATTTGATAGAAGTCGCGAACCTATTTGATGAGTAACATGTGTATGATCTTACACTATCCTTATAACATTAGAGGTGTTTGATTTTATGGCTTAGATGATGCCTGAAATTGGTGCCTAGTAGTCAATACGTCAGGGTTAATCTTATCTTTTGGGTTATAATCTTTAAAATCATTTAAAATGTACCTAATTTATTAGTGTAGTGATTCTGTTAGAATTTGGAAGTTAGGTAGTGAGATTGGATGAGTTAAGGATGAATTGTCCTCATATATCATGTTCGTTTCTATTTTTATTTTATGTTTGATTTTGTGTTACAACTTTATATAGGATTTGAAGATCATTTTTATATTCCTATGATGATACCTGTTGTGCTAGTTAAACTTTTATTTAGTCACCTTCATTCTAGTGTGTTTAGCTTAGATTTACTTTCAGCTACAAAATTTCTTGATTAATAATTGTAGATTTTCTGATAGGCATGTGTGTCAGATATAATTTCTGAATTGTTTTTTTTCCTGCTTATATTGTTTTTACTAAATGTTATACATGTTAAAAATTAAGTTCATGGGTATCAAGAAAAATATATTTTAAAGTGAGTATACTTCTTTTTAGTTTAATATTATTGCAAGCATCTTTTAGGCTAGATTTACTTTCACCTGCAGCTATTCTATCTTAATTATGCATGTATATGAATTTGATAGGATGTTGTAGTAGTTACTAGATTTAACTTTTATTTTTTCTTCCTGCTACATTTTTTGTAATTAATTGTAAAATATTTAATAATTCAAGTTTGGGGGGAAGAAAACATTTTAAAACTTACCTTTATGTATCCTCAGTAGCTCGTATTTAATGTAATATCATCTGTAAAATGACTTGTGGTATGTGGTGTTGCCTTTAAGTTACTATAATTTTAATTTTAAGAATGTTAGAAAAATAACTTAGTTAAAATCCTATGTGAAGAAACTATTTTGAAGTTATTTTTCAGGAAACTTTAGGAAAATAAATTTTCTATTTATGGCAGAAAGGAGTTGAATATTTGAAAATCTAAGATTCTTAGCTTTATACTTATTAGGAATTGAGCCTTTATTGAAACCTTCTTTAAACTAATACTTACACTTTTAAATAGTGAGGGAAAATTTTGAGTTTTGGACTTTAGAAAGAGGATAATGAAATTAAATATTATTAAATGTCTATCCAGATATAGTAATCCTCACATAAAAACAAAGAAAAAAGAATAAGGATTCAAATGAACCTGAAAGAAAAGAAAAAGAAAAAAAGGGAAGAAGAAAAGAAAAAGAAAAATAGAAGTAAAAAGAAAATATGTGAGGAGAAGCTTGAGGAGAAGACTAATAGAAAATTAATTTAATCTTTTTAATTAAAAAGACATAGAAACAATCCTAAGCTTATTTCTTTTTTTTTTAAAGTATTGGCCAAATTTCTATAGATAATGTGCTTAAATTCTATTTTTAAACTTTATATTCATCTTTTGTTTGACAAGTTTCAATAACTTTTGCTGTAAATAGAAAATTAGGATTCCTAAGTTGAATATGAAATATTCTTACACTCCAGTCCTTGGTTGATTTGCTAGAATTTCTCCTATGTTATACTATAACAATTTTGAGACAAATTATAAGAAACTCTACTGAAACCCATAATCACAAGTCAACATATTTGGTTTCTAAAAGTTGTAGTGTTACTTGAGGACAAGTAACAGTTAAGTTTGGAGGAGTTGATACGCCTAAAAATGTTCACATTTTCATATACTTTAAATGCCTATATTTGGTGATTTCCAATGATATTGCACTTTAAAGGTAGGTGTTTTGTATAATTTTGGTTGCAGGTACAAGTAATTAAATTTTAGAGAAAAAGAATAAAAAATGGTGCAATTTGAAGAAAAAATGAGCAAGAAAGAAAATTCCGACTGTCACATTTCGATATGTCTTTCTATGTTGAATGTCTTATACACTTTTCACATATTTTGAAAGAAATTACACTTTAAAGAAAGGTTTTTTTTATGCTTAACTTGTAGGTAAATATGTTAGGATTGCAATGCAACTGAAACGGGGTGGAATAGAACTGAAACGGAGCCAAACAGAGCAAATGGTGGAGCTGTCGCAGATAGGTGCCGACGACACCCGTATCCAGAGAATGGTAAAGAAATGACACCGAAGACACCCAAAAATGGCACCCAAAATGCCAGAGATAGTTTGGATGGATCTTTTGGCAGTTATGGCTAAGATTCAATATATTGGGACGATTTTTGAAAGCTTTCTTGAGTCATCTCTTGGGAAATTCGTCCCTACATTATAAAATAGTGTTTTTATGTCAAAAAATGTGTTTGTGTGGGAGTAAGTTAGGAAAAATAAGAGGAATGCTTAGAGATATTAGAATAAAAGTAGAAATGTATATTTCTACCTTTTTGAAGAGATTGGATAGGGGATTTTCAGAGAATCTATAAGGGAATGTACTAGCATTGCATGGATCAGCGTGAGACTTTGTGAGAGAGATTTTCATCTTTGCTTCAAAGGGAAAAATCTGAGTTTTGTGTTCTTGATTATCTTATGATTATTTAAACACTTCTCTAGTGGATTTGCTTTCATGAAATAAAATTTTCCGTTGTGTTTTCTTCGTGATTTGTGATGTTTTTTCCTTACTGTTTCTTCTTGTTTAGAAATAGTGGCATGAGAAGATTATGCCATTGTTTTTATTCAAATTTTCTTTTAAAATAAGTAAGATTCATGTTTAGGATTTTGGGATGCATGTTAGAAGTGGTTTTAATTATAAATTTGATGGTTGTTAATTGAACTTCATTTACATTACAATATGGGCCTGTTGTAGTGTTAAAATTTGTTGTAATTGCACTAAGATCTGAGAGGGTAGTGTAATTCTCATCAAAGTGGAAGTACATTTAATTCCATGGGGTTAAGTGCAAATAAGTATGGAAATCTACTTTGATGGGCGTAGAATTGGAGGTTTTAGGGTGATTGACTAAAATCTCCAATTTGGTCCGACTGTTTGGAAACTTAAGCAAGAGTTAACCCTTAGGTGAGGGGGAAGTGGGAGCTTTAGAGTGAGAGAGAGTATCCTCCCAGCATAATCACAGATTTAGGGACTAAACCTAAGATTAGCCAATTTTCTTTATGCACTTGAACGAGGGTAAAGAATAAGAATGCTTCTATTTGACACATTTAATATTTCTGTAACCCATTCCTAATAATTATCCAATTCTCTACAAAAGAATAGTAGTTCTTAACATCTCAAAATTCTGCAAACCAATTCATCCAGAATGGGTTATCTTTGAAATCAATAATTTCTTTTAGGAGTAGTTATTAGTTATTTTAATCTAAGGTTTACCTTTAGGAGTATTTGTTAAAAAATCACTTAAATTTATCTTCCAAACTAAGGACCGATAATAGTAGACTAGAATAAGTCTAAGGGATTTCTTACCTCGCTTCTCTGTGGGATTCATACTAGGGTATTTATAGAAAGCCTTATATTACTTGAAGTGATGCGTGCACTTGCATAGAACCCATAGTGTGTGAATCATTATCTATATTTCATTTTTGATTGCTAGCCGTTAATTGTAAAATGGGTCAAGTTTTTTACCATAATTTGGAAGCTAAATTACTGCGTATTACGAGTCGGGTCAAGTTTTTGGAGCTTTCTCAGGGGAATTAAATTGACATAAAACACATGGAAAAACAACACAAACTATGGGCACATCAGAATTTGATGTATGAACTACCACCCAATGACGGGTTAATTCAAGGATTGGTGATAGATTCTAACATCTTTATCTTAAAATTAATGAATACCATAAGAAATTATGGCCATTAATCGTATTCCAACACCTACAATCCAAGATGAAAGAACGACCCTAATTTCTCTTGGAATAACAACAAATAATAATGGGGTAAAATCAGAACAACCCTATAGGTAATTGGCAAAACTTAGGAAATCAAACCCCATACCAACATCCACTAGGATTCCAGGCTAACTCCCAAGACAAAATGAACTCACTTATTGTGGAGTTAGTTATTCAAATGGGGAGTACTTTTAGAGCTTAGTCGTAAATAAATAAAAATTTTGAATATAAATTATGTTAGCTGACAAACTTAATAAATACTAGACCCCCCCGGGAGCACTGCCTAGTAATACTGAGATAAATCAAATTGATATAAACTTAGAGTTGTGCATGATGATATGAATCAAGATCAACGTAGAAAAGGAAGATAGCTATATGGATGATAATAAACTTATGAGACCTTCCTTGGGAAAGGTTTTCTATATCATCCCAAATGACCCAACTGAGACACTTCGACTTCCGTTCCATCAAAGATTGAAAAAACCCCAACAAGGACCTTGATTGTTTCATTAATCCCTATGCCATAGGAACTAACATTCAAGGATAAGCACTTTATGACTTAGAAGCCAGTGTCAATCTAATTCGTTTGAGCATTTTCACACAGTTGGGAAGAGGAGAAATTAAACTTACAAATTTGACCCTTCAAATAACAGATCAATTTGTGGCTCATCCTCTAGGAATAGTTGAAAGTCTGCCTTTCATTGTGAATAAATTCAATTCTCTGGCTGATTTCATAACCTTAGATTTAAAAACTGATAAGGGAATGCATGTGGGGACCATTCTATGCTATAGAAAAGGCTATTATTGATCAGGAGGGGAAGGTGAATTTACGAGAACATGATCTAGTAGTTACATTAAATCTCCTAGAAACTCTAGTCCATCCTCAAGCTTATAGACATAATTAAATTCAATGAACTGAAATTGTAGCTTGCGTAAAAAAAATCCAATCTACTAAATTTGACGATGTTCACTTGGAAGAGAAATGAATGTTTACTGAATTCTAAAGAGTTTTACTGATGAATATATTACTCTTTCAGTAAGAGAAACTCTGCCACTAAGCCCAGACGTACTAGGAGACCACCTAGTCTACCAATTGAAACATCTAGTTATTATATGGCTAAAAGATAGAGATTACTGTAAAGCCTCCATCAGTGGATAGAATAGGATCAAAATTTTCTAGAAGATAAAGTATGACCCTACTCGAAACTGCAGGAAACTGAATTTAAAATGAACGATCAAGGACTAAATAAGTGGCAATTTGATCTCAAAGACTCAGCCTAAGTGGTAACTCAGCTGTTATGTCTTGTTGAGGACATTAAACCAAGCACTATCTTGGGAGAAAACCCAAGAGTTATATAATGATTTTCACATTTTTTGTAAATATCTTGTACATTTTTTCCTTACGTATGGCATTGTTTGTGTTTTTTCTTTTGCCTTCTTAATCTCCACAAAATAGTATATCACTGTTAAAGGGGTAGGAGAACAAAAATCTGAACATGTGGCTCAATAACCTAATCTTGTATTTTATTATGTATTGTTCAGACTAAGCTCTTATTATTGTTTTAATGTTCTGCTGAGACGAGTTGGCTTAAGGTTGTTAAACATGTATGTCATTAATCAAGTTTAGGGGGAGGGAAGTTTCCATTGCAAACTTGAAAAAGTATGTCACATGGCTTATTATCAAAATTATACTAATGAGGCACCTCTTGTTATAGAAGTCTAACAATTTAAATTGCCATATAAAAATATTTTTAGGAAGAAGATAAATATTGTTAAGGAAAAGATGACTTTATGTTCAATAATAAAATATTTGGACTTAACAGCTTCAATCTTTTCATTAGGAAGGTCTGTAGACAGTTAAATGAAGTATAGTTAGATATTTAATAGCAAACCAATACTTTTTTTAAATCTTCTTCTTTCATGGTAACCAATTTAATTTTGACTTAAGTTTTAACTTTGAATATAACTTAAGGGGAAGACATTAAACTATCATTGTGAAATCAAATACTTAAGAAACACTACCCTTCATATGAAATATAAGAAAAGGTTGCCAGCTAGATATGGTAATTTTCAGAGAAAAAGAAAAAAAAAAGCAAAAGAAAAAGAAAATCAAAAGAAAACAAAATACAAAAAAAGCCATGAGAGAAAGCTTGCGGTTAGCAGAAAAAAAATTTAAAGTGAAAGAAAAATGAGAAGGGTATCAAGTGAAATTTTTGTAATAGAGATTACCATATACAAAATTAAATCATTATAAAGTTAGACTTTAAGGAAGAAATTTAAGTAATAATAAATTTGGTTAGCCCACTATAAATTAAGCTTAAGAACACTCAAGGTAAGCTAAAGATCTCTTTAACAAAAAAAAAAATTGATAATCACTAGAATGTCTTAAAAAGGTGAACTAAGGGAAACACGACAATGAACTAAGTTGTTCAATATTAAAGATAATTAATCCTTAAATGATATTTATCTCTTCCCATTACGCATTATAAGGCAAATTGAAAAGAATGGAATACTCAAAGAGTCCATTTTTCTTCTCTTATAATCCAACCGAGCTATGTAATTACTTGAGGGTAATAAATAAGTTTAAAGGATTTGATAAGAGTGAAATATATGATATTTAAATAGCACTTATTCCCATGTTTTACATCTTTTTATTCGATATTATGCTTGAGAAATGTATGTTTTGTCTTACGTATACAGGGAACAAGGTCAACGAAGAATTTGGATTGAAATGGATGAAAACAAGCATAATTTAAGGATTTCAGATCAGCGCACCTATGCTACCAAGACAACACACTCGCGTTAACCCTGACGCGCCTGAGCCTTACTAAATTCCCCTGTGCATATTCTAAAGCACCCATGTTAGACCCTGCATGCTCGCGTTTATTTGATAGTTCACACTTTAGTGCACCCGCACAATAGTTATGGGGCACTCGGGCCAGACTCAGTAATCACGCACCTTCTTTGCAGTGAGTCCACGTCAGTGTATAAAAAGTTATTTTGGAAAGATTTTTCTTGCTTCTTCCAAGGTTTACCTATAAATTAACACATGAGGCCCAACCTTAGGGCACATAGGCTGATAGAGGCTATAAAGAAGAGATAGTTTTTTATTAGAGATAGCTTTCCCCTTAGGTTTCTCTCCTTCCTTTTGATTAAAACTCAAGAGATCTGTTGTATGAGAGGGAAGGGTGTTATTCTTGTGATTTTCTCAATGATTCGTGGCTAGTATTTCATTTATGTCTCATAATGTAGGGGTAGTGTGTTTTATTTTAGTTTTCTGGAATAATTTTCCTTACATTTGTTATCATACTTCTCTAGCCTATGTTGTCGGGTAACTTTCTATCTAAATTTAATCCTAGTCTGGCCAACTAGGATGTTAAAATGTTTCATGAAACAACGATTTCTAACCATTGTGTAGTGGAATCAAAGGGATAACTACAAAATTTGGAGAGAATAAACATATTTCAGTGGAATTTTAAAATCTTTCTTGGGATTGAAATAATTATGCGGAATGTCATGGGGATTGAGAAAACCTCAACTTCATGATTTCGGCCCCGTTTGTTACAGATTTTTTAAGCAGCGGCGTGTCGAAGTGATGCAAATTTCGTAGTGCGCGGTCTTCCATCGGTTCGACTTCACAGCATGCGACCGCGAAGCAGCTTGAAAGCGGACCGCGGGATAAACCCCGCGGCCCCGACTTTCGGTCCGCGTTAACAGGAAATATTCCTGTGCTTGCCCTCGCTCTTTTGCACGCCCTCGTCTTTCTCCTTCCCAGTCCTAGAACTTCTTGCGCGCTGCTACGGCTCTTCTTCCTCGACTGAAAGAAACTATCGAATCCAGGTAAGTGCTACCATCGATCGAACCCCTTCTCTTCCGCGGCCCCCTGCTCCTCTTCTTCTTCCTTCCATCTCTTATTTGTCGATATGTCTTCGATCTGTCGTTGGTAGCATGGGTTGACAGAGAAAATGCTAAATTTTTTGAATGAAATAAGTTAATGGCTTTGATTATGGTTTGACGGTTGTTTGGTAGTTGTTGGCTTTGATTTCTCTGCTGGAAATAGCGATATCACCAAGTTTAGATGGGAACCTGTGTTTGGAAATGAGGGACTTCTCTCAATTGTAAGCAGGATTTGCTTGCTGAGAGGTGAATATTTCAAGGGGAAACTCATAAGCTTAATTTGTGTGTGTGAGATTAAAGATTTGAGTGTTCTGTATGTAGAAATTGAAGTTCATCTGCTAGATATGTATACTCATAAGCTTTGTTTGGTATGTGTGTAAATGCCATACATAGCCCTTATGGTATGTGTGTAAATGCCATGAATAGCACTTAATCCTTATGCATTTGCATATATCCAATATATGCATACCATACAATCTTTGTGTACTTATACATCGAACACCCAAAGTTGAAAAGCTGCACTTATGATAATTGGTTTTAGAAACACACATATGAAACTCTGCATTCGGTTAGCAATGTTAATATTTTTGTTAGAATGAATTAGAACGAATATTCATCACATTATGCTTTGCCTGAGTTTATGGAAGGTTTGCTCGGTTTGCCTATTCTTGGCTCAGTATTCCTCGACGATTACTTGGCTCTCTTTTTTTGTTATTTATTCGAGACTCTGTATGGCTTACTTCACTTCTTGTGCAGTAGGATTTCTTGAATTCATACATGTCATCTTACTTAAGAAAATGCATGCTTCACCTTGTTAAAAAGCTAAAAGGGTAGCGCCCTGGTCTTGGCATGAAATGATTAATGTTGTTTTGAGCTTTGTAAATTTACTGTTTTGGGATTTCAAACACATGCTATTATGAGTGCTTCTAATGTTTCTTTTGGACAGCATGCTTCACAGTCGTGGGGATGTTTTAAGTGCAACCTTTGGGCTTGAATATTTTGTTATTTTAAAAATTTTTAAAGACAATTTTGGGCTGAATTCAGTTATTATTTTAAAGAAGTGTCAATGCATCTTTGCTAAATTCAGTAATTGTTTTGAATACTTAAATGTTGAATTCAAGAATTTTAAAGATATCTTGGGACTTAAATGCTTAAATGCTTTGCTGAATTCTTAAATGCTTGAATGTTTTAAATGCTGAATTCAAGAATTTTACGAGACGTCCTTTGAGCTTAAATGCTTGCTGTTTTAAACAATATTTTAAAGATATCTTGGGGCTGGAAAGTTATTATGTTGGAAAAGTTTTTAAATGCACTTTCTGAGTTATACACCTGTTGTTTTGAAAGTATTTTCATTGCATTTTTTTTGGGTTGATTACTTGAGTTCTTGGAAGAGTTCAAATGTTTTTTTAGCTAATTAAGGGTTTGTTTTTGTTCTCTTGAAAAAAATCAGAAACTTTCTATATTTCAAAGTGGTCAAAATCTGAAGTTTTCTTTCATACTTTAATTTGGGGAAATCTGAAGTTTTTGTGTTTCGAGGTGGTCAAAAATTGAAATTTGTGGTTCTTTTGTGAAAAAAGAAACCTGAAGCTTTAACAATTTCACTTACGACAAATTTGAAGTTTTGAATGCTTCAATTATGGGAGGCCTGAGTGTTTTGTAAGCATACGAACCTCTAGAAATGATTGGGATTGAAAGTGTTTCAAATGTTTCATGTGTTCAATAGCCTCATATTGGCAAGGTTAGGAGTATTGGAAAGAATAATCTTGAGTATATGGATGGTCTGCTTGGTTTGAAAGGCTCGGTTTTGCTTCTTATGGTCTTAATTACTATCACAGGACAATGTGGGATATGTCAAATTGCATATAGAATTGTTTAGTATGTTTTTTTAAAGGATTATGTGTTTAGTGTGTAATTGTGGCTATTTTCCAGTAAATATACAGTTGCAGATTTGCAGTGCAGTTCTAGGTGCTGTTGCGGCTGGAAGAGAAATTAATGGAAATTAATGTTGTTTTTTAGTTATTATGGGTGGATTGAGCAGTGTGTGTTGTTTTTCTGTTAAAACAGGGTTGGGCTGTTTAGAATCCATTTGTAAAAGCTATGTAGATGTTCAAAAGTTTCATAAATGAAGATATAATACTCATTTCCCATGGACCTAGGTCAATCTAACCGAACCACGTAAATTGATGTGTTCCACTATCTTTATAGCATATTTACTTTATTATTTCGCAACTTAAATCAAATTACAAATTATTCCTTCATGCTGGTAGTTCAATTATGCATCTGTTAGTTCAATTATTTTAGTTTTTGTCGCGTGTCTCGATGATGCAGAACCTCTACATGTTTCACAATTAGTTGTTTTGATCAGTGTATCATTTTACACATGAATGAAACTATGCTTACCTGTATTAATTAGTTAATTGTAAATTATATCTCTCCATGCTAGTATAAGTAATGATATCGCTGATATTTCTCTTATTCATAGTATGTCTAATAAGAACAAAGAAGTTGCCACTTCTGCACTTTGGGAGAAGGACATAAAAATAATATTCTACGATCTGTGCATAACGGAAGTCGAAAAGGGGAATAGGCCAAATTCTTTTTTCAACAAAGAAGGCTGGAAAAACATTGTTACAAATTTTAAAGAGGTTACAGGCAAGGATTATGACAGGCTACAGCTAAAAAATAAATGGGACCAACTCAAGAAAGAGTGAAAACTTTGGAAGGATTTAAAACAAGGAACGACTGGCTTGGGCTGGGATCTGTTGAAGCGAAAAATTGCTGCTTCAGAAGCATGGTGGACTAAAAGGCTTGCGGTAAGTTATTATTCAATTAATATTTATAATGTTAATCATTTTTTATTTTTTTTGCCTTCTAAAAAATTTCATTATATTTTACAGATTATTCCTGCGGCGAAAAAGTTCAAATCAACTGGGATAGCACCATAATTGGAGGACAAGCTCGACAGGATGTTTGGTGGGGTGATAGCTATAGGGAAATATGCAGCTGCTCTTAGCCAGACAATTTTTGAAACAACCCGTGAACATGTGGCAATGGAACTATCAAAAAAATTCAGTAGAGATCCGCATCTACGAGCAAACTGAAATCTAGTCAACAAACAGTACAAAGAGCCCCCGGAACGGACAAAAGAGAAAGAGTGTTGCTGCATCTATGAGAGACCAAATCTCATACCTAGTGGACTCATCTAATGATGCCCCGCACAGAGTTTAGAAAAGCGACGTACATGGGGTCGTTAGGCTTCCTGAGGACGATCTAGAATTTACTGGGATCGTGACCTTTTCTACTTTGCTGTCGACCTCTTCCGTGATTCCTTACATCAAGACTTCTTTACTGCATTGAGCAAAGAGCGACGATTAGAATACATTTAATATTATTATAACCATCGCACCATTTGATTTTATGTCGCACTGCTTAAATTTATTGCATCTACTAGATTGAACTACCAGTCATGTAATTGTTTGGACAATTTTTATTAGATTGAACTTATGTTTAAGCTTTCTATTTTCCAAGTATAGTTCATTCATGTGCTTCTTTTAGTCTACTAAAGACCTTAATTTGGTTTAATTGTAATAGGCAGTTTATATCGACATGGACCCAGAGGAAGTCCGACGCCGACGACAAAATGCAGCAGTAAATATACTGGTGCAATACTATAATACGTACGTCGATCGTGAACCCTGTTATACATCATCTCAGATTGGGGACAAATGGATCGGAGAAATGATTTCAGGACACCCAACGAGATTTTGAAACATCTTCCGCATGTCCCATGAAGTTTTCAATGATCTTTTAATAGATCTAACAACATCTTATGGACTTCACGGGTCTTCTTGGACAACATCCCGTGAAGTACTAGGCATAACACTTTACATATTATCACAAAACGAGTCTATGCGGGGAGCCATGGAACGCTTTCAACACTCGTCTGAAACAATAAGCAGATATTTCTCAGTTGGTTTGAGTTCTCTTGTTAGTCTAGCAGAAGCCATAATAAAACCAACTGATCCAACTTTTGCAAGGACGCCAGTAGAGATTTGCAACGATGACCAATATATGTCATATTTCAAGGTACACTTCTATACTGCAACCACATATTAAATGACTGCATATTAAAATGATTTCTGTTGTATATAAAGGGTTGCATCAGCGCAATCGATGGAACGCACGTTCATGCTGTAGTGTCGGATAATGAGAAAGTTACATTTATCGGCCTTTCTGAGAGGACAACTTAAAATATAATGGTTGTTTGTGATTTCAATATGTGTTTTACATTTGCATTGGCTGGATAGGAGGGCAGAACACATGATAGTAGGATTTTTAAAATTACAATGAGAAATCCAGAGTACAATTTTCCTCACCCACCGCATGATAAGTTCCTTTTTAATATAAAAAGTAGATATTTTTTTCATGTACCTTGCTAATTTTATAAGTATTACAGGAAAGTATTATTTGGTGGATGTTGGATACCCAATGTAGAGGGGGTACCTTAAACCCTATCCTGACACAAGGTATCATATTCCAATTTTCGAGCGAGCCAGTAATCGTACAAGAAGTAGAAAAGAGGTATTTAATAAAATACATTCATCCTTGCGAGGCGTAATTGAGAGGACATTTGGAGTTTGGAAGAAGAAATGGGTCATACTTCGAGATATGCCACCTTATCCGTTTCCCAAACAGGTGCAGATAGTGTTAGGAACTATGGCCCTACACAACTATATTAGGCGGCATCCAACTCGAGCTGATGTTGATTTCGAACGTGTCGATCTCAATGACGAGGCAGTTACAGTCGAAGGTTATGAAGACCGCATTGGCCTTTCTCTGTCACGGGAGGAGAACGACAGTGCCCTAATTTGCACGAAAGATGGGGAGGGAGCGAACGAAATGGTATCCCTTCGAGAGGAGATTACTAGATCATTAGTTGGAGAGTGGCTCTATTGAGGATAATTATGTTGATGATGTTTAGGTTATTTTTTGTTTTGAAATGAAGATTTACATTGTGTTGAGCACTTTTCTTCACATTAACTGGTCTGTAAGAGTAATGTCTTTCTTTTATCTGGTTTGATGATTATCATTTTGTTTGAGCAGTTGGTAATCAAAGTAATTAAGTTTTATATTTGCTTGCATTTCAGAACATCATGAGCTCCAGCATGTCGGCTACCTTTCGCCGAGTGCTATGTCACTGTGGCCTCCATACATCTCTTTTGACATCACGAAAACCGCACAGCTTTCGCCGAAAGTTTTACAGCTGTCCTCGGAACATTCCAGAGCAATGTGGTTTCTTCCGATGAGCGGACAGTTTACCGGATTCTCAGGAGTCCGATGCTAGGGAGTGGACAGCTTCACCAGAAGACGGTGTGACACGAGAGCTACAGTAACTCAAAACTAAAGTGAACATTATTATCATGTTAATTGTTGTTGTAATAGTCCTACAGTTTTTTTTCACTATACTGTTACTAGCACGTGCTTGAGAGGACTCTATGTACATCTGCAGAACTTTATGACTTTTTGGGATATGCAATCGTTATCTTGATGTTTTTTGTTACAAATCTTGTGCAATTAGATGATTTAAAACTCAAAATTTTAATACTTTTAAAATATATAGATATATAAAAATATTTAGATATAAATCGATAAATATTTTTAAACATATCTTTTCATACTTTTAAAATATATAGATATGAAATAATCAATTAATTTCATTTGAATAAATAAAACATAATTTTTAGACACTCCGCTACCGCTCTCTTTTCACCTTGTTACCATCGGTCATCTACACGACTTCACGGCATAGCTTTATATATATTTCTTTTAAAATCAACTTAAATTGTATGATTATATATGTTTACAAAATTAAAATATTAATATTTATATGTTAGCATGCATATAAGTAAACAAAACTAAACATATGTATATACATAAATAGCTTTAAATATATCAAGTTTCTAAATATATTTAACCAACATAAAGCGTATAAAAATTTTATTTTATTAATTTGAACAATATATTTAACCACTAATGACGCTTAGATTTTTAAAAATAAAATTTATATTTATTAGTTTGAATATTTAAAACATAAAATTTTTAAAAAAATTATATTTGCAAATCCTGTATATCATATAAATAAATCAAAAATTTCAAA
The DNA here is from genome assembly GCA_022702705.1 of Papilionanthe hookeriana x Papilionanthe teres. Taxonomy (NCBI): domain Eukaryota; kingdom Viridiplantae; phylum Streptophyta; class Magnoliopsida; order Asparagales; family Orchidaceae; genus Papilionanthe; species Papilionanthe hookeriana x Papilionanthe teres. The sequence goes on from CM040426.1 coordinate 21,644,606, forward strand.
CAGTTTTAATAAATAGGGGCAGTCTGGTCATTTTTACAGAAAAAGCTGCCCCGCAGCTGTTTTCCCACAGCTGCAACCAAACAGAACATGTAGCTTCCTCATAGTTGCTTCCTCACAGTGCTTCTCAGGCAGCACGTATGCACATTGTAAAGCTGAAAAGCTACAGCCGAACCAAACAGACCCTTCATGGCTTCTTTTGACCTAGATATAGGCATAATGAGTAACATACCCCCGATTGACAACAATCACATAGAATAGCACTTAGGAAATCTCGATCACAAAAATCTCTAAATTACATTGGAATAAGCCTCATTTTGTTGAAGGAATTCTCAAGAATTTTATCATTTTTTCTCTCTGGCTACGATCTATTTTGTTTTATTACGATTTTAGGATTCAAATCTTCATTTTGAAGCAGTGAAGATATGTTCATCGGATTCATAAACTAACAATTGTTTTGCTGAAATAATTGTTACACTTTCATTGGGGATTGTTATGTTGTACTGTCTAATAGCCTTACCAATTGACAAGTAGACTTGCAATGTGCGACTAACTTACGTCCCGATAAGTTTCGGCACATCACAGGTATATTAAGATCTTTAGACAATTAACCAACAAAATACAAGAGGTTTTTCTTATTTACATAATAATAACTTAAGTTAGACCTTCCTATTATTAAGTTTATTAAGGTACACTCGTTAGTAAACTTGGATTTCTTTCTCCTAGGGTACTCCATTAATCCAAGAGGTAGGCCAATTTTTTTATAGGTTCTAGTACATAATTCTATCTGCTGGGTACCTAGGTATCTAACGATCACTTCTAGACTAAATTACTCTAGGATGTGTGTGTGCCTAGGATTTCTTCTACATTAGTTAAACTATGGTTCACGTTGTGGATATAGCTTTGGTTGTGGTCGTGAAAATCATAGGTGGTCAATTTTAATTATTTTCAAGATTTGATATTTACTCGTAATTTGTTTAATTCATAAATTTGTGGGTTGTAGTGAAAATTAGTGTTATTCTAAGGATTTTATTTCCAATTTTTCTAAGATGTTAATTGTTGTTAGAAAGGAGGTTTTCTTCTAAATTTTTAATGTTCACCCTAGGTCGTAGTTCTTTTTTCTTTTCTTAAGGCTTGATTTGTAATTTTTTATGTGTAGGGCTTATATGTAAATAAAATTAACTCAAACCTTTCGTGCTCATAATCTTTATATTTAAGGATTACCTACATGCTAAAAAAATTTTTTTTACTTGTCACACAATAAGAATTTTTTAAAAATATTTTAGCACACGAAGAGTGTGAGTGATATATATATATATATATATATATATATATATATATATATATATATATATAAGATGGAGGTGGCGTGCTGGGGCTCTGCTAGGGTTTTGGCGGTGATGGCTTCCTTTCTTTGGCGGCTGGTGTCTCTCGGTGGTGGCTGGAGAGGTAAGTGGGTCCTCCCTATCTTGCTCGGGGTGCTTGGTGTGAAGGGCTGTCGAGTGGTGAGGTGCTGATAGACAAAGTGAGTTTTCCGGGCTTAGCTGGATTCAAGCCGAGATTACTGTTTCATTGGTTATGGGAAGTTCCAATACTTCTTCTTTGCCATTTTCTTATGCATCTGCTGTTAGCAGAGGTAATAACAACAGTGAAGTTGAACTGTTAACTTCCCCCCAGGTCTTACATGATGCAGCAGCAGGTAAAGCTGTTTGCCCCTTTGTAAGACCTCTTGGCTCTAAGGAAGGCAGACCTGCTATATATTTTACTTCTCAGGAGATGAATACCATGGCAGAGGCTATCAAATTCTCTATTGTGGGCCAATTCCAGTTTGGACACCCCAAAATGGAATTGGTGAGGAGTTATTTTGAAAATTTTCAGTTCATGGGTAATTGGAAGATAGGGGTTCTGGATGGAAGACATCTTCTGATCAGGCTCACAAGGGAGGAAGACTATGCTAAAGTGTTAGGCATGGAATTTATGACCATAGCAAATTCAAGAATGAAATTGATGAAGTGGTATCCGGGTTTTGATCTAGCAAAAGAACCCCCACTTAAACCTTTATGGTATTCATTCCCCGATCTTCCTATACAGGCTATACCATACTAATGCCATCTTTCGGATCGGTAGAGCTTTGGGAACTCCTCTCGGGGTTGACACCCCAACCCATGATGCGGGCAATCTGCCAGCGGCTAAAGTCCTTATTGAAAGAGATGTATCTCTACCTGAGCTGGACAAGATTTGGATCACGAGTTTCGGATGAAGGAGAAGGTTTTTGGCAAGAGGTGGTTTTGGAAAATAAACCAGTCTTTTGTTCCCACTGCAGGATGTTTGGGCACCTTAAAGAAAAATGCTATAGACTGAAACCTACACAAAAAAAGATGGGGAAAAGGAAAACTGTAGAAGTGAAAGATCCACTGATCACCTTGGAAGACAATCAAGCTGCACTGGAGGACCATAATGTACCAATAGAAACCTTAGTGGGAGATAATCCCTCTGAAGTTCTTCAACAGTCTTCTTTGTTAGCTGAAGGGGACATAGATCAGCCAATACAGGTTGCCAGTGGGCTTCAGAAGGAATGTTTGGACCAGATGGGCTTTGAAGTGGGGGCAGCTTCTCAGCATACAGAAGCTCTTCCCCCTCCTCAGTTATTGATGGATGGAGAACAAAAGAGATTGGAGGCCTCACGGCAAATCCAATTGTCCGGAAAAAGAAGAAACATACATCTGAGATACAAAAACTGGAGCTTCCAAACAATGACAATCACAGAATAACCAAAGATTTGGACTATCCTTTTGACTCCCCAAGGGGCAGGACCAGATCTAGATCCAGAACCAATAAAAACCATTCATCACCAACCTCAAACCCCCCTGATGTTTAGCTGCCTTTGCTGGAACATTAGAGGGGCTGCCCACCCCTTATCCCTCAAAAAGCTTATCTACTTATACAAGAAACACAAACTATGGTGTATCATACTTTTGGAACCCATGGTTAATAAAACCCAGAACAAAATTTTGAAAAATTTCCCAGGCTGCACTTTCTATGCTAACTCCTCTAACAAAATTTGGCTCATTTGTAGGAAAGAACTTCATTGGACTCTCCAAGTAGATCACCCTCAATTGGCCCATTTTCATTTTAATTGGCAAGGTATTAAGTTGGCAGCCTCTTTTGTTTATGCTGGTTGCACCCCTAAAGACAGAATTGTTCTTTGGCAAGAGCTGCTGCAAATCAGTAAGACTGAGCAATCTAGCTGGATTGTTGGAGGGGATTTTAACTGCATTGCTTCTATTGATGAAAAAAGAGGAGGCAGAATTCCCAATCAACACACAATGGATCAGTTTAATGAAAATATTCAGAAAGCTGGTCTGTTTGACCTTGGATATCAGGGCACTAAATTTACTTGGAGGAGAGGAAGTATTTGGGAAAGGCTGGATAGGTTCATGGCTAACATCATTTGGCATCAAAATTTCCTATATACAAACATAACCCATTTAAACTTTGCAGGTTCTGATCATAAACCTATACTCATCACTATTGCTCCTCCCCCCAACAACCAGCAGACCCCCCCATTCAGATTTTTGAACTTCTGGGCTACCCATAGCAATTTCAAAACCATTGTTCAGAATAACTGGGTTGGAGCTTTTTGTAACAATCCTTTTGATAAACTTCAAAAACTTCAAACCAAAATTGCTAAAGTGCTGAGAAGTTGGAGCTGGGGCTCTATTGGGGATATTAACAAAGGTGTTATCAGTATTGAAAGGAATATCCAAAAACTGGAAATGGAGGCTCAGGTAGATGGAAGCAAAAATATTGAATTGATGGCAACTCAAGACAAGCTTATGCAATACATTAAGCGGCGGGATCTCTTGCTTAAACAGAAAGCTTCTTGTATTAAATTCAAAGATGGTGACAGGAACACTAAGTATTACCATGCTTGCATTAATTTCGGAAGAAAAAGTAATACCATCTTGTCTATCACTACTGATCAGGGAGAAATTATTAGAGACAATGCTGCCATTGCCAACAATGCTTATTAATTTTTATAGAGAGTTGCTTACTTTTAAGGCGATTCCATTCCCGATATTGACGGTAGGCTGTTTGAAGATGTTAGCAACTACACACAACTCGCTCCAACTTACTTGAAGTTCCTTCCCAAGATGAAATGCTGGACTGCCCTCAACTCTATAGATAGCTCTAAGGCTGCAGGGCCTGATGGCTACAATTCTGAATTCTACAAGAAGACTTGGGATATTTGCAAGGTGGATGTTTGTACTGCTATTCAAAGCTTTTTCCAAGGTATGGACATCTCATACTATTTCTATGCATCTACCATGGTCCTTATCCCCAAGACCCCTGATCCCAAAACTCGGAACCAAGTATAGACCTCTCGGCCTTACCACCGTAATCAGCAAAATAATAAGTAAGATAATAGTTGGCAGGCTTCAACCCCATCTGGATAAGATTATCAGCCCTAACCAGTCAGCTTTTGTCCTTGGTAGAACCATTGCTGATAATGTTCTTCTTGCTCAAGAAATGCTGTTAGATCTTGATAACCCTTGCAGGGGGGCAACTTGATTTATAAGCTTGATATCAAGAAAGCATATGATACTCTGGAATGGAATTTTATTCTTCAGGTTCTGCAATCTAGAGGTTTTAATGAAGATTTCTGTGTTTTGATCAAGAATTGGCTTAAATTTAATCACCATTCCATTTTGATCAATGGTCAGAGCTGGGATGGTTTTCAAGCCACTAGGGGGCTTAAACAAGGGGACCCTCTATCCTCCTCTATTTTCATATTGGTCATGGATTATCTGTCTAGGCTCATTAACTATCAGATTGCTCCTCTCCAGTATGCTAGATACCACCACAAATCCAACATTATTATCTCTCGCCTTCTTTATGCTGATGATATAATGGTGTTCTCTAGGGCTTCAAAAAATGCTGTCAAGCAAGTGACCAAATGCCTCAACCAGTTTCAACTCATTTCTGGCCTTCAGTTTAACGAAGCTAAGTGTGAAATCATTTTTCCAAAGAATATCAATGTTAATGTAACCCACTGGATTTTGCATCACACAGGTTTCTCTAAAGCTTCCCTTCCTATGAAATATCTTGGAGTGCAACTCATTAAAGGGAGGGTCAGGCAGACTCAATTTGATGATATCATTGGGAAGGTGAAGGCTCAATTGGAAAACTGGACAAATTCTTATTTATCTACTGGAGGTAGATTCACTCTACTTCATAGCGTTCTCACCACTTTTCCTAATTATGTCCTCCAAATGACTACAATGAAAAGAAGCACCAGGCACTATCTGGAAGGTTTATTTAATAGGTTCCTATGGGCTGGAAACAGAAAGGAGATCCATTGGATGGCTTGGAATAAGTTGGCTAAACCTTTAGAGGCTGGGGGTTTGGGTTTTAAAGGCATCCAACAGCTACAGAAAGTTAACTATTGCAAGCTCTAGATTCAGTTCAGGAAGCAGAATTCTCTTTGGGCCAAATTTTTGATTGGGAAATATTGCAAAGGCTGCCATCCTTCTAAGGTTAGTATTAAGAAGGGTGCTTCTAGAACTTGGAATCATATGTTGAAGAATAGGGAAATTGCTGAATCACTGTATAGCTGGGAGCTGGGTAATGGCCAGGTTAATTTCTGGGAAGACAATTGGTGCCCTCCCCATATGAAGGAAGCCATCCCAAACATTGATAAAACCTGTTTCACTATTTCAAATTGTTGGGAAAGTGAGAAGTGGTCTTTACAGGAACTTCAGAAATTTGTCACTGCTGAGTCTGCTAACCAGATTGCCACCATCCCATTTGATAAAAATAATTATGATAGAATCATTTGGAGTAATGGTACTACTCACAAGCATTACTAAACAAATATATCTAAAGATCCATGAGTGGCCTAAAGTTCATTGGGGAAGAATTATCCGGAACAAATACCTCACCCCTTCAATGTCTTTTCTCACTCGGAGAGTGTTTCATAAGCTTATTCCTACAGATGATATACTAAAGCTAAAGGGGATTAGAGGACCTTCAAAATGCTATCTGTGTGGGGTGGAGGAGGAGACTGTTCAACATATGTTTTTCCATTGCAATTTTTCCCAAGAGGTGTGGAAGGGGATCATTAGAGAGATTAACATAAACACCATCCTTCTGGACTGGTTGGATCTTAGCAGCTGCTGGATTTCTTGGCAGAAGTCTAAATTGGGTACCATCCCTCTCATTATTACTTGGTTTATTTGGATGCATAGAAATTCAATCAAATTTGAGAATGGTGTTAGCACTGTTGATACAGTGGTGGGAAATTGTGTATCCTTTCTGACTAAACTGATCCAAACTTAAGAATTTCCCAACCATTTTGAAGGTCACACATAAACAACACATTATAAGATACCACATTCAAACATTCTATCGGAAGTAGCCACCCACCCCTTACATTAAGGCCAACACAAATGGTTCCTACTCGGTCGAGGGGTCGGTTGTGGGGGTTTGTTCGAGAATCATGAGGGAAGATGCCTTGCATATTTTCAATCTCTCGTTATCGTTGAAGATGTTTTGGAATCTAATCGGCAGCAATTTGTAAGGCTCTTGAACTTGCTAAGGCTTTCAACCGGAAATTCATCATTGTGGAAAATAACTCGGTTGTGGTAATTAATGCCTTAAAGCAAAATCAACACCTAGCTCGGCCCTCTCCTAATGATTATCAATTAAAATGGCGAAGCATGTGTACCGGATTAACAAAATTAAGGCTTTTGCAATTCAGTCCAACATCAAGTATAGCCATATCTATAAGGAAGGGAATAGACTCGCTCATTGGCTTGCTAGAAATGCCGAAACTACTCTTCGGGTGATGGTGTCTACTACCCCAACCCCACATCCGCAATTTCGATGGATGCCGATTGTTTAAAGGCACCATATTTCGATTTGTGAGCTACCGATTTTTTTGTGTTTTGGTCTTGGGATGGAGGTTCCATGTTCCAATGTCTGCACTTTCATATTTGCTCCTTCAGGATTTCCATGTTTTTCTTTATACTATTTTTGGGGACATACATCACCCAGGTTGGCACCATGTCTTTTGGACCTATCAAAATTAAAGCTATCTCCCAACATTGTGATATTAGGTATCAGTTCATTTACAAGGAAGGTATCTGGCCTCGCTAACCGGCTTGCAAGAAATGGCTCCAGTGGTCCTTAATTCGCATTGGTTCACGGCTAGGCATTCAGTTTTTCTCCTACTTGCTGATCCCTCTTTTTGGCTTGTTGGTGGTCCTTTTTGCTCCTCCTACAATCAGCCCATTACTCCTTGGAAAGTGCCTAAGTTTTCTCTTTTTCTATTTGCTTGGATTTTGTGGTTATAGGGCACACAATTTTGAGATAGGTTTACTTTTTTACTTCTTACTTTAGGTAGTTTCCATTTTGGTGTGGAATTTTTGTAACTCAGTTTTGGTTGTCTCCCATTTGGGATATTTTGTAACTTCACCCTTTTCAATCAACATGTAGGGAGCCTAAAGTAGCTCCTTCCCCCAAAAATATATATATATATATATATATATATATATATATATATATATCTCCTTTTGGTCTTTTAAAAGCTTTACTTTTAGGGGACACTAATGATCTCCCCTATATTAGATGTACTTAAACCTTTTATGGCAATTTAATTTTGTTTTTTTGTGATATATATATATATATATATATATATATATATATATATATATATATTAAAGAAGGGCTTTCTATTAATGAGTCAAATTACAGCCCTGAGATGTGGGGCATCCAGGAGGTCCCCAAAAAGCCAAAAGAGTAGAGGGGACGAGGGTTAGAAGAGACTACAGTAGAGAAGGAGTACATTCCATATCTAGCTAACCAATTTGCAGGTTTGTTGCCTTACCTAAAGTTGAAATATAAGCTGACAGTAATCTGTGATCTAGGTGAATTGATCTTCTGAACCCATTGAGAGTGTTGCCAAGAAGAGGATTTCTCATGGTCCAACAGTTGTAGCAGCACATTGGAGTCCCCTTCCACCATGAGAGCAGACCATTGATTCATAATAGCAAGTTTGATTGCCCAGAAGACTGCAATCAGTTCAGATTCCAAGGCATCAGAAGCAATGACAAGAGCATGAAAGAACAATAGACTTTTCCTAAGATGATCTCTAAAGATCCCACCCACTCTAGCACCCGGCTCAAAGAAGCTTCCATTAGTGTTAACCTTGACAGAGTGGTATGCTGGGGGTTTCAAGAAAACTTGAATGATCACTAGAGTGGCCAGACTTTCTAATGAGGGGGAGATGCAGATATTGAGGAATTTCCTGTATTCGATCAACTTCTACAGGAAAGAAATGCAATTTCTGACCACCTAATCCACCAGAGATGTCCTAACCTAAAAAATAGCCTGGTTTCTAGCAATCCAAAGAAACCGAGCAGTGAAGAGGGGAATGGCACCAATTTTATCATCCTCCCAGTCAGACCATCAATACTGAAGATGAGCCCAATGAAGGTGAAGGGAATCTAGAAGTAAATGCCTTGTAAGAGAGACCCATACCTGATAAGATAATCTACATAAAAAAATAGATGTGTGATTGATGCACCAAAAATATGGATTTTTGTTATATAATATGTACACATTTTTGGTGATATTGCACTTTAAAAGATGGTATTCTTCATGTTTTGTTGCAGTATGATGATTTTAGGTGATTGGAGCAAAAGGAAGCAAAAGAGGAGCGAATTTGGAACAAAAAAAGGCAAAATGGAGAAAACAACCTTCTAGTGTCGCCGGTGCATAATTCTAGAGTGTTCAGAAATTAAATAGCGGCCCAGCGCCGTCGGCGCCTTATCCAACACCGCCGGTGCCCTATGTTGGTGGAAGTCAAATTCAATATATTTGGACGCTTTTTGAAAGTTTGCTTATCTTTAGGAATTCATTTCTAAACTCTTATAGACAGTTATGGAAACCTAAAAAGAGAGAAGAAGAAGAGAGAGGAGAGGGAGAGAAGTGAAGAGGAGTGAAGAGAGTATGTTAAGCACTTATAATTAATATGAAAATTTTAATTTTCAAAATATTATTTGAATTTAGTTATGCTCCACTTCTCACTTACAATCAGGAATTGAACTAGTTATTCTATAAGTACACTAAACGTATATCTTACTAAATATGAAATCATCCTACTTAACACTCATTCAACTTGATTAAAAGGAAAATTCACCCAACTTGCATATTATGACACTCATCCAGCTTTCTTAAAAGAAAAATTCACCAAGCAAGCATATTATGATACTTATCCAATTTTCATGACTGAGATTTTACCCAACTTGCATGAAGGAAATCCACCCAACTTAACAATTAAAATAAGCATACGAACATTCACACACATGCATACATAACATGCTAAGACATACATTCACTCACATGCAACACAATCATACTAATTGCATTCACGCTTTCACATATTTTTCCTTTTTGTTCTTTTTTAATACTTTACATTTGTACACACTTGTCTCCTTACATATGTATCACATCACATACATTTACATGGGTTACCTAGCACATTTCGTCACATTACACACTCACACACACACGCACACACACACACATACTTACACGCTTCTACACTTGCACCTTTTATTCACTTACACACTTCTATTCACACAAACATAATCAACACACATTTATACTCACACTATTGCACACTTCTATTCACAGAAACGCATACTGGCACATATTTGTACTCACACATAACCAAACGTTTACATACACATATTAAGCTTTCACACACATAACTACATAAACATATAAATATAAACTTAAACAAACATACATGTTAGTGTTAATTTGCACACACATAAAATTTTTCCCAACTTCTTTGCTTTCGGGTGGGCTACTTTAGGCTCTGTCTAGTGGGTTGGGGTTTGTGGTGCTCGGATGAGAAAATGATAATTTTAAGGCTTCATTTATTAAAGCTATTTTCAAGTCCTTTTTTTAGGGTTTAGTTTATTTTGGTTTTTTTTTCTGTTTTAAATTTCTTGATTTTAATTTTTGTTTAGTAAGTATTAAAATTTTATTAAATTAGGATTTAACTCAAGGTTCAACTCAAGGTTCAACTCAAGTGAAATTCAGTTAAGCTTAAGCCAGGAAATAGGAATTGATAAAAAATGAGGTCAACAAGCACTTAATGTTTGATCCTACTGCCTTCACAGTTGGTATTATAAGTATAACATCAAATCATAATAAGTGAAAGGAAATGACCGTGCTTTACTTGCTTCATCGTTACCTAGTTCTTTGAGCTATGATCATCTTCACATTTGTGGGCATAAACCAACTACGACCACCATGCTCCATGCCAAACATTTAACTGATATACCACATACTTCACCTTTATTTTGGACGAATCTACTCAAAGACTGCACCTATGCCATTTTACCAATCCAAATAGTCTTCAATATGTAAATGATCATCAAAATAAGTGATATATAATTTCCCCTTGATTTCTCTCTACACTATATGATATGTGTTTTTATGAGTTAGATGATGCGCCACGTTTTGTATCACTTTTGCTCTAATACCAATCTCATGAAGCCCAGAACAACAAAGGAGTCAAGGATAGAACAAGAAGGAAAAAACGAAATAGACAAGGATTGATGCACAATATAAACTCTGTATGATTTCTTCTCAGAAAAAATGGACTAAAAATGATTACTCATATACCAAAGAAGTAACTGTAAGACCTATACCCAACTACTTGAGAATATCAAAGTGAATTTACAACTAGACCATTAATTATAACTAATTTTTATAATAACCTCAAGTGGTAAGAAAGGAATGGCGTGCAATTTGACGAGGCGCTGCTACACCAAATGGAGCCATTGACGTAGCGAAGGGAATTTATAACAAATATTTTTTTATTCTTGGTGCATGGAACCTAATTTAAGGCATAATATATAGTAATGCCTGTTAATAAAATCCACGAAAATATTCTCTTTTTTTCCCATATGGCAGTACTTGTAATATATTCATCCATTATAGATCTTTTTGTTTTACTTTTAGCTCTCACTCATAATGGAATTTCACATTTCTAATCCCTTTCTGGAGCATCTTATTTCTCCTTTTTGCCATAGAAATATGCTTTTCCAATAAAACAAATATGATCGATTGGACATCATCATTACTGTGCTATAACTGAATGTCTTCTCTTTCTATAATTAAATATACCTGATTTTCTCATCATAATGTCGACATGAAAATTTATCTTTGAGGTACCTTAGAGAAAATATTTCATATGCTATCAAACCAATGATAACCAACATAAAATTGCATGCAAAGTAAGATGTTAATGAGACGTTGCATCAAAGCGTGGAGTATCATGCCAAAATTATTACTTTTCAATCATTAAAAGTTGCCGATGGACACTCATATTGATACTTTGGCGCTTTTTACTTAAAAATATTGATGAAATGAATTAACTTTTCTATTAACGAGTTAATTCTATTTCTTATAAGCCGACGCCGCACAAAAGACGATTCAAGATTTCATTTGTCAAATGTTTGACAAGCTATATTTTGGTATTTTTATTAGTCATGACGTTATATCCCCTCAATTTTGATTTTTTACTTTAAATAATCATTCTATGTCGATATCATTGAGAACTGCATTATAATCCTAGCGTTTTTAATAACTTGGTTTGTAGTAGAGGTTTCTTACTGAGACCCTATCATGTTGGACAATTTCTTCTTGCTACATCATCAGACTTAAAAATACTAATAACATGCATCATTAAAACATGCGTTAATCCTTAAATACCCTAAATAAAGGATATTCAACAATCTCATAAATTCATTAGCTATTTTGGCAGAAATGTGCCGTAAGGAGAATGATTACTAATTTTGTTCCAACAATATGCAAAAAATATGGTATTTCAACATTTAAACAGTTTAGTTCATAAGGATGCATTGTAATACTTGAGTTAAAATATTCTTTACAGCATAGAAATAACTCTTCACCGTTTTGTGCATTTAATTTTGCAAGAAAATAAAATTTTATTAAATAACGATTTAATATTATGTTGATTATTTAGTGGCACACCATCGAACATGATATGCTCTTACTCAATATTAGCTTGCATGATTGAATGATAATCATATGCAAAAATGAACATTAATATTAATTTCTAATTTAATTGTGAAATTTCATAAAACTTTGGTGTTTATGTGATACATTCTTACATGTGATATAAGTTCATGTTTTCTTTGGGTCCTTCGATAGGTTAATAATTGAAATAATTCTTTTATACAACTCAAATTTTGGTGTTTAATGCATAAATTGCAAAATTTCGTTTGGCATCTTTTTTTACTTGTCTTGTTGCTATTGCATCCTAGACCTAATATGATCTCCCATTGGTAACAGTTCTGAGATGCATTTGAAATGATCTAGCACCTCAGTGCTAGCCCTTAGGGCTATGTGCCAAATCCTAGTATTAATGATTCCAGATTTGTGCCTAATGTCATATCACCAGTTGAGGCTGATGTAGTGCCATACTTGACAGTGTCGTAGCACTACAAGGTCATTGTTCTTAGGCGCTAGTCAATGTCGTGTGCATGTGGCCAAACTAGTTATTTTGTGGTTAAAGGTAATTGACCAGGCCTCAACCTATCACAGCAACATTTCCCCTAATGTCACAACACTCCTTTAAGAAAATTGATGATGATTATTTGTAAAAACTAGCAAAAGCAACAGATAATATGGCTTTTTCACCAGGTTAAGCATTTGTGCCACAAAGCCATACCCAATGTTACCGAGTGAAAATATATTCATATAGGGGTTCTACCCAAATCAACTTTCACACTTATTCCCATGTTCTTAGAGCTCAAATCTCTCTCTTTTCACCACTTTCTGGTGTCCTTTCTTGTGAAGAAATGGCGTCAACCTCAAGTTGAAAGGGGAAGATGGTGGCATCAAAAACCTGTTATGCCAATAACTTCATAAGCGCTAAAGCCCAGGCATGGTCTGAATACTCTCTTTTACAACGCAAATTCTTACTTGCATCAGGTTGCTTAAATAGAACAACATACATATAAACTTTTTTCAATGACCACAATTCGTTGGTTATGATAAGAAAAACTGTTGCTTTTAATGTTACCAATGGTTTTAAGCTCATAGGTAAAACGCTTGTCAATAATTAAAAAAACCGACCGATATTCTGATGGTATAAATTTACCGATGGTTATCCTACAATTTAATGTTGTAGCTTTTTTAAAAAATATTCGAGTCCTTGAAACTCATCGGTTGTATAATCAACGATTCTTTTATCGGTAATAGCAGTGGCATACTCGTTGGAAATGTTTCGCACCCGTCAGTTTTTTTGAAGCACGCAAAACCATTGGTTATATGTTATTTATGCATCATTTTCTACGAATGACTCGTTAAGTAACAAAAAAGTGGCGCATTCTTAAATTATTAATGCAGGTAAAAAATTTCACGTAAGTGTCATTTCTGTGTCATTTTTTTATAACAGATGGGTTAACTGTCAAAAAGTGTCACGTATGTCTTTTTATTTTAGTGACACACCTTCCACCGTCTATTATGTGTTAGTATAAATCTCCATTGGCTAGCCATTAGTTTTGCACACGGATAAGTATGGAACCCCTACAAAACTGAAAGTAAGTCAACTGTAACCTGCAGCATACGACAAATAAAAAATAATTTTTTTTTGTATTTACAATACCACACCTACTATCACAATATTTAATATTCAACTCCATGCATTTAACAAAATAACATAACTGCCAAACAGTAAATTATCCAATCAGATAATGAAGTAAATAAAATGCTTTTATTTTAAAATATGTATATGGATACCTATGTTCAGGTGCACTCATGCTCTGAGGCCTCACGCATGTATACGAGTCGTATCCGTAATATCAGAATTTTGAGTCCAAAATATCAAATACCACAGAGAGTGAGGTAATTATACCAAGGAAAAGTACTAGTCTACTAGTTTTTATTCTTAGCCTGGAATTGAAATTAAGTAAAGGTTCTTCAAACTACTTCTACTGAATTTCAAAATATTTTAGTTGCTAAATCTTATAGAAATCCTACTTAGCTATTTTAATTGGTGAATATCAAGTTATAAAGTTACCCTCCTTTGTAATGAATTGAGTGGAGCATATGAAATGTAAAGTGTCAATTGTGAATGTGGCTAGTGACAAATAGGAGCAATTATCTTCTTTACCCTCTTCCGAGTGCATAAAGAGGTTTGGTTAAATTGGTTTTAGTTCCATTAAGTCCCAACTAGAACTCATCAAAGACAATTTCTCTAACATTTACATCTCCCTACAAAGTATTTGCACCATACTCTATAGTTCAATGTGATTAACCGAGTTGATTCTGCCATAGATCTCTCGATTCATTATGGATCACAACATATTTTAACGATTCACTCATCCAGAATGAAAATTAAATTAAATTCAGAAGGTTACTCATCACATTAAACATTGAAAATCAATTCTAGAAACATTTTGCACTACTACACATTGTAATCAAACATCACAAAGAAAGGTAAAGAGAACGACTTGGAAAGCATTAAGAACATACCATAAAGCTTCATTGCAATCAAGAGAATGCACTAAATGTTTGTACACAAGGAAAAACAATAAATAAAGTCCATAACACTTATCATTCTCTCCTTTACATTGCTCTGAATATGCTCCACCAAAGATCTATGAACTTCTGCTCTCCTAATTACTCTCCTAACCATATAACTCAAGCCTCCTCCAAATTCCTCACATAAACTCTATCCTATTCTTCAACATGTTTTCGAGCAAGTTCCCCCTCTCTTTTACACATATACAGAGTATATAACATCCATGAAAAACCTCTAAGCTTGTCGAACAACTCCCAACATCGTGTTCATGATCACAATTTCCCCATGCGATTTTTGGTGTATAGGTGCAAGAGGATTGGCACCAATGCGTTAGTATCTCTATCAACATGTTGTAGTATGAGTGTCAAGGTACCCATATGTCTAACACCAAAAGGTACCAGTGTCTCGGTTCCTAAGGTGCCCAATAGCTGCCACTATTCTCTCGGCTTGTCGGGGCAATGACTTGTGCCAAAGTGTTAAATGGTCTAGCACCAAGGCGCTAGTTTCCTTTGAGATCCTTTTCTCCAAGTGTCCTCTGCTCTACTCCAATTCAAACACCTATTGTACTTGAAATAAAAACATGAAAAATACTTTTCTTTAAAGTGAAATCTCATCCATAAATATGTGTAAACAAAAAAGAATTCAAGTGAAATTTAATGTACATCAAAATCCCCCAAACTTAAAGGTTACTTTTTTCTCAAGTAACACTACAATATAAATATCAAATTAGTTTATTTGGGGGAGTGGGTTTCATAGAAACTATCAATAATTATGCATTTATGAAATTAATAGTGATAAAAGTGAGATAACTTTAGTAAACAAGTCTAGTCCTAAGGTAAGTAAACCTTGCATCCAACTAAGAAAACCTGATTTCCTATTTACTTCAAAAGCGATAAACACTTGTTGAACATGGTATGTTAGATGGTAGATTAAAAAAAAATTAATCACTCCTTTTAAAAAGCTTCACTGTAAGATTTGGACTGTAATGAAGCTTTAAAATTAAAAAGAATCTAGTAAAACAAATTTTTGATCGGGCTTCTCCTCATACTTCTCCTCACTTTTATGTTTACTTTTAATCTCTTCTCTTACTTTAGGATGTAGATTTCAATCCTTATTATAACTTTATGTGGATTACTGTATCAAGATTGGACTTTAATAGTTTTGAATTTCACTATCATTTCTCCAAAATAAAACTCTCCACACTTCTTTACTTTTAAATTTTCCAAAAAGTTAGGAAGTATTAGTAGAAAAATATAAGTTTATGGAGGCTCAATTCTCATCAAGTATATATAAAAGTATAACTAATTCAAAAATTATCTAACTCTTTTCAAAAATAAATAGTTAATTCTTTTTCCTGCATGTTGAATTACAATTTCACTTAAAGCTAGTCTAGTCTCATTTACATATAGTATAAAATAAGTAAAATATGTCTTTTCCTTCTTAATATTTTGAAAGTTTCAAATTTAACCCCACATTCATTAAATCTATTTAAATATAGCAATTGAAATATAGGTTACTAAGGACAAAAAAATTTACACTTTTAAAAGACTTCTCAACACCCCCCCCACACCCCTCGTGCCCCATGCTTAATTTTTTAACATGTTGAGCAATTTAAAACATGAATATAAATGGGGAGATAATAATATAGAAATACTACCTACCATATGTGTCTATTAATAAGATCAACAGGTATAAATAGGAATAAACATATTTTCAAAAGCAAGTAAATCCAGACTAATCGGAATTTTAAATGAAATACACCACAGTGTTTAAATACTATAAAAGGTACACAAAAAAGTTCCATAATGATAATATAAACTAGTTAAATGAAAAGTATATCAACAGTAGCAATAAGAAAATAATATCTAGTACATCCACATCAAAAGAAGAATAAAACTACTCCTCATCCTCGTCGTCGTCCTACTCATCTTCTTCTTCCTCCTCCTCAAACTCCTCAATTGGTTGACTATGCTCATAGACCTGGAAAACAGTGCATACATAATACACCATTGAGTTGGTCCCTCTAATCTATTGGTTTCTCTTATACATTGCCATCCATATATGTAGTTTGAATGATAGAAAAGTCCTCTTCTAACCTTCCCAACCTTTCAAAAATAGATGTCAAGCTAGTGGAGGGATGACCCGACCCGCAATAATGCAGTAATATTCGCTTCCAAAAGATGGTAAAAAACTTGACCCAATTTATAAATAGCAGCTAGTGTATAAAATCAAAATGTTGTAAAATTTTAGAAAATATTTTACACACTAGGGGTACTACGCAAGTATACGTATCGTTTCAAGTAATATAAGGTTTTCTTTTATAACCCCAATATCGATCCCACAGAGAAGCGAGGTAAGA
Source organism: Papilionanthe hookeriana x Papilionanthe teres (assembly GCA_022702705.1). Lineage (NCBI taxonomy): Eukaryota > Viridiplantae > Streptophyta > Magnoliopsida > Asparagales > Orchidaceae > Papilionanthe > Papilionanthe hookeriana x Papilionanthe teres. Next base: position 21,661,594 of record CM040426.1, read on the forward strand.
AATCCTTTAGGCTAATTCTAGTCTATTTCTATAAGGCCTAAATTTTGAATGTTGATTAAAATGAGTTTCCTAATAACTAATCCTAAATTAAATTCTTAAATAAAAAGATAACTTATGGATAAATTGGTTTGGAGAAATTTTAGATATTAAAAATTACCTTTCTCTTGCAATTACATAGATAATGTGTAAGAAAGATATGCTTAGAATTAATGTAGTAGTGCCAAATAGAAGCATTCTTATTCTTTACCCTTTGGTCCATGCATAAAGAACATTGGCTAATCTATAGATCGGTTCAGAATGTTTTATTAGTATAATGGGTTAATCTAGGCTCACACTACTAGATGTCCAAGGGTGGCTATGGTCGGCCCTACCAGTGACCCGTTCCCTTTCTATAGATCAAATTATTAGAATTTAGTCTATCACTCTAAAAACTAATCAATTCTGCGCCCAATAAACAATATCTCCCTATTTATTTGCACTTCACCTTGAATAACCCGCACAAGGCCTTCGACTACCCAAGGATTCATGTGATATCTACTAGTTAAGAATTCATCTCCTTCTAGGTATCAGAATTCTTCAACAGGTTTTAACAATACAAGTGATCAATTTGTAAAGTAAATGAAGATCCGATATGAATATCATCACCATAATTTAATAAGAGAATATCTAAGCAAATCTTAATTCCTATACATGCATCTATTTCATTACAAAATAAAAGTAAATGAAAATAATGGCATAAGAAGTAAAAGAATTGATAGAACTATATAATAAATTAAGTGTCAACAAGGAACTTATTTCATTAGTATTCTATTATATTTATGCAACTATCTGTCACCTAGAAGCATCTAATAGATAATTCTATCATAAAAATGATTTTCCTACACATGTCACTACTTCATATTAAAAGAAAGAGTAAAGGAAATCACTTACGAAACATGGATAATTCATGACAGAAAACTTGGTTTAAAACAAAGAAAATCCACTAGAAAGTGTTTACAACAATTACAAGAGAATGAAGAACACAATACTTAGCTTTTTCCTTCGAAAGAAAGAAGAAGATCTCTCCACCAAAGTTTCCCACTGATCCATGCGACGCTCGTACATCCCTTACATAAATATCTCAAAATCCCTCACCAATCTCTCCATAAGATGTAAAAATCTACATCTTCATAACTCTAAATGACTAAAATGACTAAGGGAGAAGAAAGAGACTATAGGGTGCAATTTTCTCTGAAGGAGTGTCCTCCTATTTATAGGCTTCAAGGGTTGCCTCAAGGCACCTCTTCAAAATGTGTCCATGTTCAATGAATCTTCTAGAAACCAACTCTGGCGCCTAGGCGCCAGACTCCGTGTCCAATTCTTCGCACCTCTTCACTTTGGCTTGCACCTCTTCGAGATTAAAACCGTTTCGGAGTGTCCAAATGCAATGTATCACATGTCCTATTATCAAGGAACAACTGTCAGTCTTCTAGAATGTCCAATAACCGCTCACTCCGTCAAAATAACCGTCCAAAGTGGTCAAAAATCCATCCATAATCGTTTTTGGATGATTCTGGCGCCTAGGCTTTGATTCTGGTGCCTAGGCGCCGTTTTCTCATCGTCACTGGCGCCTGGGCGCTGGGTTTGGCACCTAGGCGCCACCCTGTGCGCAGCTCCACTGTTTTGCTCCGTTTGGCTCCGTTTTAACTCCGTTTCACCCCATTTCAGTTGCGTTGCGTTCCTAACATCTTCACCTACAAGATAGATATAAAAACAACATTTCTCAAAAGTATAATTTCATTTAAAAATATGTGAGAAATATAAAAGATATTAAGCATAGAAAGACATATCAATATGTGGTAAGTTAGAATTTGTTTCTCTTGCTCATTTTGGCTCAAAATTGCATAGTTTTTGCTTCATTTTCTCTACAATCATATTTTTATACTTGAAAATAAAAATATGTAAAATTATGCAAAATACCTTCATTTATAGTGTAATATCTTTAAAAATATGCATAAAGTGGGCATGAAATGAACACTAAAAATAAGTACTTTTTTTCATGGATCAAGGGACGAGACTGGGAATATGAACTAGAGAGCTGATTAGAAGCATGCTGAGAAGAACTAGCCCCGCCTAAAAAAACATTCTTACTATATAGATTCGTCTTGGTCTGAGAGAAAAGCTTCAGAGGATGAAGCTACTCTTCCCAACTATGGAAATGTAGTGCAAGGATGTCCTAACCCTAAAGTACATCCTCCCTTAGTACCGGTGAAAATAGAGTGATAGATGAGAGCACTGATATCAATAAATTTCATCATTTAAATGCAAAAATTGAGGAGGCTCTATCTCTAGTAACCTCTCTAAAATTAGTGGAAAGAAGAAGCTTGTCAGAAATAAAGTATTGCCAATCCTTCGAAGGTGCATTTAATTTATATGAAGGAAAGTTTACCTTATGATCGTTCCTCAACTGCTAAGCCCTTTTCCCATTAGTCAAGGATCTGATGATATCATCCAAAGCAAAGACTATTGGAATGAATCTTGAGTAATAACTCGCGGGGACATCTCTCAAAGAAAATATTGCATTAATGCGAGACAGAGAGAAGCCTACTTGCTTCTCCTTTACATAAACTGAGTCGTCAGAGGCATTAGGGTAATTAGAACTCTCTAACTACTGAAATCAAAGCTACAAAAGTGTTATAATAGAGGTTCTTCCAATGATGGTTTACAATCATACTCTCTATAGCACCCACATGACTAATGAATCTCCATTCTTCAATACTTCCTCAACACCAAGAAGTCATTTTAATGCTCCTTAGCTTTGTAGCTTACATATTTCTTTTTATCAAACAAAGCTTTTGATTTATTCCCCTTGGTTTTTAGTGCCATAGAAGAGTAATAAACAACAAGAATCACAAGGAATGTGGCAAAAAAAATAATGTGTATGCTATCAATATGCACTTCAAGAGCTAAACTAGGATTTTCCCCCAAAAATCTCTAATCTCCACCTTCTCGACCAAAAATTACGGAGGAATTTCAAAGGAATAAGCTAATGGAGAGAAGTTTACCTCTTGGAAGTGATATTTAGTCACCAAATCTTCAAGAGTCAAGAGAAAATGGAAGATAAATGGAAACCCTAGGTGTCATCTCTCGGTTACCGAAGAAAAGCTGGGGAGGATTTTTCACGACAATGACCTAAAACGGCCCATTTTAGGGTTAAATGTCGAACAGGTGGGGTGGTGTCTAGTCACGATGATAGTAGCACCTAGGCATTGTATCTTGAGTGACGCCTACGTGCCCAGTCCAATTATGGCGCTTTGGCGCCAAGATTAGTAACACCTAAGTGCCCAGCCAAAATTTTCTCTTGTTTACTTAAATTATAATTTTTGATCCTCCTCAAGTCGTTAATCACACATATTAAGAAAACCTAATATATTATGTACTAATGATAAATGAGGACCACTCATCCTTATTCTAATCACCTCTCCCTTCTATATTTGAACATCTCCAATAGAATCTACTTTTATTACTGTCAGGTGCTTTAAAAAAATTTTTGTAAGGATAATATTGTGGTCTAGATAGTACCTTAACTATTGGATTTTATGTTGTGAACCTGTACTTAGTCTTCTGTCCAATAAATTATGCACCTCTGTATGTTCAATGAAAAGATCATCCACTAGCCTCCCTAATAGCTGGTGTATTGAACCAACATGATAGAAGAATGATGTCAAAAATAGGAAGTAAGGAATTGAGATGGACCTTTTTTATGTCCAAACTCAATGTATCTTCTGTATATCCTTGTGTTCGATTGAGAATTAGGTTGTAGAGAACAAGGTTGCTCCTTCAACCATACAAGACACACTAAAATCCAGTCAGAAAGAGAGGACTAAGAATTTGCCTCCCTCTAATGAAAAAATCCTAATAAAATCAATAATAACACATACACAAACACATAAATACAAACACTCAACATTACAAAAAAAAACACAAATAAAAAATTGGATAGCCTCCACAAAAGCACTTAGTTTAATTTCCTCTGCCCAATAAATCTAGATATGTACTCGGGTTAACCCAATATTAAAATCTCATTTATCAATGGTCCTCACCATTAAGGTAGGGTTTATGTCTCTGTCTATTCACTTGAAACACACTACCACTCATAGGATTTTTAATATCAAACGCACCAAAACGATAAACTTTTACTATAGTAAATAGTCCTAACCACTTGGACTTAAGTTTTCTGTAAAATAATATCAATCGTGTATTATATAATATAACCTCCTATCTAGGCTCAAAATATTTCCTATGAATCTTCTGATCATGCCATTTTTTTCTTTTTCTTCTTATAGATTTTTGCATTTTCATAAGATTCTTATCTAATCTCATTGAGTTCATTTAATTATAGTAATCTTTTCTCACCAGTTTCTTTCATATTGTAACTAAATTCTGTAATAGCCTAATTTATTTTATATTATAATCCACTAGCAAGTGACAAGATTTCCCAAATATAATCCTATATAGAGACATTCTTATAGGTGTTGTATAAGCAGTCTTATAGATCCACAATGCATAATCTAATCTCAAAGACCAATCATTTCAGTTTGGATAAATAGTTTTCTCCAGTATTATTTAGATTTCTCTATTAGATACTTCTACTAAGCCACTTAGAGATGATATGTTGTGGTAATTCTATGTTTTATACCATAAATTTCCACTAATATCTCAATCATTTTATTATTAAAGTGGCTCCCACTGATGCGACTTTTTTTTATATGTAAGAGTTTATGACCTCAGATTTATATATTTATAATAATTTTGTAAAGTCACAATTTCAAATGCAAGTATACATATCGTATCAAGTAATATAGGGCTCTAACGGAGTCCCGTTTATCGATCCCACAGGGAAGCGAGGTAAGAGGTCCTTAGGTAAAGTCTAGTCTACTACTATCAGAATTTAGTTTGGAAGGTCGATATAAGTGGTTTTCTAACAACTACTCCTAAATGCAGATTATTAGATGTAAGAAAAATAACTACTCTTAAATGCAAATATTACTTCTAAAGATAACCTTTTTTGGGGAAATTGGTTAGGTGAATTTTGAGATAATAAAAGCTGTTATTCTCATGTAATGAATTGGATAATGTATAGGAATGAGATGCATTAAATATTGTATGTGCCAAATAGGAGCAATCATATTCTTTACCCTCTTCCGAGTACCCCCTCTTCAGAGTGCTATAAAGAACTTTGGCAAATCCTAGGCTTAGTCCCTAAATCTAAGGTTAGGTTGGGAGGATACTGGCTGCCACTTTAGAGCTCCCACTTCCCTTCACCTGAAGACTAACCCTAGCTTTAGTTACCAAACTTTAGGACCAAATTGGGGATCTCGGCTTGTCACCCTGAAACCTCTAATTTGACGCCCATGAAATCATATTTCCCTATTTAGTTGCACTTAATCCCCATGAACTACGCAATTCATTCACGAACATTGAATGTGGTTTCACTTTGTTGAGAATTATATCGCCTTTTTGGGTCAATGCAATTACAACGAATTTTAACACTATAATGAGCTCTTTTTGTAATGTAAATGAAGCGCAAGTAAAAACCATCACATTTATAATTAACTTCTTTTAGAAAGCATCCCAATTTCCTAAACATCAATCCTACTCATTGCAAAAGAAAAGTAGAATAAAAACAATGACATAATTTTTTTATGCCACTATTTCCAAACAAGAAGAAAGGGTAAGAGAAGGACATCACAAAGCACGAAGAAAACACAATGGAAATCTTCATTTCAAAGAAAATCCACAAAATAAGTGTTTACAAAATCATAAGATAATGAAGAACACAATACTTAGCTTTTTCCCCTTGAAAGAAAGATAAAAATTCTCTCCCATAAAGTCTCTCGTTGATCCATGCAATGCTAGAATATTCTCTTACAGATTCTCTCAAAATTCCCTCGCCAATCTCTCCAAAAAGGTAGTAATCTATATTTCTACTCCTATTATAAGATCTCTAAACATTATCCATGTTTTCTCTATCATCTCCTCTCTTCTTTTCTAACCTAAAATCACTAATTTAAAGAATATGGACAAATTTATAAGAGTTCCCTTAAGCACCCCTTCGAAAAAGCATTCAAATACATTGAATTTCGGCCATAACCGCCCAAAACGCGTCCAAACTGTCTCGGGCGCCGTTAGTGAGTTTTTTGTGTCATTTTTCAGTCTTCTCGGGTAAATCTTGCCTTCGGCGCCCGGCGTCGGTCTGGGCGCCATCGGCGAGTAGACTGTGAAGCTCTACAGTTTCGCTCTGTTTGGCTCCGTTTTAGCTTCGTTTCGCCCAGTTTCAGTTGCATTGCATTCCTAACAGATAGCCCTACAAAATATGCATGAAAACAACTTTTCTTTAAAGTGTAATATTATTCAAAAATATGCAAGAAATGTAAAAGAGATTAAGCATCGAAAGACGTATCGAAAGGTGTCAAGTAAAAATTTGTTTTCTTGCTCGTTTTTCCTCCAAATTGCACCATTTTTGCTTCCTTTTGCTCCGATCACCATTTCTTGTACCAAAAACCAAAAAACATACAAAATACCTTACTTTTAAAGTGTAATATCACCAAAAATGAGTAAAATCATATAGCAAAAACCATATATATTTTTGGTGCATCAAAATCTCCCAAACTTAACTGTTACTTGTCCTCAAGTAACACTATAACTTTATAAACCAAATGTATTGACTTGTGGTTGTGGGTTTAAATAGATTTTCCTATAATTTCATCTCAGAAATGTTATAGTATAACATAAGAGAAATTCTAGCAAATCAACCTAGGACTAGAGTATAAGAATATCTCATATTCAACTTAGGAATCCTGATTTTCTTATTTACTTCAAAAGTTATTGAAAATTGTCAAACTAAAGATTTATTGAAAGTTTAAAAATGGAATACAAGCACCTTATCTATACCAATTTAAACAATAACTTTTGAAATAATAATAAGCTTTGGATTATTTTTAAGTCTTTTCATTTAAAAAGATTCAAGTGAAACCAATTTTTGATTAGGCTTCTCCTCACTTATTCTCTCTTCTTCTTCTTCTTTTTTCTTTTCTTTCTGGATCATTTTTAATCCCTTTTTTTCATTTTTTTATGTGAGGATTACTATATCTAGATAGGCCTTTAACAATTTTGAATTTCACCATCCTCTCTCTAAAATCCAAAACTCAAAACATTCCTTCACTTTTTATAAGTGTAAGTATTAGTTCGAAAAAGGTTTTCAATAAAGGCTCAATTCTCATTAAGTATAAATCGATGAATTTTAGCTTTTCAAATATTCAACTCTGATGCAGACTTTTATATATGCAAGAATTTATAAACTCAAATTTATATATGTTTATAATGATTTTGTAAAGTCCAAGCACTCAACACAAGTATATGTATCGTATCAAGTAATACATGACTCTAATGGAGTCCTGGTTATCGATCCCACAAGAAAGTTACAAAGTAGAAGAAAGTGTTTCATAATAGATAATGTATCACTGAAATCCGATACTCAAATTCAACTTAATGTTTAATACCTACTTCTACTACCACTATGCAGAAAATAGTAACAATTAATCAAGCTACAATTACTTCTAATAACTTTCAAGACAGAATTAACTAATAGACACACTAAACTATGTATTTGAAAGGTTTTTGATATATATGAGAAAATTATCTTTCCTCTTGCAATGAGAATATGATGTATGGATGATATGGAACAAACATCTATGTTATTGTGCCAAATATGAGCATAAATGTTTCTTTACCCTTAAAAGAGTAACCCCTCTTCCAAGCATGAAAAGAACATTGACATATCCTAAGTTTAGTCACTAAATCTAAGGTTAAGCTGGGAGGATACTGGCTCTCACTACGGAGCTCCCACTCACCCTTCACCTGAAGGCTAACCTTCGAGTTTAGTTACTAATCTTAGAACCAACTTGGGGATCTCAGCCTGTCTCCCTAAAACCTCCAAATTGATGTCCATCAAAACACATTTCCCTATTATTAGCACTCAATTTCCATGAACTACGCAATTCATCAATGGAAATTGAATGGATTCTTCATTATTATTGTAGGACACTAAATCCTTTCAGAATTAATGTTCAACAACATATTTTAACAATTCAATTGGCCAAATCGAAAAGTAAATTAAGTTCGAAATGGAAAACCATATCAATTTCTTCAATACAATAAAAACACGATAAATCCACATCAATCCAACATCACATCTCTATGCAAGAAGAAAGACAAAGGAGACTACTCAGAATTCATGACGAAGATACAACAAAAAATAGATTTTATATATAAAAGAAAAGTCATACAAACCACAAAAGAAAATACAACTTTTCTCTTTCTCTTCCCTAATGCAATTCCCTTGAAGTTCCTTTGAATCTTTTTCTCTCTTCTTTGTAACACTTGATTCTCTCTTTAGAATGGAAAGGAAGAAGCAATCTCTCTCTTTACTCATTCTCCTTCACTCCTTAGAGAAGAATTCCTCTCAAATTCTCACTTCTACACACTCTTCTCCTAAACCCTAACACTTAACACATACCAAGACCACACAAAAACCACTCAAATGCCACACCATTTTCATCCAAAAACAATTACTTATAAGTTAGGAACGAAATCCCAAGAATTTCCATAGGCATCCCTACAAAAAGTCACTAAAACTCCTTAAATTTGAATTCCATCGACATTAGGTGCAGGCGGCACTCGATAGGGCGCCGGCAGTGCTCTATCGTCAAAATATTGCTGAAGTCTCTAGAAAATGACGCAGGCGGCGGCAGAACCTGTTTTCCTCTTTTTTCTCCTTTCTGCACCTTTTTTCTCCTTTTTGCTCTGAATTCGTTCCTTTTCACTTCTTTTCGCTCCAATCAACTAAAATCATCATACCTGCAACAAATCATGAAAAATACCTTTCTTTAAAGTGTAATAACACTAAAAATGGGTAAAACTATATAGCGAAAACCGTATATATTTTTGGTGCATCAAAATCCTCCAAACTTTAGCTATTACTTGTCCTCAAGTAATCCTTTTACTACATAAAATATAACTCTAAGCAATGTACTTTTCAACTGTAGGACACTAAAATTTTTCTTTCAAAAGAATATATTGGTTAGATTTTCAAAAAGAAATTTAGTAACTCAGGTCAACACTACAGGTATAAGAAAATTCAGCAATCAAGTCTAAGGGTTCTAGTCTTCTATTTATTTCAAGATAAAATATAATTTGTCGCATTAAGAGTGCCTTCAAAGACTATGTGAAAAAGGAGTTCATGCAAACTTCATTAGAATGTAGGCTAATACTTTAAATATAAATTCAGAAATGAAATCAAGTTCTCCCTTTAGGGTGACTAATGTGAAGCCAATTTTTTATTAGGCATTACCTCAAGCTTCTCCTCATAAATATTTTTCTTTCTTTTTCTTTTCTTTTTCTTCTTTCTTTTTGGGATTGTTTTTCAATCTTTCTTTTCTTTTCTTTTCTTTTTCTTTCTTTTTTTTTTTAATGAGGATTACTATATCTGGATAGCCTTTAATGATTTTGAACTTCACTCTCCTTTTTCTAAAGTTGAAACTTGAGACACTTCCTTACTTTATAATTAAGTACAAGCTTTATTATTCATCATAAAGTCACAATCTTTTATTAACACACAATACTTTAAGTCTCTTAACATTTCAAAAATACAGTTTTCTTTACTTTAAATAGTTAACTATAATCAAATCCTTTCATACCAAATATCTTACTTCTATAAAATTAACCTTTATTACTAGAAATTTTCATCATATCCTTCCATAATATTCAACTGAAATAAAAAGTTTTAGTTACTTACAATGAGGTTCAACTGCCAAAAGTTATGCTAATAATTTTTGAAAATACAATAATTGAGAACAAATAAAAGTTAATATTTCTCTACCCTCCCCCAACTTAAATTTTTCAATAAACTTGAAATAGTAGAGAGTAAAAGAAACTAACCTTTCTGTGCAGGGATTTTTAAATCTTTATCAGCTATCTGGTATTAGTCAAAATTTACATCTAGCAGGTATGAAACAGTTAGTAACAGTGATATAAATATTTTAAACATTTGCATGGATAAAGAGAAATTAACTTTAAACATCTAAACATCCAATCGAAACACCATAACTACTAAACAAACTATCACAGTACTTACACAGTCCAGCTAACAATTTCAATGTTTCAATACAACATAACAGTACACCAACAGGGTTACACCTCACATGAAAAACAAATAACTACCACATCACAGCAATACAACACAACACAATAAGAACAACAGAAATAGAAACAAACAATCTACCAATCTCCATCACCAGGATCATCAACAGGGTCATCAGCAGGGTCATCAGTAAGGTCAGGTCTATATGGTGTATAACTAGGGCAAGTAAAAAATATCACTTCAGACTCCCCCCTCATAAATCTGACCTGAGCATCATAATAGGCAATATCGAACTCAACTCTCCTGTGCAGATAATATTCATTCACATCACTCCTGGCCTCATACATATTCATCCTACCATGGAGTCTATCCACACTAGCAATCTATAATCTCAGTTGCTCCGTAATATTAGATAAGGTAGGCAGCTCATATGTAGATGGAATATCATAACTCTTAGTAGGAATATCAGTACTTCTACGCTCAACTCGGGCTCCCACATGAGACTCGTAAGTACGATAATAGTCTTTATAATTGGTTTCAGCGGTATAGCCACTTCTTCAGAACTACTGAACTCCACTTCAGACTGAACACATAAAGCATGAACTAAGGCAGGATGTCCTAATCCTCCAGTAGTCTCGCCTCTAGCAATAGTATGAATGTTCTTGTAGATAATAGTTCCAATATCAATCTTTTTCATCTTCCGAATACAATAGTTCACAATTGCATTATCCCTTGTAACTTCGCTGTGGTGACAAGAAGGTAATAGTCTCGCAGAGATGAAATAATGCTAAACTTTTGATGCAACATTCAATGTGGAAGCTGGGAAGTTAATCAACTGTTTTTGACTTACTTTCCATTCCCCTCTTCCATCCGTCAGAAAAGTAATCACTTCTCTCATGTTTTCCCCTCGAGTATCAAAGTTTTCATATTCACAAACAATATCTCCCTATTTATTTGCACTTCACCTTGAATAACCCGTATATAGCCTTCGATTACCCAATGATTCATGTGATATCTACTAGTTAAGAACTCATCTCCGGATAGGTCTCAGAATTCTTCAACAGGTATTAACAATTTAAATGGTCAGTTTAAAAAGTAAATTAAGATCGGGTATTAATATCATCACAATTTTTATAACTATTTTAAGTTAAGTTCTCCAACAAAATTTAATTATCTTATTATCTTTTCATAGTTGAAAGGAGAAAGAAACTAACTACTCAGAACACATTGAATTCACATAACAAAACATATTTATAAAGCTTTGAACCAAGTTACAAATACTTATATGGAATGTTCCATCAAGTGATTCGTTAACTCCTACTGACTCCAATGCAAGGTACATGACTTCAACAACAACAACACTAATAAACTCACTTACTACTCAAGGAATTGAGTAGTAATACTCAAAATAAACTCACTAAAAACTTAAAGAAAGTGGCTCCCTAAAATATTTTGAATGCTAGAGGGGGACAATAGGGTATATATGGTGCTTGGGAACTATAGGATGCACTTTTCTATGTAGAATTGACTCCTATTTATAGAGCTTCAAATTTGACCAGGGGCTGCTTACGACATCTCTTCAAAATTCGTCCAAATACAATGTATCTTCTAGAAGGTAACTGTGGCGCCTAGGCGCCGGGATCTGGCGCTTGGGCGCCTGAGTACGTGACCAAGTCTTCACACCTCTTCACTTTGGATTTCACATATTAGCGATTAAAACTATTTTCTCGTGTCCAGATGCATTGTATCACATGTCCTATGTATTAGGAGTAACTTCCAGTTTTCTAGAAGATCTGATAACCGCTTAACACCGTCAAAATAACTGCCCAAAGTCATCAAAAATCATATCTGCTTCAGTATCGAACTGGCGCTTAGGCGCCGGATTCTAGTGCCTAGGCGCCGGACCTAAAATTTTGGAAACTTTGCTCTTTAAGATCTATTTTGCTCCTTTTTGGTCCTTTTTCCTTCTTGAACTCTTTTTTTATCACCTACATCTAAAAACATAAAAATATCTTTCATTAAAGCATAATATCCTTAAGAATTGAATCATAAATAAGGCATAAAAATAGGTATTTTTTAAGTGGATCATCCGGCTTGAAGGACTAAAACCATTTATGTTTGGTAGGGTCCATCCAAAAGCTTTCTTATACTTCCTCAGAATGTTCATATGTTTTTTATCTTGTGAAATAATCAAATATGAGGATATAATATCTGGTAATGTTGATGATTTCCTCAAATAAACATATTTTATGTATTTGGAAAGCACGTTAATCTCAATTTCAGAGGGTTCTTTAGTAGAAGAAATAAGAGGTTTACAATTTTATGTTGTATTTAGAATCTCAAACCACTCCTGATTAATTTTTGAATTATCATTAATCAATAGAGCTGATTCTTCTAAAGAATCTAAAATTCCCTCTTCATTCAAATCTAGATCTAATGATTTGACTTCACAATTTTCTCAAAAAGTATTATCTATCTTCTGGCTTGTGATATCGTATTAAACTAAATTTAAGAAAACTACAAATAAGCTATTCACATATGGAAAAATTCATGAATTAACTCATCATAGTATTTTCACCCGAAAGGGTAAACAACTAAAATAGAAATATTTGGTTGCTCGAAGTTCCTGATCACTAAGATACTGTGATGTGCACCTCCTCAATACTTTACCTAGCTGCTGGAAAATAGCAAGTATTGAGGGAGGCACCATGCCTACTAATTTTGGGATTCTTCATGCCTAAAATAATAGAAGCGGAAAGTAGTAATCTCTTACAGAAAATATGACTGACATATTGATCCTTCTAGCCATACTTGTTTATTAATAATTCTCTTTAGTTTACTCAAATATTTAAAAAGAATTTATAATTCAGCAGAATCTGATAAAAGACTGATTAACTCCTTAGTGCATGGTTCATTTTCTCCAACAGATACATCCAGCGGTTTTGTACTAGAACTCTAATTAATGACTCATGTGATAAATGTTCATATAGATGCTCTGTGGAGCTGAAACTGGACGGGAATATTCTTTCGATCTTGCAAAGTATTGTTTTAATGTTCCTTCTAACTTTTGTATGCCATCAAGTTCTAAATGAATTGCACATAATATCTTACTTTGGGCTTCATATGCTTGCCAGCAGCAGATTCTTGGATCTTTAACTCCAACTTTTGTAAATATTCTTTAATCTAATTGGGCATTCATATTATCCTAGCTTTTTCTCTTAAAAGCATCACATTTTTATATTTTTAAAAAAATTTTCTCTGTGTGCATGACATGAAAATTGTGTCTAATGATGTTATTCTTATAATAGGACAGATCCCAAAAATAGAATTTTTTGTCTAATTATGAGTAACACCAAAGTCTAGTGGATGATTTCAAGAATGTTTGAGGCAAAAGGATAATCCTTAGAATGATACTAACAATCTGGAATAAATTATCCATATATCTCTATTTAAGAGATATATGGCAGTTGATACCACTTCTCCCCAAAATTCGCCTGGTACTCCCATGCTTTTCAACAAGCTTCTTGCCATGCCGATCACCGTCTGATTTCATCGTTCAATAACTCTGTTTTGCTAAGTAGAATAAGGTGTCGTGAGATAATGCTTAATTCCCAACAACTCACAATAAGCTTTGAACTCGTTAGAGGTGAATTCGTCGCCAAGATCTGTGTGAAAAGCTTTTAGCTTACAATTTTTCTCCATTTTGGCTGCAGTTTGATCTTCTTAAATGGTTTAAATGCTTCATCTTTGTTTGGGATCAGCGCTAGCCACATAAATCTTGTACAATCATCAACCAATAACTGGAAATAGTGCTTACCTCCTTGTGTAGCAGGGTTAATTGGGCCACACAAATCTCCATGGCATAATTCAAGAGGTAATTTTGCTCAGAATTTTGCCACTGCTGGAAAAGGATTTCGGTGTGGCTTTCTAATGAAGCAACCATCACAGATACAATCTTCATGCTCGATTTTGGGCAAGCCGTCCACCATCTGTTTCTGACTTAGAAACTTCAAAGCATGAAAATTCACATGCCCGTATCTTGCATGCCACCGCCAGGTTTCTGCTTTGCTCCTTGCTAGAAGACATTCAGGTAGAGATAGTTTTATGTTAAACACATACAACGGGTTATTTGAACTGTTCACTTTTTTCTAATTGCTTTTGTGAACTGTCCAAAATAATCATAACACCTCCGTCAATCACAACCTTGCTTCTGTTCTCATCTAACTGGCCAAGACTTATTATATTGCTCTTCAACAATGGGATGTAGAAGACATTTGAAAGTAATTGATGTTCATCTGTGAAACCTTCAAATAACACCGAGCCTCTTCCGCAGATTTCTACAACCAAGCCATCCCAAAATTTTACTGACCCTCTAAATGTTGTATCAATTTCAACAAACTTTTTGATACAACTATTCATGTGGTTACTTGCACCGCTATCTAAATCCCAAGCTTTCTCTTGAGTGCTTTTAATCTTTAGCACCACCTTATTTCATGCTGTAACTCATGCTCGTTCTGTATTGCGTGGCTGATAACACGTGTTTCGGCCATCAAAAGTGCAGGTTCATCTTCAATTTGCGTCATAACAAGGTTTGCTCAATCTCTTCAGTATGGTTTGGGAAATTCTTTTGCAAAGTGACCATATTTATTACAATTGAAACACTTAACCTTGGATTTGTCGAAATTATGTGGTTTTCTGTCTTCATTTTTGCGTTCACCATTTTCTCGACCTTCACCATGTCCACGCCCACGACCACGACCTTTGTCGTGACATCCTCCTCTTTTGTTATTGTAAGAAGCTTCATTTCTCTTTGCCTTTGGGATTCTTGCCTCCCATTTAGTTTGGGTAAGAAGTAAATGCTCTACATTGCCCTATGAGTGCAGTTGCCCTTTGAGCCTTTCCTCGAAGGTTCTGAAACTACCTATCGCTTTTGAACCAACATCTTCTCAATATCATCAAACTGCTCAATTGTTCAAATATTTTGGAGAAATTTATCTGGAACTGCGCTGAACAGTTTTTCAACAACTTCACTATCGTCGAGCTTCATGCCCAACGAGCGGATCTCACCAACCAGCGCGGTAAGCTTCATGGAAAACTTATTTATCATCTCTGAATCCCCTATTTGTAAATTGTTAAGTTGTCGTTTTAGTACCTGTACGCGCCCCTTCTTAACATGATCTTCTCCAATTTACATCTCCCTGAGTGCATCCCAAGCCTCCTTTGTCGTCTGTTTCTCCGCGATTACCATCATCATGTCATCTGCACGGCTTGAGATATAGCTACCATGGCGCCTTGATCTTTGTCGTCATCTTTCTCTTCTCCCTCGATCACCGACCATACTCCTAGGGAACGTAAGATTATCTTCATCTTAACAGCCCATATACTATAATTCATCTCGCTTAATGTGGGAAATTGTATCAGGATTGAGGCTCCTCTTGTCGTCGGTTAGCTGACATCAACCGTCTTGGATGCATTATTTACGTCCATTGCGACCTCTTACATTCCAAGCCACGAATTCCTTTCTACCCTTGCGGGATTGAGAGGGAATATTCTCCTAGTAGGAACAGAAGATTCCCAGATTCCTTTCCTTCCTGTAACTGCCTTTCATGGATCCTGTGCACCTTCTGAGCTGGAGGAATATTCCTCTACTAGTAGAAGTGCAAGATTCCTTTATCCTCTTCCGCCTGCTCCGCCTCGAACCACAAGATCCGATCCAAACTCCGCACAGCCTGCCACGAACCTCCCTGAATGCCGCCGATGCCGTGAACTCCCAGAGCCGAGCGAATCTAGAGCCCTTTCACGCGAACCTTCCTCGCGAATTGCTACGCCTTGATTGCGAACTGCTCCCTGCGACGACCAACCATGAACTCCCAGTCCGCCAAATCTCGCCTATGTTCCTGCTGGGCCGATCGCGAACTGCCCGCATTGAATGCTGATGCAAGATTCCTCCTCCAAACGCAGATCCTGTTCCATGTCTCCTCCGAAGTCCCCTCGCCGCGAACTTTTTCGTGGTCGAAGCTGCCGGCGACACATCCGTCGAGCCTTGGATTTCCTCCTTTCTTTGATACCAAATGTTAGTATTTTTAACCCAGTAAAAGAATGCAATGATAGAAAATAGAGGAATTTTGTGATGCTTGAAGAAGTGCATCATTTTCTAATTTTTTTCATATTTATAAACATAACTTTTAACTGCACCACTAACTTTACAGCCCATGTTCTCTACTAACTTACAAGCCATGTTCTCTAAAATAAAACTAATCACACAAACTTTAATAAAATAACTACTGACTTTAAATTCTAACCGCCTAAAACATGCACATTGCTCAAACCATACACAAATAACTCTTAAAGACAACTAGATTAACTCATCAGACGTGAGCCATCTGATAATTATAACTTAATAATGGACAGTTTAGTCCGTCGTTTCATATGGGATCTTAATCTTAGAAAACTGACGTCTTCAATTTCCGACAACATTAAACCGTCGGTTTATGATTCGTCATGAACCGATTAAGATAATTGTCAGTCAATTCTCATAACCCATTAAAACGTCTTTAACAACGAAGATAAAATTTATTTAGTTAGAAAACTATAGAAAATAACTTTAAATCTGTTGTGTCATTAGGCGTCGGAAAATTGTTCAAAATTTCTGACCAGCATAAAGCCTTTAGTTTTCCTGCCCGTTTTAGGTGTTTTTCCTATAGTGCGTATACATTAGAGCAAAGTGTAAGCAAACATAGTGTAAGCAAACCTATTTCAAGTCATGCATATTATACTTGAATAGAAAAAATCAGCATAGTATTTGAACATAATTTATATTCTATTACGGCGATTCGTGAAGAAATGCATACAGTTATCTAATTGAAAATCAATAAATGGAAAGATAGGTTTTGTTGATTTCTTTTTTATTGGTTGAAAAAGATTTTCAATTTACTGTAGGTTAGCAAATTGCCTATGTGTGTTATTGGTTAATGGTTTGCAACTTTAATAGCAATCCAAAGTTAATCGTTATTGTTGTAATGATTTCTAGGGGTGAGAATTCAATAAATTTAGGCCGATCAATTTTTAAATTTTTAAATTGGACAAACTGATTGCACCAAAAATTTGCAATCCGAAAAAATAAAGCAGCCAAAATTTTGATAAAATCAAAACGGAAAACCAAATTTTAATTTGGTTTTAATTATTTAGTTATGAGAGAATCGAAATTTAGTTATTAGTTGGAGTTTAAAAATGAACAAACATAAAAAACTGCATATCTAAACTGTATATTATATATTTAATTTCATTAGTGCCCCTTTTAATTTGTCTTTTTTGGTTTTTCTATTTGCCCGGTGAAAAGAAAATTAACACCAAACTAAAAATGGAATACTGAATATAAATTGGGTAGAAATAAAAAATTTAAATGCATTTTTGGAACTGAACTAAATCAATCAAAAGTATTTGATCCGTTAGAGTTTATGATTTTGACCAAATAATACACACTCCAAATTAATGATTGTAGTGTTTTTATTTTATTGGCTTTTATTGGTTCGTGCAATTATTTTCTAGAATGAATTTTGGAGATAGAATTGGATTCAGCTATAAAGCTACGACGAAGTTATTATCGTAGATTGATGACAACCTCTTTTGCTTATGCCTCTTTAGATACTACACTAAGCTTTGTGATACTAAGAGAATATTAATGATTAGATTTTTTGTTACATGCGCGTTCTAAGTTTATTCAATGGTTTGTCTATCTGAATTTAAGGTTTTGGACCATTGCAATATTTTAGAATTGTCTAGTTGCTGGTAATAAAGGTTCTTTGGATTTTGGTTCAAGCATTGATTTTAACCCTTTAAGTTATTTCCTCACCTTTTGTTGCAGGAAATTTCACCTTTATTATTCTTCTATTTGCTTTGCTCTTTTTTTCTGTTCCTCTACGATTGTGTTAAAAAATTTGGAAATTGGGTTTCTGTTCAAACGATACGAAGATGTTTTTCTACATAGATTCAACACACATATTATCGATC
This sequence comes from Papilionanthe hookeriana x Papilionanthe teres, assembly GCA_022702705.1. Taxonomy (NCBI): domain Eukaryota; kingdom Viridiplantae; phylum Streptophyta; class Magnoliopsida; order Asparagales; family Orchidaceae; genus Papilionanthe; species Papilionanthe hookeriana x Papilionanthe teres. The sequence continues at coordinate 21,679,784 of CM040426.1, forward strand.
AGTTTTGTGGCAGTGATATAACCTTGTTTGCTTTTTCAGAATATTATAATAATTTCCTTACCTTGGTGGCAATGAGATGAATAAATTCAGTCGGGTTGATTTCTAAAATCTTCTACTTTACTAGACTTTTGTGCCGTTGTTTGTTTTTCAAGAGAATTGGCACAATGGATTAAGGTTTTTCAGGCAATAATAACGCTTTTTTGGTGCAATCATATCTTTCTTGATGGTAGAAGAGTTTAGCAGCTTCTCTTGTTCTTTCCTTTCAATATTTCGTATTAGGGGCTTATAAATTTTAATTTTTCTTGATATGTATTTTTATTTCGTTTTTTTTTTTTTCAAAATTCCTCTTATTTATTTATTTAGTTTAATTGAAAAAGATATTGCAGGGCAAGGCTTTCACCTTCCACCTCACCGCCACCCAAATATATATATATATATATATTGTTGAAACAACAATAACTCACCTCTTTGCTCACATAACAATATATATATATATATATTTTTTTTTTTTGGAGATAGAATATATCTATTGATGAAATTATCTCAAAAATTCAATGCAAAATCAATGATTGGAAGAATAAATTTCTTTCCAATGGTGGTAGGCTGACTCTTATTTCCGTGTGCTATAAAGTATACCGTTATATGCACTCCAGGTCTTTAATGCCAAAAAAAGTTCACTGAAATTCATTGAGAACCTTTTCAATCGTTTTTTATGGGAGGGGGGTGGTGCCAAGAAACATTGGTGCTCCTGGAGGAAGCTGTGTAAACCCAAGACTTCTGGTGGGCTTGGTCTCAAAGCCCTTCCTCACATTGTGGAGATTAATATGAGCAAACTATGGTATAAATTCAGGCTTGGAGAATCTCTTTGGGCTAATTTCATGCACTCTAAATACTGTTCACATTCTCATCCTTCTACTGTCACTTGCAAAGTTGGAGATTCTCGTATTTGGAAAGCTATGATTAAGGCAAGGGAGTACACTAGCAATTTCATATTTTGGGAATTAGGGGATGGCAAAGTGTCATTTTGGCATGATTGCTGGGGTTTGCCCCAAGCAACTTATAATTCCCAGACCCCAACTAATGACTTGACCCTTGTCTCTGATTGTTGGCTGAATGATAAGTGGGATATCATAAAGTTGAGGGATTTAGTTGGTAATGATGCTGCAATGTTTATTAACCAAATTCCTATTGAAACCACTAAAAAAGATAGGCCTCATTGGAAGAAGGCAAACCACATTTCTGCTAGTAAGTTTCTTTATAAGGCTAGGAATGTTTTTTCTAATTGGCAGTGGAGTGCATATAGCTGGAATGCTTTGTTTACACCTTCGATGGCTTTCTTTAACTGGCGGTTTTTCTCTTCTCTGCTTCCTTTGGATGATATTCTGAAATTGAAGGGCTTAAGATTGTCTTTTATCTGCCTTCTTTGTAAACAGGCTGAAGAATCCTCCTCTCACATTTTTTCAATTGTTCTTATGCTAGTGACATATGGAATGTTTTGGGTACTTATTTTTGCATCAGCTGGCCCAATAGTTGTTGTATTAAGGACTATCTCTGTGCTTGGAGAGAACTCTCCCATGCTGGAAATTTTTTGTCATGCTTCCCAATGGTGGTCCTTTGGTTTTTGTGGAATGCCAGAAACACGTTTAAACATTCTGAGGAGCATCCCACTTCTCTTATAACTATTTCTCACATTAAAGCTTACTATCATAGGGCTGCAAAATTTGCACCTCCCCCCCCACAATTTTTAAGAAGGCCAATTCGGTTAGATGGCGACCACTCGAATGTGGGTGGATCAAAATTAACATTGATGGTTGTTGGAATGCGGATTTTTCTGGGGCAGGAGGTTTATTCATGGATCACAAGGGTAAAATGTTGTATTTTTTTACCTCTCCTGTGGTGGCTGATACTCCTCTGCATGCTGAAATCTGGGCACTCTTACTTGCATTAAAGAATGCCATCTGTTTTCATTTTCATGATTTAAATGTGAAACTGATTCCCTATTGCTTGCTAAGATGTTTTACGTGAAAAATTAGCATACCTTGGAACCTTATTTATCTATTCAGAAGGATTTGGGCTATTATCAATGACTATTCCTTACAGGTTATTGTATCCTTCATATACAGGGAGGGCAATAAGCCGGCTGATTGGTTAGCAAAGCATGCCTCAGATAAACCTTTTGGTGGGCTCATTTCCACATATGCAGCTGGCTATACTCTTACATGGTGATACTATGACATTACCATATATTAGATACTCTTAGTCCTGGATCGCTGGACTGCATGAATTATTTTGTTTTTCTCATTTCCCACTCAATGAAACTACTGTTGCTATGGCTTTTTTTGGTTATTTTTTCTATCTATTATTTCTTATTCACTGATCTAATGAGGGGAAGGATGGTCTGAATATCTTTGCGTTAAGCTTTTTGGGATTTGATGTTCTGAGTTTGCAGGGAAGGCATGTCTGATCTAATTTTGGTTGGATGGAGGCTGATTTGTTTTTTCTTGCGACCTGGCACATAGTTTCTGGGCATGGATGCTTTGGTTGATGACTGCTTTTCGTCATGAAGAATGTTATGTTTGGAGCTGCTTTGAGTAGCTTCGTGCAGACTGGAGGATGGCACATGGATTAAGCTTCAACAATGTCGTTTTGGATGATTGTCTTTTTGCTTAACAGTGGAAGGCTCTGTTTTGAAAGCTCAACTTTACCTCTCATATTTACTTTTTTCTTGCTACTTCTCCTATCTGATCGTATGCTACATTTTCTTGGGTACCCTTTTCTTTGTACTTTTTGGAGATTTTTTGCGTGTGTTATACCGTGGGAGGCTAAACCCCCTAGGGGTGAGTGGGTCTTGTATTTTCCTATTTTCTTTTAGCTGGGGATCGGCCTCCCCACCCCCTATGTACCAACTTTTTTATATTAACATGTAGGGAGCCACGGTTGCTCTTTCCCCCCATATATATATATATATATATATATATATATATATATATATATATATATATATATATATATATATATATATATATTGTTGAAAGAGCTGCTCGTGGCTCCCTACGTGTTAATATAAATCAAAGTTACAAAATGAGGGAGGGAAACGGGATCCCCATCTAAAAGCAAAAAGAAATACATTAAAGTCTTAGGGATTCCCCTCTCCACAATATAACTCCACAGAAAGAAAGAAAATAAAACAATAACGATATGGTATACACAAAATACATGTGCAAGCAGTATTCCGATAAACAGAAAAACATACCAATTAGAACATGTATATCAAAGAGAAAATGAGAACGCACGTCCAACAATATTAGAGCACTGACCCGACCGCCGCCTCACTTAACACAGTAATGTTTGCTTCCAAAAGATAGCCAAAAAGCTTTGACTCAATTTATAAATAGCGGCTAGTGTATAAAATTAATATTATATAATTTAGTAATATTTTTACACACTAGGGGTACTACGCAAGTATACGTATCGTTTCAAGTAATATAGGGTTTTTAAACAAAGACACCAGTATCGATCCCACAGGGAAGATTTATAGAAATAAATTTTCTATGAAGTGAAAGCGAAATAAAATAGTAAAAATATTTTTATTTTATCTTTTAATCTGATTATAAATTACTAATAATTTACTAGATGCAATTAAAGAAAATAATAATAAGGAAATGATTTTATGAATTCTATATAAAATAAACAACTTTCTTTCCTTCAATTAATCTAAGATTTTTAAGATAATTTAATATTCGTTGGAGAATTTGATTTATGGTATTGTGCCAAATAGAAGCATTCCTATTCTTTATTCTTTGAACCAGGTGCAAAGAACATTGGCTAATTTACAGAATAGGTCCGGATGTATTGTTAGTAGAATGGGTTAATCTAGGCTCACACTTCTAGATGTCCAAGGGTGGCTATGGTCGGCCCTACTAGTGACCCTTTCCTAGTCTATAAATCAAATTATAAGAATTTAGTATTCGTCACTCTAAAAACTTATCAATTCTACGCCTTTTAAATATTATCTTCCTATTTATTTCCACTTCACCATGAATAGCTCGCACATGGCCTTCGACTACCCAAGGATTCATGTGACATTTACAAGTTAAGAGTTCTTCTCCTTCAAGGTTTCTAAACTCTTCAACATGTTTTAACAATTCAAACGGCCAATTTAAAAAGTAAAGTAAGATCAGGTATTAATGTTATCACAATGTTTTGAAAATATTTTGAATTTTAATTCTCCATGGAATCTTTATATTATCTTATCTATCTCTTCATAATTGAAGTAAGAAAGTAACTAACTACTCAGAACACATTGAAAATAAATAGCAAAACATGATAATTAAACTTTGAATCAAATGTAAAAATATACTTATCTCAAATATTTCTTCTACAGATCTTCTGATTCCTACTGACTCCACAGTGTAATGAACTCCAGATGCAATAACTTGAAAATAAACTCACTAAACTAAACAAAAGTGCCCTAAATTTCTCTCTCTAATTCTCTCTCTAAGGATGAGAGATCCTAAAGTAGATAAGAGAAAGGGGTACAATGGGAGGGGCACGTTTTCTGAAAAAATGGACCTCTATTTACAGGCTTCAAGAGTTGCCTTGAGGCACCTCTTCAAAACATGTCCACATTCAATGAATCTTCTAGAAGGTCGGTCTGGCGCCTAGGTGCCGGAATCTGGCGCCTAGGCGCCGAACACCGCGTCCAGTTCTTCGCACCTCTTCACTTTGGCTAGCACCTCTTCGCGATTAAAACCGTTTTGGAGCGTCCAAATGCAATGTATCACATGTCCTATTATCAAGGAACAACTGTCAGCCTTCTAGAATGTTCAATAATCGCTCACTCCGTCAAAATAACTGATCAAATGTTGTAAAAAACTTGACAGTTTTTGTATCGAGTCTGGCGCTTAGGCGCCAGTCCATATTTTTTTATACTTTTGATATTTTGCTCCATTTTTGCTCCTTTTTGCTTCTTTTTCCTTCTTAGACCTTTTTACATTACCTACATCCAAAACACAAAAAATACCTTTCATTAAAGCATAATATCCTTAGAAATTAATAAGAATTAGGACATAAAGAAAAATGTATTTTTTTATAGATCAAGCACAAATCCCAATTGCTTGAAACATTGAACGTCTCGAGTGACACCACAAAAAATAAGCATATGCATGCAGAGGAGCAAAGAGGCGAGTTAGTAGATCTGGGCAGTGTGCTCCAGCGGCAGACATGCTCCCAGTTCTCTTACCTGCAAAAACACTAAGATCCAAAAGAGAGTATCTTCTAACGTCACCAAACTGAGCCGTAAGTATGAAGCGAGTCAGTAAGTTCAAGAACAGGAGCCAGAAAAGAGAGGCACAAGCCAAGTTACTCCCCCTGTTTCTTCGACAGAGAATGAACAAGAGTATTAGACCCCCAGTCAACCGAAACAAACTACTGAGCAAGCATTTGGAAAAGCGGGGAAAAATTCCAGATAGAGCCCATTAATTCCCTGCCCGTCTGATGTATGGAATGCCCAATGAGTCACCATAAAGCAAAAGTTTAATTGAAACATAGGGATTTAACCCAACCATAATATTATTTTTACCCCACTCAGCTAACCAATCAACAGGGGCATTCCCTTCCCTGTAGATAAAACTCATATACATATTAATATGGTGCATAGAAATGTGCTGCCAAATTCTGTGAAGAAGAGGAATAACATTCAAGGAAGGAAGCAACCTCCATATATATATATATATATATATATATATATATATATATATATATATATATATATATATATATATATATATAATTTAATGTAAAATTTTTAAAATTTAATAATTTTGGTAAAAAATTATATAAATTTTCAAAAGAACTATATTTATTATAGCTATTTGAACTGTAACAATTGCGTAGAATTCCTGTGGCTTAAATTGCCGTAACAGCTAAAAACTTTTGATGTTTGAACACACCACATTTTTGTGTCAATTATTTAATAAAAATCACTATTACAGAAAACTCCCTCTACTGCTGTAATACCAAGGTAAATGGAGACCATTATAGCAGAAAGCAAGTACGAACAAACACTAGTACATTAGGCAGTTTATTTAGTGTGATAGCATTTTAAATGCGCATCAAATCTGTTTAGATAAACTGAGTTTTAGCAGTTTATGTATTTTCAAAGAGCAGAAAAGAGCGTTTTCACGGTGACAATTTTCTAGCTTCGGTCTGACTTATCCTAAAAATAAAAATATTGTAATAGCCACCGCATCCAATTTAACAATGATTATTTTTAATCAGCTTATTAGCAGATTACTCAAAAACTACCTCAAATAGACCCTTACAATTGTTGTTACAACCGCGATCGTCCGTCGCATACTTAAGTGCTTCTAAAAGCCTCTTTTCGCATATTATAGTCAAGATATTTTCTAAGTGGTACATGCATGGCAATATAGAGTAAGATGCAGCCTGCCAGTAAACTACTACCAATTAATTACCTTCCAATGCATCAAGCAAGTCCTGGATATAAAACGTTCTCTATCTTCCACCCCCTCCCCCTCTCTCTCTCTCTCTCTCTCTCTCTCTCTCTCTCTCTCTCTCCAAATAAATAATATAAAAAAATATTTGAGCTCAATTATATTGAACTGATTTTTTCAGTACTGCCTAAAAGAAATTTAATTCTATTTATATTTTTGATTCAATTTAATAATATTTCGTAGTGAGCTTTGGTGTCATGGATGAAGTTCTTCTCCACATTTATTAGGCTGCATTTAGGCTGGAACACTACTACTAACATTTTAATATTTACATCAATTCATCCCAACATCGAAGAGAAATCTGTTGGTATATGAGATTAATCTGATTCTATCTCAAATAAATTTAAATTCTTTTTATGTTAAAAACATTGGTTTTTAACTTTGCGCCATACTTTGAAAAATCATTCCAAATAAAGAATACTTCAGAAAATATTAATAGGGTATTACTATTATTTAATCAAAAAATAAATTTAAATTAGTAGCTCAGAAATAAAATAATGATCAAATAATTATTAAATTTTTTTAGTATGTTCATTTCAACTCCATTATTTTTATTATATAAATAAATTTGTAATGTAATATCTACTCAAAATTTACTTGAAAATAGTGCCCAAAGCTTGAGAAGTCAACACTTCTGTACACGTAAGAACGGAGCAATGTAAGAGCTGGCATTCACATCATCTCTATGAGGCCCCCTTCTCTCTTCATTGTACCCCGCTCTCTCTCTCTCTCTCTCTCTCTACATCAACATTGTAAACAATACCATCTCTTTTTGTATCTAGCACTCCAACCTCTCAAGCTATTGCTTCTTCTCCGAACAGAGAAAATCAGTCTCTGTAACATCAATAGCTACATCAGCAGCTAGCAACAGCCAAGCAAATCCCCTCATTCCTCTCATTTTCCCCCCAATCTTCACATTCCTTCCTTTCCCTCTTGTACTTTTCTGCGTTAGAGTCATAGCCCCACTTCCTTCACCCCACCTCTTATCTTGCCTTTTAAGCATATCTTCCCTTTTTCCCATATTCTATTCTCTTACCTTCCTTTCCCCCTCTCCTCCCTCTCCCTCTCTGTTCACAACTGCCTTCTCCATGCTTAGATGTCCTCAGCAAGGTAATCCTAATTTCCTCATCATATGTTCAGTTGTTGGAATCTCTTGAATCTTCTCGTATTCCACTTTCCCTCTCATCTCTTCTCTCGCAGGGAGAGGCAAGAAGACATAATAAAAAAGATTAAAGGTGAAGCTGATGCATCCAATCACATGGCTCGCCACGGTCTCCTCGGCTCTGTAGGTGTAACCCTAAATACAATCACTCCCTGCGCCGCCTGCAAGCTTCTCCGCCGCCGCTGCGCCCAAGAATGCCCTTTCTCCCCTTACTTCTCCCCTCACGAGCCCCAAAAGTTCGCCTCCGTTCACAAAGTCTTCGGTGCCAGTAACGTCTCAAAGATGCTGATGGTATGTAGTTGCAAATACATAAACCAATTCCGTCTGCTAGAAAAAAAAATAACTTGTCGTCTTTCTATTTAATCATCAGGAAGTTCCAGAGTCTCAGAGAGCCGATGCAGCCAACAGTCTTGTCTATGAAGCCAACGTGAGGCTTCGAGATCCTGTTTATGGGTGCATGGGAGCGATCACCGCCCTTCAGAGACAGGTTCAAGCTCTAGAGGCGGAGCTCGCTGCCGTAAGAACTGAGATACTGAAACACAAATATAGACATGCAGGCGTTCATGCGGTTCTTTTTGCCTCTACTGCGGATGTATCGGTAGCTGCACCACCGCCGATCCATGGCTTGCAGCAGCAGCCGCCGCTGCCTCCTCCTTTCCCAGCTTTGACGAGAGGCACGATTTCTTCAGCTATGTATCCTCCAGCTCCATCCAGCTCCACTGACTACAGTTCCATTACAAATGAAAATGTCACGTATTTTGGATGATAGATTTGCAAATTAATTAATTAGCACTATATTTTTTCTTTTGTTGGAAAATATAGTCTCTGAGAAATAATGCAAAAGTTAAGGATGATAAGAGTTATTCATTTAGTAGCTCATGGCAGTTGTAATATCTATTATGTTGGCTATATTTGATAATTGTTACATGAGTTCTTGCTGCTGTATTTTTCTTCTTTTCTTTTCCATATGATTGTTTCTTTTTCTTCCTACAAATCAACATTTTTTTACTGCATAGTTCAGATTTATATGCTGAGCAATTTATGATTTGTTTTATTTTATTCATGAAATCCTTTATTTGGAATGGAAATGGGGAAAGCAAGAAAAGTGTGTTATATTCTGATCTTATTAGAGTCATTTATTGTCGTCTATGCTTGGTTTTTTACTCCATTTTTCTGGTGTGAGGATAAAAGTCCCCGTTGCAGAATAAATATTGCACTTACATATAAGAGGAGAACATTCAGAAGGCTTTTTTGTGTGGAAAGTGGAAGGCCACTTCAGGTAATGGTTACCTACAGATGATGCCAAGTTGGCAGATCGCACGAATATGAGAAGTGGTCTATTGTTCGGTGCATAAATTTGCACATGTTGGTCAGAAAACTGAAGATCTCGATGTCTTAACATTTAATGGAAGCAGACAAAAGGGTTTGTTTCTGATTTGATCGGACAGTTTCTGCAAACTAGAAACTTCTGAAATGAATTATTTATCTTCTTCATGGTGTTCAGAAATCTTGCCTTATATTTAGGAGAGATGGCATGGTCTTCTGTATTATTATCTATTGATTAATAATGTCATTTTTGAGATATTTCAATATATGGTAGAAGAAAAGGTTATATGATTTTCTATTTAAGCGTATCTATGTAATTTGAGTTTAAATATTATTTTAAAGCCAGAGCAATTTTAATTGAATAAAAGTAATCGGTTTTTATAAAGTCTCGCTTCAGGAATCCCACTGAAAATTTATGTAATGGATATGTAAACTTGCAACAGAGAAAAATTGATTCATGGATCTGTTTATCGATGTAAGTGTTACGTATGACAAGCATATACGCATGCACATTTACAGTATCCATATCAGAATAAAAATATTTATGTAAAGACAAATAAAATTTTAGACATTGTACAGGTAATAAACTTGGGTAGCTTGATGTGCTATGAAAAATAGATCAAATTTTCCATATCTTCGGTTTGTTTTGAGTTTGTTAATATTATATGGGCTTAGCGTTCGTGTTCCTCGATTGAGAATTTGATCAAACTACTCACAGTTGAACTTATAGACATTATGCGCAAATTAATTAGAATATTCCAATTGCACTACTTTTCCTACTAAAGATTTATGTTGAGTAGCATCAGACAAAGACGGTGTTGATCAAGGGAAAATCAAATGCTAAACAGGATTAATGTCTGAGTTGCGTCAGCAATGGATTTGATGATAAAATAGGGGTTTTTCATAATTTAATTAGGTTACAAATATCCGACACCAATATTTTGCATCTGAAGTAGTGTCCGTAAATCTCATCGTCAAACAGTTTTGTCAATTCTCTTGCCAACGCAAGCTTTACCGTATGTCTGACCAAAATTTAAGTCGTTATTAATTTCGTCAAATATTGAAGAGCGTCATAAGAAGCCTAGTGAATAGCTTCGGACCATCTAACGCTATTCAAATTCAACATTGTAAAGAAAAAAATTATAAAAAAAATGATTGGACTTTCCCAAACCAGCACACAAAAAATATGAATAATATTATGACTTATAAATCAACACAACTCAGAAACTATATCACTAATAAGTATAAATAATGCTAACAATTCATCAAATACAGATCAATATGTAAGAAATTTTAAAACTACATAGAATAAATGTCTACGTCATTAGAAATGAAAAAAAAAAAACATAACCCCTACGACGAGGAAACATCATTAAATTGCTATATAAACTTCTAGTCCTCTTCCTCCATCTCATCCACAAAATGCATATAATGCTTGCTTTGGAGATCTGCAATACTCTCCATCAAGTGTGCTAGAGTAACTCACCCACTGAAAATATATACGGTTTTTGCTATATGATTTTACTCATTTTTTGTGATATTACAATTGAAAAGACGGGTATTTTGTATGTTTTTTGTTTTAGGTACAAGAAATAGTGATTGGGGTAAAAAGAAGCAAAAACGGTGCAATTTGGAGCAAAAAACGAGTAAGAAATAAAATTTTTCCCTAACACATTTCGATAAGTCTTTCTATGTTTAATTTCTTTTACACTTCTTGCATATTTTTGAATGAGATTACACTTTAAAGAAATGTTATTTTTATGTTTATTTTGTAGGGCTATCGGTTAGGAATGTGACCCGATATAAATATATGCGTACTAAAATCTTCTTCCCCGGCAACGGGGCCAAAAACTTGACCCGAAGTCCTCTAAAGATCAACGTACTAATTAATGCTTTCAAAAATATATGTTATAAATAATAATAGCGGCTAGTATATGTAAATATAATTTTATGGAAAATACTTTACACACTAGGGGTTCTACGCTAGTATACGTATCGTTTCATGTAATATAGGGCTTTGAAACAAAGACCCCGGTATCGTTCCCATGAGGAGAGAGTTATAGATCTTTAAATATTTTTATTTTAAAGTATTTCTTTTATAATAAAAAATAAAATATTTTAAATTTACTAGATGCAATAATAAAGCAGGAATAAAATAATCGATGTAAAATAGCAATAAGAAAGCAACTTTCTCCCTTTCAATTAATCCAAGATTTTCTAAGATAATGATAATATTTGTGGAGAATATAAATTTATGGTATTGTGCCAAATAGAAGCATTCATATTCTTTACCCTTTGATCCAGTGTAAAGAACATTAGGCTAGCTTATAGATCGAGTCCGGATGTATTGTTAGTAGAATGGGTTAATCTAGGCTCACACTACTAGATGTCCAAGGGTGGCTATGGTCGGCCCTACTAGTGACCCTTTCCTTTCCTATAAACCAAATCATAAGATTTTAGTCTGTCACTCTAAAAACTTATCAACTCTATGCCCAACATATAACATCTTTCTATTTATTTATACTTCACCTTGAATAACCTGCACAAGGCCTTCAACTACCCAATGATTCATGTGATATCTACAAGTTAAGAATTCATCTCCTTCTAGGTCTCAAAACTCTTCAACATATTTTAACAATGTAAATGGCCAATTTAAATAGTAAATTAAGAACCATTATTAATATCATCATAATGTTTTGAAAATATATGATTTTTAATTCTCTGACGAAATTTGTATTATCTTATTTATCTTTTCATAATTGAAAGGAGAAAGTAAAGTAACTACTCAAAACATATTAAAATTAAATAACAAAACATAATAAATAAACTTTGAATCAAAATAAAAATACTTATCATAGATGTTTCGCCTACTGAACTTCTCATTCCTACTGACTCCACAGCGTAATGAACTACAGATGCACCAACTCTTTCAAACTCTAAATACAAACTCTAAAATAAACTCTCTAATTTATGCAGGAAAGTAAAAAGGTGGCCCTAATATGATCTCTCTAATTCTCTCTCTAGGTTGGACTCTAGATAGGGGGGTAGATGGGGCGTTTTTCTCTGAAGGAATACCCTCATATTTATAGGCTTCAAGGATTGCCTCAAGGCACCTCTTCAAAATGTGTCCACATTCAATGAATCTTCTAGAAGGTGTGTCTGGCGCCTAGGCGCCAGACACCGCGTCCAGTTCTTCGTACCTCTTCACTTTGGATCGCACCTCTTTGCGATTAAAACCGTTTTGAAGTGTCCAAATACATTGAATCACATGTCCTATAAACTATGAACTGCCAGTCTTCAAGAAGGTCCAATAACCGCTCACATTGTCAAAATAACCGCCCAAAATTTGTCAAAAACTTAACAATTTTCTGTATCGAGCTGGCGCTTAGGCGCCGGACTCTGGCGCCTAGGCGTCAGGCCAGTAATTTCGACAATTTTGCATTTTGGCACTATTTTTGCTCATTTTTGCTCCTTTTTCATATTTTTCTCCTTCTTGAACATTTTTGCATCACCTACATCCAAAAACACAAAAATACCTTTCATTAAAGCATAATATCCTTAAAATTTAATAAAAATCAAGGCATAAAAATAGGTATTTTTTTCTTGGATCAAAATCCCCCAAATATAAACGTTACTTGTCCTCAAGTAACCCTTTGTACTATATAAAATGTATAACATTTGGAATAAAAAGGTAAATATTTAAGATTTCTTATGATTTTTAATTTTATAAAGGCTTTAGTAAATCATTAACCAAATTTCACTAACTAAGTTTAATTTTAAGAGTTTAAAGAATATTCTAACTACCAAATCATAAGACTTCAAAAATTTTTCATTCAATTCGAAAATAATTGCAGTTTATTATATTAAGATCACATAAATTATTCACAAGAAAAAAATCTTCATGATATTCTTTTCTAATAAAAATACATGTATAAAAATTAAGTAATATATGTAATCAGTTTTCTTTTTATAAGTTAATTCAAGTGAAGCCAATTTTTGATTAGGCATTTCCTCAAGCTTCTCCTCTCTCTCTCTTTTTTTTTTTTTTTAAAAGAAAGGATTACTGTATCTGGATAGCCTGTTAATGGTTTTGAACTTCACCATCCTTAACTTATATTTTCAAACTTATACATTTTCACTTAATTATTATAATATAAATAGATTTCAAAAAAGAATTTCAATCTATTCTTTTTCGAGTTATAATTTTTGATTTCTTAATACTTCTAAAATTCAATTATCTCTACTATGAATAGAAAAATTTCTTAACCTTATTCTTCTTTAAGTTGAATAATTATATTCTTAAAATCAATCAAAGTTATTAAAATTTTTGATTAAGTCCACTAAATTATTTATAATTTCAAAAATTTAAGTGATCTTAAATAAATTCTTCATTCCTCATGTTATGTTAAAAAATTTTATTTAAAAAAAAAATATTAGTTCTTAAAGGACAAATAAAATTTAAATTTGAATGTATTTTCCCTTTCCCCCAAACTTAAGTTTTGGTCTATTATGAAATTTTTTTTTAAAGTATGAGAGAAAGAAAAACATAATTTTAAAAAGGAATTTTTATAAGTAGGAAAAAAAAGAAAAAAATTCTAGAAAGAAAAATTTACTTCTACACATGCTTTTATGAATAATACTGAAATAATGAAGCAGGTATAAAAGTAAGCAGGCTCATTAGTAATTAAATTAAATGACTATACTACTTATAATAACAGAAATAGAACAACAATACTAACTACTAAACAGTAGGCTGAAACAGAAATAAACATAAATTTATCCAAATTTCAATCTTAAACACAATACATTAAAAATACTCTAACAACAGTCTCAACACCCAACAATCCACACAAAGTACATAAATAAATCTAAACTAGCAAACAACAAACAACAATTAATACTAGCAAACAAACTAATCTAACAACAGACTTAGCACAACTCAGAGGTAAATCTGGCCACTAATCACTGTCTGTAGCCTCATCATCATCATCATCACCAAAATAAAACTCAACATCCTTAGGATCAACATATGGTGAGAAACTAGGAAAGGTAGGAAACTGAACATCGTGCTCTCCCTTCAGGAATCTAACGAGAGCTTCATCATACTCGGCATCGTAACTACTCTTCCTCTGGGTATACTCAAATAAATGATCAATTTTCTTATCAATAGAATCAACTCTACAGTGAGTTTGAAATAACTCATGCTGCTGCTCTATAAACTGATCATGCATCGATTCCTAAAAACTAGATGGTGGCTCAGCAGTAGAAGTAGAAGGTCTGGAAGTGGAAGGTCTACCTGTAGTGTGTGCAGAAGTAGAAGGAGCGGTCGATCTCTTCCCTCGAAGACGATCATATATACTAACACTCTCCTGCCCAATTGGCTTGGTAGACTTCAGCTTCTCCTCATAAATATCAGCAGTGACTCCATTGCTAACACATAAATAATAAATCAAAGATGGGAATCCCAGTCCCACAGAAGTACTAGATCTAGCAGTAGACTCCACAAAATCATAAATAATACTGCCGACATCTATCAGCTTCCTCTCCTGAATGCAATAATTTAGGATAGCTCTTCTCTGGTAACTTCACTCAGGTGGTTGGAAGGTAGAAGTCTAGCAGAAATAAAATAATGCCAAGCCTTTGAAACACCATTTATCTTAGAAGATTTGAAGTTTACCCGTTTTCATTCCGGATCTTCCAGGCTCCAGTAATGTTAGTCAATGAAGCAATAATCATCTTAAGATCTCCCTCAGATGGAGATAATCCAGAATAGTGGCACTCGATGGTAGGTGGCAGTCCATAAAACACATTGATACTCTCTGGAGTAAATTCTACTCCAATACCTCTGACGAAGACTTTGTAGTCTTCCGCATCTAAAAAGTTAGCATAAAATTCTCAAACGACTGGAATAACAGCAACAACAGTGAAATAACAGAATCGTTGCCAGTTGTGCGCAACGATTGTGTTCTCGATCATTTCACCCGAATTGTAAAAGCTTCGCTCCGAGATAAACTTTCTCGACGTCGCAAATTCGTGATATCGAAAATGCGCTGCCGCAGTCGCGAACTTGCTACTGTCAAAATTTTCTCGTCTCTTCCCTCGCTTAGATTTCGGTGCCATCTAAATGTGAAACAAAACAAGAACAAATTTAAGAATCAAATATTTAAACTCTTTTTAAGTTTAAGAAACTTAAAATAAGTTTAAAAATCCAAATAGAATACCTAAAAATTGAAATTTTTCTCAAAATTTTGGTTTTTAGCAAAACATAGGAAAAACTATGGCGAAAAATAAAAAATAAATGGATTAGAGTGTAGATCTGACCTCGAGACGAAGAAATCAAGTGATTTCGCGCCCAAATACTTGATGTTTTGACCTCAAAATGGATCTAAGAGGTGTATTTTCATGAAAATGGGGAAGGAGATGAAGCTTAGGCGTCATCCATGGCTAATGGGGTTTATATGGTGTTTTTCGGGTAAGCAGGCCGAACCGGCGCTTAGGCGCCAGACTCGCCATTCACAAAAATAACTAAAAATTTTATTTTTCACCAAAATTCATAAATTCAACTTCCAATTACTTGTATTAGAGTAGGGCTTCAGTTTCTAACTTCCATAATATTTTCCAAAAAAATTTTTAAAAATTAAATATTAAATCCACCAATCAAACACAAGGTTTAAATCAAACTCCTCTGATTTCCTTTTATAATCTTCAATATTAGCTCAATACACTTCAGATAAGTATAATATAATGATTCAAGTCCTAACACACAATCAAACAACACAATTTGAAACCAAATACAAAACTCATTGAACATGAAAGCAAATACACAAACAAACACAATCGATTCACTAAATCGATACAACGACTCACTAGATAAATCACGATCTCACCAAATCACTATCTAATTTCCATTATCTTCACAATGAAGATTGCTTGGCCTACTGGGGAAGAATACTAACGCTCTTGGAAAATCCGTAGCCGTTTTCTCGTCGATCCAAGTGTTCTTCGCATACATCTCCACTTGAGCATATTGATAAGCCGCTAAATGATCAAATTGGAGTTTCGCTTGCCATTCCAGATGTTCAATCTGATGATACATCTCATGGAGGCGATCTCCAATACTCTTGAAATCCGCTTCAAATTTATCAAGATGACTATAAATTTTCTCCAATCATACAGCAATGAAACCATTGAAGTAGGGTTGAGGATCTTTTGGACCTTTGTCTCTAACCTCTTCTCCAAGATTTCTCCTCTCCATTTCTTCAAAAATCCTCTCTAATCTCTCAAGAATGGAGTGTATGGGTCGAAATAATAATTGCATAGGGATTGGGGACGAAGATGGGTTAATTTAAAGGTGAAAATCGTGTAAAAACTGAAAGTTTTTGGTTTTTACACGACCCAGTAATCGTGGCGCTTAGGCGCCAAATCTGGCGCCTAGGCGCCGGACCCATCGACACACAGCTTATTCTGGTGCTTAGGAGCTGAATTTTGGTGCCTAGGCGGCGGAACCATGTTCGACTCCGTATCGCCTAACGTCAAATTTCAAGGTTTCGTTCTCCAAAAATAGGTAAATTATAATGTTAAGATCAGAACAATCTCAATAACACAATTATACATAATTTCAATGAAGGTCAACTTGATATCCTTTTTACTCACATATGAAATGGAGTGATCCAAAGTCCAAACTTTATATACTTCAAGATAATTTTTAATTTTCTGAAGTTATATAAAATTAGTCAAGACCGAGGCATAACCATACATTAAAAATGTAAAAACACACTAAAAATAAAATCTATGGGTTGCCTCCCATTAAGCGCTTGGTTTAACGTCGTCAACCCGACCTAAGTAATTCTTTAATCGAAGTTGACTTAATTCATAAGCCTCTTTATAAATCTTTTTAATGTATCCCAAATAAGGCTTTAATCTTAATCCATTAACTTTAAAAATTTTTCCCGTTTTGGGGTCTTTAATATCCACAGCTCCATATTGGTATACTTTTTCAATTATATATGGACCTATCATTTTGATCTTAATTTTCCAGGAAAAACTCTTAAACGAGTATTAAATAGTAATACTTCTTGTCCAGGCTGATCCATGAAAAAAAAACCTATTTTTATGCCTTGATTTTTATCAATTTCTAAGGATATTATGCTTTAATGAAAGGTATTTTTGTGTTTTTGGATGTAGGTGATGTAAAAAGGTCCAAAAAAGGAAAAAGGGTAAAAAAGGAGCAAAAAGGAGCAAAAATGGAGCAAAATACTAGAATTATAAAAATTATGGCCTGGCGCCTAGGTGCCAAAAGTTGGCGCCTACGCGCCAGTCTCGATACAGAAACTGTCAAGTTTTTGACGAATTTTGGACGGTTGTTTTGATGGTGTGAGCGGTTATTGGACATTCTAGAAGACTAGCAGTTGTTCCTTGATAATAGGACATGTGATAGATTGCATTTGGACGCTATAAAACGGTTTTAATCGCGAAGAGGTGCGTGCCAAAGTGAAGAGGTGCGAAGAACTGGACGCGGTGTCCGGCGCCTAGGCGCCAGATTCTAGCGCTTAGGTGCCAGATAGACCTTCTAGAAGATTCATTGAATTTGGACATGTTTTGGATAGGTGTCTCAAGGCAACCCTTGAAGCCTATAAATAGGAGTCCACTCCTTCAGAAAAAAGGTGTGTGTGTGTGTGTGTGTGTGTGTGTGTGCCCCCATTGTATCCCTTATCTCTTAGCCACTTTAGAATCTCTCATCCTTAGAGAGAGAAATAGAGAGAGAAATTTAGGGCCACTTTTATTTAGTTTAGTGAGTTTATTTTTAAATTGTTGCATCTGGAGTTCATTACACTGTGGAGTCAGTAGGAATCAGAAGATCTGTAGAAGGAATATTTGAAATAAGTATTTTATTTTTGATTCAAAGTTTATTTATTATGTTTTGCGGTTTATATTCAATGTGTTCTGAGTAGTTAGTTTACTTTCTTCCTTTAATTATGAAAAGATAAATAAGATAATATAAAATTTGATGGAGATTTGAAAATTAAAATATTTTCAAAATATTGTGATGATATTAATACCTGATCTTACTTTACTTTTTAAATTGGCCATTTAAATTGTTAAAACCTATTGAAGAGTTTTGAGACCTATAAGGAGAAGAACTCTTAACTTGTAGATGTCACATGAATCCTTGGGTAGTCGAAGGCCATGCGCGGGCTATTCAAGGTGAAGTGCAAATAAATAGGAAGATAAGATTTAAAGGGCGTAGAATTGATAAGTTTTTAGAGTGACATACTAAATTCTCATAATTTGATTTATTGATAAGGAAAGGGTCACTAGTAGGGCCGACCATAGCCACCCTTGGACATCTAGTAGTGTGAGCCTAGATTAACCCATTCTACTAACAATACATCCGGACTCGATCCGTAGATTAGCCAATGTTCTTTGCGCTCGGATCAAAGGGTAAAGAATATGAATGCTTCTATTTGGCACAATACCATAAAATAGATTCTCTAACGAATATTAAATTATCTTAAAAATCTTGGATTAATTGAAAGGAAGAAAGTTGTTTATTTTATATTGTTTTCACAAAATCATTTTCTTATTATTGTTTTCTTTATCTGCATCTAGTAAATTAAAAGTAATTTATAGTTAGATTAAAATACAAAAAGATTTTGAAATACATTATTTAAAACTTTTTACCCTTTTTCCCCGTGAGATCGATACCGTGGTCTTTGTTTCAAAGCCCTTTATTACTTGAAACGATACGTATACTTACGTAGTACCCAAAAAGTATATAAAATATTTTCCTTTAAAATTATATTCTGCTATATAAACATATATTTAAATAGTATTAATCACTAACGGCCTAGCATTCAGTAGCAATCAAGTTTTATTTAATGCTATTGCCGTAAATTAAAATTTGGTACACATCTATATAGCAAGTTATTCCGAGTCAAGTGTTTCGCGCCTTTGCCAGAAATTAAATTTTCTAGCAGTGGTAACAAATTCTTTTATTTGGAAATACAAAAAAATCGGGTCAAGTTTTTGGCGCCGTTGCTGGGGATAAGAGGTACAATTTATAGATTTTTAAATATTATATTTCCAAAAACATAAAAAAATATAATAATATAAAAATAAAAATATAATTCAGGTTGATAGAAATGTACCGCTTAGACTTGATCTGTAGAATTTAGTAAATATAATTCATGTTAATAGTAGAATTCAGGTTGGTTGGTTGAAGTGGAGGAATGCGTCCGGCCTATTGTGTGATAGAAAAGTACCGCTTAGACTGAAAGGAAAATTTTATAAGATGGTGGTGAGACCTTGAATGCTCTATGGTGCTGAATGTTGGCCTTTAAAAGAGAAGCATAATGTTAAGTTAAGTGTTGCCGAGATGATAATGATTAGATGGATGAGTGGCTTTACACTTAGAGACAAAATGCGAAATGAATATATCTGCAATAGGGTTGGAGTTGCACCAGTGACGGATAAAATTAGAGAGAGTCGCCTTAGATGGTTTGGTCACATTAAACGTCGACCACCTGATGATCCGATTAGGAGAGTAGATGTTTTAAATACAACTTATGTTAAGAAAGGCAAGAGGCAGTACCTAGGAAAACTTGGGCTTATTGCATAAAAAATGATCTTAATTTATTAGAATTAAACGAAAATTTGACACTAAATAGGACGCAATGGAGAAAAAGGATTCATGTAGCTGACCCCACTTAGTGGGATTAAGGCTTTGTTGTTGCTGTTGTAGTTGATAAAAATAAAAATATAAAAATAAAATAAAAAAATAAAAAAAAATTTATTCCTTGCTTTATTTTTTTTATGCGTAGTTTTGGTTCTGAAGGATTAATACCTTTAGATTCTGAAGTAGAAAGAACAATTAGAAAAATTAAAAAGGGAAAACAAATTCAAAAATTTCAAGAAATGGCTACTTTACAAAATCCAATTGAACTTAATGATCAAAATGTTTATAAACCATTAAGGGATTATGCTAACCCTACAGTTGATTAACTCATAGTAGTATTCAAATACCCACTGTAAATGCTAATTCTTTTGAACTTAAACTGTCTATTATTCAAATGGTGCAAAACAATCAATTTGGTGGAACACCAAATGAGGATCCAAATTTACACATTGTTTGTTTTTTAGAACTTTGTGCTACCTTTAAATATAACAATGTTTCTGATGATGCTATTAGACTTACACTCTTTCCTTTTTCCTTAAGAGATAAAGCAAAGATGGGGTTAAACTCATTAGCAACTGGTTCTATTAAAACATGGGCTGAAATGGCACAAAAATTCCTTGCTAAATATTTTGCTCCTTCTAAAACTGCTCAATTAAGAAACGATATTACTTCGTTTAGTCAATTTGATGGGGAGACAATATATGAAACTTGGGAAAGATTTAAAGAACTATTAAGAAAATTTCCTCATCATGCTTTACCTGATTGGTTAATTATTCAAACATTTTACAATGGATTAATTGGATCTTTAAAATCAATTATTGATGCCGTCTGTTGGAGGTTCTTTAATGTCTAAATCATTTGAAGAAGCTTACACTTTAATCGAAGAAATGGCTAATAAAAATTTTCAATGGCCTTCCGAAAGGATTAATCCTAAAAAGATGGCAAGTATTCACGATAATGAAGCCTTTTCTATCCTAGCTTCGCAAGTAGCAGCAATGTCTAAAAAATTAGATAATTTTGCAATTAATATTTCACATAATAACTCTGCTAATATTGAAGATTCTCAAACTATTGAAACTTTACAAGCTATTGCAAGTAAAAATAATCCTTATTCAAATTATTGTAATCCTGGGTAAAAAAGTCATCCTAATTTTAACTGGAATAATTCACAATAACAATGGGGTAATAATCAATCTCATCCCACTGGAAATTGGAATAATCAAGTTAATCCAAATTATAAACCTCCCGAATTTAATAATCAACGTAAAAAGTTATCAATAGAAGAATTAATTTTACAAATAAATAATCAATTACAAAATCAAAATACTGCTATTCGTAATATCGAAAATCAAATGGGGGCAAATTGCTACTTTAATTAATAACAGACCTGTAGGAACCCTTCCTAGTAATGTTGAAATTAATCCAAAGGAAACTGGAAAAGAACATGAACATGTTAAGGCTGTGCAACTTAGAAGTGGAAAGGAATTAAAAGAAAGAATGCGTAATGAAATTAAAAAAGAGATCGAGGTCGAAGATATCGAAAAACCTAAAGAAACTCTCTCTCCTAGTCAAGATCGACCGTTATACCTATTAATGTGAAAGTTGAAAACCACCACCACCTTTTCCTCAAAGACTTAAACAGCAGAAACTTGATCATCAATTTTTTAAGTTCTTTGAAATTTTTAAGAAACTTACTATTAACATACCTTTTGCTGAAGTTTTGGAACAAATGCCAACTTATGCAAAATTTATGAAGGATATTTTAAGCAAGAAATGAAAATTTGAAGCTTTTGAAACTGTTTCTTTAAGTGAAGAATGCAGTGTAATAATTCAAAAGAAATTACCTGAAAAGCTTATGGATCCTGAAAGTTTCACTATACCCTGTGCTATTAGAGAAAAATTTTGTGGAAAAGCTTTACGTGATTTAGGAGCAAGTATTAATCTCATGCCATATTCTATTTTTCAAAGATTGAATTTAGGAGAGATTACTCCTACCACCGTAACCCTTCAGTTAGTTGATAGATCTATCACTTATCCTAAAGGAGTTATAGAGGATGTCCTTGTTAAAGTGGATAAATTTATCTTCCCTGTAGATTTCATCGTACTTGATATGGAAGAAGATAAAGAGATACCTATTATTTTAGGGAGACCTTTTCTAGCTACCGGACGAGCTATGATTGATGTGCAAAAGGGAGAATTAACCATGAGAATTAATGATCAAGAGATTAAATTCAATGTTCTTAAATCAATGAAGTACCCTGATAAAGTGAAATGTTATCGAATGGATATAATTGATTATTTAATTGAGAAACATTATCAAGAAAAATGTAAAGTCATTTCGAAGAAAAATTTGAATTTTTAATCGATGAAAATGAAGAAGTAAAAGAAGAAGAGACACATTTTATTAAAGATAATCGGGAAACTTTAGACATAACTCAAAATGATATACTTTTATCATTAATTAAAAAAGCCCCCGAACCGGAATTAAAAATGTTACCTTCACATTTAAAATATGCGTTTCTTAGAAATTCGTTAACTTTACTCGTTATTATTTCTTCCGAACCGAGTAAAGATCAAGAAGAAAAATTACTAGGTGTGTTAAAGAATTATAAGAAAGCTTTTGGTTGACTATTGCCGATATAAGAGGAATAAGCCCTTCCATTTGTATGCATAGAATTTTAATGGAAGAAAATTTTAAACCTACTATTGAACCACAAAGAAGATTAAATCCTATCATGAAAGAGGTTGTTAAAAAAGAAATTGTTAAGTGGTTAGATGTTGGTATTATTTATCCTATTTCGGATAGTCAATTGGTAAGTCCTATTCATTGTGTTACGAAGAAAGGAGGTGTAATCGTCATCGTCAATGATAAAAATGAACTAATTCCTATAAGACAAGTTACTTCGATGGCGAATTTGTATTGATTACGTGAAATTAAATGACGCCACTAGAATGGATCATTTTCCTTTACCTTTCTTGGATCAAATGCTCGATAAACTAGCTGGACACCCATATTTCGTTTTCCGGATGGATATTCGGTTATCATCAATTACTTATTACTCCCGAGGACCAAGAGAAAATAACATTTACAAGTCCTTATGGAACCTTTGCTTTTAGAAGAATGCCTTTGGTTTATGTAATGCACCTGCAACTTTTCAAAGATGTATGATGTCAATATTTTGTGATTTGATTGACAAAGGAATTGAAATATTCATGGACGATTTTTCAGTTTTTGGAACTTCTTTTGAATCTTGTTTGGAAAACATTTCCAAAGTTCTGAAAAGATGTGAAGAAACAAACTTAGTTCTTAACTGGGAAAAATGTCAATTCATGGTCACAGAAGACATTGTACTTGGTCACAAAGTTTCACAAAAAAGGATGGAAGTAGATCAAGTGAAAGTGAAATTTATTGCTGAATTGCAACCACCTACTACTGTTACAGATGTGAGAAGTTTTCTAGGTCATGCTGGATTTTATAGAAGATACATAAAGGATTTATCTATAATTGCTAAACCTCTTTGTCATTTATTGGAAAAAGATGCGAAATTTGAATTTAACAAAGAATGTATTAATGCTTTTAATATTCTAAAAGAAAAACTAATAACTGCACCTATCATTGTTGCACCTAATTGGAATAAATCTTTTGAATTAATGTGTGATGCAAGTGATTTTGCAATTAGAGTTGTATTAGGACAAAAATATGAGAAGGTTTTCAAAGTTGTATATTATGCTCGTAAAACTCTCATCGAAACACAAAAGAAATTACACTAAGAAGGAGCTTCCAGCTATAGTATATTCCTTTGATAAATTTAGACCTTATCTTCTTGGTACTAAATGCATAGTTCATACTGATCATTCTGCTATTAAATATCTAATATCTATGAAGGATTCTAAACCTAGACTGAAAAGATGGGTTTTACTTCTACAAGAATTTGATTTTCAAATAGTAGATAGAAAAGAAACCGAAAACCAAATTGCCGATCATTTGTCTAGAATTAAAAATGATATTATTTCGAAGAAAATATAAATGAGAAATTTCCTGATGAATCTTTATATGTTATTCAAGGATGCAAAACACCTTGGTATGCTGATATTGTTAACTATTTAGTTAGCAATATTTTACCTTATGAATTGGATAACAAATTTATTAAGAAATTTAAATGTGATGCTAAATCTTATATTTGAGAAGATCCTCATTTATTTAAAATTGGAAGAGATTCTATAATTCGAAGATGTGTACCTTATGAGGAAACTTTTACTATTATTAAAAAATGTCATGATTCTGATTTTGGAGGACACTTTGGCATAGATAAAACTGCATTTAAAATTTTAAATTCCGGATTTTATTGGCCTACCTTATTTAAAGATGTGAGACATTATGTGAAAACATGTGATCGATGTCAAAGGATGGGAAATATATCTAGGAAGGATGAAATGCCTTTAAACTATATATTGGAAGTAGAAATTTTTGATATATGGGGTTTAGACTTTATGGGACCATTTGTTCCATCATCTGGAAAAACTTATATTTTATTAGCAGTTGATTATGTTTCAAAGTGGATTGAAGTCGTTGCTTTACCAAACCGTGATTCCAAAAGTGTTTCTAAATTCTTAAAGAAAATGATATTTTCAAGATTTGGAATGCCTAAGGTAATTATCACTGATGGTGGAAGTCATTTCAGGAATGTAAGAATTCAATCATTACTACAAAAATTTGGAATCAAACATAGAATTGCAACTGCTTATCACCCACAAACAAGTGGAATGGCTGAAGTATCAAACAGAGAAATTAAAAGAATTTTAGAGAAGACTGTTAATCCTAAAAGAACTGATTGGGTTGATAAACTTGATTCTGCATTATGGGCTTATAGAACAGCTTATAAGACATGACCCGACCCGCAATTACGCAGTAAATTAACTTCCAAAAGATGGCCAAAAACTTGACCCGATTTATAAATAATGGCTAGTGTGCAAAATCTTAAATGATATAAAAATTAGAAAATATTTTACACACTAGGGGTACTACGCAAGTATACGTATCGTTTCAAGTAATATAGAGTTTTCTTCAAAAACCCTTATATCGATCCCACGAGGAAGTGAAGTAAGAAGTCTTTAATCAAATTCTAGTCTACTACTAATAGTCCTTAGTTTGGAATGTCGATTAAAATTGTGTTTTATCTAGCAACTACTCCTAAATGCAAGTGTTAAATGAAAAAGTAACTATAACTAAATGCAAATAATAATTATAAAGATAACCCTTTTTGGATGAGTTGGTTTGGAGAATTTTGAGATATTAAAAACTACTATTCTTATGTAATGAAATAGATAATGTATAGGATCGAGATGCATTTAATACCGTATGTGCCAAATAGGAGCAATCCTATTCTTTACCCTTTGGTCCAGGTATAAAGAACATCGACTAATCCTATGCTCGGTTACCGAATCTGCGGCTAGAGCCGGGAGGATACCGGCTCTCACTTCGGAGCTCCCACGTTCCCCTCGCCCGAGGGCTAACATCTACACTTCAGCACTAAACGATAGGATCGAATCGAGGATTTTAGCTCGTCACTCTAAAATCTCCAATTCTACGCCCGATAATTATATTTCCCTATTTATTTGCATTCAATCCCCATGAACTTCACCATCCATTGAATTTGAATGTGGTTTCACTTTGTTGAGAATTACATATGCCCCTTTCGGGTTAATACAATTACAACGAATTTTAACACTACAATGGGCCCATATTGCAATGTAAATTAAGTGCAAGTAAAAACCATCACATTTATAATTAAATTCACTTCTATCATGCATCACAAAATCCTAAACATGATTTCTACTCATTGCAAAAGAAAAGTAAAAGGAAAACAATGGCATAATCTTCTTATGCCACTATTTCCAAAGAAGAAGAAAGAGTAAGAGAGATGCTTCACAAAGCACGAAGAAAACATAAAGTAAACTTCATTTAACAAAAGCAAATCCACTAAATAAATATTTACAAAATTATAAGATAATGAAGAACAATACTTAGTTTTTTCCCCTTGAAAGAAAGATGAAGATCTCTCCCATAAAGTCTCCAGGCGATCCATGCAATGTTAGCGAAATCCCTTACAAATTCTCTCAAAATCTCCTCTCTAATCTCTCGAAAAGGGTAGAAATCTACATTTCTACTCTTAATCTAAGAATCCTAAACATTCCTCTAAGTTTTTATCTCTTTTTCTCTATTGTTTCTCTAAATTCCACTAACATAAATTCGCCATTTTTAAAGAGTATGGACGAAGTTTGAAGAGTTTCCTTAAGCACCCATTCGAAAAAGCGTCCAAATACTTGGCCCAAAACCGCCAAATGTCGGTTCATGGTCGTCCGGGCCGCTGTCAGCGGGTTCGAGGCCGCTGTCGGCGGCCTTTTTGGCCATATTTTGTTGGCCTTGGGAAAATCTCGCCGATCTCGCCGACGGCGAGCAGGCTGCTGCGCGGCTCACGGTTTCGCTCCGTTTGGCTCCGTTTCAACTCTGTTTCGCCCCATTTCAGTTGCGTTGCGTTCGTAACAGATAGCCCTACAAAATAAGCATAAAAATAACCTTTCTTTAAAGTATAATCTCATTCAAAAATATGCAAGAAGTGTAAAAGAGATTAAGCGTCAATAGACTTGTCGAAAGGTACAGGGCAGAATTTCATTTCTTGCTCTTTTTTGCTCCAAATTGCACCGTTTTTGCTTCCTTTTGCTCCAATCACCATTTTTTGTACCCAAAACCAATAAACATACAAAATACCTTCCTTTAAAGTGCAATATCATCAAAAATGAGTAAAATGATATAGCAAAAATCGTATATATTTTAGGCGTGTCAAAATCCGTCAAACTTAACTGTTACTTGTCCTCAAGTAACACTTTTACTACATAAAAATATAACTTAAGGCAATGTACTTTTCACCTGTAAGATACTAAAATTTTTATTCAAAAGAATATATTGGTTAGATTTTTAGAAAGAAATTCAGTAACTCAGGTTAACACTACAAGTATAAGAATATTCAGCAATCAAGTCTAAGGGTTCTAGTCTTCTATTTATTTTAAGATAAACCATAATTTGTCACATTAAGAATGTTTTGAAAGATTATGCGAAAAAGAAGTTCTTGTAAACTTCATTAGAATGTAGGCCAATACTTTAAATATAAATTTAGAAATAAAATCAAGTTCTCCCTTTAGGGTGACTCAAGTGAAGCCAATTTTTTATTAGGCATCTCCTCAAGATTCTCCTCATAAATATTTTTTTTATTTATTTTTTTTCTTTTCTTTCGGGATCATTTTCAATCCCCATTTTTTTTTCACTCTCTTTTCTTTTCTATATTTTTTTAATGAGGATTACTATATCTGGAGAGCCTGTAATGATTTCGAACTTCACTCTCCTCTTTCTAAAGTTCAAACTTGAAAAACTTCCTTACTTTATAATTAGGTATGAGCTTTATTATTCATCATGAAGTCACAATCTCTTCTTAACACACAATACTTTAAGTCTCTTAACATTTCAAAAATACAGTATTCTTTACTTTAAATAGTTAACTATAATCAAATTCTTTTATACCAAATATCTTACCCTTAGAAATTAACCTTTATTACTAAAAACATTCATCCAATCCTTCTATAATGTTCAACTGAAATAAAAAGTTTTAGTTATCTCAAGAGAAGTTCAATTGCCAGAAGTTATGCTAGTAATTTTTGAAAATATAACAATTGAGAACAAATAAGAGTTAATATTTTGCTTCCCCCCAAACTTAAATTTTAAAATATTTTGCAACTAATTCCATAAAATATAGCAGGAAGAAAAAGTAAAGGTTGAATATACTTACTACTACAACATCCTATCAAATTCATATACATGCATAATCAGGATAGAAAGACTGTAGGAGAAAGTAAAGCTAACCTAAAATATGCTTGTAAAAAAATTACACTAAAAGGAACTACTTTCACAGTAAAATTTTATTTTTCTTCCTACCCCCAAACTTAATTTTTAACATATATAGCATTCAGTACAGAAAATATAAGCAGGAAGAAAATAATTTAGAAATTCTATCTACCACAAATGTCTATCAAAATCATTCGCAAGTATTCATTAGGACAGAACAATATGTAGCAGAAGTAAATCTAAACTAATCATGACAGAATGAAATTAACTAAACCAAAGTCTAACTAGCATAGCATGTATCAGCATGGGAATATAAAAATGTTCTTCAAGTCTTAAATAAGATTGTAACACAAACATAAACACACATATGATAAATGAGGTTGATTCATCCTTTAACTCATTGCATCTCACTAATTTACTTCCAATTTTTAACGGAATCACTACACTAGTAATTTAGGCACTTTAAAATGATTTTATAGATTATAATCCCAAAGATAAGATTACCCCTGATAAATTGGTTTCCGGACACCAATCTCAGGCATCATCTAATCCTTATAATTAAGCACCTCTAACGGTTATAAAGATAGTGTAAGATCGTCCTAATGGTATTCATCAAATAGGTTCGCGACTCCTACCTAATGAAAATAAAGTTGTAGAAAGGAAGTAACAAATTAAGATGAAACTATCAATGTTCGAAATTCATGATTTCTCTTGTAAAACTCAAGTCTGGGTGAGACCCAAGTCAGAGTGGACTCGTCAATCCAACTACTACAAAAGAACATATAAGTCTAACCATAATAAGAAGTTAAGGAATCACCTCCCTCATGACACACAAAGATCAAATCAAAGCACTAATAATCCAAACATCTATCAATCAACAATCAAACTTATCAATCTATAATGACACAAAAAGATTAAGTTTATCCACTCTAAATCAAACACAATACACCACTAACAATCATGACTCTCAAGCACACTAAATCAAAGCACACTGATAACTATGGGTTGCCTCCCATAAAGCGCTTGGTTTAACGTCATTAGCCTGACAAATGATTCCACCTGGATCAAAATTCCAATTAAGTAATCCTTGATCAATCACCCAATCATTTTCAGATCCAGGGATTCCTATAAAATCCTCAAATTTTAATTTTTCATTAAGCTCTTCATTTTTCAGTTGGATTTATATCATAATTCCTCATATTTCCTTCTATATCCAATATTCTTCTATTAATTTTCTGAATCCGCATATTAATATCATCATTGAAATTCATAAGAAATGGATCTTTATAAGATACTTCAAGATCTCCCAAATTTTGGATCAGATTCTCTTTAGATAATTCAGATTCTGGATCAAATTCTTCTATGTTACTCTTCTGTTTCAAGTGATCTTCCAATTCTTCCCCTTTATAATTATTAAATGATTGAGGATATATCTTAGTTGAGGAAATATGTTTTTTTAATTCCCTAGGAATTTCTTCCAATGGTCTTCCAATATCCTTATCCTCTTTTCTCAACTTAAATTTCTTTTGAAATTTATCCTCAAATTCTCTTCCAAGTCCTAGTTCAATAGTTTTATCTTGTTCATCATTCAATTCAGGTTTTTCTTGTGATTGAGTCAAATATGAAGATATAAAGACTGGTGGTGTAGATGAATTCCCTAAATAGATAGGCTTTAAAATTGTATGGGGTACAACCATCTTATGTTCATGAGATTTTTCAACAGATAAAATTAAAAGATTACTATTTCTGGTAGCATCCATCATTTCACACCTCTCCTGAACATACATACAGTCTTCTTTACATAACATTTTTGGCTCATCAGGAAAGTCTATTTCAATCTCATTTGTTAACTTACTCTCAAAGCTTTCTTGGAAATGGTCTTTACTTACATAATCAATTTCATCCATCCAAAAACATTCATCATCTTTTCTCTCGGCTGGATATTTCATAGTCTTTAATACATCAAAAGTAACTTCATGGTCATTAATATTCATAGTCAACTTTCCTTTTTGCACATCTATCATAGCTTGTCAAGTAACAAGGAAAGGTCTCCCTAAAATAATTGGAATTTCATTATCTTCCTCCATATCTAATACAATAAAATCCAAAGGAAAGATAAATTTATCCACTTTAACAAGCACGTCTTCTATAACTCCTTTTGGATAAATGATAGATCGATCAGCTAACAGAAGGGTTACACTAGTGGGAGAAATATCAATTAAACCTAACCTTCTAAATATAGATAGAGGCATCACATTAATGCTCACTCCTAAATCACATAAAGCTTTTACACATAATTTTTCTCCAATTGTACAAGGAATTGTAAAGCTACAAGGATCTTTAAGTTTCTGAGGAAAATTTTTCCGAAGTATGGCACTGAACTCCTCATTTAGTGCAACTGTCTCATAATCCTCAAAATTCTTTTTCTTTTTTAATATATCATTTATAAACTTTGCATAACTTGGCATTTGTTCTAAAGCTTCAGTGAAAGGAATATTTATCGTTAACTTCTTAAGTACTTTCATGAACTTTGAAAATTTTTTATCCAACTCATGTTGTCTAAGTCTTTGAGGAAATGAAGGTGGTGGTTTTTCTAAACTAATTTTAGTTGGAGATATTAATTTTTCCAGATCCTTAGAAACATGTTCTTCAGGTCTTTTAGTTTCCTTTGTTTCTCTCACAACATCTTTCTTTTTTCTAACCACATCCTCCATTTCTCTTCCAATTTTTAATTGGACAGCTTCTATTTGTTCATTAGTGTTCTCTTTAGTGTTGATCTCATTGTTGCTAGGAAGTGTTCCTTGAGGTCTATTGCTAAGTGAATTAGCAATTTGTCTCAGTTGATTCTCTCTGTTTCTAATCGCAGCATTTTGACTTTGCAATTGGTTTCCCATTTGCAATACTACTTCTTCCATAAGCATCTTCTTATCCTTAAATTGTTAATCATTGTTAGAGTCCGGTGGATATGAAGGTTTATAGTTTGTGTTCCCCTGATTATTCCAACTTCCATTATGATTTGCGTGATTATTTTCCCATTGTTGGTTTCCACCATCAGTAATATGATTCAAGTTAAATTTAGGATGGTTCTCCTAATCTGGGTTGTAAAAGTTAGAGTATGGGTTGTTTATGGTATTTAAAGTCTCATTTGAAAATTTAGAATCAATTATAGGCCCTAATGAACTTTCCTCACTTACAGGAGTAAATTGAGGTTGGTTCATTCCAAATTGGTCCAACTTCCTTGATATTGCAACAATCTGAGATGCAAGAATTGTAATTATATCCGTATCATGAACACTAGCTACATTTTTATGATTTACCCTTTTAGAGGGCCATTGAAATTCATTTGTAGCCATTTCTTCAATTAATGCATACGCTTCATCAAATATTTTTGACATTAATGATCCACCAGCGGCAGCATCAATTATAGACCTAAGGGATCCTACTAACCCATTATAAAAAGTTTGAATGATTAACCAGTCGGGCAGAGCAAGGTGTGGACACTTTCTTAGGAGTTCCTTAAATCTTTTCCAGGATTCGTATATTGATTCTCCTTCATACTGACAAAATGAGATAATAACGTTTCTAAGTTTAGTAGACCTTGAAGGTGGAAAATACTTAGCTAGGAATTTCTGAGTTAACGCCTCCCAATTTTTAATAGAACCAGGTGCTAAAGAGTATAACCAAATTTTAGCCTTATCCCTTAGTGAGAAAGGAAAAAGCCGTAGTCTAACAACATCGTCTGACATGCCATTATAACGAAATGTAGCATAAAGTTCTAGAAAATTTGACAAGTGTAAATAGGGATCCTCCAAAGGAGTTCCCCCAAACTGGTTGTTCTGTACCAATAGGATAATCTCTGGATTTATTTCAAATGAGTCAGCTTCTACGAAAGGGTTTTGTATACTAGAGTGAATTTCATCTGTCGTAGGATTTATGTAATCCCTCAATGATTTATGATGATTTTTTAAGTTATTATCTTGAAAGTTTTCCATTTCCATTTCTAGTTTTTTGAGTCCTTTCTGTATTTTTATTTTTTTATTTTCTTCAAACTCGGGATCATAAGGTACAAGTCGTGCAGATCCTTTGTTTCGCATATGCAACATAACAAACAATACATTAACAATTAAACAAATAATAGATGAAATATATTCAACATAACAAAACATTTTCACGAACACTTTATTTTTCATATAAACAGTTTTTTCTTGTTTTTCACAATACTTTTTCATATAAAAACACTTTTCACACAAAAATAGTTTTTACGACACTACAGTTTTCCAAGTCTAAGCCTAATTACTTCAACTAAAATTCTCCTAAAGTTCTTACCGAAGCTTCCCGACAACGGCGCCAAAAACTTGACCCGACTGCAATTACGCAAAAAATTAACTTCCAAAAGATGGCCAAAAACTTGACCCGATTTATAAATAGCGGCTAGTGTGCAAAATCTTAAATGATATAAAAATTAGAAAATATTTTACACACTAGGGGTACTACGCAAGTATACGTATCGTTTCAAGTAATATTGAGTTTTCTTTAAAAACCCCAGTATTGATCCCACGAGGAAGTGAAGTAAGAAGTCTTTAATCAAATTCTAGTCTACTATTAATAGTCCTTAGTTTGGAATGTCGATTAAAATTGTGTTTTATCTAGCAACTACTCCTAAATGCAAGTGTTAAATGTAATAATAACTATAACTAAATGCAAATAATAATTCTAAAGATAACCCTTTTTGGATGAGTTGGTTTGGAGAATTTTAAGATATTAAAAACTACTATTCTTATGTAATGAAATAGATAATGTATAGGATTGAGATGCATTTAATATTGTATGTGCCAAACAGGAGCAATCCTATTCTTTACCCTTTGGTCCAGGCATAAAGAACATTGACTAATCCTATGCTTGGTTACTGAATCTGCGGCTAGGCTGGAAGGATACCGGCTCTCACTTCGGAGCTCCCACATTCCCCTCGCCTGAGGGCTAACATCTACACTTTAACACCCAAACGATATGACCAAATTAAGGATTTTAGCCTGTCACTCTAAAATCTCTAATTCTACGCCCGATAATTATATTTCCATATTTATTTGCATTCAATCCCCATGAACTTCACTATCCATGGAATTTGAATGTGGTTTCACTTTGTTGAGAATTACATATGCCCCTTTCGGGTCAATACAATTACAACGAATTTGAACACTATAATGGGCCCTTATTGCAATGTAAATTAAGTGCAAGTAAAAAACCATCACATTTATAATTAAATTCACTTTTATCATGCATCGCAAAATCCTAAACATGATTTCTACTCATTGCAAAAGAAAAGTAAAAGGAAAACAATGGCATAATCTTCTTATGCCACTATTTCCAAAGAAGAAGAAAGAGTAAGAGAGATGCGTCACAAAACACGAAGAAAACATAAAGGAAACTTCATTTAACAAAAGCAAATCCACTAAATAAATGTTTACAAAATTATAAGATAATGAAGAACAATACTTAGCTTTTTCCCCTTGAAAGAAAGATGAATATCTCTCCCATAAAGTCTCCCGGCGATCCATGCAATGCTAGCGAAATCTCTTACAAATTCTCTCAAAATCTCCTCTCCAATCTCTCCAAAAGGGTAGAAATCTACATTTCTACTTTTAATCTAAGAATCCTAAACATTCTTCTAAGTTTTTCTCTCATTTCCTCTATTTTTTCTCTAAATTCCTCTAACATAAATTTGCCATTTTTAAAGAGTATGGACGAAGTTTGAAGAGTTTTCTTAAGCACCCCTTTGAAAAAGCGTCCAAATACCTCGAATATTGGCCCAAAACCGCCAAATGTTGGTTCATGGTCTTCCGGGCCACTGTCGGCGGGTTCGACGCCGCTGTCGGCGGCCTTTTTGGCCATATTTCTGTGGTCTCGGGAAAATCTCGCCGTCGCGAGCAGGCTGTTGCGCGGCTCCACGGTTTCGCTCCGTTTGGCTCCATTTCAACTCCGTTTCGCCCCATTTCAGTTGCGTTGCGTTCGTACAAGATAACCCTACAAAATAATCATAAAAATAACCTTTATTTAAAGTATAATCTCATGCAAAAATATGCAAGAAGTGTAAAAGAGATTAAGCGTCAAAAGACTTATCGAAAGGTGTCAGGGTAGAATTTCATTTCTTGCTCGTTTTTGCTCCAAATTGCACCGTTTTTGCTTCCTTTTGCTCCAATCACCATTTTTTGTTCCTAAAACCAATAAACATACAAAATACCTTCCTTTAAAGTGCAATATCATCAAAAATGAGTAAAATGATATAGCAAAAATCGTATATATTTTAGGTGTGTCAACACACCAATCGGAATGTCACTTTACGGGTTAATTTATTGTAAACATTGTCACTTACCTGTTGAACTTGAACATAAAGCCTATTGGGCGATAAAAGAGTTTAATTTTAATTTGAATGAAGCAGGAGAAAAGCGATTATTGCAATTGAATGAGATGGAAGAGATAAAAAATGAATCATATGAAAAAGCAAGAATTTATAAAGAGAAAATGAAGTTGTTACATGATAAGAAAATTTCAGGAAAAATTTTTGAGCCTGGGCAAGAAGTATTACTGTTTAATTCTCGTTTAAAGCCTTTTCCTGGAAAATTAAGATCTAAATGGATTGGACCCTATATAATTGAGAAAGTATACCATTATGGAGCTGTGGATATTAAAGACCCCAAACAGGAAAAATTTTAAAGTAAATGGATTAA
The DNA here is from genome assembly GCA_022702705.1 of Papilionanthe hookeriana x Papilionanthe teres. Taxonomy (NCBI): domain Eukaryota; kingdom Viridiplantae; phylum Streptophyta; class Magnoliopsida; order Asparagales; family Orchidaceae; genus Papilionanthe; species Papilionanthe hookeriana x Papilionanthe teres. Next base: position 21,714,084 of record CM040426.1, read on the forward strand.
GATTGAAGCCTTATTTGGGAGATATTAAAATGATTTATAAAGAGGCTTATGAATTGAGTCAACCTGATTAAAGATTTACTTAAGTTGGGCTGACGACGTTAAACCAAGCGCTTTGTGGGAGGCAACCCATAATTATCTTTTGTTTTGAGTGTTTTTATGTTTTTAATGTAATGTTATGCCTCAATCTTGACTAATTTTATATTACTTTAGAAAAATTTGATGCTTATAAGTCTTTGTTGACTTAAGTCGAAGATTATTTTGAAGTATGTAAGATTTAGAAATTGGATCACTCTATTCTAAATATGAGTAAAAAGGAGATCAAGTTAACCTTCATTATGATTGCTTACAATTTGTGTTATTGAGTCTAGATTACTCTTACCAGTATAATTTACCTATCTTGGAAAACGAAACTTTGAAATTTGACGATTAGGCGAAACGGAATTGAACATAGTTCCGGTGCCTAGGCGCCAAGATTCGGCGCCTAAGCGCCTGAGTTAAACTATGTATCAATAGGTCCGACGCCTAGGCACCAGATTTGGCGCCTAAACACCATGGTTACTGGGTCATGCAAAAACAAAAAATTTTCAGTTTTTCACACGATTTTCACGTTTAAATCAACCCATCTTCATCCCTAACCATCAAGCAATCAAAGTTACGTCCATTACACTTCATTCTTGAGAGATTTGAGAAATTTTTGAAGAAATGGAAGGAAGAAATCTTGGAGAAGTGGCTAGGGACTAGGTCTCAAAGGATCCTCTACCCTAATTCAATGGTTTCATCGCAGTAAGTTTAGAGAAAATTTCTAGTCGCTTGGATAAGTTTGAAGTGGAGTTTAAAAGCATTGGAGATCGCCTTCATGAGATGTTTCATCGGATTGAACATTTAGAATGGTAGATGAAACTTCAATTTGATCATTTTGCAGCTTATCAAGATGCTCAAGTTGAAATGTATGCGAAGAACAAGTGGATTGACGAAAAGACGGTTACTGATTTCCCGAGAGCGTTAGTGTTCTTTCCAAGCGGAATACACAATTTCCCTTGTGAAGATTAGAGTATTATGGTAATGAGATCGTTATTTTCTGGTTTGTTGAGTCGTTGTATCGATGTAGTGAATCAATTGTATTTGTGTATTTGCTTTAATGTTCATTGTGTGTTATTTTTGCTTAGAAATTGTTGTGTTTGATTGTGTATTAGGAACTTGAATCAAGTATGATACTTATCTGGAATATATTGAGCCAATATTGAAGATTATAAATGGAATTTAGTGAAGTTTGATTTAAACTTTATGTTTGATTGGTGGATTTAATATTTAATTTTTAAAATTTTTGAAAAATGTTTAGGATGTTAGAAACTAAAGTCCTACTCTAATGTGAGTAATTGGAAGTTAAATTTATGAATTTTGGTGGAAAATTAAATTTAAAAATAATTTTTTGTGAAAGGCGAGTCTGGCGCCTAGGCGCTAGAATTCGGCGCCTAAGCGCCGGTTCGGCCTATACCCGAAAAATTCCTTAAATACCCCCAAAAGCCATTATCGACGCCTAAGCCTTCTTCTTCCTCCATTTTTCGCGAAAATCAGCTTTTAGAATCCATTTTGAGGTCAAAACATCAAGGATTTGGGCGCGAAACCACTAGAATTCTTTGTCTCAAGGTCAGATCTACACTTTAAACCATTTATTTTTGATTTTCACCATAGATTTCCCTAGGTTTTGCTAAGAACCGAAATTTTGAAATTTTTTTTTATTTTTAGTGATTTCTTTGGATCTATAAACTTATTTTAAGTTTTCTAAACTTAAAAAGAGTTTAAATTTTTTATTCCTAAATTTGTTCTTTTTTCTTTCACGTTTAGATGGCTCCGAAATCTAAACGTGGGAAGGCACGAGACAACTTCGATAACAACAAATTTTCTACTGCGGCTGCGCATTTTTGATTCCACGAATTTGCAACGTCGAGGAAGTTCATTTCAGAACGAAGTTTCTATCATTCGGGGGAGATGAGTGAAAACACTATTGTTGCGCACAACTGGCAACAATTCTGTTATTTCACTACTGTTGCTGTTATCCCTATAGTTCGACAGTTTTATGCGAATTTTCTGGATGCTGAAGATTATGAAGTTTTTGTCAGAGGTGTCGGAGTAGGATTTACTTCTGAAAGAATCAATGTATTTTATGGCCTGCCACCGATTGTAGAGTGCCACTATTCTGGATTATCTCCATCTAGGGAGATTTGGATATGATCATTGCTTATTTGACTGACGGTACTGGATCTTGGAAGATCAGGAACGGAAAAAGGGTAAACTTCAAATCCTCCAAATTAAATGGTATTTCTAAAGCATTGCACTATTTTATTTCTGCAAGATTGTTACCTTCCAACCACCTGAGTGAAGTGATTAGAGATCGAGCGATCTTAAACTACTGTATTCAGGAAAGGAAGCCTATTGATGTCGGCAGTATTATTTATGATTCTATGGATTCTACTGCGAGATCCAAGCATTTCGTTGGATCGGGATTCCCATCTCCGATTTATTCATTATGTATTAGCAATGGAGTCACTGCAGATATTTCGGAGGAAAGGTTGAAGACTACTAAGCCGATCGGTCGGAGAGCATTAGCATATATGACCGTCTTCGAGGGAAGAGATCGATCGCTCCTTCTTCCGCACCCACTCTGTGTAGACCTTCTACTTCCCGACCTTCTACTTCTGCTGAGCCACCATCGAGTTTTTGGGAGTCAATGCATGATCAGTTTATAGAGCAGCAGCAGGAATTATTTCAAACTCACTGCAGAGTTGATACTATTGATAGGAAACTTGATCATTTATCTGAATATACCCAGAGGAAGAGTAGCTATGATGTCGAGTATGATGAAGCCCTCGTCAGATTTCTGAAGGGTGAGCATAATGTTAGTTTCCCTACTTTTCCTAGTTTCACACCATTTGTTGATCCTAAGGATGTTGAATTTTCCTTTGGTGACGATGATGATGATGAGGCTACAACCAGTGACTAGTAGTTGATAGATCTCTATGTTGTGCTACTTTGTTGTTAGTTGCTTTTGTTTGGTTTGTTTGTTTAGTTTGATGTTTAATGTATGTTGATTTGTTTATGTACCTGTGTGGATTGATTAGTGTTAAGATTATGTTGTTAGAATATTCTTAGTATATTGTGTTTGAGACTGAGATTAGAGTTAATTTATGATATGTTTGTTTTAGTCTGCTGTTTAGTAATAAGTAATTTTGCTCTGCTTTTATTTTGTTTTAAATTTAGTATTATCATAAAAATTATCCTGCTTATTTTTTATACCTGCTTCAATTTTATCTTTATTATTCATAAAAGCATGAGTAGAAGTAAATTTTTCTTTTTAAGATTGTTTTTACATACATATAAAAATTTCTTTTTTAAAATTATGATTTTCGTTCTCTCATACTTTCATATTTTCATAGTATACCAAAACTTAAGTTTGGGGGAAGGGAAAATACATTCAAATTTAAATTTTATTTGTCCTTAAAGAGCTAATATTTTCTTAAAATAAAAACTTTTTAACATAACTTAAGGAATGAAGAATCTATTTAAGATCACTTTTATTTTTGAAATTATAAACAATTTAGTGAACTTAACCAAAATTTTAATAACTTTGATTGATTTTAAGAATAGAATTATTTAACTTAAAGAAGAATAAGATTAAGGAATTTTAGAAGTATTAAGTAATAAAAAATGATCACTTGAAAAAAGAAAAGATTGAAAAACTTTTTGAATTTTTATTCATGTTATAATAATTAAGTGGAAATGTATAAGTTTTGAAAATATAAGTTAAGGATAGTGAAGTTCAAAATCATTAACAGGCTATCCAAATATAGTAATCCTCTCTATATATAAAAAAAAAAAGAAGAGAGGAGAAGCTTGAGGAAATGCCTAATAAAAAATTGGCTTCACTTGAATTATATTATAGAAGGAAAACTAGTTACATATTTTACTTAATTTTTATGCATGAATCTTTATTTAAGAAAGGTTTTTCAAGAAGATCTTTTTCTTGTAAATAATCTATGAGATCTTAATATAATAAACTTCTATTATTTTCAAAATGGATGAAAAATTTAAAATCTTATGATTTGGTAGTTGAATATTATTTAAATTCTTAAAATTAAACCTAGTTAGTGAAATTGGGTTAATAATTTACTAAAGACTTTATAAAATAAAAAATTATAAGGAATCTTAAATATTTATCTTTTATTCCAAATGTTATACATTTTATATAGTAAAAAGGGTAACTTGAGGACAAGTAACATTTAAGTTTGGGGGATTTTGATCCATGAAAAAAATACCTATTTTTATGCCTTGATTTTTATCAATTTCTAAGGATATTATGCTTTAATGAAAGGTATTTTTGTGTTTTTGGATGTAGGTGATGTAAAAAGGTCCAAAAAAGGAAAAAGGGTGAAAAATGAGAAAAAATGAGTAAAAATGGAGCAAAATACAAGAATTATAAAAAATTATGGCCTGGCGCCTAGGCGCCGTGGTTGGGCGCCTACGCGCCGTACTCGATACAGAAACTGTCAAGTTTTTAACGACTTTTAGACTGTTATTTTGACGGAGTGAGCGGTTATTGGACATTCTAAAAGACTGGCAGTTGTTCCTTGATAATACAACATGTGATACATTGCATTTGGACGCTCCAAAACAATTTTAATCACGAAGGTGCGAGCCAAAGTGAAGAGGTGCGAAGAACTGGACGCGGTGTCCGGCGCCTAGGCGCCAGACAGACCTTCTAGAAGATTCATTGAATTTGGACATGTTTTTGGAGAGGTACCTTAAGGCAACCCTTGAAGCCTATAAATAGGAGTCCACTCCTTCAGAAAAAAGGTGTGTGTGTGTGTGTGTGTGTGTGTGTGTGTGTGCCCCCATTGTATCCCCTATCTCTTAGCCACTTTAGGATCTCTCATCCTTAGAGAGAGAAATAGAGAGAGAAATTTAGGGCCACTTTTATTTAGTTTAGTGAGTTTATTTTCAAATTGTTGCATCTGGAGTTCATTACACTCGTGGAGTCGGTAGGAATCGGAAGATCCGTAGAAGGAATATTTGAGATAAGTATTTTATTTTTGATTCAAAGTTTATTTATTATGTTTTGCTGTTTATATTCAATGTATTCTGAGTAGTTAGTTTATTTTCTTTTTTCAATTATGAAAAGATAAATAAGATAATATAAAATTCGATGGAGAATTGAAAATCAAAATATTTCCAAAACATTGTGATGATATTAATACCTGATCTTACTTTACTTTTTAAATTGGCCATTTAAATTGTTAAAACTTGTTGAAGAGTTTTGAGACCTAGAAGGAGAAGAACTCTTAACTTGTAGATGTCACATGAATCCTTGGGTAGTCGAAGGCCATGCACGGGCTATTCAAGGTGAAGTGCAAATAAATAGGAAGATAAGATTTAAAGGGCGTAGAATTGATAAGTTTTTAGAGTGACAGACTAAATTCTTATAATTTGATTTATAGATAAGGAAAGGGTCACTAGTAGGGCCGACCATAGCCACCCTTGGACATATAGTAGTGTGAGCCTAGATTAACCCATTCTACTAACAATACATTCAGACCTGATCTGTAGATTAGCCAATGTTCTTTACTCCGGGATCAAAGGGTAAAGAATAGGAATGCTTCTATTTGGTACAATACCATAAAATAGATTCTCCAACAAATATTAAATTATCTTAAAAATCTTGGATTAATTGAAAAGAAGAAAGTTGTTTATTTTATATTGTTTTTAGAAATTATTTTCTTATTATTGTTTTCTTTATCTGCATCTAGTAAATTAAAAGTAATTTATAGTTAGATTAAAATACAAAAAATTTTTGAAATACAATATTTAAAAATTTATTACCCTTTTTCCCCGTGGGATCGATACTGGGGTCTTTGTTTCAAAGCCCTTTATTACTTAAAACGATACGTATACTTGCGTAGTACCCAAAAAGTATATAAAATATTTTCCTTTAAAATTATATTTTGCTATATAAACATATATTTAAAAAGTAGTAATCACTAACGGCCTAGCATTCAGTAGCAATCAAGTTTTTTTTAATGCTATTGCCGTAAATTAAAATTTGGTACACATCTATATAGCAAGTTATTCCGGGTCAAGTGTTTCGCGCCATTGCCAGAAATTAAATTTTCTAGCAGTGGTAACAAATTCTTGTATTTGGAAATACAAAAAAATCGGGTCACAGGCTCAAATATTTTTCCTTAAATCTTTTTATCATGTAATACCTTCATTTTCTCTTTATAAATTTTTGCATTATCATATGATTCATTTCTTATTTCATCCATCTCATTCAATTGCAATAATTGTTTTTCTCCTGCAGTATCCAAATCAAAATTAAACTCCTTTATCGCCCAATAAGTTTATGTTCAAGTTCAATAGGTAAGTGACAGTGTTTTCCAAAAACTAACCGGTAAGGTGACATTCCGATTGGTGTCTTATAAGCTGTTCTATAAGCCCATAATGCATAATCAAGTATATCAACCCAATCAGTTCTTTTAGGATTAACAATTTTCTCTAAAATTCTTTTAATTTCTCTGTTTGATACTTCAGTCATTCCACTTGTTTGTGGGTGATATGCAGTTGCAATTTTATGTTTGATTCTAAATATTTGCAGTAATGATTGAATTCTTACATTTCTAAAATGACTTCCACCATCTGTTATAATTACCTTAGGCATTCCAAATCTTAAAAAAATCATCTTCTTTAAAAATTTTGATACACTTTTGGAGTCACAGTTAGGCAAAGCTACAGCTTCAATCCACTTTAAAACATAATCAACTGCTAATAAAATATAAATTTTTCCAGATGATGGTACAAATGGTTCCATAAAGTCTAAACCCCATATGTCAAAAAGTTCAACTTCCAACATATAGTTTAAAGGCATTTCATCTTTCTTGGATATATTTCCCATTCTTTGACATCGATCACATGTTTTAACATAATGTCTAACATCTCTGAATAAAGTAGGCCAACAAAATCCTGAATTTAAAGTTTTAAATGCAGTTTTATCTACTCCAAAGATTCCTCCAAAATAAGAATCATGACATTTTTGAATAATAACAGAAGTTTCTTCATAAGGTACGCATCTTTGAATTATAGAATCTCTTCCTAATTTAAATAAATGAGGATCTTCCCAAATATAATATTTAGCATCATTTTTAAATTTCTTAATAACTTTTTCATCCAATCCATAAAGTAAAATATTGCTAACTAAATAGTTAACTATATCCGCATACCATGGTGTTTGGTATCCTTGAATAACATATAAATGTTCATCAAGAAATTTCTCATTTATGTTTTCTTCAGTAATAACATCATTCTTAATTCTAGATAAATGATCAGCAATTTGGTTGTCCGTTCCTTTTTCTATCCACTATTTAAAATCAAATTCTTGTAGAAGTAAAACCCATCTTATTAGTCTAGGTTTAGCATCCTTTTTTGACATTAGATATTTAATAGCGGAATGATCAGTATGAACTATGCATTTAGTACCAAGAAGATAAGGTCTAAATTTATCAAAGGCATATACTATAGCTAGAAGCTCTTTCCCAGTAGTAGTGTAATTTCTTTGAGTTTCAGTAAGAGTTTTACTAGCATAATATATAACTTTGAAAATTTTCTCACATTTTTGTCCCAATACAGCTCCAATTGTAAAATCACTTGCATCGTACATTAATTCAAAAGATTTATTCCAATTAGGTGCAACAATGATAGGTGCAGTAATTAATTTTTCTTTTAAAATATTAAAAGCATTAACACAGTCTTTGTTATATTCAAATTTAGCATCTTTTTCCAATAAATGACAAAGAGGTTTAGCAATTTTAGAAAAATCCTTTATATATCTTCTATAAAATCCAGCATGACGTAGAAAACTTCTCACATCAGTAACTATAGTAGGTGGTTTTAATTCAGCAATAATTTTCACTTTTTATTGATCTACATCCATCCCTTTTTGTGAAATCTTGTGACCAAGTACGATGCCTTCTGTGACCATGAATTGACATTTTTCCTAGTTAAGAACTAAGTTTGTTTCTTCACATCTTTTCAGAATTTTGGAAATATTTTCCAAACAAGATTCAAAAGAAGTTCCAAAAACTGAAAAATCGTCCATGCATATTTCAATTCCTTTGTCAATCAAATTACAAAATATTGACATCATACATCTTTGAAAAGTTGCGAGTGCATTACGTAAACCAAAAGGCATTCTTCTAAAGGCAAATGTTCCATAAGGACTTGTAATGTTGTTTTCTCTTGGTCCTCGGGAGCGACAGTGCAATTGATGATAACCGAATATCCATCCGAGATAACAGAAATATGAGTGCCCAGCTAATTTATCAAGCATTTGATCCAAGAAAGGTAAAGGAAAATGATCCTTTCTAGTGGCATCATTTAATTTCCTATAATCAATGCAAATTCACCATCCAGCAACTTATCTTGTAGGAATTAGTTCATTTTTATCATTGACAATGACAGTTACTCCTCCTTTCTTTAGAACACAATGAATAGGACTTACTCATTGGCTATCCGAAATAGGATAAATAATACCAACATCTAACCATTTACCAATTTCTTTTTTAACAACCTCTTTCATGATAGGATTTAATCTTCTTTGCGGTTCAATAGTAGGTTTAAAATTTTCTTCCATTAAAATTCTATGCATACAAATGGACGGGCTTATTCCTCTTATGTCAGCAATTGTCCAACCAAATGCTTTCTTATAATTCTTTAACACTCCTATCAATTTTTCTTCTTGATCTTTATTTAGCTCAGAAGAAATAATAACAGGTAAAGTTAAAGAATTTCCCAGAAATGCATACTTTAAATGTGAAGGTAACATTTTTAATTCCAGTTCAGGGGCTTTTTTAATTGAGGGTAAAAGTATATCATTTTGAGTTATGTCCAAAGTTTCCCAATTATCTTTAATATAATGAGTTTCTTCTTCTTTTAGTTCTTCATCTTCATCGGTTAATAATTCAAATTTTTCTTCGTAAATTACTTTACATTTTTCTTGCTAATTTTTCTCAATTAAATAATCAATTATATCCATTCGATAACATTTTTCTTTGTCAGGGTACTTCATTGATTTAAGGACATTAAATTTAATCTCTTGATCATCAACTCTCATGGTTAGTTCTCCTTTTTTCACATCAATCATAGCTCGTCCGGTCTCTAGAAAAGGTCTCCCTAAAATAATAGGTATTTTTTTATCTTCATCCACATCAAGTACAATGAAATCTACAGGGAAGATAAATTTATCTACTTTAACAAGAACATCCTCTATAACTCTTTTAGGGTAAGTGATAGATCTTTCAGCTAACTTAAGGGTTACAGTGGTGGGAGTAATCTCTCCTGAATTCAACCTTCAAAAAATAAAAAATGACATGAGATTAATACTTGCTCCTAAATCGCATAAAGCTTTTCCACAAAACTTTTCTCCAATAGCATAAGGTATAGTAAAACTTCCAGGATCTTTAAGTTTTTGAGGTAATTTCTTTTGAATTATTGCACTACATTCTTCACTTAATGCAACAGTTTCAAAAGCTTCAAATCTTCATTTCTAACTTAAAATATCCTTCATAAATTTTGCATAAGTTGGCATCTATTCCAAAGCTTCAGCAAAAGGTATATTTATAGTAAGTTTCTTAAAAATTTCAAAGAACTTAGAAAATTGATGATCAAGCTTCTGTTGTTTAAGTCTTTGAGGGAAAGGTGGTGGTGGTTTTTCAACTTCCATATTAATAGAAATATCAGTTTGATCTTTATTAGAAGAAGAAGTTTCTTTAGATTTTTCAATCTCTTCAACCTCAATCTCATTTTCAATTTCATTCTACATTCTTTCTTTTAATTCCTTTCCACTTCTAAGTTGTACAGCTTTAACATGTTCATGTTCTTTTTCAGTTTCTTTTGGATTGATTTCAACATTACTAGGAAGTGTTCCTGAGGGTCTATAATTAATTAAATTAGCGATTTGTCCCATTTGATTCTCAATATTACGAATATCAGTGTTTTGATTTTGTAATTTATTACTTAGTTGTAAAATTAATTCTTCTATAGATAACTTTTTCTGTTGATAGTTAAATCCAGGTGGTTTATAGTTTGAATTAACTTGATTATTCCAATTTCTAGTGGGATGAGATTGATTATTACCCCATTGTTGTGAATTATTCCAGTTAAAATTAGGATGATTTTTCCATCGAGGATTATAATAATTTGAATAAGGATTATTTTTACTAGCAATATCTTGTAAAGTTTCAATAGTTTGAGAATCTTCAATATTAGCAGAGTTATTATGTGATATATTAATAGCAAAACTATCTAATTTCTTAGACATTGCTGCTACTTGTGAAGCTAAAATAGAAAATGTTTCTTTATCATGAATACTTGCCATTCTTTGAGGATTAATCCTTTCAGAAGGCCATTGAAAATTATTGTTAGCCATTTCTTCAATTAAAGTGTAAGCTTCTTCAAATGATTTAGACATTAAAGAACCTCCAGCAGCAACATCAATAATTGATTTTAAAGATCCAATTAATCCATTATAAAATGTTTGAATAATTAACCAATCAGGTAAAGCATGATGAGGAAATTTTCTTAATAGTTCTTTAAATCTTTCCCAAGTTTCATATATTGTCTCCCGTCAAATTGACTAAATGAAGTAATATCATTTCTTAATTTAGCAGTTTTAGAAGGAGGAAAATATTTAGCAAGGAATTTTTGTGCCATTTAAACCCATGTTTTAATAGAACCTGTTGCTAATGAGTTCAGCCACATCTTTGCTTTATCTCTTAAAGAAAAAGGAAAGAGTCTAAGCCTAATAGCATCATCAGAAACAATGTTATATTTAAAGGTAGCACAAAGTTCTAAAAAACTAGCAAGGTGTAAATTTGGATCCTTATTTGGTGTTCCAATAAAATTGATTGTTTTGAGCCATTTGAATAATAAAAGGTTTAAGCTCAAAAGAATTAGCATCTACAATGGGTATTTGAATACTACTATGAAGTTCATCAACTGTAGGGTTAGCATAATCCCTTAATGGTTTATAAATATTTTGATCATTAATTTCATTTGGATTTTGTAAATTGTTATGTAAATTAGTTATTTCTTGAAATTTTTGAATTTGTTTTTCTTTTTTAATTCTTCTAACAGTTTTTTCTAATTTATAATCTAAAGGTAATAATCCTTCAGATCTAGAACTACGCATAAAAAGTCAATTAGCAAGAATTAAAATAAATATTATTATTATATATATGTTTTTTTGTTTTTTTTATAATAAAGAAAAATGAATAAAATAAAAATACTTAAAATCTAAAAGTTTGCCTCTGCTCTCCCCGGCAACGGTGCCAAAAACTTGACCGATATAAATATATGCGTACTAAAATCTTCTTCCCCGGCAACGGTGCTAAAAACTTGACCCGAAGTCCTCTGAAGATCAACATACTAATTAATGCTTTCAAAAATATATGTTATAATCAATAATAGCGGCTAGTGTATGTAAATATAATTTTATGGAGAATATTTACACACTAGGGGTTCTACGCAAGTATATGTATCGTTTCAAGTAATATAGGGCTTTGAAACAAAGACCCCAGTATCGTTCCCACGAGGAGAGAGTTATAGATCTTTCAATATTTTTATTTTAAAGTATTTCTTTTATAATCAAAAATAAAATATCTTTAATTTACTATATGCAATAATAAAGCAGAAATAAAATAATAGATGTAAATAGCAATAAGAAAGCAACTTTCTCCCTTTCAATTAATCGAAGATTTTCTAAGATAATGATAAGATTTTAGTCTGTCACTCTAAAAACTTATCAATTCTACGCCCAACATATAACATCTTCCTATTTATTTGCACTTCACCTTGAATAACTCGCACAAGGCCTTTGACAACCCAAGGATTCATGTGATATCTACAAGTTAAGAATTCATCTCCTTCTAGATCTCAAAACTCTTCAACAGGTTTTAACAATTTAAATGGCCAATTTAAATAGTAAATTAAGAACCGATATTAATATCATCACAATGTTTTGAAATATATGATTTTTAATTCTCCGACAAATTTTTTATTATCTTATTTATCTTTTCATAATTGAAAGGAGAAAGTAAAGTAACTACTCAGAACACATTGAAATTAAATAACAAAACATAATACATAAACTTTGAATCAAAATAAAAATACTTATCTTAGATGTTTCTCCTACTGAACTTCTGATTCCTACTGACTCCACAGCGTAATGAACTACAGATGCACCAACTCTTTCAAACTCTAAATACAAACTCTAAAATAAACTTACTAATTAATGAAGGAAAGTAAAAGATGACCCTAATATGATCTCTCTAATTCTCTCTCTAGGTTAGACTCTAGATAAGGGGGTAGATGGGGCGTTTTTCTCTGAAGGAATACCCTCCTATTTATAGGCTTCAAGGGTTGCCTCAAGGCACCTCTTCAAAATGTGTCCACATTCAATGAATCTTCTAGAAGGTGTGTCTGGCGCCTAGGCGCCGGAATCTGGTGCCTAGGCACCAGAACCGCGTCCAGTTCTTCACACCTCTTCACTTTGGATCGCACCTCTTCGCGATTAAAACCGTTTTGAGGCATCCAAATACATTGCATCACATGTCATATAAACCAGGAACAACTGCCAGTCTTCTAGAAGGTCCAATAACCGCTCACACCATCAAAATAACAGCCCAAAAGTCATCAAAAACTTAACAGCTTTCTGTATCGAGCTGGAGCTTAGGCGACGGACTCTGGCGCCTAGGCGCCAGGCCAGTAATTTCCAAAATTTTGTATTTTGGCTCTATTTTTGCTCCTTTTTGCTTCTTTTTGCTCCTTTTTCATATTTTTCTCCTTCTTGAACATTTTTGTATCACCTACATCCAAAAACACAAAAATATATTTCATTAAAGCATAATATCCTTTAATTTTAATAAAAATCATGGCATAAAAATAAGTATTTTTTTCTTGGATCAGAATGCAACGCAAATGAAATGGGGCAAAACGGAGCTGAAACGGAGCCAAACTGAGTGAAATGATGGAGCTGCGTAGTCTGCTTGCCGACGGCACCATTAACGGCGCCAAAGGCGAGATTTTCCCTAGAAGACTGAAAAATGTCAGAAAAGCTCGCCGACAGCGCCCTCGAGCTCGCTGCCAGCGTCCGGGACGACTATGAACCGACGTTTGGCGGTTATGAGCCATAATTCATCGTATTTAGATGCTTTTTCAAAGGGGTGCTTAAGGGAACTCTTAGAAATTCATCCATACTCTTTAAATTAGTGATTTTAGGTTAAAACGTGAAGAGGAAGGTTAGAAAAAAGAGAGGAATATTAGGAAAAACTTGGAGAACGTTTAGGGATCTTAGATTATGAGTAAAAATGTAGATTTCTACCATTTTGGAGAGATTGGAAAGGCGATTTTGAGAGAATTTGTATGGGATTGCACTAGCATTGTATGGATCGACGGGAGACTTTGTGGGAGAGATCTTCATATTTTTTTCAAAGGGAAAAAGTTAAATACTGTTCTTCATTATCTTATGATTTTATAAACACTTATTTAGTGGATTTGCTTTGGTTAAATAAAGTTTCTGTTTTGTTTTCTTCGTACTTTGTGATGTATCTCTCTTACTGTTTCATCTTCTTTGAAAATAGTGGCAAGAGAAGATTATGCCATTCTTTTCCTTTTACTTTTCTTTTGTAATGAGTAGAATTCATGTGTAGGATGTTGAGATACATGCTAGAAGAAGTTTTATATATAAATGTGATGGTTTTTACTTGCACTTCATTTACATTGCAATTAAGGCCTGTTGTAATGTTAAAATTCATTGTGAAAATATACGATCTGAGAGGGTTATGCTTCCTACAACTAAGTACGAACCACATTCAAATTCCATGGATGGAGAAGTTCATGGGGATTGAATGCAAATAAATAGGGAAATATAATTATTGGAAGTAGAAGTGGAGATTTTAGAGTGACAGACTAAAATTCCCAATTCGGTCTTATTGTTTGAGTACTGAAGAAAAGATATTAGCCCTCAGGCGAGGGGAATGTGGGTGCTTCGAAGTGAGAGCCGGTATCCTCCCAGCCTAGCCACAGATTCAGTAAACAAGCATAGGATTAGTCAATGTTCTTTATGCCTGGACCAAAGGGTAAAGAATAGGATTGGTCCTATTTGGCACATACATTATTTAATGCATCTCATTCCTATACATTATCCATTTCGTTACATAAGAAAAGTAGTTTGTAGTATCTCAAAATTCTCCAAACCAATTCATCCAAAAGAGCTATCTTTAGAATTAATATTTGCATTTAGTTATAGTTACTATCTTTACATTTAACACTTGCATTTAGAAGTAGTTGTTAGATAAAACATCATTTTAATCGACTATTGACCTCATTTTTGATGAGGTGTTCTCTTCCCTCTTTAGTGTTTAGGATCTAGCCTTAGGCTTTTCCTTTGACTATCTTGGAGGACTAGAATTGGGACCCATCCCTTAGAAATTTGAACCACTTCTTGCCTCCCTGCAAACCCCACAAGCTTGATTGTAGACCCCTAATCACCGTGAGGGTTGAAATCAAATGTGAAGGTTTAAAGGATGAGTTCCCTGTAGGACTCTTTGGCCTTAGGACCACCCTGGGTGGCTTGGTCTGGTGAGGGTTGACTTACACACTCACTACACGCATACTCTACACTCTCACACACACAATCCAAATCCTAAAACCACACCCATACCCAACTTGACTCCTTGACTCATGTAGGTAATTCATATGGATGGACCTTAACCCCTAAGCCCCTGGTTAAGAGGGTTAGAAACAACATAGTGAATGCCTCAAATGAGTCCTCCCATGGCTCATATAGGCTTAATATGGCTTCATGGCTCAATCAAAGTGACTCCATTCCACTCATATTTGATCAATCTTCATTATTCCAAAATTTTAATTTTTGGCCTCGGGGACCCTACACCCACCAAACCTACAAAAAGCCCTTAGAATTGCCCAAATCCTCCAAAATTTCCAAATCACCCAAAATTCCTCAAAATTAACCTTGAACATTTCCTCACCAATCAAATTGATCATTCATAGCCAAAAATACCAAAAATTCCAAAAATACCTCCCAATACCCTCCAAATACCCAAAATGCCCCTCTTAGCAAAAAAATCAAAAAATTCAGAAAATTCCCAGAAAATTCCAGAAAATCCCAAATATTCTCAATTTCATTTTGTCCAACTACACCATGGGGTAATTTTGTCAATTTACCCCACGTTTACCAAAACCCCCAATTTAGCACATTCTTAACCCAAGTGAACCCAATGTCAAACCAAATCTATCCAATTGACCCCAATTTTGGTCCAATTCAATTCTAAACTTGAATTTAATATTCACAATATCAATCTAGACCAAATCCAAGTCCAATTTGATTGACATTTGAATCCAATTTCACTTTTGACCTTAAAGCCCAATTTGGACCCATGACCCAAACTTAGCCCAAACCAAACCAATTCAACTCCAATTGACCCCAAACCTTTTCTAAACCTTCCCTAACATCCCCAAAAACAAAACACTAACATAATTTGTCCAAAATTTGGACCCAAACCCCACTCAAATTCAATCCAAAACCAAAAAGCCCAATTTTGACCTAAACCCAAACCTAACCCAAATAAGCCCAAGCCCCAAAACCAAAACCCAACCAAAGTTAAAACCTCTTTGAAACACTCCCATAAACATTTCCCAACATTAATTTTACATCAATTTCAACCTTAGCCCAACATTGGCCCAAATTAGCCCAATTTGACCTACATTGGCCCATTTACCAAATGAACTTAAATTCAACCTAATGCAAACCCAAACCACCTCAAATTCATTTCAAATCACTCATGAAACATCCCTAAACCAAACCCAACAATTATTTAGCCCAAACTTCTACAAAATTCCCATCCATGAATTCATTCTTAAACCTAAAGGCTCATTCCCTTAAGCCTTCCTAAAAGCCCATCCAAAGCAAGTTCAAATGCCCAAAATCCATCTTAAAGCCCACATGACAATCCTCTATCATCATCCATTTGATTTAAAAAACTTCCTAAGTTCTAAAATCCATCACCAAATAAACCCAAATCAAGCCTTATGACAATCCTCCTTAAATCCATGAAAAATTCCAACACCCTTTTTTCATGAAGTTGACTTAGCTTTTCCCAAGCCAAAGGTGAGCCATGAAGCCATGCATGAGCCACATGGGAGCCATGAAAGCCTTGGACACCTCACCATACCCAAGATGGCAAGAGGAGGAGGCCCTTTCCATATTCCCTTAAGGGGATTAGCCACTTCCATGACTCCACTAAATCTTGCTTAAACTTAATTGTACTTGGATGGTGACCCTTCCCCACTAATTAAGCCGACCTAAACCACTTTATCTTCAACCCAAACTAGCCATGGGAAGGTGCACCTAGCCCAATCCATGCATTTGACCAAACTTAGCCAAAATACACCCTTACCCCATTCTACTTTGATTCAAACACTTTACACATGGCAAAGCTCAATTGCTCGCACAAACCTCCAGCCCCGACCCACCCGAACTCGAGGGTGACCCTTGCCTGCCTGCCAGCCGCCTGGATCGCCGGAAAACACCATGGCCGAGACCTTGGGAGGAGCCAAATTTTGGAATTCCACCTTGCTGAGCTGCCTCACTCTAAATGGCCATTGCAGCTGTTCTTCTCCTCACCAGAACAGCTGATCCCAAGCCCTAACTCCCCCTGGGAGGCCCTCCAGCCATGCTTATTTAAACACCACCTCCTCTCGGCTAAGAGAGGTGCTGAACCAAATCACACAGAAACTCTGCCAAAATCATTCCAGACTCTTCCCCACACCTGGAGAACTTGATCTCCACTGAAATCCCCCTGCCATTTCCTCTCTGTGAGCTCAATTTCAGAGTTGAAATTCAAGCCCAAAACCAGGACACTTCATCATAGTGAGCCAATCTCCAAATTGATTGGTCCTACACCTTCACCAGACCAAGAGTAGAAGTTCCCCAGTGAAAGCCCCCTCTCCAGGCCACCCAGTCGCTCCAGCCTCCAAGCTTTGTGATCGGCTGTGGTCGAAATCATACCTAGACAATTCACCAGGCCAAGGGACTTCATCTGGAGCTTGCTTGGACCCAATCGAACGTGACACAACTCTCAAATCGAAGCTTCACTTCTCTGAGCAAAGGTATGAGCTCTCTCTTCTTCCCGAGCTTCTGAACATTCTCCATTTCAAATGCCATTATTTTAATGCATGTTCACCGTATGGATGTTTTCGTCTCTTCAAGACGAATCCATAGAGCATAAGAACACGAAAATCCATTGAGAATCAAGTGAGAAATTAGGGTTCGAAGGTCAACGGTCACGGGTTCGTACCAGTCGTAGACGATGACTGGGAACCGTTGGATCGCACGTGTATCGGATGGACGGCTCAGATCGCGTCGGACCAGAAGGTGTTACGTGAAAGGCGGGTCCCGGGACGGCTGAGTCAGATGGCGGTGCCGAATCAGGAGACGACGCGTGGAGCTTCGGAGCTGCCGAGGTTGACGCGGCGCCGCGTGGATAAGTAGATAAATAAGCTATTTTTCTATTTATTTAATTACCAGAACTTCAAAAATCCATAACTTTGTGTAGAAAAATCCTAAAAATAAAATAAAAATACCCTCTTGCTCAGTGAGTAGAGGAGAATAATGTGGAAAAGAAATCAAGTAATTTCATTAAGTATTTTATTTTTAATGATTTATTTACTCTCTGCATTGTTTTAATTCTCCATGCATATAGGAAATTCACCATGGCATGAGACCATAGGGCTTTTGAAGCTCTGAACTTGAGAACATTCCCTGAATTTTCCAAGGTCAGAGGTCATCCCTATGAGAAGTTATTGATTTTTCAAATTCATGTTACTGTTTTGAGTATTTTAATTCCAATAATTAGGAAGTTGAGAAATAAATTCTAGGAAAATTTGGTGATGTTGCCTGTGACTAGAGGGACCTAGGAAAATTAAGTTTTGAGTTAGTTCACTTTGAACAACCCTAATTGGCCTAAATACCCAAAATTGAACTTTAATTAGTTAGGGTTAACCATTCATCAAATTAACTTAAAAATAATTCTCCACTGTCCTCTAGGGATAGGATAACACCACATAAAAATTTGAAACCAATTGGACTTGATTAACCCCACCAAATGGGTTGATTAAGCCTCTTAAGCAAAATGGATAAAATTAAACTTTAAAAATTCATAACTCACAAAATACTTTTAAAAAATTCACAAGAATGGTTTTGGAGCCTCTCTGATATCAGAGGAACTTAGGAAAATTAAAATTGTAATTTTTTAAAAAAGTTAACTTTTATCATTATTTTAATATTTTTAATAATTAAAAAATAATAAAAATCATAAAAATATTAAAAATCACCAAAATGTCACATTTTGAATTCTAATCACTTAGGAACAAACCAAATATTTTCCTTAAGTCCCTAGGATAAGATATTGAATTTTAAAGGCTTAATGTAATTTTTAATATTAAAAAATGTATTTTCCAACCTTCCCACCAAAATAATTCTAAGAAATCAAAGAAAAATCAGAAAAGTATAAAATTTATTTCTCTAGACTCCTTGAGATCAGAGAGATTTAAGAAAAAATATAAAAATCCAATTTTCAACTTTAATTTTATTTTAAAATTAATTAATGCTCCAAAACTAAAAATAATTCTAATAAATAAAATATAATTAAAAAAATTACCAAAATTAGTGAAAATGGTCCTCTGGTCATTAGGAGTGCCCCATAATTTTGTTAAGGATAGAAAAATTCCCTTGATCATCTTATTGAATTTTCCTTGGAAATCCCTATTTTCTACAAAAAATAATTATATAACTAAATTAAATACAGAAAAATCACATTTTTCTCCTCTAATGTCTTAATTTACATGTGAGTGAAGCCACATAAAAATTTCAAATTCATTTAAGCTCAATTTAGTGAGTTATGGAATTATTAAGCTTGAAGGGCAAAATGGTAATTAAAATTTTAACCCTTAATTAAAACTTTAGGCTTAATAAAATGAGAGAGTAAAATATTTGATCCTAATCTGATTTGGATGATTGAAATTTAAATAATTAAAGGATAGAGACCCATCAATCATTTTTTAAGATTAATTAGAGTAAACTTTAATCATTTAATTAATGAAATTTGGAAGATTAATAAAAATTGAAATTATTAAAATAGGGATATTATTAAGGAGACATTCATTCTTTAATTTAAGAATCCCTAAATTAATCACTTCAATAATATTTAATTCCCAATTAAAATGATAATCCAAACTCAAGATTTAAAATACTAAAAGACTTAATCATTAAATTAAATTATAATTAAAACATTTAAACTAAATCCTTCCAAAATTTCAATTAAATTAATACTTTAACAATTAAATTAAATCATCTTTAAAACATAAAAAAATAAAATATTAAATTAAAATTAAAATAAAATAAAAATAAAATAAAATAAAATAAAATAAAATAAAATTAAATTAAATTAAAACATATTAAATTAAATTAAATAAAATAAAAAATAATAAAATCAAATTAAAATAAAATTTAAATTAAATTTAAATTAAATTAAATTAAATTAAATTGAATTAAATATAACATCACCTAAGACATAAAGAATTCAAAATAGGTCTAAAAACAACTTGAACACTATTCCAAACTTAAACCCATTAATTAAAATTAAATTAAATCACAAAAACATCAATTTGCCCTCAAAGCTCTTGTTGTCATAACTCCTAAACGGAGTATTAAGTGAAGTGTTACATCACTTATAGGATATTCAAATGTCCTAGTTCACTGAGCAAAAGAACAAAACTTAATTAAACCTCGGATGATTAATTCACTCGATTAACTAAATCCGTTTGGACTTAGAATATTCCAAAGAATATTGAAAAGATGTTTAAGATTCATCTTAAACACTTCCTCAATATGACGGGGTGTTTTATAAGAACAATTGAACTTAATTATTCTTTGGTGCAGAAAATCATCCCTAAACAGAATTGAAAACCTAGACGTCATAGGAATGACTAGCCATAGGACTAGGATCTTAGTAGAAAACCAGAAACCTTGCCCTTAGCTTTACCTAGGTAATTGCTATAAATACTTAAATGCTCTAACATGTGTTTCAAGTGCAGCTTGGGATGACGGGAAGACCCTCCAGGTATGCTTTTATTTTATTGCAATTTTCCTTCTCGCAATTTAATTAATCGCATTGCATTTTCTTTTCTTGCATGATAAACAACTGTTGCATGAAAACCAAAACCTTTAGGATAGTCCCTAAACTGAAAGCAAAATTAAATTAAAAATCATTACAAGATAAAATTCACCGCCACAACATTTCAAAATATAAAACAACTCAAAATTTAATCACGAAACGAACACAAAACTACAATTGCAACTAAATTAAAACGTCTCGTTGAATGATCGGGAATACCTCGGATGATGTAACCCACGTGTTGCTAACGGGATTTACCACGGTCTAAATGAAGGTGTGGAACTCATTCAGTTGAGTTTAGCAAATTCATTTGGACTAAGTGAATTTGATGAAAATAACGGTGCCGGGATGACGGAACCGTGGGATCTTAATCGGTTCTGTTTAAACAACTTTAAGATTTGTTTTAATTAAAATATTAAAAACACTTGGATTTTAAGATTTTCTCTAAACCAAAACACTTCTCTTATCTCCTGATTTATGACTTCTAAAACTAAACCTCTGTAACAACAAGGAGCTCGGAGCATGGTGGGCAGCACGGCCATCGTCATCAGCAAAACTCGGATCTACTTCAGCAAAACTTTCTTAGAATTAAATAACCAAGCCATAGGATTTCGAGGTAGTTTGCCTAGTGTAACATAAATCCTCAACTTTTTGTTAGGCATTTGCATAATCATATTATGTAAATTAAGCCCTAACTGGTTTTAGGATTCCGAGGTCGTTGTTTGGTACGACATAAACCCTCACATCTTCGAGGTACGTTTGTATGATCATGTCTAAAATTGATAAGATTGAGATATCAGATAATATTAGGATTTTCCCAAATCTAAGCCAAACAATAGGATAGTTTGGGAAGTTGCCAAGATTCTTCTTGGATCCTCAGCTTCTCTTACTTCTCTTCCTTTGGATTCTCTAAAATAAATTGTTCCAAATTTTGAGTCATTCCCTTTTGAATTTCCAAAAATCCAATCCTTTGATAACCTTAAACTTTGAAATTCTTGAGAGCAAAACCACTGATCATTATCGAGAGTTTTCTTAAGTGATTCACTTCATTTAAGATGTAATTAACTATAGGGGCTTGCCCTTATAGGGAACTTTAAGAACCTGAGTAATATAAACCCTGCTTAATTCATTTATATTAAGTATGGGAACTTGTCGGCTTATAAAATTGGTTCGCAGATCAAACAGATGTCACAGATCTTCTAGTTTATTTAATCGAGCCCCATTATCAAGCAGTGTGTCTATTCTTCGGGATAGATACACGGTTTGTGGTGTGGTGCTCGTTTATATAAACTATTCTGGATGTGAGATCGGTTTGATTTCATATCTTAAAATTTTCAAACTTAAAAATTACTTTCAAAATCAAATGCTACTTTCTAAATTATATATATATATTTAAATTATATTTAAAACCTAAAAATATGCCGACAACTTCTGGCGACTCCGCTGGGGATAAGTTCCTCTCTCCATTTTAATCAGATGGTTTTGCTTTCATAAATCGATAGTGAGCCCATGCCCCTAGTGGACCAAACTACCATTCTTCCGTTGGAATACCCCGTTCATTTCTGTCTTGAACGAGTATAGCCAACTCCTCTCGGATTTAGGAGCCACTGTTTAGACACCCCTAAGCGGAGAGGTTCCGAGATCCTTTTACCTCTTTTCTGAGGTGGGGTGGACCCCCAATATGTGTTAGTTTAGGAGCGGTTGATCGCTGAAAAATTTATTAAGAAATTCATACCTATTTTTGATAAAATTGCACTTTAAAGAAGGGTATTTTCTTTATTTTATTGCAGGAATGAATAATTTAGGTGATAAAAGCAAAAATCATAAAAAGGAGCGAATTTGGAGCAAAATCATGCAATTTGTACTGAGTCGCCGACGGCGAGATCGAGCCCGCCGACGGCGAGGTTACAAGAAGAAAATTTTGAAGAATTTATAACTGTCTCGCTGACAGTGAGCCCGAGCCCGCTGACAGCGAGATAGAGCGGTTTGAAGATCTTCTAGAAGCCTCGCCGACAGCGAGGTAGTTCGTCGCCGACGGCGAGGTAGTTCAAATGGCACAGATACATTGAACATGGACACTTTTTGAAGAGATGCTTACACACCTCTTGGTCCTTTTCTTACCTCTATATATAGAGGCCGAAAATCAGTCTTTTGTATGTTAGTTTTGTGCAGTCTTTTGTGTTCTAAGTGCAATCTTTTAGTCTTTTGTGAGTTCTAAGTGTAATTTGTGTGCAGTAGTGTGTCTTTAGTGAGTCTTTTAGTAAGTTTAGTGAGTAATTAGTGAGTCGTGCTGTATCTTGGAAGGAAGAGTCAAAGGAACTACGAGGAGTCCGTTTGGGGATAAATCGAGGTAAGTATTTGTATTTATTGTTTTTAACTTTAAATGAAATCCATGCTTAGTTTAGTTCCCATGCATTCCGAGTAGTTTATTAGTCTTTCTCCCTGTTTATGAAATTAAGTGACTTGATGAAATTAAAATAGAGATACTTATATATATTAATAAATTGTGATAATTTTTACTTAAAACTTAATTTACTTTCAAACTGGCCATTTGAATTGTTAAAATACGTTGGTTATCAACTATAGTAAAAATTACATCTGATATTCGGGGAATTCAAAAGCCTTGGAAGGAGGGTGCAAATAAATAGGAAATAATATCATCGGGCGTAGAATTGAGTATTTTAGTGTGACGGACTAAAATATTCAATTCGGTCCTATTGTTTGAGAGCCGAAGTGTAGATGTTAGCCCTCGGGCGAGGGGAACGTGGGAGCTCGAAGTGGCAGTCGGTATCCTCCCAGCCTTAGCCGCAGATTCGCAATCAAACATAGGATTAGTCAATATTCTTTACACCTGACCAAAGGGTAAAGAATAGGAATGCTCCTATTTGTCACAATACCTTAAAATTATCTCGTTTAAATTCATTAATCACTTAAATTTCTAAACAAGGGGAAAGATACTTTTTCCGAATAGTTAAGACTTATTTAGCAATTAGTTTAATTTCCCGCACTTTCAATACGTATTAATTTTCTACTTAGTTAAGTTACCTAATTAAAATATTTAGTTTACTTTATTGCGCTCAAATTTAGAAGTCCAAATTTTCGTATACTATTTTAAAAATTATTATTATTATTTTAAATTAGTAGTTATTTAATTTTCTCTTTCCCTGTGGGATCGATAACCAGGACTCCACTAGAGTCCTGTATTACTTGATACGATACGTATACTTGCGTAGCATCCACAACATAAACAATTACAATTCTATAACATATAAATAGCGGGGTCAAGTTTTTGGCGTCGTTGCAATTAAATTAAAAATATCATAATATAAAATTGTGGGTCAAGTTTTTGGCGCCGTTGCCGGGGAAAGTAAGGAAAATTTACTAAAGTAACGGACTATTTTAAAATAATCATAATAAATAAATTAATATCTATTCTGAAATTGTATGCGCAAATTTGGAAACGAAAATTTAATACCTTACGATTCTGAATTAGAGCGTACAATTAAAAGAATTAGAAAACAAAAGAAACAAATTATTAATTTAACAAAAATGGCGAATATTCCCGAAATTCAAAATATGAACCAACAAAGACCATTAAGAGATTATGCCAACCCTACATCGGATGAAATTCATTTAACTATTCAAAACCCCGATGTAGCTGCTAATTCATTTGAACTTAAACCTCGCAATTATCCAAATGGTACAAAACAATCAATTTAGTGGTTCACCTACCGAAGATCCTAACTTACATCTTGCTAGTTTTCTAGAACTTTGTGCTACTTTTAAATATCAAGGAGTATCTGACGATGCTATAAGACTTAGACTTTTTCCTTTTTCATTAAGGGATAAAGCTAAAATGTGGTTGAATTCGTTACCACCTGGATCTATTAAAACTTGGGGAGAATTATCACAAAAATTTCTATCCAAATATTTTCCACCATCTAAAACTGCTAAGTTTAGAAATGATATAACTTCTTTTTATCGATTAGATGGAGAATCAATATATGAAGCTTGGGAGAGATTTAAGGAACTTCTTAGGAAATGCCCACATCATGCGCTACTAGATTGGTCGATTATTAAAACCTTTTATAATGGATTAGTAGGATCTTTAAGATCAATCATCTATGCTCATTGCTTGGAGGTTCATTAATGTCTAAACCATTTGATGAAGCTTATGCACTAATCGAAGAAATGGCAACAAATAATTTCCAATGGCCTCGCTGAAAGAGTAAATCCTAAAAAGATAGCCAGCATTCATGAAAACGATGCAATATCTATGTTAGCTTCTCAAATTGCTCGCTATATCTAAGAAGTTAGATCATTTTGGAATGAACTACTCTCCTATTTTAGAAGAAAACTCATCCGGACAAATCATAGAATCTCAAACTAATTATGAAACTTTAAATGCTCTTAATAATAGAACTAATAACCCTTATTCAAACTTTTATAATCCCAGTTGGAAAACTCATCCAAATTTTAATTGGAATAACACATCTAATCAACAATGGATGAATCAACCTAATCAAGCAAATCCAAACTATAAACCTAATTACCCACCTGGATTTAATAACAATAACCCTCAATTCAAGGATAAAAAATTATCCATGGATGAATTAATTTTGAATATGGGTCATCAGCTACAAAATCAAGGAAATCAACTACAAATTCAAGGAAATCAATTACAAATTCAAGGAACATCTATTAAAAATATCGAAACACAACTTGGACATATTACTACCGCGCTAAATAATAGAATACCCGGAACTTTTCCTAGTAATGTGGAAATAAATCCTAAAGATCAAGGAAAAGAACAAATTAAAGCAATACAACTAAGGAGTGGAAAAGAATTAGAACCTCAAATTCAAAAAGAACTTGAAAGCCAAAAAGAGGAAGTGGAAATTGAAAAGGAAACAATTCAACAAGATTCAAACTTGGAACATCCTTTAATACCTATGAAAATTTCTGTTGAAAAACCTCCACCACCATTTCCTCAACGACTAGCTCAACATAAAAAAGATAAACAATTTGCTAAATTCCTTGAAATATTAAAGAAATTAACAATTAATATACCTTTTGTTGAAGCTTTAGATCAGATGCCATATTATGTAAAATTTATGAAAGATATTCTAAATAAGAAAAGAAAATTCACTGATAATGAAACCGTCGCACTTAGTGAAGAGTGTAGTGCTATTATTCAGAAGAAGCTTCCTGAAAAATTGAAAGATCCTGGTAGTTTCACTATACCCTGCGCTATAGGAGAAAAATTTTATGGAAAAGCTTTGTGTGACTTAGGAGCAAGCATCAATCTAATGCCTCTATCGATTTTTAAGAGATTAGGATTAGGAAAAATTACACCTACTTCAGTAACCCTTCAATTAGTTGATCGTTCGGTTACCTATCCTAAGGGAGTTATTGAAG
Organism: Papilionanthe hookeriana x Papilionanthe teres; assembly: GCA_022702705.1. NCBI lineage: Eukaryota > Viridiplantae > Streptophyta > Magnoliopsida > Asparagales > Orchidaceae > Papilionanthe > Papilionanthe hookeriana x Papilionanthe teres. The sequence continues at coordinate 21,739,799 of CM040426.1, forward strand.
ATGTGTTAGTAAAGGTGGATAAATTTATCTTCCCAGTAGATTTTATTGTTTTAGATATGGAGGAAGATAAAGAAATTCCTATCATTTTAGGAAGACCATTGTTGACCTCATTTTTGATGAGGTCTTCTCTTCTTCTCTTTAGTACTTAGGATCTAGCCTTAGGCTTTTCCTTTGACTATCCTAGAGGATTAGAATTGGGACCCACCACTTAGAAATTCAAACCACTTCTTAACTCCCTGCAAACTCCACAAAATTGATTGTAGACCCCTAATCACCTAGAGGGTTGACATTAAATGTGGAAGTTTAAAGGATGAGTTCCTATAGGATTCTTTGGCCTTAGGATTGTCTTGGGTGGCCTGGTCTGGTGAAGGGTTGACTTACACACACACTACACCTATACACTACACTTTCACACACCTCCTAAGACCACACCCATACCTAACTTGACCTCCTGACTCATGTAGGTGATTCACATGGATGGTCCTTAACCCCTAAGCCCCGGCTAAGAGGGTTAGAACAACATAGCTGAATGCCTCAAATGAGTCCCTTCGTGGCTCATATGGGCTTGATGTGACTTCATGGCTCAACCAAAATGATTTTATTCCACTTATGTTCACCCAATCTTCATTTTTCCAAATTTTCAATTTTTGACCCCCGGGACCCTACACCCTCCTAACCTACCAAATGCCCTTGAAACTACCCAAAATTTCCAAAATCACCTAAATTACCCAAAATTCCCCAAAATCAATCCCAAACATTTCCACATTACTCAAATTGATCATCCATACCCAAAAATACCAAAAATTCCAAAAATACCTACCAATACCCTCCAAATACCCAAAATACCCCTCTTGACCCAAAAATCCAAAAATTCAGAAAATTCCCAGAAAATTCCAGAAAATCCCAAATATTCCCAATTTCATTTTGTTCAACTACAACATGGGCCAATTTTGTCAATTTACCCTACTTTTGTCAAAACCCCCAATTTGACCCATTTTAACCCTAAGTGAACCCAATGTCAAACCAAACCTACCCAATTGACCCAAATTCTGGTCCAATTCAATTCTAAACTTCAATTCAACATTATCAACACCAATTTAGACCAAATCCAAGTCCAATTTGATTGACATTTGGATCCAATTTCACTTTTGGCCTTAAAGCCCAATTTGGGCCCATGACCCAAACCTAACCCAAACTCACCCAATTCAACTCCAATTAACCCCAAATCTTTTCTAAATCTTCCTTAACATTCCCACAAGCAAAACACTAACATGATTTGCCCAAAATTTAGACCCAAACCCCACTCAAATTCAACCCAAAGCTAAAAGGCCCAATTTTGACCTAAACCCAAACTTAACCCAAATGAGCCCAAATCCCAAAATCAAAACCTAACCAAAGCCAAAACCTCTTTGAAACACTCCCATAAACATTTCTCAACATTAATTTTACATCAATTTTAACTTTAGCCCAACTTTGGCCCATGGTAACCCATTTTGGCCCACCTTAGCCTCTTTACCAAAAGGCCCATATCCAACCCAATTCAAACCCAAATCACCTCAAATTTGTTTCAAACCACTCATGACACATCCCTAAGCCAAATTCAAGAATTATTTGGCCCAACCACTTTACAAAATATCCATCCATAAATTCAATTTTAAACTAAAAGGCCCATTCCTTAAATCATTTTAAAAACCCATTTTTACCACATCCAAAGGCCCAAAATTGGTCCCAAAGCCCATATGACATTTCCCCTCATCATACTTTCAATTAAACTCAATACCTAAGTCCTAAATTCATCATCAAATCATCCCAAATCAAGCCTTATCCAAGTTCTCATTAAATTATCAAAAAAATCCCAAAACCCATTTTCATGAAATTGACCAAGCCTTTCCCCAAGCCAAAGGTGAGCCATGAAGCCATGCATGAGCCACATGTGAGCCATGAGAGCCTTGGACACTCCACCATGCCATATTGGGTAAGAAGAGGGAGGGCTTTCCTTAATCCCTAAAGCTCATTAGCCTTAATCATGATTCACCTAAACTTAAATTTAATCCAAATATATTTGGATGGAGACTTCTCCATGCCAAACCAGCTGATCCCTTTGATCCCCCACAGCACCCAAAGCCACCTCGAAGGGTGCACCAAGCCCAAATGGGTGAATTGACCCATTTAGACTCAAAACTAGCCATGCCCCATTCTACTTTGGATCAAAGCCTTTACACATGGCAATTGCCAATTGCTTGCACCAAGCCCCAGCCCTGACCCACCTGACCTTGAGGGTGACCCATGCCTGGCCGGCCAGCCACCACAGCTGCCGGAAACCACCAGGCCGAGAGCTCACATGTGAGCCCAAACATGGAATTCTCACCTGCTGAGCTGCCTCATGCCCAATGGCCACCATGGCTGTTCTTCACATGCCAAGAGCAGCTGATCCTAGCCCTCAACTCCCCCTGGCAAGCCCTCCAGCCATGCCTATTTAAACCCCTCACCCTCTCGGCCAAAGGAGGTGCTGAACCAAACCTTAAGGAAACTCTGCCAAAATCACTCCAGATCACTCTCCACACATAGAGCACTTGATCCCCACTGAATTCCAGCCCCAATTCCCTCCAGCTGAGCCCAATTTTGAGCTCAAACTTCAGCCCAAAAACCAGGACACTTCTTCACAGTGAGCCAATCCCCAAATTGATTGGTCCTACACCTTCACTGGACCAAGAGGAGAAGTTTCCCACTGAAAGCCCCATCTCCAGGCCACCCAGTTGCTCCAGCCTCCAAGCTTTGTGATCGGCTGTGGTCACTTTCATAGCTAGACAATTCACCAGGCCAAGGGACTTCATCTGGAGCTTGCTTGGACCCAATCGAAGGTGACACAACTCTCAGATCGAAGCTTCACTTCTCTGAGCAAAGGTATGAACTCCCTCTTCTGCCCGAGCTTCAGTCAATTCTCCATTTTGATTGGCTTGATTTCATAGCATGTTCACCGTATGGATGTGTTCGTCTCTTCAAAATGAATCCATAGAGCATAAGAACACGGAAATCCGTTGAGAATCGAGAGAGTTCTTATGGTTAGAGTGTGGACGGTCACGGGATCGCACCAGTCGTAGACGATGACAAGGAACCGTCGGATCGCGCGTGTATCGGATGGACGGCTTGGATTGTGTCGGACCGGCAGATGGTACGTGAACCGCGGGGCCCCGGACAGCCGAGTCAGATGGCGGCGCCGAACCAGGGAGCGATGCGTGTCGATTCGGAGCCGCCGAGGTTGAGTCAGCGCCTCGTGGATAAGTAGATAAATAGGGTATTTTCTGATTTATTTAAATACCAGAACTTCAAAAATCCATATCTTTGTGTAGAAAAATCACAAAAATAAATAAAAATACCCTCTTGCTCAGTGAACAGAGGAGAATAACGTGGAAAAGAAATTAATTAATTTTGTCCAGTATTTTATTTTTAATTAATTATTTACTCCCTGCATTGTTTTAATTCTCCATGCATTCATACAATTCACCATGGCATGAGACCATAGGGCTTTTGAAGCCTCCGAACTCGGGAACATTCCCTGAATTTTCCAAGGTCGAGGCCATCTCCGTGAAAAGTTATTGATTTTTCAAATGCATGTGGCTCGTTTTGAGTATTTTAATTCCAAAAATTAGCATGTTGTGAAATAAATTCTAGGAAAATTTGGTGATGTTTCTTATGACCGGAGAACCGTAGGAAAAATGGGACTTCGTTAATTCACTCGGATTAACCCTAATTGGCTTAAACACCCAAAATAGACCCCTAATTAATTAGAGCTAACCATACATCAAATTGACTTGAAATCAATTCTCCACTGACCTTTAGGATCAGAGGAACCCACCATAAAAATTTGAAGTTAATTGGACTTGGTTAGCCCTACTAAATGGGTTGATTAAGCCATTTAGTCATTTTAAACTTTAAAAATTCATAACTTTCAAAATACCTTTCAAAAATTCACCAAATTGGTTTTGGAGCCTCTCCGATATCATGAGAATTTAAGAAAATTAAAATTTCAATTTTCTAAAAAAGTTAATTTTTTAGTACTATTTTAATATTTTAATAATTAAAAAATAATAAAAATCACAAAAATAATAAAATTCACCAAAATGTCATATTTTGAAATTTAATCACTTAGGAACAAACCCCATATTTTTCTTAGGTCTATTTAATGAGATATTAAATTTTAAAGCCCTAGGGTAATTTTAAAATTAAAAAAAATGTATTTTCTAGCATTTTCACTAAAATAATTATAATAAATCAAAGAAAAATCAGAAAATTGTAAAATTTAGTTCTCTAGAATCCTTGATACCAGAGGGAATTTTAAAAATTATAAAATTCATTTTTCAACTTATATTCTATTTTTAAATTAATTAATACTCTAGAAATTAAAATAATTTTAATAAATAAAATATAATTCAAAAAATCACAAAAATTGGTCCAAGTGGTCCTCTGGTCATTAGGAATGTGCCATAATTTTCTGAAGGACAGAAACTTTCCCTTGGTCATATTATTAAATTTTCCTTGGAAATCCTTATTTTCCACCAAAAATAATTACATAAATAAATTAAATACAGAAAAATCACATTTTCTCCTCCAATGTCTTTATTGACATATGAGTGAAGTCACATAAAAATTTCAAATTCATTTGAGCTCAATTTAGTGAGTTATGAAATTATTAAGCTTGAAGGGCAAAATGGTAGTTAAAATTTTAACCCTTAAATTAAAACTTTAGGTTTAATGAAATAAAAAAGTAAAATATTTGATCCTAATCTGATTTGGATGATTGAAATTTAAATAATTAAAGGGTAGAAACCTACTAAACAATTTAAAAATAATTAAAATAAACCTTAATCAAATAAGTAATTAAATTTGGAAGAATAATAAAATTGGAATTATTAAAATAGGGATATTATTAGGAAGAGATTTATTCTTTAATCTAAAGATCCCTAAATTAATCATCCCAATAATATTTAATTCTTAATTAAAATGATAATCCAAGTTTAAAGATTTAAAATGCTAAAAGACTTAATCATTAAATTAAGTTAAGGTAAAATTATTTAAAGCAAATCCCTTTAAAATAAAATATTAAATTAAATCAAATTAAAACAAATTAAATTAAATTAAATTAAATTAAAACAAATTAAATTAAATTAAAATTAAATTAAATTAAATTAAATTAAATTAAATTAAATTAAATTGAATTAAATTAAATTTAAATTAAATTAAATTAAATTAAATTAAAACATATTAAATTACATCAAATTAAATTAAATTAAATCAAAATTAAATTAAATTAAATTAAAACAAATTGAATTAAGTTAAATTAAATTAAATTAAATTAAATGAAATGAAATTAAATTAAGCTAAATCATATTATATTAAATTAACTTAAAATTAAATTATATTAAATTAAACCACATTAAATTAAATTAAGTTAAATTAAATTGAATTAAATGACATCACCTAAGACATGAAGAATTCAAAATGAATCTAAAATAACTTGAACACTATTCCAAACTTAAATCATTAATTTGAACTTAAATTTAAATCACAAATCATTAAATATCATTTTGCCCTTAGGAGCTTTTACTATTATAACTCCTAAATGGAGTATCAAGTGAAATGAAACTTCACTCATAAGGATATTCAAATATCCTAATTCACTGAGCAAGAAATAAAGCTTAACTTAAACACCCTAGATGATTAATTCACCTGCACAATAGAATTCATTTGGACTTAGGACAATTCCTGAAATGTAGAAAAGATGTTTAAGATTCGTCTTAAACACTTCCTCAATATGATGGAATGTCCTTAAGAACAAATTGAGCTTAGTTGTTCTTTGGTGAAGAAAATCATCCTTAAAACCAAAATTGAAGACCTAGACGTCATAGGAATGACTAGCTATAGGATTAGGATTTTGGTAGAAAACCATAACCTTTCCCTTAGCTTTACCTAGGAAATTGCTATAAATGCTTAAATGCTCTAAATTGTATTTTAAGTGCAGCTTGGGATGACGGGAAGACCCTCCAGGTACGCTTTTATTTTATTGCAATTTATCTTACTGCAATTCATTTACTCGTGTTGCACTTTGCCTTTCTTGCATGATAAACAACGATTGCATGAAAACCTACACCTTTAGGACGAAAACCAAAACTGAAACCCATAACTAAACTAAAAGACACTACAAGATAAAATTCACCGCCACAACATTTCAAAATATAAGACAACTCAAAATTTAATCACAAACAAAACAACAAAACTACAACTACAACTAAATTAAAACGTCTTGTTGGATGATCGGGAATACCTCGGATGATGTAACCTACGTGTTGCTAACGGGATTTCCCACGGTCTAAATGAAAGTGTGGAACTCATTCGGTTGAGTTTAGCAAATTCATCCGGACTAAGTGAATTCGATGAAAATAACGGTGCCGAGATGACGAACCGTGGGATCTTAATCGGTTACGTTTAATCAACTCTAAGACTCGTTTTAATTAAAATATTAAAGACACATGGAAATTAAGACTTTCTCTAAAACCAAACACTTCTCTCATCTCCTGATTTATGATTTCTAAAACTAAACCTCTGCAACAACAAGGAGCTCGGAGCATGGTGGGCAGCACGGCCATCGTCATCAGCAAAATCTGAGTCTACTTCAGCAAAAATTTCCTTAGAACTAAATAACCAAGCCATAGGACTTCGAGGTAGTTTGCCTAGTGCAACATAAAATCCTCAACTCTTCGTTAGGCATTTGCATGATCATGTCATGTAAATTAAGCCCTAACTGGTCTTAGGATTTCCGAGGTAGTCATCCGATACGACATAAACCCTCACATCTTCGAGGCTATTTGTATGATTTTATCATACAAATATAAGTCCTAATTAATTAAAATTGGCAAGATCAAAACATTAAATAAACATTAGGACTTTCCTAAATTCAAGCCAAACAATAGGATAGTCGGGAAATTATCGAAGTTCGCTTCGAATCTGTGATTTCTCCTACATTTCTTCCTTTGAATTCCCAAAATAAAATGTTCCAAATTTGATCCAGTCCCTATTGAAATTCCAATATTCAATCCCTTGAAAACTTAAACTTTGAAATTCTTGAGAGCAGAACTACTGATTATTATCGAGAGTTTTCTTAGGTGATTCCCGTCACTTAAGATGTAATTAACTATGAGGGCTTGCCCTTATAGGGAATTTTAAGAACCGAGGTAAAATAAACCTCGTTTAATGTTTTCATATTAAACGAGGGAATTTGTCGGCTTATAAAATTGGTTCGCAGACCAAACGGACGTCACAAATCTTCTAGTTTATTTAATCGAGCCCCATCATCAAGCAGTGTATCTATTCTCCGGGATAAATATATAGTTTGTGGTGCGGTGCTCGTTTATATAAACTATTCGGGATGTGAGATCAGTTTGATTTCATATCTTAAAATTTTCAAATTTAAAATTATTTTCAAAACCAAATATTACTTTTCAAATTATTTATTTAAATTAAATTAAAATTCGCCGACAATTTACGTAGGCGACCCCTTTTCCAAATAAAACACCAAAACCTAAAAATAAGCAGTACAATTTCTGGCGACTCCGCTGGGGAAAATTCCTCTCTCCATTTTTAATCAAATAGTTCTACTTTCAAAAATCGGTAGTGTATCCATGTCCCAAATGGATCAAACTACCCTTCTTTCCGTTGGAATATTATGTTCATTTCTACCTTGAACGAGTATAGCCAACATTCTCTCAGATTTAGGAGCCACTGTTTAGACACCCCTAAACAGAGAGGTTCCGAGATCCTTTTACCTCATTTCTGAGGCGGGATGGACCCCCAATAGGTGTTAGTTTAGGAGTGGTCCTTCGAGTCGAGAAGTCTTGCATAAGACTTTCTTTTCCTTTCCAACTCTGAATCAGATTCATTACCTTCTCTACACCTTTGAACATTCCGTTCTAAATAAACAAACCCTCTAATGAATGACTCTTTTAATAAATATACATGAACAAGAATGTGTTCGGACTCTTTTCGATTCCTTTCTTTTCGTCCCGATGAGAAGAAGCATAACTTGGGACCGACAATCGAATCTACCTTGCGAAATGGAAGCCCCAAAGCCGATTTTCTCCTTCACCAATGGATCGGACTTCGCCGTTTACAAGGATGAGCAACCCGACAATGGGATCATCCGGTTTGGACAAGGATTCGAAAACACAAATGTCAAGATCGGCCGACGTTACCCTTTTCGCACCGATAGACAAAGTGTCGAAGCCGAGAAACCCATGATTGAGTTCAACCTTAAATCAACTCAAGAATTTCCTCCTCTCGCAAAGGGTTCCAGTCGAGAGGAGTACCGCTGTCCATAGAAGGACCGTTATCTCTACCCCCACCTGGTCTAGTCGTCTCGCACCTACCCCGGCTCCCGCCAAGCCGAAGGGGAAGGAAGTTCGGATTTGCAACGAGCATGTTACCGTGGAGGGTACAGATTTCCGTGCAAGACCTTCTGTTTTTGAAATTGGGTCCAGCTCAAGGGTTCCACCCCTAACACGGACTCAGAGGAGAAACAGAGGCAGGAAGATTGCCAGGAAGGCCAGAGCTGCTGAAGTCACTTTCCTAGAAGAAATTCCCGAGTACACACCACTACCTGAATACATACCATTGTCTGAGTATACACCCCTTTTGGAAGGGAGTAGATTCCATCCCCTTTCCGCCGCAGCTGACGAGGAAAATGTCCGCGGGATTGCCTCTACATTACCTCGGCCCGCATACTATAACGACAACGAAGAAAGAGGGCTAGGGTTACACCACTTGCCCGACTACGGACTCGTGATTGAAAAGTTAGCGAAGAAAGAAAGATGCCCCGTGTCGGAAATTTTAAGAAGGATAGGGCGGGTGCGTCGCCAAATCCCGTCTTGGGTCGCGAGTAGAATCTGCTTATCGCCGCGAGAAGAGCCGAATAAGAAGATGAAGGCTAGTCCACCCGTTGTTATTTCGGGTTTACGGATCGGGGAGGATACCACCTTCCGGCATTCGGCTGACGGACCATCCGGTCCTAGGCCTTCTATCGCTAGAAGGATGGTATGACGTCCCACTACGGGCCGATTAAGATCGAAACAACGACCGGAAAAGGAAAGTCTCGTCGGGAGACTTGAGTCCGAAGAAAGTGCTACCGCGAGTAAAGGGGACTCATGAGAAGGAAACCCGACAATTATCACATGACAACCGCGAGGATGTACGGAAAAGACTTCTAGAAGATGCTATGGAAAAGTTAAGAGCCGATATTCGGCGACTAGCAAGGGAAAGAGAGGAGAAATTCGGAGATGAAGTTGACTCGTCAGAGTTCATGGATGATGAGTATGCATAAATTAACATGGTAGAAACATGAGCTTCGTCAGCTTCACAAGGTGCTCCTGCAGCCGCAGAAAGAGAGGAGCCGGAAGTAATGAGGAGGCAGCTTCAAGAGAAAGATGATACGATCGCCCAGATGGCGAAAAAGATGGAAGAGATGGCTGTGGCCCTAGCCACTCTCCAGAGTTAGGTTCAACCCCAAAGGGAAACACCCCCGGAAGTCATTCACATTGTAGACAGAGGAAAGGAGATTACATCCGTCAACGGGGATGATTAATTAAAGAAGGATGCAACACAAAGCATGATTCCAGAAAAGGATATCAAGAGCTTGGTGGAACAGCAGGTGCGATAAGCCTTGGCACAATCAAAGAGCGGAACATCCATTCGGACGGGTAGACCTTACCTGGAAGAATTCGACGCTGTTCAATATCCGAAAGGCTTTGTACCACCTCTGTTCAAGACCTTTGATGGAACCGGAAACCCTCGGCAGCATGTTGCACATTTTCGTGCCAGTTGTTGCAATGCCGGCGGAAGTGATGCTTTACTCTTCCGACAATTTGTCCGCGACTCGTCGAGGATCGCCTTTGATTGGTATGCGGAATTACCAAACGGTTCGGTGAAGACATTTTCGGAATTAGAGAACCTCTTCATCAAGCGATTTGCCGGAGCTCGGCACCACATCACTATAGGTGATTTAGTGGTAGAGAAGCGAAGCCGAATGAAACCTTGGTGGACTACATACTTCGATGGAGGAACCTAAGTATGAAGTGTGAGCCACGAGTTACAAGAACGAGCATGCATTCGGCATTTTACTAAAAAGCATCCATGGCCCGATAAGCACTTCTCCTCAAGGGATTTACTATTAAGACTTTCGAGAAGTTGTTAAGCAAGGCCGAAAGCTTGCAAGAGGAGGCGAAGCAATTAAGTTTCACCGATAAAACAGACAAACAGAAGCCCGTGAAAACTTTTGAAAAGAAGTCCGGGATCGTCGCAACAGTCGATAAAGGCAAGCAACCGATACAAATATCGTCAGAACGACCGCAACAACCTCAACAGACTACAGACGAACCCCGACCCAGCTATCGAGTCATCTCAACGGTATGAACAACCGCCTCGTCCACAACGTACGCTAAGGGAGCTTCGAGCGGGGAGTATCCGTTCAAGAATGAGGCGAGTGCCGAAAATGTTCCGCGATCGATGAAGACTCCGGATTTCCAATCGCCGGAGCCTAAAAGACCGAAGAAGTCGACAAGAGAGGTGATCCCAACTTTTGCCCTTACCACCGGATGCTTGGGCACAAAATAGAAGATTGTATTACCTTCAAGAGTTGGCTCAACGACAATCTTCGGAAAGGGAATATAACGATCCCGAAAGAATACATGAAGGAACCCTAGAAAGGAGGTTCCGTCAATGTTATCTCGACGGATTTCATTGTTCCGATAGATCCCTATGCGACTGATGATGGATGGACTACCGCTTGGACAAAGTCTTCGAAGAAGATTTTAGATCGCATCCAAACCACTTCGGTGCGAGCCTCGATTCGAGTTCGAAACCCGTCAATTCGGCATTATCACTTGCGATAGAAGAACCACCTCAACAAGAGACGGCCGAAGAAAAGAAGAAAATTGACGAAGAAGAGAAGACCGAGGCTCTTAAGGCTAGACTAGGGGCCGCTTATCCTAGGATAGTTGTTTCCGATTCGGGGAGAAATCCCTCGAACCTCCGACTCCGTATGATTATTTGCTCACTCCGGTGGGATCTTATAATGATGAGGGTTATGGCGTTGGCTACGTTTTGACTGTTTCTAACGATTACGTGACTAGCGACAATCAACCTAATCCGGACGTCGATTTCGATACAAATAACAATTCTCAAATCATACACAATCTCGACGATCACAATGATGAAGAAGACATCCACCAGGAAGGCTACGAGAGTTCAACAAGCAACAAATCTATTTGCGAGTTTCAAGAAGCTCCAATCACAATAGAGTTAGAGCCTTCAGACTCCGAAGCTAATTTTGAAGAACCTGTCGTCCCGATTCAGGAGGAGACACCAACAAACTCAATGCTAAACTTAGAAGAAATCACAGAAGTCAACTTAAGAAGTGGAAGAGTTCTACCTCCGAGAATGGGTCCAAAGGACAAAGGAAAGCAGGTGGTTGTTCAGGAAGAATCAACCCGGCGGAAGAAATACCCATTCGAGAAGAAAACGAGGCACATGAAAACAAAGTGGACTACAACGTGCTAGCCCATCTTAAGAAACTACCGACCAAACCGAGCATCTACGACGCTCTCATCTTATCAAAGGAGATGAGAGAAGCTCTGATCAAGGCCTTACTTGATCCAGAAATTTGCTTAGCTCAAATGGCCGGAGAGTCCTTAGATGAGGTTTGCTCGTTAAAGGAACAGCGAGGTGTTACCTTCACGGACGATGATCTATTACTTGGGACAGTAGACCATAACCGACCGTTGTACATTTCAGTTACAATTAGGAAGTTTACACTCTCCAGAGTATTGGTGGATCCAGGAGCATCGATCAATATAATGAATCTTCGAACGCTAGCATACTTAGAAATTGATGCTCGCGAGCTCGAGGCGGGCAAAATGTTATTAAGAGGATTCAACCAGAAAGGAGAAAGAGCCCTCAGATCAATAACACTGCTAATGAAGACCGGTGACTTAGCAAAGACAACCGCGAAATTTCACATAATCGATTCAGAAACGTCATTCAACGCTCTACTGGGCCGACCATGGATACATGAAAATAGGATGGTACCATCATCTCTACATCAATGCATCAAATACTACGATGGAGGGGAACAGTGCATTAAAGGTGACTTACAACCGTTCTCCGTACATGAAATCAGAATCCATGAAGATGCGACTTATTATGCACCTCCGAAGAAAACAATCTTCTCCGGAGATACCATAACAAATGAAGCAAAGGAAATTTGGGACGACGAAGAACCCGAAGTTCTAGTCCAACGAGTCACTCACCACTCCCTTACGGCGAGATGGTGAAGGTTTCTCCACAACTCGCATCCGAGGTCGAGGCCGGGGACGAGGTCGTGGCAGAGACATTAGGATGATTGGACAGAGGAAACCAGCCATCAATTTCGATTGGGAAGACAGTTCTGAAGAAGAAAAAGAAATCAAGCAAGAAGCAGCGACAATAAGTCGGAAGAAACCGCAATTCAGAATCTCTCTCGAAGATTAAAGAAACGAAGAATATAAATCAATGTACGAGAAGATTAACCACTATGTACATACTATGACCCTGACCCCGATCCATTCTAATAAGATCGAGGGTATGGAGGTCAAAGAGGTACGTAGCGGTGGTGCAAAGCCAATCAAATTCTACCGTAGTACTCCTTCCTCCAAAACTGAAAATAATGTACAATTTGAAGATTACTTCATCAGAATTAATGGAATTGCCTTTTGAGTGGTACTCTCCCTGTGTTCAAAATTTAATTCAGCGAGGTTTCTTACCTCGACAATGGACAAAGGGTCGATCACGACATTTTGAAAATTTATGGAATAACTCCGGTCGTCCACCCAATTCAAAACATGGTCTCGGATTCGGCACAGTAGGATCAGTTGACGATACTGAATTTTGCATGGTTGTCACCTGCGAGTCTAATGAAAACTGCATGGAAACTACAGAGGAACTCGAAGATTTACAAATTGGAAACGCTCTACCAGAATTCGAAGAAGAGATCAAATCTACAATAGATGAGTTAACGAAAGTTAACTTAGGTACTAGCGAAGAACCTAGACCTACCTTTGTTAGCTCCTTACTCAATAAAGAAGACTCCGAAGAAATAATCAAGTTATTAATGGAATTTAAAGACTGTTTTGCTTGGAGCTACGATGAGATGCCGAGTTTAGCTCCGCAGGTCGCGATCCATAAGCTAGGGGTGGATCCCGTTCGTTCCGTCGGACAAGGTCCCGAAGAATGCGTACTAGAAATCGAACAAGAAGTCATAATTGAAGTTAAAAAGCTAATAGACGCTAAATTTGTCCGTGAAGAACAATACCCGACTTGGTTAGCCAATGTGGTACCGATCGGGAAGAAGAATGGTCGATCGGAATTTGTGTGGATTTCGAGAGATTTAAACAAGGCATGTCCAAAAGATGAATTTCCTCTACCGATCCCGGAATTAATGATCGACATTGCTTCAACACATGAAATATTCTCATTCATGGATGGATCTTCGGGATACAACCGGATAAAAATGGCTCCGGAAGATGAAAAACTTACGGCATTCGAACGCTGATCGGAGTATATTGCTACACAGTGATGCCATTCGGACAGAAGAACGCAGGAGCAACCTACCAGAGAGCGATGACAAGAATCTTTGATGATCTCATCCACAATCAAGTCGAATGCTACGTGGACGATGTGGTCATCAAAAGCAAAGTAAAGGAAAACCACCTGTATGATTTGAGAATTGTTTTCGAACGATTAAGACAATTTAACCTTAAGATGAATCCCTTAAAATGCGCCTTCGGTGTCACCTCCGGGAAATTCTTAGGATTCGTTGTCCGACATCGCGGAATTGAAATCGACCCGGAAAAGATTAAAGCTATCTTAGAAATGCCACCTCCCAGAACCTTAAAACAACTACGATCTTTTCAAGGGAAGCTGGCATATCTTCGACGCTTTATCTCGAACTTGTCAGGTAGGTGTCAGCCTTTCTCGGCACTAGTTAAAAAGGACGCCAAATTTATTTGGGAAGAAAAATGCCGAGAGGGCCTTCGAGGACATTAAACAATATTTAATGACACCTCCCGTCTTAGCGGCCCCGGTCTCGTGTAGACCACCGATACTTTATACCGCGGCTTTAGACGACTCTCTCGGAGCCCTGTTAGCCCAGGTCAATGATGAGGGTAAAGAAAATGCTCTTTACTACCTAAGCCGTTGCTTACTTCCGACGGAAATAAGGTATCCCGCAATTGAAAAGCATTGTTTGGCCCTGATCTTCGCCGCTCAAAAGCTCAGGCATTACATGCTTTCTCATAAGGTCAACCTGATTTCGAAATTTAATCCATTGCAATACTTGATGACCCGCCCAACGTTTTCCGGCAGACTTGCCAGATGGTCAATGATATTATTGCAATTCGATATAACTTTCGTGCCTCTTCGTGCCGTAAAGGGACAAGTCTTAGCAGACTTCCTCGCAGCACACCCTTCGCGGCGGAATCTCCTCTTAATGACGATTTGCCGGATGAACAAATAATGAACCTAGAAGACCATGATGATCGACGTTGGGAATTATATTTCGACGGAGCATCTTCGAGCACACAAAGACGAAGAATCGTAAGTGATAGTGCCCGGTAAGGCAGGGATCGGACTAATCTTTATAACACCGGAGCGGGGAATGTTAAGATACTCCTACCACTTAACAGAGCCGTGTACAAATAACGAAGCAGAATATGAAGCCCTCATAACAGGACTGGAATTAACTATTCAAATGGGTATAACAGACATCAACATCTACGGGGATTCGCAGCTAATCATTCAACGGATCGCCGGACAATACGGAATTTTAAAACCAAGACTCGAGCAATGCTTCCAAGTATGCCATACAATCATTGGAACAAATTCGAATGTGACAATCTACAAAATTCCCGAAAAGAAAAGGCTTTAGCGGATGCGCTAGCCCGTCTCGCAAAAGAATTTGCCTGTTTGCAAGATGAATCGATGGAAGTGTCGGTTCACGGACGTCGAGTCCTATCACGGCTCGACATAGACACAATACACAAATCGGAAAAGGAAAAAGGATCAATTGCAGCGGTGACGGAAAACACGGAAGATTGGCGACGGCCATTAATAGATACTTGCAAACGGGAAAACTACCGGACGATAGGTCGTTAGCTCCATCGGATCAAGAAAAGAACTCCGTCCTACGCATTAATAAACAACACATTATACGAAGGTCTTTTGATCAAATGTGGCTGAGGTGCTAAGCGGGTCCGAGGCCCGTGAAATTGTTATAGAGGTGCATTCGGGACTCCGTGGCGCTCACCGATCGGGCCCGAAGATGAAAATGAAAATTAAAAGACTAGGGTACTACCGGCCCTCGATGATGACCGACCGCATGAAAATCGCTAAGAGCCGTCACCGATGCCAAGTGCACGGAGTGGTTCTACACCAACCTCCAAACGTGCTACATCCGACAATTGCGTCGTGGCCATTTGAATGTTGGGGCACGGATATAGTGGGTCCAATAGAACCACCGTCTTCAAAAGGACATCGCTTCATTCTTGCGGCTACAGACTACTTTTCTAAGTGGGCAGAGGCAGTTCCACTCAGAGAAGTGAAAGCACATCAAGTGCTAGAATTTTTCAAGAACCAAGTTGTCTACCGTTTCGGAGTGCCGCGCAGAATCATCTCGGATAATGGGTCGGCATTCGAAGCACACAAATCAACAATTTTGTCGGGAGACACGGAATCGACCGGCAATATTCAACAATTTACTACCCAAGAGCAAACGGCCTGGCTGAGGCTTTTAATAAAACTCTCGTTCAAATTTTAAAGAAGACTTTAGACGATAACAAGAGAAATTGGCACGAGAAGTTATTGGAAGCCTTATGGGCCTACCGGACAACCTTCAGAACTCCTACTCAAGCTACGCCTTACGCTCTGGTGTATGGGTCCGAGGCAGTGTTACCCTTAGAGGTCTAGCTTCCTTCACTCGAATTGCGAGTTGCAAACAAGATCACGACGGAAGAGAATGCCAAATTGCGACTAGAGGAATTAGAGAGCACGGAAGGGAAAAGACTTGCAGACACACGAGAATTTAGAACTATACCAAGCTAAGATGGTTCAAGCCCATGATAGACTGGTCCGCCCAAGAACCTTCAAAGTTGGTGATTTAGTTCTCGTTCTCAAAAGACCTATCCTTGCACACCGCAAGATAGGAGGAAAATTTGAACCCACTTGGGAAGGGCCGTTTGTGATTGAGGCAGTTTACTCAGGAGGCTCCTACCAGCTAGTGAACTGCCAAGGAGAACGACATATGCTTCCGATCAATGGACGATACTTGAAGAAGTATTACGCTACCTGATGTTTCGAAGGAATGCATTTTTCTTTCCTAGAAGCACGGGTGAGGTAATTACTTATGACTGGGTCCGAACCAAAAAAAATAATAAAAAAATGTACTAAGATAAATAAAATCATGATAATAAAGTTTTCCTTGTTTTCTCTTCCATATCAAAATCTCTTCCCTGATCTTTTCCTACTTCATTCCTGTTAAATTGAAAAATACAAAAATAATAAAAAATTTTGTCTTTAATAAACATTTTCTTAATGTTCTTGTTCTTAGTACAGCCCCTGATCCTTTTCCTTGTCTTTTCGCAGGGAAATGTCGAACGGGCGGTTGGTCCTGAACTTTAGAAATGGCGTAAGCCTTGCACTCGATGAAAAGAGGGTGAAAGATGGAGCGATAATAGAGATTGACTCGGACTTCGCACCGGCGGGCCCGCAATACGAGGAAAGTGAGCGGGTCCCGATTGATCGAGAGGAACCGCCTAGTCGGACAAGTAATGAAAGTGGGTGGCCCAAACCACCAATACAACGAGTAAGAAAAGAAAAACAAACACCGAAGAGGACAAGAGAATCAAGTCTGTAGTCGCTACAGCAGAGGGCAGGCTTGTCAGCGCCGCGCCCACAGAAACTCAGGAAATACGAAGAGCTACTCTCACAGCAACTCAACGAAGAAATAAAAATCTTCGTATCCGCAAGATGTTAACTAAATTAGCGACGGACCGGCGCGACGAGACGATTGCTTGCTTGCCGGTGCATATACTTCAAGGATACCGGTTCGCCAGGAACCGGGAGAAAGGAGGCCGGCTCCGAGTATGACGAAGAAACCGGAGAAATCTCAAGAAGAACGGAAGAAAGAAGGCTACTACGCCACCGGATGAAGACACCGTAATGCATGACCTTGTTGCGGAAGCAACCCCGGAGGATGTCCCGACGGACATCATCCCCGAGGAGCCGAGGTATGCGAGGAGAACGTGAAGGGATTGAGCCATATATCCCACGAGTACGTCACCGGGCCTCGCCATTTGCAAATTATACCGGAATACGAGCTAGAAAGAATACGGAAGGTCAAGAAGAAAACTTTCGAATACTTCGAGAGAATCGAGAGCGGGAGGATCAATATACTAGAAGGCCTCGAGCTACATACAGACGTGTTCTCAGAATACGAACAACAACAAATCGTGGACTGCATTCGGTATTTGAAAAGGATGGGCCGAGCAGGTCGCTTAAGAGAAAACACTTATTCAGAACCCCGGAGATGGATGCCAGGGAAGGGGAGAATTACAATACAATGTGGATTCTGCTACAACTTCGCAGAAGACAGGAAGGGAAACCCACCGGGATACTCCGTCATGGCCAGGTGGATCCAATGCCATTAGTCATTAAAAGGATGGTAAAAAGAATGATAACATGGAGGGTACTGCCAGCAGATTGCATACCCAACAGTTGCATCATTAATATTTACAAGAAGGGTGACTGCATTCCCCGCACATAGATCACCACGACTTTGTTAGACCTTTATGCACAGTTTCTTTTCTGAATGAGTGTAATATCATGTTCGGATCCGACCTCCGGATAGCGAGGCCCGGGTGAGTTCCGAGGGCCGGTAAAGATACCATCGCCGGTAGGTTCCGTCATGATGCCGAAGGGCAATGGAGCGGATGTCGCTAAACATTGCATACCGGGAGTACCGATGAAGCGGATCTCGGTTACTTTCGGAAGGATGGACGACGAGAAAGCACCGTACCACTTCCGGCCTAGACCCGGAGCTAGAGAGCCTCCGACCTTACGAGCTGTGAGTTACATGGAAAATATCACACCTCCAATGTACATCCATACGGCATCCTTGCCAAGGATGGCTTGGAAGGTGATGTTATTGACCATGTACCTCACTATTCAGACATGGATTTTTGAATGATGCCTTTTTTGATAGATCGACAAAGATCATACATAGTCCGTTTTGAGTCTATATGGATTGTATGATATGTATTCCAGATCAAATTGTATGATGTATCTTCAGCATGATTGGAATGAAAGTGACCATGTCACAATTTTGGCCTTCACCTCTTTTGTGCAAATTGACTGGGAAAAGCCATTAAAAGTTAAATGAACTTCGAAGAAAGAACAGAAAAGAAACAAAAAGAATAAAAGAAAACTTTCCTTAAAAAAAAAATAATAAACTCCAAATTCACGATAAAATAAAATTTGAATCGTTAAAAGACAAACAAAATGACCACAAATTTTAAATCAAATTCAAATTTGATCTTCCAGATCTCAAATCAAATCTCAATCAAATTTCAAATTCAATCTTTCCAAATCTCAAATCAAACCTCAATCAAATTCAAACTCAACCTTCCAAATCTGAAATCCAATCCGTTCTACTCTCTCCCTTGTCTGGGATGGAAGCGGTTGATTCCATTGACACGGATCGAACCTGATGGCGAGGAATTGCATCCAATCCGAACCAGTAACTTCCGATCAACTCTTTTGAATGAGATATGTAGCATCTACATATTCCCTCCTAATCTATTTCCTTCCTTGAAAGTCTTTTACAACTTTCATGAAATTCTCGAAACACCAAAATTCCACACTCTTCAAATCAACACTACAAATCTTTGCAAAATCAATTACCAATCAAAATCAAATTCTTGAGGTTGAGGATTTTACATCCGATGCCGCACTGCTTTAGGATTCTTTCCCTATTGCACTGAAATACATCAAAATCAAATTCTTGAGGTTGAGGATTTTACATCCGATGCCGCACTGCTTTAGGATTCTTTCCCTATTGCACTGAAATACATCAAAATCAAATTCTTGAAGTTGAGGATTTTACATCCGATACTTGCACTGCTTTAGGATTCTTTCCCTATTGCACTCGAAATAAATCAAAATCAAATTCTTGAGGTTGAGGATTTTACATCCGATGCTCGCACTCGCTTTAGGATTCTTTCCCTATTGCACTTCGAAATACATCAAAATCAAATTCTTGAGGTTGAGGATTTTACATCCGATGCCGCATCGCTTTAGGATTCTTTCCCTATTGCACTCGAAATACATCAAAATCAAATTCTTGAGGTTGAGGATTTTACATCCGATACCGCACTCGCTTTAGGATTCTTTCCCTATCGCACTCGAAATACATCAAAATCAAATTCTTGAGGTTGAGGATTTTACATCCGATACCGCATTCGCTTTAGGATTCTTTCCTATTGCACTTGAAATACATCAAAATCAAATTCTTGAGGTTGAGGATTTTATATCCAATACCGCACTGCTTTAGGATTCTTTCCCTATTGCATTTTACATCCAATACCGCACTGCTTTAGGATTCTTTCCCTATTGCACTGAAATACATCAAAATCAAATTCTTGAGGTTGAGGATTTTATATCTGATACCGCACTGCTTTAGGATTCTTTCCCTATTGCACTGAAATACATCAAAATCAAATTCTTGAAGTTGAGGATTTTACATCCGAGACTGCACTGCTTTAGGATTCTCTCCCTATTGCACTGCAATACATCAAAATCAAATTCTTAAAGTTGAGGATTTTACATCCGAGACTGCACTGCTTTAGGATTCTCTCCCTATTGCACTGAAATACATCAAAATCAAATTCTTGAGGTTGAGGATTTTACATCAAATACCGCACTGCTTTAGGATTCTTTCCCTATTGCACTGAAATACATCAAAATCAAATTCTTGAGGTTGAGGATTTTACGTCCGATGCCGCACTGCTTTAGGATTCTTTCCCTATTGCACTGAAATACATCAAAATCAAACACTTTGGGGTTGAGGATTTTACATCCAAGACTGTCTTGCTTTAGGATTCTTTCCTATTGCAATGAAATACATCAAAATCCAAATTTTTGGGGTTGAGGATTTTACATCCAATACCGCATTGCTTTAGATTCTCTTCCTATTGCAATGAAGCACACCAAATCGAGCTCCTGAGGTTAAGGATTTTACATCCAATACCACATTGCTCTGAGATCTCTCCTCATTGTAATGATTCAATCCAATCAATTCAATTTTCTTTTGAGGTTGAAGATGTTACATCTAAAACCACAAAATTTCAATTTTCATTTCAAATCAAATCCCTTCAAAATTAATCTTAACAAAACTTCAATCTAAATGAAAACTCAAAATCTAAACTTACACATCAAAACTTAAACCAAAACAAACTGAAATCTAAATTGAAATTCCCCAGATCATGTGATTTGGGATTCACCTCCTTTTCCTTGCCCCAGCGAGAGTTCAGGGATCTCCAGTCTCAGAGATATACTTGACACTCCCCAGCGGAAACTCTTCTACTTCGTCCTAAGTTTGTCACTTGGACATCTGTGTTGGTTTTGTTGATCTTTTCGGTCAACGCCAATACGTGCGGTGTGCTTGGTTAGCACACCACACCTATTGGTGGTCCATTTGTTGACCTCATTTTTGATGAGGTCTTCTCTTCTTCTCTTTAGTATTTAGGATCTAGCCTTAGGCTTTTCCTTTGATTATCCTAGAGGATTAGAATTGGGACCCACCACTTAGAAATTCAAACCACTTCTTAACTCCCTGCAAACTCCACAAAATTGATTGTAGACCCCTAATCACCTAGAGGGTTGACATTAAATGTGGAAGTTTAAAGGATGAGTTCCTATAGGATTCTTTGGCCTTAGGATTGTCCTGGGTGGCCTGGTCTGGTGAAGGGTTGACTTACACACACACTACACCTATACACTAAACTTTCACACACCTCCTAAAACCACACCCATACCTAACTTGACCTCCTGACTCATGTAGGTGATTCACATGGATGGTCCTTAACCCCTAAGCCCTGGCTAAGAGGGTTAGGAACAACATAGTGAATGCCTCAAATGAGTCCCTTCGTGGCTCATATGGGCTTGATGTGACTTCATGGCTCAACCAAAATGATTTTATTCCACTTATGTTCACCCAATCTTCATTTTTCCAAATTTTCAATTTTTGACCCCCGGGACCCTACACCCGCCTAACCTACCAAATGCCCTTGAAACTACCCAAAATTTCCAAAATCACCTAAATTACCCAAAATTCCCCAAAATCAATCCCAAAAATTTCCACATTACTCAAATTGATCATCCATACCCAAAAATACCAAAAATTCCAAAAATACCTACCAATACCCTCCAAATACCCAAAATACCCCTCTTGACCCAAAAATCCAAAAATTCAGAAAATTCCCAGAAAATTCCAAAAAATCCTAAATATTCCCAATTTCATTTTGTTCAACTACATCATGGGCCAATTTTGTCAATTTACCCTACTTTTGTCAAAACCCCCAATTTGACCCATTTTAACCCTAAGTGAACCCAATGTCAAACCAAACCTATCCAATTGACCCAAATTCTGGTCCAATTCAATTCTAAACTTCAATTAAACATTCTCAACACCAATTTAGACCAAATCCAAGTCCAATTTGATTGACATTTGGATCCAATTTCACTTTTGGCCTTAAAGCCCAATTTGGGCCCATGACCCAAACCTAACCCAAACTCACCCAATTCAACTCCAATTAACCCCAAATCTTTTCTAAATCTTCCTTAACATTCCCACAAGCAAAAAACTAACATGATTTGCCCAAAATTTAGACCCAAACCCCACTCAAATTCAACCCAAAGCTAAAAGGCCCAATTTTGACCTAAACCCAAACTTAAACCAAATGAGCCCAAATCCCAAAATCAGAACCTAACCAAAGCCAAAACCTCTTTGAAACACTCCCATAAACATTTCCCAACATTAATTTTACATCAATTTTAACTTTAGCCCAACTTTGGCCCATGGTAGCCCATTTTGGCCCACCTTAGCCTCTTTACCAAAAGGCCCATATCCAACCCAATTCAAACCCAAATCACCTCAAATTTGTTTCAAACCACTCATGACACATCCCTAAACCAAATTCAACAATTATTTAGCCCAACCTCTTTACAAAATTTCCATCCATAAATTCAATTTTAAACTAAAAGGCCCATTCCTTAAATCATTTTAAAAACCCATTTTTACCACACCCAAAGGCCCAAAATTGGTCCCAAAGCCCATATGACATTTCCCCTCATCATACTTTCAATTAAACTCAATACCTAAGTCCTAAATTCATCATCAAATCATCCCAAATCAAGCCTTATCCAAGTTCTCATTAAATTATCAAAAAAATCCCAAAACTCATTTTCATGAAATTGACCAAGCCTTTCCCCAAGCAAAAGGTGAGCCATGAAGCCATGCATGAGCCACATGTGATCCATGAGAGCCTTGGACACTCCACCATGCCATATTGGGTAAGAAGAGGGAGGGCTTTCCTTAATCCCTAAAGCTCATTAGCCTTAATCATGATTCACCTAAACTTAAATTTAATCCAAATATATTTGGATGGAGACTTCTCCATGCCAAACCCGCTGATCCCTTTGATCCCCCACAGCACCCAAAGCCACCTTGAAGGGTGCACCAAGCCCAAATGGGTGAATTGACCCATTTAGACTCAAAACTAGCCATGCCCCATTCTACTTTGGATCAAAGCCTTTACACATGGCAATTGCCAATTGCTTGCACCAAGCCCCAACCCGACCCACCCGACCTCGAGGGTGACCCATGCCCGGCCGGCCGACCACCACAGCCGCCGGAAACCACCAGGCCGAGAGCTCACATGTGAGCCCAAACTTGGAATTCTCACCTGCTGAGCTGCCTCATGCCCAATGGCCACCATGGCTGTTCTTCACATGCCAAGAGCAGCTGATCCCAGCCCTCAACTCCCCCTGGGAGGCCCTCCAGCCATGCCTATTTAAACCCCTCACCCTCTCGGCCAAAGGAGGTGCTGAACCAAACCTTAAGGAAACTCTGCCAAAATCACTCCAGATCACTCTCCACACCTAGAGCACTTGATCCCCACTGAATTCCAGCCCCAATTCACTCCAGCTGAGCCCAATTTTGAGCTCAAACTTCAGCCCAAAAACCAGGACACTTCTTCACAGTGAGCCAATCCCCAAATTGATTGGTCCTACACCTTCACCTGGACCCGAGAGGAGAAGTTTCCCACCGAAAGACCCATCTCCAGGCCACCCGAGTTGCTCCAGCCTCTAAGCTTTGTGATCGGCCGTGGTCACTTTCATAGCTAGACAATTCACTGAGCCAAGGGACTTCATCCGGAGCTTGCTTGGACCTAATCGAAGGTGACACAACTCTCAGATCGAAGCTTCACTTCTCTGAGCAAAGGTATGAACTCCCTCTTCTGCCCGAGCTTCAGTCAATTCTCCATTTTGATTGGCTTGATTTCATAGCATGTTCACCGTATGGATGTGTTCGTCTCTTCAAGACGAATCCATAGAGCATAAGAACACGAAAATCCGTTGAGAATCGAGAGAGTTCTTAGGGTTAGAGTGTGGACGGTCACGGGATCGCACCAGTCGTAGACGATGACCAGGAACCGTCGGATCGCGCGTGTATCGGATGGACGGCTTGGATTGCGTCGGACCGGCAGATGGTACGTGAACCGCGGGGCCCCGGACAGCCGAGTCAGATGGCGGCGCCGAACCAGGGAGCGACGCGTGTCGATTCGGAGCCACCGAGGTTGAGTCAGCGCCGCGTGGATAAGTAGATAAATAGGGTATTTTCTGATTTATTTAAATACCAGAACTTCAAAAATCCATATCTTTGTGTAGAAAAATCACAAAAATAAAATAAAAATACCCTCTTGCTCAGTGAACAGAGGAGAATAACGTGGAAAAGAAATTAATTAATTTTGTTCAGTATTTTATTTTTAATTAATTATTTACTCCCTGCATTGTTTTAATTCTCCATGCATTCATACAATTCACCATGGCATGAGACCATAGGACTTTTGAAGCCTCTAAACTTGGAAACATTCCCTAAATTTTCCAAGGTCAGAGGCCATCTCTGTGAAAAGTTATTGATTTTTCAAATGCATGTGGCTATTTTGAGTATTTTAATTCCAAAAATTAGCATGTTGTGAAATAAATTCTAGGAAAATTTGGTTATGTTTCTTATGACTAGAGAACCCTAGGAAAAATGGGACTTGAGTTAATTCACTCAGATTAACCCTAATTGGCTTAAACACCCAAAATAGACCCCTAATTAATTAGAGCTAACCATACATCAAATTGACTTGAAATCAATTCTACACTGACCTTTAGGATCAGAGGAACCCACCATAAAAATTTGAAGTCAATTGGACTTGGTTAGCCCTACTAAATGGGTTGATTAAGCCATTTAGTCATTTTAAACTTTAAAAATTCATAACTTTCAAAATACCTTTCAAAAATTTACCAAATTGGTTTTGGAGCCTCTCTGATATCAGGGGAATTTAAGAAAATTAAAATTTCAATTTTCTAAAAAAGTTAATTTTTTAGTATTATTTTAATATTTTAATAATTAAAAAATAATAAAAATCACAAAAATAATAAAATTCACTAAAATGTCATATTTTGAAATTTAATCACTTAGGAACAAACCCCATATTTTTCTTAGGTCTATTTAATGAGATATTAAATTTTAAAGCCCTAGGGTAATTTTAAAATTAAAAAAAATGTATTTTCTAGCATTTTCACTAAAATAATTATAATAAATCAAAGAAAAATCAGAAAATTGTAAAATTTGCTTCTCTGGAATCCTTGATATTAGTGGGAATTTTAAAAATTATAAAATTCATTTTTCAACTTATATTCTATTTTTAAATTAATTAATACTCCAGAATTTAAAATAATTTTAATAAATAAAATATAATTAAAAAAATCACAAAAATTGGTCCAAGTGGTCCTCTGGTCATTAGGAATATCCCATAATTTTCTTAAGGACAGAAACTTTCCCTTGATCATATTATTAAATTTTCCTTGGAAATCCTTATTTTCCACCAAAAATAATTACATAAATAAATTAAATACAGAAAAATCACATTTTCTCCTCCAATGTCTTTATTGACATATGAGTGAAGTCACATAAAAATTTCAAATTCATTTGAGCTCAATTTAGTGAGTTATGAAATTATTAAGCTTGAAGGGCAAAATGGTAATTAAAATTTTAACCCTTAAATTAAAACTTTAGGTTTAATGAAATAAAAAAGTAAAATATTTGATCCTAATCTGATTTGGATGATTGAAATTTAAATAACTAAAGGGTAGAAACCTACTAAACAATTTAAAAATAATTAAAATAAACCTTAATCAAATAAGTAATTAAATTTGGAAGAATAATAAAATTGGAATTATTAAAATAGGGATATTATTAGGAAGAGATTTATTCTTTAATCTAAAGATCCCTAAATTAATCATCCCAATAATATTTAATTCTTAATTAAAATGATAATCCATGTTTAAAGATTTAAAATGCTAAAAGACTTAATCATTAAATTAAGTTAAGGTAAAATTATTTAAAGCAAATCCCTTTAAAATAAAATATTAAATTAAATCAAATTAAAACAAATTAAATTAAATTAAATTAAATTAAAACAAATTAAATTAAATTAAAATTAAATTAAATTAAATTAAATTAAATAAAATAAAATAAAATAAAATTAAATTAAATTAAATTAAATTAAATTAAATTAAATTAAATTAAAATTAAATTAAATTAAATTAAATTAAACATATTAAATTACATCAAATTAAATTAAATTAAATCAAAATTAAATTAAATTAAATTAAAACAAATTGAATTAAGTTAAATTAAATTAAATTAAATTAAATTAAATTAAATTAAATTAAATTAAATTAAATTAAATTAAATTAAGCTAAATCATATTATATTAAATTAACTTAAAATTAAATGAAATTAAATTAAACCACATTAAATTAAATTAAGTTAAATTAAATTGAATTAAATGACATCACCTAAGACATGAAGAATTCAAAATGAATCTAAAATAACTTGAACACTATTCCAAACTTAAATCATTAATTTGAACTTAAATTTAAATCACAAATCATTAAATATCATTTTGCCCTTAGGAGCTTTTACTATTATAACTCCTAAATGGAGTATCAAGTGAAATGACACTTCACTCATAAGGATATTCAAATATCGTAATTCACTGAGCAAGACATAAAGCTTAACTTAAACACCCTGGATGATTAATTCACCTGCACAATAGAATTCATTTGGACTTAGGACAATTCCTGAAATGTAGAAAAGATGTTTAAGATTCGTCTTAAACACTTCCTCAATATGATGGAATGTCCTTAAGAACAAATTGAGCTTAGTTGTTCTTTGGTGAAGAAAATCATCCTTAAAACCAAAATCGAAGACCTAGACGTCATAGGAATGACTAGCTATAGGATTAGGATTTTGGTAGAAAACCATAACCTTTCCCTTAGCTTTACCTAGGAAATTGCTATAAATGCTTAAATGCTCTAAATGGTATTTTAAGTGCGGCTTGGGATGACGGGAAGACCCTCCAGTGTACGCTTTTATTTTATTGCAATTTATCTTACTGCAATTCATTTACTCGTGTTGCACTTTGCCTTTCTTACATGATAAACAACAGTTGCATGAAAACCTACACCTTTAGGACAGAAACCAAAACTGAAACCCATAACTAAACTAAAAGACACTACAAGATAAAATTCACCGCCACAACATTTCAAAATATAAGACAACTCAAAATTTAATCACAAACAAAACAAAAAAAGTACAACTACAACTAAATTAAAACGTCTTGTTGGATGATCGGGAATACCTCGGATGATGTAACCTACATGTTGCTAACGGGATTTCCCACGGTCTAAATGAAAGTGTGGAACTCATTCAGTTGAGTTTAGCAAATTCATCTGGACTAAGTGAATTCGATAAAAATAACGGTGCGGGATGACGGAACCGTGGGATCTTAATCGGTTCGTTTAATCAACTTTAAGACCTGTTTTAATTAAAATATTAAAGACACATGGAAATTAAGACTTTCTCTAAAACCAAACACTTCTCTCATCTTCTGATTTATGATTTCTAAAACTAAATCTCTGCAACAACAAGGAGCTTGGAGCATGGTGGGCAGCACGGCCATCGTCATCAGCAAAACCCGAGTCTACTTCAAAGAAAACTTTCCTTAGAACTAAATAACCAAGCCATAGGACTTCGAGGTAGTTTGCCTAGTGCAACATAAAATCCTCAACTCTTCGTTAGGCATTTGCATGATCATGTCATGTAAATTAAGCACTAACTGGTCTTAGGATTTCCGAGGTAGTCGTCCGATAGGACATAAACCCTCACATCTTCGAGGCTATTTGTATGATTTTATCATACAAATATAAGTCCTAATTAATTAAAATTGGCAAGATCAAAACATTAAATAAACATTAGGACTTTCCTAAATTCAAGCCAAACAATAGGATAGTCGGGAAATTACGTAAGTTCGCTTCGAATCCGTGATTTCTCCTACATTTCTTCCTTTGAATTCCCAAAATAAAATGTTCCAAATTTGATCCAAGTCCCTATTGAAATTCCAATATTCAATCCCTTGAAAACTTAAACTTTGAAATTCTTGAGAGCGAACTACGATTATTATCGAGAGTTTTCTTAGGTGATTTCCGTCACTTAAGATGTAATTAACTATACGGGCTTGCCCTTATAGGGAATTTTAAGAACCTGAGTAAAATAAACCCCGTTTAATGTTTTCATATTAAACAGGGAATTTGTCGGCTTATAAAATTGGTTCGCGGACCAAACGGACGTCATAAATCTTCTAGTTTATTTAATCGAGCCCCATCATCAAGCAAGTGTATCTATTCTCCGGGATAAATATATAGTTTGTGGTGCGGTGCTCGTTTATATAAACTATTCTGGATGTGAGATCAGTTTGATTTCATATCTTAAAATTTTCAAATTTAAAATTATTTTCAAAACCAAATATTACTTTTCAAATTATTTATTTAAATTAAATTAAAATTCGCCGACAATTTCTGTAGGCGACCCCCTTTTCCAAATAAAACACCAAAACCTAAAAATAAGCCGTACAACCATTTTTAGCTACTGGAAAAGCTATGATTGATGTTCAGAAAGGAGAATTAACTATGCGAGTAAATGACCAAAAAGTTACATTTAATATTGCAAAATCAATGAAATATCCTGCGCTAGAAAAAGATGATGAATGTTTTCGAATGGAAATACTTGAATATTTACAACAAGAACATTTTAAGGAATATTACGAGGATAAAATAGAAAAAGAAAACACTGAATTAATTGAAGATAATCATGAAGAACTAGATTATATTCAGGAAAGATTTAAATTTTTGGATAATACTGAAAATACTGACAAGAATATAGTTCCATCAATTATTAAACCTCCCGAACTTCGAGCTAAAAATTTTACCCGATCATTTGAAATATGCTTATTTAGGTAATTCTTCAACTTTACCAGCTTATTATTTCATCCGCATTAAACGAATCTCAAGAACAAAAACTTTTAGAAACTTTAAAAAATATAAGAAAACTTTTGGTTGGACTTTAGCAGATATTAAGGGAATTAGTCCTTCAATCTGTATGCATAGAATTATTTTAGATGATGAACATAAACCTAAAGCAGATCCCCAAAGGAGATTAAACCCGATAATGAAAGAAGTAGTTAAGAAAGAAATTTTAAAATGGTTAGATAATGGTATTATATATCCTATTTCGACGAGTGCTTGGGTAAGCCCAATTCACTCGTTTTCCTATGAAGGGAGGAGTGACCGTCACCGCCAATGAAAATAACGATCTTATTCCTATAAGACAAGTTACCGGTTGGCGTATATGTATTGATTATAGGAAATTAAATACCGCCACCAGAAAGATCACTTCCCTTTACCATTTCTAGACTCGGATGTTAGATAGATTAGCTGGACATAAGTATTTTTGTTTTCTAGATGGATATACCGGTTATCATCAAATACAAACTGCTCCCGAGGATCAAGAGAAAACTACATTTACTAGTCCTTATGGAACTTTCGCTTTTCGAAGAATGCCTTTTGGATTATGTAATGCACCAAGCAACATTCCGTAGATGTATGATGTCTATATTTAGTAAGTTAATTGACAATGGAATAGAAGTATTTATGGATGATTTCTCCGTATTTGGAACATCATTTGACACATGCTTAACTCATCTTGAAAAAGTATTAGAAGTATGTGAGAAAACAAATTTAGTTCTAAATTGGGAGAAATGTCAATTTATGGTTGCGGGCGGCATTGTATTAGGGCATAAAATTTCGGAAAAAGGCATGGAAGTGGACCTCGCAAAAATTCAAGTAATAGCTAAATTACCACCTCCAACTACGGTAAAAGGGGTAAGAAGTTTTCTTGGACATGCCGGATTCTACGTACGCTATATAAAAGATTTTTCAAAAATTACTAAACCTCTATGCCAACTTCTCGAAAAGGACAAGAAATTTGAATTTACAATCGAATGCCCGAATGCTTTTGAACTCTTAAAAGAAAAATTAATTACAAGCACCTATAATAGTTTCACCTAACCGGGAGAAACCATTTGAACTTATGTGTGATGCTAGTGATTATGCCGTAGGAGCAGCTCTTGGGCAAAGATATGAAAAGATTTTTAAAGTTATATACTATGCTAGTAAAACTCTAAATGATGCCGAAATAAATTATACAAGCTACGGAAAGAGAACTATTAGCAGTAGTATATGGTTTTAATAAATTTAGACCTTATCTGATTGGAACAAAATGTATCGTGCATACTGATCATTCTGCTATTAAATATTTAATGCAAAAGAAAGATTCCAAACCAAGATTAATTAGATGGATATTATTAATGCAAGAATTCAATTTTGAGATCGTTAATAAGAAAGGAACTGATAATCAAATTGCGGATCATTTATCAAGATTAGAAAATCATGAATTATCTCGATATTGAAAATGAAATTATAGACGCTTTTCCCGATGAACAACTATATAATATCAATAAATGGAAAATACCATGGTATGCCGATATAGTAAACTATATAGTTAGTAATATTTTACCACCTATGCTAACTTTGCAACAATAGAAAAAATTCATCCATGATACGAAAACTTATTTTTGGGATGAACCATATTTATATAAGCAATGTAAGGATTTAATTATTAGAAGATGTGTACCTTATGAAGAAACTGAACCAATTATTCAAAAATGTCATGATTCTAATTTTGGAGGACATTTCGGGACTGATAAACTCGCTTATAAGATTCTACAACTGGATTTTACCGGCCTACTCTATTTAGAGATGTATATAGATATATTAAAACTTGCGATAAATGCCAAAGAGTAGGAAATATATCTAGAAGAAACGAAATGCCTCTAAACTTTATATTAGAAGTTGAAATTTTTGATGTTTGGGGATTAGATTTTATGGGACCTTTTATTCCTTCGTTTGGAAACTCAAATATATTAGTAGCTGTTGATTATGTTTCCAAATGGATCGAGGCACAAGCTTTACCTAGGTGTGATGCTAAGAGTGTTTCAAAATTTCGATGAAAAATATTTTTACTAGATTTGGAATGCCGAGAGTGATTATCACCGACGGAGGAACTCATTTTAGAAATAAATACATTCACAAACTAGTAGAAAAATACAATATTACTCATAAGATATCCACTCGCTTATCATCCACGTACTAACGGATTAGTCGAAGTATCTAATCGCGAGATTAAACGTATTTTAGAAAAATCTGTAAACCCAAATAAAGTTAGATTGGTCTATTAGATTAGTACATCGCATTATGGGCTTATAGGATCGCTTATAAAACTCCGATCGGAATGACTCCTTACAGGCTTATATATGGAAACACGTGCCACTTACCAACTGAACTAGAACATAAAGCATATCAGGCGATTAAAGAATTTAATTATAATATGAAGGAAGCTGGTGAGAAAAGATTGTTGCAATTAAATGAATTGGAAGAATTAAGAAATGAATCGTATGATAATGATCGGATTTATAAAGAAAAGATGAAATTATGGCATGATCGAAAGATTAATCAGAGAAATTTTGAACCGAGACGGGAAGTTTTGCTATATAATACTAGATTGAAATTATTTCCTGGAAAATCGAAGTCTCGATGGTTAGGACCTTTCACCATAACTCAAATATTTTCATACGGAACTACGAAATCGAAGATCCAAAAACTCGGACATAAATTTAAAGTTAATGGACATAGATTAAAACCATATTTCGAAGGAATAAGACCTAACTATAAAGAGGTTTTAATGCTTAGTCGACTCGATTAATAATTGAAATTAGGTCGGGCCGACGACGTTAAACCAAGCGCTTTATGGGAGGCAACCCATATTAGTTATCTATTTTTATTGTATCTTAATAGTTAATTTATATTATTGAAACTTTACTACTCAATTATTATTAAGAATCATCGTCATATCGGAAATATCAGAGAAGATGAAGATTCTGACCTTGAAGAGTAGTAGTAAAGATTTTCATAGTATGTTTGTATTTATGTTATTTGATTTGATTTAGATTTTATTATGTGTGGAGTGATGATTTGAATATCTCAAACTTAATTGAGATATGCGTCATAGTTTTGTATCGACGCATTTAGTGTGTCGTGGATTGGTTTGCGATGCCGATTAGTAGTAAGGATCGAAGTTCGAAGTTTGATTATAGAGTTTTAAATTATGTTAGTTTGTATGTCTCATGGATTTCAATATTAAAGTTAATTTGTTGTGTTGTGTGAATTTGTTTGTATATAAGTAATTAATCTTCATATTAAATTAATAAATGATATGATCGGAAATATAATATAAGGCAAATCGAGGTTGAAAATGATCGACGAAATTCAAAAATTGAAATTTTTAGACTTCGCCGACGGCGAGCAAAATCCCACCGACAGCCGAGATCGATCTCGCCGACAACGAAGAATTTCTCGCCGACGGCGGATTTTTCCCGAAACTTTTGCCTTATGGAATTAATTAGCTCGCCGACGGCGAGAAAAATCTCGCCGACAGCCGAGAACGTAAAAAGACCTATATTTGACCTGGTCAAAAACACTATTCATCATCCCCAACCTCTTATTTTCGCAAAAGCGACCTAGGGCTTCGAGAGATCTTGGATTTAGAGGCGATTCCATCACTCAAAAACACCGGATTTCATCTTCTCTTGGTAAGTGCTTCACTCCTATGCAAAAATTTTTGATTTTCACCATGTATTTTCACCACATTGCAAATTTTGGGAAAAATCAAAATATGGAAGAAATATTCGGTGGAAATCCATGGAATTTAATTTAAATTGCTTATAAATGTTGTAGGAAGCCTTCTTAGGATTATTTTTAAGTTTAGTGAAAATTTTCATGATTTTCACAGATCGATCGTATGGCTCCACGACAAAAACGTCGAGTAGAATTCGACGAAGACCGATTCATCAATGCACGAGCACAAACTAAATATTTTGAAAATATTCAAGGAAGAAAGTGCATTGCAGATCGGGTTTTCAAAAATCCGGAGGAGAAGTAGAGCGGATTATTAAGGAACGAGGTCGGGAGAATTTCGTTACGTTCAATATAGAGCATATCGTGGAAGTGGTTAAAGAATTTTATGCCAATTTAACTTCCGCTGAAGATGCACCAGTAAAGGTACGAGGGTTTTTTGTAGAATTCAATGCTTCAAGAATAAACGCGTTCTATGAAGTTCATGACTCGCCCTTTAGCGAGTATGAAACTTTTGGAATGATGGAAGGACCACTGGAGGAAGTCATTAACTTTCTCACTGATGGGACCGGAGTTTGGAAAGTTAAGTAGCAGGAAAGAGTGAATTTTCCTCTTTCTAAATTAAATGCGCTTCCAAAGCCTCGGCATTACTTTATTTGTTCTACTCGTTACCCACCTATCACCAGCAGTGAGGTAACACGAGATGGAGCAATTCTGAATTTCGTATTCGAATAATAGAAGCATCAACATCGGGAGACTTATTTATCGAAATATCCCGGCCACTCATAGAAATGAGAGTGGAGCTGGATCGGGACACCCCGGATTAATTTTTTCACTCGCCAACTCTCCGGAGTCGAGGCTAGTAGATAATGAAGAATGGGTAGAACCAATGAAACCACTCACAATCGCCAATATTAAGAAGTATGAATCTCATGAAGGGTGGAGAGCAGGAGTAAGAAGTTATTTCACTCGACCAAGTAGAGATATACCCTCTACTAGCCATGAACCTCCCGAGCCTACCACCCCTACCCTACAAAATCCGATGAATGAATCGACACTCGCATAGAAGATGTTTTAAGCAGCTTGAGATACAATGGGGAGAAGATTTGATCATTTTGATCAAAGAATCGATAATCTGGAGAGGAGACATGATTATGATAGCGAATATCTCCAACGACATTCGGAATACGAGATTGCATACTATGAAGCTGAACGTCGTTATAGGAGTGGTGATTTAGATGTCGTCTTTCCCGAGTGCCCCCGATATTCACAGCATCAGCCTGCTTCGCTCTTCTCACCTACGATCGTGGAGGAGATGATATAGATTGGAACTTTGGTGTCGAAGATTAGGACTTTATTTGTTTTATTTGTTCTGATGTTAAGTTATTTTAAAGACTTTATATATTTGTAATATTCAATACTTTATGTTTTGAGACATCGGATGTTTGTTGGATTATTTGCTTCGAATTGTTGTAGTAGTTTAGTTTTTGTTTTTGTGTTAGTTAATTACATTTGTTTTTATGTTAAATAGGATGTTAGTTTTCTTTAGTATGTTTTTATTTTATTCCGTATTGTTTTAAATTGCAAAATTGTTAATCCGTTAGTTAAAATGTTTTTAATATGTTAGTAATTCATATGTATAGTGTAGAGTTAATTTTAATTGTTATAGTTAATACTTATCTTAGATTTATCCCCGCATTTTCTTTAAATTGTTATATATATATGGAGAATACTAACGATACAAAGTTCAATGAAAAATGAAAAAGCTCGCAAAAATTTCAAAGAAAAAGAAATACCTAAACTTAAAAGGTATGATTTATTTACTTTCCCTTTTTCATTATTTAGAATAGATATAAAAATTTAAGTTTGGGGGGAGTAAAATACAAATTTAGTTATTAACTTGTTCTCAATTTCTATTTTCAAATTATTATAAAATGATTTTTATAGCAATTTTTTCAATTTAATTAATATGAATTATTTTATTTAATTATTATAAAAGGTTAAATGAAATATTTCTAGTACTTTAATTAATTAAATAGAATAAAATATTTGGTTAAAGGGAATAAGAATATAGTAAACTATTTTTTTTAGTAAGGAAAACTATATTCTAAAATTAAAATTCTTAAGTATTCAAGTGAAAAAGAAAAGATTGAAAATCAATAAAGTAAAAACTATGAAGTATATATAAGCTAAGAAATATTCCTAAGTTTCAAATTTAGGAAGATGAAAATGAAGTTCAAAATTATTAACAAGCTCTCCAGATACAGTAATCCTCAAAAGAAAAAAAAAAAAAAAAAGAAGAAAAAGCAAAAAAGAAAAAGAAAAGAAAAAGAAAAATGAGGAGAAACTTGAGGAGATGCCTTATCAAAAATTGGCTTCATTTGAATTAACCTAAAAGGAAAAACTTAAATATTTCCAAACTTATATTTATGGATTAGAATTTTACCTAATAGTGTTTTCTTGAATTTCTTATCATATGAATATCTTAAGTAGTTATTCTTTTAAATATAGTCATTTCGAAATGAATAGTAAGCTAGAAATCTTAGACTCGATAACTAAATAATTTATTTCTATAAGATTAATTAAATTACATGAATTATTTTTATTTAACTTTATTATGATATTAATTAATCTAATTCATAGTTTATTTGAATTGAAAAATCTTTCTATAGAAAT
The DNA here is from genome assembly GCA_022702705.1 of Papilionanthe hookeriana x Papilionanthe teres. Classification (NCBI taxonomy): domain Eukaryota; kingdom Viridiplantae; phylum Streptophyta; class Magnoliopsida; order Asparagales; family Orchidaceae; genus Papilionanthe; species Papilionanthe hookeriana x Papilionanthe teres. The sequence goes on from CM040426.1 coordinate 21,775,031, forward strand.
CATTATTTTTATATAGTACTAAAATTACTTGAGGACAAGTAATAAGTAAGTTTGGGGGATTTTGATCGCTGAAAAATTTATTAAGAAATTCATACCTATTTTTAATAAAATTGCACTTTAAAGAAGGGTATTTTCTTTATTTTATTGCAGGAATGAATAATTTAGGTGATAAAAGCAAAAATCATAAAAAGGAGCGAATTTGGAGCAAAATCATGCAATTTGTACTGAGTCGCCGACGACGAGATCGAGCCCGCCGACGGTGAGGTTACAAGAAGAAAATTTTGAAGAATTTATAACTGTCTCGCTGACAGCGAGCCCGAGCCTGCTGACAGCGAGATAGAGCGGTTTGAAGATCTTCTAGAAGCCTCGGCCGACAGCCGAGGTAGTTCGTCGCCGACGGCGAGGTAGTTCAAATGGCACGTATACATTGAACCTGGACACTTTTTGAAGAGATGCTTACACACCTCTTGGTCCTTTGCTTACCTCTATATATAGAGGCCGAAAATCAGTCTTTTGTGTGTTAGTTTTGGGCAGTCTTTTGTGTTATAAGTGCAATCTTTTAGTCTTTTGTGAGTTCTAAGTGTAATTTGTGTGCAGTAGTGTGTCTTTAGTGAGTCTTTTAGTAAGTTTAGTGAGCAATTAGTGAGTCGTGCTGTACTGGAAGGAAGAGTCAAAGGAACTACGAGGAGTCTATTTTGGGGATAAATCGAGGTAAGTATTTGTATTTATTGTTTTTAACTTTAAATGAAATCCATGCTTAGTTTAGTTCCCATGCATTCTGAGTAGTTTATTAGTCTTTCTCCCTGTTTATGAAATTAAGTGACTTGATGAAATTAAAATAGAGATACTTATATATATTAATAAATTGTGATAATTTTTACTTAAAACTTAATTTACTTTCAACCGGCCATTTGAATTGTTAAAATACGTTGGTTATCAACTATAGTAAAAATTACATATGATATTCGGGAATTCAAAAGCCTTGGAAGGAGGGTGCAAATAAATAGGAAATAATATCACCTGGGCGTAGAATCGAGTATTTTAGTGTGACGTACTAAAATATTCAATTCGGTCCTATTGTTCGAGAGCCGAAGTGTAGATGTTAGCCCTCAGAGCGAGGGGAACGTGGAGCTCGCAAGTGGCAATCGGTATCCTCCCAGCCTAGCCGCATTCAGTAATCAAACATAGGATTAGTCAATATTCTTTACACCTAGACCAAAGGGTAAAGAATATGAATGCTCCTATTTGTCACATTACCTTAAAATTATCTATTTAAATTCATTAATCACATAAATTTCTAAACAAGGGGAAAGATACTTTTTCTGAATAGTTAAGACTTATTTAGCAATTAGTTTAATTTCCTGCACTTTCAATACGTATTAATTTTCTACTTAGTTAAGTTACCTAATTAAAATATTTAGTTTACTTTATTGCGCTCAAATTTAGAAGTCCAAATTTTCGTATACTATTTTAAAAATTATTATTATTATTTTAAATTAGTTGTTATTTAATTTTCTCTTTCCCGTGGGATCGATAACTGTGACTCCACTAGAGCCCCGTATTACTTGATACGATACATATACTTGCGTAGCATCCACAACATAAACAATTACAATTCTATAACATATAAATAGCGGGGTCAAGTTTTTGGCGTCGTTGCAATTAAATTAAAAATATCATAATATAAAATTGTGGGTCAGCGGTCCTTCGACTCGAGAAGTCCTACATAAGACTTTCTCTTCCTTTCCAGTTCTGAATCGGATTCCTTACCTTCTGTACACCTTTGATCATTCTGTTCCTAATAAACAAACCCTCTAATGAATGTCTCTTTTAACAAATAACTCCTTTTTATAAATACATGAACAAAAATGTGTTCGGACTCTTTTCGATTCCTTTCTTTTCGTCCTGATGAGAAAAAGCATAACTCGGGATCGACAATCGAATCTACCTTGCAGAAGATATCTGCCCCAAAGCTGAATTTCTCCTTCACCAATGGACTGGACTTCGCTGTTTACAAGGATGAGCTGCCCAACAATGGGATCATCCAGTTTGGACAAGGATTCGAGAACACAGATGTCAAGATCACTGAGAGGAATACTACTGTCCATAGGAGGACTGTTATCTCTACCCCCACTGGTCTAGTCGTCTCTGCACCTACCCCGGCTTCCGCCAAACTGAAGGGGAAGGAAGTTCAAATTTGTAATGAGCATGTTACCGTGGAGGGTACAGAATTCCGTGCAAGACCATCTGTCTTTCAAATTGGGTCCAGCTCAAGGGTTCCACCCCTAACACGGACTCAAAGAAGAAACAGAGGTAGAAAGATTGCCTGAAAGGCCGTAGCCGCCGAAGTCGCTTTCTTAGAAGAAATCCTTGAGTACACACCACTACCTGAGTACATACCATTGCCTGAGTATACACCGCTTTTGGAAGGAAGTAGATTCCATCCCCTTTCCGCCGCAGCTGAAGAGGAAAATGTCCGCAGGATTGCTTCTACATTACCTCGACCCGCATACTATAGCGACAGCAGAAAGAAAAGGGCTAGGATTACACCATTCGCCCGACTACAGTACCGTGATGTAGAAGTTAGCAAAGAAAGAGAAATGTCCCGTATCGTAGATTTTAAGAAGAATAGGGCGGGTGCCGCCCAAGTCCCGTCTCGGGCCGCGAGTGAACCCGTTATCACCACGTAAAAGCCGAATAAGAAGAAGAAGGCTAGTCCACCCGTTGTTGTTTCAGTGCTTACAGATCAGGGAGGATACCACCTTCCAAAGCATTCAGCCGACTGCACCATTCGGTCCTAGGCCTTCTCGTCGCTAGAAGGATGGTATGGCGTCCTACTACTGGCCAATTAAGACCGAAACAACGACCAGAAAAGGAAAGTCTCGTCAGGAGACTCGAGTCCGAAGAGAGCGCCACTGAAATGAAGGGGACTCCAAAAAAGGAAACCCAACAGCCGTCACATGATTACTGCGAAACCGCACGTAAAAGACCATTGGAAGACGCTATGGAAAAGCTAAGAACCGACATTCAACGATTATCAAGAGAAAGAGAAGAAAAGTTTGGAGATGAAGTTGACTCGTGGGAGTTCATGGATGACAAATATGTGGAGATCAACATGGTTGAAACACGAGCATCGTCAGCTTCGCAAGGTGCCTCGGCAGCTGCGGAGAGAGATGAACCGGAAGCATTAAGAGCACAAATTCGAGAAAAAGATGATACAATCTCTCAAATGGCAAAAAGGATGGAAGAGATGGCTGCAGCCTCTAGCCACTCTTCGCAGTCGTCTCAACCCCCAAGAGAAACGCCTCCGTAAGTTATTCATATTACGGACGGAGGAAAAGAGATTACATCCATTAACGGAGACGATCACCGAAGAAAGATTCTACCCAAAATATGATTCCGCAGAAGGACATCAAGAACATGGTGGAACAGCAGATGCGAGAAGCCTTAGCACAGTCTAAGAGCGGAGCATCTATTCAGACGGGTAGAACTTACCTCGAAGAATTTGATGCAGTACAATACCCAAAAGGCTTCGTACTACCTCTGTTCAAGACTTTCGATGATACCGGAAACCCTCGACAGCATGTTGTACATTTTCGTGCTAGTTTTTGCAATGCCGGTGGGAGTGACGCCTTACTCTTCCGACAATTCGTCAGCAGCCTGTCAGGGATCGCCTTCGATTGGTACGCAGAGTTACCGAACGGTTCGGTAAAGACATTTTGAGAATTGGAAAACCTTTTCGTGAAACGGTTTGCCGGAGCTCAGCAACATATCACCATCAGTGATCTAGTGGTGGAGAAACAGAAACCGATCGAAACTTTAGTGGACTACATACTTCGATGGAGGAATCTAAGCATGAAGTGTGAGCCACAGCTACAAGAGCAGCATGCAATCGGTATCTTGCTTAAAAGCATTCACGGCCCGATAGCACTCCTCCTTAAGGGATTTACAATTAAGACTTTCGAGAAGTTGTTAAGCAAGGTCGGAAGCTTGCAAGAGGAAGCGAAGCAACTAAGTTTCGTCGATAAAACAGACAAACAGAAGCCTGTGAAGACATTTGAAAAGAAATCTGGGATCGTCGCGGCAGTCGATAAGGGCAAGCAGCCAATGCAAATACAAATGGAGGAACCGCAAATTCAGCCTATCAACAACCTCAGCAGAACTACCAACAACCTCAACCCGGTTATCAACCAACTCAACAATATGAGCAACCGCCTCGCCCACAGCGCACGTTAAAGGAGCTTATAAATAAAGAATATCCATTTAAGAATGAGGCAGTGCCAAAGATGTTTCACAGTTTGATGAAGACTTCGGATTTTCGACTGCCAGAACCCAGGAAGCCAAAAGAAGTCAAAAAGAAAGACCATCCCAACTACTGCCCTTACCACTAGATGCTTGGACATAAGATAGAGGATTGCATTACCTTCAAGTGTTGGCTTGACAACAATCTCTGAAAGGGGAACATAACGATCCCAAAGGAATACATGAAAGAACCCCAGAAAGGAGGTTCTGTCAATGTTATTTCAACGGATCCCATTGTTCCGATAGACCCCTACACGACCGATGATGGATGGAGTACCGCTTGGACGAAGTCATCGAAGAAAATTTTGGATCGCATCCAAACCGCTTCGGTGCGTGCTTCAATTCAAAGTTTGAAACCTGTCAAGTCGGCGCTATCGGTTGCAATTGAAGAACCGCCCCAAGAAGAAAAGATCATAGAAAAGAAGGAGATTATAGAAGAAGGAAAGACCGAGGCCCCTAAGGCTAGACTAGGGGCTGCTTATCCTAGGATGGTTGTTTCAGATTCGGGGGAAAAATTCCTCGAACCTCTTACTCTATATGATTATTTGCTCGCTCTGGTGGGATCTTATAATGATAAGAGTTATGGCGTTGGCTACGTTTTGACTGTTTCTAACGATTACGTAACTAACGATAACCAATCTAATCCGGATCTCGATTTTGATACCAATAACAATTCTCACATCATACGCAACCTCGACAATCACAATGACAAAGAAGACATTCACCAAGAAGGCTACGAAAGTTCAACAAGCAATGAATCTATTTGTGAATTCCAAGGAACTCCAATCACAATAGAGTTAGAGCTTTCGATTTCGAAGCGACTCTGAAGAACCCATCATGCCGATTCAAAAGGAGACACCTATAAACTCGACATCGCATTCGAATAAATCACGTAAGTCAACTTAAGGAGCGGAAGGGTTCTACCTCCGAGAATGGGTCCAAAAGACATAGGAAAGCGGTGGTTGTTCGAGAAGAATCAACCCCAGACAGAAGAATCGCCCATTCGGGAAGAAACCGAGACACATGGTAACAAAGTGGACTATAACGTGCTAGCCCATCTTAGGAAACTACTGACCAAACCGAGCATCTACGACGCTCTCATCTTATCAAAAGAGATGAGGGAAGCTCGATCAAGGCCTTACTTGATCCGAGAGATTTGTTTAGCTTAGATGGCCGAAGATTCCTTAGACGAGGTTTGCTCGTTAAAGGAACAAGCCGAGGTGTTACCTTCACGGACGCTGATCTACTACTTGGGACAGCTCGATCACAACCGACCGTTGTACATTTCGACTACAATCGGAAAGTTTACGCTCTCGCAGTATCGGTGGATCCAGGAGCATCGATCAACATAATGAATCTTCTGACGCTAGCATACTTGGAAATTGATGCTCGCGAGCTTGAAGCGGACAAGATGTTACTAAGAGGATTCAACCGTAAAGGAGAAAGAGCCCTTGGATCAATAACACTGTTGATGAAGACCGGTGACTTAGCCAAGACGACCGCAAAATTCCACATAATTGACTCTGAGACATCGTTCAACGCTCTACTGGGCCGACCGTGGATCCATGAAAACCGGATGGTACCATCGTCTCTGCATCAGTGCATAAAATACTACGAAGGAGGAGAACAGTGCATTAAAGGTGATTTGCAACCTTTCTCCGTACATGAGATTGGAATCCATGAAGATGCAGCTTATTACGCACCTCCGAAGAAAACAATCTTCTCCAGAAACACTGTGCCAAATGAAGCAAAAGAAATTCGAGACAATGAAGAACCTGAAGTTCTAGTCCAACAGTCACTCACCACTCCCTTACGACGAGATGGTGAAGGTTTCTCCAGAACTCGCATCCGAGGTCGAGGCCGAGGACGAGGTCGTGGAAGAGACACTGGGACAGTTGGAGAGAAAAAGCCGATGATCAACGTTGATTGGGAAAACAACTCTGAGGAAGAAGAAGAAATCAAGAAAGAAGCAGCTACAATAAACCGGAAGAAACCACAATTCAAGATTTCTCTCGAAGATGAGAAGAACGAAGAATACAAATCGATGTACGAGAAGATTAATCACTATGTACACACTATGACCCCGACCCCGATCCAACCTAATAAGATCGAGGGTATGGTGGTCAAAGAAGTACATAGCAACGGTGCAAAGCCAATCAAATTTTACCGTGGCACTTCTTCTTCCAATACTGAAAACAATGTACAATTTGAAGATGTCACTTCTTCCGAATTAATGGAATTACCTTTTGAGTGGTACTCTCCCTGTGTTCAAAATTTAATTCAACGTGGTGTCTTACCTCGACAATGGACAAAAGGCCGATCACAACACTTCGAAAAATTATGGAATAATGCCTGGTCGGCCTCCCAATTCAAAACATGGTCTCGGATTCGGCATAGTAGGTTCGACTGACGATACGAAATTTTGTTTGGTTGTCACTTGTGAACCTAATGAAGACTGCTTGGAAACTACAGAAGAGCTCGAAGATCTGCAAATCGAAGACGCTCCACCATAGTTCGAAGAAGAAATCAAATCTACAATAGATGAGTTAATGGAAGTTAACTTAGGTACTAGCGAAAAGCCTAGACCAACCTTTGTTAGCTCCTTACTCAATAAAGAAGATTCCGAGGAAATGATCAAGCTATTAATGGAATTCAAGGACTGTTTTGCTTGGAGTTACGACGAAATGCCGGGATTAGCTCCGTTAGTCGCAGTTCACGAGCTAGGAGTGGATCCTACTTCCGTTCCAATCGACAAGCTTCCGAAGAATGCGTTTGGAAATTGAACAACAAGTAATAACTGAAGTTAAGAAGCTAATCGACGCTAAATTTGTCCGTGAAGAACATTACCCTACTTGGCTAGCCAATGTGGTACCGATCGAGAAGAAGAATGGTCGGATTAGAATCGCGTGGATTTCGCAGACTTGAACAAAGCATGTCCGAAGGATGAATTTCCACTACCAATTCCGAGTTAATGATCGACATCGCTTCGACACATGAAATATTCTCTTTCATGGATGGATCTTCGTGATACAACCGGATAAAGATGGCACCAGAAGACGAAAAGCTCACGGCATTCAGAACACCAATCGAAGTGTATTGCTACACAAGAATGCCATTCGGACTAAAGAACGCAGGAGCAACATACCAAAGAGCAATGACAAAGATTTTTGATGATCTCATTCACAACCAAGTCGAGTGCTACGTGGATGATGTGGTCATCAAAAGCAAACTGAAGGAAGATCACCTGTATGATTTGAGAATTGTCTTCGAGCGACTAAGGCAATACAACCTTAAGATGAATCCCTTAAAATGCGTCTTCGGCGTTACCTCCGGGAAATTCTTAGGATTTGTTGTCCGACATCGCGGAATTGAAATTGATCCGGAAAAGATTAAAGCTATCTTAGAAATGCCGCCTCCCAAAACCTTAAAATAGCTACGATCCTTTCAAGGGAAGCTGACATATCTTCGACGCTTTATTTCGAACTTGTCAGGTAGGTGTCAGCCCTTCTCGGCATTAGTTAAAAAGGACGCCAAATTCGTTTGGGAAGAGAAATGCCAACGGGCCTTCGAGGACATTAAGCAATACTTAATGACACCTCCTCGTCTCAGCAGCCCTGGCCTCAGGTAGACCGTTGATACTTTATACCATGGCTCTAGACGACTCCCTTGGAGCCCTGCTAGCCCAGGTCAATGATGAGTGAAAAGAAAATGCTCTCTACTACTTAAGCCGTCGTTTGATTTCGATGGAAGTAAAGTATCCTCCAATCGAGAAGCATTGTTTAGCCCCGATCTTCGCCGCACGAAACTCGGGCATTACATGCTCTCTCATAAGGTCAACCTCATCTCGAAAGTTAATCCGTTGCAATATTTGATGACCCGTCCAACACTTTCTGGCAGACTTGCTAGGTGGTCGATGATACTATTACAATTCGACATAACTTTCGTTCCTCTTCGTGCCGTAAAGGAACTAGTTCTAGCTGATTTCCTTGCAGCATACCCTTTACCGGTAGATTCGCCTCTCGACGACGACTTGCCAGATGAACAAATAATGAGGCTAGAAGACACTGATGATCAACGTTGGGAACTATACTTCGACGGAGCGTCCTCAGCACAGAATGACAAAGAATTGCAAACGATAGTGCCCGGTAAGGCAGGAATCGGGCTAATCATTATAACACCGAAGCGGAGGATGTTAAGATACTCCTACCACTTAACAGAGCCATGCACAAACAACGAGGCTGAATACGAAGCCCTCATAACAGGACTAGAACTGACCATTCAAATGGGAGTAACAGATATCAACATCTACGGAGATTCTCAGCTGATCATTCAACGAGTCGCCGGACAATACGTAATTTTAAAGCCAAGACTCGAGCAATACTTTCAATATGCCATGAAACTGTTGGAACAAATTCTGAATGTAACAATCTACAAGATACCCAGAAGAGAAAATGCTTTCGCTGATGCGCTAGCTCGCCTTGCAAAAGAATTTGCATGCTCACAAGATGAGTCAGTTGAAGTGTTAGTTCAAGGACGACAAGTCCTATCACAGCTCGACATGGATATGATACAAAAATCAGAAAAAACAGAGGAATCAACTAGCAAGCAGTGACGGAAAACACGGAAGATCGGCGTCAACCGCTACATGACTACCTGCAAACAGGGAAATTACCGAGACGATAAGTCATTAGCACATCAAATCAAGAAAAGAGCTCTGTCTTACGCATTAATAAACAATACATTATATAGAAGGTCTTTTGATCAAATGTGGTTAAGATGCCTGAACGGGTCCGAGGCTCGTGAAATTGTCAAAGAAGTGCATTCAAGACTTTGTGGCGCTCATCAGTCGGGTCCGAAAATGAAAATGAAAATTAAAAGACTAGGGTATTACTGGCCCTCGATGATGACCGATTGCATGAAGATTGCCAAAAGTTGTCACCGTGCCAAGTGCACGGAGTGGTTCTACACCAACCTCCAAATGTGCTACATCCGACAATCGCATCGTGGCCATTCGAGTGTTGGGGCACGTATATAGTGGGTCCGATAGAACCACCTTCTTCAAGAGGACATCGCTTCATCCTCGCAGCTACGTGACTACTTTTCTAAATGGCGTAGCAGTCCCACTCGTAGAAGTAAAGGCACACCACGTGTTACGCGTTTTTCAAAAATCAAGTCGTCTACCGTTTCGGAGTACCGCGCAGAATCATTTCAGATAATGGGTCCGCATTCAGAAGTACAAAGATCAACAATTTTGTCAGAAGACATGGAATCGATTGGCGATACTCAACAATCTACTACCCAAGAGCAAACGGCTTGGCCGAGGCTTTTAATAAAACTCTCGTTCAAATTTTAAAGAAAACTTTGGATGACAAAAAGAGAAATTGGCACGAGAAGTTGTTAGAAGCCTTATGGGCCTACAGAACGACTTTCAGGACTCCTACTCAGTCTACGCCTTACGCTTTAGTGTACGGGTCCGAGGCAGTGTTACCATTGGAAGTCCAGCTTCCATCACTCAGGATTGCAGTTGCAAATAAAATTACTACAGAAGAAAATGCCAGATTACGACTGGAAGAACTGGAAAACTTGGAAGGAAAAAGACTTACAGACAGCAACAAAATTTGGAACTCGTACCAAGCTAAGATGATCCGGGCCCATGATAAACCGGTCTGCCCGAGAACTTTCAAAGATGGTGACTTAGTTCTTGTTCTCAGAAGACCTATTCTCGCACATCGCAAGATAGGAGGCAAATTTGAACCGACTTGGGAAGGGTCGTTTGTGGTCGAGGCAGTCTACTCAGGAGGCTCCTACCAACTTGTGAATTGCCATGGAGAACGACAAATGCTTCCAATCAATGGACGATATTTGAAGAAGTATTACGCAACCTGATGTTTCGAAGGGTGGCCTCTAAAATAGAGTCTTATCCCTAGAAACACGGGTGAAGCAATCACTTTGTGATCGGGTCCGAACCCAAAAACATAAAAATGGATAAAATAAAAAAATGTACTAAAAATAAAATATGTGAAAATCATAATAATAAAGTTTTACCCTTCCTTTCAAATCAAATCTTTTTCCTGATCTTTCTTTATCTTTTCCTGCTTTCCTTAAAAATTAAAATTGGAATAAGTGAATAAGAATCTTCAGTGATAAATACTTTCTTAATGTTCTTGTTCTTAGTATGACCCTCGATCCTTTCCTTGTTTTCTTCGCGAGGAAATGTCGAACAGGCGGTTGGTCCTAAACTTTAAAAATGGCGTGAGTCTCGCACTCGATGAAAAGAGGGTGAAGGATGGAGCAGTGATAGAAATTGATTCTGACTTCACACCGACCAGCCTACAGTATGAAGAAAATGACTGGGTCCCAGTGGACCGAGAAGAGCTTCATAGCCAGACAGTAATGAAGATGGGTGGCCTAAGCCACCAATCCAGCAACAAGAAAAGAAAGACAAACATCGAAGAAAGCAAGAAAATCAAGTCGGTAGTTGCCACGGCAGAGGGCAGGCTCGTCGCCGCCGCGCCCGCAGAAATTCAAGAAGTGAGGAGAGCTACGCTCACTGCTACTCAAAGAAGGAATAAGAATCGCCGTATCCGCAAGATGTTGACTAAACTTGCAGCAGATCAACACGAGGAAACAACCACCTTCGCAGACACACACATTTCAAAGATACCGGTTCGGCAGGAACCAGAAAGAAGAAAGTCAACGCCGAGAGAATCAGAACAGATCGGAGAAGTGCCAAGAAGGACAGAGATAGAATCAGTGCCTCGACGCCGGGCAGAGATACCATATCTGAAGAACCTTGTTGCTGAAGCAACCCCGGAGGATGTCCCGACGCAGACAATCCCCGAGGAGCCAAGGTATGCGAGGAGAACGTGACGGGATTGAGCCATACATCCCGCAATACGTTACTAGGCCTCGTCACTTGCAGATCATCCCAGAATATGAACTAGAAAAAATGCAAAATGTTGAGAAGAAGACTTTCGAATATTTTGAAAGGATTAGAGGCAGAAGAATCAACATTTTGGAAGGCCTCGAGTTACACACATGTGTATTCTCAGAGTACGAGCAACAGCAGATTGTGGATTGCATTCTAGAACTTCAGAAGATGGGTCGAGCAGGCCGTCTGAAAGAAAAACCTTATTCGGAACCCCGGAAATGGATGCCGGGGAAAGAAAGAGTCACAATACAATGCGGATGTTGCTATAACTTCGCAGAGGACAGAAAAGGAAATCCACCAGGGATACTCCGTCACAGTGAGGTGGATCCAATGCCGAAAATAATTAAAAGAATGGTGAAAAGAATGATAACGTGGAGGGTATCGCCAGCAGACCGCATACCTAACAGCTTGCATCATCAACATTTATCGAAGGGCGACCGCATACCTCCACACATAGACCACCATGACTTTGTCGACCTTTCGCACAGCTTTCGTTCGTCAACCAATGCAATATCATGTTCGGATCCGACCTCCGGATAGCAGGCCCGGGTAAGTTTCGACGGCCGGTGGAGATACCACTTCCGGTAGGTTCCGTCATGATATTACAAGGAAATGGAGCAGACGTCGCAAAGCATTGCATACCAGGAGTACCAGTGGAGCGGATCTCCGTCACTTTTAGAAGGATGGACGACAGAAAGGCACCATACCACTTCCAGCCAGATCTAGAATTGGAGAACCTCCGGCCCTACGAGCTGTGAGTTACACGGGAAATAGCACACCTCCAATGCACATCCATGCGGCATTCCTGCCAAGGATGGCTTGGAAGGTGATGTTATTGACCGTGTATCTCATTATTCAGACATGGATTTGACAGACACTTTTTGGATGGATCAACAAGGATCATACATAGTCCGTTTTGAGTCATGGATTGTATGAGAAATATTTCAGATCGAGTTGTATGATGTATCTTCAACAAGATTGGAATAAAAGTGACCATGTCACATTTTGTCTTCACCTCTTTTTTGTGCAAATTGATCGGGAAACGCCATTAAAGTTAAATGAACTTCGAACAAAGAAACGTAAAAGAAAAAGAAAATAAATAAGAACTCTCTTCCATAAATATCCAAACATTAGAAAGAATTTCAAATCCACATGAACACCAAATAAACAAAAAAAATGGGATAGTTAAAGAACAAACAAAACAAATCTAAAGATCAAATTGAATTCCAGTTTACGTCCATCTTTTCAAATCCTCCAATCCTTCTTCAAATCAAGATCTATTCGGACCTCCTTCGAAACCCTCTCTCGGATTGATTTCGAATCACGAGGAATCTTCAATTTGATTCGGATGGCATAGGTTCATACCCTTCACCAAGCAATCGGACTTTGATTGATTCCCGTGGGATATGGAACACTTTCATATCTCATTTCGATCTCAAAGATAATCCAAATCTCAAGAAAATTCTTCATAGTCACAGCATAAATCAAATTTCGACAAAATTTTTCACAACCACTGCATAAACTAAATCTCAGCATTCGGGATAGGCTTCCGCCGTACTCCCATCTCAGCAATCGGGATAAGCTTCCGCCGTACTCCCATTTCAGCAATCGGGATAGGCTTCCGCCGTACTCCCATCTCAGCATTCTGGATAGGCTTCCGCCCTACTCCCATCTCAGCATTCTCAGCATTCGGGATAGGCCTCCGCCCTACTCCCATCTCAGCAATCGGGATAGGCTTCCGCCGTACTCCCATCTCAGCAATCGGGATAGGCTTCCGCCCTACTCCCATCTCAGCAAATCTCAGCAAATCTCAGCATTCGGGATAGGCTTCCGCCCTACTCCCATCTCAGCAATCTCAGCATTCGGGATAGGCTTCCGCCCTACTCCCATCTCAGCGAATCTCGGCATTCGGGATAGGCTTCCGCCCTACTCCCATCTCGACAATCTCGGTATTCGGGATAGGCTTCCGCCCTACTCCCATCTCAAAGAATCTCAACATTCGGGATAGGCTTCCGCCCTACTCCCATCTCAGCAATCTCAGCATTCGGGATAGGCTTCCGACCTACTCCCATCTCAGCAAATCTCAACATTCGGGATAGGCTTCCGCCCTACTCCCATCTCAGCAATCTCAGCATTCGGGATAGGCTTCCGCCCTACTCCCATCTCAGCAAATCTCAGCACTCGGGATAGGCTTCCGCCGTACTCCCATCTCAGCATATTCTCAGCAATTCTCAGCACTCGGGACAGGCTTCCGCCCTACTCCCTTCTCAGCAATTCTCAGTACTCGGGATAGGCACAGTCCTACTCCTTTCTCAGCAAATCTCAAAATTTGATCCTCTCAACAAGAAATTGAAATTAAAGCACTCTGCATTTCGGATAGGCTTTGTCCTATTCTTCCTCAGCATTTGGGATAGGCTCACTCCTAATCCTTCTCAGCATACACATTGGAATATGTTCGATCCGCTTCCTTCTCAGCATACAAATGCATTCGGGTGGGCCTCCGCCCTACTCTTTTCTCCGCATAAAACCAAAATTGAAACTCGAATCGAAATTCAAACTCATAATTAAAACTTGAAATAAAAAATGAAACGAATCTAAGATCCAATCTCTTGAAATCTTGTGATCTGAAATTCACCTTCTTTTTCCCCAGTGAGAATTATGGAATCTTCAGTCTTGGAGATTTACCTGATACTCCCCAGCGGAAATCCTTCTACTTCGTCCTAAGTTTGTCACTTGGACATCTGTTTTGGTTTTGTTGATTTCTTTGGTCAACGCCAATATGCGCGGTGAGCTTGGTTAGCACACCACACCTATTGGGGGTCCATTTGTTGACCTCATTTTTTATGAGGTCTTCTCTTCCCTCTTTAGTGTTTAGGATCTAGCCTTAGGCTTTTCCTTTCGACTATCTTAGAGGACTAGAATTGGGACCCATCCCTTAGAAATTTGAACCACTTCTTGCCTCCTCGCAAACCCCACAAGCTTGATTGTAGACCCCTAATCACCTTGAGGGTTGAAATCAAATGTGAAGGTTTAAAGGATGAGTTCCCTATAGGACTCTTTGGCCTTAGGACCACCCTGGGTGGCTTGGTCTGGTGAGGGTTGACTTACACACTCACTACACTCATACTCTACACTCTCACACACACAATCCAATTCCTAAAACCACACCCATACCCAACTTGACTCCTTGACTCATGTAGGTAATTCATATGGATGGACCTTAACCCCTAAGCCCCTGGTTAAGAGGGTTAGGAACAACATAGTGAATGCCTCAAATGAGTCCTCCCATGGCTCATATAGGCTTAATATGGCTTCATGGCTCAATCAAAGTGACTCCATTCCACTCATATTTGATCAATCTTCATTATTCCAAAATTTCAATTTTTGGCCCCAGGGACCCTACACCCACCAAACCTACTAAAAGCCCTTAGAATTGCCCAAATCCTCCAAAATTTCCAAATCACCCAAAATTCCCCAAAATTAACCTTGAACATTTCCTCACCAATCAAATTGATCATCCATAGCCAAAAATACCAAAAATTCCAAAAATACCCCCAATACCCTCCAAATACCCAAAATGCCCCTCTTAGCAAAAAAATCCAAAAATTCACAAAATTCCCAGAAAATTCCAGAAAAATCCCAAATATTCCCAATTTCATTTTGTCCAACTACACAATGGGCCAATTTTGTCAATTTACCCCACTTTTACCAAAACCCCCAATTTAGCCCACTCTTAACCCAAGTGAACCCAATGTCAAACCAAATCTATCCAATTGACCCCATTTTTGGTCCAATTCAATTCTAAACTTCAATTTAATTTTCACAATATCAATCTAGACCAAATAAAAGTCTAATTTGATTGACATTTGAATCCAATTTCACTTTTGACCTTAAAGCCCAATTTGGACCCATGACCCAAACTTAGCCCAAACCAAACCAATTCAACTCCAATTGACCCCAAACCTTTTCTAAACCTTCTCTAACATCCCCACAAACAAAACACTAACATAATTTGCCCAAAGTTTGGACTCAAACCCCACTCAAATTCAACCCAAAACCAAAAAGCCCAATTTTGACCTAAACCCAAACCTAACCCAAATAAGCCCAAGCCCCAAAACCAAAACCCAACCAAAGTTAAAACCTCTTTGAAACACTCCCATAAACATTTCCCAACATTAATTTTACATCAATTTCAACCTTAGCCCAACATTGGCCCAAATTAGCCCAATTTGACCTACATTGGCCCATTTACCAAATGAACTCAAATTCAACCCAATTCAAACCCAAACCACCTCAAATTCATTTCAAATCACTCATGACACATCCCTAAACCAAACCCAACAATTATTTGGCCCAAACTTCTACAAAATTCCCATCCATGAATTCATTCTTAAACCTAAAGGCTCATTCCCTTAAGCCTTCCTAAAAGCCCATCCAAAGCAAGTTCAAAAGCCCAAAATCCATCTTAAAGCCCACATGACAATCCTCTATCATCATCCATTTGATTTAAAACACTTCCTAAGTTCTAAAATCCATCACCAAATAAACCCAAATCAAGCCTTATGACAATCCTCCTTAAATCCATGAAAAATTCCAACACCCTTTTTTATGAAGTTGACTTAGCTTTTCCCAAGCCAATGGTGAGCCATGAAGCCATGCATGAGCCACATGGGAGCCATGAAAGCCTTGGACACCTCACCATACCCAAGATGGTAAGAGGAGGAGGCCCTTTCCATATTCCCTTAAGGGGATTAGCCACTTCCATGACTCCACTAAACCTTGCTTAAACTTAATTGTACTTGGATGGTGACCCTTCCCCACAAATTAAGCCGACCTAAACCACTTTATCTTCAGCCCAAACTAGCCATGGGAAGGTGCACCTAGCCCAATCCATGCATTCGACCAAACTTAGACAAAATACACCCTTACCCCATTCTAGTTCGATTCAAACACTTTACACATGGCAAAGCTCATCTGCTCGCACAAACCTCCAGCCCCGACCCACTCGAACTTCGAGGGTGACCCATGCCCGCGGCCAGCCCTCCCGGATCGCCGGAAAACACCATGGCCGAGACCTTGGGAGGAGCCAAATTTTGGAATTCCACCTTGCTGAGCTGCCTCACTCCAAATGGCCATTGCAGCTGTTCTTCTCCTCACCAGAGCAGCTGATCCCAAGCCCTAACTCCCCTGGGAGGCCCTCCAACCATGCCTATTTAAACACCACCTCCTCTCGGCCAAGAGAGGTGCTGAACCAAATCACACAGAAACTCTGCCAAAATCATTCCAGACTCTTCCCCACACCTGGAGAACTTGATCCCCACTGAAATCCCCCTGCCATTTCCTCTCTGTGAGCTCAATTTCAGAGTTGAAATTCAAGCCCAAAACCAGGACACTTCACCACGATGAGCCAATCTCCAAATTGATTGGTCCTACACCTTCACTCGTACCAAGAGTAGAAGTTCCCCAGATGAAAGCCCCCTCTCCAGGCCACCCGAGTCGCTCCAGCCACCAAGCTTTGTGATCGACCGTGGTCGAAATCATACCTAGACAATTCACCAGGCCAAGGGACTTCATCTGGAGCTTGCTTGGACCCAATCGAACATGACACAACTCTCAGATCGAAGCTTCACTTCTCTGAGCAAAGGTATGAGCTCTCTCTTCTTCCTGAGCTTCTAAACATTCTCCATTTCAAATGCCTTAATTTTAATGCATGTTCACCATATGGATGTGTTCGTCTTTTCAAGACGAATCCATAGAGCATAAGAACACGAAAATCCGTTGAGAATCGAGTGAGAAATTAGGGTTAGAAGGTCGACGGTCACGGGTTCGCACCAGTCGTAGACGATGACTGGGAACCGTTGGATTGCGCGTGTATCGGATGGACGTCTCGGATCGCGTCGGACCAGAAGATGTTACGTGAAAGGCGGGTCCCGGGACAGCCGAGTGAGATGGCGGAGCCGAATCAGGAGATGAAGCGTGGAGCTTCGGAGCTGCCGAGGTTGACGCCGCGCCGCGTGGATAAGTAGATAAATAGGCTATTTTTCTATTTATTTAATTACCAGAACTTCAAAATTCAATAACTTTGTGTAGGAAAATCCTAAAAATAAAATAAAAAAACCCTCTTGCTCAGTGAACAGAGGAGAATAATGTGGAAAAGAAATCAAGTAATTTCATTAAGTATTTTATTTTTAATGATTTATTTACTCTCTACATTGTTTTAATTCTCCAAGCATATAGGAAATTCACCATGGAATGAGACCATAGGTCTTTTGAAGCCTCTGAACTTGGGAACATTCCCGGAATTTTCCAAGGTCAAAGGCCATCCCTATGAGAAGTTATTGATTTTTCAAATTCATGTTACTGTTTTGAGTATTTTAATTCCAATAATTAGCATGTTGAGAAATAAATTCTAGGAAAATTTGGTGATGTTGCTTGTGACCAGAGGGACCTAGGAAAAATAAATTTTGAGTTAATTCACTTTGAACAATCCTAATTGGCCTAAATACCCAAAATTGAACTTTAATTAGTTAGGGTTAACCATTCATCAAATTAACTTAAAAACAATTCTTCACTGTCCTCTAGGGATAGGAGAACACCACATAAAAATTTGAAACCAATTGGACTTGATTAACCCCACCAAATGGGTTGATTAAGCCTCTTAAGCAAAATTGATAAAATTAAACTTTAAAAATTCATAACTCACAAAATACTTTTCAAAAATTCACAAGAATGGTTTTGGAGCCTCTCTGATATCAGAGGAACTTAGGAAAATTAAAATTGTAATTTTCTAAAAAAATTGATTTTTATCATTATATTAATATTTTTAATAATTAAAAAATATTAAAAATCACCAAAATGTCACATTTTGAATTCTAATCACTTAGGAACAAACCAAATATTTTTCTTAAGTCCTTAGGATAAGATATTGAATTTTAAAGGCTTAATGTAATTTTTAATATTAAAAAATGTATTTTCCAACCTTCCCACCAAAATAATTCGAATAAATCAAAGAAAAATCAAAAAAATATAAAATTTATTTCTCTCGACTCCTTGAGGTTAGAGAGATTTAAGAAAAATATAAAATCCATTTTTCAACTTTAATTTTATTTTAAAATTAATTAATGCTCCAAAACTAAAAATAATTCTAATAAATAAAATATAATTCAAAAAATTACCAAAATTAGTCCAAATGGTCCTCTTGTTATTATGAGTGCCCCATAATTTTCTTACAGATAGAAAAATTCCCTTGATCATCTTATTGAATTTTCCTTGGAAATCCCTATTTTCTACAAAAAATAATTATATAAATAAATTAAATACAGAAAAATCACATTTTCTCCTCTAATGTCTTAATTGAGATGTGAGTGAAGCCACATAAAAATTTCAAATTCATTTAAGCTCAATTTAGTGAGTTATGGAATTATTAAGCTTGAAGGGCAAAATGGTAATTAAAATTTTAACCCTTAATTAAAACTTTAGGCTTAATAAAATGAGAGAGTAAAATATTTGATCCTAATCTGATTTGGATGATTGAAATTTAAATAATTAAAGGATAGAGACCCATCAATCATTTTTAAGATTAATTAGAGTAAACTTTAATCATTTAATTAATGAAATTTGGAAGATTAATAAAAATTGAAATTATTAAAATAGGGATATTATTAAGGAGACATTCATTCTTTAATTTAAGAATCCCTAAATTAATCACTTCAATAATATTTAATTCCCAATTAAAATGATAATCCAAACTCAAGATTTAAAATACTAAAAGACTTAATCATTAAATTAAATTAAAATTAAAACATTTAAACTAAATCCTTCCAAAATTTCAATTAAATTAATACTTTAACAATTAAATTAAATCATCTTTAAAACATAAAAAAATAAAATATTAAATTAAAATAAAATTAAAATTAAATTAAATTAAATTAAATTAAATTAAATAAAAAATAATAAAATAAAATTAAAATAAAATTTAAATTAAATTAAAATAAAATTTAAATAAAATTAAAATTAAATTAAATTGAATTAAATATAACATCACCTAACACATAAAGAATTCAAAATAGGTCTAAAAATAACTTGAACACTATTCCAAACTTAAACCCATTAATTAAAATTAAATTAAATCACAAATCACTTAAACATCAATTTGCCCTCAAAGCTCTTGTTGTCATAACTCCTAAACGGAGTATTAAGTGAAGTGTTACTTCACTTATAGGATATTCAAATGTCCTAGTTCACTGAGCAAAAGAACAAAACTTAATTAAACCTCGGATGATTAATTCACCTGATTAATTAAATCCGTTTGGACTTAGAATAATTCTAGCAATATTGAAAAGATGTTTAAGATTCATCTTAAACACTTCCTCAATATGACGGGGTGTTTTATAAGAACAATTGAACTTAATTATTCTTTGGTGCAGAAAATCATCCATAAACAAAATTGAAAACCTAGACGTCATAGGAATGACTAGCCATAGGACTAGGATCTTGGTAGAAAACCAGAAACCTTGCCCTTAGCTTTACCTAGGTAATTGCTATAAATACTTAAATGCTCTAACATGTGTTTCAAGTGCAGCTTGGGATGACGGGAAGACCCTCCAGGTACGCTTTTATTTTATTGCAATTTACCTTCTTGCAATTTAATTAATCGTATTGCATTTTCTTTTCTTGCATGATAAACAACTGTTGCATGAAAACCAAAACCTTTAGGATAGTCCCTAAACTGAAACCAAAATTAAATTAAAAATCATTACAAGATAAAATTCACCGCCACAACATTTCAAAATATAATACAACTCAAAATTTAATCACAAACATAACACAAAACTACAATTGCAACTAAATTAAAACGTCTCGTTGAATGATCGGGAATACCTCGGATGATGTAACCCACGTGTTGCTAACGGGATTTCCCACGGTCTAAATGAAGGTGTGGAACTCATTCAGTTGAGTTTAGCAAATTCATCCGGACTAAGTGAATTCGATGAAAATAACGGTGCGGGATGACGCGAACCGTGGGATCTTAATCGGTTCCGTTTAAACAACTTTAAGATTTGTTTTAATTAAAATATTAAAAACACTTGGATTTTAAGATTTTCTCTAAAACCAAAACACTTCTCTTATCTCCTGATTTATGACTTCTAAAACTAAACCTCTGCAACAACAAGGAGCTCGGAGCATGGTGGGCAGAACAACCATCGTCATCAGCAAAACTCGGATCTACTTCAACAAAACTTTCTTAGAATTAAATAACCAAGCCATAGGATTTCGAGGTAGTTTACCTAGTGGAACATAAATCCTCAACTTTTCGTTAGGCATTTGCATAATCATATTATGTAAATTAAGCCCTAACTGGTTTTAAGATTCTGAGGTTGTTGTTTGGTACGTCATAAACCCTCACATCTTCGAGGCTGTTTGTATGATCATGTCATACAAATATAAGTCCTAATTAACTAAAATTGGCAAGATTGAAATATTAGATAATATTAGGATTTCCCCAAATCTAAGCCAAATAATAGGATAGTTTGGGAAGTTGCCAAGATTCTTCTTGGATCCTCAGCTTCTCCTACTTCTCTTCCTTTGGATTCTCTAAAATAAATTGTTCCAAATTTTGAGTCATTCCCTTTTGAATTTCAAAAAATTCAATCCTTTGATAACCTTAAACTTTGAAATTCTTGAGAGCAAAACCACTGATCATTATCGAGAGTTTTCTTAAGTGATTCACTTCATTTAAGATGTAGTTAATTATAGGGGCTTGCCCTTATAGGGAACTTTAAGAACCCAGGTAATATAAACCCTGCTTAATTCATTTATATTAAGTAGGGGAACTTGTCGGCTTATAAAATTGGTTCGTAGATCAAACAGATGTCACAGATCTTCTAGTTTATTTAATCGAGTCCCATTATCAAGCAGTGTGTCTATTCTTCAGGATAGATACACGGTTTGTGGTGCGGTGCTCGTTTATATAAACTATTCGGGATGTGAGATCGGTTTGATTTCATATCTTAAAATTTTCAAACTTAAAAATTACTTTCAAAATCACATGCTACTTTCTAGATTATATATATATTTTTAAATTATATTTAAAACTAAAAAATATGCCGACATCGACATTCCAAACTAAGGAGTAATTGTAGTAGACTAGAATTTGATTAAGGACCGTTTATCTCACTTCCTTGTGGGATCAATAACCAGGAACCCACTAGAGCCCTGTATTACTTGAGAGATACGTATACTTATGTTGATATTAGTGACTTTATTATTAATTAATTACACTTATTTTTATCACCTAAAAAAAGTCGCGATCAAGTTTTTGGCGCCGTTGTCGGGGAAGCTTCAGTAAGAACTTTAGGAGAATTTTAGTTGAAGTAAATAGGCTTAGACTTGGAAAAGTGTAGTATCGTAAAAACTATTTTTGTGTGAAAGTGTTTTTATAAGAAAAAGTGTTGTGAAAAATGAAAAAAAATTGTTTGTGTGAAAAATAAGGTGTTCGTGAAAATGTTTTGTTGTGTTGAACATATTTCATCTATTATTTGTTTAATTGTTAATGTATTGTTGTTGTGTTACGTATGCAAAACAAAGGATCTGCAGGACTTGTGCCTTATGATCCCGAGTTTGAAAAAAATAAAAAAATAAAAATACAGAAACGACTCGATAAACTAGAAATGGAAATGAAAAACTTTTAAGATAATAACTTGAAAAATCCTCATACTTCATTGAAAGATTACCTAAATCCTACGACAGATGAAATTCACTCAAGTATACAAAATGCTATCGTAGATGCTGATTCATTTGAAATAAATCCTGAGATTATCCAACTGGTGAAGAACAATCAGTTTGGGGGAACTCCTTTTGAGGATCCCTATTTACATTTATTAAATTTTCTAGAACTTTATATTATATTATGTCAGACGATGCTGTTAAACTGAGGCTTTTTCCTTTCTCACTAAGGGATAAGGCTAAAATGTGGTTATACTCAATAGAACCTGACTCTATTAAAAAATTGGAGGAGCTAACTCAGAAATTCTTAGCTAAGTATTTTCCACCTTCAAGGACTACTAAACTTAGAGAAACGATATTATCTCATTTTGTCAGTATGAAGGGGAATCAATATATGAAGCCAGGGAAAGATATAAGGAACTCCTGAGAAAGTGTTCACACCATGCTCTGCCCGATTGGTTAATCATTCAAACTTTTATAATGGGTTAGTAGGAGCCCTTAGGTCTGTAATTGATGCTGCCGTTGGTGGATCATTAATGTCAAAATCATTTGATGAAGAGTATGCATTAATTGAAGAAATGGCTACAAATGAATTTTAATGGCCCTCTACAAAGGTAAATCATAAAAATATAGCTAGTGTTCATGATACAGATGCGATTGCAATTCTTGCATCTCAGATTGCTGAAATATCAAGCAAGATAGACCAATTTGGAATTAACCAACCTCAATTTACTCCTGTAAGTGAGGAAACTTCATTAGGGTGTATAATTGATTATAACTTATCATATGATGCTTTAAATACCATAAACAACCCGTACTCTAACTTTTATAACCCAGGTTGGGAGAACCATCGTAAATTTAACTGGAATCATACTACTGATGGTGGAAACCAAAAATGGGAAAATAATCATGCAAATCCTAATGGAAGTTGGAATAATCAGGGGAACACAAACTATAAACCTTCATATCCACCGGACTCTAATAATGATTAACAATTTGAGGATAAGAAGATGTCTATGGAGGAAGTCGTATTGCAAATGGGAAACCAGTTGCAAAGTCAAAATGCAGCGATTAGAAACATAGAGAATCAACTGGGACAAATTGCTAATTCACTTAGCAATAGACCTCAAAGAACACTTCCTAGCAACATTGAGATCAATTCTAAAGAGAACACTAATGAACAAGTAGAAGCTATCCAATTAAAAAGTGGAAGAGAGATAGAGGATGTGGTTAGAAAAGAGAAAGATGTTGTGAGAGAAACAAAGGAAACTAAAAAACCTGAAGAACATGTTTCTATGGATTTGGAAAAATTAATATCTCCAACTAAAATCAGTTTGGAAAGACCACCACCTCCACTTCCTCAAAGACTTAGACAGCATGAGTTAGATAAAAAAATTTTCAAAGTTCATGAAAGTACTTAAGAAGTTAACGATAAATATTCCTTTCACTGAAGATTTGAAACATATGCCAAGTTATACAAAGTTTATGAAGGGGATATTAAACAAGAAAAGGAAATTTGGGGATTACAATAAAATTGCACTAAGTGAGGAGTGCAGCGCTATATTTCAAAAAAATTTTCCTCGAAAATTTAAAGATCCTTGTAGCTTTACAATTCCTTGTGTAATTGGAAAACGATTATGTGGAAAAGCTTTATGTGATTTAGGAGTGAGCATTAATGTGATGCCTCTATCTATATTTAGAAGGTTAGGTTTAGTCGATATTTCTCTCACTACTCTATCCCATACATTGGTGGTCGATCTATCATTTATCCAAAAGGAGTTATAGAAGACGTGCTTGTTAAAGTGGATAAATTTATCTTTCCTTTGGACTTTATTGTATTAAATATGGAGGAAGATAAAAAATTCAAATTATTTTAGGGAGACCTTTCCTTGTTACTGGAAAAGCTATGATAGATGTGCAAAAAGGAGAGTTGATTAGGAATATTAATGACAATGAAGTCACTTTTGGTGTATTAAAGACTATGAAATATCTAGCTGAGAGAAAAGATGATGATTGTTTTTGGATAGTTGAAATTGATTATCTAAGTAAAGATCATTTCCAAGAAAGTTTTGAGAGTAAGTTAACATATGATAGATGTTTGGATTGTTAGTTGATTGATTTAATCTTTGTGTGTCATGAGGGAGGTGATTCCTTAACTTCTTATTATGGTTAGACTTGTATGTTCTCTTGTAGTAGTTGGATTAACGAGTCCACTATGACTTGGGTCTCACCCAGACTTGAGTTTTACAAGAGAAATCATAAATTTCAAACATTGATAGTTCCATCTTAATTTGTTACTTCCTTTCTGCAACTTTATTTTTATTAGGTATGAGTTGCGAACCTATTTGATGAATACCATGTGGATGATCTACACTATCTTTATAACTGTTAGAGGTGATTAATTATGACGGATTAGATGATACCTGATATTGGTGTCTGATCCATTAAAAAAATACCTATTTTTATGCCTTGATTTTTATCAAATTTTTAAGGATATTATGCTTTAATGAAAGGTATTTTTGTCTTTTGGATGTAGGTGATGCAAAAATGTCCAAGAAGGAAAAAAAAGATGAAAAGGGAGCAAAAAGGAGCAAAAATGGAGCCAAAAATGCAAAATTGTCAAAATAATTAGTTTAGCGCCTAGGCTCCAGAATGCGGCGCCTAAGAGCCAGTTTGATACAAAATTCTGTAAAATTTTTGACGACTTTTGGACGGTTATTTTGATGGTGTTAGCGGTTATTGGACCATCTAGAAGATTGGCAGTTATTCCTGGATTATAGGACATGTGATACATTGTATTTGGACGCTTGGAAACGGTTAGGATCGCGAAGAGGTGCGATCCAAAGTGAAGAGGTGCAAAGAACTGGACGCAGAGTCCGGCGCCTAGGTGTCAGACACACCTTCTAGAAGATTCATTGAACATGGACACATTTTGAAGAGGTACCTCAAGGCAACTCTTGAAGCCTATAAATAGGAGGCTACTCCTTCAGAGAAAAACACCCAAAAGCCCAAAAGCCCACAATCAAACAAAAAAACCACCAACGCCCAACCTAGCTACATAGTTCCATTTAGAGAGATAAATTAGAGAAATATTTTATGGGCCATATTTATAGTTTCTTTTATTATTTAGTGAGTTTATTTTAAAGTTTGTATTAAGAGTATTTGAAGAGTCGGTGCTTTTGAAGTCTATTTACTTTGGAGTCAAAAGGATTTAGAGGTTTAGTTGGAGAAACACTTGAGATAAGTATTTGTATTTTGATTCAAAGTTTTATTTATATGTTTTATTGTTTAAATTCAATGTGTTCTGAGTAGTTACTTTACTTTCTCCTTTCAATTATGAAAAGATAAATAAGATAATATAAAATTCGTTGGAGAATTAAAAACTATATATATATTTTAAACATTGTGATGATATTAATACCGGATCATAATTTACTATTTAAATTGGCCATTTAAATTGTTAAAATCTGTTGAAGAGTTTTGAGACATAGAAGGAGATGAATTCTTAACTAGTAGATATCACATGAATACTTGGGTAGTCGAAGGCCTTGCGCGGGTTATTCAAGGTGAAGTGCAAATAAATAGGAAGATATTATTTAATGGGTGTAGAATTGATAAGTTTCTAGAGTGACAAACTAAATTCTTGTAATTTGGTTTATAAAGAAGGAAAGGGTCACTAGTAGGGCCGACCATAGCCACCCTTGGACAACTAGTAGTGTGAGCCTAGATTAACCCATTCTACTAACAATACATCCAGACCTAATATATAGATTTGCCAATGTTCTTTATACTATCGAGCGAAGGTAAAGAATGTGAATGCTTCTATTTGGCACAATACCATAAATTTATATTCTCCACGAATATTACATTATCTAAAAAGTCTTGGATTAATTGAAAGGATAAAAGTTGTTTGCTTATTTTTATTTACATCAATCTTTACTTTATTACTGCTTTATTTCTGCATCTAGCAAATTAAATATCAACTTGTTAACTTTAAAAGAAATAAATAAAAATAGAATCAAAATATTTAAAAAAAATCTATAATCCTCCTCGTGGGATCGATACTGGAGTCTTTATTTAAAGCCCTATATTACTTGAAGTGATATGTATACTTGCATAGTACCCCTAGTCTGTAAAATATTTCCCATAAAATTATATTTATATACACTAGCCGCTAGTATTATTTGAGTCAAAGTATTGGCTATAACATATTTTTGATAGCATAAATTACTGCATTGTTTAGCGATTACAAACCAAGATTTTGGTGCATTGCTGCGGATCGAGGGTCACGTTTTTGGCGCCGTTGCCGGGGAGGCAAAATTTATAAATTTTAAATATTTTATTTTTTTTATTTCTTTTATTTTCAAAAATACAAAAACATAAAAAAAACAAAAACAACAAAAATAATAATAATAATAATTTTATTTCTTGCTATTTTATTTTTTATTCACTTTTTATGCGTAGTTATGGATCTGAAGGATTATTACCTTTAGATTCTGAATTAGAAAGAACTGTTAGAAGAATTAAAAAAGGAAAACAAATTCAAAAATATCAAGAGATGGCTAATTTACATAATAATTTACAAAATCCAATTGAAATTAATGAACAAAATGTTTACAAATCATTAAAGGATTATGCTAACCCTACAGTTGATGAACTTCGTAGTAGTATTCAAATACCTACTGTAGATGCTAATTCTTTTGAGCTTAAACCGTTTATTATTCAAATGGTTCAAAATAATCAATTTAAGGGAACACCAAATGAGGATCCAAATTTACACCTTGCTAGTTTTTTAGAACTTTGTTCTACCTTTAAATATAACAATGTTTCTGATGATGCTATTAAACTTAGACTCTTTCCTTTTTCTTTAAGAGATAAAGCAAAGATGTAATTGAACTCATTATCAACATGTTCTATTAAAACATGGGCGGCTGAAATGGCACAAAAATTCCTTGCTAAATATTTTCCTCCTTCTGAAACTGCTAAATTGAGAAATGATATTACTTCATTTAGTCAATTTGACGAGGAGACAATTTATGAAACTTGGGAAAGATTTAAAGAACTATTAAGAAAATGTCCTCATCATACTTTACCTGATTGGTTAGTTATTTAAACATTTTATAACAGACTAATTGGATCACTTAAATTAATTATTGATGCTATTGCTGTAGGTTCTTTAATGGCTAAATCATTTGAAGAAGCATATACTTTAATTGAAGAAATGACTAACAATAATTTTCAATGGCCTTCTGAAAGGATTAATCCTAAAAGAATGGCAAATATTCATGATAACGAAGCCTTTTCTATCTTAGCTTCACAAGTAGCTGTTATATCTAAGAAATTAGATAATTTTGCTTATCGATATATCACATAACAACTCTGCTAATATTGAAGATTCTTAAACTATTGAAACTTTACAAGCTATTGCTAGTAAAAATAACCCTTATTCCAATTATTATAATCTTGGATGGAAAAATCATCCTAATTTTAAGCTGGAATAATTCACAACAACAATGGGGTAATAATCGATCCCATCCAACTGGAAATTAGAACAATCAAGTAAATTCAAACTATAAACCACCTGGATTTAATAATCAACAGAAAAAGTTATTTATAGAAGACTTAATTTTACAACTAAGTAATCAATTACAAAATCA
Organism: Papilionanthe hookeriana x Papilionanthe teres; assembly: GCA_022702705.1. Classification (NCBI taxonomy): domain Eukaryota; kingdom Viridiplantae; phylum Streptophyta; class Magnoliopsida; order Asparagales; family Orchidaceae; genus Papilionanthe; species Papilionanthe hookeriana x Papilionanthe teres. Next base: position 21,802,646 of record CM040426.1, read on the forward strand.
AAACACTGCTATTCGTAATATTGAGAATAAAATGGGATAAATTGCTAATATAATTAATTACAGACCTCCATGAACACTTCCTAGTAATGTTGAAGTCAATCCAAAAGAAACTGGAAAAGAACATGAACATGTTATTGCTGTGCAACTTAGAAGTGGAAAGGAATTAAAAGAAAGAATGCAAAATGAAATTGAAAATGAGATTGAGGTTGAAGAGATTGAAAAACCTAAAGAAACTCCTTCTCCTAGTCAAGATCAGACTATTATTCCTATTAATGTGAAAGTTGAAAAACCACCACCACCTTTTCCTTAAAGACTAAAATAGTAGAAGCTTGATCATCAATTTTCTAAGTTCTTTGAAATTTTTAAGAAACTTACCATTAACATACATTTTGCTGAAGCTTTGGAACAAATGCCAACTTATGCAAAATTTATGAAAAATATTTTAAGTAAGAAATGAAAATTTGAAGCGTTTAAAACTGTTGCATTAAGTGAAGAATGTAGTGCAATAATTCAAAAGAATTACCTCAGAAACTTAAAGATCCTGGAAGTTTTACTATACCTTGTGCTATTGAAGAAAAATTTTGTGGAAAAGCTTAATGTGATTTAGGAGCAAGTATTAATCTCATGCCATTTTCTATTTTTCAAAGATTAAAATTAGGAGAGATTACTCCCACCACTTGTAACCCTTGGTTAGGCGATAGATACTATCACCTACCCTAAAGGAGTTATAGAGGATGTTCTTGTTAAAGTGGATAAATTTATTTTCCCTGTGGATTTCATTGTACTTGATATGGAAAAAGATAAAGAAATACCAATTATTTTAGGGAGACCTTTTCTAACTACCAGATGAGCTATGATTGATGTGCAAAAACGAGAATTAACCATGAGAGTTAATGATCAAGAGAATAAATTCAATGTTCTTAAATCAATGAAGTGCTCTGATAAAGAAAAATACTATCGAATGGATATTATTGATTATATAATTGAAAAACATTATCAAGAAAGATGTAAAGTCATTTCTGATGAAAAAATTGAATTATTAACTGTTGAAAATGAAGAGCTAAAATAATAAGAATTATCTAAAGAAACTCATTATATTAAAGATAACTGGGAAATTTCTGACATAACACAAAATGATATACTTTTACCCTCAATTAAAAAAGCCCTTGAACTGAATTAAAAATGTTACCTGCACATTTAAAGTATGTTTTTCTTGGAAATTCAATAACTTTACTTGTTATTATTTCTTCTAAACTAAGTTTAGATCAAGAAGAAAAACTGATAGGAGTGTTAAAGAATTATAAGAAAGTTTGCTGTTGAACTGTTGCTGATATAAGAGGACTAAGCCCTTCCATCTGTATGCATATAATTTTAATGGAAGAAGATTTTAAACCTACTATTGAACCTCAAAGAAGATTAAATCTTATCATGAAAGAGGTTGTTAAAAAAGAAATTTTAAAATGAATAGATGCTGGAATTATTTATCCTATTTCGGATAGCCAATGGGTAAGTGTCGGCATATTTTTAGGTTGTGTGTTTTGAAAAGGTGGTCGCCTACAAATGTTATCGGCAAATTTTAGATTTTAAGTTTAATTTAAATATACATATGATTTATAAAGTAGCATTTGATTTTGAAAGTAATTTTAGGTTAAAAAATTTTAAGATATGAAATTAAACCGATCTCACATCCCGAATAGTTTATATAAACGAGCACCACACCACAAACCGTGTATCTATCCCGAAGAATAGACACACTACTTGATGATGGGGCTCAATTAAATAAACTAGAAGATTTGTGACATCCGTTTGGTCTGCGAACCAATTTTATAAGCCGACAAGTTCCCCTGCTTAATATAAATGAATTAAGCAGGGTTTATATTACTTGGCTTCTTAAGGTTCCCTATAAGGGCAAGCCCCTATAGTTAATTACATCTTAAATGTCCGAAAACACTTTAGAAAACTCTCGATAATGATAAGTGGTTTTGCCCTCAAGAATTTCAAAGTTTAAGGTTTTCAAAGGATTGGATTTTTGAAATTTCAATAGGGATTAGCTCAAATTTGAAACGGTTTATTTTAGGAATCCAATGGAGGAGAAGTAGGAGAAGCTGAGGATCCAAGAAGAATCTTGGCAACTTCCCAAACTATCCTATTATTTGGCTTCAATTTGAGAGTTTATTTAATGTTTCAATCATGTCAATTTTAATTAATTATGACTTATATTTGTACGACATGATCATACAAATAGCCTGGAACATGTGAGGGTTTGTGTCGTACCAAACGACTACCTTGGAGTCCTAAGACCGGTTAGGGCTTAATTTACATAACATGATTATGCAAATGCCTAACAAAAGGTTGAGGATTTATGTTGCACTAGGCAAACTACCTCGAAGTCCTATGGCTTGGTTATTTAAAACTAGGAAAACGTTTAGCTGAAGAAGACACATGTTTTGCTGATGACGATGGCCGTGCTGCCCACTATGCTCCAAGCTCCTTGTTGTTGCAGAGGTTTAGTTTTAGAAGGTGAAAATCAGGAGATGAGAGAAGTGTTTTGTTTAAGAAAAGTCTTAAGGTTCAAATATCTTTAATGTTTTATTAGGGGAATCTTAAAGTTGATTATAACAGCACCGATTATGATCCCACAGTTCCATCATTCCGACACCGTTATTTTTATCGGATTCACTTAGTCCAGATGAATTTGCTAAACTCAACTGAATGAGTTCCATATTTTCATTTAGACAGTGGGAAATCCCGTTAGAAACACGTAGGTTACATCATCCGAGGTATTCCCGATCATCCAATGAGATGTTTTAATTTAATTGCAATTACAGTTTTGTGTTCTGTTTGTGATTAAATTTTGAGTTGTTTTATATTTTGAATGTTGTGGCGTTGAATTTTATCTTGTTGTGACTTTTAATTTAATTTTGGTTTCAGTTTTGTGGCTATCCTAAAGGTTTTAGTTTTCATGCAACAATCTTGTTTAAGATGCGAGAAGGGTAAAGTGCATCTCATATAAATAAATTACAATAAAGTAAATTGCAATAAAATAAAAGCGTACCTGGAGAGTCTTCCCGTCATTCCAAGCTGCACTTAAAACAAATGTTAAGGTATTTAAATATTTATAACAAGTACCTAGGTAAAGCTAAGGGAAAGGTTTTGGTTGTCTACCAAGACCCTAATCCTACTGCCAGTCATCTCTTATGACGTCTAGGTTCTTGTATTTTGTTAAGGATGATTTTCTTCAACAAAGAACAATTAAATTCAATTGTCCTTGTAAAACATCACATCATGTTGAGCAAGTGTTTAGGACGAGCCTAAACATCTTTTCAATATTTTTGGGATTATTTTGAGTCCAAATGAGTTTTATTGCACAGGTGAATTAATCATCCCAAAATTTAGTTTAGTTTGTTTCTTGCTCAGTGAATTAGGATGTTTGATTATCCTATAAGTAAAATGACATTTCACTTGACTCTTTACTTATGATTTATAATAATGAAAACCTTTAAGGGGCAAATCAGTTTGGTAAAGAATTTAATGATTTAAAAATTGGAATTGGTGATTTAAAGTGATTTAATTTAGTTATAAAATTTTCATAAATTTAAGTTTGGAATAGTGTTTAAGTTATTTTATTCTTAAGTGTTTTAAATCATTTGAATTGAAAGAGTAGTTTAAATTATTTAATTTAGACTTTAATGATTTAATTTTAATTTAATTGCAATATTTTGAATTAACTTTTAATTAGTTTGATTTTTTTTAATTAAGAATTATTTTTGAAATTGATTTTTAATGTTTCAAATTTGTTTTAAGTTTGCTTTCAAGTGATTTATGAAATTAATTATTTTTTTAATGTTTTAAATTTATTCCAATTTAATTATCAAATTAATTAATGTTTTATGTTTTAATTTAATTAAGGTTCACTTTCCCTTTAATTATTTAATTATTAATTTCAATTATCACTTTAAATTTAATTAAAAGTTAAATATTATTAAAGTGATTCATTTAGGGATTTTAGTTTAAGTTATTATAGTCTCTCTAAATTATATCCCCATTTTAATAATCCAAAATTTAACTTATTCTTCCAAAATTCAAATTGTTTAATTAATTAAGATTTACTTTAAATATTTTCAAGATGATTAATGGGTTTCTACCCCTTAATTCTCTAGGTTTCAATCTTATAATGAAAACTTAAAACCAGATATTTCCACCCCATTTTGATTAGACCTAAATATTAATTAGGGTTAATTACCTTTATGCCCCTTTAGGCTTATTTATCTCATAACTCATTAAATTGAGGTCAAATGAACTTAAAATTTTTATGTCACTTCACTCATATGTCAATTAAGACATTAGAGGAGAAATGTGATTTTTATGAATTTAATTTAATTTATATAATTATTTTAATGAAAAATAGGGATTTCCAATGGAAATTCAACAACATGATCAAGGTAAAGTTTCTATCCTTAGGAAAATTATGGGTTGTTTCTACTGATTAGAGGACCACTTGGACCAATTTTGGTGATTTTTACAATTATATTTTATTTAGTATAATTATTTTAAGTTTTGGAGTGTTAATTAATTATAAAATAAAATAAAGGTTGAAAGTTAAGTTTTATATTTTTCATAAATCTCTCTAACCTCAAGGAGTTTAGAGAAATAAATTTTATATTTTTTGATTTTTCTTTGATTTATTAGAATTAATTTAGTGAAAAGGTTGAAAAAATCCGTTTTTAATATTAAAAATTGTCTTAAGCATTTAAAATTCAATATATTTACTTTGAGAGTTGGAAAAATATTTGGTTTGTTTCTAAGTGATTAGGAGTCAAAATATGACATTTTTATGATTTTTATTATTTTTGTGATTTTTATTATTTTTTAATTATTTAAAATATTAAAATAAGGTAGAAAATGAAGATTTTTAGAAAATTTTAATTTTAATTTTCTTAGACTCCTCTGATATTAGAGAAGCCCCAAAACCAATTTAGTGAATTTTGAAAGTGTATTTTTGGAGTTATAAATTTTTCAAATTTAATTTTACTCATGTAATTTAATTGGTCCATTTAGTGGGGTTAAACATTTCCAGTTGATTCCAAATTTTTATGTGAGGTCCCTCTGATTCTAAAGATCAGTGGAGAATTATTTTCAAGTTCTTTTGATGTGTGGTTAACCCTAATTAAATAAAATTCATTTTTGAGTAATTAGGCTAATTATGGTTATTCTTAATGAATTAACTCAAAATATAATTATCCTACTGTCCTCTGGTCCTAAGAAACTTCCCCAAATTTTCCTAGAAATTTCTAAGAAACATGCTAATTAATAGAATTAAAATACCAAAAACAGTGACATAAATTTGAAAAATACATAACTTTCCATAGAGATAGCCTCTGACCTTGAAAAATTCAGGGAATGTTCCCAAGATCAGAGGCTTCAAAAGCCTTATGGTCTCATACCATGGTGAATTGTCTATGTAAATAAAGAATTAAAATACTGAAATGAGTAAATAATTAATTAAAAATAAAATACTCATCAAATTAACTCAATTCCTTTTGCTCATTATTCTCCTCTATTCACTGAGTAAGAGAGTATTTTTATTTTATTTTTGTTATTTCTCTACACAAAGATATGGATTTTCTAAATTTCAGGTATTTAATTAAATCGAAAAAATCCATATTTTTCTACTTATCCACGCGGCGCTGACTCAACCTCGGCGGCTCCAAAAGCCCAAGCGTCGCGCTCCCATTCGACGCCGCCATCTGACTCAGCGCTCCGGGGGCCCGTGGTTCACGTACCGTCCTTCGATCCGGAGCAATCTGGACCGTCCACTCGATACACGTGTGATCGGACGACGCCTGGTCATCGTCTACGACTGGTGTGCACCCGTGACCGTCCACACTAAAACCTTAAGAACTCTCTCATTTCTCAACGGATTTTCGTGTTCTTATGCTTTATGGATACGTCTTGAAGAGACGAACACATCCATATGGTTTATATGCTATGAGATTAAGTAAATCAAAATAGAGAATCACTGGAAGCTCGGGAGAAAGGAGAGGTCTATACCTTGGCTCTGAGAAGTGAAGCTTCAATCAGATAGTTGTGGCACCTTCGATTTCAACCAAGGAGGCTCCAAATGAAGTCTCTGGCTCTGGGGAATTAGCTAGGTACAACTTCCACCAAGCCCGATTTTAAAGCTTGGCTGATAGAGAGAATGGCTGGCCTGGTGAGGGGGCTTCCACTGGTGAACTCCTTCTCTTGGTCCTGTGCAGGTGTGGGTGAGTTTAATTTGATTTTGGTGGAGGTTTCAGAGTTGTCCTGGTTTTTGGGTGGATTTTTTACTGAGAAATTGAGCTCTGTCAATGGTGATTAAGGCAAAGGGAAATTGGGGATCATTGCTCTAGGTTAGGAGAAGGTCATGGAGCAATTTTGGCAGAGTTTTGTTAAGCTCTAGTTCATCACCTTGTTTGGCCGAGAAGGAGGTGGGTTTAAATAAACATGGCTGGAGGGCTTCCCAGGAGGGTTTGAAGGCTGGGATTAACTGCTCAGGGCAAGGGAAGAACAACCATGGAGTATAATTGAGTTGGGACAGCTCAGCTAGTGAGTTTGAATTTTTTGAATCAAATGGGTGCTTTCGGCCTGGTGTTTTCCGGCGGCTGTGGTGGTGGTCCGGCCAGGGTCAGGTCACCCTTAGGGTCAGGGAGGTCAGGGCTTGAATTTGGTGCAAGCAATGGAGGTTGGCCATGTGTAAAGAGCTTGGCTTTAAGTGGTATGGTGAGGGGGTCATTTTAGGTTCAATTTGGTCAAGTCATGGGTTTGGGTTGAGTGCACCACCCAAGGCTGGTTTGGGCTGAAGAGAAAGTCACTTGGGTCAGCTTGATTAGTGGGGTCAAGTCACAATCCAAGTACAATTAAGTTTAAGCATAAGTTAAGGGAAGCATAGGAATGTTTAATCAACTTTAAGGGAATCATTAAAGGGCTCCCTTCTCTTGCCATAAATGGATTGATGACAAGAACAAGCTATCATGGCTTCATATGACTTGTGAATAACTCCATTGTGGCTTCATTTGGCTTTGGAAAAGTCAAGTCATTTGCATGAAGAAGGATATTGGTATATTTGATGATTTTAAGGAATATTGTCATGAGGCCAACATTGGAATAATTTGATGACCAATTAGAACTTTAGGGATGATATTAAATTGAATTCATGATGAGGGAGAGTGTTATAGGGGCTTTGGATGAATTTTTGGGCTTTTGGATTTGGTGGAAGTGGGCTTTTAGAATGGTTTAAGAAAGTGGACCTTTAGGTTTGAAAACAAATTGGTGGATGGAAATTTTGTGAAGGATTGGGCCAAAAAAATGTTGGGTTTAGTTTAGGGATGTTTCATGAACATTTTAGAAAAGATTTGGTATCATTTAGAGTGGAATTGGATTTAATTTGGGCTTTTTTGGTAAAGGGGCCTAAGTGGGTCAGATTGGGCTAACTTGGGCTAAGGTTGGCCTGAGGTTAGATTTGATGTAAAATTAATGTTGCGAAATGTTTATGGGAGTGTCATAAAAAGTTTTCAACTTTGGTTGGGCTTTGATTTTGTGATTTGGGCCCATTTGGGTTTATGGTGGGTTTAGGCCAAAAATGGGGATTTTGGTTTTAGGTTAGGTTTGGGTGGAGTTTAGGGTCAAATTTGAGGCAAATCTTGTTATTGTTTTGTTTTTGGGGATATTAGGAAGGTTTAGGAAAAGATTTGGGGTTAATTGGAGTTGAGTTGGGTTAGTTTGGGCTAGGTTTGGGTCATGGGCCAAAATTGGGCTTTAAGCTTCAAATTGGAATTGGATCCAAGTGTCAATCAAATTGGACTTGGATTTGATCTAGATTGATATTGGGGATACTGAATTGAAGTTTATAATTGGATTGGATCAACATTGAGGTCAATTGGGTTGATTTGGTTTCACATTGGGCTTACTTTGGTTAAAAAATGGGCTAAATTTAGGGTAAAAGTGGGTTAAATTGACAAAATTGGCCTATGGTGTAGTTGACCAAAATGAAATTGGGAATATTTGGGATTTTCTAGAATTTTGTGGGAATTTTTGGATTTTTTGGTTAAAAGGGGCATTTTGGGTATTTGGAGGGTATTGGGGGGTATCTTTGGAAATTTTGGTATATTTGGCTATGATTGATCAATTTGAGTGGATAGAAATGTTTAGGATTGGTTTTGAGGGATTTTGGGTAATTTAGGAAATTTTGTAAATTTTGGGTAGCTTCAAGGACATTTGGTAGGTTTGGTGGGTGTATGGCCCCGGGGGTCAAAAATTAAAATTTTGGAAAAATAAAGATTGATAAAGTTTGAGTAGAATGGAATCACTTTGGTTGAGCCATGAAGCCATATCAAGCCCATAAGAGCCATGAGAGGACTCATTTGAGGCATTCACTATGTTGTTCTTAACCCTCTTAGCCAAGGGCACTAGGGGTTAAGGTCCATCCATATGAATTACCTACATGAGTCAGGAAGTCAAGCTAGGTATGAATGGTTTTAGGATTTGGAATGTGTGTGAAAATGTAATGTGTGCAGGTGAACCCTCACTAGACCAGGCCACCTAGGGTAGTCCTAAGGCCAAAGAGTCTTATAGGGATTTAAACCTCCATATTTGATCTTAACCCTCCAAGTGACTTAGAGGTTTACAATCAAACTTATGGGGTTTGCAGGGAGTTAAGTGGTGTTTGAATTTCTAAATGGTGGGTTCCATTTTTAGTCCTCTAAGATAGTCAAAGGGAAAGCCTAAGGCTAGATCCTAAGTACTAAAGAGAGAGAAGAGAAAAGATCTCATCAAAAATGAGGTCAACAGTAAGTCCTATTCATTGTGTTCCGAAGAGAGGAGGAGTAACAGTCATTGTCAATGATAAAAATGAACTAATTCCTACAAGATAAGTTACTGGATGGTGAATTTGCATTGATTATCGGAAATTAAATGACGCAACTAGAAAGGATCATTTTCCTTTACCTTTCTTGGATCAAATGCTTGATAAATTAGTTGGACTCTCATATTTATGTTTTCTGGATGGATATTCTGGTTATCATCAATTACCTGTCGCTCCTGAGGACCAAGAGAAAATAACGTTTACAAGTCCTTATGAAACATTTGCGTTTAGAAGAATGTCTTTCGGTTTATCTAATGCACCTGCAACTTTTCAAAAATGTATGATGTCAATATTTTGTGATTTGATTGACAAAGGAATTGAAATATTTATGGACGATTTTTCAGTCTTTGGAACTTCTTTTGAATCTTGTTTGGAAAATATTTCCAAAGTTACGAAAAGATACGAAGAAACAAATTTAGTTACGAAGCTGGGAAAAATGCCAATTTATGGTCGCATAAGGCATTGTACTTGGTCACAAAATTTCACAAAAAGGGATGGAAGTTGATCGAAGCAAAAGTAAAAATTATTGCTAAACTACGACCACCTACTATCATTATCGATGTGAGAAGTTTTTACGGGTCATGCTGGGTTTTATAGAAGATATATAAAGGATTTTTCTAAATTGCTAAACCTCTTAGTCATTTATTGGAAAAAGAAGCTAAATTTGAATTTAATGAAGACTGTATTAATGCTTTCAATATTTTAAAAGAAAAATTAATAACTGCACCTATAATTATTGCACCTAATTGGAATAAGCCCTTTGAATTAATGTGTGATGCAAGTGATTTTGCAATTGGAGCTGTATTGAGACAAAAATATGAGAAAATTTTCAAAGTTATATATTATGCTAGTAAAACTTTTTCTGAAACTCAAAGCAATTACACTATTACTGAGAAAGAGCTTTAGCTATAGTCTATGCCTTTGATAAATTTAGACCTTATCTTCTTGGTACCAAATGCATAGTTCATACTGATCATTCCGCTATTAAATATTTAATGACAAAAAAAGATGCTAAGCTTCAGGTCGATAAGATGGGTTTTACTCCTACAAGAATTTGATTTTCAAATAGTGGATAAAAAAGGAACTGATAACCAAATTGGTGATCATTTATCTAGAATTAAGAATGATGTTATTACTGAGGAAAATATAAATGAGAAATTTCCTGATGAACATTTTATGTTATTCAAGGATGCCAAACACCTTGATATGCAGATATAGTTAACTATTTAGTTAGTAATATTCTACCTTATGGATTGAATAACAAATATATTAAGAAATTTAAAAATGAGGCTAAATCTTATATTTGGGAAGATCCTCATTTATTTAAATTAGGAAGAGATTCTGTAATTCAAAGATGTGTGCCTTATGAAGAAACTTTTGCTATTATTCAAAAATGTCATAATTCCGATTTTGGAGGACACTTTGGAGTAGATAAAACTGCAATTAAAATTTTATATTCAGGATTTTATTGGTCTACCTTGTTCAAAGATGTGAGACATTATGTGAAAACATGTGATCGATGTCAAAGGATGGGAAATATATATAGAAAAGATGAAATGCCTTTAAACTATATATTGGAAGTTGAAAATTTTGATATATGGCGTTTAGACTTTATGGGACCATTTGTACCATCATCTGAAAAAATTTATATTTTATTAGCAGTTGATTATGTTTCAAAGTGGATTGAAGCTGTAGATTTACCTAACTGTGATTCCAAAAGTACTTCAAAATTTTTAAAGAAAATTATTTTTTCAAGATTTGGAATGCCTAAGGTAATTATCACAGATGGTGGAAGTCATTTTAGAAATATAAGAATTCAATTATTACTGGAAAAATTTGGAATCAAACATAGAATTGCAACTACATATCACCCTCAAACAAGTGGAATGGTTGAAGTATCAAACAGAGAAATTAAAAGAATTTTAGAGAAGACTGTTAATCCTAAAAGAACTGATTGGGTTGATAAACTTGATTTTGTATTATGGGCTTATAGAACAGCTTATAAGACACCAATCAGATTGTATCCTTACCGGTTAATTTATGGTAAACATTGTCACTTACCTGTTGAACTTGAACATAAAGCTTATTGGAAGATAAAGGACTTTAATTTTGATTTGAATACTGCAGGAGAAAAATGATTATTACAATTAAATGAGATGGATGAAATAAGAAATGAATCATATGAAAATGCAAAAATTTATAAAGAGAAGATGAAGAGGTTACATGATAAAAAGATTTCAGGAAAAATATTTGAGCCTGGACAAGAAGTATTATTATTTAATACTCGTTTAAGACTTTTTCCTGGAAAATTAAGATCTGAATGGATAGAACCACATATAATTGAGAAAGTATACCATTATGGAGTTGTGGATATTAAAGACCCCAAAACAGGAAAAGTATTTAAAGTTAACGGATTAAGATTGAAGCCTTATTTTGGAGACATTAAAATGATTTATAAAGAGGCTTACAAGTTAAGTCTACCTGATTAAAGACTTAATTAGGTCGGGCTGACGACGTTAAACCAAACGCTTTGTGGGAGGCAACCCATATTTATTTTTGTGTTTTTTTACATTTTTAATGTAAGGTTATGCCTCGGTCTTGTCTAATTTTATATAACTTTAGAAAATTGGACGCTAACAAGTCTTCATTGACTTTAGCTAAAAATTATCTCAAAGTATATAAAGTTTGGACTTTGGATCACTTCATTTCATATGTGAGTAAAAAGGAGATCAAGTTAACCTTCATTATGATTGTTTATAATTTGTGTTACTAAGTCTATATTGATCTTACCATTCTAATTTACCTATTTTGGAGAACGAGACTTTGAAATTTGACGATAGGAGAAACGGAGTAGAACGTGGTTCCGGCGCCTAGGCGCAGAAATTTGGCGCCTAAGCGCCAGAGTAAAACTGTGTATCGCTGGGGCGCCTAAGCGCCACAGTTACTGGATTGTGTAAAAACTGATAATTTTCTTCTTTAAATTATCCCATCTTCATCCCCAATCCCTAAGCAATTAAAATTACGAATTAGACACTTCATTCTTGAGAGATTAGATAGGATTTTTGATGAAATGGAAAGAAGAAATCTTGGAGAAGAGGCTAGAGACAAAGGTTCAAAGGATCCTCAACCCTACTTCAATGGTTTTATCGCTGTATGTTTAGAGAAAATTTCAAGTCGTCTAGATAAATTTGAAGCAGATTTTAAAAGTATTGGAGATCGCCTCAATGAGATGTATCATCAAATTGAACATCTGGAATGGCAGGCGAAGCTTTAATTTGATCATCTAGTGGCTTATCAAGATGCTCAAGTGGAGATGTATGCGAAGAACAAATGGATCGACGAGAAAACGACTACGGATTTTTTGAGGGCGTTAGTGTTCTTCCCAAGAAGGCCTAGTAATCTTCCTTGTGAAGAGAATGAAAATTTCTAATTTAAAGATTAGATAGTTATTGTGGTGTGATCTATACTTTTATTAGTGTGTCGTTGTATCAATTTAGTAAATCGATTGTGTTGTTTGTGTGTTTGATTTATTGTTCAATGTGTGTTATATTTGCTTTGAAATTGTGTAGTTTGATTATTTGTTATGACTTGAATCACATTACTATACTTATCTGTTTTATATTGAGCCAAAATTGAAGATTATGAATGGAATTAGAAGAGTTTGATTTAAACCTTGTGTTTAATTGGTGGATTTAAATTTTAATTTTTAAAATTTTTCGGAAATACTTTGGAAGTTGGAAACTGAAGCACTACTCTAATATGAGTAATTCGAAGTTGAATTTATGATTTTTGGTGGAAAATAAAATTTTTAAAGTGATTTTTGTGAAAGGCGAGTCTGGCGCCTAGGCGCCAGAATTCGGCGCCTAGGCACCGGTTTAGCCTACTTACCGAAAATTAGCATTTAAACCCCATTAGCCATGGTTGACGTCTAAGCTTCATCCCCTTCCTCTTTTTCATGAAAATACACCCCCTAGATCTATCTTGAGGTTAATACATCAAGTTTTTGAGCCCGAAATTACTTGATTTCTTCATGTCGAGGTCAGATCTACCTTCTAATCCATTTATTTTTGATTCTTACAATAGTTTTTCCTATTTTTTGCTAAAAACTGAAATTTTAAGAAAAATTTTTATTTTTAGAGTTTCTCCATGGATTTTTAAACTCATTCTAAGTTTCTCAAGCTTAAAAAGAGTTTAAATATTTGATTCCTAAATTTATTTGTGTTTTCTTTCACGCACCAAAATCTAAGTGAGGAAAGATACGAGAAAATTTTGACAGCAGCAAGTTTTCGACTGCGGCAATGCATTTTCGTTATCACAAATTTGCAAAGTCAAGAAAGTTTATTTCGGAGCGCAGTCTTTACAATCCTGGTGAAATGATCGAGAACACGATCTTTGCACACAACTGGCAATGATTCTGTTATTTCACTGTTGTTGCCGTTATTCCTATTGTACGCGAATTTTATGCCAACTTTTTGGATGCGGAAGACTACAAAGTCTTCGTTAGAGGTGTCGGAGTAGGATTTACTCCGGAACGGATCAATATTTTCTACGGCCTGCCACCTACCATCGAGTGCTACTATTTTGGTTTATCTCCATCTGAGGGAGATCTTGAGATGATTATTGCATATTTGACTGATGGCACTGGAACTTGGAAGATCCGGAACGACAAACAGGTAAACTTCAAATCTTCTAAGCTAAATGGTATTTCAAAGGCATGACATTATTTTATTTCTACTAGACTTCTACCTTCCAACCACCTAAGTGAAGTTACCAGAGATCGAGCTATCCTGAACTATTGCATTCAGGAGAGGAAGCTGTTGACCTCATTTTTGATGAGGTCTTTTGCTTCTCTCTTTAGTACTTCGGATCTAGCCTTAGGCTTTTCCTTTGACTAATCTTAGAAGACTAGAAATGGAACCCACCACTTAGAAATTCAAACACCTCTTAACTCCCTGCAAACCCCACAAGCTTGATTGTAGACCCCTAATCACCTAGAGGGTTGAAATCAAATGTGGAGGTTTAAAGGATGAGTTCGCTATAGGACTTTTTGGCCTTAGGAATACCACAGGTGGCCCGGTGCAGTGAGGGTTGACTTGCACATACACTACACTATCACACACATTCCAAGTCCTAAAACCACACTCTCACCCGACTTGACTTCGTGACTCATGTAGGTAATTCGTATGGATGGTCCTTAACCCCAAGCCTACGGCTAAGAGGGTTAGGAACGAGCATAGTGAATGTCTAAAATGAGTCTTCTCATGGCTTTTGTGAGCTTAATATGGCTTCATGGCTCAACCAGAATGATTTCATTTCACTCACACGTAATCAATCTTCATTTTCCCAAAATTTCAATTTTTGACCCCGGGGCCCTACACCCGCTAAACCTACCAAATGCCCTTGAAACTATCCAAAATTTGCAAAATTGCCTAAATTACCCAAAATTCCTCAAAATTACTCCTAAACATTTCCCACCACTCAAAGTGATCATCCATAGCCAAATACACCAAAATTTCCAAAAACACCCCCAATACCCTCCAAATACCCAAAATGCCCTTCTTAACCAAAAAAATCCATAAATTCCAAAAATTCCCCGAAAATTCCAGAAAATCCCAAATATTCCCAAATTCAATTTGTTCAGCTACACCATGTGCCTATTTTGTCAATTTACCCTACTTTTACTAAAACCCCCAATTTAGCCCATTTTAAACCCAAATGAACCCAATGTCAAACCAAATCACCTCGATTGACCTCGATTTTGGTCCAATTCAATTCTAAACTTCAATTCGATATACCCGATATCAATTTAGACCAAATCTAAGTCCAATTTGATTGACATTTGGGCCCAATTTCAATTTGAAGCTTAAGGCCCGATTTTGGCCCATGACCTAAACCTAGCTCAAGCCCACCCGATTCAACTCCGATTAACCCCAAACCTTTTCTAAACCTTCCCTAACATCCCCACAAACAAAACACTAACATAATTTGCCCAAAATTTGGACCCAAGCCCTACTCAATTTCAACCCAAAACCAAAATTTCCTAAATGGGCCTACACCCAAACCAAATCCAAATAGGCCCAAATCCCAAAATTAGAGCCCAACCAATGTTGAAAACTTTTTGTGACACTCCTATGAACATTTCTCAACATTAATTTTACATCAAACCCAACATTAGCCCAATCTTAGCCCAAGTTAACCTAATTTGACCCACTTTGGCCCCTTTACCAAAAGTCCCTAATTAAACCCAATTCAACTCCCAATTATTCCAAACCAATTCCAAATCATTCATGACACATCCCTAAACTAAACCCAACACTTGTTTGGCCCAAGCCTTTACCAAAATTTCATCCTAAAATCCATTTTAATTTCCAAAAGCCCACTTCCCTAAACCATTTTAAAAGCCCATCTTCACTAAATTTTAAAGGCCCAAACTTCATGCTAAAGCCCATATGACATTCTTTTCATCTCCCCATTAATTGATATCATCCCTTAAGTCCTATATCAATCATCAAATAATCCTAAATTAGGCCTCATGCCGAAATCACCCATAAAATCCCAAAAATTCAAAACCTTCTTTCATGTAAATAACCAAGCTTTGTCCCAAGCCACATGAAGCCATGAGCAAGCCATTTACAAGCCATATGAAGCCATGGAAGGTTTGAAATGTGACCAAGCCATTAATGGCAAAAGGAGGGCCCCTTTCCTAATCCTTCATTAAGCCTTTTTAACCATAACCATGTCACACACTAAACCAAGTTTAGCCACCTCACCATGGATGGGGACTTCACCACTCCATGGCAGCTGACCCAGCTGATCCTCCTAGCCCAAAATCAGACCATGGGAAGGTGAACCAAGCCCAAATACATGGGTTGACCAAATTGAACCTAAATTGAGCCTTTCCCATTCCATTTCAATTCACCACCTTTACACATGGCTAACTCCAATTGACTTCACCATTGCCAAGCCCTGCCCTCACGCAGTCGAGATGGTGACCCATGCACTGGCCGGCCAGCCACCCCAAGTGCCGGGAAAACCCCATGGCCGAGACCTTGGGAGGAGCCCGACATTGAAATTCTCCCTTGCTTGAGCTGCCCCATGCCCAATGGCTGCCATGGCTGTTCTTCCCTTGACCTAAGCAGCTGATCCAAACCATTAAACCCCCCTGGGAGGCCCTCCAGCCACTCCTATTTAAACACCACCTCCTCTCGGTCAAACCAGGCATTGAAACAAACCATACAGAAACTATGCCAAAATTATTCCAGACTCTCCCCCACACCTGGAGAACTTGATCCCCACTGAAATCCCCCTGCCATTTCCTCTCTGTGAGCTCAATTTCAGAGTTGAAATTCAAGCCCAAAACCGAGGACACTTCACCACGGTGAGTCGATCCTCAAATTGATTGACTCTACACCTTCACCGGACCGAGAGGAGAAGTTTTCCGGTAAAAACCCCCTCACCGGAGCCGGCCATTGCTTCCAGCCTCCAAACTTAGTGATCGGTTGTGGTCACTTTTGTACCTAGGCAATTCACCAGGCCAAGGGACTTCATCTGGAGTTTGCTTGGACCCAATCGAACGTTACACAACTCTCAGATCGAAGCTTCACTTCTATGAGCAAAGGTATGAGTTCTCTCTTCCTCCCGAGCTTCTGGAGATTCTCCATTTGATATGAATCGATTTCAATGCATGTTTACCATATGGATGTGTTCGTCTCTTCAAGACGAATCCATAGAGCATAAGAACACAAAAATCCGTTGAGAATCGAGTGAGTTCTTAGGGTTTTAGTGTGGACGGTCACGGGTGCACACCAGTCGTAGAAGATGACCAGGAGTCGTTGGATCGCGCGTGTATCGGATGGATGGCTCAGATCACGTTGGACCGGAAGATGTTACGTGAAAGGCGGGCCCCGGGACGGCTGACTCAGATGGCTGCGCCCAATCACAGCGTGACACGCACCCCTTCGGAGCCACCGAGGTTGACGCGGCGCCGCGTGGATAAGTAGAAAAATAGGGTTATTTTCCTATTTATTAAATACCCAGAACTTCAAAAATGCATAACTTTGTGTAGAAAAATCCTAAAAATAAAATAAAATACCCTCTTGCTCAGTGAACAGAGGAGAATAATGTGGAAAAGAAATCAAGTCATTTCATCATGTATTTTATTTTTAATGATTTATTTACTCTCTGTGGTATTTTAATTCTCTATTTGCATAGACAATTCACCATGGCATGAGACCATAGGGCTTTTGAAGCCTTCGATCTAGGAAACATTCCCTGAATTTTTCGAGGTCGGAGGCCATCCTATGAGAAGTTATTGATTTTCCAAGTTCATGCTATCTTGTTTTGAGTATTTTAATTCCAATAATTAGCATGTTGAGAAATAAATTCTAGGAAAATTTGGTAATGTTTCTTATGACCAGAGGAACCTAAGAAAAATAGGTTTTGAGTTAATTCACTTGGAACAACCCTAATTGGCCTAAATACTCAAAATTGAACTTTAATTAATTAGGGTTAACCACACATTAAATTAACTTGAAAACAATTCTCCACTGATCTTTAGGATCAGAGGAACATCACATAAAAATTTGAAGTCAATTGGACTTGATTAACCTCACCAAATGGGTTGATTAAGCCTCTTAAGCAAAATGGATAAAATTAAACTTTGAAAATTCATAACTCACAAAATACTTTTCAAAAATTCACAAAAATGGTTTTGGAGCTTTTCTGATATCAGAGAAACTTAGGAAAATTAAAATTGTAATTTTCTAAAAAAGTTGATTTTTATCATTATTTTAATATTTTTAATAATTAAAAAATAATAAAAATCATAAAAATATTAAAAATCATCAAAATGTCACATTTTGAATTCTAATCACTTAGGAACAAACCAAATATTTTTTTATTAAGTCCCTAGAATAAGATATTGAATTTTAAAGGCTTAATGTAATTTTCAATATTAAAAAATGTATTTTCCAACCTTTTCACTAAAATAATTCTAATAAATCAAAGAGAAATCAGAAAAATATAAAATTTGTTTCTCTAGACTCCTTGTAGTAAGAGAGATTTAAGAAAAATATAAAATCCATTTTTCAAGTTTAATTTTATTTTAAAATTAATTAATACTTCAAAACTCAAAATAATTCTAATAAAAAAAATATAATTCAAAAAATCACCAAAATTGGTCCAAATGGTGCTCTAGTCATTAGAAACACCCCATAATTTTTGTAAGGATAGAAACATTTCCTTGGTCATGTTATTGAATTTTCCTTGAAAACCCCTATTTTCCATTAAAAATAATTACATAAATAAATTAAATACAGAAAAATCACATTTTCTCCTCTAATATCTTAATTGACATATGAGTGAGGTTACATAAAGTTTTAAGTTCATTTGAGCTTAATTTAGTGAGTTATAAAATTATTTTGCTTGAAGGGCAAAAGGGTAATTAAAAATTTCAACTCTTAATTAAAATTTTAGGATTAATAAAAAAGGGTAGGGTAAAATATTTGATTTTAAACTGATTTTGGATGATTGAAACTTAAATGATTGAGGGTAGAAACCTACTAACCATTTAAAATATAATTAAAATAAAACTTTAATTAATTAATTAATTGAAATTTTGGAAGAATAATAGAAATTGGAATTATTAAAGTAGGGATATTATTAAGAGGATATTTATTCTTTAATTTTAAAAAAAATCCCTAAATAAATCACTTCAATAATACTTAATTCTTTATTAAAAAAATTAAAGTAATAATCCAAATTAAAATTAAACTAAAATTAAATTAAATTAAACTAAAATTAAATTAAATTAAATTAAAATCAAATCAAATTTAAATTAAATTAAATTAAATTAAATTAAATTAAATTAAATTAAAATTAAATTAAATTAAATTAAAATCAAATCAAATTAAACTAAAATTAAATTAAATTGAATTAAAATTAAATTAAATTGAATTAAAATTAAATTGAATTAAATTAAATCAAAATCATTTAACAACAAACCTAAATTAAATAATTAATAATTAAATCTAAAATAATTTGAACACTATTCCAAACATAAAATTATTAATTAAAACCTCATAATTAAATCAAAATACTTTAAATCATTAACTCAAACTTTAAATTAAAAATGATTAGAATTTTTCAACAAACCAACTTGCCCTGAAAGCTTCTATCATTATAACTCCTAAATGAAGTATCAAGTGAAGTGTTACTTCACTTACGGGATATTCAAATGTCCTAGTCCACTGAGCAAGAGAACAAAACATAAACTCCTGGATGATTAATTCACTTGTATAATTAAATTCTCTTGGACTTAACACAATCCTAGAAGTATTGAAAAGATGTTTAAGACTCGTCTTAAACACTTCCTCAATATGATAGGATGTTTATAAGAACAATTGAACTCAATTGTTCTTCAATGAAGAAAATCATCCTTAAACTAAAACACAAGAACCTAGATGTCATAGGAGATGACTAGCTATAGGATTAGGACTTTGGTAGACAACCAAAACCTTTCCATTAGTTTTACCTAGGTACTTGTTGAAACATTTAAATGTCTTAACATGTGTTTTAAGTGTAACTTGGGTTGACGGGAAGACCCTCCAGGTACGCTTTTATTTTATTGCAATTTACTTACATGCACTGTACTTTACTTTTCTTGCATGATAAACAACTGTTGCATGAAAATCAAAACCTTTAGGATAGTCCCTGAACTGAAACCAAAACTAAATTAAAAGTCATTACAAGATAAAAATCACCGCCACAACATTTCAAAATATAAAACAACTCAAAACTTAATCACACACGGAACAACAAAACCACAACTTTAACTAAATTAAAACGTCTCGTTGAATGATCGAGAATACCTCGGATGATGTAACCCACGTGTTGCTAACGGGATTTCCCACGATCTAAATGAAAGTGTGGAACTCATTCGATTGAGTTTAGCAAATTCATCTGGACTAAGTGAATTCAATGAAAATAACGGTGTCGGGATGACGGAACCGTGGGATATTAATCGGTTCTGTTTAAACAACTTTAAGATTTGTTTTAATTAAAACATTAAAAACATTTGGATTTTAAGATTTTCTCTAAACTAAAACACTTCTCTCATCTCCCGATATATGACTTCTAAAACTAAACCGCTGCAACAACAAGGAGCTCGGAGCATAGTGGGCAGCACGGCCATCTTCGCCAGCAAAACAACTGTACTTCAGCTAAACCCTTCTTTAGCATTAAATAACCAAGCCATAGGATTTCAAGGTAGTTTGCTTAGTGCAACATAAATCCTCAACTTTTCGTTAGGCATTTGTATAATCATGCTATGCAAATTAAGCCCTAACTGGTCTTAGGACTCCGAGGTAGTCGTTTGATACGATATAAACCCTCACATCTTCGAGATTATTTGTGTGACTATGTCATACAAACATAAGTCGTAATTAATTAAAATTGGCAGGATTGCAACATTAAATAAACTCCCAAATTGAAGCCAAACAATAGGATAGTTTGGGAAGTTGCCAAGATTCTTCTTGGATCCTTAACTTCTCCTACTTCTCTTCCATTGGACTCCTAAAAATAACTGTTCCAAATTTGATTCATTCCCAATTGAAATTTCCTAAAATCCAATCATTTGAAAACCTTAAACTTTGAAATTCTTGAGAGCAAAACCACTGATCATTATCGAGAGCTTTCTTAAATGATTCCCGTCATTTAAGATGTAATTAACAATAGGGGCTTGCCCTTATAGGGAACTTTAAGAACCCAGGTAATATAAACCCTGCTTAATTTTTTTGTATTAAGCAGGGGAACTTGTCGGCTTATAAAATTGGTTCGCAGACCAAAAGGATGTCACAAATCTTTTAGTTTATTTATTCGAGCCCCATCATTAAGCAATGTGTCTATTCTTCGGAATAAATACACGGTTTGTGGTGCGGTGCTCGTTTATATAAACTATTTGGGATGTGAGGTCAGTTTGATTTCATATCTTAAAATTTTCAAATTTAAAAACTTTTTGCAAAATCAAATACTACTTTCTAAATTATATATATATTTTAATTAAAATTAAGATTCACCAACAACTTCTGTAGGCGACCCCTTTTCAAAACACAAACCTAAAAATATGCCGACAGAAGCTGATAGATGTTGGCAGTATTATTTATGATTCAGTGGAATCGATTGCTAGATCCAGCACATCTGTGGGATTAGGATTCCCATCCTTGATTTATTCTTTATGTATAAGCAATGAAGTTTCTGCTGATATATCAGAGGAGAAGTTGAAGTCTACAAAGCCAATTAGGCAGGAGAGTGTTAGCATTTATGATCATTTTTAAGGGAAGAGATCTACTGGTCCTTCTACTTCTATACCTACTCCAGGTAGAGTTTCTACTTCTAGACCTTCTACTTCTACATCTGAGTCACCATCTAGTTTCTGGGAATCGATGCATGATCAATTTCTGGAGCAGCATAATGAGTTATTTCTAACTCACTGTAGAGTAGATACTATAGACAAGAAGATTGATTATTTATTTGAGTTTACCCAAAGGAAAAGTGAGTATTATGCTGAGTATTCAGAGTCTTTAGTGAGATTCTTGAAGGGTGAGCATGATGTTCAGTTTCCTACCTGTCCTAGATTTTCACCGTATGTTGATACAAAGGATATGGAGTTTTCTTTCGGTGATGACGATGACGAGGCTACATATAGTGATTAGTAGCTTGATTTACCTCTGAGATGTGCTGATTCTGTTGTTAGTTTATTTCTTGCTTGCTAGTGCCGTTTGTTGTTTGTTAGTATAGATTTGTTTATGAAACTTTGTGTGGATTGTTTGATGTTGAGACTGTTTTAAATATTTAGTGTATTGTGTTGAAGACTGAAATTTGGATGAATTAATGTTTATTTCTGTTTCAACCTACTGTTTAGTATTCTTAAATAGTTAGTAATGTTGTTATGTTCTGTTACTATTAGTAGCATAGTCATTTAAATCAGCTACTGATATATAAAAAAAATGATGAGCCTGCTTACTTTTATATATGCTTCGTTATTTCAATAATATTCATAAAAAGCATGTGTAGATGTAAATTTTTCTTTTTAGACTGTTTTTACATACTTATAAAAACTCCTTTTTAAATTATACCTTTCTTTCTCTCATACTTTAAAATTTTTTTCATGATATACCAAAACTTAAGTTTGGGGGAGGCGAAAATACATGCAAATTTAAATTTTATTTGTCCTTAATAAACTAATATTTTCTAAAAAAATATTAACATAACATAAGGAATAAAGAATCTATTTAAGATCATTTAAATTTTTGAAATTATAAATAATTTAGTAGACTTAATTAAATTTTTAATAACATTGATTGATTTTAAGAATAGAATTATTCAACATAAAGAAGAGTAAGATTAAGAAATTTTTCTATTCATAGTAGAAATAATTTAATTTTAGAAGTATTAAGAAATAAAAAATTATAACTTGAAAAAGAAAAGATTGAAATTATTTTTGAAATCTATTCATGTTATAGTAATTAAGTGAAAATGTATAAGTTTGAAAATATAAGTTAAGGATAGCGAAGTTCAAAACCATTAACAGGCTATCCAGATATAGTAATCCTCTCAATAAAAAAAAGAAGAGAGAGGAGAAGCTTGAGGAGATGCCTAATCAAAAATTGGCTTCACTTGAATTAGCTTATAAAAAAAAACAGATTACATATTTTACTTAATTTTTATGCATGTATCTTTATTAGAAAAGATTTTCATGAAGATCTTTTTCTTGTAAATAATTATTGTGATCTTAATATAGTAAACTACAATTATTTTCGAAGTGAATGAAAAATTTTTGAAATCTTATGATTTGGTAGTTAATTATTCTTTAAATTCTATTAAACTTAGTTAGTTAAATTTAGTTAATGATTTTCTAAAGCCTTTATAAAATAAAAAATTATAAGAAATCTTAAATATTTATCTTTTATTCCAATTGTTATACGTTTTATATAGTAAAAAGGGTTACTTGAGGACAAGCAACGTTTAAGTTTGGGGGATTTTGATCCATGAAAAAAATACCTATTTTTATGCCTTGATTTTTATCAAAATTTTAAGGATATTATGCATTAATGAAAGGTATTTTTGTTTTTTGGATGTAGGTGAAGCAAAAAATGTCCAAGAAGGAATAAAAGATGAAAAAGGAGCAAAAAGGAGCAAAAATGGAGCCAAAATGCAAAATTGTTAGAATAATTGGTCTGACGCCTAGGCGCCAGAATTCGGGGCCTAGGCGCCAGAATCTGGCGCCTAACCACTAGTTCGATATAGAATTTTGTAAAATTTTTGACGACTTTTGGATGGTTATTTTTGACGGTGTTAGCGGTTATTGGACCCTCTAGAAGATTGACAGTTATTCCTGGATTATAGGACATGTGATACATTGTATTTGGACGCTTGGAAACTGTTAGGATCGCTAAGAGGTGCGATCCAAAGTGAAGAGGTACGAAGGACTGGACACAGAGTCCGGCGCTTAGGCGCCAGACACACCTTTTAGAAGATTCATTGAACATGGACACATTTTGAAGAGGTACCTCAAGGCAACTCTTGAAGCCTATAAATAGGAGGCTACTCTTTTAGAGAAAAACACCCAAAAGCCCAAAAGCACACAATCAAAGCAAAAACCACCAACGCCCAACCTGGCCACATAGTTCCATTTAGAGAGAGAAATTAAAGAAATATTTTAAGGGCCATATTTATAGTTTCTTTTATTTTTTAGTGAGTTAATTTTAGAGTTTTTATTAAGAGTATTTGAAGAGTCGGTGCTTTTGAAGTCTATTTATTTTGGAGTCAGAAGGATTCAGAGGTTCAGTTGGAGAAACACTTGAGATAAGTATTTGTATTTTGATTCAAAGTTTTATTTATATGTTTTGTTTTTTAAATTCAATGTGTTCTGAGTAGTTACTTTACTTTCTCCTTTCAATTATGAAAAGATAAATAAGATAATATAAAATTCGTTGGAGAATTAAAAACTATATATATGATTTAAACATTGTGATGATATTAATACCAGATCTTAATTTACTATTTAAATTGGCCATTTAAATTGTTAAAATCTGTTGAAGAGTTTTGAGACCTAGAAGGAGATGAATTCTTAACTAGTAGATATCACATGAATCCTTGGGTAGTCGAAGGCCTTGTGCGGGTTATTCAAGGTGAAGTGCAAATAAATAGGAAGATATTATTTAATGGGTGTAGAATTGATAAGTTTTTAGAGTGACAGGCTAAATTCTTGTTATTTGGTTTATAGAGAAGGAAAGGGTCACTAGTAAGGCCGACCATAGCCACCCTTGGACATCTAGTAGTGTGAGCCTAAATTAACCCATTCTACTAACAATACATCCAGACCTGATCTATAGATTAGCCAATGTTCTTTATACTATTGAGCGAAGGTAAAGAATAGGAATGCTTCTATTTGGCACAATACCATAAATTTATATTCTCCATGAATATTACATTATCTAAAAAGTCTTGGATTAATTGAAAGGAAGAAAGTTGTTTGCTTATTTTTATTTACATCATTCTTTACTTTATTACTGCTTTATTTCTGCGTCCAGTAAATTAAATATCAACTTTTTAACTTTAAAACAAATACATAAAAATAAAATCAAAATAATTAAAAAAAAATCTATAATCCTCCTCGTGGGATCAATACTGGAGTCTTTATTTAAAGCCCTATATTACTTGAAGCGATATGTATACTTGCGTAGTACCCCTAGTGTGTAAAATATTTTCCATAAAATTATATTTATATACATTAGCAGCTATTGTTATTTGAGTAAAAGTATTGGCTATAACATATTTTTGATAGCATAAATTACTGCATTGTTTGGCGATTGCAAACCAAGATTTTGGTGCATTGCTGCGGATCGAGGGTCAGTGTCCGGAAACCAATATATCAGGGGTAATCTTATCTTTTGGATTATAATCTATAAAACCATTTAAAATGCATCATATTTATCTGTGTAGTGATTCCGATAGAAATTGGAAGTAAATTAGTGAGATGCGATGTGTTAAAGGAAGAATTGACCTCATTTATCATATGTGTGTTTATGTTTGTGTTACAATTTTATTTAATAATTGAATAACATTTTTATATTTCAATGTCGATACATGCTATGCTAGTTAGACTTTGGTTTAGTTAATTTCCTTCTGGCATGATTAGTTTAGATTTATTTTCTGCTGCATATTGTTCTCTCCTAATGAATACTTGTAAATGATTTTTATAGACATTAATGGTAGATAAAATTTCTAAATTGTTTTTCTTCCTGCTTATATTTTCTATACTAAATGCTATATATGTTAAAAAATTACGTTTGGGGGTAGGAAGAAAAATAAAAATTTTAATGTGAAAATACTTCCTTTTAGTGTAATTTTATTACAAGCATGTTTTATGTTAGATTTACTTTCTCCTACAGTCATTCTATCCTGATTATGCATGTATATGAATTGGATAGGATGTTGTAATAGTAAGTAAATTCAACATTTACTTATTCTTCCTGCAACATTTTATGGAATTAATTGTAAAATATTTTAAAATTTAAGTTTTGGGGAGGAAGAAAAATTTAAAAAAAATGTAACTTTATTTGTCCTCAGTAGCCTGTATTTAATTTGATATCATTTTTAAAATAAATTGTGATATGTGGTGTTACCTTTAGGTTACTATAATTTTGATTTTAGGAATGTTAGAAAAATAATTTAGTTGAAATCCTATGTGAAGAAACTGTTCTAGAGTTAAGATATTTTGTAGGAAACATTGGAAAAATGATTTTCCTATTTATGGTAGAAAGGAGTTGAATATTTGAAAAACTAAAATTCTTAGATATATACTTAATGATAATTGAGCCTTTATTGAAAACTTTTTTCGAACTAATACTTACACTTATAAAAATTGAGGGAAAGTTTTGATTTTTTGATATTAGAGAGAGGATAGTGAAATTCAAAATTATTAAAGGCCTATCCAGATGTAGTAATCCTCACATAAAAAAAAAGTGAAAAGAAAAAGGGATTGAAAATGATCCCGAAAGAAAAGCAAACAAAAAAAAAGAAAAGAAAATAAGTGAGGAGAAGCCTAATAAAAAATTGGTTTTACTTGAATCTTTTTAAATGAAAAGACTTAAAAACAATCCTAAACTTATTCTTATTTCAAAAAGTATTGGTCAAAATGGTCTATGTAAGGTGCTTAAATTCCATTTTTATACTGTCTATGAATCATTAGTTTGACAATTTTCAATAACTTTTGAAGTAAATAGAAAATCAGGAATCCTAAGTTGAATATGAGATATTCTTACACTCTAGTCCTAGGTTGGATTGCTAGAATTTCTCCTATATCATACTATAAAATTTTTGAGATAAAATTATAGGAAACTCTATTGAAACCCACAACCATAAGTCAACACATTTTTTTTTAAAGTTATAGTGTTACTTGAGGACAAGTAACAGTTATGTTTGGGGGATTTTGACCCACTGAAAATATATACAGTATTTATTTTATGATTTTACACATTTTTGGTGATATTACACTTTAAAAGGAAGGTATTTTGTATGTCTTTTAGTTTTAAGTACAAGAAATGGTGATTGGAGTAAAAAGAAGCAAAAAAGGTGCAATTTGGAGCAAAAACGAGCAAGAAATGAAATTTTGCCCCGACACCTTTCGATAAGTCTTTCTATGTTTAATCTCTTTTACACTTCTTGCATATTTTTGAATGAGATTACACTTTAAAGAAATTTTGTTTTTATGCTTACTTTTTAGGGCTATCTGTTAGAAACGCAACGCAACTGAAATGGGTTGAAACGGAGCCAAACGGAGCGAAACGGTAGAGCTGTGTGGTCTGCTCACCGACGGCGCCCTCGAGGGTGCCGAGGGCAAGATTTTCCTAAGAACACCAAAAAATGTCAGAAAAGCTCGCCGACAGTGCCCTCGAGCCCGTCGACAGCGCCCGGGATGACTATGAACCACTTTTGGCAGTTATGGACCGAAATTCAACGTATTTGGACACCTTTTCGAAGGGGTGCTTAAGGGAATTTTTAGAAATTCATCCATACTCTTTAAATTATTGATTTTAGGTTAGAAAAGTGAAGAGGAAGGTTAAAAAAAGAGAGGAATTTTAGGAAAAACTTGGAGAATGTTTAGGTTTCTTAGATTAGGATTAGAAATGTAGATTTCTACCCTTTTGGAGAGATTGGAGAGGAGAGTTTAAGAGACTTTGTAAGGGATTGCACTAGCATTGGATGGATCGACGGGAGGCTTTGTGAGAGATATCTTCATCTTTCTTTCAAAGGGAAAAAGCTAAGTATAGTTTTTCATTATCTTATGAGTTTTTAAACACTTATTTATTGGATTTGCTTTGGTTAAATGAAGTTTCCATTTTGTTTTCTTCGTGCTTTGTGACGTATCTCTCTTACTCTTTCATCTTCTTTGGAAATAGTGGCATGAGAAGATGATGCCATTCTTTTCCTTTTACTTTTCTTTTGTAATGAGTAGAATTCATGTGTAGGATGCTGAGATACATGCTAGAAGAAGTTTTATGATGGTTTTTACTTGCACTTCATTTACATTGCAATTAAGGCCTGTTGTAATGTTAAAATTCATTGTGAAAACATACAATCCGAGAGGGTTATGCTTTCTACAACTAAGTACAAACCACATTCAAATTCCATGGATGGTGAAGTTCATGGAGATTGAATGCAAACAAATAGGTAAATATAGTTATTGGACGTAGAAGTGGAGATTTTAGAGTGACAGACTAAAATCCCCAATTTGATCCAATTGTTTGATTACTGAAGCGGAGATGTTAGCCCTCAGGCGAGGGGAACGTGGGAGCTTCGAAGTGAGAGTCGGTATCCTCCCAGCCTAGCCACGGATTCAGTAAACAAGCATATGATTAGTCAATGTTCTTTGTGCCTGGACCAAAGGGTAAAGAATAGGATTAGTCCTATTTGGCACATACAATATTTAATGCTTCTCATACCTATACATTATCCATTTCATTACATAAGAATAGTAGTTTGTAGTATCTCTAAATTCTCCAAACCAATTCATTCAAAAAAGTCTATCTTTAGAATTAATATTTATATTTAGTTATAGTTACTATCTTTACATTTAACGTTTGTATTTAGGAGTAGTTGCTAGATAAAACATCATTTTAATCGATATTCCAAACTAAGGAGTAACTGTAGTAGATTAGAATTTAATTAAGGACCTTTTATCTCACTTCCATGTGGGATTGATAAACAGGACTCCACTAGAGCCCTGTATTACTTGAGCGATACGTATACTTGCGTTGATATAAGTGAATTTATTATTAATTAATTACATTTATTTTTATCACCTAAAAAAAAGTCACCGTTAGTAACCACAACCATCTGCTGGCTTTTACACATTAATCAGAGCTCTTCATTGAAAGCATTGCTCTATCTGGTAAGCTCCTCTTGTTTCAACTGTAACAAGCTTGAGTCATCCACAACAAGATGAGAGAGGTTGACATCAAATGCAATGCACTTCATGCTTAGGTTATATACCCTACCTTTCTTCTTTCTTATTATTTGTGTCTGTTAGAGTGGCATAACTTGATAATGTGCCACGATTCAAGAATAATAGTTATAACTGATGACAAAACTGACAGTATTATGTGTGTCAAATTATGAGTTAATTTATGCACCTTGATGCACTAAAAATATATAAGGTTTTTGTTATATTATCTTACCCATTTTTTGTTATATTACACTTTAAAGAAAGGTATTTTTTATGATTTGTTGCAGGTATGATGATTTTAGGTGATTGGAGTAAAAAGAAGAAAAAAGGAACGAATACGGAGCAAAAGGAGCAAAATGGTGAAAAAGGTGTTCTGGCGCCATCGGCGCCCAAATCCAGAGAGTCCAAAATTAATTGCATGATAGAGCGCCGGCGCCTTATCTGGCACCGCTGGAGCCCGAAGTCGGTGGAGTTTAAATTTGAAGAGTTTTGGTGACTTTTTGAAAGGATGCCTATGGAAACTCTTGGTATTTCGTCCCTATCTTATAAGTAACTATTTTTGGATGAAAAGAGGAGAGTTTTGGTGGTTTCTCTTGCTTTCTTTTTATTTATCTTAGTGTCTTAGTGTGTTAGGGTTTTGGGAGAAGTGAGTGTAGAGTGAGCATTTGAGGGGAATTCTTCTGTAAGGAGGGAAGGAGAAGATGTAAAGTGAGAGATTGCTTCTTCCTTTCCATTCTAAAGAGAGAATCAAGTGTTGTAAAGAAGAGAGAAGAGGATTCAAAGGAACTTTAAGGGAATTGCATTGGGGAAGAGAAAGAGATAAGTTGTTTTTTCTTTTGTGGTTTGTATGAATTTTCTTTTATATATAAAATCCATGTTTTATTGCATCTTCTCCATAAATTCTGAGTAGTCTCCCTTGTCTTTCTTCTTTCATAGAGATGTGATGATGGATTGATGTGGATTTGATGTGCGTGTAATGTAATGAAGAAATTGTGATGGTTTTTCAATTAGAACTTAATTTACTTTTGATTTGGCCAATTAAAATGTTAAAATATGTGGTTGAACATTAAGTTTGAAAGAATTTAATGTCCTACAACAATAATGAAAGATCCATTCAAATTTTATGGATGAATTGCATAGTTCATAGGAATTGAGTGCAAATAAATAGGGAAATGTGTTTTGTTGGACTTAAATGTGGAGATTTCAGGGTGACGGGCTGAAATCCTCAAATTGGTTCTAAGATTAGTAACTTATATCAAAGGTTAGCCTTCAGGTGAAGGGTGAGTGGGAGCTCCGAAGTGAGAGCCAGTATCCTCCTAGCCTAGCCTTAGAGTTAGTGACTAAACTTAGAATATGTCAATGTTCTTTTCTTGCTTAGAAGAAGAGGCACTCTTTGAAGGGTAAGGAATCATCTATGCTCCTATTTGGCACAACAATATAGATAATTGTTCCATATCAATCCACACATCATATTCTCATTGCAAGAGGAAAGATACTTTTCTCATATATCGAAAACCTTTCAAATATTTAATTTAGTGTGTCAGTTAGTTAATTTATTCTAAAAAGTTGTTAGAAATAATTGTAGTTAGTTAATTGTTACAGTTTAGTTGTTCTTACTGTTTCTTTCGTAGTAGAAGTAAGTAGTAAACCTTAATTTTAGTGCTTATTACATATTGTGTAACGCTTTCTTAAACTTAAAAATTTCTTTGTGGTTCGATATCCAAAACTCCATTATTGCCCTGTATTACTTGATACGATACGTATACTTGTGTTGAATGCTTGGACTTAACAAAAATATTATAAATATATAAATCTGATTTCATAAATTCTTGCAAAATATAAGTCTGCCGCATCAAGTTATTGTGCCATTGCCGGGGATTAAATCTTCTAGCAGTGGTATCAAATTCTTGCATTGTTAAGTATATATAAAGTCGAGCATTAAGTTTTTGGCGTCGTTGACCGGGGAAAGTAACGGAGTTAAGAAAGCAAAAGTTAAGTAACGAAGTAAGAAAGTATAATTGGTATTTATTAATAATATAGTAAAAATATATAAAACAAAAAGAAAAAGACAAAAAAACCTTTATTTTAATTGTGTGTTTGTTTGCCTTTATAAAAGTATTTGTGTTTGTATATGCGTAGTAGCAGATCTATAGGTTTAGTGCCTTATGATTCGGAGTTAGAGCATACTGTCAGAAAAATTAGAAAACAACAAAAACAAATTGAAAATCCTTGTAAAATGGTGAATATTCACGATAATTAAAGAAATGAAATTGGAAATTTGCCAAGACCTTTAAGAGATTATGCTAACCCAACATGAAATTCACATAACTATTAAAAATCCTGATGTTGCTGCTAATTCATTTGAACTTAAACCTGCAATTACTCAAATGGTATAAAACAAGCAATTTGGAGGAACACCTAATGAGGATCCAAATTTACATCTCACTAGTTTTTTAGAACTGTGTGCTACTTTTGAATATGATGGAGTGTCTAGTGACGCTATCAGACTTAGACTTTTTCCTTTTTCATTAAGGGATAAAGCTAAGGCATAGTTAAACTCGGTAGCACCTGGATCTATTAGAACTTGAGTAGAATTATCTCAAAAGTTTCTATCATATCATTTCCCTTCATCAAAGACTGCTAAACTAAGAAATGATATTACATCTTTTTATCAATTTGAAGGAGAGTCAATATATGAAGCTTGGGAGAGATTTAAAGATCTTCTTAGGAAGTGCCCACATCATGCTTTACCAGATTGGTTAATAACTCAAACATTTTATAATGGATTAGTGGGATCATTGAGATCTATTATAGATGTTGCTGCCAGTGGATCATTAATGTCAAAACCTTTTGATGAAGCATACACATTAATTGAAGAAATGGCTACAAATAATTTTCAATGACCCTCTGAACGGGAAAATCCTAAGAGAGTAGCTAGTGTTTATGATTCATATATGATGACTATGGTAGTTTCTAAAATTACAACCCTTTCAAAGAAAACAGATCAACATGGAATGAATTATTCTCAACCACCTCAAGTGTTAGAGAAAAATTCATTTGGACATTTAACAAAATCTCAAGCACCTTATGAGACCTTAAATGCTATTAATAGACCTAACAATCCTTATTCGAATTATTATAATCCTGATTGGAAGAATCACCCAAACTTTAATTGGAATAATAGTAATGCTAATGTTAACCCGCACTGGGCTAACAATTCTATGAATCCAATTAGAAATTCAAACAATCAAGGAAACACTAATTTTAGACCATCTTATCCCCCTGGATTTAATAGTAACCCATAACCTAAGGATAAGAAATTGTCTTAGACCATCTTATCCCCTTGGATTTAATAGTAACCCACAATTTAAGGATAAGGAGTTGTCTATTGAAGAAATGATTCTGAATATTGGAAATCAATTACAAGCTCAAGGTGTTGCTATGAAGAATATTGAAAATCAATTAGGACATATTTTCACTGCACTTAATAATAGACCTTCTGGAACGCTTCCAAGTACTGTGGAGATCAATCTAAAAGATCAAAACAAGGACCAACTTAAGGCTATTCAATTAAGGAGTGTAAAAGAATTGGAAACAAGAGTGAAAAAAGAAGTTGAAATAGAAAAGGAGAAGGTGGAAATTGGAAAAGGGTCAAACAAGATTTATCCAGACTTGGATTATCCTCTTGAGCCAATGAAGATAACTGTTGAAAAGCCACCACCTCCATTTCCTCAAAGATTGAAGAAACAAAACAGGGATAATATATTTGGAAAATTTTTGGAAATATTTAAGAAATTAACGATAAATATTCCTTTTGTTGAAGCATTAGAACAGATGACTGACTATGCCAAATTTATGAAGGATATCCTAAGAAAGAAAAGAAAGTTTACAGATCATGAAATTGTTGCACTTAGCGGAGAGTGTAGTGCAATAATTCAGAAGAAGCTTCCAGAAAAACTTAAAGATCCTGGTAGTTTCACTATTCCGTGTGCTATAAGTGAGAAATTTTTTGGAAAAGCTTTATGTGATCTGGGAGTGAGTAATAACCTTATGCCTTTATCAACTTTCAAAAGGTTGGGAATAGGAGAAATTTCTCCTACATCTGTGACTCTTCAGTTGACCGATCGTTCCATTACTTATGCTAAAGGAGTGGTGGAAGATGTGTTAGTGAAAGTGGATAAATTTATCTTTCCTGTGGATTTTATTGTACTTGACATGGAGGAAGATAAAGAAATTCCAATCATTTTAGGAAGACCATTCCTTGCTATTAGAAAAGTGGTAATTGATGTTCAAAAAGGAGAATTAACTATGAGAGTTAATGATCAAGAGGTGGCCTTTAATATTTTAAACTCTATGAAGTATCCCTTAATGGAAAAAGATAATGAATGCTTTAGAATGGAGGTCTGTGATTACTTGAGAAATGATCATTTTGAAAATATATTTGAGAAAAAAGAAGAATATGAAAATATGTTTGAAGAATAAAGTGAAGATGAAGAAAATTTAGATAATAAGATGAATGAAGATATGGAATATGTTAAGGAGAGATTTGAAATATTAGACACTATGGAAGGTGGAAATAAAAGCTTAATGCTGATCTATCATAAAACCTCCTGAACTTGAGATGAAAATTCTTCCTAATCATTTAAAGTATATGTTTTTAGGAGAATCATCTACCTTGTCTGCTATTGTATCTTCGGAGTTAAACGATTTTCAAGAACAAAAGTTGTTGGAAACTTTAAAAAGACGTAAGAAAGCTTTTGGATGGACTTTGGCAGATATTAAAGGAGTTAGTCCTTCGATTTGTATGTACAGAATTTTATTAGATGAAGAACATAAACTGAAAGTTGATCCACAAAGGAGACTGAATCCTATAATGAAAGAAGTTGTTAAGAAAGAGATTTTAAAATGGTTGGATGTTGGAACTATTTATCCTATTCCGGATAGTGCTTGAGTAAGTTCAATATATTGTGTACCGAAAAAGGGAGGAGTGATTGTTGAAGTGAATGAATGTAATGAAATTATACCCATGAGACAAATTAATGGATGACGAATTTGTATTAACTATAGGAAATTAAATGCCGCCACTAGAAAAGATCACTTCCCTATTCCTTTTCTCGATCAAATGCGAGATAGACTTTCTGGACACAAGTACTACTGTTTTCTGGATGGATATACTGGTTACCATCAAATACCTGTTGCTCATGAGGATCAAGAAAAGACAACATTTACTAGCCCTTATAAAACCTTTGCTTTTCAAAGAATGCCTTTTGGACTATGTAACACACCTGCAACATTTCAGAGTGTATGATGTCTATCTTCAGTAGTATGATAGAAAATGGAATAGAAGTTTTTATGGATGATTTCTCTTTATTCGGAACTTCATTTGAAATTTGCTTGGAAAACTTAACAAAAGTTTTGGAGTTTTGTGAGAAAACAAATCTAGTTCTGAATTGGGAGAAATGCCAATTTATGGTTGCAGGAGGAATTATGCTTGGGCATGATGTTTTTCAACATGGTATGGAGGTCGACCCTGCTAAAATTAGAGTGATTGAGAGATTGCCGCCACCCACTACTGTGAGAGAGGTGAGGAGTTTCTTAAGACACACTGGATTTTACAAGTGATATATTAAAGATTTTTCTAAAATTACTAAACCTTTGTGCCGACTTTTAGAAAATGATAGAAAGTTTGATTTTAATGATGAATGCTTGAGAACTTCCGAATTATTAAAAGAAAAATTAATCACTGCACCTTGTTGACCTCATTTTTGATGAGGTCTTCTCTTCTTCTTTTTAGTACTTAGGATCTAGCCTTAGGCTTTTCCTTTGACTATCTTAGAGGACTAGAATTGGGACCCACCACTTAGAAATTCAAACCACTTCTTAACTCCCTGCAAACTCCACAAACTTGATTGTAGACCCCTAATCACCTAGAGGGTTGAGATCGAATGTGGAAGTTTAAAGGATGAGTTCTATAGGACTCTTTGGCCTTAGGAGCCGCCTGCAGGTGGCACAGTGCAGTGAAAAGGCTGACTTACACTCACACTACACTTATACACTACACTTTAACACACCTCCTAAAACCATACCCATACCCAACTTGACCTCCTGACTCATGAAGGTAATTCACATGGATGGTCCTTAACCCCTAAGCCCTTGGCTAAGAGGGTTAGGAACAACATAATGAATGCCTCAAATGAATCCTATCATGGCTCATATAGGCTTAACATGGCTTCATGGCTCAACCAAAATGATTTCATTTTACTTACATTTACCCAATTTTCAATTTTCCAAATTTTTAATTTTTGACCCCGGGGACCCAACACCCGCCTAGCCTACCCAAAACCCTTGAAATTACCCAAATTTTTCAAAATTCTACAAAGTCACCCAAATTCCTCAAAACCAATCCCAAACATTTCCACACCACTCAAATTGATCATTCATAGCCAAAAATACCAAAAATTCCAAAAAAAACCTCCCAATACCCTCCAAATACCCAAAATGCCCCTCTTAGCCAAAAAATCCAAAAAATTCAGAAAATTCCCAGAAAATTCCAAAAAATCCCAAATATTCCCAATTTCATTTTGTTCAACTACACCATGGGCCAATTTTGTCAATTTATCCCACTTTTGTCAAAATTCCCAATTTGACCCATTTCAACCCAAAGTGAACCCAATGTCAAACCAAACCCCCAATTGACCCAAATTCTGGTCCAATTCAATTCTAAACTTTCATTCAACATCCCCAACACCAATCTAGACCAAATCCAAGTCCAATTTGATTGGTATTTGAACCCAATTTCATTTTGGAACTTAAAGCCCAATTTGGACCCATGACCCAAACTTAGCTCAAACTCACCCAATTCAACTCCAATTAACCCCAAATCTTTTCTAAACCTTCCCTAACATCCCCACAAACAAAAAACTAACATGATTTGCCCAAAATTTAGACCCAAACCCCACTCAAATTCAACCCAAAGCTAAAAGACCCAATTTTGACCTAAGCCCAGAACCTAACCCAAATAAGCCCAAACCCCAAAATGAAAACCCAACCAAAGCCAAAACCTCTTTGAAACATTCCCATAAACATTTCCCAACATTAATTTTACATCAATTTCAACCTTAGCCCAACATTGGCCCAAGTTAGCCCAATTTGACCTACATTGGCTCATTTACCAAAGAGGTCCAAATTCGACCCAATTCGAACCCAAACCACCTCGAGTTTGTTTCAAACCACTCATGACATACCCCTAAACCAAACCCAACAATTATTTGGCCCAAGCCTTCACCAAACTTTCATCCTAAAATCCATTTTAAAATCCAAAAGCCCATCCCCTTAAACCACTTTAAAAGCCTACCTTTACCAAATTTTAAAAGCCCAAACCCATCCTAAAGCCCACACTACAATCTCATCTCATCCTCAATCAATTAATATCACTCCCTAAGTGCTAAATCCATCATGAAAATCAAACCAAAATGGTATTATGCCAAATCCCATCAAATGACCCCAAAATATCCAAAATCCTTAAAAATCCTTTTTTATGAAATTGACCAAACTTTTTCCAAGCCATAGGCAAGCCATGAAGCCATGCATGTGCCACATGGAAGCCATGAAAGCCCTTTACATGTCACCATGCTATCTTGGGCAAATGGAGGGGGTCCTTTCCATATTCCCTTAAGGTGATTAACCATGTTCATGTCTCCCCTAAACCATGTTTGATCTTAATTGTACTTGGATGGTGACCTTTCCCCACTAATCAAGCTGACCTAAACCACTTTCTCTTCAGCCCAAACTAGCCATGGGGAGGTGCACCTAGCCCAAAAGGATGGGTTGACCCAAATCAAGCCAAAATGGCCTCTCCCCCATACCATTTTAATCCAAGCCCTTTACACATGTCCATAGCCAATTGACTGCACAAACCTCAAGCCCTGACCCACCAGACCCTGAGGGTGACCCATGCCTGCCGGCCAGCCACCTGGGCCACCGGAAAATGCCATGGCCGAGACATGGGAAGGAGCTAAGCATTGAAATTCCACCTTGCTTGAGTTGCCCAATGCCCGAGTGGCCATTGCGAGCTGTTCTTCCCTTGCCGAGAGCAGCTGATCCCAGGTCCCTAACTCCCCCAGGAGAGCCTCCAGCCCCTCCTATTTAAACACCACCCCTCTCGGCCATGAAAGAGGTGCTGAACCAACCTTAAGGAAACTCTGCCAAAATCATTCCAGACCACTCTCCACACATAGAGCACTTGATTCCCACTGGATTCCAGCCCCAATTCCCTCCGAGTGAGCTCGATTTTGAGTTCGAACTTCAGACACAAAAACCGGGACACTTCTTCACGGTGGACCAATCCCCAAATTGATTGATCCTACAACTTCACCGGACCGAGGGAAGAAGTTTACCGGCAAAGCCCCCTCACCGAGGCCGGCCATTGCTTCCGGCCTCCAAGCTTTGTGATTGGGCTTGGTCGAAATCTTACCTAGACAATTCACCGAGGCCGAGGGACTTCATCCGGAGCTTGCTTGGACCCGATCGAAGGTGACACAACTCTCGGATCGAAGCTTCACTTCTGCGAGCAAAGGTATGGACTCACTCTTCTTCCCGAGCTTACGAGAGATTCTCCATTTAATTTGAGTCAATTTAAATACATGTTTACCGTATGGATGTGTTCGTCTCCTCAAGATGAATCCATAGAGCATAAGAACATGAAAATCCGTTGAGAATCGAGTGAGAAATTAGGGTTAGAAGGTTGATGGTCACGGGTGCACACCAGTCGTAGACGATGACCGGGAGCCGTCGGATCGAGCGTGTATCGAGTGGACGGTCTGGATTGAGCCGGACAGTGCGTTGGTACGTGACCCGCGGGGCCCCGGATCGGCGAGTCGGATGGCGGCGCCGAATCGGAAGACGACACGCGGCGCTTCGGAGATGCCTAGGTTGAGTTGGCGCCGCGTGGATAAGTAGGAAATTAGGTTATTTTCCTATTTATTTAATTCCACTAAACTTCAAAAATGCATAACTTTGTGTAGGAAAATCAGAAAAATAAAATAAAAATACCCTCTTGCTCAGTGAACAGAGGAGAATAATGTGGAAAAGAAATCATTCAATTTCATTGAGTATTTGATTTTTAATAATTTATTTACTCTCTGCACATTTTTAATTCTCCATGCATGTATACAATTCACCATGGCATGAGACCATAGGGCTTTTGAAGCCTCTGAATTTGGGAACATTCCCTGAATTTTCGAAAGTCAGAGGCCATCCCTATGAAGAGTTATTAATTTTTCAATCCTAGGCTCTTATTCCGAGTATTTTAATTCTAATAATCAGCATATTGTGAAATAAATTCTAGGAAAATTTGGTG
Organism: Papilionanthe hookeriana x Papilionanthe teres; assembly: GCA_022702705.1. Lineage (NCBI taxonomy): Eukaryota > Viridiplantae > Streptophyta > Magnoliopsida > Asparagales > Orchidaceae > Papilionanthe > Papilionanthe hookeriana x Papilionanthe teres. The sequence continues at coordinate 21,840,410 of CM040426.1, forward strand.
ATATTCATTATGACCAGAGGACCCTAGGAAAAATAGATTTTGAGTTAACTCACTTGGAATAACCCTAATTGGCTTAAACACCCAAAATGGAGTTCTAATTAATTAGAGCTAATTACACATCAAATTGACTTGAAATCAATTCTACACTGACCTTTAGGATCAGAGGAACCCACCATAAAAGTTTGAAGTCAATTGGACTTGGTTAGCCCTATCAAATGGGTTGATTAAGCCATTTAGCCAAACCTAAACTTCAAAAATTCATAACTTTCAAAATACTTCTAAAAAATTCACCAAATTGGTTTTGGAGCATCTCTGATATTAGGGGAATTTAAGAAAATTAAAATTGTAATTTTCCAAAAAAGTTGATTTTTTGCATTATTTTAATATTTTTAATAATTAAAAAATAATAAAAATCACAAAAATAATAAAATTCGCCAAAATGTCACATTTTGAATTTTAATCACTTAGGAACAAACCCCATATTTTTCTTAAGTCTCTATGATGAGATATCAAATTTTAAAGCCCTAAGGTAATTTAAAAAAAATTGTATTTTCTAGCATTTCCACTAAAATAATTCTAATAAATCAAAGAAAAATCAGAAAATTATAAAAATTGGTTCTCTAATTTCCTTGATATTAGAGAGATTTTGGAAAAATATAAAATTCATTTTTTAACCTTTATTTTATTTTTAAACTAATTAATACTCCAAAACTCAAAATAATTATAATAAAAAGAATATAATTCAAAAAATCACCAAAGTTGGTCCAAGTGGTTCTCTGGTCATTAGGAATGTCCCATAATTTTCTTAAGGACAGAAACTTTCCCTTGGTCGTGTTATTAAATTTTCCTTGAAAATTCCCATTTTTCACCAAAAATAATTATATAAATAAATTAAATACAGAAAAATCACATTTTCTCCTCTAATGTCTTGATTGACATATGAGAGAAGTCACATAAAAATTTCAAGTTCACTTAAGATCAATTTAGTGAGTTATGGAATTATTAAGCTTGAAGGGCAAAATGGTAATTAAAATTTTAACCCTTAATTAAAACTTTAGGCTTAATAAAATGAAAGAGTGAAATATTTGATCCTAATCTGATTTGGATGATTGAAATTTAAATAATTAAATGGTAGAAACCTACCAAATAATTTAAAAATAATTAAAAATAAACCTTAATTAAATAATTAATTAAATTTGGATGAATAATAAAAAAAATTAGAATTATTAAAATAGGGATGTTATTAGGAAGAAATTTATTCTTTAATTCAAGAATCCCTAAATTAACACCTCAATAATATTTAATTCCTAATTAGAATGATAATCCAAACTCAAGATTTAAAATACTAAAAGACTTAATCATTAAATTAAATTAAGATTAAAACATTTAAACTAAATTCAATCAAAATTTCAATTAAATTAATACTTTAACAATTAAATTAAATCATCTTTAAAACATAAAAAATAAAATATTAAATTAAAATTAAAATTAAAATTAAATTAAATTAAATTAACTTAAATTAAATTAAATTAAATTAAACCACATTAAATTAAATTAAACTAAATTAAATTAAAGCATGTTAAATTAAATTAAATTAAATAAAAAATAAAATCAAATTAAAATAAAATTTAAATTAAATAAAAATTAAAAATAAAATTAAATTAAAATTAAAACTAAATGAAATTAAATTAAATTAAATTAAATTAAATTAAATTGAATTGAATTAAATATAACACCACCTAAGACATAAAGAATTCAAAAATAAATCTAAAACAACTTGAACACTATTCCAAACTTAAAGCCATTAATTGAAATTAAGTTAAATCATAAATCATTTGAACATCCATTTGCCCTCGAAAGCTCTTGTTGTCATAACTCCTAAATGGAGTGTTAAGTGAAGTGTTACTTCATTCATAGGATATTCAAATGTCCTAGTTCACTGAGCAAGATAACAAAACTTGAACTCCTGGACGATTAATTCATTTGTAAAATTAAATTCTCTTGGACTTAAAATAATCCTAGAAATATTGAAAAGATGTTTAAGATTCGTCTTAAACACTTCCTCGATATGATAGGATGTCTATAAGAACAATCGAACTTAATTGTTCTTTGATGAAGAAAATCGTCCTCAAACCAAAATACGAGAACCTAGACGTCATAGGAGGTGACTAGGTATAGGATTAGGAACTTGGTAGAAAACCATAACCCTTCCCTTAGCTTTACTTAGGAACTTGCTTTAAATGCTTAAATATTCTAATTGTGTTTTAAGTACAGCTTGGGACGACGGGAAGACCCTCCAGGTACGCTTTTATTTTATTGCAATTTACCTTATTGCAATTTATTTAATCGCATCGCACTTACCTTTCTTGCATGATAAACAACTGTTGCATGAAAACCAAAACTTTTAGGGTAGTCCCTAAAACTAAAACCAAAACTAAATTAAAAGTCATTACAAGATAAAATTCATCGCCACAACATTTCAAAATATAAAATAACTCAAAATTTAATCACAAACAGAACAACAAAAATACAACTACAACTAAATTAAAACGTCTTTTTGGATGATCGGGAATACCTCGGATGATGTAACCTACGTGTTGCTAACGGGATTTCCCACGGTCTAAATGAAAGTGTGGGACTCATTTAGTTGAGTTTAGCAAATTCATACGGACTAAGTGAATCCGATAAAAATAACGATGCCGGAAGGATGGAACCGTGGGATCTTAACCGGTGTTGTTATAATCAACTTTAAGATTTGTTTTAATTAAAATATAAAAAACACTTGGACTTTAAGATTTATAAAACAAAACACTTCTCTCATCTCCTTATTTATGACTTCTAAAATTAAACCTCTGCAACAACAAGGAGCTCGAAGCATGGTGGGCGGCACGGCCATCGTCGTCGCAAGAGCCGAAATCTACATCGACAAAACCATTCTTAGAATTAAATAACCAAGCCATAGGACTTCGAGGTAGTTTGCACTAGTGCGACATAAATCCTCGGACTCTTCGTTAGGCATTTGCATGATCATATCTTGTAAATTAAGCCCTAGCTAGGTCTTAGGACTCCGAGGTAGTCGTTTGGTACGACATAAACCCTCGCGTCTTCGAAGGCTATTTGTATGATTTTATCATACAAATATAAATCCTAATTAATTAAAATTGGCGGGATTAAAACATTAAATAAACGTTAGGACTTTCCTAAATTCGAAGCGAAACAATAGGATAGTCGGGAAGTTACCGAAGTTCGCTCGAATCTGTGATTTCTCCTACCTTTCTTCCTTTGAATCCCCAAAATAAAATGTTCCAAATTTGATCCATTCCCTATTGAAATTCCAAAATTCAATCCCTTGAAAACTTAAAATTTGAAATTCTTGAGAGCAGAACTACTGATTATTATCGAGAGTTTTTTTAAATGATTCCCGTCATTTAAGATGTAATTAACTATAGGGGCTTGCCTTTATAGGGAACTTTAAGAACCCAGGTAATATAAACCCTGCTTAATTCATTTATATTAAGCGGGGAACTTGTCGGCTTATAAAATTGGTTCGTAGACCAAATAGATGTCATAAATCTCCTAGTTTATTTAATCGAGCCCCATCACCAAACGAGTGTGTCTATTCTTCGGGATAGATACACGGTTTGTGATGCGGTGCTCGTTTATATAAACTATACGGGATGTGAGATCGGTTTGATTTCATATCTTAAAATTATTTTCAAAATCAAATACAACTTTCTAAATCATATATATATATATATACTTAAATTAAAATTAAAATCTAAAATTCGCCGACAACTTCTGTTAGGCGACCCCCCCTTTTTAAATAATACACACAAACCTAAAAATATGTCGACAACTTCTGGCGACTCCGCTGGGGAATTTCCTCTCTTCATTTTAATCAGATAGTTCTGCTTTCAAAAATCGGTAGCGTATCCATGTCCCTAGTGGATCAAACTACCCTTATTTCCGTTGGAATACTATATTCATTTCTACCTTGAGCGAGTATAGCCAACATTCTCTCACATTTAGGAGCCACTGTTTAGACACCCCTAAACAGAGAGGTTCCGAGATCCTTTTACCTCATTTCTGAGGTGGGGTGGACTCCGATAGGTATTAGTTTAGGAGCGATCTTGCGGGTCGAGAAGTTTCTACGAGACTTTCTCTTCCTTTTCCAGTTCCTAATCAATTCCTTTTACCCTTCCTACAACTCTCCTTCTTTTAATAATTCTCTATCTTAACGAACAAATCTTTTTGAAAAACAATTATCTAAATAAATTTTCTTTTAATACCACAAATACATTAAGATAAATGAAAATGTGTTCGGACTCTTTCTTTTGCGTCATAAGTTTTACGACAAGAAGAAGCACAATTCGGGGACTAACACTTGGAATCTGCCCTGCAGAAATGGAAGCCCCAAAACTGATCTTCTCCTTCGTCAACGAACTCGGACTCGTCGTGTTCAAGGACGAATCGCTCGATAATGGAATCATTCGATTCGGACAAGGATTCGGGACACCGACATCAAAATCCCCGACGTCACTCTCTTTTCACTCACAAGCAAAGTACGGAATCGAGAAGCCGTTGATTGAGTTTAACCTCAAGTCGACTCATGAATTCCCTTCTCGCGAAAGATTTCAACGAGAGGAGTATCGTTGTTCGCGGAAGAACCGTTGTTGCTACCCCCACCGGTGCTAGTTGTCTTCGTACCTACCCCGGCTCGCCGGACTAAAGGGGAAGGAAATTCAGAGCTGTGATGAACTTGTTGCCATGGAGGGTACAGATCTTCCTGTAAAACCTTCCCTTTTTGAAATCGGGTCCAGCTCGAGAATTCCATCACTGACACGGACTCAGAGGAGGAACAGAAGTAGAAAGATTGCTAGAGAAGCCAGAGCTGCTGAAGTTACTTTCCTAGAGGAAATCCCGAAGCTCGCCCGAGTATACACCGCTCGCTCGAATACATACCACTTTTGGGAGGAAGTAGGTTTCATCCCCTCTCCGCCGCGGAGGATGAGGAAAACGTCCGCAAGATTGTCGTCGCATTGCCTCAGCCCGCATATTACAACGATGACCGTAAGAAAAGGGCTAGAATTACGCCATTTGCTCGACTGCAAACCCTGATAGAAAAGTTAGAAAGGAAAGAAAAATGCTCTGTGTCAAAAATTTTAAGAAGGATGGGGCGGGTGCCAGCCAAGTCCCGTCTTGTGCCGCGAGTAGAACCTGCTATCGCTGCGGAAAAGCCAAATAAGAAGATGAAAGCTAGTCCACCTGTCGTTGCTTCAGGACTACAAATTAGGGAGGATACCACCTTCCAAAGATTTCGACCGACGTACCATCCGATCCTAGACCTTCTGCTGCTAGAAGGATGGTATGGCGTCCCACTACCGGATAATTAAGATTAAAACAACAACCTGAGAAGGAAAGTCTCGTCAGGAGACTTGAGTCCGAAGAAAGTGCTACCGCAGTGCAGGGGACTCATGAGAAGGAAACCCGACAGTTATCGCATGACAACTGCAAAGATGTATAGAAAAGACCACTAGAAGATGCTATGGAAAAGCTAAGGACAGATATTCAGCGATTAACAAGAGAAAGAGAAGAAAAATTCGGAGATGAAGTCGACTCGTCAGAGTTCATGGATGATGAATATGCAGAAATTAATATGTTTGAAACACGAGCTTCGTCAGCTTCACAAGGTGCTCCTGCAGCCGCAGAAAGAGAGGAGCCGGAAGTGATGAGGATGCGGCTTCAAGAGAAAGATGATACAATCTCCCGAATGGCAAAGAGGATAGAAGAGATGGGCTGCGGCCCCTAGCCACTCTCCGCAGTCGGGTTCAACCCCAAAGAGAAACACCCCCGAAGTTATTCACATTGTAGACGGAGGAAAGGAGATTACATCCGTCAACGGGGATGATCAATTAAAAAGGATGCAACACAAAGCATGATTCCGGAAAAGGATATCAAGAGCATGGTGGAACGATGAGGTGCGAGAAGCCTTGGCACAATCAAAGAGCGGGACATCCATTCGGACGGGTAGACCTTACCCCGAAGAATTTGACGTCGTCCGATATCCGAAAGGCTTCGTACCACCTCTGTTCAAGACCTTTGATGGAACCGGAAACCCTCGGCAGCATGTTGCACATTTTCGTGCCAATTGTTGCAACGCCGGCAGAAGTGATGCTTTACTCTTCCGACAATTTGTCAGCAGCCTGCCAGGAATCGCCTTTGATTGGTATGCAGAATTACCGAACGGTTCGGTGAAGACAATTTCAAAATTAGAGAACCTCTTCATCAAGCGATTTGCCGGAGCTCAGCACCACATCACTATAGGTGATTTAGTGGTAGAGAAGCAGAAGCCGAATGAAACTTTGGTAGACTACATACTTCGATGGAGGAATTTAAGTATGAAGTGTGAGCCACAGCTACAAGAACGAGCATGCGATCGGCATTTTACTTAAGAGCATTCATGGCCCGATAGCACTTCTCCTCAAGGGATTTACTATTAAGACTTTTTAGAAGTTGTTAAGCAAGGCCGGAAGCTTGCAAGAGGAGGCGAAACAATTAAGTTTCACCGACAAAACAGACAAACAGAAGCCCGTGAAAACTTTTGAAAAGAAGTCCGGGATCGTCGCAGCAGTCGATAAAGGCAAACAGCCAATACAAATACCGTCAGAACGGCCGCAGCAAATTCAACAGAATCACCAGCAACCCCGACCCAGCTATCAGTCATCTCAACAGTATGAACAACCACCTCATCCACAACGTACGTTAAGGGAGCTTCTGAGCAGGGAGTATCCGTTCAAGAATGAGGCAGTGCCGAAAATGTTCCGCATTATGATGAAGACTCCAGATTTCCAACTGCCAGAACCTAAGAGACCAGAAGAAGTCGACAAGAAAGGTGATCCCAACTTTTGCCCTTACCACCGGATGCTTGGACACAAGATAGAAGATTGTATTACCTTTAAAAGTTGGCTCAACGACAATCTCCAAAAAGGGAACATAACGATCCCGAAGGAATACATGAAGGAACCCCAGAGAGGAGGTTCCGTCAATGTTATCTCGACGGATCTCATTGTTCCGATAGATCCCTATGCGACTGATGATGGATGGACTACCGCTTGGACAAAGTCTTCGAAGAACATTTTGGAACGCATCCAAACCACTTCGGTGCGAGCTTCAATTCGGAATTCGAAACCTGTCAAGTCGGCACTATCACTTGCGATAGAAGAACCACCTCAACAAGAGACGATTGAAGAAAAGAAGAAAATTGATCAAGAAGAAAAGACCGAGGCTTTTAAGGCTAGACTAGGGGCTACTTATCCTAGGATGGTTGTTTCCGATTCGGGGGAGAAATCCCTCGAACCTCTGACTCTGTATGATTATTTGCTCACTCCGGTGGGATCTTATAATGATAAGGGTTATGGCGTTGGCTACGTTTTGACTGTTTCTAACAATTACGTAACTAGCGACAACCAACCTAATCCGGACGTCGATTCCGATACAAGTAACAATTCTCAAATCATACACAATCTCGACTATCACAATGACAAAGAAGACATCCACCAAGGAGGCTACGAGAGTTCAACAAGCAATGAATCTATTTGCGAGTTTCGAGGAGCTCCAGTCACAATAGAGTTAGAGCCTTCAGACTCCGAAGCTAATCCGGAAGAACTCGTCATTCCGAATCGGGAGGAAACACCAAGCAAACTCAATACCGGATTCGAAGAAATTACGAAGTCAACTTAAGAAGTGGAAGAATTCTACCTCCGAGAATGGGTCCAAAGGACAAAGGAAAGCAGGCGGTTGTTCAGGAAGAACCAACCCCGGTAGAAGAAATACCCATTCGGGAAGAAATCGAGACACATGAAAATAAAGTGGACTACAACGTACTAGCCCATCTTAGGAAACTACCAGCCAAACTGAGCATCTACGACGCTCTCATCTTATCAAAGGAGATGAGAGAAGCTCTGATCAAGGCCTTGCTTGATCCGGAAATTTGCTTAGCTCGAATGACTGGAGATTCCTTAGATGAGGTTTTGCTCGTTAAAGGAACAACGAGGTGTTACCTTCACGGACAATGACCTACTACTTGGGACGACTGAGACCACAACCGACCGTTGTACATTTCAGTTACAATTGGGAAGTTTACGCTCTCCAGAGTATTGGTGGATCCAGGAGCATCAATCAATATAATGAATCTTTGAACGCTAGCATACTTTGAAATTGATGCTCGCGAGCTCGAAGCGGACAAAAAGTTATTAACAGGATTCAACCAGAAAGGAGAAAGAGCCCTCGGATCAATAACACCGCTAATGAAGACCGGTGACTTGGCGAAGACAACCGCGAAATTTCACATAATTGATTCGAAACGTCATTCAACGCTCTGTCGGGCCGACCATGGATACATGAAAACCGGATGGTACCATCATCCCTACATCAGTGCATCAAATACTACGATGGAGGAGAACAGTGCATCAAAGGCGACTTACAACCATTCTCCGTACATGAAATTGGAATGCATGAAGATGCAGCTTATTACGCACCCCCGAAGAAAACAATCTTCTCCAAAGATACCATAACAAATGAAGCAAAGGAAGTTCGGGACGACGAAGAACCTGAAATTCTAGTCCAACAGTCACTCACCACTCCCTTACGGCGAGATGGTGAAGGTTTCTCCACAACTCGCATCCGAGGTCGAGGCTGGGGACGAGGTCGTGGCAGAGACGTTAGGATAGTTGGACAGAGGAAACCAGCCATCAATGTTGATTAGGAAGATAGTTCTGAAGAAGAAAAAGAGATCAAGCAAGAAGCAGCGACAATAAGTCGAAAGAAGCCGCAATTCATGATCTCTCTCGAAGATGAAAAGAACGAGGAATATAAATCGATGTACGAGAAGATTAACCACTATGTACATACTATGACCCTGACCCCGATTCATTCTAATAAGATCGAGGGTATGGTGGTCAAAGAGGTACGTAGCGGCGGTGCAAAGCCCATCAAATTCTACCGTGGTGCTCATTCCTCCAAAACTGAAAATAATGTACAATTTGAAGATGCTACTTCATCAGAATTAATGGAATTGCCTTTTGAGTGGTATTCCCCCTGTGTCCAAAATTTAATTCAGTGTGGTTTCTTACCTTGACAATGGACAAAAGGTCAATCACAACATTTTGAAAATTTATGGAATAACTACGGTCGTCCACCCAATTCAAAGCAAGGTCTCGGATTCGGCACAGTAGGATCAGTTGACGATACTAAATTTTGCTTGGTTGTCACTTGCGAGTCTAATGAAAACTGCATGTAAACTACAGAAGAGTTTGAAGATTTACAAATTGGAAACGCTCCACCAGAATTCGAAGAAGAGATCAAATCTACAATAGATGAATTAACGGAAGTTAACTTAGGTACTAGCAAAGAGCCTAGACCTACTTTTGTTAGCTCCTTACTCAATAAAGAAGACTCCGAAGAAATAAGCAAGTTATTAATGGAATTTAAAGACTGTTTTGCTTGGAGCTACGATGAGATGCCAGGATTAGCTCAAGAGGTCGCAGTCCATAAGCTAGGAGTGGATCCTATTTATGTTCCAGTCAGACAAGGTCCCAGAAGAATGCGTCTAGAAATCGAACAACAAGTCATAGCTGAAGTAAAAAAGCTAATAGATGCCAAATTTGTCCGCGAAGAACAATACCCGACTTGGTTAGCCAAAGTGGTACCAGTTAGGAAGAAGAATGGTCAGATCAGAATTTGTGTGGATTTCAGAGATTTAAACAAGGCATGTCCAAAAGATGAATTCCCTCTATCGATCCTGGAATTAATGATCGACATTGCTTCAACACATGAAATATTATCATTCATGGATGGATCTTCAAGATACAACCAGATAAAAATGGCTCCAGAAGATGAATAACTTACAGCATTCAGAACGCCGATCGGAGTATATTGCTACACAGTGTGTTGACCTCATTTTTGATGAGGTCTTTTCTTCTCTTCTCTCTTTAGTACTTAGGATCTAGCCTTAGGCTTTTCCTTTGACTATCTTAGAGGACTAGAATTGGGACCCACCACTTAGAAATTCAAACCACTTCTTAACTCCCTGCAAACTCCACAAAATTGATTGTAGACCCCTAATCACCTAGAGGGTTGAAATCAAATGTGAAAGTTTAAAGGATGAGTTCCTATAGAACTCTTTGGCCTTAGGACTGCCTAGGTGGCACAGTGCAGTGAAGGGGCTGACTTACACACACATTACACCTATACACTACACTTTCACACACCTCCTAAAACCACACCCATACCCAACTTGACCTCCTGACTCATGAGGGTGGTTCGCATGGATGGTCCTTAACCCTAAGCCCTTGGTCAAGAGGGTTAGGAACAACATAGTGGATGCCTCAAATGAGTCCCTTCATGGCTCATGTGGACTTGATATGGCTTCATGGCTCAACAAAAATGATTTCATTCCACTTACATTCACCCAATCCTCAATTTTCCAAATTTTCGATTTTTGACCCCGGGACCCTACACCCGTCCGGCCTACCCAAAACCCTTGAAACCCTCCAAAATTTGCAAAATCACCTAAACTACCCAAAATTCTCCAAAATCATTCCTAAACATGTCTTCACCAATCAAATTGATCATCCATAGCCAAAAATACCAAAATTCCAAAAATACCTCCCAATACCCTCCAAATACCCAAAATACCCCTCTTAGCAAAAAAATCCAAAAATTCAGAAAATTCCCAGAAAATTCCAGAAAATCCCAAACATTCCCAATTTCATTTTGTGTAACTACATCATGGGCCAATTTTGTCAATTTACCCCACTTTTATCAAAACCCCCAATTTGACCCATTTTAACCCAAAGTAAACCCAATGTCAAACCAAACCTACCCAATTGACCCAAACTCTGGTCCAATTCAAATCTAAACATCAATTCAACATCCCCAACACCAATCTAGACCAAATCCAAGCCCAATTTGGTTGGCATTGGGATCCAATTTCACTTTTGGCCTTAAAGCCCAATTTGGGCCCATGACCCAAACTTAGCCCAAACTCACCCAATTCAACTCCAATTAACCCCAAATCTTTTCTAAACCTTCCTTAACATCCCCATAAACAAAACACTAAGATGATTTGCCCAAAGTTTAGACCCAAACCCCACTCAAATTCAACCTAAAATCAAAAAGCCCAATTTTAACCTAAACCCAGAACCTAACCCAAATAAACCCAAACCTCGAAATCAAAACCCAACCAAAGCCAAAACCTCTTTGAAACACTCCCATAAACATTTCCCAACATTTATTTTACATCAATTTCAACACTAGCCCAACATTGGCCCAAGTTAGCCCAATTTGACTTACATTGGCCCACTTATTAAATAAACCCAAATTCAACCCAATTCAAACCCAAACCACCTTAAATCTATTTCAAATTACTCATGAAGCATCCACTAAACCAAAACCAACAATTATTTGGCCCAAACTTTTACAAAAAATTCTCATCCATGAACACATTCTTAAACTTAAAAGCCCACTTCCCTTAAACCTTCCTAAAAGCCCATTTCCTTGAAAATTCAAAAGCCCAAATCATCCTAAAGCCCACATGACACTTCCCCTCATCATCCATTTGATCAAAATCACCCCTAAGTTTCAAAATCATCAATTAAACCATTCCAAATCAAGCCACATGTCAAATTACCCCTAAATGCCAAATATTTCTAAAACCCTTTTCATGAAACAAGTCAACCTTTTCCCCGAAGCCAAATGGAGCCATGAACAAGCCATTCTCGAAGCCACATGAAGCCATGAGGGCTTTGACTTGTCATTAGTCCATTTATGGCAAGAAGAGGGGTTCTTTCTTAAACCTCCTTTAACCACTTTTTGCCTTAATCATGTCACACACTAAACCATGTTTAGCCACCTCATCATGGATGGCGACTTCACCACTCCTCCTAAGTCGACCTAAATGATTCCCTCGGCTTAAAATCGGAGCTTGGAAGGGTGCACCAAGCCCAAAATGGTGGGTTGACCCAAACCAAGCCAAAGTGACCCCTTCCCCATTCCATTTTAATTCAGCCATTTTACACATGGCAATTGCCGATTGCTTGCACCAAACCCCGGCCACGACCCACTGAACAAGATGGTGACCGGTGCACAGCCGGGCAGCCACCGGGCCGCGGAAAACACCATGGCCGAGACCTTGGGAGGAGCCAAAAATTCGATTCTCCCTTGCTCGACTTGTCTCGACCCGAATGGACGACGCATAGCTCTCCTTCTCCTCACCTGGAGCTTGGTGATCCCCGGCCTTAAACCCCACGGGAGGCCCTCCACCCTCTCCTATTTAAACCCCTCACCCTCGCGGCCATGGGAAGTGCTGAACCGAGACCATACCAAAACTACTGCCAAAATCACTCCTCACTCCCTTCCGGACTTAGAGCAATTGATCCTCTCTTGTCCTCCTGCTATAATCCCCATTGATTGAGCTCGATTTTGGAGCTCGATTCTCGAGCCGAACGAGGACACTCTCGAATCCTCCACCAAAATCAAATTAAACTCACCTACACCTTCACCGAGGCCAAGAGAAGAAGTTTTCCGGTGAAAGCCCCTCTCCGGGGCCACCCGGTTGTTCCGGACTCCAAAGGTTGTGATCGGCCTTGGTGGAAATCACACCTAGAGCGATTCAACACATCCCCGGGCTTCATCCACTAGCCTCCTACGGCTCCAACGAACGTGCCGAACATCTCCGATCGAGGCTTCACCTCTCGAGCTAAGGTATGGATCAATTCTTCATCCCGAGCTTCTAAACATTCTCCATTTCAAATGAGTCGATTTCGATAAGCATTAGCCGTATAGATGTGTTCGTCTCTTCGAGACGAATCCATAGAGCATAAGAACATAAAAATCCATGGAGAATTGAGTGAGATCTTAGGGCTAGAAGGTAGACGGCTCTCGGGTTAGGACGCTCGGGGACGATGAACGGATGTCGTTCATTCAATACACGCGCGGACGGACGGCTCAGATGGCGTCGGACCAGGAGACGGTACGTGAACCGCGGGCCGCGTGGCGCTGAGTCAGAAGGCGGCGTCAAATGGGAGCGCGCCGCGTGTGCATTTGGAGCTGCCGAGGTTGACGCGGCGCCGCGTCACTTAAGTAGAAAAATAGGATTTTTCTTATTTATTTAAATCCCAGAAATTCAAAAATCCATATCTTTGTGTAGAAAAATCACAAAAATAAAATAAAAATACCCTCTTGCTCGGTGAACGAGAGGAGAATAATGTGGAAAAGAAATTAATTAATTTTGTCCAGTACTTTATTTTTAATTAATTATTTACTCCCTGCATTGTTTTAATTCTCCATGCATTCATACAATTCACCATGGCATGAGATCATAGGGCTTTTGAAGCCTCTGAACTTGGGAACATTCCCTGAATTTTCCAAGGTCAGAGGCCATCTCTGTGAAAAGTTATTGATTTTTCAAATGCATGTGGCTGTTTTGAGTATTTTAATTCCAAAAATTAGCATGTTGTGAAATAAATTCTAGAAAAATTTGGTGATGTTCCTTATGACCAGAGAACATTAGGAAAAATAGGACTTGAGTTAATTCATTTAAAATAACCCTAATTGGCTTAAACACCCAAAATAGACCCCTAATTAATTAGAGCTAACCATAGATCAAATTGACTTGAAATCAATTCTACACTGATCTTTAGGATCAGAGGAACCCACCATAAAAGTTTGAAGTCAATTGGACTTGGTTAGCCTTACTAAATGAGTTGATTAAGCCATTTAGTCATTTTAAACTTTAAAAATTCATAACTTTCAAAATACCTTTCAAAAATTCACCAAATTGGTTTTGGAGCCTCTCTGATATCAGGTGAATTTAAAAAAATTAAAATTTCAATTTTCTAAAAAAGTTAATTTTTTAGCATTATTTTAATATTTTAATAATTAAAAAATAATAAAAATCACAAAAATAATAAAATTCACCAAAATGTCATATTTTGAAATATAATCACTTAGGAACAAACCCCATATTTTTATTAGGTCTATTTAATGAGATATTAAATTTTAAAGCCCTAGGGTAATTTTGAAATTAAAAAAAATGTATTTTCTAGCATTTTCACTAAAATAATTATAATAAATTAAAGAAAAATCAGAAAATTGTAAAATTTGATTCCTTGGAATCCTTGATATCAGAGAGAATTTTAAAAATTATAAAATCCATTTTTCAACTTATATTCTATTTTTAAATTAATTAATAGTCCAGAAATTAAAATAATTCTAATAAATAAAATATAATTCAAAAAATCACAAAAATTGGTCCAAGTGGTCCTCTGGTCATTAGGAATGTCCCATAATTTTCTTAAGGACAGAAACTTTCCCTTGGTCATGTTGTTAAATTTTCCTTGAAAATCCCCATTTTTCACCAAAAATAATTAAATAAATAAATTAAATACAGAAAAATCACATTTTCTCCTCTAATGTCTTTATTGACATATGAGTGAAGTCACATAAAAATTTCAAATTCATTTGAGTTCAATTTAGTGAGTTATGAAATTATTAAGCTTGAAGGGCAAAATGGTAATTAAAATCTTAACCCTTTAATTAAAACTTTAGGCTTAATAAAATTAATAGGTAAAATATTTGATGTTAATTTGATTTGGATGATTGAAATTTATATAATTAAAGGGTAGAAACCTACTAAACAATTTAAAATAATTGAAATAAACCTTAATTAAATAATTAATTAAATTTGGAAGAATAATAAAATTGGAATTATTAAAATAGGGATGTTATTAGGAAGAAATTTGTTCTTTAATTTAAGAATCCCTAAATTAATCAACCCAATAATATTTAATTCCTAATTGAAATGATAATCCAAGTTTAAGATTTAAAATGCTAAAAGACTTAATCATTAAATTAAATTAAAGTTAAGTTATTTAAAGCAAATCCCTTTAAAATAAAAAATTAAATTAAATTAAATTAAATTAAATTAAATTAAATTAAATTAAATTAAATTAAAACTAAATCAAATTAAATTAAATCAAATTAAATTAAATTAAGTTAAACCATATTATATTAAATTAACTTAAGTTACATTAAATTAAATTAAACCACATTAAATTAAATTAAGTTAAATTAAATTAAATTGAATTAAATATAACATTACTTAAGACATAAAGAAATTCAAAATAAATCTAAAACAACTTGAACAACTATTCCAAACTTAAATCCATTAACTAAAATTAAATCATAACTCACTTGAACATCCATTCGCTCTCGAAAGTCTGGTGATGACATAACTCTTAAAAAAGGAGTGTTAAAAGAAATGTTACTTCACTCATAAGATATTCGAATGTCCTAGTTCAGCTGAGCGAAGACAACAAAACTTATACTCTCGGACGATTAATTCATTTGTGTAATTAAATTCATTTGGACTTAAAACAATCCTAGAAATATTGAAAAGATGTTTAAGATTCGTCTTAAGCACTTCCTCGATACGATAGGATATTTATAAGAACAATTGAACTTAGTTATTCTTTGATGAAGAAAATCGTCCTCGAAACTAAAATACGAGAACCTAGACGTCATAGGAAATGACTAGCTATAGGATTAGGAACTTGGTAGAAAACCATAACCTTTCCCTTAGCTTTACCTAGGAACTTACTTTAAATGCTTAAATATTCTAATTGTGTTTTAAGTGCAGCTTGGGATGACGGGAAGACCCTCCTGGTACGCTTTTATTTTATTGTGATTTACTCTATTGCAATTTATTTAATCGCATCGCATTTACTTTTCTTGCATGATAAACAACAGTTGCATGAAAACTTACACCTTTAGGACAGAAACCAAAACTGAAACCCATAACTAAATTAAAAGACACTACAAGATAAAATTCACCTCCACAACATTTCAAAATATAAGACAACTCAAAATTTAATCACAAACAGAACAACAAAACTACAACTACAACTAAATTAAAACGTCTCATTGAATGATCGGGAATACCTCGGATGATGTAACCCGCGTGTTGCTAACGGGATTTCCCGCGGTCTAAATGAAAGTGAGGAACTCATTTAGTTGAGTTTAGCAAATTCATACGGACTAAGTGAATTCGATGAAAATAACGGTGCGGGATGACGGAACAGTGGGATCTTAATCGGTTACGTTTAATCGACTTTAAGATTTGTTTTAATTAAAACATAAAAAACACTTGGAAATTAAGACTTCCTCTAAACCAAACACTTCTCCCATCTCCTGATTTATGACTTCTAAAACTAAACCTCTGCAACAACAAGGAGCTCGGAGCATGGTGGGCAGCACGGCCATCGTCATCAGCAAAACTCGGATCTACTTCGACAAAATATTCCTAGAATTAAACAACAAAACCATAGGACTTCGGGGTAGTTTGCACTAGTGCAACATAAATCCTCAACCTTTTGTTAGGCATTTGCATTGCGAAATTAAGCCCTAACCGGTTTTAGGACTCCGAGGTAGTCGTTCGGTACGACATAAAGCCTCACATTTTCGAGGTCTATTTGTATGATTTTATCATACAAATATAAGTCTAATTAATTAAAATTGGCAAGATTAAAACATTAAATAAACATTAGGACTTTCCTAAATTCAAGCCAAACAATAGGATAGTCTGGAAATTACCGAAGTTCGCTTCGAATCTGTGATTTCTCCTACCTTTCTTCCTTTGAATTCCCTAAATAAAATGTTCGAAATTTGATCCATTCCCCATTTAAATTCCAAAATTCAATCCCTTGAAAACTTAAACTTTGAAATTCTTGAGAGCAGACTACTGATTATTATCGAGAGTTTTCTTAGGTGATTTCCGTCACTTAAGATGTAATTAACTATAGGGGCTTGCCCTTATAGGGAACTTTAAGAACCCGGAGTAATATAAACCTCGCTTAATTCATTTATATTAAGCGGGGAACTTGTCGGCTTATAAAATTGGTTCGCGGACCAAACGGACGTCACAAATCTTCTAGTTTATTTAATCGAGCCCCATCATCGAGCGGTGTGTCTATTCTTCGGGATAGATACACGGTTTGTGATGCGGTGCTCGTTTATATAAACTATTCGGGATGTGAGATCGGTTTGATTTCATATCTTAAAATTTTCAAATTTAAAATTATTTTCAAAATCAAATACTACTTTCTAAATTATATATATATTTAAATTAAATTTAAAATTCGCCGACAACTTACGTAGGCGACCCCTTTTAAAAAAATACAACACTCGACCTAAAAATAAGCCGCACAATTTACGGCGACTCCGTGAGGAATAGTTCCTCTCTCCATTTTAATCGAATAGTTACGCTTTCGAAAATCGGTAGTGTATCCATGTCACTAATGGATCGAACTACCCTTCTTTCCGTTGGAATATTATGTTCATTTCTACGTTGAACGAGTATGGCCAACATTCTCTCGGATCTAGGAGCCATTTGTTTAGACACCCCTAAACGGAGAGGTTCGAGATCCTTTTACCTCATTTCGAGGTGGGGTGGACCCCAATAGGTGTTAGTTTAGGAGTAATCCTTCGAGTCGAGAAGTCTTGCATAAGACTTTCTTTTCCTTTCTAACTCTGAATCAGATTCATTACCTTCTCTACACCTTTGAACATTCCGTTCTAAATAAACAAACCCTCTAATGAATGACTCTTTTAAAAAATATACATGAACAAGAATGTGTTCGGACTCTTTTAGATTACTTTCTTTTCGTCCTGATGAGAAGAAACATAACTTGGGACTGACAATCGAGAATCTACCTTGCGAAATGGAAGCCCCAAGCTGATTTTCTCCTTCACCAATGGATGGACTTTCTTGTTTACAAGGATGAAGTCTGCCCGACAATGGGATCATCCGGTTTGGACGAGGATTCGAAAACACAAATGTCGAGATCGGCGACGTTACCCTTTTCGCACGATGGACAAAGTGTCGAAGCTAAGAAACCCATGATTGAATTCGACCTTAAATCGACTCGAGAGTTTCCTCCTCTACAAAGGATTCCAGTGAGAGGAATACTGCTGTCCGAAGGAGGACCGTTATCTCTACCCCCAGCTGGTGCTAGTCGTCTCTGCACCTACCCGGCTCCATCGAGCGAAGGGGAAGGAAGTTCGAGTTTGCAACGAGCATGTTACCGTGGAGGGTACGGATTTCCGTGCGAGACCTTCGTTTTTGAAATTGGGTCCGGCTCGAGGGTTCCACCCCTAACACGGACTCGAGAGGAGAAACGAGGCGGGGAAGATTGCCGGGAAGGCCGGAGAGCTGCTGAAGTCGCTTTCCTAGAAGAAATTCCCGAGTACACACCACTACCGAATACATACCATTGTCTGAGTATACACCCCTTTTGGAAGGGAGTAGATTCCATCCCCTTTTCGCAGCAGCTGACGAGGAAAATGTCCGGAGGATTGCTTCTACGTTACCTCGACCCGCATACTATAGCGACAACAGAAAGAAGAGGGCTAGGGTTACACCACTTGCCCGATTACAGACTGTGATTGAAAAGTTAGCGAAGAAGGAAAGATGCCCTGTGTCGGAAATCTTAAGAAAGATAGGGCGGGTGCTGGCCAAATCTCATCTTGGGCCGCGAGTAGAATCTGCTATCGCTGCAGAAGAACCAAATAAGAAAATGAAGGCTAGCCCGCCTGTTGTTGTTTCGGGTTTACGGATCGGGGAGGATACCACCTTCCGGCATTCGGTGACGGACCATCCGGTCCTAGGCCTTCTGCTGCTAGAACGATGGTATGGCGTCCCACTGCAGGCCGATTAAGACCGAAACAACGACCGGAAAAGGAAAGTCTCGTCGGGAGACTTGAGTCCGAAGAAAGTGCTACCGCGGTAAAGGGAACTCATGAGAAAGAAACTCGACGGTTATCACATGACACCTGCGAAGATATACGGAAAAGGCCATTAGAAGATGCTTATGGAAAAGCTAAGAGCGATATTCGGCGACTAGCGAGAGAAAGAAGAGAAATTCGGAGATGAAGTTGACTCGTCGAGTTCATGGATGATGAGTATGCGAGAAATTAACATGGTAGAAACACGAGCTTCGTCGGCTTCACGAGGTGCTCCTGCGGCCGCGAGAAGAGAGGGCCGGAAGTAATGAGAAGGCGGCTTCAAGAGAAAGATGATACGATCGCCCGAATGGCAAAAGGATGGAAGAGATGGGCTGTAGCCCTAGCCGCTCTCCGGAGTCGGGTTCAACCCCAAAGGGAAACACCCCCGAAGTCATTCACATTGTAGACGGAGGAAAGGAGATTACGTCCGTCGACGGGGATGATCGATTAAAGAAGGATACAACACAAAGTATGATTCCGGAAAAGGATATCAAGAGCTTGGTGGAACGGCGAGGTGCGAGAAGCCTTAGCACAATCAAAGAGCGGGACATCCATTCGGACGGGTAGACCTTACCCCGAAGAATTCGACGCCGTCCGATATCCGAAAGGCTTTGTACCACCTCTGTTCGAGACCTTTGATGGAGCAGGAAACCCTCGACGGCATGTTGCACATTTTCGTGCCGGTTGTTGCAATGCGGCGGAAGTGATGCTTTACTCTTCCGACAATTTGTCGGCGACTTGTCGGGGATCGCCTTTGATTGGTATGCGGAATTACCAAACGGTTCGGTGAAGACATTTTCAGAATTAGAGAACCTCTTCATCGAGCGATTTGCGGAGCTCGGCACCACATCACTATAGGTGATTTAGTGGTAGAGAAGCGAAGCCGAACGAAACTTTGGTGGACTACATACTTCGATGGAGGAACCTAAGTATGAAGTGTGAGCCACGATTACAAGAACAGCATGCGATCGGCATTTTACTAAAAAGCATCCATGGCCGATAACACTTCTCCTCAAGGGATTTACTATTAAGACTTTTGAGAAGTTGTTAAGCGAGGCCGGAAGCTTGCAAGAGGAGGCGAAGCAATTAAGTTTCACCGAGCAAAACGGACAAACGAAGCCGTGAAAACTTTTGAAAAGAAGTCCGGGATCGTCGCGGCGATCGATAAAGGCAAGCAGCCGATACAAATATCGTCGAACGGCCGCGACAAACTCGACGAGTGCCGGCGACCCCGACTCGGCTATCGGTCATCTCGACAATATGAACAACCGCCTCGTCCACAACGTACGTTTAGGGAGTTCTCGAGCGAGGAGTATCCATTCAAGAATGAGCGGTGCCGAAAATGTTCCGCAGCCTAATGAAGACTCCGGATTTCCAAGTGCCGAGCCTAAAAGACCGGAAGAGTCGACAAGAAAGGTGATCCCAACTTTTGCCCTTACCACCGGATGCTTGGACACAAGATAGAAGATTGTATTACCTTCAAAAGTTGGCTCCACGACAATCTTTGGAAAGGGAATATAACGATCCCGAAAGAATACATGAAGGAACCCCAGAAAGGAGGTTCCGTCAATGTTATCTCGACGGATTTCATTGTTCGATAGATCCTATGCAGTCGATGACGGATGAACTACCACTTGGACAAAGTCTTCGAAGAAGATTTTAGATCACATCCAAACCGCTTCGGTGCGAGCTTCAATTCAAAGTTCGAAAACTGTCAAGTCAGCGCTATCACTTGCGATAGAAGAACCATCTCAACAAGAGACAATTGAAGAAAAGAAGAAAACTGACGAAGAAGAGAAGACCAAGGCACCTAAGGCTAGACTAGGGGCTGCTTATCCTAGGATAGTTGTTTCCGATTCGGGGGAGAAATCCCTCGAACCTCTGACTCGTATGATTATCTGCCCACTCCGGTGGGATCTTATAATGATGAGGGTTATGGCGTTGGCTACGTTTTGACTGTTTCTAACGATTACGTAACTAGCCATCAATGTTGATTGGGAAGATAATTCTGAAGAAGAAAAAAAAATCAAACAAGAAGCAGCGACAATAAGTCGGAAGAAGCCGCAATTCAAGATCCCTCTCGAAGATGAAAGAAACGAAGAATATAAATCGATGTACGAGATGATTAACCACTATGTACATACTTATGACCACGACCCCGATCCATTCTAATAAGATTGAGGGTATGGAGGTCGAAAGAGGTACGTAGCGGTGGTGCGAAGCCCATCAAATTCTACCGTGGTGCTCCTTCATCCAAAGCGAAAATAATGTACAATTTGAAGATGCTACTTCATCATAATTATCGGAATTGCCTTTTGAGTGGTAGTCTCCCTGTGTTCGAAATTTAATTCGGCGTGGTTTCTTACCTCGACAATGGACGAAGGGTCGATCACAACATTTTGAAAAATTATGGAATAACTCCGGTCGTCCACCCGACTCGAAAACATGGTCTCGGATTCGACACGGTAGGATCGATTGACGATGCTTGAATTTTGCTTGGTTGTCACTGCGAGTCTAATGAAAAATGCATGGAAACTACAGAAGAACTCGAAGATTTACAAATTGGAGATGCTCCACGAGAATTCGAAGAAGAAATCAAATCTACAATAGATGAGTTAACGGAAGTTAACTTAGGTACTAGCGAAGAACCTAGACCTACCTTTGTTAGCTCCTTACTCGATAAAGAAGACTCCGAAGAAATAATTAAGTTATTAATGGAATTTAAAGACTTGTTTTGCTTGGAGCTACGATGAGATGCCGGGTTTAGCTCCGAAGTCGCGATCCATAAGCTAGGAGTGGGTCACGCTACATTCCGGTCGGACGAGGTCCCGGAAGAATGCGTCTAGAAATCGAACAACAAGTCATAGCTGAAATTAAAAAGCTAATACACGCTAAATTTGTCCAGTGAAGAACAATACCCGACTTGGTTAGCCAATGTGGTACCGGTCGGGAAGAAGAATGGTCGGATCGGAATTTGTGTAGATTTCGAGAGATTTAAACAAGGCATGTCCAAAAGATGAATTTCCTCTACCGATCCCGGAATTAATGATTGACATTGCTTCAACACATGAAATATTCTCATTCATGGATGGATCTTCGAGGATACGATCGGATAAAAATGGCTCGAGAAGATGAAAAACTTACGGCATTCGAACGCCGATCGGAGTATATTGCTACACGGTGATGCCATTCGGATTGAAGAACGCAGGAGCAACCTACCAGAGAGCAATGACAAGAATTTTTGATGATCTCATCCACAATCAAGTCGAATGCTATGTGGACGATGTGGTCATCAAAAGCAAAGTAATGGAAAACCACCTGTATGATTTGAGAATTGTTTTCGAACGATTAAGACAATTTAACCTTAAGATGAATCCCTTAAAATGCGCCTTCGGCGTCACCTCCGGGAAATTCTTAGGATTCGTTGTCCGACATCGTGGAATTGAAATCGACCGGAAAAGATTAAAGCTATCTTAGAAATGCCGCCTCCCAAAACCTTAAAACAACTACGATCTTCTCGAGGGAAGTTGGCATATCTTCGACGCTTTATCTCGAACTTATCGAGTAGGTGTCGGCCTTTCTCGGCACTAGTTAAAAAGGACGCCAAATTTATTTGGGAAGAGAAATGCCGAGAAGGCCTTCGAGGACATTAAACAATATTTAATGACACCTCCTGTCTTAGCGACCCCGAGTCTCGGGTAGACCGCTAATACTTTATACCGCGGCTTTAGACGACTCTCTCGGAGCACTGTTAGCCCGAAGTCGATGATGAGGGTAAGGAAAATGCTCTTTACTACCTAAGCCGTCGTTCTTCGCCGACGGAAATAAGGTATCCTGCAATTGAAAAGCACTATGTTTGGCCACGATCTTCGCCGCTCGAAAGCTCGGGCATTACATGCTTTCTCATAAGGTCAACTGATTTCGAAATTTAATCCATTGCGATACTTGATGACCCGTCCAACGCTTTCGGCGGACTTGCCGGATGGTCGATGATATTATTGCAATTCGATATAACTTTCGTGCCTCTTCGTGCCGTAAAAGGACAAGTCTTAGCGAGACTTCCTCGCGGCACACCCTTTGCGACGAATCGCCTCTCGATGACGACTTGCCGGATGAACAAATAATGAACCTAGAAGACCACGATGATCGACGTTGGGAATTATATTTCGACGGAGCATCTTCGGCACACAAAGACGAAGAATCGCAAGTGATAGTGCCGGTAAGGCGGGGATCGGACTAATCTTTATAACACGGAGCGGGGGATGTTAAGATACTCCTACCACTTGACGGAGCCGTGCACGAATAACGAAGCGAATACGAAGCCCTCATAACGGGACTAGAATTAACTATTCGAATGGGTATAACGGACATCAACATCTACGGGGATTCGCAATTAATCATTCAACAAATCGTCGAACGATACAGAATTTTAAAACCAAGACTCGAGCGATACTTCCGGTATGCCATACAGTTGTTGGAACGGAATCCGAATGTGACGATCTACGAAATTCCCGGAAAGGAAAACGCTTTAGCGGATGCGCTAGCCCGTCTCGCAAAAGAATTTGCACGTTTGCGAGATGAATCGGTGGAAGTGTCGGTTCACGGACGTCGGGTCCTATCACGGCTCGACACGGACACGATGCACGAATCGGAAAAAGAAGAAGAATCGATTGCGGCGGTGACGAGAAAACATAGAAGATTGGCGACGGCCATTAATAGACTACTACGCAAACGGGAAAACTACCGGACGATAAGTCGTTAGCCCATCGAGATCGAAAAGAACTGCGTCTACGCATTAGTAAACAACACATTATATAGAAGGTCTTTTGATCGAATGTGGCTAAGGTGCCTAAGAGGGTCCGAGGCTCGTGAAATTGTTAAAGAAGTGCATTCGGGACTGCGTGGCGCTCACCGGTCGGGTCCAAGATGAAAATGAAAATTAAAAGACTAGGGTACTACGGCCCTCGATGATGACTGGCGCATGAAAATCGCTAAGAGGCGTCACCGATGCCGAGTGCGCGGGTGGTTCTACACCGACCTCTAATGTGCTTTACATCCAGACAATTGCATCGTGGCTATTTGAATGTTGGGGCGCGGATATAGTGGGTCCAATAGAACCACCATCTTCGAAAGGACATCGCTTCATTCTTGCGGCTACATATTACTTTTCGAGTGGGCGAGCCGGTTCCACTCGGAGAAGTGAAAGCACACCACGTGCTTACGGTTTTCGAGAACCGAGTTGTCTGCCGTTTCGGGGTGCCGCGCGGGATCATCTCGGATAATGGGTCGGCATTCGAAGCACACAAATCAACAATTTTGTCGGGAGACACGGAATCGGCGGCGTTATTCAACAATTTACTACCCGAGAGCAAACGGCCTTGCGAGGCTTTTAACAAAACTCTCGTTCGAATTTTAAAGAAAACCTTGGACGATAATAAGAGAAATTGGCACGAGAAGTTGTTAGAAGCCTTATGGGCCTGCGGACAACCTTCGAACTCCTACTCGAAGCTACACCTTATGCTCTAGTGTATGGGTCCGAGCGGTGTTACCCTTAGAGGTCCGGCTTCCTTCACTCGGAATTGCGGTTGCAAACAAAATCACGATAGAAGAGAATGTCAAATTGCGACTAGAAGAATTGGAAAGCACTGGAAGGGAAAAGACTTGCGGTGCGGCGAATTTAGAACTATACCGAGCTAAGATGGTTCGAGCTCATGACAAGCGGGTCCGCCCGAGAACCTTGAAAGTTGGTGACTTAGTTCTCGTTCTCGAGACTATTCTTGCACACGCAAGATAGGAGGAAAATTTGAACCCACTTGGGAGGGACCGTTTGTAGTTGAGGCAATCTACTCAGGAGGCTCCTACCAGTTCGTGAACTGCCAAGGAGAACGACATATGCTTACGATCAATGGACGATACTTGAAAAAGTATTACGCTACCTGATGTTTCGAAGGAAAGAATTCTCCATCCCTAGAAGCACGGGTGAAGTAATTACCTATGACTGGGTCCGAACCCAAAAATAAAAAAAATGTGCTAAAATAAATAAAATCATGATAATAAAGTTTTCTTTGTTTTCTCTATTCCAAATCAAAATCTCTTTCCTGATCTTTTCCCACTTCAATCCTGTCAAATTTAAAAAATATAAAAATAAAAAATTTTTGTCTTTAATAAACATTTTCTTAATGTTCTTGTTCTTAGTACGACCACGATCCTTTTCCTTGTCTTTTCGCGGGGAAATGTCGAACGGGCGGTTGGTCTCGAACTTTAGAAATGGCGTAAGCCTTGCACTCGATGAAAAGAGGGTGAAAGATGGAGCGATAATAGAGATTGACTCGGATTTCGCACCGGCGGGCCTGCAATACGAGGAAAGTGGCTGGGTCCGGTTGACGAGAAGAGCGCCCGATCGAGACGATAATGAAAGTGGGTGGCCCGAGCCACCAATCCGGCCGATGAAAAGAAAAACAAACAACGAAGAGGACAAGAGAATCAAGTACGTAGTCGCTACGGCGGAGGGCGGGCTTGTCGGCGCGCGCCCGCGAAACTCGGGAAATACGAAGAGCTACTCTCACGACGACTCGGCGAAGGAATAAAAATCGCCGTATCCGCAAGATGTTAACTAAATTAGCGGCGGACCGGCGCGACGAGACGATTGCTTGCCGCCGGTGCATATACTTCGAGGATGCCGGTTCGCCGGGAACCTAAAGGAAGGAGGCCGGCTCCGGGATGACGGAAGAAACCGGAGAAACCTCGAGAAGAACGAGAAGAAAGAAGGCTACTACGCCACCGGATGAAGCCACCGGTAATGCATGACCTTGTTGCGGAAGCAACCCGGAGGATGTCCCGACGGACATCATCCCGAGGAGCCGAGGTATGCGGGGAGAACGTGAAGGGATTGAGCCATATATCCCACGGTACGTCACCGAGGCCTCGCCATTTGCAAATTATTCCGGAATACGAGTTAGAAAGGATACATAATGTCCAAAGAAAACTTTTGAATACTTCGAGAGAATCAGAGGCAGGAGGATCAACATACTAGAAGGCCTCGAGTTACATACAGACGTATTCTCAGAATACGAACAACAACAAATCGTGGACTGCATCCGAGATTTGAAAAAGATGGGTCGAGCAGGCCGCTTAAGAGAAAACACATACTCAGAACCCCGGAGATGGATGCCAGAGAAGGGGAGAATTACAATACAATGTGGATGTTGCTACGACTTCGCGAGAAGACGGGAAGGGAAACCCACCGGGGATACTCGCGTCATGGCCGGAGTAGATCCGATGCCATTAGTCATTAAAAGGATGGTAAAAAGAATGATAACATGGAAGAGTGCGCTGGCGGATTGCATACCCAGCAGTTGCATCATTAACATTTACAAGAAGGGTGATTGCATACCCCCGCACATAGATCACCACGACTTTGTCGGACCTTTACGTACGGTTTCTTTTACGAACGAGTGTAACATCATGTTCGGATGCGACCTCCGGATAGCGAGGCCCGGAGTGAGTTCCGAGGGCCGGTAAAGATACCATTACCGGTAGGTTCCGTCATGATGCGAAGGGCAACGGAGCGGACGTCGCTAAACATTGCATACCGGGAGTACCGGTGAAGCGGATCTCGGTTACTTTCGGAAGGATGGACGACGGGAAAGCACCTTACCACTTCCGGCCGGACCCGGAGCTAGAGAGCCTCAGGCCTTACGAGCTGTGAGTTGCATGGAAAATATCACACCTCCGACGTACATCCATACGGCATCCTTGCCGAGGATGGCTTGGAAGGTGATGTTATTGACCATGTACCTCACTTATTCGGACATGGATTTTTTGACGGATACCTTTTTGGATGGATCGACAAAGATCATACATAGTCCATTTTGAGTCTACATGGATTGTATGAGATGTATTCCAAATCTAGTTGTATGATGTATCTTGACATGATTGGAATGAAAGTGACCATGTCACATTTTTGGCCTTCACCTCTTTTGTGCAAATTGACTGGGAAACGCCATTAAAGTTAAACGAACTTCGAACAAAGAACAAAAAAGAAAAAAAATATATATATAATAATAATAAAAATAAAATGAGATTAAAAAAAAGAAGAAAATAAAAATATAAATAATAAATGAGAATTATTTTTCCTTAAAAAAAATCCAAACATAAAAATAACTTCAAAATCCACATAAAATTCACATGAACATTAAATACACAGCTAAAAAATTTTGGAAAGTTAAAGGACAAACAAAATGAAAATGAATCTCAAATCTGATCCCACTCTAAATTCATCTTTTCAAACATTATCAAGTCAACTCCAAATCGAAATTTATCTCAAGAAGCTTTGAAATTCTCTGTCGGGACAACTCTTCCTCACAAGAGACCCACACTTCAATTTCAGAACCCTAAACCTTTTTTCGTCACATCGAAATCATTTCGACTTTTGTGGCTACCTTTCTTCCCGTATGGAAATCGACTAGGTCTATTGACACGGAGCCACGAAGCTTTGTCGATTTGGTTACGATGGCATGAGGCCGGGTCCATCTTCTCCCAGAATAAACTTCCGAGATTGGAACCTCGTTCCAATTCTCATTAAACTTCCGAGATTGGAACCTCGTTCCAATTCTCATTAAACTTCCGAGATTGGAACCTCGTTCCAATTCTCATTAAACTTCCGAGATTGGAACCTCGTTCCAATTCTCCTTAAACTTCCGAGATAAACTTCCGAGATTGGAACCTCGTTCCAATTCTCATTAAACTTCCGAGATTGGAACCTCGTTCCAATTCTCATTAAACTTCCGAGATTGGAACCTCGTTCCAATTCTCATTAAACTTCCGGGATTGGAACCTCGTTCCAATTCTCATTAAACTTCCGGGATTGGAACCTCGTTCTAATTCTCATTAAACTTCCGAGATTGGAACCTCGTTCCAATTCTCATTAAACTTTCGAGATTGGAATCCACTTCCGATCCTCATTAAACTTTCGAGATTGGAATCCACTTCCGATCCTCATTAAACTTTCGAGATTGGAATCCACTTCCGATCCTCATTAAACTTTCGAGATTGGAACCAGTTTCCATTTCTCTTTAGACCTTCGAGATTGGAACCAGTTTCCAGTTCTCTTTAGACCTTCGAGATTGGAACCAGTTTCCATTTCTCATTAAACCTTTGAGATTGGAACTAGTTTCCAATTCTCATTAAACCTTTGAGATTGGAACCAGTTTCCATTTCTCTTTAGACCTTTGAGATTGGAACCAGTTTCCAATTCTCATTAAACCTTTGAGATTGGAACTAGTTTCCAATTCTCATTAAACCTTTGAGATTGGAACCAGTTTCCATTTCTCTTTAGACCTTTGAGATTGGAACCAGTTTCCATTTCTCTTTAGACCTGCGAGATTGGGACCAGCTTCCATTTCTCTTTAGACCTTCGAGATTGGAACCAGTTTCCAGTTCTCTTTAGACCTTCGAGATTGGAACCGGTTTCGAGTTCTCTTTAGACCTTCGAGGTGGAACCGGTTTCTATTTCTCTTTAGACCTTTGAGATTGGAACCAATTTCCATTTCTCTTTAGACCTTCGAGATTGGAACCAGTTTCTAATTCTCTTTAGACCTTCGAGATTGGAACCAGTTTCCAATTCTCATTAAACCTTTGAGATTGGAACCAGTTTCCAATTCTCATTAAACCTTCGAGATTGGAACCGGTTTCCATTTCTCTTTAAACCTTTGAGATTGGAACCGGTTTCCATTTCTCTTTAGACCTTTGAGATTGGAACCAGTTTTCGTTTCTCTTTAGACCCTCGAGATTGGAACCAGATTCCAGTTCTCTTTAAACTTTCGAGATTGGAACTCCGTTTCAATTCTCATTAAACTTTCGAGATCAGTACCTAAATTCTGATTCTCATCCTTTTCAATCGACACTTAAACTCCGATTCTCATTCGAGGCTTGGTACCTAAATTCCGGTTTTCTTTGCGATCCGAGGTTGGAACCTAGGTTTCAATTCTCATTTCAAATTCAAATTTTCTCAAATTGATTTTAAACCAAACCTCAATCTAAATTGAAACTCAAAATCTAAACTTACACATCAAAACTTAAACTAAAACAAAACGAAAATTTAAATCGAAATTCCCCCAGATCATGTGATTTGGGATTCACCTCCTTTTCCTTTTCCCCAGCGAGAGTTCAGGGATCTCCAGTCTCGGAGATACACTTGACACTCCCCAGCGGAAACTCTTCTACTTCATCCTAAGTTTGTCACTTGGACATCTGTGTTGGTTTTGTTGATCTCTTCGGTCAACGCCAATACGCGCGGTGTGCTCCGTCAGCACACCACACCTATTGGGGGTCCATTTGTTGACCTCATTTTTGATGAGGTCTTTTCTTCTCTTCTCTCTTTAGTACTTAGGATCTAGCCTTAGGCTTTTCCTTTGACTATCTTAGAGGACTAGAATTGGGACCCACCACTTAGTAATTCAAACCACTTCTTAACTCCCTGCAAACTCCACAAAATTGATTGTAGACCCCTAATCACACTAGAGGGTTGAAATCAAATGTGAAAGTTTAAAGGATGAGTTCTTATAGGACTCTTTGGCACTTAGGGCCGCCACAGGTGGCACAGTGCAGTTAAGGGGCTGACTTACACACACATTACACCTATACACTACACTTTCACACACCTCCTAAAACCACACCCATACCCGACTTGACCTCTGACTCATGAGGGTGGTTCGCATGGATGGTCCTTAACCCTAAGCCGCTTGGTAAGAGGGTTAGGAACAACATAGTGGATGCCTCGAATGAGTCCCTTCATGGCTCATGTGGACTTGATATGGCTTCATGGCTCAACAAAAATGATTTCATTCCACTTACATTCACCCGATCTTGATTTTCCAAATTTTCGATTTTTGACCCAGGGACCCTACACACTTTGCTTCTGCAAAACGCTTGAAAACCTCCGAAAATTTGCAAAATCACCTAAACTACCCAAAATTATCCAAAATCATTCCTAAACATGTCTTCACCAATCAAATTGATCATCCATAGCCAAAAATACCAAAAATTCCAAAAATACCTCCCAATACCCTCCGAATACCCGAAAATACCCCTCTTAGCGAAAAAATCCAAAAATTCAGAAAATTCCCAGAAAATTCCAGAAAATCCCAAACATTCCCAATTTCATTTTGTTTAACTACATCATGGGCCAATTTTGTCAATTTACCCCACTTTTATCAAAACCCCCAATTTGACCCATTTTAACCCAAAGTAAACCCGATGTCGAACCAAACCTACCCAATTGACCCAAACTCTGGTCCAATTCAATTCTAAACTTCAATTCAACATCCCCAACACCAATCTAGACCAAATCCAAGCCCAATTTGGTTGGCATTGGGATCGATTTCACTTTTGGCCTTAAAGCCCCGATTTGGGCCCATGACCCGAAACTTAGCCCAAACTCACCCAATTCAACTCCAATTAACCCCAAATCTTTTCTAAACCTTCCTTAACATCCCCATAAACAAAACACTAACATGATTTGCCCAAAGTTTAGACCCAAACCCCACTCAAATTCAACCTAAAATCAAAAAGCCCAATTTTGACCTAAACCCAAACCTAACCCAAATAAACCCAAACCTCAAAATCAAAACCCAACCAAAGCCAAAACCTCTTTGAAACACTCCCATAAACATTTCCCAACATTTATTTTACATCAATTTCAACCCTAGCCCAACATTGGCCCAAGTTAGCCCAATTTGACTTACATTGGCCCACTTATTAAATAAACCCAAATTCAACCCAATTCAAACCCAAACCACCTTAAATCTATTTCAAATTACTCATGAAGCATCCCTAAACCAAAACCAACAATTATTTGGCCCAAAATTTTACAAAAAATTCTCATCCATGAACACATTCTTAAACTTAAAAGCCCGCTTCCCTTAAACCTTCCTAAAAGCCCATTTCCTTGAAAATTCAAAAGCCCAAATCATCCTAAAGCCCACATGACACTTCCCTCATCATCCATTTGATCAAAATCACCCCTAAGTTTCAAAATCATCAATTAAACCATTCCAAATCAAGCCACATGTCAAATTACCCCCTAAATGCCAAATATTTCTAAAACCCTTTTCATGAAACAAGTCGACCTTTTCCCGAAGCCAATTGGAGCCATGAATAAGCCATTCTCGAAGCCACATGAAGCCATGAGGGCTTTGACTTGTCATTAGTCCATTATGGCAAGAAGAGGGGGTTCTTTCTTAAACCTCCTTTAACCCTTTTTTGCCTTAATCATGTCACACACTAAACCATGTTTAGCCACCTCATCATGGATGGAGACTTCACCACTCCTCCTAAGCTGACCTAAATGATTCCCTCAGCTCAAAATCAGAGCTTGGAAGGGTGCACCAAGCCCAAAATGGTGGGTTGACCCAAACCAAGCCATAGTGACCCCTTCCCCATTCCATTTTAATTCAGCCATTTTACACATGGCAATTGCCAATTGCTTGCACCAAACCCCGGCCACGACCCACACGAACAAGATGGTGACCGGTGCACGGCCGGCCGGCCACCAGGCCGCCGGAAAACACCATGGCCGAGACCTTGGGAGGAGCCAAAAATTCAATTCTCCCTTGCTTGACTTGTCTCGGCCCAAATGGACGAGCATAGCTCTCCTTCTCCTCACCGGAGCAGCTGATGCCCAGCCTTAAACCCCCCTGGGAGGCCCTCCACCCTCTCCTATTTAAACCCCTCACCCTCACGGCCATGGGAAGTGCTGAACCAGACCATACCAAAACTCTGCCAAAATCACTCCTCACTCCCTTCCACACTTAGAGCAATTGATCCCTGCGTCCTCCTGCTCTAATCCCCATTGATTGAGCTCGATTTTGGAGCTCGATTCTCGAGCCGAACGAGGACACTCCTGAATCCTCCACCAAAATCAAATTAAACTCACCTACACCTTCACCAGGCCAAAAGAAGAAGTTTTCCAGTGAAAGCCCCCTCTCCAAGCCACCCAGTTGTTCCAAACTCCAAAGGTTGTGATCAGCCTTGGTGGAAATCACACCTAGGCAATTCAACACATCCCCAGGCTTCATCCCTAGCCTCCTGCAGCTCCAACGAACGTGCCGAACATCTCTGATCGAGGCTTCACCTCTCGAAGCTAAGGTATGGATCAATTCTTCATCCCGAGCTTCTAAACATTCTCCATTTCAAATGAGTCGATTTCAATAAGCATTAGCCATATAGATGTGTTCGTCTCTTCAGAGACGAATCCATAGAGCATAAGAACATAAAAATCCATGGAGAATTGAGTGAGATCTTAGGGCTAGAAGGTAGACGGCTCTCGGGTTAGGACGCTAGGGACGATGAACGGATGTCGTTCATTCAATACACGCGCGGACGGACAGCTCAGATGGTTTCGGACCAGGAGACGATACGTGAACCGCGGACTCAAAAGAGATATAGAAGCAGAAAGATCGCCAAGATCGAGAAAGCCAAAGTGCTGAAGTTGCTTTTCTAGAAGAAATTCCTGAGGAAAGAGAAGAACTGCCTGAGTATATACATTTGTTGGAAGGAAGCAGGTTTCACCCTTTCTCTGCCGCATCAGATGAAGAGGATGTCCGTAGGATCGCCGCTGCATTACCCCGACCTGCGTACTAGAGCAATTACAAAGGAAAAGGGTTAAGACTACGCCATTTGCTCGACTGCAAGCTATGATAGAAAGATTGGCAAAGAAAGAAAGATGCTCTGTGTCAGAAATCTTAAGAAGGATGGGACGGGTGCCGGCTAAATCCCGCCTCGGACCGCGAATAGAGCACATTCGTTGCCACGGAGAAACCAAGAAGAAGATAAAAGCCAGTTCACTTGTTGTTGTATCGGGTCTACAAATTAGGGAGGATACCACCTTCCAGCATATAGCCGACAAATAATCCGGTCCTAGGCTTCCGGCTGCAAGAAGGATGGTATGGCGACCTACTACTGGTGAGCTAAGACCAAAATAATGTCCTGAGAAGAAAAGTCTCGTCAGGAGACTTGAATCATAAGAAAGTGCTACTGCAATAAAGGGGACTCCCGGAAAGGAAGTTCAACAACCGTCACGTGACAACTGCGAGACCGTGCGGAAAAGGCCACTAGAAGATGCCATGGATAAGTTAAGGATCAACATCTGATGGTTAGCAAAAGAAAGAGAAGAAAAACTAGAAGATGAAGTTGATTCATCAGAATTTATGAATGACGAGTATGATGAAATCAACATGGTTGAGACGCGAGCATCATCAGCTTCACGAGGTGCTCCAGCAGCTGCAGAAAGAGATGAACCGGAACTGATGAGAGCACGACTTCAATAGAAGGATGATACAATTTCCCAGATGGCAAAGAGAATGGAAGAGATGGCTGCCGCTTTAGCCACTCTCCAGAGTCAGGTTCAGCCTCAGAAAGAGACACCCCCAGAGATCATCCATATTACAGATGGAGGAAAAGAGATCACATCCGTCAACGGAGACGAGCCACCAAAGAAGGATTCTGCACAAAGCATGATTCCAGAAAAGGACATTAAAAACATGGTAGAACAACAGGTGCGAGAAGCCCTAGCATAATCTAAGAGTGGAGCAACTATTCAGACGGGTAGGCCTTACCCCGAAGAGTTCGATGCAGTCCAATACCTGAAAGGCTTCGTACCACTTCTGTTTAATACTTTTGATGAAACGGGAAACCTCTGGTGTCGGCATATCTTTAGGTTATGTTGTATTTAAAAAAAAAGGGGTCGCCTACAGAAATTGCCTGCGAATTTTAGATTTTAAATTTAATTTAAATATGTATAATTTAGAAAGTAGCATTTTATTTTGAAAATAGTTTTAAATTTGAAAATTTTTAAGATATGAAATCAAACCGATCTCACATCCCGAATAGTTTATATAAACGAGCACCGCACCACAAACCGTGTATTTATCCCGAGGAATAGACACACTGCTTGATGATGGGGCTCGATTAAATAAAGTAAAAGATTTGTGACATCCGTTTGGTCTGTGAACCAATTTTATAAGCCGACAAGTTCCCCAGCTTAATACAAAGGAATTAAGTAAGGTTTATATTACCTGGGTTCTTAATGTTCCCTATAAGGGCAAGCCCCTATAGTTGATTACATCTTAAATGACGGGAATCATTTAAGAAAACTCTCGATAATGATCACTGGTTTTTCTCTCAAGAATTTCAAAGTATAAGGTTTTCAAATGATTGGATTTTGGAATTTTCAATAGGGATTAGCTGAAATTTGGAACAGTTATTTTCAGGAGTCCAAAGGAAGAGAAATAGGAGAAGCTGAGGATCCAAGAAGAATCTTGGCAACTTCCCAAACTATCCTATTGTTTGGTTTGAATATGAGAATATCATTTAATGTTTCAATCCGGCCCATTTTAATTAATTAGGACTTATATTCGTATAACATGATCATACAAATAGCCTCGGAGATGTGAGGGTTTATGTCGTACCAAACGACTACCTCGGAGTCCTAAGACCGGTTAGGGCTTAATTTACATGACATGATCATGTAAATGCCTAACGAAGAGTTGAGGATTTATGTTGCACTAAGCAAACTACCTCGAGATCCTATGGCTTTGTTGTTATTTTTTAAAACTAGGAAAGGTTTTGCTGAAGTAGATCCGAGTTTTGCTGATGACGATGGCCGTGCTGCCCACCATGCTCCGAGCTCCTTGTTGTTGCAGAGGTTTAGTTTTAGAAGTCATAAATCAAGAGATAAGAGAAGTGTTTTGGTTTAGAGAAAATTTTAAAATCCAAATGTTTTTAACATTTTAATTAAACAAATTTTAAAGTTTGTTAAACAGAACCGATTAAGATCCCACGGTTCCGTCATCCCGGCACCGTTATTTTCATTGAATTCACTTAGTCCAGATGAATTTGCTAAACTCAGTTGAATGAGTTCCACACTTTCATTTAGTCAGTGGGAAATCCCGTTAGCAACACGTGGGTTACATCATCCGAGGTATTCCCGATCATTCAACGAGACGTTTTAATTTAGTTATAATTGTAGTTTTGTTGTTCTGTTTGTGATTAAATTTTAAGTTATTTTATATTTTGAAATGTTGTGCCGGTGAATTTTATCTTGCAATGATTTTTAATTTAGTTTTGATTTCAGTTTAGGGACTATCCTAAAGGTTTTGGTTTTCATGCAACAGTTTTGTTTATCATGCAAGAAAAAGTAAAGTACATTGCATGTAAGTAAATTGCAATAAAATAAAAGCGTACCTGGAGGGTTTTCCCGTCATCCCAAGCTGCACTTGAAACACATGTTAAGGCATTTAAATATTTTGTGAGAAATATCAAGGTAAAGCTAAGGGAAAGGGTTTTGGTTGTCTACCAAGTTCCTAATCCTATAACTAGTCATCTCCTATGACGTCTAGGTTCTTGGCTTGGTTTAAGGATGACTTTCTTCATCAAAGAACAACTAGATTCAATTGTTCTTCTAAACATCCCATCATATTGATGAAGTGCTTATGACGAGTCTTAAACATCTTTTCAATATTTCTGGAATTGTCTTAAGTCCAAGTGAATTTAATTATACAGGTGAATTAATCATCCAGGGGTTTAGGTTTTGTTCCCTTGTCAGTGAACTAGGACATTTGAATATTCTATAAGTGAAGTAACACTTCACTTGATACTTCATTTAAGAGTTATAATAATAAGGGCTTTAAAAGGGCAAATCAACTTATTAAGTATTTTAATCACTTAAACTTAATGATTTAATTTTAATTTTGACTTAATTATAAAAAATTAGTTTAAGTTTGGAATAGTGTTCAAGTCCTTTATGTTTTAAGTTTACTTTAAGTTTTTGGTTTAACTCTTAATGATTTCATTTAGGTGTGTTGTTAAATGATTTTAATTCAATTTAATTTAATTTAATTTAATTTAGTTTGATTTAATTTAATTTAATTTAAAATTTTAATTTGATTTAATTTAATTTGATTTAATTTTTTCTTAAATTAATTTAATTTTAAATTTTAATTTAATTTAATTTAATTTAATTTCAATTTAATTTAATTTCAATTTAATTTAATTTAGTTTATTTTGATTTAATTTTAATTTTTATCTTAATATGATTTAATTTAACTTGATTTAGATTTTAATCTAATTTAATCTCAACATCTTAAATTTAATTTAATTTAATTGTTAAATTGTTTAGCATTTTAAATTTTAAGTTAGGATTATTCTTTTAGTTAAGAATTAAATATTATTGAAGTGATTAATTTAGGGATTTTTAAATTAAAGAATAAATATCTTCTTAATAATATCCCTACTTTTAATAATTCAAATTTCCATTATTCTTCCAAAATTTCAATTAATTAATTAATTAAAGTTTTATTTTAATTAGATTTGAAATGGTTAGTAGGTTTCTACCCTCGATCATTTAAATTTCAATCATCCAAAATCAGTTTAGGATCAAATATTTTACCCTTCCC
The DNA here is from genome assembly GCA_022702705.1 of Papilionanthe hookeriana x Papilionanthe teres. Taxonomy (NCBI): domain Eukaryota; kingdom Viridiplantae; phylum Streptophyta; class Magnoliopsida; order Asparagales; family Orchidaceae; genus Papilionanthe; species Papilionanthe hookeriana x Papilionanthe teres. The sequence continues at coordinate 21,876,703 of CM040426.1, forward strand.
TTTTTTGATTAATCCTAAAATTTTAATTAAGGGTTGAAATTTTAATTACCCTTTTGCCCTTCAAGCTTAATAATTCTATAACTCACTAAACTAAGCTCAAATGAACTTGAAATTTTTATGTAACCTCGCTCACATGTCAATTAAGACATTAGAGGAGAAAATGTGATTTTTTTGTATTTAATTTATTTATGTAATTATTCTTAATGGAAAATAGGAGTTTTCAAGGAAAATTCAATAACATGACCAAGCAAATGTTTCTGTCCTTAAGAAAATTATGGGATGTAATTAATGACCAGTGGACCATTTGGCCCAATTTTGGTGATTTTTTTAATAAAATTTTATTTATTAGAATTATTTTGAGTTTTAGATTATTAATTAATTTAAAAAAAGAAATAAAAGTTGAAAAAAATGGATTTTATATTTTTCAAAAATCTCTCTGACCACAGAGAAAACAAAGAATCAAATTTTATATTTTTCTGATTTTTCTTTGATTTATTAGAATTATTTTAGTGGAAATATTTAAGAAAATCATTTTTTTAATTCAAAAATTGTTTTAAGCCTTTAAAATTCAATATCTTACCCTAGAGACTTAGGAAAAATATTTGGTTTGTTCCTAGGTGATTAGAATTCAAAATTTGATATTTTGGTGATTTTTAATATTTTTATGATTTTATTATTTCTTAATTATTAAAAATATTAAAATAATGATAAAAATCAACTTTTATAGAAAATTACTATTTTAATTTTCCTAAATTCCTCTAATATCAGAGAAGCCCCAAAACCATTTTTGTGAATTTTTGAAAAGTATTTTGTGAGTTATGAATTTTTAAAGTTTAATTCCACTCATAGGGTTTAATTAACCCATTTAGTGGGGCTAACCAAGTCCAATTGATATCAAATTTTTATGTGAGGTTCCCCTAACCCTAGAGAAAAGTGGAGAATTGTTTTCAAGTCAATTTAATCGTAGTTAACCCTAATTAATTAAAGTTTAATTTTGGGTGTTTAGGCCAATTAGGGTTATTCCATGTGAATTAACTCAAAACTTATTTTTCCTAGGTTCCACTAGTCATAAGAAACATCACCAAATTTTCCTAGAATTTATTTCACAACATGCTAATTATTGAAATTAAAATACTCAAAACAGTAACATGCAATTGGAAAATCAATAACTTCTCATAGGGATGGCCTCTGACCTTGGAAAATTCAGGGAATGTTCCATAGATCAGAGGCTTCAAAAGCCACATGGTCTCATGCCATGGTGAATTGTCTATGTAAATGGAGAATTAAAATACCAAAGAGAGTAAATAAATCATTAAAAATAAAATACTTGATGAAATGACTTGATTTCTTTTCCACATTATTCTCCTTTGTTCACTGAGCAAGAGTGTATTTTTATTTTTTTTTATGATTTTTCTACACAAAGTTATGAATTTTTGAAGTTCTGATAATTAAATAAATAAAAAAATACCCTATTTTCCTACTTATCCACACGGCGCCATGCAATCCTCGGCAGCTCCGAAAGACCATGCGGCGCGCTTTAATTCGACGCCGCCATCTTAATCAGCTGCCACGGAGCCCGCGGTTCACGTACCATCTCCTGGTCTGACGCCATCTGAGCCGTCCGTCCAATACACGCGCGAATGGACGACATTCGTTCATCGTCCCCGATCGACTTCACCCGAGAGCCGTCCATCTTCCAGGCTTGATATCTCCTTCGATACTTAACCAATTTCTACGTTCTTATATTCTATGGATTCGTCTTGAAGAGACGAACACATCCATACAGTTTATGAGGCATGAAATTAACGCAATCAAAATAGAGAATGTTCAGAAGCTCAGGAAGAATAGAGAGCTCATACCTTTGCTCAGAGAAGTGTGGCTTCGATCTGAGAGTTGTGTCACCTTCGATTGAGTCCAAGTATGCTCCAGATGAAGTCTCTGGTTTTGGGGAATTGTCTAGACTTGAATTCGACCAGACCCGATTCCAAAGCTTGGAGGCTAGAGCAAATGGGTGGCCTGGAGAGGGGGCTTCCACTGGGGAACTCCTTCTCTTGATCTTGTGCAGGTGTGGGTGAGTTTAATTTGAGTTTGGTGGAGAATTGGAAAGTGTCCTGGATTTGGGTGGAATTTTGGCTGATAAATTGAGCTCTGTGGATGGGGATTAGGGCAAATTATCACTGGGGATCAATTGCTCTAAGTGTGGAGGATGGTTTGGAACAATTTTGGCAGAGTTTCTGTATGGTTTGGTGCAACTCTTCTCTTGGCCGAGAAGGGTGGGGTTTAAATAGAGTTGGCTGGAGGGCCTTCCAGGGGGAGTTAATGGCTGGGATTAGCTGCTCTGGGCAAGGGAAGAACAGCTCCAATGGCCATTGGGCATGGGGCAGCTCAGCAAGAGAGAATTTCAATGTTGGGCTCCTCCCAAGGTCTCGGCCATGGGGTTTTCTGGCGGCTATGGTGGCCGGCCGGCCAGGGTCAGGTCACCAACTTGACCAGTGAGGGCAGGGCTTGGCAATTGTGAAGTCAATTGGAGTTGGCCATGTGTAAAGGTGGTGAATTGAAATGCAATGGGAAAGGGGTGATTTTGGCTTGGTTTGGGTCAACCCATGGTTTTAGGCTAGGTTCACCTCCCCATGGCCTACTTGGGCTGAAGAGAAAGCTATTTGGTTCAGCTTAATTAGTGGGGAGAAGTCACCATCCAAGTACAATTAGGCTTAAGCATGGTTTAGGGGAATCATGGGAGTGGTCAATCACTCTTAAGAGAATCATTAAAGGGTCCCCTCTTCTCGCTACTTTGGGTATGGTGAGGTGTCCAAGGCTTTCATGGCTCCCATGTGGCTCATACATGGCTTCATGACTCCATTTGGCGTGGGAAAAGTCAAGTCAACTTTCATGGAAAGGGGTTTATGGAATTTTGAAAATTTTGGGGTTATTTGATGGGATTTGGCATAATACCATTTTGGTTTGATTTTCATGATGGATTTAGCAGTTAGGGAGTGATATTAATTGAGTGAGGATGAGATGAGATTGTAATGTGGGCTTTAGGATGGGTTTTGGGCTTTTGGGTTTGTTTTGTATTCTCTTTTAAAGTGGCTTAGGAAATGGGCTTTTAAATTTTAAAATGGATTTTTAGGATGAGGAGCCTTGTAATGGTTGAGCCAAATGAGTGTTGAATTTGGCTTAAGAATGTTTCATAAGTTATTTGAAGTCAATTTGGTAAGGCTTGGAGTTGGATTGGGTTGAACTTGGGTCTCTTTGGTAAGGGGACAAAAAGGGTCAAATTGGGTTAGCTTGGGCTAAGGTTGGGCTAAAGTTGGTTTTGATGTAAAATTAATGTTGAGAAATGTTTATAGGTGTGTTATAAAGAGTTTTCAACTTTGATTAGGGTTCAATTTTGGGATTTGGGCTAAGTTAGGGTTAAGCTTGAGTGTAGGCTAAATTGGGGATTTTGGGTTTGGGTTGAATTTGAGTGGGGTTTGGGTCTAAATTTTGGGCAAATTTTGTTAGTGTTTTGTTTATGGAGATGTTAGGGAAGGTTTAGAAAAGGTTTAGGGTCAATTGGGGTTGAATTGGGTTGGTTTGGGCTAAGTTTGGCTCATGGGTCAAAATTGGGCTTTAAGCTTAAAATTGAAATTGGATTCAAATGTCAATCAAATTGGGCTTGGATTTGGTTTAGATTGATATTGGGGATATTGAATTGAAGTTTAGAATTGAATTGGACCAAAATTGAGGTCAATCGGAAAGGTTTGGTTTGACATTAGGTTCATTTGGGTTTGACTTTTGGGCAAATTGGGGGTTTTGGTAAAAGTGGGATAAATTGGCAAAATTGACCCATGGTGTAGTTGAACAAAATGAAATTGAGAATATTTGGGATTTTCTGCAATTTTCTGGGAATTTTTGGAATTTTTGGGTCAAGAGGGGTATTTTGGTAATTTGGAGGGTATTGGGGGTATTTTTGGAAATTTTGGTATTTTTGGCTGTAAATGATCAATTTGATTGGTGAGGAAATGTTCAAGGTTGATTTTGGAAATTTTTTGGATGATTTGGCAATCTTGGTGGTTTTGGGTAGTTTCAAGGGCTTTTAGGGCCCCGGGGGTCAAAAATTGAAATTTTGGAAAAATGAAAAATTGAGCAAGTGTGAGTGAAATGGAATCATTTTTGTTGAGCCATGAAGCCATATTAAGCCCATAGGAGCCATGAGAGGACTCATTTGAGGCACACTATGTTGTTCCTGACCCTCTTAGCTAGGGGCTTAGGGGTTAAGGACCATCCATGTGAATTACCTACATGAGTCAAGAGGTCAAGTTGGGTGAGAGTGTGGGTTTTAGGATTTGGAATGTGTGTGTGAGAGTGTAGTGTATGTGTAAGTCGGCCCTCACCGAGACCGGGCTTCCCGGGGTGATCCTAAGGCCCGAAGAGTCTATAGGTCATCCTTTAAACCTCCGCATTTGATTTCGACCCTGCTAGGTGATTAGGGGCTCTACAATCGAAGCTTGTAGGGTTTGCGGGGAGTTAAGAAGTAGTTGAGTTTCTAAAGGGGTAGGTTCCATCTCTAGTCCTCTAAGATAGTCGAAGGAAAAGCCTAAGGCTAGATTCTAAGTACTAAAGAGAGAAGAGAAGACCTCATAAAAAATGAGGTCAACACCTGGCAGCATGTCGCACATTTTCGTGCTAGTTGCTACAATGCCGGTGGGAGTGACGCTTTACTCTTCCGATAGTTTGTCAGCAGTTTGTCAGGGATTGCCTTCGACTGGTACGCAGAATTGCTGAACGGTTCAGTAAAGACCTTTTCAGAACTAGAGAATCTCTTCGTTAAGAGGTTTGCCGGGGCTCAGCACCACATCACTATCGGTGATCTAGTGGTGGAGCAATAGAAGCCAAATGAGACTTTAGTGGATTACATACTTCGATGGAGGAATTTAAGCATGAAGTGTGAACCACAGCTTCAAGAACAACATGCAGTCGGGATCTTGCTCAAGAGTATCCATGGCCCGATAGCACTTCTTTTTAAAGGATTTACAATCAAGACTTTCGAGAAGTTGCTTAGCAAGGCCAGGAGCTTGCAAGAAGAGGCAAAGCAGTTAAGTTTCGTGGACAAGAACGACAAGCAGAAGCCCGTGAAAACATTTGAAAAGAAGTCTGGAATCGTCGCGACAGTAGATAAGGGCAAGCAGCTGGTTCACATACCACCAGAACGACCACAGCCCAGTTATGAACCACCACAACGGACATGGCAACAACCACCGCAGATCTATCAGCAACCTCAGCAGGGCTATCACCAACCTCAGCAGGGCTATCAGACACCTCGTCCGAGCTATCAGTCGCCTCAGCATTATGAACTGCCGCCTCGTTCATCGTGTACCTTAAGAGAACTTCTAAATAGAGAATATCCATTCAAAACTGAAGCAATAGTGAAGATGTTCCGCAGCTTAATGAAGACACCAGATTTTCAGCTACCAGAGCCCAAGAGGCTTGAGGAAGTCAACAAAAAAGATCATCCGAACTATTGCCCTTACCACCAGATGCTCGGGCACAAGATAGAGGATTGCATCACTTTCAAGAGTTGGCTTGATGACAATCTCCAGAAAGAGAACATAACGATCCCAAAGGAATACATGAAGGAACCCCAGAAAGGAGGTTCCGTCAATGTTATTTCAATGGATCCCATTGTTATGATAGACCCATACACGACCGATGATGGATGGAGTACTGTCTGGACAAAGTCTTCAAAGAAAATTTGGGATCACATCCAGACCGCTTCGGTACGCGCTTCAACTTAGAGTTCGAAACTTGTCGAGCCGGCACTATCACTTGCGATTGAAGAACCGCCCCAGAAGGAGGAGAAGATCATGGAAGAAAAGAAGACCGAGGATCCGAAGGGTAGACTAAGGCTGCTTATCCTAGGATGGTTGTTTCTGATTCGGGCGATAAATCCCTCGAACTCCTGACTCTGTATGATTATCTGCTCGCCCCGACGGGATCTTATAATGATAAGGGTTATGGCGTTGGCTGCGTTTTGACTGTTTCTAACGATTACGTAACTAGCGACAACCGGCTTAATCTGGATCTCGATTCCAATACAAATAACGATTCTCAAATCATACATAACCTCGACAACCACGACGAAGAAGATGTTCACAAAGGAGGCTACGAAAGCTCGACAAGCAACGAGTCCATTTGTGAATTCCGAGGAGCTCCGATCACGATAGAATTAGAACCATCAGACACTGAAGCAACTTCAGAAGAGTCAGTTGTTCCGATTCAAGAAGAGATACCTGTAAATTTAGAAGAGATAACACAGGTCAATCTAAGAAGAGGAAAAGTTCTACCCCCGAGAATGGGTCCAAAGGATAAAGGAAAGCGGGTGGTTGCTTAGGAAGAGTCAACCCCGGCGGAAGCTGCCCATTCGGGAGGAAACCGAGGAACATGGTAATAAAGTGGACTACAACGTGCTAGCCCATCTTAGGAAGCTACCAGCCAAACTAAGCATATACGACGCTCTGATCCTGTCAAAGGAGATGAGGGAGGCTCTAATCAAGGCTTTACTTGATCCAGAGATTTGTTTTGCTCAAATGGCTGATAATTCCTTCGACGAGTTTTGCTCGTTAAGAGAACAGCGAGGTGTTATCTTCACGGACAATGATCTATTACTGGGAACATCTAATCACAACTGACCGTTATACATTTCCGTCACTATTGGAAAGTTTACGCTCTCTAGAGTGTTGGTTGATCCGGGAGCATCAATCATCATAATGAATCTTCGGACGCTAGCATATTTGGAAATTGATGCTTGCAAGCTTGAAGCAGACAAGATGTTTTTAAGAGGCTTCAATCAAAAAGGGAAAGAGCTCTTGGATCGATAACACTACTAATGAAGACCGGTGATTTAGCAAAGACAACCGCAAAATTCCACATAATTGATTCTGAGACATCATTCAACGCTCTACTGGGTCGGCCATGGATCCATGAAAACCGGATGGTATCGTCGTCTCTGCACCAGTGCATAAAGTATTACGAAGGAGGGGAACAGTGTATCAAAGGTGATTTGCAACCGTTCTTCGTGCACAAAATTGGAATTCATGAAGATGCAGCCTACTACACGCCTCCGAAGAAAACAATCTTTTCAAGAAATACCATACCAAATGAAGCAAAAGAAATTCGAGACGATGAAGAACACCGAAGTTCTAGTCCAACGATTACTCACCACTCCCTTAGGGCGAGATGGTGAAGATTTCTCCAGAACTCGCACCCGAGGTCGAGGCCAGGGACGAGGACGTGGAAGAAACATTGGAACAGTTGGACGGAAGAAACCGATCATCGATGTTGATTGGGAGAACAGTTCCGAAGAAGAAGAATAAATTGAGAAAGAAACTGCGACAATAAGTCAGAAGGAACCACAATTCAAGAATTTTCTCGAAGATGAAAAGGATGGAGAATATAAATCAATGTACGAGAAGATTAACCATTATGTACATACTATGACCCTGACCCCGATCCATTCTAATAAGATCGAGGATATGGTGGTCAAGGAAGTGCATGATGGTGGTGTTAAACCAATCAAGTTCTACCGTGGTGCTTCTTCTTCCAATACTGAAAAAGATGTACAAATTGAAGATATTACTTCTTCCGAATTAATGGAACTGCCTTTTGAGTGGTACTCTCCCTGTGTTCAAAATTTAATTCAACGCGGTGTCTTACCTCGACGATGGACAAAAGGCCGATCACAACACTTTAAAAAATTATGGAATAATGCCGGTCGGCCTCCCAATTCAAAACATGGTCTCGGATTCCGCACATTAGGATCAGTTGATGATACGGGATTTTGCTTGGTTGTCACTTGCGAACCTAATAAAGACTGCTTGGAAGCTTCAGAAGACCTCGAAGATCTACCAATCAGAGACGCTCCACCAGAATTTGAAGAAGAAATCAAATCTACAATAGACGAGTTAATGGAAGTTAAGTTAGGTACTAGCGAAGAGCCTAGGCCTACCTTTGTTAGCTTCTTACTCAATAAAGAAGACTCCGAAGACATAATCAAGCTATTAATGGAATTCAAGGACTGTTTTGCTTGGAGTTACGATGAAATGCCAGGATTAGCTCCGAAGTTGCAGTTCACAGGCTAGGAGTGGATCCTACTTCCGTTCCAGTCAGACAAGCTCCCAAAAGAATGCATCTAGAAATTGAGCAACAAGTAATAGTCGAAGTTAAGAAGCTAATAGACGCTAAATTTGTCCATAAAGAACAATATCAAACTTGGTTAGCCAACGTGGTACCAGTCAGAAAAAAGAATGGTCAGATCAGAATCTGCGTGGATTTAAGAGATCTGAATAAAGCATGCCCAAAGGATGAATTTCCACTACCAATCCCAGAACTGATGATCAACATAGCTTCAACGCATGAAATCTTGTCATTTAAGGATGGATCGTTGGGATACAACCAGATAAAGATGGCACCAGAAGACGAAAAGCTCACGACATTCAGAACGCCAATCGGAGTGTATTGCTACACAGTAATGCCATTTGGACTAAAGAACGCAGGAGCAACATACCAAAGAGCAATGATGAAGATTTTTGATGATCTCATTCACAACCAAGTCGAGTGCTACGTGGATGATGTGGTCATCAAAAGTAAACTGAAGGAAGATCACCTGTATGATTTGAGAATTATTTTCGAGCGACTAAGACAATTTAACCTTAAGATGAATCCCTTAAAATGTGCCTTCGGTGTCACCTCCGGGAAATTCTTAGGATTTGTTGTCTGACACCGCGGGATTGAAATTGATCTGGAGAAGATTAAAGCTATTTTAGAAATGCCTCCTCCGAAAACTTTGGAACAACTACGATCCTTTCAAGGGAAGTTGGCATATCTTCGACGATTTATCTCGAACTTGTCAGGTAGGTGTCAGCCCTTCTCGGCATTAGTTAAAAAGGACGCCAAATTTGTTTGGGATGAGAAATCCCAGCGAGCTTTCAAGGACGTTAAGCAATATTTAATGACACGTCCTGTCTTAGCAGCCCCAGTCTTAGGTAGACCGTTGATACATTATACCGCGGCTTTAGACGATTCTCCGGAGCCCTGCTAGCCCAGGTCAATGACGAGGGAAAAGAAAACGCTCTCTATTACCTAAGCCGTCGTCTAATCCCGACAGAAGTAAAGTATCCTCCGATTGAGAAGCATTGTTTGGCCCTGATCTTCACCGCTCAAAAGCTCAGGCATTACATGCTTTCTCATAAGGTCAACCTTATTTCGAGAGTTAATCCGTTGCAATACTTGATGACTCGACCGACGCTTTCGGCGGACTTGCCGGGTGGTCGATGATACTATGTGCAATTCGACATAACTTTCGTTCCTCTTCGCGCTGTAAAGGGACAAGTCCTAGCGGACTTCCTCGCGGCACACCCTTTCTCGGCGGATTCGCCTCTCGACGACGATTTGCCTGACGAGCAGATAATGAGCCTAGAAGACCCTGATGATCGACGTTGGGAACTATACTTCGACGGTCCGTCCTCAGCACAGAAGGACAAAAAATTGCAAACAATAGTGCCTGGTAAGGTAGGAATCAGACTAATCTTTATAACACCAAGCGGGGAATGTTAAGATACTCCTACCAATTAACAGAGCTGTGTGCAAACAACGAGGCAGAATATGAAGCCCTCATAACCAGATTGGAATTAACCATTCAGATGGGAATAATGGACATCAACATCTACGGAGATTCTCAGTTAATCATTCAACAGGTCGCCGGACAGTACAAAATTTTAAAGCCAAGACTCGAGCAGTACTTTCAATACGCCATGAAATTGTTGGAACAAATTCCAAACGTAACAATCTACAAGATTCCCAGAAAAGAAAATGCTCTCGCCGATGCGTTAGCCCGCCTTGCAAAGGAATTTGCCTGCTTACAGGATGAGTCAGTTGAAATGTCAGTTCAGGGACGACAAGTCCTATCACAACTCGACATGGATACAATACACAAATCAGAAAGAGCAGAAGAATCAATTGCAACTGTGACAGAAAATATAGAAGATTGGCGACAGCCATTAATAGACTTCTTGCAAACACGAAACCTGACTGACGATAAGTCGTTAGCCCATCAAATCAAGAAAAAAACTCCGTCTTACGCATTAATAAACAATACATTATACAAAAGGTCTTTTGATCAGATGTGGCTAAGATGCCTGAGCGGGTCCGAGGCTCGTGAAATTGTTAAAGAAGTACATTCAGGACTTTATGGCGCTCATCAGTCAGGTCCGAAAATGAAAATGAAGATTAAAAGACTAGGGTACTACTGGCTCTCGATGATGACCGACTGTATGAAAGTTGCCAAAAGTCGTCACCGGTGCCAAGTGCACGGAGTGGTTCTACACCAACCTCCAAATGTGCTACATCTGACAATTGCGTCGTGGCCATTTGAATGTTGGGGCACAGATATAGTGGGTCCGATAGAACTGCCTTCTTCAAGAGGACATCACTTCATTCTTGCAGCTACAGACTACTTTTCTAAATGGGCAGAAGCTATACCACTAAGAGAAGTGAAGGCACACCACATGCTACACTTTTTCAAGAACCAAGTTGTCTACCATTTTGGGGTACCACACAGGATCATTTCAGATAATGGGTCTGCATTCAAAAGTACAAAGATCAACAATTTTGTCAGAAGACACGGGATCGATTGACGATACTCAACGATCTACTACCCAAGAGCAAACGGCTTGACCGAAGCTTTTAATAAAACTCTCATTCAAATTTTAAAGAAAACTTTGGACAAAAATAAGAGAAATTGGTATGAGAAGTTGTTAGAAGCCTTATGGGCCTACAGGACGACTTTTAGGACTCCTACTCAGTCTACGCCTTACGCTTTAGTGTACGGGTCGGAGGCCGTCTTGCCCCTGGAAGTTCAGCTTCCATCACTCCGAATTGCAGTTGTAGAAAAGATCACTACAGAAGAAAATGTCAGACTACGACTGGAAGAATTGGAAAGCTTGGAAGGGAAAAGACTTTCCGTGCAGTAGAATTTGGAACTGTATCAAGCCAAGATTTTCCAGGCCCATGATAAATTAGTCCGTCCCAGGACATTCAAAGTCGGTGACTTAGTTTTGGTTCTCAGAAGACCTATTCTTGCACATCGCAAGATAGGTGGTAAATTAGAACCAACATGGGAAGGGTCGTTCTTGGTCGAGACAGTCTACTAAGGAGGTTCCTACCAACTGGTGAATTGCCCTGCAGAATGACCCATGCTTCCAATCAATGGACGGTATTAAAAGAAGTATTACGTAACCTGATGTTTCGAAGGGTGGCCTCTAAAGTAGAATCTTATCCCTAGAAACACGGGTGAAGTAATCACTTTATGACTGGGTCCGAACCCAAAACAAAATAAAATGGATGATAAAAAAATCTCATCAACGAAAATGTTAAAAAGAAAACATTAGAAATCGTAATAATAAAATGTCAATCTTTCCTTTCAAATCCATTCATTCCTGATATTTTCTCATCTCTTCCTACTTCCTTTAAATTTAAAAGAAGTGAATAAGAATTTTTAAGTGTTTTTTCTTATTATTCTTGTTCTTAGTATAACACCTGATCCATTCCTTGTTTTTTCGCAGGGAAATGTTGAACGGGCGGTTGGTTCTAAACTTTAGAAATGGCGTGAGTCTAGCACTTGATGAAAAGAGGGTGAGGGATGGAGCAGTGATAGAGATTGACTCAGACTTCACACCAGTCGGCTTACAATACGAAGAAAATGATTGGATCCCAGTTGATTGAGAAGAACTTCACAGCCAGACAGTGATGAAAATGGGTGGCCCGAGCCACCAATCCAGCAGCAAGAAAAGAAAAGCAAACGCCGCTCATGCAACCGGAGAAGATAAGAAAGTTAAGTCCGTGGTTGCCACAGTAGAGGGTAGGCTTGTCAGTGCCGTGCCCGCAGAAATTCAAGGGGTAAGGAGAGCTACTCTCACTGCTACCCAGCGAAGAAATAAGAATCGTCGCATTCACAAAATGTTGACCAAGTTAGCAGAAGATCAACATAAACTGACAGTGGATACCGTTAGTGCAAATGCTCCAAGGAGACCGGTTCATCAGGAACCAGAAAAAAGAAAGTCAACTCCAAGAAAGTCGGAACCGATAAAAGAAGTACCAAGAAAAGCAGAAATAGAGTCAGTACCTTGACGCCGAGCAGATGTACCGGATCTGAAGAGTCTTGTTTCGAAAGCAACCCCGGAGGATGTCCCTACAGAGACTATCCCCGAGGAGCCGAGAAATGCAGAACATGCTGGGGTTGAGCCATACATCCTGCAGTATGTTACTAGACACCGAGTACTTCAGATAATCCCAGAATAGGAGCTGGAGAAAATGCAACTAGTTGAGAAGAAAACCTTTGAATACTTTGAAAGAATTGGAGACAAGAGAATCAACATTTTAGAAGGCCTCGAGCTGTATATAGATGTGTTCTCAGATTATGAGCAACAGCAAATTGTAGACTGCATCCTCGAATTACAGAAAATGGGCCGAGCTGGCCGCCTGAGAGAAAAGACATATTCAGAACCCCCGAAGATGGATGCCAGAAAAAGGAAGTGTTACAATCCAATGCGGATGTTGCTACAATTTTGCCATAGGCAGAAAAGGAAATCCACCAGGGATACTTCATCATAGTGAGGTGGATCCGATGCCAAGAATCATTAAGAGAATGGTGAAAAGGATGATAACATGGAGGGTATTGCCTGAAGATTTCATACCCAACAGCTGCATTATTAACATCTACAAGGAAGGCGACTGCATACCTCCACATATAGACCATCATGACTTTGTTAGACCCTTCTGCACAGTGTCATTGTCAACCAGTGCAACATCATGTTCGGATCTAACCTCCGGATTGCAGGCCCCAGTGAGTTCTGAGGGCCGGTGGAGATACCACTGCCGGTAGGTTTGGTCCTGGTGTTAAAAGAAAACGGAGCAGACGTTGCGAAGCATTGCATTCCAGGAGTGCTTTTGGAGCGGATCTCAGTTACTTTTAGAAGAATGGACGACAGAAAAATGCCTTACCACTTTCAGTAAGATCCAGAATTGGAGAGTCTCTGGCCCTACGAGCTGTGAGTTATATGGGAAATAACACGCCTCCAATACACATCCATGCGGCATTCCTGCCAAGGGTGGCTTGGAAGGTGATGTTATTGTCCATGTTTCTTACTATTCAGACATGGATTTTTGACAGACGCTTTTGGATGGATCAACAAGAAGCTTACACAATCCGTTTTGGATTTACATGGATTGTATGAGACATTAAATTTCCGAGGGAAATGTCATCATGATTAGATCAAGTTGTATGATGTATTTTCAGCAAGTTGGAATGAAAATGACTACGTCATATTTTGCCTCCACCACTTTTTGTGCAAATTGACTGGGAAACGCCATTAGAGTTAAATGAACTTTGAACGAAGAACAGAAAAGAAAAGAAAATAAATGAGAACTCTTCCTAAAAATTTGAATATTAAAATGAACTTCAAATTCACATGAACACTAAATAAACAACAAAAAAATAAAATGGGATCGTTAAAGGACAAACAAAACGAATCTAAATCTCAAATTGAATTCCGATCTGAATCCTCTGATTCGAACCTTTCAGTTCTTTCCTCCATTGAAATTTAATGGAAACTCTTTTCAAATTTGAATATTCTCTTCGACTTGTCGTTAAGTCAAGTTTTTTCAGCTTGGTACGCTTACCAGTTCCTTTCAGTTCTCTTTCCTCTGTGTTTTAGAGGATCGACTAGTTCTGTTGACACAGAGCCACGAACTTTGTTCGATTTGGTTCTGATGGCATAAGACTGGGTCCCTCTTCATACAGATAAATTTTTTAGACTGGTACCACATTCCAGTTCTCTTCCTCCGAGGTCGGTACAAAATTCCGACTCTCTTTCGAATTGATACCAAATTTCAATTCTAAATTCCGAGACTGGTACCAAATTCCAGTTCTCTTCTTTCGAGGTCGGTACCAAATTCCGACTCTCTTTCAAATTGATACATAAATTTCAATTCTAAATTCTGAGACTGGTACCAAATTCCAGTTCTCTTCCTTCGAGGTCGGTACCAAATTCCGACTCTCTTTCAAATTGATACCAAATTTCAATTCTAAATTTTGAGACTGTACCAAATTCCAGTTCTCTTCTTTCGAGGTCGGTACCAAATTCCGACTCTTTTTCGAATTGATACCGAAATTTCAATTCTAAATTTTCGAGACTGGTACCACATTCCAGTTCTCTTCCTTCGAGGTTGGTACCAAATTCCGACTCTCTTTCGAATTGATACCAAATTTAAATTCTAAATTCCGAGACTGGTTCCAAATTCCAGTTCTCTTCTTTCGAGGTCGGTACCAAATTCCTACTCTCTTTCGAATTGATACCTAAATTTCAATTCTAAATTCCCGAGATTGGTACCAAATTCCAGTTCTCTTCCTTCGAGGTCGGTACCAAATTCCGACTCTCTTTCAAATTGATACCAAATTTCAATTCTAAATTCCGAGACTGGACCAAATTCCAGTTCTCTTCTTTTGAGGTCGGTACCAAATTCCGACTCTCTTTCGAATTGATACCTAAATTTCAATTCTAAATTTTCGAGACTGGTACCACATTCCTGTTCTCTTCCTTCGAGGTCTGTACCAAATTCCGACTCTCTTTCGATTTGATACCAAATTTCAATTCTAAATTCCGAGACTGGTACCAAATTCCAGTTCTCTTTTTTCGAGGTCGGTACCAAATTCCGACTCTCTTTCGAATTGATACCTAAATTTCAATTCTAAATTCCCGAGGCTGGTACCAAGTTTCAGTTCTCTTCCTTCGAGGTCGGTACCAAATTCCGACTCTCTTTCAAATTGATACCAAATTTTAATTCTAAATTTTGAGACTGGTACCAAATTCCAGTTCTCTTCTTTCGAGGTCGGTACCAAATTCCGATTCTCTTTCGAATTGATACATAAATTGAAATTCTAAATTTCTGAGACTGGTACCAAATTCCAGTTCTCTTCCTTCGAGGTCGGTATCAAATTCCGACTCTCATTCGAATTGATACCTAAATTTCAATTCTAAATTTTCGAGACTGGTACCAAATTCTAGTTCTCTTCCTTCGAGGTCGGTACTAAATTCCGACTCTCTTTCGAATTGATACCAAATTTCAATTCTAAATTTTCGAGACTGGTACCAAATTCCAGTTCTCTTCCTTCGAGGTCGGTACCAAATTCTGACTGTCATTCGAATTGATACCAAAATTTCGATTCACAACTTTCGAGACTGGTACCTAAATTCTAGTTCTCTCCTTTCGAGGTCGGTACAAAATTCTGACTCTCTTTCCGAGATCGATACCTAAATTTCGATTCTCTTTCAGGATTGATACTTAAATTTCAAATCTCACTCTCTCGAGATCAGTACCTAAATTCTGATTCTCATCCTTTTTCCGTCGATACTTAAACTCTGATTCTCACTCCGAGGCTAGTACCTAAATTCCAATTCTCTTCGTAATCCCGAGGTTGAAACCCAGGTTTCAATTCTTATTTCAAATCCAAATTTCAAATTCAAAATTTCCATAAATTGATTTTAAATTAAAACTTCAATCGAAATTGAAACTCAGAACAAATCGAAATCTAAACTCACACATTGAAACTTGAAATTTAAAAGTAAAATGAAATCTAAATCGAATTCCCCAGATCTTGTGATTTGGAGTTCACCTCCTTTTCCATTCCCCAACGAGAGTTCAGGAATCTCCAGTCTTGGAAATATACCTGATATTCCCCAGCGGAAATTATTCTACTTCGTCCTAAGTTTGTCACTTGGACAGCTGTGTTGGTTTTGTTGATCTCTTCGGTCAACGCCAATACACGCGGTATGCTTGGTTAGCACACCACACTTATTGAGGGTCCTTTTGTTGACCTCAATTTTGGTGAGGTCTTTTGCTTCTCTTTTTAGTACTTAGGATCTAGCCTTAGGCTTTTTCTTTGACTAATCTTAATTGACTAGAAATGAAACCCACCATTTAGAAATTCAAACTACTTCTTAACACCCTACAAACACCACAAGCTTGATTGTAGACCCCTAATCACCTAGAGGTTGAAATCTAATGTGGAGGTTTAAAGGATGAGTTCCCTATAGGACTTTTTGGCCTTAGGAATACCCTGGATGGCCTGGTCTGGTGAGGGTTGACTTGCACATACACTACACTCTCACACACATTCCAAGTCCTAAAACCACACTCTCACCCAATTTGACTTCCTGACTCATGTAGGTAATTCATATGGATGGTCCTTAACCCCTGAGCCCCTGACTAAGAGGGTTAGGAACAACATAGTGAATGCCTCAAATGAGTCCTCTCATGGCTCATATGGGTTTAATATGGCTTCATGGCTCAACCAAAATGATTCCATTTCACTCACATTTGATCAATCTTCATTTTTTCAAAATTTCAGTTTTTGACCCCCGGGGCCCCGGACCCACCAACCCTACCAAATACCCTTGAAATGACCCAAAATTTGCAAAATTACCTAAATTACCCAAGATTCCTCAAAATTAATCCTAAACACTTCCCACCACTCAAATTGACCATCTTTGGCTAAAAATACCAAAATTTCAAAAAATACCCCTATACCCCCCCCCCCCAAAATTACCAAAATACCCTTTTACCCTAAAAATCCAAAAATTCTAAAAATTCCCAGAAAATTTAAAAAAATCCGAAATATTCCCAATTTTATTTTGTTTAACTACACCATGGGCTAATTTTGCAAATTTACCCCTCTTTTACCAAAACCCCCAATTTGACCCATTTTTTAACCCAAGTGAACCCAATGTCAAACCAAACCACCCCAATTGACCTCAATTTTGGTCGAATTCAATTCTAAACTTCAATTAAATATCCCCAATATCAATTTAGACCAAATTGAAGTCCAATTTGATTGACATTTGGGCCCAAATTCAATTTGAAGCCTAAGGCCCAAATTTGGCCCATGACCTAAACGTAGCCCAAACCAACCCAACTCAACCCCAATTGGCCCAAAATCTTTTATAAAACCTTTCTAACATCCCCATAAACATAAAAATAACTTGATTTGCCCAAAATTTGAACCTAAACTCCACCCAAATCTAACCCAAAACCAAAATCCCTTAAATTAACATAAGCCCAAACCTAACCCAAATAGGCCCAAATCCCAAAATTATAGCCCAACCAAAGTTGAAAACTCTTTGTAACACTCCCATAAACATTTTTCAACTTTAATTTTACACCAAATTCAACCTTAGCCCAACCTTAGCCCAAGTTAACCCAATTTGGCCCACATTGGCCCCTTTACCAAAAAAGCTCAAATTCAACACAATTCTACTCCAAATCACACCAAATCTCTTCCAAAATCTTCATGATACATCCCTAAACTAAATTCAAAATTTATTTGGTACAATCTTTTACAAAATTTTCATCCAAAAATTTATCTTAAAATCTAAAAGCCCATTTCATTAAAACATTTTAAAAGCTCATCCAAAACCATTTCAAAAGCCCAGGTTTTCAATCCAAAGCCCACATGACATTTCTTTCCATCATCCATTTAATCAAAATCACCCCTAAGTTTCAAAACCATCATTAAGCCATTCCAAATCATGTTTCATGAAAATTTTCCACCAAAATGCCAAAATTTTTAAAACCCACTTCCGTGAAACTAAGCCAAGCCACCCCTAAGCCAAATGGAGCCATTGAACCATGCACAAGCCACATGCAAGCCTTGGGAGTCCCTTTACACATCACCATGCCATTAATTGCAAAAGGAGGAGCCTCTTTTAAACCCCCTTAAAAAAGTTTTAACCCTTTTAATGATACTCCCTAACCCATGATTAATCTAAATATTCATGGATGGGGACTTCACCACCTTCTCTTGGCTGAACCCACTGATTTCCCTCAGCCCAAAATCAGGCCTTGGGGAGGTGCACTAAGCCTAAAGCATGCATTTGACCCATTTGAACCCAAAATAGCCACTTTTCCCATTCCATTTGAATCAAGTCCATTACACATGGCCAATGCTAATTGCTTGCACCATTTTAAAATGACTTCCCCCATCAGTTATGATTACTCTTGGTATTCCAAATCTGCAAAATATATTATTTTCTAAAAACTTTGCAACACTTTGAGCATCACATCGAGGTAAAGTAATTGCTTCAATCCATTTGGAAACATAGTCCACTGCTATCAAAATATAAACATTTCTGAAAGATGGTGTAAATAGTCCCATAAAATCTAGTCCCCAAACATCAAATATTTCAACTTCCAACATATAATTGAGGGGCATCTCATTTCTTCTAGAAATATTTCCTACACATTGACATCTATCACAATTTTTAATATAAACATTCACATCCTTAAAAATTGCAGGCCAATAAAATCCTGATTATAATATTTTATATGTAGTTTTATCACTTCCAAAATGTCCACCATAATCAGAATCATGACATTTTTGAATAATTTCATAAGTCTCTTCCAAAGGTACACATCTTCAAATTATAAGATCATTTTCTTGTTTATATAAAAATGAGTCATCCAAAAAATAAGACTTAGCATCAGACAGAATTTTCTTTTTTCTCGGTATGTCAAACCATAAGGTATAATATTACTAACAATAAAGTTTACTATGTCTGCATACCACGGAACACGCAATTCTTTAATAGTGAACAATTTTTCATCAAAAAAATGTTCATTAATTTCTTCAATATCACAGAGAGAATTTTCAATTTCAAGCCTGGACAAATGATCAGCAAATTGATTATCAGAACACTTCCTATCTACCATCTCAAAATCAAATTCTTACAAAAGAAGAATATTTTATCAGTCTCAGTTTTGCATCATTTTTCTTCATTAAGTATTTCATAGCAGAATGATCAGTATGCACCACACATTTAGTTCCAATTAAATATGATCAAAATTTATCAAAGGCAAATACTATAGCTAATAACTCTTTCTCAATAGTGGTATAATTATTTTAAGCTTCATTAAGAGTTTTACTAGCATAATAAATTACTTTGAAAATTTTATCATATTTCTGATCCAAAACAGTACCAATAGCATAATCACTAGCATCACACATTAATTCAAAAGGTTTTTCCCAATTTGGTGAAATTATTACAGGTGCGGTGATTAATTTTTCTTTTAATGTTTCAAAGGCTTTGAGGCAATCATCATCAAAATTAAAAATTGCATCCTTTTCCAGTAAACGACATAAAGGTTTTGTAATCTTTGAAAAGTCTTTGATGTAACACCTGTAGAATCCAGCATGTCCTAAAAAACTTCTAATTCCCCTTACATTGGTTGGGCAAGGTAAATTAGATATAACTTGAATTTTTGCAGGATCTACCTCCAAATCTTTTTCTGAAATCCGATGTCCCAAAATAATTTGTCCTGCTACCATAAATTGTCATTTTTCCCAATTAAGGACCAAATTAGTTTCTTCACAGCATTTTAGAACTTTAGATAGATGTTCTAAACAAGATTCAAATGAAATTCTAAACAATGAAAAGTCATCCATAAATACTTCAATCCCTTTTTCAATTAAATCACAAAAAATAGTCATGATACATCTCTGAAATGTAGCAGGGGCATTGCATAAACCAAAGAGCATTATTCTAAAGGCAAATGTACCATAAGGACTGGTAAACGTAGTTTTCTCTTGATCCTTAGGAGCAATTTAAATTTGGTGGTAACCAGTATATCCATCCAGAAAATAAAAGTATTTATGCCCAGCCAGTCTATCCAACATTTGATCTAGAAAAGGGAGTGGAAAATGATCTTTTCTTGTGCCAAGGTTTAATTTTCTATAATCAATGCATATTCACCACCCTGTAACTTGTCTTGTTGGTATCATTTCATTCTTTTCATTAACAGTCACAGTTACTTCTCTTTTCTTAGGAATACAATGTATAGGACTAACCCATGCACTAACTGAAAAAGAATAGATAATTCCAGCATCCAAACATTTTAAAATTTCTTTCTTAACAACATCTTTCATGATAGGATTTAATCTCCTTTGGGGATCAACCCGCGATTTGCAATTATCTTCCATAAGAATTCTGTGCATACAAATTGAAGGACTGATTCCTTTAATATCCGCAATTATCCATCCAAATGCTTTCTTGTGCTTCTTCAAAATTTGAAGCAAACTCTCTTCTTCTTTTTGAGTTAATTGAGAAGAAATTATAACAGACAAGGTTAAGGATTCACCTAGAAAAACATACTTCAAATGATCAGGAAGCATTTTTAGCTCAAGTTCAGGAGGTTTTTCAATTGATGGACCATAAGATACATCTTTTCCAGTCATATCCAACAATTCAAAACTTTCATGAACATAATTTAAATCTTCCTCTTGAAAATCTTTAGAATCAAATAACTCCTCTTCTTGCTTATATTCCAATTCTTCTCTTTGAACTTTCTCTTCATAAGTTGATTTGAAATGACATTCACTTAAATATTCAATAGCATACATCCTATAATACTCACCTTCTTTACCTTTAGCAAGATATTTCATTGATTTTGAAATATTAAATGTAACAGTCTGATCATTAACCCTCATCATTAATTCCCCTTTTTGCACATCTATCATGGCTCTGCCTGTAGCTAGAAAAGGTCTCCCCAAAATTATGGGTATCTCTTTATCTTCCTCCATATCTAACACAATGAAATCCACAGGAAAAATAAATTGATCCACTTTTCCCAAAACATCTTCTATAACTTTTTTAGGATATGTGATCGAACAATCTGCTAATTGCAGAGTTACAGTAGTTGGGGTTATTTCTCCTAGTTACAGTCTTTTGAATATTGATAGAGGCATAAGGTTAATGCTTGCACACAAATCACATAATGCTTTTCCACAGAATCTTTCTCCGATTGCACATGGAATTTTGAAACTACCAGGATCTTTATGTTTTTCAGGAAGCCTTTTCTACATTATCGCACTACACTCCTCACTAAGTGCAACAATATCATTTTCTTCAAACTTCCTCTTTTTATTTGGAATATCCTTCATAAATTTCGCATAGCTTGGCATTTGTTCTAGGGCTTCGACAAATGGAATATTAATGCTAAGCTTCTTTAATATCTCCAATAATTTTGAAAATTGCTTATCCAACTTTTGTTGACAAAGTCTCTAAGGAAATGGAGGTGGTAGTTTTTCTAAATCAACCTTAGGTGGAGAAATAGGTCTTTCAAAACCTTTTGGAGCGTCCTGTTTAGGTCTTTCAGTCTCTTCTTTCTCTACTTCAGTTTCTTTTTAAACTCTACCTTCCAATTCTTTTCCACTTCTCAGTTGAATTGCTTTTACTTGTTCTTTATTCTTTTCTCTTGGATTCACTTCAGTATTACTTGGAAGCATTCCTTGGGATGTATTACTTAAGACATTTGCAATTTGTCTCAATTAATTTTCAATATTTCTGATTGTTGCTCCTTGAATTTGTAATTGATTTCCTATATGTGATACTACTTCTTCCATAAAAAACTTCTTCTCTTTATATTGTAAAGCATTGTTATAATTAGAAGGATAATTTAATCTATTATTATTATTACCTTGGTTGTCCCAATTCCCCAATAGGTTTACTTGGGTGTTCCCCTATTGTTGATTAACACCACCCTTATTATTGTTATTCCAGTTAAAATTTGGATGATTCATCCAACCTGGGTTATAATAATTGGAATATGGGTTGTTATGTTTGATTATAGCATTCACAGTTTCTGGTGAAGAATAAGAATCAACCATTTGGCCTAATGAATTTTCTTCAATCATGAGATTTGGTTGAGAAAAATTCATCCCAAATTGGTCTATCTTCCTTGATACAGCAGGAACATGATTTGCAAACATTGTAAAAGCATCATTTTCATAAACACTGGCTACCTTTTTAGGATTTAACCTTTCAGAAGGCCATTAAAAATTATTAGTAGCCATTTCTTCAATTAAAGCATAAGCATCAGAAAATGGTTTAGACATTAATGATCCACCAGCAGCAGCATCGATGATCGATCTAAGAGATCCAACTAATCCATTATAAAAAGTTTCAATTATTAACCAATCTGCTATCAAATGATGTGGACATTTCCTGAGATCTTTAAATCTTTTCCATGCTTCATATATTGATTCTCCTTCAAACTGACAAAAAAAAGTTATATAATTTCTCAACTTAGCAGTCTTAGATGGTGGAAAATATTTAGCAAGGAATTTTTGTGACAGTTCACCCAAAGTTCTTATTGATCCAGGTGCTAACGAATGTAACCATATTTTAGCTTTATCCCTTAGTGAGAAAGGAAAAAGTCCAAGTCTAATAGCATCATCCAAAACACCATCATATTTAAAAGTAGCACACAACTCTCGAAAATTAGCTAGATGCAAATTAGGATCTTCAGTTGTTGCTCCCCCAAACTGATTATTAGACATCATTTGGATAATAGCAGGTTTAAGCTCAAAAGAATTAGAAGCTACAACAGGGTTTTGAATACTTCCACGAAGTTCATCTACTGTGGGGTTAACATAATCTCCTAAAGGTTTTAATTCTTGATGGATGCCTACATTTTGATTTTGATGATTTGCATTTCTTGAATATTTTTATCATTTTCTGTATTTTTAATTTTTTTGATTTTTCTGATATTTCTTTCTAATTCAAAATCGTAAGGCACAAGTCCCTCAGAACCTGAACTACGCATACAACAATAAAACAAAACAAAACACAACACACTAAGAAAATCAAAGAAAAGTTAAAATTTAAAATTTCTTAATTCTCTTTAAAATGCAATTTAATTATTTTTCTTTTCTTTCCCCGGGCCAACGACACCAAAAACTTGATCCCTGATAAATATATGCGAGCCAAAAACTTGACTCCGATGGATAAATGTAACGGCGCTAAAAACTTGATCTCGGCAACGACACCAAAAACTTAGGCCGCGAGGAATATATGCGCTGATGATTTAGATATAAAAATTATGATTTTATAATATGAGATACAACGCAAGTATACATATCGTTTATTAAGTAATATAGGACTCTCTGATTAAGCCCCGAGATATCAAACCCACAGGGAAAATTTGAAAATCTTTAAAGGAATCAGAAAATTATCTTTTTACTTTTTTTTATTGCTTTTGAAAGTATGTCTTGATTTTTGAAAAGTTTTTAAAGTTGATTTGTATTTTGAAATTTCCTTAATAAAATGTTATGGAAGAAATTAATATTATAATAACTAATAACACTGTATGTAAAACACTATTAACTAGAATGTCTTTTTCTTTCCTTTTATGAATTAGTATTAATTATTAAAGTATTTTTGTGGAAGTATTTAAATTTGTTGTGACAGATAAAAGCAAATGTGTTCTTTACCCTTACTTGGTTATATAAAGAACATAGGTTAATTTGAAGTTTTTATCATCTTGAACATGGTTAGACAGGGAAGATACCAGTCTCTCACTCTAGAGTTCCCTCGATTCCCACCAACTGGGGGCTAACTTCTGATAACAAAACACAAAACTTCAAACCAAATTAGGGGGTTTAGCCTATCACTCTAAAATCCTCTAATTTTACTCCCTTCCATAAAAATATCTTCTAATATTACATTCAATTATATGGACTACAATTCTCACCCATATAATTGCATGTGATTCTTACTAACTTTTATGAGACAATACCACATTGGATATTACATAATCTCAAGAAATTCTACAACTTAACAGGCCAAATTAAGAAGTAAATAAAGTTTTCAGAATCAATCTACACAACTTCTTCCAAGTTTTAAACACTTGTACTTTCCACAACAATTCTCCATAAACTAATTACTTCTCCATTTAAGAAAGAAAAAGATAAAGTAAACTACTCAGAATGCATTGAGAAAATACAAAAGCACATTGATTTGAAATTAAAAATCATATGAAAAACAACAAACGAAAACAAGTATTAATTAAAAAACTAAATGTAAGAACAAAAGTAAACACTTATCTGAAAATCCTCTCCACAAGACTCAGGAAGTTCCTCTAAAACTTTGAATCTTCGCTAAACTACTCCTCAGAGCAAGTCTCCCAACTCTGATGACTCAGAATACAGACTTCAGACTTCAATAAAAACTAAACTAAAAGAAAGTAAAGAAGTGGGAAGAAGAAGACTTCACTCCGACCCTTTTCTCCATTCTACTCTCTACTCCTACTTTTAATAAAAACTCTCTTCAAAATGCAGTGGAAGAACAGTGGAAGTACCCTTCAAGATGCAGTGGAAGAGCCTCAAAAGAAAGAAAGAACCCTTCAAAATGCAAAGGAAGAGCCTACACTTATCTTTCATAGGACTCTCTTTAAATAGTAAACCAAAAGGTGCCTTGGTGTCTCTTCAAATGTGTCCAGATTCAATGTATCTACCAAGGAATGCACCCCTTCATTCAAACTTGCCGCCCAAAGGAAGTTATGGAAGCTACCATCAAGCATTGCATCCCATCCCTTTTGAAATTGGCGCCAAATTCCTTTAGATTTCGATTTTTAACTGTGGCGGCTAAGCGCCAGCCCAGCGGCGCTTAGCCGCCAGTGCTAAAATTTTGATTTTTTCATTTTTTTACTCCAAATTTGATCCAATTTTGCACCTTTCATCATGACCATCCAATTTCATTATACCTGCAAGAAAAGCACAAAATATCTTCCATTAAAGTGCAATATCATTGCAAATAGGTATAAAAATGTGCATAAAAATACTATATATTTTAGGTGTATCAAGTTGTATTTCCTTTTGTGGTTTGTATGACTTTTCTTTTATATATAAAATCCATGTTTTATTGTAACTTCTCCATGAATTCTGAGTAGTCTTCTTTATCTTTCTTCTTTCTTAGAGATGTGATGATGGTTTGAAGTGGATTTAATGTTCTTTTAATGTGATGAAGAAATTGTGATGGTTTTCGTTTAAAACTTAATTTATTTTCAATCTGGCCAATTGAAATGTTAAAAAATGATGTTGAACATTAAGTTTGAAAGGATTTGTCCTACAACAATAATGAAAGATCCATTCAAATTCCATGGATGAAATACGTAGTTCATGGGAATTGCGTGCATATAAATAGGGAAATGTGTTCTGAAGGACTTCAATGTGGAGATTTTAGGGTGACGGGCTGAAATCCCCAGATTGGTTCTAAGATTAGTAACTAATATCAAAGGTTAGCCTTCGGGTGAAGAGTGAGTGGGAGCTTCGAAGTGAGAGCCAGTATCCTCCCAGCCTAGCCCTAGAATTAGTAACTAAACTTAGAATGTGTCAATGTTCTTTTCTTATTTAGAGGAGGGGGTACTTTTCTAAAGGTAAAGAATCATCTAAGCTCCTATTTGGCACAATAAATTAGATAATTAATCCATATCAATCCACACATCATATTCTCATTGCAAGAAGAAAGATACTTTTCTCATATATCAAAAACCTTTCAAATACTTAGTTTAGTGTGTCTGTTAGTTAATTCAGTTTTCAAAGTTATTAGAAGTATATGTAGTTTAGTTGGTTGTTACTATTTTCTGCATAGTAGTAGTAGTGTTAGAAGAAAGATCTAGTGCTTTATTCTAACTTGTTAAAACTTTTACTTTGCTTTAACTTAAAACCTCCCTGTGGGATCGATAACTAGGACTCCACTAGAGCCCTGTATTACTTGATACGATACGTATACTTCCGTTGAATGCCTGGATTTTACAAAATCATTATAAATATATAAATTTAAAGTTAACAAAATCTTGCATTTAAAAATATAGAAGTAAAGTATGGTTGCATCAAGTTTTTGGCGCCGTTTCAGGGGAAATATATCTCGTAGTTGTGGTGTCGAATTTGTGTATTCGAACCAATCGCATTAAGTTTTTTGGCACCGTTATCGGGGAGGTAACGA
Organism: Papilionanthe hookeriana x Papilionanthe teres; assembly: GCA_022702705.1. Taxonomy (NCBI): domain Eukaryota; kingdom Viridiplantae; phylum Streptophyta; class Magnoliopsida; order Asparagales; family Orchidaceae; genus Papilionanthe; species Papilionanthe hookeriana x Papilionanthe teres. Next base: position 21,902,574 of record CM040426.1, read on the forward strand.
AGTCAAAGTAAAAAAAAAGTGTTTGTGTGATTGTATATGTGTAGTAGTGGATCTATAGGTTTAGTGCCTTACGATTCAGAGTTAGAGCGTACTGTCAGAAAAATTAGAAAACAACAAAAATAAATAAAAAATTATTGCGAAATGGCTAATATTCAAGATAATCAGAGAAATAATATTAGAAATTTGCTAAGACCATTAAGAGATTATGCTAACCCAACAACAGATGAAATTCATATAACTATTCAAAATCTGGATGGTGCTACTGATTCATTTGAACTTAAACCTACTATTATCCAAATGGTACAAAATAATCAATTCGCTGGAACACCTAATTAGGATCCAAATTTACATCTCGCTTGTTTTTTAGAACTGTGTGCTACATTTAAATATGATGGAGTGTCTAGTGACGCTGTCAGACTTAGACAATTTCCTTTCTGGTTAAGGGATGAAGCTAAGGCGTGGTTAAACTCGTTAGCACCTGGATCTATTAGAACTTGAGGAGAATTATCTCAAAAGTTTCTATTAAAATATTTCCCTCCATCAAAGATTTCTATGTTAAGAAATGATATTACATCTTTTTGTCAGTTTGAAGGAGAGTCAATATATGAAGCTTTGGAGAGATTTAAAGATCTTCTTAGGAAGTGCCCATATCTTGCTTTACCAGATTGGTTAACAATTCAAACATTTTATAATGGATTAGTGGGATCATTAAGATCTATTATAGATCTTGCTCTGTCGGTGAATCATTAATGTCAAAACCTTTTGATGAAGCATACACATTAATTGAAGAAATGACTACTAATAATTTTCAATAGCCCTCTAAACGGGTATATCCTAAGAGAGTAGCTAGTGTTCATGATTCAGATATGATGACTATGGTAATTTCTCAAATTGCAGCCCTTTCTAAAAAATAGATTAATATGGAATGAATTATTCTCAACTACCTCAAGTGTTGGAGGAAAATTCATTAGGACAGATAACAGAATCTCAAACACCTTATGAGACTTTAAATGCTATTAATAGACATAACAATTCTTATTCGAATTATTATAATCCTGGTTGGAAGAATCAACTAAATTTCAATTGGAATAATAACAACGCTAATGTTAACCAGTACTGGGCTAACAATTCTATGAATCCAATTGGAAATTCGAACAATCAAGAGAATCCTAATTTTAGACCATCTTATCCCCCTAGATTCAATAGTAACCCACAATTTAAGGATAAGAAGTTGTCTACTGAATAAATGATTCTGAATATGGGAAATCAATTACAAGCTCAAGGTGTTGCTATGAAAAATATTGAAAATCAATTAGGACATATTTTCACTGCACTTAATAATAGACCTTCTAGAACACTTCTAAGCAATGTGTAGATCAATCCAAAAGATCAAAACAAGGAACAACTTAAGGCTATTCAATTAAGGAGTGGAAAAGAATTGGAACCTAGAGTGCAAAAAGAAGTTGAAGTAGAAAAGGAGAAGTTGGAAATTGAAAAAGGTTCAAACAAGATTTATCTAGACTTGGATTATCCTCTTGAGCCAATGAAGATAACTGTTGAAAAACCACCTCCTCTATTTCCTTAAAGATTAAAGAAAAAAAATAGGGATAACAGATTAGGAAAATTTTTGGAGATCCTTAAGAAATTAACGATAAATATTCCTTTTGTTGAAGCATTAGAACAGATGCCTGACAATGCCAAGTTTATGAAGGATATTGTGAGAAAGAAAAGAAAGTTTATAGATCATGAAACTGTTGCACTTAGCGGAGAGTGTAGTGCAATAATTCAGAAGAAGCTTCCTGAAAAACTTAAAGATCCTGGTAGTTTCACTATTCCGTCTGTTATAGATGAAATTTTTTTCGGAAAGGCTTTATGTGATATGGGAATACGTATTAATCTTATGTCTTTATCAACATTCAAAAAGTTTGGATTAGGAGAACTTTCTCCTACATTTTTGACTCTTTAGTTGGCCGATCGTTCCATTACTTACCCTAAAGGAGTGGTGGAAGATGTGATAGTAAAAGTGGATAAATTTATCTTTCGTGTGGACTTTATTGTACTTGATATGGAGGAAGATAAAGAAATTCCAATCATTTTGGGAAGACCATTCCTTGCTACTAGAAGAGCGGTAATTGATGTTCAAAAAAAAGAATTAACTATGAGAGTTAATGATCAAGATGTGACCTTTAATATTTTAAAATCTATGAAGTATCCCTCAATGGAAATAGATAATGAATATTTTAGGATGGAGGTTTGTGATTATCTGAGAAACGATCATTTCAATAATATATTTGAAAAAGAAGAAGAATATACAAAAATATTTTAAGAAGAAATTAAAGATGATGAAGATTCAGATAATGAAAAAAATGAAGAATTGCAGTATGTTCAGGAGAGATTCGAAATATTAGTCACTATGGAAGGTGGAAATAATAGCTTAATTTCATCTATCATAAAACCTCTTGAACTTGAGATGAAAATTCTCCCTAATCATTTAAAGTATATGTTTTTTGGAGAATCTTCTACCTTGCCAGTTATAGTATCTTCAGAGTTAAATGATTATCAAGAACAAAAACTATTGGAAACTTTAAAAAGATACAAGAAAGCTTTTGGATGGACTTTGGCAGATATTAAGGGAGTTAGTCCTTCGATTTGTATGCACAAAATTTTATTAGATGATGAACATAAACCGAGAGTTGATCCGCAAAGGAGACTGAACCCTATAATGAAAGAAGTAGTTAAGAAAGAGATTTTAAAATGGTTGGATACTGGAATTATTTATCCTATTTCAGAAAGTGCTTGGGTAAGTCTAATACATTGTGTACCAAAAATGGGAGGAATGACTGTTGAAGTGAATGAAAATAATGAAATTATAACCCAAGACAAATTAATGGATGGCGAATTTGTATTGACTTTAGAAAATTAAATGTAGCCACTAGAAATTATCACTTTCCTCTTCCTTTTCTCGATCAAATTCTAGATAGACTTGCTAGACACAAGTATTACTGTTTTCTGGATGGATATACTGGTTACCACCAAATACCTATGGCTCCTGAGGATCAAGAAAAGACAACATTTACTAGCCCCTATGGAACCTTTGCTTTTAGAAGAATGCCTTTTGGACTATGTAAAGCGCCTGCAACATTTCAAAGATGTATGATGTATATCTTCAGTAGTATGATAGATAATAGAATATAAGTTTTTATGGATGATTTCTCCGTATTTGTGACTTCATTTGAAATTTGTCTGGTGAACCAAACAAAAGTTTTGGAGCTTTGTAAGAGAAAAAGTCTAGTTCTGAATTGCGAGAAATGTCAATTTATGGTTGCAGGAGGAATTGTCCTTTGGCATAAAATTTCTGAACATAGTTGTTGACCTCATTTTTGATGAGGTCTATTCTCTTCTCTCTCCTTAGTACTTAGGATTTAGCCTTAGGCTTTCCCTTTGACTATCTTAGAGGACTAGAAATGGAACCCACCACTTAGAAATTTAAACACCTCTTAACTCCCTGCAAACCCCATAAGTTTGATTGTAAACACCTAAGTCACTTGGAGGGTTAAGATCAAATGTGGAGGTTTAAAGGATGAGTTCCCTATAGGACTCTTTGGCCTTAGGACTACCTTGGGTGGCCTGGTCTGGTGAGGGTTGACCTGCACACATTACACTTTCACACACATTCCAAATCCTAAAACCATTCATACCTAGCTTGTCTTCCAGACTCATGTAGGTAATTCATATGGATGGACCTTAACCCCTAGGCCCTTAGCTAATAGAGTTAGGAACAACATAGTGAATGCCTCAAATGAGTCCTCTTATGGCTCTTATGGGCTTGATATGGCTTTATTGCTCAACCAAAGTGATTTCATTCTACTCAAACTTGATCAATCATCATTTTTCCAAAATTTCAATTTTTGACCCCCGGGACCCTACACCCTCCAAACCTACCAAATGCCCTTGAATCTACCCAAAATTTGCAAAATCACCTAGATTACCCAAAATTCCTCCAAACCAATCCTAAACATTTCCCACCATTCAAATTAATCATCCATAGCCAAATATACCAAAATTTCCAAAAATACCCCACAATACCCTCCAAATACCCAAAAAGCCCTTCTAACCAAAAAAATCCAAAATTCCAAAAATTTCCAAAAAATTCCAGAAAATCCCAAATATTCCCAATTACATTTTGTTCAACTACAGCATAAGCCAATTTTGTCAATTTAGCCCACTTCTGCCAAAACCCCCAATTTGACCCATTTTTAACCCAAAGTGAACCTAATGTTAAACCAAATCAACCCAATTGATATTGATTTTGATCCAATTCAGTCTTAAACTTCAATTCAATATCCCCAATATCAATCTAGACCAAATCCAAGTCCAATTTGATTGACATTTGGATCCAATTTCAATTTGAAGCTTAAAACCCAATTTTGGCCCATAACCTAAACTCCACCCAAACCTAACCCAAACCAAAAATCCCCAATTTTGGCCTAAACCCACCACGAACCCAAATGGACCCAAATCCCAAAATCAAAGCCCAACAAAAGTTGAAACTCTTTGTAACACTCCCATAAACATTTCTCAACATTAATTTTACATCAAATCTAACATTAGCCCAACCTTAGCCCAAGTTAGCCCAATTTGACCCACTTTGGCCCCTTTACCAAAAAAGTCCCAAATCAAACCCAATTCAACTCCAAATCACCTCAAATTTGTTTCAAATCACTCATGACACATCTGTAAAATAAACACAACATTTGTTTGGCTCAATCCTTCACAAAATTTCCAACCACCAATTTGTTTTCAAACCTAAAGACCCACTTTCTTAAACCATTCTAAAAGCCCATTTTCACCAAACCCAAAAGCCCAAAAATCCATTACCAAGCCAACATGAAACCTTTTCTTCATCATTCCTTTGATAATACTATTTGACCAAAGTCTTAAATCATCATGAAATCAACCCTTTTGTAGCATCATGACAAATCCCATTAAAAGAATCCAACGTTTTCAAAATTCCAACTAACCCACTTTCATGTAAATGAGCCAAGCCATGGAGCCATGCCGAAGCTATATGTAAGCCATGAGGAGCCATAGACTTGTCATCACTCCCTAAATGGCAAAAGGGGGAGATCCTTTAAGCACTCCCTGAAAGTCATTAACCCATTACATGATTCCCCTTAACCTAAATTTAATCTAAATAATCCTTGATGGGGACTTCACCACACATGTGAGGCTGACCCAACTGATCCCCTTCATCCCAAATCATGTCATATGGGGTGAACCTAACCCAAATCCATAGGTTGACCCATTTGGACACAAAATCACCCCTCTCCCCATGCCACTAAAATCCAATCCTTTACACATGTCCAAAGGCAATTGACTGCACCAAACCCCAGCCCTGACTCCCCTGAGTTAGATGGTGGCCTGAATCTGGCCGGCAAGCCACCAGGCCACCGGAAAACGCCATGGCCGAGGAGCCTGGAATGAGCTAAATTTCAAATTGTCACCTGCTGAGCTGCCCCACTCCAATTGGCCACCACAGATCTTCATCTCCTCCCCTAGGCAGCTGGTCCCAGGCATCAATTGCCCCTGGGAAGCCCTGGCCATGGCTATTTAAACCAGCCACCCCCTCTCGGCCAAAAGGTTGGCTGAAATCAACCATCATAGGATCCCTCCAAACTCCTCACAGAGCTTCCCCTAGCCAAGAGCAATCCATCCCCACCGTTCTCCTGCCCTAAATCCCATTGATTGAGCTCAATTTTGGAGCTCAATTCTCAGGCCAGAACAGGACATCTCTCAAACCTCCACCAAAATCAAATTAAACTCACCCACACTTGCACAGGACCAAGAGAAGGAGTTCCCCAGTGAAAGCCCCCTCTCCAGGGCACCCAATTTCTCTAGCCTCCAAAGTATGAAATCGTGCCGAGTCACTTTCATACTTAGACCTTTCGCCGGGGCCGAGGCTTCATCCTCGGGCTCTTCCAGCTCCAACGAACGTGCCGAGCACATTCAGTTGAGGCCTCACCTTCTGAACCAAGGTATGGAGACTTCTCTTTAACCCGAGCTTCCAGTGATTCTCCATTTCTTTTGTGGTAATTTCGTAGCATGTAAACCATATGGATGTGTTCGTCTCTTCAAGATGAATCCATAGAGTATAAGAACACAAAATCCATTGATTAACGAGGGAGATATTTGTGTTTGAGTGTGGATGGTCACGGGTGCACACCAGAAGGAGACGACAACCAGCCGCCGTTGGACTGAGCGTGTATCAATTGGACGACTCAGATTGCGTCGGACCAGGGAACGGTACATGAATCACGAGCCGCACGGCATTGAGTCAGATGGCGGCGACGAATGAGAGCGCACCGCGTGGAGCTTCGGAGACGCTAAGGTTGTCGTGGCGCTGAGTTGGATAAGTAGGAAAATATGGAATTTATGATTTAATTAAATGCCTGAAACTTAGAAAATTCATATCTTTGTGTAGAAAAATCACAAAAAAAAAATAAAAATATCCTCTTACTCAGTGAACAGAGGAGAATAATGTGGAAAAAGAATTGAGTTAATTTGATGAGTATTTTATTTTTAAATAATTATTTACTCATTTCAGTATTTTAATTCTCTATTTACATAGATAATTGACCATAGCATAAGACCATAGGGCTTTTGAAACCTCTGATCTTAGGAACACTCCTTGAATTTTTCAAGGTTAGAGGCTATCTCTATGGCAAGTTATATATTTTTCAAGTTTATGTCACTATTTTTGGTATTTTAATTCCATTAATTAGCATAATACTTAGAAAATTCTAAGAAAATTTGGGGAAGTTTCTTAGGACCAGAGGACCCTAGGATAATTATGTTTTGAGTTAATTCATTAAGAATAACCCTAATTGGCCTAATTACTAAAAAATGAACTTTAATTTATTAGGGTTAACCACACATCAAAAGAACTTGAAAATAAATCTCCACTAATCTTTAGGAGTAGAGGGACCTCAAATAAAAATTTGAAATCAATTGGTAATGTTTAACCCCACTAGATGGATTAATTAGGTCACATGAGTAAATTAAACTTTAATAATTCATAACTCCAAAAATACATTTTAAAAATTTACCAAATTAGTTTTGGAACTTCTCTGGTAATAGAGGAGTCTAAGAAAATTAAAATTGGAATTTTCTAAAAATTTTTATTTTTAATCATATTTTTAATATTTTAATAATTAAAAAATCATAAAAATCACAAAAATATTAAAAATCATAAAAATGTCATATATCACCTCCTAATCACTTAGGAATAAACCAAATATTTTTCCTAAGGCTCAAAGTAAAGTTATCAAATTTTAAAACCTTAAGACAATTTTTGAATTAAAAAATGAATTTTCCAATGTTTTCACTAAATTAATTCTAATAAATCAATGAAAAATTAGAAAATTATAAAATTTGTTTCTCTGGACTCCTTGGGGTCAGAGAGATTTAAAAAAATATAAAACCCATTTTTTAACTTTAATTTTATTTTATAATTGGTTAATACTCCAAAATTCAAAATAATTATAATAAATAAAATATAATTCAAAAAATCACCAAAATTGGTCTAAGTAGTCCTCTGGTCATTAGAAACACCCCATAATTTTCTTAAGGACAGAAATCTTACCTTGTTCATGTTGTTGAATTTCCATTGAAAATCCCTACTTTCTATTAAAATAAATATATAATTTAAATTAAAAATAGAAAAATCACATTTTCTCCTCTAATGTCTTAATTGACATGGAGTGAAGTGACATAAAAAAATTTCAAGCTCATTTGAGCTCAATTTTATAAGTTATGAAATAATTAAGCTTAAAAGGGCATATTAACAATTAAGAATTTTAACCTCTAATTAAAACTTTAGGTTTAATCAAGATGGGGGGTAAATTATTTGATCTTAATTCTTTCTTAGATGATTGAAACTTTGGAAAATAAAAGGGTAGCAACTCATTGATCACTTTTAATAAACCAAAAAAATGAAACCTTAACTAATTAAATAACTTGAATTTTGGAAGAATAATTAAAAAAATTTGGATTATTAAAATGGGGATATAATTTAAAGAGACTATAATAACTTAAACTAAAATCCCCAAATGAATCACTTTAATTATATTTCACTCTTAATTAAACTTAAGATGATAATTGAAATTAATAAATTAATAATAAAGAAAAGGTAACCCTTAATTAAATTAAAACTTAAAACATTAAATAACTTGATAATTAAATTGAAATAAATTTAAAACATTAAAAAAATTATTAATTTCAAAAATCACTTGAAAGTAAATTTAAAACAAACTTGAAACATCAAAAATCAATTTCAAAAAATAATTCTTAATTAAAAAAAATCAAACCAATTAAAAGTTAATCTAGAATATTGCAATTAATTAAAATTAAATCATTAAAATCTAAATTAAATAATTTTAACTCCTCTTTCAATTCAAATAGTTTAAAACACTTAAGAATAAAACAACTTGAACATTATTCGAAATTTAAATTTATTAAAATTTTATAACTAAATTAAATCACCTTAAAACATTAATTCTAATTTTAAGTCGTTCAAATTCTTAATAAATTGATTTGCCCCTAAAGACTTTTATGATTATAACTCTTAAATGGAGCATCAAGTGAGGTGTCACTTCATTCATGGGATAATAAAATGTCCTAAGTTCACTGAGCAAGAGTTAAAACTTAATAAAAAAATTTCTGGATGATTGATTCATCTCTACAGTAAAGATTCATTTAAACTTGAAATAATCTCAGAAGTATTGAAAAGATGTTTAGAACCCTTTCTAAGCACTTCCTCAATACAATGAGGTGTTTTAAGAAGAATAATTGAACTTAGTTGTTCTTTGGTGAAGAAAATAATCCACAAAATATAAAGAACCTAGACGTCATAGGAACTAACTAGCAGTAGGATTAGGATCTTGGTAGACAACCAAAACCTTCCCTTAGTCTTACTTAGGTATTTTTCTTGTAAAATTGTATAAATGCCTTAACATGTGATTTAAGTGTAGCTTTGAATGACAGGAAGACCCTCCAGGTACGCTTTTATTTTATTGCAAGTTACTTACATGTACTGCGCTTTACTTTTCTTGCATGTTAAACAAGATTGTTGCATGAAAACTGAAACCTTTAGGATAGCCACAAAACTGAAATCCAAAACTAAATTAAAAGTCACACAAGATAAAATTTACCGCCACAACATCTAAAATATAAAAGAACTCAAAATTTAATCACAAACAGAACAATAAAACCACAACTTTAACTAAATTAAAACGTCTCGTTGAATGATCGAGAATACCTCGGATGATGTAACCCACGTGTTGCTAACGGTAATTCCCATGGTCTAAATGAAAGTTTGGAACTCATTCAGTTGAGTTTAGCAAATTCATCTGGACTAAGTGAATTTGATGAAAATAACAATGCCGGGATGACAGAACCGTGGGATCTTAACCGGTGTTGTTATAATCAACATTAAGATTCCCCTAATAAAACATTAAAGACATTTGGACTTTAAAAAATTTCTAATCCAAAACACTTTTCTCATCTCCTGATTTTCACCTTCTAAAACTAAACTTCTACAACAACAAGGAGCTTGGAGCATAGTGGGCAGCACGGCCATCGTCGTCAGCAGAACTGGAATCTACATCAGCAAAACTTTTCTTAGAATTAAAAAACCAAGCCATAGGATTTTGAGGTAGTTTGCTTAGTGCAACATAAAATCCTCAACTTTTCGTTAGGCATTTGCATAATCATATTATGTAAAGTAAGCCCTAACTGGTCTTAAGATTCCGAGGTTGTTGTTTGGTACGACATAAACCCTCACATCTTTGAGGCTATTTGTGTGATTATATCATACAAATATAAGTATTAATTAATTAAAATTGACATGATTACGACATTAAATAAACTCTTAAATTGAAGCCAAACAATAAGATAGTTTGGGAAGTTGCCAAGATTCTTCTTGGATCCTCAGCTTCTCGTACTTCTCTTCCTTTGGATTCCTAAAAAAAATTGTTCGAATGAGCTAATCCCGTTTGAAATTCCAGAATTCAATCCTTTGAAAACCTTAAACTTTGAAATTCTTAAGAGCAAAACCACTGATCATTATCGAGAGTTTACTTGAGTGTCTTCAGACATTTAAGATGTAATTAACTATAGGGTCTTGCACTTATAGGGAGTTTTAAGAACCCAGGTAATATAAACCCTGCTTAATTCCTTTATATTAAACAGGGGAATGTGTCGGCTTATAAAATTGGTTCGCAGACCAAAAGGATGTAACAAATCTTCTAGTTTATTTAATCGAGCCCCATCGTCAAGCAGTGTGGTTATCCTTCGAGATAGATACACAGTTTGTGCTGTAGTGCTCGTTTATATAAACTATTTGGGATGTGAGATCAGTTTGATTTCAAATCCTAAAATTTTTAAACTTAAAATTATTTTCAAAACCAAATGCTACTTTCATTTTATATATAATTATAAATTAAACACACAACCTAAAAATACGCCGACATATTTTTGGCGACTCCACTGGGGACTGGTTCCTCTCTCCATTTTAATTAGATGGTTTTGCTTTCATAAATTGGTAGTGTATCCATGTCCCTAGTGGAGCAAACTACCATTCTTTTTGTTGGCATACCACGTTCATTTCTTTCAAATAACGGGTATAGCCAACTTCTCTCGGATTTAGGAGCCATTGTTTAGACACCCCTAAACAGAGAGGTTCCGAAATCCTTTTACCTCTTTTCTGAGGTGTGGTGGACCCCCAATAGGTGTTAGCTTAAAAGCAGTCCCTCGGGTTGAGAAGTTTTGCGGGACTTTCTCTTCCTTTCCAATTCTGAATCTGGTCCTTTACCTTTTCTATAACCTTCCTCCTTTAATTGTTTTGTTCCTAACAAACAAATCCCCTAACAAACGACTCTTTGAATAAATGAATTCTCTTAGAAATCATAAATACACTATGATAAATGAAAATGTGTTTGGACTCTTTTTTTTTCGTCCTAAGTTTTGTGATAAAGGGAAGCATAATTCGGGACTGACGTTCGGAATCTGCCCTGCAGAAAATGACTGCCCCAAAGTTAATCTTCTCCTTCACCAACAGACTAGACTTGGCTATCTATAAGGATGAGTTGCCTGACAATGGGATCATGTGTTTTGGACAAGGATTCGGTAATACAGATATCAAGTTCCCTGAAGTCACTCTCTTCGCACTAATGGACAAAGTGCCAGAAACTGAGAAATCTCTGATTGAGTTCAACCTGAAGTCAACTACAGAATTCCCTCCCCTGCAAAGGGTTCCGAGTGAAAGAATGCTACTGCTATTCGTAGGAGGACTGTTGTCTCTACCCCCACCGGTCTAGTCATCTCTGCACCTACCCCGGCACGCAAGCGGAAGGGGAAGGAAATCCAAGTACGTGATGAGCACTGTCACGCGTGGAGGGTACAGATTTTCTTTGTAATACCATCTATTTTTGAGATTGGGTCCAGTTCAAGAGTTGCACCCCTAACTTGGACTCAAAGGAGAAATATAAGCAGAAAGATAGCTAGGATTAAGGAAGCCAAGGCTGTTGAAGTTGCTTTCCTGGAAGAGATCCCTGAACTGCCTGAGTAAATACCTCTGTTGGAAGGAAGTAGGTTTCACCCTCTCTTTGCTGCATCGGACGAAGAAGACGTCCGAAGGATTGCCGCTACACTACCCCGACCTGCATAATACAGTAACTACGAAAGAAAAAGGGTTAAGACTACGCCATTTGCTCGGGTACAAGCTGTGATAGAAAAATTGGCAAAGAACAAAAGATGCCCCGTGTCAGAAATCCTAAGAAGAATGGGACGAATGCCAGCTAGATCCTGCCTCGGACCGTGAGTAGAGCCTATCACTGCCGTAGAGAAACCAAGGAAGAAAATGAGAGCTAGTTCACCTGTTGTTGTATCGGGCCATCATATTTGGGAGGAAACCACCTACCAGCATATAGCCGACAGACCGTCTGGTCCTAGGCCTTCTGCTGAAACAAGGATGGTGTTGCGACCTATTATTACCGAGCCGAGACCAACACAACGTCCTGAGAAGAAAAGCCTCGTTAGAAAGCCTGAATCAGAAGAAAGAGCTACTGCAATAAAAGAAATTCCCGAAAAAGAAGTTCAACAGCCATCACACGACAACCATGAGACCGTCTGGAAGAGACCCCTCAAGGATGTTATAGGAAAGCTAAGGAAGGATATCCGACGGTTGGCGAAATAAAGAGGAGAAAAGTTGGAAAATGAAGTTGATTCATCAAAGTTCATGGATGAGGAGTATGCCGAGATCAATATGGTTGAGACACGAGCATCATCAGCTTCGCAAGGTGCTCCGGCAACTGCAGAAGGAGATGAACCGAAGTGATGAGAGCACAGCTTCGGGAAAGAGATGACACAATTTCCCGGATGGCAAAGAGGATGGAAGAGATGGGCTGCTCGCTTTAGCCACTCTCCGAGTCGAGTACAACCTCAGAAAGAAACACCCCCAGAGATCATCCATATTGCAGATGGAGGAAAAGAGATCACATCCAGACCGCTTCGGTACGCGCTTCAACTCAGAGTTTGAAACGTGCCAAGCTAGTGCTATTGCTTGCGATCGAAGAACCGCCTTAGAAGGAGGAGAAGATCGTATAGGAGAAGAAGATCGAGGCTCCGAAGGGTAGACTAGAGGCTGCTTATCCTAGGATGGTTGTTTCCGATTCGGGGGAGAAATCCCTCGAACTTTTGACTCTGTATGATTATTTGCTCGCCCCGGTGGGATCTTATAATGATAAGAGTTATGGCGTTGGCTACGTTTTGACTGTTTCTAACGATTACGTAACTAACGACAACCAACATAATCCGGATCTCGATTATGATACGATAAACGATTCTTAAATCATACTAAACCTCGATGACCGCGATGAAGGAGAAGATGTTCACAAAGGAGGCTACGAAAGCTCAACAAGCAACGAGTCCATTTGTGAATTTCGAGGAGCTCCAATCGCGATAGAATTAGAGTTATCGGATTCTGAAGAAACTCTAGAAGAGCCAGTCGTTCCAATTCAAGGGGAAACATCGGTAGATCCAGCACCAGACCCAGAACAAGTAACTGAAATCAACCTAAGAAGTGGAAAAGTTCTACCTCTGAGAGTTGGTCTAAAGGATAAAGGAAAGCAGGTGGTTGCTCAGGAGGAGCCAACCCCAGCAGAGGAATTGCCCTTTCGGGAAGAAACCGAGGAACATGGTAATAAAGTGGACTATAACGTGTTAGCCCATCTTAGGAAGCTACCAACCAAACTAAGCATATACGATGCTCTGATCCTGTCAAAGGAGAAGAGGGAAGCTCTGATCAAGGCTCTACTTGATTCAGAGATTTGTTTAACTCAAATGGCCGGTAATTCCTTCGACGAGGTTTGCTCGTTAAAAGAACGAGTGAGGTGTTACCTTCACGGACAATGATCTATTGCTGGGAACGAGTCGATCACAACCGACCATTGTACATTTCGGTCATTATTGGAAAGTTTACACTCTCCAGAGTGTTGGTTGATCCGGGAGCATCAATCAACATAATGAATCTTCAGACGCTAGCATATTTGGAAATTGATGCTCGTGAGCTCGAAGCAGACAAGATGTTATTGAGAGGCTTCAATCAGAAAGGAGAGAGAGCTATTGGATCGATTACGCTGTTAATGAAAACCGGTGACTTAGCAAAGACAGCCGCAAAATTCCATATAATTGATTCTGAGACATCGTTCAACGCTCTACTGGATCGGCCATGTATCCATGAAAACCGGATGGTACCGTCATCTCTACACCAGTGCATAAAATATTATGAAGGAGGATAACAGTGTATTAATGGTGACTTGCAACCATTCTCCGTACACGAGATTGGAATTCATGAAGATGCAGCCTATTACGAGCCTCTGAAGAAAACAATCTTCTCCAGAAATTCATACCAAATGAAGCAAAAGAAGTGCAAGACGATGAAGAGCCTGAAATTCTAGTCCAGCAGTTACTCACCACTTCCTTACGGCGAGATGGTGAAGGTTTCTCCAGAACTCGCACCCGAGGTCGAGGCTGGGACGAGGTCGTGGAAGAGACGTTGGAACAGTTGGACAGAAGAAACCAGTCATCGACGTTGATTGGGAGTACAGTTCCGAATAAGAAGAAATCAAGAAAGAAGCAGCGGCGATAAGTCAGAAGAAACCCCAGTTCAAGATCTCTTTCAAAGATGAAAAGAATGAAGAATATAAATCAATGTACGAGAAGACTAACCACTATGTACATACTATGACCCTAACCCCAATCCACCCTAATAAGGTCGAAGGTATGATGGTCAAGGAAGTGCATGGTGGTGGTACTAAACCAATCATGTTTTACTGTGGTGCTTCTTCTTTCAAAACTGAAAATGATGTACAATTTAAAGATGTTGCTTCATCTGAACGAATGGAACTGCCGTTTGAGTGGTACTCTCCCTGTGTTCAAAATTAATTCAACGTGGTGTCTTACATTGATGATGGACAAAAGGTCAATCACAAAATTTTGAAAAATTATGGAATAATGCCAGCCGGCCTCCCAACTCAAAACATGGTCTCAGATTCGGCACGGTAGGATCAGTTGGTGATACGGGATTTTTCTTGGTTGTCACTTGCAAGCCTAATGAAGACTGCTTGGAAGCTTCAGAAGATCAGGAAGATCTACCAATCGGAGATGTTCCGCAAAAATTCGACAAAGAAATTAAATCTACAATATACGAGTTAATGGAAGTTAACTTAGGTACTAGCGAAGAGCCTAAGCCGACCTTTGTTAGCTCCTTACTCAATAAAGAAGACTCTGAAAACATAATCAAGCTATTAATGGAGTTCAAAGACTGTTTTCCTTGGAGTTACGATGAAATGCCAGGATTAGCTCCAGAAGTTGCAGTTCACAAGCTAGGAGTGGATCACACTGTTGTTCCAGTCAGACAAGCTGCAAGAAGAATGCGTATAGAGATTGAACTACAAGTAATAGCTGAAGTTAAGAAGCTAATAGACACTAAATTTGTTCGTGAAGAGCAATACCCGACTTGGTTAGCCAATGTGGTACCAGTCAGAAAGAAGAATGGTCAGATCAGAATCTACGTGGATTTCAGAGAGTTGAAAAAAGCATGTCCAAAGGTTCAATTCCTGTTACTAATTCCAGAATTGATGATTGACATCGCTTCAACACATGAAATCTTTTCTTTCATGGATGGATCTTCGGGATACAACCAGATAAAGATGGCACCGGAAGATGAAAAGCTCACAGCCTTCAGAATGCCAATTGGAGTGTACTTCTACACAGTGATGCCATTTGGATTGAAGAACGCAGGAGCAACCTACCGAAGAGCAATGACGAGGATTTTTTATGATCTCATTCACAACCAAGTCGAGTGTTACATGGATGATGTGGTCATCAAGAGAAAATTAAAGGAAGATCACTTGTATGATTTGAGAATTGTTTTCGAGTGATTAAGACAATTTAACCTTAAGATGAATCCCCTGGAATGCGCATTCGGCGTCACCTCCGGGAAATTCTTAGGATTTGTTGTCCGACATCGTGGAATTGAAATCGATCCCGAGAAGATTAAAGCTATCTTAGAAATGCCTCCTCCCAAAACCTTGAAACAATTACGATCCTTTTAAGGAAAATTGGCATATCTTCGACGCTTTATCTCGAGTTTGTCAGGTAGGTATCAGCCCTTCTCGACATTAGGTAAAAAGGAAGCCAAATTCTTTTGGGAAGAGAAATGCCAGCGGGCCTTCGATGAAATCAAACAATACATAATGACACCTCCTGTCTTAGCAGCCCCAGTCTCGGGACGACCGTTAATACTTTATACCGCGGCTTTAGACGACTCTCTTGGAGCCCTGTTAGCCCAGGTCAATGATGAGGGAAAAGAAAACGCGCTCTATTACCTAAGCCGTCATCTAATTCCGATTGAAGTAAAGTATCCTCCTATTGAGAAGCACTGTTTGGCCCTAATCTTCGCCGCACAGAAGCTCAGGCACTACATGCTTTCTCATAAGGTCAACCTTATTTTGATGTTTAATCCATTGCAATATTTGATGACCCGTCCGACACTTTCCGGCAGACTTGCTAGGCGGTCAATGATACTATTGCAATTCGATATAAATTTCGTTCCTCTTTGTGCTGTAAAGGGACTAGTCCTGACAGACTTCCTTGCAGCACACCCTTTACCGGCAGAATCGCCTCTCAATGACGACTTGTCAGACGAGCAGATAATGAGCCTAGAAGACCCCGATGATCAACGTTGGGAACTGTACTTCGACGGAGCATCTTCAACACAGAAAGATAAAGAATTGCAAACGATATTGCCCGGTAAGGCAGGAATCAGACTAATCTTTATAACACTGGAGCGGGGGATGTTAAGGTACTCCTATCACTTAACAAAACCATGTACGAATAATGAGGCAGAATACGAAGCCCTCATAACAGGATTGGAATTAACCATTCAGATGGGAATAAAAGATATCAATATCTACGGAGATTCACAGTTGATCATTCAGCAAGTTGCGGGACATTACAGAATTCTGAAGCCAAGAGTCGAGCAGTACTTTCAGTACGCCATGAAACTATTGGAGCAAATTCCAAATGTAACGATCTACAAGATTCCCAGAAGAGAAAATGCTCTTGCAGATGCGTTAGCCCGCCTTGCAAAAGAATTTGTCTGCTTAAAGGATGAGTCAGTTGAAATGTTAGTTCAGGGATGGCAGGTTCTATCACAGCTCGACATAGATACAATACACAAATCAGAAGGAAAAGAAGAAGAAACAATTGCAGCTGTAACAAAAAATACAGAAGACTGGCGTCAGCCGCTAATAGACTACTTGCAAACAAGAAACCTACCAGACGATAAATCATTGGCTCATCAGATGTGGCTAAGATGCCTGAGCGGGTCCGAGGCTCGTGAAATTGTCAAAGAAGTACACTCAGGACTTTGTGGCGCTCATGAATCAGGTCCGAAGATGAAAATGAAGATTAAAAGACTAGGGTATTACTGGCCCTCGATGATAACCAACTGCATGAAGGTTGTCAAAAGTTGTCACCAGTGCCAAGTACATGGAGTGGTTCTCATCAACCTCCAAATGTGTTACATCCGACAATAGCGTCGTGGCCATTTGAATGTTGGGGCATAGATATTGTGGGTCTGATAGAACCGCCTTCTTCAAGAGGAAATCGCTTCATTCTTGCAGCTACAGATAACTTTTCCAAGGGGGCAGAAGCTATACCACTCAGAGAAGTGAAAGCGCACCATGTGTTGCAGTTTTTCAAGAATCAGGTCGTCTACCATTTCGGGGTACCGTGCAGAATCATTTCGGATAATGGGTCTGTATTCAAGAGTACGAAGATCAACAATTTTGTCAGAAGACACGGGATTGATTGGCGCTATTCAACAATCTACTACCCAAGAGCGAACGGCTTGGCCGAGGCTTTTAATAAAACTCTCGTCCAAATATTAAAGAAAATTTTGGATGACAACAAAAGAAATTGGCACGAGAAGTTGTTAGAAGCCTTATGGGCCTACATGACTTTCAGAACTCCTACTCAGTCTACACCATACGCTTTAGTGTACTGGTCCGAGGCCGTCTAACCCTTGGAAGTACAACTTCCGTCACTCAGAATTGCAGTTGCAGAAAAGATCACTACAGAAGATAATGCCAAATTATGACTAGAATAATTGGAAAGCTTAGAAGGAAAAAGACTTTCAGCACAGCAGAATTTGGAATGATATCAAGCCAAGATGATCCAGGCCCACGATAAACTAGTCCATCCAAGGACATTTAAAGTCGGTGACTTGGTCCTAGTTCTCAGAAGACCTATTTTTGCACACCGAAAGATAGGAGGTAAATTTGAGCAAACATGGGATGGGCCATTCGTGGTCGAGACAGTCTACTCAAAAGGTTCCTACCAACTGGTGAATTGCCATGGAGAACGACCTATGCTTCCAATCAATGGACGATTCTTTGAAGAGGTATTACGCAACCTGATGTTTAGAAGGATGAACTTTAAAAATGAGGTCTCATTCCTAGAAACACAGGTAGAGTAATGATTTGCGACTGGGTCCGAACCCAAAACATAAAAAAAAAAAATGGATGAGAAAAAAGAAAATCATTAACAAAAAATGTGTTAAAAAGAAAAAAAATGTGTGAAATTGTAATAATTAAATGTCAATCTTTCCTTTTAAATCAATTCATTCCTAATCATTCCCTCATCTCTTCCTACTTTCTTTAAGAAAATTAAAGAAGATCAATAAGAGTTTTTCATTAATAAATGTTTTTTTATTGTTCTTGTTCTTAGTACAGTCCCTGATCCTTTCCTTGTTTTCTCGCAGGGAAATGTCGAACGGGCGGTTGGTTCTGAACTTTGGAAATGGCGTGAGTCTAGCACTTGATGAAAAGAGGGTGAGGGATGGAGCCGTGATCGAGATAAACTCTGACTTCACACCAGTCAGGCTACAATATGAAGAAAATTATTGGACCCCGATTGATCGGGATGAGTTCCATAGCCAGACAGTGATGAAAGTGGGTGGCCCAAGTCAGCAATCCGCCAGCAAGAAGAAAAAAGTGAACGCCGCTCATGCAACAGGAGAAGATAAGAAAGTTAAGTCCGTTGTTGCTACGACAAAGGGCAGGCTTGTCAACGCCATGCCCACAGAAGTCTAAGGGGTAAGGAGAGCTACTCTCACTGCCACCCAGCGGAGGAACAAGAATCGCCACATTTACAAGATGTTAACCAAGTTAGCAGCAGATCAACATGAAGAGACATTTGCTACCGTCAATATAAATACTCCGAAGAAATTGGTTCGTCGGGAACCGAAAAGGAGGAGGTCAACTCCAAGGAAAGCAGAACAGATAAAGGAAATTCCAAGAAGAGCAGAAATAGAATCAGTGCCTCGACGCCAAGCAGATGCACCAGTTCTGAAGAGTCTTGTTGCGAAAGCAACCCCGGAGGATGTCCCGACAGAGACTATCCCCGAGGAGCCAAGACATGCAGGAGAGCGTGCCGGGTTGAACCATACATTCCCCAGTACGTTAATAGACCTCGATGATTGCAGATAATCTTGGAATTTGAGTTGGAAAAAATGCAGAATGTTGAAAAGAAAACTTTTGAATACTTTGAGAGAATTAGAGGCAAGAGGATCAATATCTTAGAAGGCCTTGAGCTGCATACAGATGTATTCTTAGATTACGAGCAGCAACAAATTGTAGATTGCGTCGTTGAACTTCAGAAAATGGGTCGAGCCGGCCGCCTAAGGGAAAAGACCTATTCAGAAGTTCGAAGATGGATGCCAGGAAAAGGAAGAATTACAATCCAATGCGGATGTTGCTACAACTTCACGGTAGACAGAAAAGGGAATCCACCAGGAATACTCCATCACAGTGAGGTGGATCCGATGCCGAATGTTATTAAAAGAATGGTAAAGAGGATGATAACATGGAGGGTATTGCCTGCAGATTGCATACCCAACAACTACATCATTAACATCTATAAGGAGGACGATTGCATACCTCCACACATAGACCATCATGACTTCGTAAGACCTTTCTGCACAGTGTCTTTTGTCAACCAATGTAACATTATGTTCGGATCTGACCTCCAGATTGCAGGCCTCGGTAAGTTCCGAGGGCCGGTGGAGATACCACTACCAGTAGGTTCCATCCTGGTGTTGAATGGAAACGGAGCACACATCGCAAAACATTGCATTCCAGGAGTGCCTGTGAAACGAATCTCCGTCACTTTCAGGAGAATGGATGACAGAAAAATGCCTTTCCACTTTCAGCCAGATCCAGAGTTAGAGAGTCTTCGGCCCTACGAGCTGTGATTTACATGGGAAATATCACACCTCGAATGCACATCCATACGGCATTCCTGCCAAGAATGACTTGGAAGGTGATGTTATTGTCCATGTATCTCACTATTCAGACATGGATTTTGACAGCTGCTTTTAAAAGAAACTTAAAGAATCTTACACAATCCGTGTTGGATTTATATGGATTGTATGAGATATTGAATTCTCAAGAAAAATATCATCATGTTTTGGAGCAAGATGTATGATGTATTTTCGACGAGATTGGAATGAAAACGACCAGGTCATGTTTTGCCTTCACCTCTTTTTATGCAAATTGATTGGGAAACGCCATTAAGTTAAATGAACTTCGAACAAAGAATAAAGGGAAAATAAAAATAAATGAGAACTCTTTTAAAAATCTGAATGTCAAAACGAACCTCAAATAAATGTGAACCTTAAATTGAAAATCAAGCTAAAATTAAATCACAACAAGCGACTAAGACAAATTCCTGAATCTGAAATCCCCAGCCTTCGGCTATTCTCAAATCTCTTTTTCACTCTCCATATTTCCTTCCCTCTTTTAGGAAGGTCGACTGAATCTACTGACATAAAACCACGAAAAGTTTTAATTTGGTTCTGATGGCATGGATTCATATCCTTCGCCAAATAATCAGACTTTGATTGATCCTCGTAGGACGTGAAACACTTTCACGTCTCATTCCAAATCTTTCGCTAAACTCAAATCTCTACAACAAATTTCATCCCTTTAAACCTTCGAGTCTGGAACCAGATTCCAGTTCTCTTTAAACCTTCGAGGCCGGAACCGCATTCCGGTTCTCTTTAAACCTTCGAGGCTCGGAACCAGATTCCAGTACTCTTTAAACCTTCGAGACTGGAACCAAATTCCAGTTCTCTTTAAACCTTCGAGACTGGTACCAAATTCCATTACTCTTTAAACCTTCGAGACTGGAACCAGATTCCAGTTCTCTTTAAACCTTCGAGACTGGTACCAAATTCCAGTTCTCTCCTTTCAAGGTCAGTACCAAATTCCTACTCTCTTCCTGAGATTGATACCAAATTTCAACTCTTTAGACCTTCGAAACTGGTACCAAATTCCAGATTTTATTTCGAGATCAGTACCTAAATTCTGATTCTCATCCTTTTCAATCGATACTTAAACTCTGATTCTCACTCCGAGGCTGGAACCTAAATTCCAGTTCTCTTCGCAATCCTGAGGTTGGAACCTATGTTCCAATTCTCATTTCAAATCCAGATTTCCTTGAATTGATTTTAAATGAAACCTCAATCAAAATTGAAACTCAGAACCAATCGAAATCTAAACTCACACATTTAAAAAAAAAACTCGGAATAGAATATGAAATGAAATCTAAATCAAATTTCCACAGATCTTATGATCTGGAATTCACCTCCTTCTCTTTTCCCCAGCGAGAGTTCAAGGATCTCCAGTCTTGGAGATATACTCGATACTCCCCGACGAAAAGTTTGTTTCTACTCTGTTCTGAGTGTGTCACTTAGACGTCTGTGTTGGTTTTGTTGATCTCTTCGGTCAACACCAATACGCGTGGTGTGCTTGGTTAGCACACCACACCTATTGGGGGTCCATTTGTTGACCTCATTTTTGATGAGGTCTTTTCTCTTCTCTCTCCTTTGTACTTAGGATCTAGCCTTAGGCTTTCCCTTTGACTATCTTAGCGGACTAGAAATAGAACCCACCACTTAGAAATTCAAACACCTCTTAACTCCATGCAAACCCCATAAGTTTGATTGTAAACCCCTAAGTCACTTGGAGGGTTAAATTCAAATGTAGAGGTTTAAAGGATGAGTTCCCTATAGGACTCTTGGGCCTTAGGACTACCCTGGGTGGCCTGGTCTGGTGAGGGTTGACCTGCACACATTATAGTTTCACACACATTCCAAATCCTAAAACCATTCATACCTAGCTTGACTTCCAGACTCATGTAGGTAATTCATATGGATGGACCTTAACCCCTAGGCCCTTGGCTAAGAGGGTTAGAACAACATAGTGAATGCCTCAAATGAGCCCTCTCATGGCTCTTATGGGCTTGATATGGCTTCATGGCTCAACCAAAGTGATTCCATTCTACTCAAACTTGATCAATCTTCATTTTTCCAAAATTTCAATTTTTGACCCATGGGACCCTACACCCACCAAACCTACTAAATGCCCTTGAAACTACCCAAAATTTGCAAAATCACCTAAATTACCCAAATTTACTCAAAACCTATCCTAAACATTTCCCACCATTCCAATTGATCATCTTTAGCCAAATATACCAAAATTTCCAAAAATACCCCCCAATACCCTTCAAATACCCAAAATGCCCTTCTAACCAAAAAAATCCAAAAATTCCAAAAATTCCGAAAAAATTCCAGAAAATCCCAAATATTCCCAATTTCATTTTGTTCAACTACAACATAAGCCAATTTGCCAAAACCCCCAATTTGACCCATTTTTAACTCAAAGTGAACCCAATGTCAAACAAAATCAACCCAATTGATCTTGATTTTGATCCAATTCAGTCTTAAACTTCAATCTAATATCCCCAATATCAATCTAGACCAAATCCAAGTCCAATTTGATTGACATTTAGATCCAATTTCAATTTGAAGCTTAAAACCCAATTTTGGCCCATAACCTAAATTCCACCCAAACCTAACCCAAACAAAAAATCCCTAACTTTGGCCTAAACTCACCATGAACCCAAATGGGCCCAAATCCCAAAATCAAAGCCCAAACAAAGTTGAAAACTCTTTGTAACACTCCCATAAACATTTCTCAACATTAATTTTACATCAAATCTAACATTAGCCCAACCTTAGCCCAAGTTAGCCCAATTTGACCCACTTTGGCCCCTTTACCAAAAAGTCCCAAATCAAACCCAATTCAACTCCAAATCACCTCAAATTTGTTTCAAATCACTCATAACACATCCCTAAACTAAACCCAACTTTTGCTTGGCCCAATCCTTCACAAAATTTCCATCCGCCAATTTGTTTTCAAACCTAAAGGCCCACTTTCTTAAACCATTCTAAAAGCCCATTTTCACTAAATCCAAAAGCCCAAAAATCCATTACCAAGCCCACATGAAACCTTTTATTCATCATTCCTTTGATAATACCATTTGACCAAAGTCTTCAATCATCATTAAATCAACTCATTTGTAGCATCATGATAAATCCCATCAAAAGAATCCAAAGTTTTGAAAATTCCAACTAACCCACTTTCATGTAAATGAGCCAAGCCATGAGCCAAGCCATGGAGCCATGCCAAAGCCGTATGTAAGCCATGAGGAGCCATAGACTTGTCATCACTCCCTAAATGGCAAAAGGGGGAGATACTTTAAGCACTCCCTAAAAGTCATTAACCCGTTACATGATTCCCCTTAACCTAAATTTAATCCAAATAATCCTTGATGGGGACTTCACCACACATGTGAGGCTGACACAACTGATCCCCTTCAGCCGAAATCAAGTCATGGGGGGTGAACCTAGCCCAAATCCATAGGTTGACCCATTTGGACCCAAAATCACCCCTCTCCCCATGCCACTTAAATCCAATCCTTTACACATGTCCAAAGGCAATTGACTACACCAAACCCCAGCCCTGACTCCCTTAAGTCAGATGGTGACCTGACTCTGGTCGGCCAGCCAGCAGGCCACCTGAAAACACCATGGCCGAGGAGCTTGGAAAGAGCCAAATTTTAAATTCTCATCTGCTGAGCTGCCCCACTCCAATTGGCCACCATAGCTCTTCATCTCCTCCCCTAGGCAGCTGATCCCAGCCATCAATTACTTCTGGGAAGCCCTGGCCATGGCTATTAAACCAGCCACCCCCTGTTGGACAAAAGGTTGGTTGAAATCAACCTTCATAGAATCCCTACAAACTCCTCACAGAGCTTCCCCTTGCCAAGAGCAATCCATCCCCACTGTTCTCCTGCCCTAAATCCCATTAATGGAGCTCAATTTCGGAGCTCGATTCTCAGGCCAGAACAGGACATCTCTCAAACCTCCACCAAAATCAAATTAAACTCACCCACACCTGGACAGGATCAAGAGAAGGAGTTCCCCAGTGAAAGCACCCTCTCTAGGCCACCCAATTGCTCTAGCCTCCAAAGTCTGAAATCGGGCCTGGTCACTTTCATACTTAGACCTTTCACCAGGGCCAGAGGCTTCATCCCTAGGCTCTTCCAGCTCCAACGAACGTGCCGAGCACATTCAGTTGAGGCCTCACCTCCTGAACCAAGGTATGGAGACTTCTCTTTAACCTGAGCTTCTAGTGATTCTCCATTTCGTTTGAGTTAATTTCATAGCATGTAAACCGTATGGATGTGTTCGTCTCTTCAAGATGAATCCATAGAGTATAGGAACACGAAAATCCATTGAGAAACGAGAGAGATATTAAGGTTTGAGTGTGGACGGTCACGGGTGCACACCAGTCGGAGATGACGACTAGCCACCGTTGGATCGAGCGTGTATCGACTAGACAGCTCAGATAGCGTCGGACCAGGGAATGGTACGTAAATAGCGGGTCGCATGGCGCTGAGTCGGATGGCGGCGGCGAATGGGAGCGCGCCGTGTGCAGCTTCAGAGACGCTGAGGTTGCCGTGGCGCTGAGTTGGATAAGTAGGAAAATATGGAATTTATGATTTAATTAAATGCCTGAAACTTAGAAAATCCATATCTTTGTGTAGAAAAATCACAAAAATAAAATAAAAATACCCTCTTACTCAGTGAATAGAGGAGAATAATTTGGAAAAAGAATTGAGTTAATTTGATGAGTATTTTATTTTTAATTAATTATTTACTCATTTTAGTATTTTAATTCTCCATTTTAATAGACAATTCACCATGACATGAGACCATAGGGCTTCTGAAGCCTCTGATCCTGGAACATTCCCTGAATTTTTCAAGGTCAGATGCTATCTCTATGACAAGTTATGTATTTTTTAAATTTATGTCACTGTTTTTGGTATTTTAATTAATATTAATTAGCATATTGCTTAGAAAATTCTAGGAAAATTTGGGGAAGTTTCTTAGGACTAGAGGACCCTAGGATAATTATGTTTTGAGTAATTCATTAAGAATAACCCTAATTGGCCTAATTACTCAAAACTAAACTTTAATTAATTAGGGTTAACCACACATCAAAAGAACTTAAAAATAATTTTTTACTGATCTTTAGGATTAGAGGGACCTCACATAAAAATTTGAAATCAATTGGAAATGTTTAACCCCACTAAATGGATTAATTAGGTCACATGAGTAAAATTAAACTTTGAAAATTCATAACTCCAAAATACATTTTAAAAATTCACCAAATTAGTTTTGGGACTTTTCTGGTAATAGAGGAGTCTAAGAAAATTAAAATTAGAATTTTCTAAAAATTTTCATTTTTAATCATATTTTTAATATTTTAATAATTAAAAAATCATAAAAATCACAAAAATATTAAAAATCATAAAAATGTCATATTTCACCTCCTAATCACTTAGAACAAACCAAATATTTTTCCTAAGCCTCAAAGTAAAGATATTGAATTTTAAAACCTTAAGACAATTTTTGAATTAAAAAATGAATTTTCCAACATTTTCACTAAATTAATTCTAATAAATCAATGAAAAATTAGAAAATTATAAAATTTATTTCTCTGGACTCCTTGGGGTTAGAGAGATTTAAGAAAAATATAAAATCCATTTTTCAACTTTAATTTTATTTTATAATTGATTAATACTCCAAAATTCAAAATAAATATAATAAAAAAAATATAATTCAAAAAATCACCAATATTGGTTCAAGTGGTCCTCAGGTCATTAGGAACATCCTATAATTTTATTAAGGATATAAACCTTACCTTGGTCATGTTGTTGAATTTTCATTGAAAATCCCTATTTTCCATTAAAATAAATATGTAAATTAAATTAAAAACAGAAAAATCTCATTTTCTCCTCTAATCTCTTAATTGACATGTGAGTGAAGTAACATAAAAAAATTTCAAGCTCATTTGAGCTCAATTTGATAAGTTATGAAATAATTAAGCTTAAAGGGCTTATTAATAATTAAGAATTTTAACCCTTAATTAAAACTTTAGGTTTAATCAAAATGGGAGGTAAAATATTTGATCTTAATTCTTTCTTAGATGGTTGAAACTTTGGAAAATAAAAGGGTAGGAACTCATTGATCACATTTAATAAACTAAAAAAATGAAACCTTAATTAATTAAATAACTTTAATTTTCGAAGAATAATTAAAAAAATTTGGATTATTAAAATGGAGATATAATTTAAAGAGACTATAACCACTTAAACTAAAATCCCCAAATGAATCACTTTAATTATATTTAACTCTTAATTAAACTTAAGATGATAATTGAAATTAATAAATTAATAATAAAGAAAAGTTAACCCTTAATTAAATTAAAACTTAAAACATTAAATAACTTGATAATTAAATTAAAATAAATTTAAAACATTAAAAAAATTATTAATTTCAAAAATCACTTGAAAGTAAATTTAAAACAAACTTGAAACATCAAAAATCATATTCAAAAATAATTCTTAATTTAAAAAAATTAAACCAATTAAAAGTTAATCTATAATATTGCAATTAAATTAAAATTAAATCATTAAAGTCTAAATTAAAAAATTTAAGCTCCTCTTTCAATTCAAATTGTTTAAAAAACTTAAGAATAAAACAACTTGAACACTATTCCAAACTTAAATTTATTAAAATTTTATAACTAAATTAAATCACCTTAAAACAATAATTCTAATTTTAAGTCGTTGAAATTCTTAATTAATTGATTTGCCCATAAAGACTTTTTTCATTATAACTCTTAAATGGAGCATCAAGTGAGGTGTCACTTCATTCATAGGATAATCAAATGTCCTAAGTTCACTGAGCAAGAGTTAAAACTTAACAAAAAAATTTCTGGATGATTGATTCATCTCTACAATAAAAATTCATTTAGGCTCGAAATAATCTCAGAAGTATTGAAAAGATGTTTAGAACCCATTCTAAGCACTTCCTCAATACAATGAGGTGTTTTAAGAAGAATAATTGAACTTAATTGTTCTTTGTTGAAGAAAATCATCCACAAAATATAAAGAACCTAGACGTCATAAGAACTGACTAGCAGTAGGATTAGGATCTTGGTAGACAACCAAAACCTTCCCTTAGTCTTACTTAGGTATTTTTCTTGCAAAATTGTATAAATGCCTTAACGTGTGCTTTAAGTGTAGCTTGGAATGATGGGAAGACCCTCCAGGTACGCTTTTATTTTATTATAATTTACTTACATGTACTGCACTTTACTTTTCTTGCATGTTAAACAAGATTGTTGCATGAAAACTGAAACCTTTAGGATAGCCACAAAACTGAAATCCAAAACTAAATTAAAAGTCACACAAGATAAAATTCACTACCACAACATCTAAAGTATAAAACAACTAAAAATTTAATCACAAACAAAACAACAAAACCACAACTTTAACTAAATTAAAATGTCTCGTTGAATGATCAGGAATACCTCGGATGATGTAACCCACGTGTTGCTAACGGGATTTCCCACGGTCTAAATGAAAGTGTGGAACTCATTCTGTTGAGTTTAGCAAATTCATCTGGACTAAGTGAATTCGATGAAAATTATGGTGCCGGGATGACGGAACCGTGGGATCTTAACCAGTGTTGTTATAATCAACTTTAAGATTCCCCTAATAAAACATTGAAGACATTTCTAAACTAAAACACTTTTCTCATCTCCTGATTTTCACCTTCTAAAACTAAACCTCTGCAACAACAAGGAGTTTGGAGCATAGTGGGCAGCACAGCCATCGTCGTCAGCAGAACTGGAATCTACATCAGCAAAACTTTTTGTAGAATTAATTAACCAAGCCATAGGATTTCGAGGTAGTTTGCTTAGTGCAACATAAATCCTCAACTTTTCGGTAGGCATTTGCATAATCATATTATGTAAATTAAGCCCTAACCGGTCTTAGGATTCCGAGGTAGTTGTTTGGTACGATATAAACCCTCACATCTTCGAGGCTATTTGTGTGATGATATCATACAAATATAGGTCTTAATTAATTAAAATTGGTAGGATTACAACATTAAATAAACTCTTAAATTGAAGCCAAACAATAGGATAGTTTGGGAAGTTGCCAGGATTCTTCTTGGATCCTCAGCTTCTCCTACTTCTCTTCCTTTGGATTCCTAAAAATAATTGTTCCAAATTTGAGCTAATCCCTTTTGAAATTCCAAAATTCAATCCTTTGAAAACATTAAACTTTGAAAATCTTGAGAGCAAAACCACGGATCATTATCAAGAGTTTTCTTGAGTGTCTTCAGACATTTAAGATGTAATTAACTATAGGGGCTTGCCCTTATAGGGAGTTTTAAGAACCCAGGTAATATAAACCCTGCTTAATTCCTTTATATTAAGCAGAAAAATTTGTCGGCTTATAAAATTGGTTCGCAGACTAAATGGATGTAACAAATCTTCTAGTTTATTTAATCGAGCCCCATCGTCCAGTAGTGTGTTTATCCTTCGAGATAGATACACGGTTTGTGATGTAGTGCTTGTTTATATAAACTATTTGGGATGTGTGATCAGTTTGATTTCAAATCCTAAAATTTTTAAACTTAAAATTTTTTTTCAAAATCAAATTCTACTTTCAAGTTATATATAATTATAAATTAAACACACAACCTAAAAATACACCGATAGTGGTATAGAGGTCGATCCTGCTAAAATTAGAGTGATTGAGAGATTGTCGCCACCCACTACACTTAGGGAG
This sequence comes from Papilionanthe hookeriana x Papilionanthe teres, assembly GCA_022702705.1. Lineage (NCBI taxonomy): Eukaryota > Viridiplantae > Streptophyta > Magnoliopsida > Asparagales > Orchidaceae > Papilionanthe > Papilionanthe hookeriana x Papilionanthe teres. Next base: position 21,931,254 of record CM040426.1, read on the forward strand.
GTGAGAAGTTTCTTAGGACACGCTGGATTTTACAAGCAATATATTAAAGATTTCTCTAAAATTACTAAACCTTGGTGCCAACTTTTAGAAAATGATAGAAAGTTTGATTTTAATGATGAATGCTTGAAAGCTTTTAAATTATTAAAAGAAAAGTTAATCACTGCACCAATAATTGTTTCACCTGATTGGGAGAAACCATTTGAACTGATGTGTGATGCTAGTGATTATGCAATAGGAGTAGCGTTGGGGCAAAGGTATGATAAAGTTTTCAAAGTTATTTACTATGCTAGTAAACTCTTAATGAGGCTCAAACTAATTATGCCACAACTGAAAGAGAATTGTTATCTATAGTATTTGCTTTTGAAAAATTTAGAACTTATTTAATTGGAACTAAAAGTATTGTGCATACAGACCATTCAGCTATCAAATATTTAATGCAAAAGAAGGAAGCAAAACCTAGACTCATTAGATGGATACTTCTTCTACAAGAATTTGATTTTATGATAGTTGATAGAAAGGGAACTGATAACCAAATAGTTGATCATTTGTCCAGAATAGAAAATGATAAATTATCTGAATTTGAAAAAGAAGTTAAAGAAACTTTCCCTGATGAAGAACTTTATATTATTATGGAAAGAAATTTGCCTTGGTATGCTGATATTGTGAATTATATTGTAAGTGATATTGTACCATCTGATTTAACAAGGAAACGACACAAGAAGTTTAAATATGATGCAAAATTATATTTTTGGGATAAGCCCTATCAATATAAACAGTGTAAGGATCTGATTATTAGGAAATGTGTGCCACAAGAAGAAACAAATTCGATTATTCAACAATGTCATGATTCTAAATTTGGGGGACATTTTGGTGTTGATAAAACTGCTTTTAAAATTTTACAATCTGGAGTTTATTAGCCAACTCTATTTAGAGATGTTTATAGATATTAAATCACGTGATCAATGTCTGATAGTAGGTAATATTTCTAGAAGAAATGAAATGCCTCTAAATTATAATTTGGAAGTTGAAATTTTTGATGTATGGGGATTAGATTTTATGGGACCATTTACTCCTTCATTTGGATATATATATATATATATATATATATATATATATATATATTGGTCGCTGTTGATTATGTCTCGATATGGATTGAAGCTATTACTTTACCAAGATGTAATGCTCGGAGTGTTTCAAAATTTTTAAAGAAAAATATATTTACAAGATATGGAATGCCGAGAGTGGTCATAACTGATGGTGGATCCCATTTCAGGAATAATGAAATTAAAAGATTGATTGAGAAATATAATATTATTCATAGAATCTCTACTGCTTATCATCCCCAGACTAATGGTTTAGTAGAAATATCTAATTGTGAAATTAAAAGAATCTTGGAGAAAACTATGGATACTCAAAAATTAGATTGGTCTGCTCGATTAGATACTGCTTTATGGGCTTATAGAACTGCTTTTAAAACCCCTATAGGAATGTCTCCTTATAGAGTAGTGTTTGGTAAGACTTGCCATTTACCAGCTGAATTGGAGCATAAAGCATATTGGGCGATAAAAGAGTTAAATTTTGTTTTGAAAAATTCTGGAGAGAAAAGATTTATGCAATTAAATGAATTGGAAGAGATTAGAAATGCATCTTATCACAATGAAAGGATTTATAACAAGAAAAGGAAGTTATGGCATGATCGAAAGATATTGAAAAAGAACTTGGAAATTGGACAAAAAGTTTTATTATACAACACAAAATTGAAGTTATTTCCTGGAAAGCTCAAGTTTAAATGGTCAGGACCTTTTACAGTTGTAAAAGTTCATTCTTTTGGAGCTGTAGATATTAAAGATCCTATTACTGGAAAGATTTTCAAGGTTAATGGGCATCGATTAAAGCCTTACATTGATGGGTTTCAATCTGATTTTAAAAAGGTTTTAATGCTGAGTCATCTCGATTAACTAAATGGTTTGTCGGGCTGACGACGTTAAACCAAGGGCTTTATGGGAGACAACCCATATGTATCTTTGTGGTGTGTTTGCTTATTTGTTGTATTTGTGCTTTTATATAGTTGTTTCCTAATCCCAATTACTCCTAAATACTTAAAAAAATTGATAAATGATGGATCAAATCGAAATATTGGAACATCTTGGATCAAATGAAGTTCGGTGTAGTTTTTTACCACTGGCACCGCCGGCGCCAGAATGGGCGCCACCAACGCCCTATCGTTTATACCCAACTGAACTTAACTTTTTGAGCGCTGCCGGTGCCCAAAAACTGTCTGACGGATTTTAAGTTTCAAACTCCCCAAAACTCCCCAAACTCCATTTTTGGCTTCTAAACTTCAGAAAAACGAAAACCACCAATACTCATTCAGTTCCTATGGATTCTTATGCCATTGAAACCTCTCGATCTCGCATTTGCAATAGGAGGAAGTTCATCAGTTTTGAAGCCCAACGTTTGTTCAACAAAGTGATGGTGAAAAGTAGAATTATCAAGGAATGGGGCTACATTAATCGAGGTATGGAAAATCCTTCAACTAGAACTGAAGAAATTATTAAGGAGAGATGTTGGGAAGTCCTTTGTTTCACTACCTCCGCTATTATTGTTCCCGTCGTGAAAGAATTCTATGAGAATCTTCACTGGATCAACCAATGGTTTGTGTTCATGCGTGGTAGATTCGTGCAATTCACTCCTACACGAATCAACGTTCTCTTCAAGATTGAAAATGTTCCTATTTTCCACTATTCAAATTTTAATGTCACCCGAGATAATATGAATGACGTGTATCGGTATCTGACGGATGAGAGTGAGGAATGGGAAATCAGGGAGAATGGATATATAAGTTTCTTATCTGCATCTCTCAATCCAGCATCGAAGCAGTGACACTACTTCATTTCGACAAAATTGGTTCCTGCATTAAAGATATGTAAGGTTAACAAGGAAAGTGCCATTTTGAATTTCTGCATTCAAACTTGAAGGCCGGTTGACATTGGCAATCTTATTGTGAAATCAGTACTTGGATTAATTGTGCATGGATCGAAATATACGCTTGGACACCCGTCCACCATATTCCTGTTATGTAGTCAGTCACAGGTACCATATGAAAGTTGGGACAAAGTTATTCTTACATGGAGACCTATTGATCCAACCAATCTATATGACACCAGACAGTTGGAGAAGAGGATGATATGAATCTACTTACTGATCATCCAACGGAGACTTCTCAGCCAATTCAACCCTACTTTCTTGAAGGTTCCAGAATTATATTGCAGAGGATCAAGCGATTGGAGAATGAGTTATGAAATATTATGAATGCGATCAACAATATTTCTGATTTGTTCGATCATCTAGATTGGAGAATCAAAGAGCAAATTGATCATACTGGTCGTGGAAACGGGCTTGGTCAATTTGATGAAGAAAAACATGATGATTACTGAAGAATCATCTGACGAATTTCCATTTTGTCCATTCTATAACTTGTTTGTGCATCATCAATCGATTGGAGATATTCGAGGAGAGGAGAGTCCTAATACTGATCAGGAGTAATTTGGATGGATTCTACTATTATGTTGTGTGTTTGATTTGCTATGCTTAGTTATGATTGGTTTGAGTAGTACTTGCTTTGCAATTTCAACTTGGATTGGGATGTGTTTACTTTTATTGTGTGCTTAGATATTAGTGCTTGCCTATCGTAGAGTACTTGCTGTACTAAATAACTAAGAATAGTTGGTTTAAATGAACTTATTTAGTGTGTTCGATGTAACTTGGATTTTATATATATGAGATTGTTGTGTATTGTTTGTCTATTGAAATGTGTTAATTATTGCTTATGAGATGATGTAAAAGCCTATTGAAGTGATAAACATCATTATGGATGTCGAAACGATCGAAATTATGAAAAAACTTTTGGACCCAGAAAAAATTTTAGACTGGCACCGCCGGTGCCCAAATCAAGAGAGTTTGGCTAATTTTTGTAAATAGAGCACCGCCGGCGCCCGAACCCAGAAATTGGCTTTAAACCCTCGATTTCGCAATTTTTGCCCTGAGACCCACAAATTTTTCCATTTCCTTCATCTTCTACTTCCATTTTTGCGACTTTGAAGGTCTAGGGTTTGCTAGATCTTGGATTCAAGGAGATTTCAAGGCTATTCGACACTGGATTTGCACTTCTCTTGGTAAGAGCTTCACTTTAAGTTAAAATTTTTGGATTTTCACCATGGAAATTTCTCACATTGCTTATGGTGGAATTTTTGGAGATTTAAAGAAATGTTGAGATTTCCATGATGAAATTTGCTCTTACTTGTTTAGAATAGTGTTTGGAGTTGATACATTGTGAATTTTAAATTTATTGGAATATTTTTTCAAATTTTAGAAATTCACATGGCTCCAAAAGGAAAGAGGAAATTGGATTTTGATGAGGAGAGATTCGTTAACATCAAAGCCGAATTTCGCTATAACTCTATTCTTCACAACAAGAAGTGTATTCAGGATCGAGCTTTTGATAGTCCCGGTGGAAACGTAGAACAGTTGATTACTGAGCGAAACTGGGAAAGATTTTGTTATTTCACAGTGAATGCTGTTATGGGAGTTGTTTGAGAATTCTATATGAATTTACCCTGGACTGAGACTAAGTATGTTCTTGTTAGAGGAAAGATGGTTGAGTTTATTCCTCAACGCATCAATGCTTTTTATCAGACCCGGGAACCGTTCGTATGTGAATACGAAAAATTTGATGCTGGAAGGGAGAATATGAGAGAAGTTATTGCTTTTCTGACTGACGGGCGAGGAGAGTGGAAAGTAAGTCAAAAACAGTTGATAAATTTCCCCGCCTCCACATTGAATGTTGCTTCAAAGGTATGGCATTATTTCATTTCTGCAAGGTTATTACCATCTTATCACCATAGTGAAGTTACTAGAGATAGAGCGATTCTGAACTACTACATACAGAAAATGAAAAAGATTGATATTGGATCCATTATTTATAAGAATATTCAGACGATTGCTAGAGGTGAAACGACTGGAGGATTAGGACATCCTGCTTTAGTTCATGCCCTCTGTGTTCAGTCTGGAGTTGAGTTCAGTAGTTCTGAGGAAGTGGCTTTACCATTGTGATCTATCACAAAGAATATTATTCATACTTATGAGTCTCATGTAGGAGCCAGAGCTGAGCGTAGGAGTACTGATATTCCTACTACAAGTTATGATGTTCCATCTAGTTTTGAGCCGCCTACTTTATCTGATATCATGGAGCAGCTGCGACTACAGAGTGCTGGTATGGATAGACTCTATGGTCAGATGGATGTATTTGAGGTGAGGAGTGATGTAAATGAAGATTATCTGCAGAGGAGAGTTGAGTTTTATCTGTCTTATTATGATGCTCAGGTTAAATTTATGAGGGGGGAGTCCGATGTAATATTTCCTACTTGCCCCAGCTATACACCATATTGACCTGACCCTACTGATGACCCTGCTACTGATCACGGTGATGGAGACTGGTAGATAGTTTGTTTGTTTGTTATTTTTGTTGATCTTGTTGTGATGTGTACCCCTGTTATGTTGTACTGATGTGATGTAGTAGACATTTACTTTTCATGTGATGTGTACCCCTGTTGTGTTGTACTGTGTCATGTGTTATTTACTTTCCATGTTGAACAGTTGTATTGTACTAAAACATTAAAAACTATTAGTTTTACTTATAGTAGTATTATTGTTTGTTTCTTGTTGTAGTGTTCTGTTAGATGTTTAGATGTTTACTATAAATTTCCCTTTACCCATGCAAATATTTAAAAATTGTTATATAACTGCTACTAATTGCTTCATTCCTGCTAGTTATAAATGTTGATTAATACCAGATAACTATTGAAGATTTCAAGATCCCAGCACAGAAATGTTAGTTTTCTTTTACTCTCAACTGTTTCAAATTCTTTGAAAAATTTATGTTTGGGGGAGGGTAAAGAAATACTAAAATTTTATTTGTTCTCAACTGTTATATTTTCAAAAAGTTATTAGCATAACTTCAGGTAGTTGAACCTCATTGTAAGATAACTAAACTTTTTATTTCAGTTGAATATTATGGAAGGATGAGATGAAAATTTTTGGTAATAAAAGTTGATTTTATAGAAGTAAGATATTTGGTATGAAAGGATTTGATGACAGTTAACTATTTAAAGTAAAGAAAACTGTATTTTTGAAATACTAAGGGACTTAAAGTGTTGTGTGTTAGGAAGAGATTGTAACTTTATGAAAAATAATAAATCTTGTACCTAACTATAAAGTAAGGAGGTGACTTAAGTTTGAACTTTAAAAAGAGGAGAGTGAAGTTCAAAATCATTAAAGGCCATCTAAATATAGTAATCCTCAGAAAAAAAAAGAAGAAAAGAAGAATTGGAAAACAATCCCAAAAAGAAAAAGAAAAAGAAAAGAAAAAAAAAGAAAAGAGAAAAATATTTATGAGGAGAAGCTTGAGGAGATGCCTAATCATAAATTGGCTTCACTTGAATCACCATAAAGAGAAAACTTGATTTCACTTCTGAATTTATATTTAAAGTACTAGCCTACATTCTAGTAAAGTTTGCATCAACTCCTTTCTCACATAATCTTTTAAGGCACTCTTAATGTGACAAATCATGGTTCATCTTGAAGTAAATAGAAGACTAGAACTCTTAGACTTGATTACGGAATATTCTTATGCCTGTAATTTTGACTTAAGTTACTAAACTTTTTTTCTGAAAATCTAACCACTATACTCATCTGAATGAAAATTTTACTGTCTTACAATTGAAAAGTACATTGCCTAGAGTTATATTTTATGTAGTAAAAGGATTACTTGAGGACAAATAACAAATTATGTTTGGGGGATTTTGATGCACCAAAAGATATATGGTTTATGCTATCTAATTTTACTAATTTTTGGTGATATTGGACTTCAAAGAAAGGCACTTTTCATGATTTGTTGCAGGAATGATGATTTTAGGTGATTGGAGTGAAAAGAATAAAAAAGGAACGAATTCGGAGCGAAAAGGAGCAAAAAGAAGCACAATGGTAGAAATGGTATTCTGGCGCCGCCGGCGCCCAAATCCAGAGAGCTCAGAAAATATTATTGACAATAGAGCGCCGTCGGTGCCCTATCTGGCGCCGCCGGTGCCCAAAGTCGGTGGAATTCAAATTTTTAGAGTTTTGACAAAGATTTGAGGGATGCCTATGGAAACTCATGGAATTTTATCCCTAACTCTTAAATAACTGAATTTGGACGAGGAAATAAAAGAGAAGGTAGTTCTAGAGAGTTTTAGAGGGTGCTCTCTTGCATTCCATTACTTTCTCTTAGTTTTTAGTGTTAGGGTTTAGTGTAAAAGAGAGGGATTTTTCTCTAAGGAGTGAAGGAGAAGAGTAAAGTGAGAGATTTCTTCTTCCTTTCCATTCTAAAGAGAGAATCAAGTGTTGTAAAGATGAGAAGAGGATTCAAAGGAACTTCAAGGAGTTTGCATTGGGGAAGAGAAAGAGATAACTTGTATTACCTTTTGTAGTTTGTATGAATTTTCTTTTATATATAAAATCCATGTTGTATTGTAACTTCTCCATGAATTCTGAGTAGTCTTCTTTGTCTTTCTTCTTGTTTAGAGATTTGATGATGGTTTGAAGTGGATTTGATGTGCTTTTATTGTGATGAAAAAATTGTGATGGTTTTTCATTTAGATTTTAATTTACTTTCGATCTGGCCAATTAAAACGTTAAAATATGTTGTTGAACATTAAGTTTGAAAGGATTTAACGTCCTACAACAATAATGAAAGATCCATTCAATTTCCATGGATGAATTGCGTAGTTCATGGGAATTGCATGCAAATAAATAGGGAAATGTGTTCTGAAGAACTTCAATTGGAGATTTCAGGGTGACAGGCTGAAATGCCCAGATTGGCTCTAAGATTAGTAACTAATATCAAAGGTTAGCCTTCGGGTGAAGGGTGAGTGGGAGCTCCGAAGTGAGAGCCGGTATCCTCCCAGCCTAGCTCTAGAATTAGTAACTAAACTTAGAATGTGTCAATGTTCTTTTCTTATTTAGAGGAGGGGGTACTCTTCTAAAGATAAAGAATCATTTATGCTCTAATTTGGCACAATAAATTAGATAGTTAATCCATATAAATCCACACATCATATTCTCATTGCAAGAAGAAAGATACTTTTCTCATATATCAAAAATCTTTCAATTACTTAGTTTATTGTGTATGTTAGTTAATTCTTTTTTCAAAGTTATTAGAAGTAATTGTAGTTTAGTTGGTTGTTACTGTTTTCTGCATAGTAGTAGTAGTGTTAGAAGAAAGATCTAGTGCTTCATTATAACTTGTAAAAACTTTTACTTTGCTTCAACTTAAAACCTCCATGTGGGATCGATAACCAGGACTCCACTAGAGCCCTGTATTACTTGATATGATACGTATACTTGTGTTGAATGCTTGGATTTTACAAAATCAATATAAATATATAAATTTGAAGTTAACAAAATCTTGCATTTAAAAATATACAAGTAAAGTTCTGTTGCATCAAGTTTTTGGCGTCGTTGCTGGGGAATTATATCTCGTATTATTGGTGCTGAATTCGTGTATTCAAACCAATCTCATCAGTCTCCTCTGACCTTGGAAAAATTAGTGAAGATCCCCCATGACAGAGGCTACAACATGGTAAAATTGCAGGATATGGTGAAATGTCCTAATGCATGGAGAATTAAAATACTACAGATGGTATTTAATTAATTAAAAATCATATGTGCATCAAATAAATTTATCATGTGTTTGTTTGTGTGTTACAACTTTATATAGAACTTGAAGAGCATTTTTATATTTACAAGCTAATACTTGCTATGCTAGTTAAACTTTTATTTAGTCAAATTGATTCTAGCATGCCTAGTTTAGATTCACTTTCTGCTACATGATTTCTATCCTGATTAATATTTGTAGATGTATTTGACAGACATTTGTGGTAGATAGATTTTCTGAATAATTTTTCTTCCTTCTTATATTTTACATTAATAAAATAAAAATACCCTCTTCCAGGCCATCTATAACTTAGTGGAGAATTGTTTTTAAGCCATTTACATTTATATATAATCTAAAATTATTTTTATTTGATATTTAATCCTTAATTACCATTAAGTTATTTTTATTGACTTAAATCAAATATCTATTTTTTCTAGGGTCCTCTGGTCATAGGGAACCTACCATTATTTTTCTAGATTTTTCTAATCAACATGCTAATTATTCGAATTAATTTATTAAAAAAGATGAAAAAATGGAAAATATAGATCTCTCCATAGAGATATCCTCTAACCTAGGAAAAATTAGTGAAGATCCCCCATGACAGAGGCTACAACATGCTAAAATTGACAGCCATGGTGAAGTGTCCTAAAGCATGGAGAATTAAAATACAACAGAGAGTATTTTATTAATTAAAAATCATACATGTATTAAATAACTTCAAACAATTTCAAGATTATTCTCCTCTCTTTACTGAGCAAGAGATTATTTTTATTTTATTTTTATAATTTGTATACACCAAGTTATGGATTTTTAAAGTTCAGGTGATATAAATAAATCAAAATAATCCATAATTTCCTACTTAATCAGCTCAGCACCGCGTCAACCTACAGGAAATCGAAGTCCCATGCGGTGCGCTCCCATTAAACGCCGCCAGCTCACTAGGATGCCACGCGGTCCGTTGTTCCATTCCATCTCTTCATCCGGTGCGATCAGAGCCATCCAACAAAAACACGCGTGATCCAACAGCTGCCCGTCTTCGTCCCTGTTTGGTGTGCTCCGTGACCGTCCACACTAAAACCCTAATTTCTCAAGTTAGACTCAACCAAATCACTTCGGGTTTGATCCTATGGACTCGTCTAAGCATGGAGAACATATTCATATGGCTAAGAATGGTTTAAATTAACTGTAATTACATAGAGAATTCAGAGAAGCTCCGGAGGAAGGAGAGGTCAATACCTTGGCTCTGATACGTGAAGCTTCGATCAGAGATGCTATACACCTTCGTTGGAGTCCTAGGAGCTCAGAAATGAAGCCTCTTTCCCTGGTGAATTGCCTAGGTATGAAAGTGAGCAGACCCGATTTGGAGCTTTGATGGAAGTCCCGGTTAGAGTGGCCTGGTGATAGGGCTTTCATTGGAGAACTTCTTATCTTCTTGTGGGGATGGTGTGGGTGAGTTAAATTTGACTTTGGTCGAGTTCTAGGAGATGTCCTATTTTAGGCTCAATTTTAAGCACATAAATGTAGCTCAGACAGAGGATTTAGGGGCTGGAAAATGGTGGGGATTGGCTTCTCTGTGTTGTAGGAAGTATTTGGAGTGATTTGGGCAGAGTTTTGTTAATGTCTGGTTTAGCCAACCTTTTGGCCATGAAGAGTGGTGGCTAATGCGGCGGACTTTATATTACAAGAACTTATGAACTCAAATTTATATATTTATAATGATTCTGTAAAGTCCAAACATTCAACTCAAGTATACGTATCGTACCAAGTAATACAGGGCTCTAATGGAGTCTTGGATATCGATCCCACAGGGAAGCAAGGTAAATCACACTATTGATAATATTTAAATCACACTATTGATAATGTAATAATGAATTCTAATATTTAAATTATGATTAAATTTTAATGTTTACTTCTACTACCAAGATGTATAAAACAATAACAATTAAACAGATTATAATTACTTCTATATCTTTAAAACAGAATTAACTAACAGACACACACTAAGCTATATATATTTGAAAGGTTTTAATTTATAAGAAAAGTATCTTTCCTCTTGCAATGAGAATATGATGTGTGGATGATATGGAATGATTATCTAATGGTATTGTACCAAATAGGAGCATAATTGATTCTTTACCCTTAAAAGGTCACCTTCGCTTCTAAGCAAAAAAAGAACATTAACATATCCTAAGTTTAGCTACTAAATCTAAGGCTAGGCTGGGAGGATACCGGCTGCCACTACGGAGCTCCCACTTACCCTTTACTTAAAGGCTAACCTTTGAGTTTAGTTACTAATCTTAGGACAAAATTGGGGATCTCAGCCTCTCACCCTGAAACCTCCAACTTGACGTCCATCAAAACACATTTACCTATTTATTTGCACTCAATTCCCATGAACTACACAATTCATCCACGAAAATTGAATGGGTTTTTCATTGTTGTTGTAAGACGTTAATTCCTTTCAGAGTTAATTTTCCATAACATATTTTAACAATCCAACTGGCCAAATCGAAATGTAAATTAAGTTCTAAATGGAAAACCATCACAATTTCTTTAATACATTAAAAACACTTCAAATCCACATCAACACATCATCACATCTCTATGCAAGAAGAAAGATAAAGGAGACTACTCAGAATTCATAGAGAATACCAATAAAACATATATTTTATATATAAATAAAAAGTCATACTAACCACAAAAAATACAACTTATCTCTTTCTCTTCCCCAATGCAATTCCCTTGAAGTTCCTTTGAATCCTTTTCTATCTTCTTTGCAACACTTAATTCTCTCTTTAGAATGGAAAGAAAGAAGCAATCTCTCACTTTACTCCTTCTCCTTCACTCCTTAGCGTAGAATCCCTCTCAAATTATCACTTATACACTCTTCTCTCCTAAGCCCTAACACTCAAAACTCACTAGACTCTCTACAATACACAAGACACACACTAAACTTCATCCAAAAATAGTTACTTATAAGTTAGGAATGAAATCCCAAGAGTTTCCATAGGCATCCCTTCAAAGAGTCGTCAAAACTCTTCACATTTGAAGTCCACCGACATTGGGCACAGACGGCGCTCTATCATCGAATTAATTCTGAGCTCTCTCGAAAATGGCACGACGGTGCCAGAGCCTGTTTTCCTCTTTTTTTCCTTTTTGCTCTAAATTCATTCCATTCGCTTCTTTTCGCTCCAATTACCTAAAATCATCATACCTGCAACAAATCATGAAAATTACCTTTCTTTAAATTGCAATATTACTAAAAATGAGTAAAATTAGATAGAAAAAACAGCATATATTTTTGGTGCATCAAAATCCCCCAAGCTTTAACTATTGCTTGTCATTAAGTAATCATTTTACTACATAAAAATATAACTTTAGGCAATGGACTATTCATTTGTATGATACTATAGTTTTTCATTCAAAAGAATATATTGGTTAGATTTATTTAAAAAAATTTAGTAACTCGGGTCAACACAACAGGTATAAGAATATTCAGTAATCAAGTCTAAGAGTTATAGTCTTCTATTAATTTCAAGATAAACAATAATTTATCACATTAAAAGTACCTTGAAAGATTATGTGAAAAAGGAGTTCATGCAAACTTCATCAAAATGTACGCCAATACTTAAAATATAAATTCGGAAATGAAATCAAGTTCTCCCTTCAGGGTGACTTAAGTGAAGCCAATTTTTTATTAGACATCTCTTCAAGCTTTTCCTCATAAACATTTTTCTTTTCTATTTTTTTTTAATGAGGATTACTATATCTGGATAGCCTGTAATGATTTTGAACTTCACTCTCCTCTTTCTAAAGTTCAAAACATGAAATACCTCCTTACTTTATAATTAGGTATGAGCTTTATTATTCATCATAAAGTCATAATCTCTTCTAAACACATGTTGCACCAAAAATATATACGGCTTTTGCTATATAATTTTACCCATTTTTGGTGATATTGCACTTTAAAGAAAGGTATTTTTCATGATTTGTTGTAGGTATGATGATTTCAGGTGATTGGAGTGAAAAGAAGTGAAAAGGAACGAATTTGGAAAAACAAGGAGCAAAAAAAGAGCAAAAAAATGGAAAAGGTGTTCTGGCGCCGCCGGAGCCCAAATCCAGAGACTTCAGAAATAATGGCACGATTGAGCGCCTCCGGCGCCCGACGTCAGTAGAATTCAAATTGAAGAGTTTTGGTGACTTTTTGAAGGGATTCCTATGGAAACTCTTGGGATTTTGTCACTATCTTATAAGTAACTATTTTTAGACAAAAATGGTGCGCTTCTTAAGTGTTTCTAGTGTAGTTTTAGTGAGTTTTAAGTGTTAGGGTTTAGGAGAAGTGAGTGTAGAGTGAGGATTTGAGAGGAATTATTCTCTAAGGAGTGAAGAAGAAGGTGTAAAGTGAGAGATTGCTTTTTCCTTTCCATTCTAAAGAGAGAATGAAGTGTGTAAAAAAGAGAGAAGAGGATTCAAAGGAACTTCAAGGGAATTACATTGGGGAAGAGAAATAGATAAGTTGTATATTCTTTTGTGGTTTGTATGACGTTTCTTCTATATATAAAATCCATATTTTATTGTATCTTCTCCATGATTTCTGAGTAGTCTCCCTTATCTTTCTTCTTGCATAGCGATGTGATGATAGATTGATGTGGATTTGATGTGCTTTTAATGTAATGAAGAAATTGTAATGGTTTTTCATTTCGAACTTAATTTACTTATCGATTTGGCCAATTGAAATGTTAAAATATGTTGTTGAGCATTAAGTTTAAAAGGATTTAATGTCCTACAACAATAATGAAAGATCCATTCAAATTCTATGGATGAATTGCGTAGTTCATGGGAATTGAGTGCAAATGAATAGGGAAATATGTTTTGATGGACTTCAATGTGGAGATTTCAGGGTGATGATCGAAATCCCCAAATTGGTTCTAAGATTAGTAACTAATATCAAAGGTTAGCCTTCAGGTGAAGGGTGAGTGGGAGCTCTGAACTGAGAGCCGGTATCCTCCCATTCTAGCCTTAGATTTAGTGACTAAACTTAGGATATGTCAATGTTCTTTTCTTGCTTAGAAGAGGGGGTACTCTTTTAAAAATAAAGAAACATCTATGCTCCTATTGGCACAATAACATAGATAATTGTTACATATCAATCCACACATCATATTCTCATTACAAGAGGAAAGATACTTTTCTCATATATCAAAAACCTTTCGAATACTTAGTTTAGTGTGTCTGTTAGTTAATTCTGTTTTTAAAGTTGTTAGAAGTAATTATAGTTTAGTTAATTGTTACTGTTTTCTGCATAGTGTTAGTAGTAGTATGTGTTAAACCTTAAGTGCTATTTTAATATCGAATTTTAGTGCTATATTATTTATATTGTGAACACTTTCTTATACTTCGAACTTCCATGTGGGATCGATAACCAGGACTCCATTAGAGCCCTCTATTACTTGATACGATATGTATACTTACGTTGAATGCTTGTACTTAACAAATTCATTATAAATATATAAATTTGAGTTCATAAATTCTTATAAAAAATAAGTCTTGTGCATCAACACACAATAATTTAAGTCTCTTAACATTTCAAAAATACAGTTTTCTTTACTTTAAATAGTTGAATATAATCAAATCCTTTCATACCAAATATCTTACCTCTATAAAATTAACTTTTATTACTAAAAACGTTCATCCTATCTTTCCATAATATTCAATTAAAATAAAAAGTTTTAGTTACTTACAGTGAGGTTCAACTGTCAGAAGTTATGCTAATAATTTTTTTGAAAATATAATAATTGAGATTAAATAAAAGTTAATATATTTCTACCCTCCACCAAACTTAAAATTTTAATAAATTTGAAACAGTAGAGAATAAAAGAAACTAACCATTCTGTGCTGGGATTTTGAAATCTTCATCAGTTATCTGGTATTAGTCAAAATTTACAACTAGCAGGCATGAAACAGTTAGTAGCAGTGATCTAAATATTTTAAACATTTGCATGGGTAAAGAGAAATTAACTTAGACATCTATACGTCCAACAAAACACCCCAATTCTAAACAACTATCAAATTAATACACAGTTTAATCAGTAATTTCAACAGTACAGTACATCAACAAGTTTACACATCATATGAAAGCAAATAACTAATACATCACAACAATACAACACACCACACAACAAGAAAAACAAAAAAAAAAACAAGCTACCAATCTTCATCCCCATGTTCGTCAGCAGGGTCAGCAGGGTCAGCAGGATCAGCAGGACCAGGTCTATAAGGTGTAGAGTTGGGGCAGGTAGGAAATATCACATCAGTCTCCCCCCTCATGAATCTGGCTTGTGCATCATAATAGGCAATATCGAACTCCACTCTTCTTTTCATATAATCTTCTTTCACATCACTTCTGGCCTCATACACATCCATCGTACCATGGAGTCTATTCACACTAGCACTTTGTAATCTCAACTGCTCCATAATATCAGATAATGTTGAGGGCTCAGATGTGGATGGAACATCATGACTAGTAGTAGGAATATTAGTACTTCTACTCTCAACTCAGGCTCCTACATGAGACTCATAAGTACGCATAATAGTCTTTGTAATTGGTCTCAGCAGAATAGCTATCTCTTCAGAACTGTTGAACTCTACTCCAGATTGAACACACAAGGTATGAACTAGGGCAGGATGTCGTAATCCTCTAGTGGTCTCGCCTCTAGCAATAGTCTGAATGTTCTTAAAGATAATAATCCCAATATCAATCTTCTTCATCCTTTGAATACAATAGTTCAGAATTGCTCTATCCTTTGTAACTTCACTGCGGTGATAAGAAGGTAACAGTCTTGCTGAGATGAAATAGTGCCAAGCTTTTAATGCAACATTTAACTTGGAAGCATGGAAATTAAGCATCTATTTTTTACTTAGTTTCCGTTCCCCTCTTCCATCCGTTAGAAAAGAAATCACTTCCCACATATTTGCCTCGCGAGTATCGAAGTTTTCATATTCATAAACAAATGGTTCCCAAATCTGATAAAAAGCATTAATTCGTTGAGGAGTAAATTCAACCATTTTTCCTCAAACTAACACATACTTAGTTTCGATCCAGGGAACATTTAAATAGAACTCTCTAACAACTCCCATAATAGCATTTACAGTAAAATAACAAAATCGTTCCCAATTCTGTTCAACAATTAACTATTCTATAGATCCTCCAGTATTATCAGAAGCCCGATTCTGAATACACTTCTTATTGTAAATGTAAGAGTTAAAGCGAAATTGTGCTTTAACATTAAAAAACTTTTTTTCATCAAAATCCAATTTTCTCTTCCCTTTACTCATCTTTGGAGCCATGTGAATTTCTAAAAATTGCAATAAAACTCCAATAAATCCCAAATCCACAATGTATCAAACTCCTAATACTATTCTAAATAAGTAAGAGCAAATTTCATCATAGGAAATCTCAAAATTTTTCAAAAATCCAAAAATTCCAATCTAAGCAATGTGAGAGATTTCCATGGTGAAATTAAAAAATTTTTAACTTAAAGTGAAGCTCTTACCAAGAGAAGTGTAGATCTAGTCTCAAAAAGCTTTGAAATCACTTCAAATCCAAAATCTAGGAAGCCCCAGGTCTTCAAAATCGCAAAAATGGAGGAGGAAAATGAAAGCAATGGAAAAAACTAATGGTCCCAGGGTAAAAATAGTGAAATATAAGGTTTTCGGCCTTTTACTGTATTCGGGCACCGGTGACGCTCTATTTAATTAGATTGCCAAAACTCTCTGGATTTGGGCGCCGGCAGCGCATATTCTGGTGCCGGCGGCGCCAGTCTAAAATTTTTTTCTGGGTCCGAAATTTTTTTTGTAATTTCGATCGTCTCGACCTCCACAATGACATTTAATACATCAATAAGCATCTATTTCATCACACAAGCAATAACTAACACATTTCTTAAACAAACAATAAAAAACATACTTCCATATATAAAATCTACGTTACATTATAAATACTAAATATGTTCATCAAATTAACCAACAACTCTTTAGATGTTTAGTGTAGCAAATGTGTTATGATAGGCAAACACTAAAATCTAAGCACACACCATAATATTAAGCGTAGCAAATTCAAATTCAAATTACGAAGCAAAGAAAAATACTAAACACACCAAACAGAATTAAGCCAAGTAAACTACACACACAAACTTGAGCACAATCCAAATATCACTCCACATCGGTCTCAGAACTTTCTTCCTCTCTAATATCACCAATAGATTGTTGATGCATGAACAAGTAGTAGAAAGGATGGAATGGGAATTCATTAGATGAATCTTCAGCAATCACCGCATTCTTCTTCATCAGATTAAATAAATCCATCTCAATCCGACCAGTATGATCAAATTGTTCCTTCATCCTCCAATCTATATGGTCAAAGAAATCAGAAATATTATCGATTGCATTCATAACATTCTGTACCTCCTTCTCCAACTTTTTGATCTTTTGCAGTATTGTTCTGGAACATTCAGGAAAATAGGGCTGAATCGGTTATGAAGTCTGAGCTGGTTGATCAATAAGCAGATTCATATCATCTTCATCGCCTACAGTTTGGTAGTCATAAAGATTAGTTGGATCAATAGGCCTCTAGGAAAGAAGAACATTTTCCCAACTCTCATATGAAACTTTTGATTAACTACATAACACAAATATGGTGGACGGGTGTCCAAGCCCATATTTAGATCCATGAACAATTAATCCCAAAACTGATTTCACAATTATATTACCAATGTTAATCGGTCTCCCAGTTTGAATACAGAAATTCAAAATGGCACTTTCCTTTTTTACCTTGCTAATTTTCAAAGTTGGAAATAACTTTGCCAAAATAAAGTAATGTCATTGCATTGACACCAAACTAAAGATGCAGAAGGGAACTAACATATCCATTTTCTCTAACTTCCCATTCTTCATTCTCATCCATCAAATAACGATACACATCTTTCATATTATCTCTTGTGTCATTGAAATTAACATAGTGGCAAATTGGTACATTCTCAATCATGAAAATATCATTAATTCTCACAGGAGTGAATTGTACGAATCTACCATGCATAAAGACGAATCCTTGGTTGATCTCGTGCAGATTTGCATAGAATTAATTCACAACTGGAACGACTACAACAGCGGTAGTGTAGCACAACACTTCCCAACGTCTTTCCGTAATTTTCTCTTCAATCTTTATAGTAGGATTATCCATACCACAATTTAAAAGCCTCTTTCCTTGATAATCCTCCTCTTCCTCATCACTTTATTGAACAATCGCTGCGCCTCAAAACTTATAAATTTCCTTCGGTTGAAAATATGGGATCGAGAGGTTTCTATAGAGTAGGAATCCATGGGATATGAATTGGGAATCGTATTTTTTGTTTTTCTGGAGTTTGAAAGTCTAAAATGGAGTTTAGGGAGTTATAAGGACAAAGATCCCTCTAAAAACTGCCAAAACTCGTATTTTGAGACTAAAAAATTGTCAACAGTTTTTGGGTGCTAACAACGCTCGATGGGGTGTCGGCGGTGCTCAAACCCAAAATTCAATAAATCCTATCTGTAATTGGGTGCCGACGGTGCCCATTCTGGCGCTGGCGGCGTGATCTACCTAAAAAATACCCATTTTTATGCCTTATTTATGATTCAATTCTTAAGGATATTATGCTTTAATGAAAGGTATTTTCATATTTTTGGATATAGATGATTAAAAAAGAGTCCAAGAAAGAAAAAGAAGGAAAAAGGAGCAAAAAGAAGAGAAAATTGAGCCTATGGAGAAAAATTTTGGAATTATTGGCCTTGTGCCTAGGCGTCAGAGTCCGGCGCCTAAGCGCCAGTTCTATACAGACGCTGTTAGGTTTTTTTGATGACTTTGGGCAGTTATTTTGATGGTGTTAATCGGTTATTGGACCTTCTATAAGACTGGATGTTACTCCTAATATATAGGATATGTGATACAATGTATTTGGACATAAGGAAACAGTCTGGTGATCACAAGAAAATATATTAAGAAATTCATACCCATTTTTTATGAAATTGCACTTTAAAGAAATGAATTTTCTTTATTTTATTGCAGGAATGAAGATTTATAAGTGATGAAAGCAAAAAGCATGAAATGGAGCTAATTTGGATAAAAAAAGGAAGAAATTCATGCAAAATGAACTAAGTCGCCGACAGCGAGATCGAACACGCCGACGGCGAGATAATGAGGAGAATTTTTGAAGGATTTGCAACTACCTCGCCGACAGCGAGCCCGAGCCCGCCGATGGCGAGATCGCGCGGTTTGGAGACCTTCTAGAAACCCCGCCGACGGCGAGGTCATTTCTCGCCGACGGCGAGACAGTTCAAAATGCTAGATACATTGAACCTGGACGCTTTTTGAAGAGGTGCTTAAGTACCCTTTGGACTTTTGTCTACCTCTATAAATAGTGGACGAATTTTAGTCTATTGTGTGTCTATTGTGTGTCTATTGTGTGTCTACTGTGTGTCTATTTTAGAGAGACTTAGTGTCTACTTGGTGTCTATTTTAATAGTTTTAGTAAGTGTAATTAGTGAGTTTAGAAGTGTGTTGTACTAGAAGGAAAAGTCAAAGAAACTTCAAGGAGTCTGCTTGGGGAGGAAATCGAGATAAGTATCTTTGTTTATTTTTGTTAACTTTAAATGAAATTCATGTTGTGTTTAATTCCCATGCATTCTGAGTAGTTTTCTTAGTCTTTCTCCTTGTTTATGAAATTATGTGAATTGATGAAATTAAATAGAAGTGCCTAATATATTAAAATAAATTGTGATAATTTTTACTTAAAACTTAATTTACTTTTCAATCAGCTCCATTGAATTGTTAAAATATGTTGAATCATCAACTATAGTAAAGATTACATCCAATTTTCGGGGAAGTCAAAAGCCTTGGAAGGAGGATGCAAATAAATAGGGAAATATTATTTATCGGACGTAGAATTGGACATTTTAGTGTGACGGACTAAAATATTCAATTTGGTCCTATTGTTTGAAGCTGAAGTGTAGATGTTAGTCCTCGAGTGAGGGGAACGTGGAAGCTGCGAAGTGGCGACCGGTATCCTCCCGGACCTAGCCGCAGATTCAGTAATCAAACATAGGACTAGTCAATGTTCTTTGCACCTGGACCAAAGGGTAAAGAATAGGAATGCTCCTATTTTTCACAATACAATAAAAATTCTATTTGAATTCATCATTCACTTAATTTTCTAAAAATTAGGAGAATGATACTTTTTCTGAAATCTTTACATCAACTTTATTTAAAGCATTAGTTTACTTTAGTTCTCTTTAGTTAAGTATTCTAAATTTTCGTATACTATATTAGTAAGTAAATACTTTTAAATTTAGTCATTACAAATCTTTTAAAACTTCCCCGTGGGATCGATAACGGGACTCCACTAGAGCCCCGTATTACTTGATACGATAGGTATACTTGCGTAAAATCCACATTATACATTCCATCATAAAATCAAATATATATATTAAAGGGGGATCAAGTTTTTGGAACCATTGCTATTAACATAATTTGCAAACATAAAAAAGTGGGTCAAGTATTTGGCGCCGTTGCCGGGGAAGGAAAGAAATTATATATTAGAGTAACGGACTATTATAAAAATTATTTTGCAAAATTGTATGTGTAAATTTGGAAACAAAAGTTTAATACCTTACGATTTAGAATTAGAGCGTACAATTAAAAGAATTAGAAAATAAAAAAGAGAAATTATGAATTTAACACAAATGGCGAATATTCCTGAAAATGAAAATATCAGTCAACAGAGACCATTAAGAGATTATGTCAACCCTACATTAGATGAAATTCATTTAACTATTCAAAACCTTGATGTAGCTGCTAACTCATTTGAACTCAAACCTGCAATTATCCAAATGGTACAAAATAATCAATTTAGTGGTTCACCTACTGAAGATCCTAATTTACATCTTGCTTAGTTTTTTAGAACTATGTGCTACTTTCAAATATGAAGGAGTATCTAACGATGCTATTAGACTTAGACTTTTTCCTTTTTCTTTAAGGGATAAGACTAAAATGTGGTTAAACTCGTTAACACCTGGATCTATTAAAACTTGGGGAGAATTATCACAAAAATTTCTATCCAAATATTTTCCACCATCTAAAACTGCTAAGCTTAGAAATGATATAACTTCTTTTAGTCAGTTTGATGGAGAATCAATATATGAAGCTTGGGAGAGATTTAAAGAACTTCTTAGGAAATGCCCACATCATGTGTTACCAGATTGGTTAATTATTTAAACTTCCTATAATGGATTAGAAGGAGCTCTTAGATCAATCATCGATGCTGCTGCTGGAGGATCATTAATGTCAAAACCATTTGATGAAGCATATGCACTAATCGAAGAAATGGCTACCAATAATTTTCAATAGCTTGCTGATAGAATGAATCCGAAAAAGATAGCCAGTATTCACAAAAATGATGCAATATCTATGTTAGCTTCGCAGATCACTGCTATATCGAAAAAATTAGATCATTTTGGAATGAATTACTCTCCAACTATATTAGAAGAAAACTCATCTGGACAACTTATAGAATCTCAATCTCATTATGAAACTATAAATGCTATTAATAACAGACCCAATAATCCTTATGCAAATTATTATAATCCTGGATGGAAAAATCATCCTAATTTTTATTGGAATAATAATATAACTAATCAACCATGGATGAACAACATAACACAACCATTAGGAAATCTCTCTAACCAAGGAAATTCTAATTATAAACCTAGTTATCCACCTGGATTTAATAATAATAACCCTCAATTTAAAGATAAGAATTTATCTATAGAAGAATTAATATTAAATATGGGTCAACATTTACAAAATCAAGGAAATCAATTACAAAATCAAGGAAATCAATAACAAATACAAGGAAACCAATTTAATGCCTCTAAGTCACACAAAGCTTTCCATAGAATTTTTCTCCCAATCAATCTAATGCCTCTATCAATTTTTAAGAGATTAGGATTGGGAGAAATTTCACCTACTTTAGTAACACTTCAGTTAGCTGATAGTTCTGTTACATATCCTAAGGGAGTTATTGAAGATGTTTTAGTAAAAGTGGATAAATTTATCTTCCCTGTAGATTTTATTGCTTTAGATATGGAAGAAGATAAAGAAATTCCTATCATCTTAGGAAGACCATGTTTAGCCACTGGGAAAGCTATGATTGATGTTCAGAAAAGAGAATTAACTATGAGAGTAAATGACCAAAAAGTAACTTTTAATATTGCTAAATCAATGAATTATCCTGCTGCTTAGAAAAAGATGATGAGTGTTTTCGAATGGAAGTACTCGATCATTTACAAAAAGAACATTTTAAGGAATATTATGAAGAAAAATTAGAAAAATAAAATACTGAATTAATTGAAAAAGCCGATATAAATGAAGAACTAGATTATATTCAAGAGAAATTTGAATTTTTGGATAATACAGAAAACACTGAAAAAAATATAGTTCCATCGATTATTAAACCTTCTGAACTTGAGTTAAAAATGTTACCTAATCATTTAAAATATGCTTACTTAGGTAATTATTCAACTATACCAGTTATTATTTCATTTGAATTAAATGAATCTCAAGAAAAAAAACTTTTAGATACCTTAAAAAAATATAAGAAAATTTTTGGTTGGACTTTAGCGGATATTAAAGGAATTAGTCCTTCAATACGTATGCACTGAAATTATTTTAGATAATGAACATAAGCCTAAAGTAGATCCCCAAAGGAGATTAAACCCGATAATGAAAGAAGTAGTCGAGAAAGAAATTTTAAAATGGTTAGATAATGGTATTATATATCCTATTTCTGACAGTGCTTGGGTAAGCCCAATTCACTGTGTGTCTAAGAAAGGAGGAGTGACCATAAAAGCTAATGAAAATAATGATCTTATCCCTATAAGACAAGTTACTGGATGGCGAATATGTATTGATTATAGAAAATTAAACGCAGCTACCAGGAAAGATTACTTCCCTTTACAATTTCTAGACAAGATGTTAGATAGATTAGCCGGACATAAGTATTTTATTTTCTTAGATGGATACACCGGTTATCATCAAATACAAATTGCTCCTGAGGATTAAGAGAAAACTACATTTACTAGTCCTTATGGAACTTTCACTTTTCGAAGGATGCCTTTTGGATTATGTAATGCACCTGCAACACTCCAGAGATGTATGATGTCTATATTTATTAAGTTAATTGATAATGGAATAGAAGTATTTATGGATGATTTCTCTGTATTTGGAACATCATTTGACACATGCTTAAATCATCTTGAAAAATTATTTGAAGTATGTGAGAAAACTAATTTAGTTCTTAATTGGGAGAAATGTCAATTTATGGTTGCAGGTGGCATTGTATTAGAGCATAAAATTTTGGAAAAGGGCATGGAAGCAGACCCTGCAAAAATTCAAGATATAGCTAAATTACCACCTCCAACTACGGTGAAAGGGTAAGAAGTTTTCTTGGACATGCTGGATTCTACAGACGTTATATAAAAGATTTTTCAAAAATTACTAAACCTCTATGCCAACTTCTTGAAAAGGACAAGAAATTTGAATTTACATCTGAATGCCTGAATGCTTTCGAATTATTAAAAGATAAATTAATTACAACACCTATAATAGTTTCACCTAATTGGGAGAAACTGTTTGAGCTTATGTGTGATGCTAGTGATTATGCTATAGGAGCAATTCTTGGGTAAATATATGATAAAATTTTCAAAGTTATATATTATGCTAGTAAAACTCTAAATGATGCTAAAATAAATTATACGATTCTCGAAAGAGAATTATTAGCAGTTGTATATGCTTTTAATAAATTTCAGCATTATCTAATAGGAACTAAATGTATTGTGCATACTGATCACTCTGCTATAATGTATTTAATGCAAAAGAAAGATTCTAAACAATGATTAATTAGATGGATATTATTAATGCAAGAATTTGATTTTGAGATCGTTAACAAAAAGGGAACTGATAATCAAATTGCTGATCATTTATCAAGATTAGAATATCATGAATTATCTGATACTGATAATGAAATTATAGACGAGTTTTACGATGAACAACTTTATAATATAAATGAGTGGAAAATACCTTGGTATGTTGATATAGTAAATTATATTGTAAGTGACATTTTACCACCTATGTTAACTTTGCAACAACAGAAAAAATTCATTCATGATACTAAAACTTTCTTTTGGGTGAACCATACGTATATAAGCAATGTAAGGATTTAATTATTAGAAGATGCGTGCCTTATGAAGAAACTGAACCAATTATTCAAAAATGTCATGATTCTGATTTTGGAGGACATTTTGGGACTGATAAAACTGCGTATAAAATTCTACAATCTGAATTCTACTGGCCTACTCTATTTAGAGATGTATACAGATATATAAAAACCTATGATAAATGCCAAAGAGTAGGAAATTTATCAAGGAAAAATGAAATGCCTCTGAATTTTATATTAGAAGTTGAAATTTTTGATGTTTGGAGATTAGATTTCATGGGACCTTTTATTCCTTCATTTGGAAACTCATATATATTAGTAGATTGTTGATTATGTTTCCAAATGGATTGAAGCACAAGCTTTACCTAGGTGTGATGCTAAAAGTGTTTCAAAATTTTTAATGAAAAATATTTTTGCTAGATTTGGAATGCCGAGAGTGATTATCACTGATGGAGGAACTCATTTTATAAACAAATATATTCACAAACTAGTATAAAAATATAATATTATTCATAAGATATCAACTGCTTATCATCCACAAACTAGTGGATTAGCTGAAGTTTCTAATCAAGAGATTAAGCGTATTTTAGAAAAGTTTGTAATCCCTAATAGATTGGACTGGTATATAAGGCTAAACACTGCATTATGGGCATACAGGACTGCTTATATATGGAAAAACTTGCCACTTACCAGTTGAATTAGAACATAAAGCATATTGGGCAATTAAAGAATTTAATTATAATATGAAAGAAGCTGGTGAGAAGAGATTGTTGCACTTAAATGAATTAGAAGAATTAAGGAATGAATCATATGATAATGATAGGATTTATAAAGAAATGATGAAATTATGGCATGATTGGAAGATTAATCAGAGAAATTTTGAACCAGGACAAGAAGTTTTGCTATATAATACTAGATTGAAAATATTTCTTGGGAAATTGAAATCTCGATGGTTAGGACCTTTCACTATAACTCAAATATTTTCATATAGAACTATAGAAATAGAAGATCCAAAAATAGGACATAGATTTAAGGTAAACGGACATAGATTAAAACCATATTTCGAAGGTAGACGACCAAATTTTAAAGAGGTTTTAATGCTTAGTCGACCTGATTACTAACGCGAAATTAGGTCGGGCTGACGACGTTAAACCAAGCGCTTTATGGGAGGCAACCCATAATAGTCTTTTATTTTAATTATATACAAATTAGTGAGTCTGTATTATTAAAACAAATCTTACTACTCAATTTTTTTAATTAGAATCATCACAAATTCGAACCTATATGATGAGATCAGAAAATATTCGGACCAGAGCGAAATTGAGCAATTTTACGAAATCTCGCCGACAGCAAAATCGGCGCCTAATTACATTTCAGTTTATTAACGAGCTCGCCGACGGCGAGAAACTTCCCGCCGACGGCAAAGAAGTTGAAAAATTGGTTTCTTAAGTTTTTTTTTGTGCGGTTTTGGATGGTTCTATAGCCATTTCTTTGTAGAAAACCATCCCAAATTCATTTTTACACTATTTTTTCCTAAGAAACGACTAGAGACCATTCCTTTCAATCCGAAATGGCCACCAAACTCTTAGAAACCACAAAATCTAGAGTTTTCAACCGAAGAAAATTCGTCAGTTCGGAGGCGCAGCGTATTTTCAACAAAGTTTTGATGAAAAAGCGACTTATTTAAGAAAGGGGATTTGTCAACAGAGGAGTAGAAAATTCCACCACAAAAATTGAAGAAATGATAGCGCAGTGGCATTGGGAGGTATTTTGCTATACGACATCCGCTGTAGTTATTCCTGTAGTTAAAAAGTTTTACTCTAATCTACATGCGATCAACAATGGAAGTGTCTACGTCAGAGGAAGATGGGTAACATTTACTCCTTCAAGGGTAAATGAATTATTTTCTATAGAAAATACCCCTGTCTGTCATTATTCAAACTTTGTTCCTTCAAGATACAATATGAATGAGATTTATAGATACCTGACCGACGAACCTGATGATTGGGAGTTGCGCGAAGACGGGTATGTCAGTTTTCTCGCATCACTTCTTAACCTCCGTCTCGAAGCATTGGCATTTTTTTATCTCATCAAAATTATTACCCACTATGAGGGTAAATATGGTTTCAAAGGAATGCGCTATATTAAATTACTGTATTCAAATTGGACTACTTATCGATGTTGGATCAATTATAGTAAAATCTGCATTGGGATTAATTGTGCATGGGTCAGTTCATGGACTTGGACACCCATCGACTATATTTGCTTTATGCAGTCAGAACCAAGTTTCTTATGAGGCTTGGGAAAAGGTACTTTTTCCATGGAAACCACTTGATCCTACGGATATGTTTCCAACATTGGATAACAATGATGAGATTACCATTATTTCTGACAAAGCATCACAGAACAATCCTTAGCAAGGCCCCTTACTGATAAAAAAAATTTCATTTTGAAAAAGATTAAAGGATTAGAGAAAGAATTACAAAATGTGATGAATTCCATCGATAATATCTCTGATATGTTTGATCACATTGACTGGAGGATGAAGGAGCACTTTGATCATAGTAGACATCTGGAGGCCAGTTTTATTCATTTGTCGAGACGAAAGGGTGGATCGATGAAGAATCTACTTGCGGAATTCCCTTTCGGGCCTTTCTACGATCTATTTGTGCACTCGCGTCACATCGGGAATATCAGAGAGGATGTTAGTTCAGATACTGAGGAGTAGTAAAGATTTCTATCTTATGTTATATTTGTGTGTATATTTGTGTTGATTTGGATTTAGGTTTTATTATGATTTAAATTTTAATTTGATCGTCTCAGATTTGATGAAATTATATGTATTTGTTATGTCTCGGCATTTAGTGTACAGTGGTTTGGATTGCGATGCCGAGTATTATGGATTTGGACATTTAAGTTAAGTATGTTGTTAGTTGTTAGTGTGAAGTTTGTAAGTCTCATGGATTTCATATATAAAGTTATATTGTTTGTGTTGTGTGAACTTTTTGTGAGTATAAGTATCTAATCTTCATACTAAATTATTAAATTAAGTGATCGGAAGATTGATAAAGGACAAATCGAGGTTGAAAATGATTGACGAATTTAAAAAATTTAAAATTTTGGGATCTCGCCGACGGCGAGAATTATCCCGCCGACAGCGAGGGAAATCCCGCTGACAGCGAGAACGATCTCGCTGACGGTGGATTTTTCCTGAAACTTTTGCCTCTGTCAAATTAATTAGCTTTCGGACAGCGAGATCGTGAAAAGTCCTATATTTGACCAGTCAACCGACACTATTCATCATCCCCTTCCTCAAAGCTTTGAAAAAACTGACCTAGGGCTTGTGAGATCTTGGATTTGAGGCGATTTCAACACTTTTTGACACCAAATTTCATCTTCCCTTGGTAAGAGCTTCACTCCTATGCAAAAATTTTTGATTTTCACCATGGATTTCTTCTACATTGGGAAATTTTGAAAAAATTCGAAATGTGGAGAAAATACTTGGAATAAATTCATGGAGATCGATTTAAATGGATTTTATATGTTATATGAAGCCTTTTTAGTAATATTTGGGAGTTTAGTTAAGATTATTTGCAAATTTCACAGATCGAAAATAGCTCCACGACAAAAGCGACGGTTGGATTACGACAAAACCCGATTTGTGAATGCAAAATCACAATCAAGATATTTTCCCAACATTCAATCAAGAAAATGCATTCAAGATCGAATTTTTAAGAATCCAGGAGGAGAGGTCGAGCGAGTAATAAAGGAACGAGGATGGGAGAATTTTTGCTATGTTTCATACAGAGCAGCTGTGGAGGTAGTTAAGGAGTTTTATGCTAATTTGACTACAACTGAAGATGCACCAGTTAAGGTTAGAGGATCTTTTGTGGAATTCAGCGCTGCAAAAATAAATGCTTATTACGAGGTACGAGACACCTACACCAGTGAGTATGAGACTTTTGGGACGATGGAAGGACCACTGGAAGAGGTGATCGACTTTCTCGGCGATGGGAATGGTGTACGGAAGATCAAGCAGCGGGAAAGGGTAAATTTTCCTCTTTCTATGTTAAATGCAACTTCAAATGCCTGGCACTATTTTATTTGTTCTACTTTGTTACCTACTTACCACCATAGTGACATAACAAGAGATAGAGCAGTTCTGAATTTCTGTATTCAGAACCAAAAAAATATTAATGTGGGAAGTGTAATTTATAAAAATATATTAGCCACCTCAGAAGTGAAAGTGGAGGAGGACTAGGACATCCTGGTCTTATCTATGCACTCTGCCAATTATCTAGGGTAGAGGCAAGAGATGATGAGGAATGGGTTGAGCCTATGAAACCCATTACTTTGGCTAATATTAAGAAATATGAATCCCACGAAGGATGGAGATCTGGGACAAGGGACTATGTACCTTCTTCAAGAAGAGATATACCCTCTACTAGTTATGAACCCCCTCAGTACACCACTCCTACCCTTCAAGATCTGATGAATGAGCTGACCCTTAGTAGAAAGAGTTTTGAACAATTTGGAGAGAATATGGAAAGAAAATTTGAGCATATGGACCACAGGATTGATGTCTTGGAAAGAAGACATGATTATGATAGTGAATATCTCCAGCGGCATTCAAAGTACGAAATTGCATATTATGAAGCTGAACGTCGATATAGGAATGGTGAGTTAGATGTTGTCTTACCTGAGTGCCCCCACTACACACAGTATCAGCCTACTCAGTCTTCTCAGCCTGGAGATCAGGGAGATGATATAGCCTGGGATTTTGATGCGGAAGATTAGAGACTTTGTTTAGTTTGTTTAGATTTATTTATTTTGAAAACTTTATTGTTCTGTGTGTAATTATTATGTTCTTTCTGTGGACTGTGGATTTGGTGTGTTTGTGTGTTTGCTTATGCTGTAATGTTAGACTTTTTATGTGTGTTAAGTTAGTTTGTAATTTTTTTTTTAGATAGGATGCTAGTTTTTCTTTAATGTGTTGTTTAAGTTTTTATAAGTTATGAACTTTTAATATGTTTAGATTGTTTTAATATGTTTAAAGTAGGTTAGTTGATTGTATGTGTAGTAATAGATTAAGTTTTCATTTGTTGTGTTTTATACTTATTAAAAATTTCTTATCCCAACACTTTCTTTTAAATACTATATATATGGAAGAATACTAACAGTGCAAGTTCTTTAAATAATGAAAAAGCCTGCAAAAATTTCAAGGAAAAAAATACCTAAAGCTCAAAGGTATGATTCATTGTATATTTTCCTTTTCACCACTTAGAAATAGATAGAAAAATTTAAGTTTGGGGGAGGAAAAATACAAATTTAATTATTAAATTGTTCTCAATTTCTATTTTCAAAAATTATTATCAAATGATTTTTCTATAGTAATTTTTCAATTCAATAAACATGAATTACTTTATTTAATTATTATAGAAAGTTAAATAAAATGTTTCTAGTAATTCAATTATTTAACAGAATAAGATATTTGGTTAAAAGAAATAAGAATATAGTAAACTATTTAAAGTAAGGGAAACTATATTCTAAAATTGAAATTCTTAAGTATTTAGATGAAAAAGAAGAGATTGAAACTCAATGAAGTAAAGGCTATGAAATACATATAATCAAAGAAATATTTTAAGTTTCAAATTTAGGAAGAGAAAGTTGAAGTTCAAAATTATTAACAGGCTATCCAGATATAGTAATCTTCACTTGAAAAAGAAAAAGAGAAGGATTGAAAATCAATCCAAAAAGTAAAAGAAAAATAAAAGAAAAAAAAAAGAAGAAAAGAAAAGAAAAAATTATAAGTGAGGAGAAGCTTGTGGGGATGCCTTGTCAAAAATTGGCTTCAATGGAATCAACCTAAAGGGTAAAACTCAAATATATTTCTAAACTTATATATATGGATAAGTATTTTACTAAATAGTGTTTTCTTGAACTTCCTATCATCTAAATATCTTAAGTAAATTACTCTTTTTAATATAATCTTTCCTAAAATAAATAGCGAGCTAGAAATCTTAGATCTAATAACTAAATAATCTTATATCTATAAAATTAATTTAATTACTTAAAAATATTACTATTTAACTTTACTATAGTATTATTTAAATTTAATTCATAGTATATCTGAATTGAAAAATTCTATTACAGAAATCATTATTTTTATTTAGTACTAAAATTACTTGAGGACAAGCAATAATTAAGTTTGGGGGATTTTGATCACAAGAAAATATATTAAGAAATTTATACCCATTTTTTATTAAATTGCACTTTAAAGAAAGGTATTTTCTTTATTTTATTGCAGGAATGAAGATTTATAAGTGATGAAAGCAAAAAGCATGAAATGGAGCGAATTTGGATCAAAAAAGGAAGAAATTCATGCAAAATGAACTAAGTCGCCGACGGCGAGATCGAACCCACCGACGGCGAGATCGAACCCGCCGACAGCGAGATCATGAGGAGAATTTTTGAAGGATTTGCAACTACCTCGCCGACAGCGAGCCCGAGCCCGCCGACGACGAGATCGCGTTGTTTGGAGACCTTCTAGAAACCCCGCCGACGGCGAGGTCTTTTCTCGCCGACGGTGAAACAGTTCAAAATGCTAGATACATTGAACCTGGACGCTTTTTGAAGAGTTTCTTAAGTACCCCTTGGACCTTTGTCTACCTCTATAAATAGAGGATGAATTTTAGTCTATTTTGTGTCTATTGTGTGTCTATTGTGTGTCTACTGTGTGTCTAATTTAGAGAGTCTTAGTGTCTACTTGGTGTCTGTTTTAAGAGTTTTAGTAAGTGTAATTAGTGAGTTTAGAAGTGTGCCGTACTAGAAGGAAAAGTCAAAGGAACTTCAAGGAGTCTGCTTGGGGAGGAAATCGAGATAAGTATCTTTTTTTATTGTTGTTAACTTTAAATGAAATTCATACTTTGTTTAATTCCCATGCATTCTGAGTAGTTTTCTTAGTCTTTCTCCTTGTTTATGAAACTATGTGAATTGATGAAATTAAATAGAAGTGCCTAATATATTAAAATAAATTGTGATAATTTTTACTTAAAACTTAATTTACTTTTCAATCTGGCCCATTGAATTGTTAAAATATGTTGAATCATCAACTATAGTAAAGATTGCATCCAATATTCAGGGAAGTCAAAAGCCTTGGAAGGATGATGCAAATAAATAGGGAAATATTATTTATCGGACGTAGAATTGGACATTTTAGTGTGATAGACTAAAATATTCAATTTGGTCCTATTGTTTGAGAGCTGAAGTGTAGATGTTAGCCCTCAGGTGAGGGGAACGTGGGAGCTCTGAGTGGCGACCGGTTCCTCGCGGCTAGCCGCGGATTCAGTAATCAAACATAGGACTAGTCAATGTTCTTTACACCTGGCCCAAAGGGTAAAGAATAGGAATGCTCCTATTTGTCAGAATACAATAAAAATTCTATTTGAATTCATCATTCACTTAATTTTCTAAAAACAAGGACAAGGACACTTTTTCTGAAATCTTTAAATCAACTTTATTTAAAGCATTAGTTTACTTTAGTTCGCTTTAGTTAAGTATTCTAAATTTTCGTATACTATATTAGTAAGTAAATGCTTTTAAATTTAGCTGTTACAAATCTTTTAAAACTTCCATGTGGGATCGATAACCAGGACTCCACTAGAGCCCTGTATTACTTGATACGATACGTATACTTGCGTAGAATCCACATTATACATTCCATCATAAAATCAAATATATATATTAAAGTGGGATAAAGTTTTTGGTGTCGTTGCTATTAAGATAATTTCTAAACATAAAAAAGTGGGTCATCTGGATTGTGAAGAGGTGCGACCCAAAGTGAAGAGGTGCGAAAGACCTGGTCACGGAGTTCGGCGCCTGGGCACCAGATCCCGGCGCCTAGGCGCGATGGTTACCTTCTAGAAGATAAATTGAATTTGGAAAAATTTTGAAGAGGTGCCTTAAGCAACCCCTGTTCAAATTCAGAGCTTTATAAATAGGAGCCCATTCTACAGAGAAAATCGCACCAAAACTCCCCTCTTAGTTCACATACCCATTTTAGCATCTTCTCTCTCATCTCTAATTTTATTTAGTCTCTTCCATACTTAGATTGCCACTTAATTTTTTATCTAGTGAGTTTATTTTGAGTGTTTATTGTGTGTTATTGCTGTTGGAGTCTTTCATCATTGCTTTGGAGTCAGTAGAAGTCAGCGAATCTCTTGAAGGAACACCTCAGATAAGTATTTGTACTTTTGTTCAAAGTTTTATAAATATGTTTTGTTGTGTTATTTCAATGAGTTCTGAGTTGTTAGTTATCTTTCTCCTTTCAACTATGAAAAGATTATAAATTAAATAAATTTTGTAGGAGAATTAAATATAAAATATTTTACAATATTGTGATGATATTAATACCTAATTTTAGTTTACTTTTTAAATTGGCCATTTAATTTGTTAAAACCTGTTGAAGAATTTTGAGACCTATCCGGAGATAGATTCTTAACTTGTAGATATCACATGAATCTATAGGTAATCGCAGGCTATACGCGGATTGTTTAAGGTGAAGTGCAAATAAATAGGAAGATATTATTTATTAGGTGTAAAATTAATTAGTTTTTAGAGTGACAAACTAAATTCTAATAATTTGGTTTATATAAAGGTAATGAGTCACTGGTAGGGCCGACCATAGCCACCCTTGGACATCTAGTAGTGTGAGCCTAGATTAACCCATTATACTAATAAAACATCCTGAGCCTAACTATAGATTAGTCAATGTTCTTTGCACCTGGACCAAAGGGTAAAGAAAAGGAATGCTTCTATTTGGCACAATACCATAATTTTAATTCCCTACAATAGATAATTAATCTATAATTCTTGGATTAGTTGAAAAAGGAGAAAGTCATTTTTATAATTGCATTGAATTTTAATTACTGCTTACTTTACTTTCCTGCTTATTGCTTACTTTCTTTTAGTAAAAATTATTAGTTAATTAAATTTGAATATATATAAAAAAAAGGAGTATATATAAATTGCTTTCGAAAATTTCAAAATATTACTCATATCTCTTACTTTTTATTTCACTATCCCTGTGGGATCGATAACCCGGACTCCACTAGAGCCCTGTATTACTTGAACGATACGTATACTTGCGTTTAAAATTGTGACTTCTACAATAATAAAATCTAAATATAAAATTATAAAAGTAAGCCTCGCACATCAAGTTTTTGATGCCATTTGCTGGAAATTAAATATTCTAAAATGTGGTATCAAATTCTTGTATTTTAAATCATATTTAAAGTCGCATCGCATCACGACGCCAGTGGTCAAAAACTTCACCGAACTTCGTTTGGCCTAAAATATTCCAATATCTCAATTCAATCCAATATTTATCCATTTTAAATGTATTTAGGAGCGATTAGGATTCAAAATTAACTATCTAAAAAGCACAACTACAACAAACAAGCCAACACACCACAAACATACATATGGGTTGCCTCCCATAAAGCGCTTGGTTTAACGTCGTTAGCCCGACAAACCAATCAGTTAATCAAGATGACTCAGTATTAAACCTCTTTGAAATCAGGTTGAAACCCGTCAAAGTAAGGCTTTAATCGATGCCCATTAACTTTGAAAATCTATCGAGTATCAGGATCTTTAATATCAACAGCTCAAAAAGAATAAACTTTTACAACTATAAAAGGTCCCAACCATGTAAACTTGAGCTTTCCAGGAAATAACTTCAATCTTGCGTTGTATAACAAAACTTTTTGTCTAAATTCCAATTTCTTTTCAATATCTTCTGATCATGCCATAATTTCATTTTCTCTTTAATGATCCTGTCATTGTGATATGATGCATTTCTAATGTCTTCCAATTCATTCAATTGCATAAATCTCTTATCTCCAGGATTTTTCAAATTAAAATTCAACTCTTTTATCACCCAACATGCTTTATGCTCCAATTCAACCGGTAAATGGCAAGTCTTTCCAAACACTAGTCTATAAGGAGACATTCCAATAGGGGTCTTAAAAGTAGTCCTATAAGCCCATAATGTTGTATCTAAACGAGCAGACCAATCTAATTTATGATTATCCACAATTTTCTCCAAAATTTTTTTAATTTCACGGTTATATACTTCTGCTAGTCTGGGGATGATAAGCAGTAGAGATTCTATGAATAATGTTTTATTTCTCAGTTAATCTCTTAATTTGATTATTCCTGAAATGAGATCCACCATCGGTTATAATCACTCTCTGCATTCCATGTCTCGTAAATATATTTTTCTTTAAAATTTTGAAACACTCCGAGCATCACATTTAGGTAAAGCAACATCTTCAATCCATTTCAAGACATAATCAACTGTAACCAGTATATATAAATTTCCAAATGAAAGAGTAAATGGTCCTATAAAATCTAATCCCTATACATCAAAAATTTCAACTTCCAAATTATAATTTAGAGGCATTTCATTTCTTCTAGAGATATTACATACTCTCTGACATCGATCACATGATTTAATATATTTGTAAACATCCTTAAAAGGAGTAGGCCAATAAAATCCAGATTATAAAATTTTAAAAGCAGTTTTATTAACACCAAAATGACCTCCAAATTCAGAATCGTGACATCATTGAATAATTAAATTCGTTTCTTCTTGTAGCACACATCTCCTAAGATTAAGATCCTTATACTGTTTATATAGTTAGGGCTCATCCCAATAATAAGATTTTACATCATATTTAAACTTATTTTATTGTTTCCTCGTTAAATCAAGTGATGCAATATCACTCACAATATAATTGACAATATCGGCATACCAAGGCAAATTTCTTCCCATAATTGTATAAAGTTGTTCATCAGGGAAAGTTTCTTTAACTTCTTTTTCAAATTCAGATAATTTATCATACCTTATTCTCGACAAATGATCAGCTATTTGGTTATCAGATCCCTTCCTATGAACAATCATAAAATTAAATTTTTGCAGAAGAAGTGTTCATCTAATTAATCTTGGTTTTGCATCCTTCTTTTGCATTAAATATTTAATAGCTGAATGATCTGTATGCACAATACTTTTAGCTCCAACTAAATAAGGTCTAAACTTTTCAAAAGCAAATACCATAGCTAATAACTCTCTTTCTGTAGTGGTATAATTAATTTGAGCTTCATTAAGAGTTTTACTAGCATAGTAAATGACTTTGAAAACTTTATCATGCCATTACCTCAATGCTACTTCAATCGCATAATCACTAGCATTACACATGAGTTCAAATTATTTCTCCCAATCCGGTGAAACAATTATAGGTGCAGTGATTAATTTCTCTTTTAATAATTCAAAAGCATTTAAACATTCATCATTAAAATCAAACTTTCTATCATTTTCTAAAAGTTGGCATAAAGGTTTAGTAATTTTATAAAAATCTTTAATATATCTCCTATAAAATTCAGTCTGTCCTAAGAAACTTCTCATCTCTCTCACAGTAGTGGGTGGTGGCAATCGCTCAATCACTCTAATTTTAGCAGGGTCAACCTCCATACCATGCTCGGAAATTTTATAACCAAGCACAATTCCTCCTGTAATCATAAATTGACATTTCTTCCAATTCAGAACTAAATTTGTTTTCTCACAAAGCTCCAAAACTTTTGCTAAGTTTTCTAAACAGATTTCAAATAAAGTTTCAAATACAGAGAAATAATTCATGAAAACTTTTATTCCATCATATATCATACTACTGAAGATAGACATCATACATCTCTGAAATGTTGCAGGTGCATCACACAGTCCAAAAAGCATTCTTCGAAAAGCAAAGTTTCCGTAAGGGCTAGTAAATGTTGTCTTTTCTTGATCCTCAGGGGCAATAGGTATTTGATGGTAACCAGTATATCCATCCAAAAAGCTGTAATACTTGTGTACAACAAGTCTATCCAGCATTTGATCGAGGAAAGGAAGAGGAAAGTGATCTTTTCGGGTGGCGGCATTTAATTTCCTATAGTCAATACAAATTCTTCATCTATTAATTTGTCTTGTGGGTATAATTTCATTTTATTCATTCACTTCAATAGTCACACCTCCCTTTTTCGGTACATAATAAATTAGACTCACCCAAGCACTATCCGAAATAGGATAAATAATTCAAGCATCCAACCATTTTAAAATTTCCTTCTTAACTACTTCTTTCAATATAGGATTTAATCTCCTCTGCGAATCAACTTTCGGTTTATGTTCTTCATCGAATAAGATTCTATGCATACAAATAGAAGGACTAATTCCTTTAGTATCTACTAAATTCCATCCAAAAGCTTTCTTGTATCTTTTTAAAATTTCCAACAACTTCTATTTTTGATAATCGTTTAAATCCAAAGATACAATAACTGGCAGGGTAGATGATTCTCCTAAAAACATATACTTCAAATGATTAGGGAGAATTTTCATCTGAAGTTTAGGAGGTTTTATTATAGATGGAATTAAGCTTATATTTCCACCTTCCATAGTATCTAATACTTCAAATCTCTCTTGAACATACTCCAAATCTTCATTCTTCTTGTTATCTGAATTTTCTTTATTTTCAATTTCTTCTTCAAACATATTTTCATAATCAACTTCTTTTTTAAACATATTTTAAAATGATAGTTTCTCAAATATTCACAGAACTCCATCCTAAAACTTCATTATCTTTTCCATTGAGAGATACTTCATAAATTTTAAAATGTTAAAGGTCACCTCTTAATCATTAACTCTCATAGTTAATTCTCCTTTTTGAACAACAAGTACTGCTCTTCCAGTAGCAAGGAATGGTCTTCCTAAAATGATTGGAATTTCTTTATCTTCCTCCATATCAAGTACAATAAAATCTACAGGAAAGATAAATTTATCCACTTTCACTAACACATCTTCCACCACTCCTTTAGGGTAAGTAATGGAACGATCGGCTAACTGAAGAGTCACAGATGTAGGAGAAATTTCTCTAATTCCCAATCTTTTGAAAGTTGATAAAGGCATAACATTAATACTAGCTCCCATATCACATAAGGCTCTTCCGAAAAAGTTTTCTCCTATAGCACAAGGGATAGTGAAACTACCAGGATCTTTAAGTTTTTCAGGAAGCTTCTTCTGAATAATTGCACTACACTCTCCGCTAAGTGCAACAGTTTCATGATTTGTAAACTTTCTTTTCTTTTTCTGAATATCCTTCATAATCTTAGCTTAATCAGGCATCTGTTCTAATGCTTCAACAAAAGGAATATTTATCGTTAATTTCTTAAGGATCTCTAAAAAATGTCCAAATCTGTTATCCCTGTTTTGTTGCTTCAATCTTTGAGGAAATGAAGGTGGTGTTTTTTCAACAGTAATATTCATTTGTTCAAGAGGATAATCCAAATCTGGATAAATCTTATTTGAACCTTTTTCAGTATTCACCTTCTCATTTTCTATTTCAATCTCTTTTTGCACTCTTGTTTCCAATTCTTTTCCACTCCTTAATTGAATAGCCTTAATTTTTTCCTTGTTTTGATCTTTTGGATTGATCTCAACTTTACTTGGAAGCGTTCCAGAAGGTCTATTATTAAGTGCAATAAAAATATGCCCCAATTGATTTTCAATATTTTTCATCGCAACACCTTGAGCTTGTAATTGATTTCCCATTTTTAGAATTATTTCTTCAGTAGACAACTTCTTTTCCTTAAATTGCGAGTTACTATTAAATCCAGGAGGATAAGATGGTCTAAATTAGTATCTCCTTGATTGTTCGAATTTCCAACTGGATGTATTGAACTATTCCCCCAATGTGGGTTAACATTGGCATTAATATTATTCCAGTTAAAGTTTAGGTGATTCTACCAACTAGGATAATAATAATTCGAATAAGGATTGTAAAATCTATTAATAGCATTAAAAGTCTCATAAGGTGTTTGTGATTTTGTTATCTGTCCAAATGAATTTTCCTCTGACACTTGGGGTGGTTGAGAATAATTCATTCCATATTGATATAATTTCTTAGAAAGGGTTGCAATTTGAGAAACTATCATAGTCATCATATCTGAATCATGAACACTAGCTACTCTTTTAGGATTTACCTATTCAGAGGGCCATTGAAAATTATTAGTAGTCATTTCTTCAATTAATGCGTATGTTTCATCAAAAAGTTTTGACATTAATGCTCCAACAGCAGCATCGTCTATAATTGATCTCAATTATCCCACTAATCCATTATAAAATGTTTGAATTATTAACCTATCTGGTAAAGTATGATGTGGGTACTTCCTAAGAAGATCTTTAAATCTCTCCCAAGCTTCATATATTGATTCCCCTTCAAACTAACCAAAAGATTTGATATCATTTCTTAGCTTAGCAGTCTTTGATGGAGGAAAATATTTTGATAGAAACTTTTGATACAATTCTCCCCAAGTTCTAGTAGATCCAGGTGCTTATAAATTTAACCACGCCTTAGCTTTATCCCTTAAGGAAAAAGGAAAAATTCTAAGTTTAACATCACTCAACACTCTTTCATACTTAAAAGCAACACACAGTTCTAAAAAACTAGCGAGATGTAAATTTAGATCCTCATTACGTGTTCCTAAAAAATGATTGTTTTGTACCATTTGGATAATAGAAGGTATAAGTTCAAATGAATTAGCAGCAACATCAGGATTTTGAATAGTTATATGAATTTCATCTGTTGTTGGGTTAGCATAATCTCCTAAAGGTCTTGGCAAATTTCCAATATCATTTCTTTGATTATCTTGATTATTTGCCATTTTGCAAGGATTTTTAGTTTGTTTTTGTTGTTTTCTAATTTTTCTGACAGTACGCTCTAACTCCAAATTGTAAGGTACTAAACCTATAGATCCACTACGACACATATAAAATCACACAAAAACTTTTAATAAGTAAAAAAAAACACACAATTACACACTACAAAGTAAAGGTTTTCTGTTATTATATTATCAATAAATACCATTTATATCTTCCTTCCCACCAACGGCGCCAAAAACTTGATGCGGCGGACTTTATATTGCAAGAACTTATGAACTCAAATTTATATATTTATAATCATTTTGTAAAGTCCAAACATTCAGCGCAATTATACATATCATATCATGTAATAGAGGGCTCTAATGGTGTCCTCGATATCGATCCCACAGGGAAGCGAGGTAAATCACACTATTAATAATGTAATACTGAATTCCAATACTTAGATTGTTATTAATGTTTAATGTTTACTTCTACTACCAAGATGTAGAAAATATTAATAATTAAACAAATTACAATTACTTCTATATCTTTAAAACATAGTTAACTAACAGACTCACATTAAGCTATATATATTTGAAAGGTTTTGATATATGAGAAAAATATCTTTCCTCTTGTAATGAAAATATGATGTGTGGATGATATGAAATGATTATCAAATGGTATTGTGCCAAATAGGAGCATAATTGATTCTTTACCGTTAAAAGTACCCCTCTTCTAAGCAAGAAAAGAACATTAACATATCCTAAGTTTAGTTACTAAATTTAAGGATCATGTTGGGAAGATACTGGTTGCCACTACGAAGCTCCACTCACCCTTTACCTAAAGGCTAACCTTCGAGTTTAGTTACTAATCTTAGGACCAAATTGGGGATCTCAGTCTGGCACCCTGAAACCTCAAATTTAACTTCCATCAAAACACATTTCCCTATTTATTTGCACTCGATTCCCATGACTACGCAATTCATCCATGAAAATTGAATGGGTTTTTCATTGTTGTTCTAAGACATTAATTCCTTTCAGAGTTAATGTTCCACAACATATTTGAACAATCCATGGCCAAATCGAAAAGTAAATTAAGTTCTAAATGAAAAACCATCACAATTTCTTTTATACTTTAAAAACACTTCAAATCCACATCAACACTTCATCACATCTCTATGCAAGAAGGAAGATAAAGGAGACTACTCAGAATTCATAGAGAAGACACAATAAAACATGGATTTTATATATAAAAGAAAAGTCATACAAACCACAAAAGAAAATACAACTTATCTCTTTCTCTACCCAACGCAATTCCCTTGAATTTCCTTTGAATCCTTTTCTATCTTATTTGCAACACTTGATTTTCTCTTTAGAATGGAAAGGAAGAAGAAATCTCTCACTTTACTCCTTCTCTTTCACTCCTTAGAGAAGAATCCCTCTCAAATTATCACTTCTACACTCTTCTCTCCTAAGCCCTAACACTCAAAACTCACTAAACTCTCTACAATACATAAGAAACACACTAAACTTCATCCAAAGACAGTTACTTATAAGTTAGGAATGAAATTCCAAGAGTATCCATAGGCATCCCTTTAAAAAGTCACCAAAACTATTCACATTTGAAGTCCACCGACATTGGGCGCCGGTGGCGCCCGATAGCGCGCCGGCGGTGCTCTATCATCGAATTAATTTAGAGCTCTCTGGAAAATGGCGCCAACGGTGCTAGAACCTGCTTTCCTCCTTTTTTGCTCCGAATTCATTCCTTTTTGCTTCTTTTTTCTCCAATCACTTAAAATCATCATACCTGCAACAAATCATGAAAAATATCTTTCTTTAAAGTGAAATATCACCAAAAATGAGTAAAATTAGATAGCAACAATAACATATATTTTTGGTGCATCAGTGGATTAAATAGCCATGGCTGGGGTGGCTGTTAGGGCTCCCATTCAGGTACAATGAGCTGCCTAGGTCAACTACAGAGGAGCGCCAACGGAAATTTTGTGTTGCGTTGGCCATAGGGTGGAGTTTGGGTTTGATCAAGTGTGAGGTGGCTCTCGATTTTGGCTCCTCCGGTGACTAGGCCGGCCGGCCAAACTAGGGGAGGTGGCCAGGTGGTCAGGTGAGCCAGTGGGTAGGCCATCATGGGGTGAGCTTAAGTGGTTAATGCATTTTGGCAAATCCCCCATAAGTTTAACCATTTAAAGGAGGATATCCTCTAATTTGGGGGAACCTTTGGTCAATGTCTCCATTAGGGTGGACTAGGTGGTTCTAGCTCAATCCCCAGGGTCAACTTTGTGGCTGTGGAGGGGTTGGTTTGGTCACATTTGGTTTAATTTCACTAAATTTAGTCATGGGTTCATTTGGATCACCTTGGGTCTAAATTGGGCCAACTTGGGTTTAATCTTGAATTGAGCCCAAGTGATTGAGCAATATTTTGTACTTGATTTCCATAAATGGTTCAGAGAAGGATTGGAGTGGTTTTGGGTAGGTTTGGGGGATCAATTTGGCTTGATTTGGGATTTTGGTCATTTTAGGGCATGTTGTGTTAACTTCAGTTTAGGTTAGGCTAGGGTTAGGTCCAAGACCAATTGAAGCTTCCAAATGGTCTAGGGGGATGTCATAAAGAGTTCCTAACATTAATTAGGTGGAAATTTTAGGAGTAGGGCAATCAATTTGGGAGATTTTGGGCATATGGAATGTTTGGGTCAAAATTTGGGATTTTTGGACTTTAAGTGGGTTTGGCTGAGACTTGGGATCAAATTGGGGGCAATTTATGGTTCAATTCAGTTTATGGGAGTGTCATGAAGATTTTATAATTCAAATTGGGGAGAAATTGATTGGTGTTAGGTTAATTTGGGGATTTTGGGTCACTTAGGTAAAATTAGGGATTTTGGATTTTTAGTAGAATTAAATTAAATGTGGGTCAAAATGGGCTTGTATTTGGTTTAGA
Organism: Papilionanthe hookeriana x Papilionanthe teres; assembly: GCA_022702705.1. Lineage (NCBI taxonomy): Eukaryota > Viridiplantae > Streptophyta > Magnoliopsida > Asparagales > Orchidaceae > Papilionanthe > Papilionanthe hookeriana x Papilionanthe teres. The sequence goes on from CM040426.1 coordinate 21,972,982, forward strand.
TTGACATTGGAGATTGTCGGCATATTTTAGGATGAGTGTTGTAATTTTGAAAAGGGGTCGCCAAACAGAAATTGTCGGCGAATTTTCATATTTTAAATTTAATTTAAATATTTATATAATTTAGAAAGTAGTATTTGATTTTGAAAATAATTTTGAGTTTCAAAATTTTAAGATATTAAATCAAACTGATCTCACATCCCTAATAGTTTATATAAACGAGCACCGCACCACAAGCTTGTATATCTATCTCGGAGAATAGACACACTTGCTTGATGATGGGGCTCGATTAAATAAACTAGAAGATTTGTGACATCCGTTTGGTCCGCAAACCAATTTTATAAGCCGACATGTTCCCTCGCTTAATATAAATGAATTAAGCGAGGGTTTATATTACTCGGGTTCTTAAAGTTCCCTATAAGGGCAAGCCCCTATAGTTAATTACATCTTAAATGACGGGAATCATTTAAGAAAACTCTCGATAATGATCAGTGGTTTTGCTCTCAAGAATTTCAAAGTTTAAGGTTTTCAAACAATTGGATTTTGGAAATTTCGAAAGGGAATGACTCAAAATTTGGAACAATTTATTTTTGAGAATCCAAAGGAAGAGATGTAGGAGAAGGCGAGGATCCAAGAAGAATCTTGGCAACTTCCCAAACTATCCTATTGTTTGGCTTAGATTTGAGAAAATCCTAATATTATCTGATATTTCAATCTTGCCAATTTTAGTTAATTAGGTCTTATATTCGTATGACATAATCATACAATCAGCCTAGAAGATGTGAGGGTTTATGTCGTACCAAACAACTACCTCAGAGTCCTAAGACCGGTTAGGCCTTAATTTACATGACATGATCATGCAAATGTCTAACGAAAAGTTGAGGATTTATGTTGCACTAGGCAAACTACCTCGAAATCCTATGGCTTTGTTGTTTAAATTCTAGGAATGTTTACTTGATGTAGATCCGAGTTTTGCTGATGACGATGGCCTTGCTGCCCACCATGCTCAGAGCTCTTTGTTGTTGCGAGAGGTTTAGTTTTAGAAGTCATAAATCGGGAGATGAGAGAAGTGTTTTGGTTTAGAGAAAATCTTAAAATCCAAGTGTTTTTAATATTTTAATTAAAACAAATCTTAAAGTTGTTTAAACGGAACCGATTAGGATCCCACGAGTTCAGTCATCCCGGCACCGTTATTTTCATTGAATTCACTTAGTCCAGATGAATTTGCTAAACTCAACTGAATGAGTTCCACACTTTCATTTAGACCGTGGGAAATCCCGTTAGCAACACGTGGGTTACATCATCCAATGTTGAGACGTTTTAATTTAGTTGTAATTGTAGTTTTGGTTGTTCTGTTTGTGATTAAATGTTGAGTTGTTTTATATTTTGAAATGTTGTGGCGGTAAATTTTATCTTGTAATGATTTTTAATTTAATTTTGGTTTCAGTTCAGGGACTACCCTAAAGGTTTTGGTTTTCATGCAACTGTTGTTTATCATGCAAGAAAATTAAAGTACATTTGCAATAAAGTAAATTGCAATAAAATAAAAGTGTACCTGGAGGGTCTTCCCGTCATCCCAAGCTGCACTTAAAACACATGTTAAGGCATTTAAATATTTCAACAAGTACCTAGGTAAAGCTAAGGGAAAGGTTTTGGTTGTCTACCAAAGTCCTAATCCTATAGCTAGTCATCTCCTATGACGTCTAGGTTCTTGTATTTTGGTTTAAGGACGATTTTCTTCATCAAAGAACAATTATATTCAATTGTTCTTATAAACATCCTATCATATTGAGGAAGTGCTTAAGACGAGTCTTAAATATCTTTTCAATACCTCTAGGATTGTTTTAAGTCCAAGAGAATTTAATTATACAAGTGAATTAATCATCCGGGAGTTTAAGTTTTGCTCTTTTGCTCAGTGAACTAGGACATTTGAATATCCTATAAGTGAGATAACACTTCACTTGATACCTCATTTAAGAGTTATAATAACAAGAGCTTTAAAAGGGCAAATCAACTTATTAAGTATTTTAATGATTTAAACTTAATGATTTAATTTTAATTTTGACTTAATTATAAAAAGTTAGTTTAAGTTTGGAATAGTGTTCAAGTTATTTTAGATTTAATTCTTAATGATTTCATTTAGGTTTGTTATTAAATGATTTTTAATCTAATTTAATTCAATTTAATTTAATTTTGATTTAATTTAATTTTAATTTAATTTGATTTAATTTAATTTAATTTAATTTCAATTTAATTTTAATTTAATTTAATTTGATTTAATTTTAATTTAATTTAGTTTAATTTTAATTTAATTTAATTTAATTTAGTTTAATTTAACTTAATTTGATCTCAAGTTATTTTTCTTTTAATTTAATCCAATTTGATTTTAATTTAATTTCAATTTTAATTTAATTGAGATTATACTTTTAATTTTTTTTTTAATTTTTTTTTAATTAAAACTTAAGTATTATTGAAGTGATTTATTTAGGGATTTTTAAATTAAAGAATAAAAATCCTCTTAAATAATATCCCTACTTTAACAATTCCAATTTCTATTATTCTCCCAAAATTTCAATTAATTAATTAATTAAAGTTTTCTTTTAATTATATTTGAAATGGTTAATAGGTTTCTACCCCTAATCATTTAAGTTTCAATCATCCAAAATAAGTTTAAAATCAAATATTTTACCCTCCCTTTTTGATTAATCCTAAAATTTTAATTAAAGGTTGAAATTTTTAATTACCATTTTGCCCTTCAAGCTTAATAATTCTATAACTCACTAAATTAAGCTCAAATGAACTTGAAATTTTTATATGACCTCACTTACATGTCAATTAAGACATTAGAGGAGAAAATGTGATTTTTATGTATTTAATTTATTTATGTAATTATTTTTAATGGAAAATAGGGGTTTTCAAGGAAAATTCAATAACATGACCAAAAAAATGTTTCTGTCCTTAAGAAAATTATGGAATATTCCTAATGATAAGAGGACCATTTGGACCAATTTTAGTGATTTTTTGAATTATATTTTATTTATTAGAATTATTTTAATTTTTTGAGAATTAATTTATTTTAAAATAAAATTAACGTTGAAAAATGGATTTTATACTTTTCTTAAATCTCTCTAACCTCAAGGAGTCCAGAAAAATAAATTTTTTATTTTTCTGATTTTTCTTTGATTTATTAGAATTATTTTAGTGAAAAGGTTGGAAAATACATTTTTTAATATTAAAAATTACATTAAGCTTTTAAAATTCAATATCTTACCCTAGGGACTTAAGAAAAATATTTGGTTTGTTACTAAATGATTAGAATTCAAAATGTGACATTTTGGTGATTTTTTATATTTTTATGATTTTTATTATTTTTTATTATTAAAAATATTAAAATAATGATAAAAATTAACCTTTTTAGAAAATTATAATTTTAATTTTCCTAAATTCCTCTGATATTAGAGAAGCTCCAAAACCATTTTTGTGAATTTTTGAAAATTATTTTGTGAGTTATGAATTTTTAAAGTTTAATTTTACCCATTTTTGCTTAAGAGGGTTAATCAACCCATTTGGTGGGGTTAATCAAGTCCAATTGGTTTCAAATTTTTATGTGGTGTTCTCCTATCCCTAGAGGACAGTGGAGAATTGTTTTTAAGTTAGTTTGATGTGTGGTTAACCCTAATTAATTAAAGTTCAATTTTGGGTATTTAGACTAATTAGGGTTATTCCAAGTGAATTAACTCAAGACTTATTTTTCTTAGGTTCCTCTGGTCATAAGAAACATCACCAAATTTTCCTAGAATTTATTTCTCAACATGCTAATTATTGGAGTTAAAATACTCAAAACAGTAACATGCAATTGAAAAATCAATAACTTCTCATAGGCATGCCCTCTGACCTTGGAAAATTCAGGAAATGTTCCCAAGTTCAGAGGCTTCAAAAGCCCTATGGTCTCATGCCATGATGAATTGCCTATGCAAATGGAGAATTAAAATAATGCAGAGAGTAAATAAATCATTAAAAATAAAATTCTTAATGAAATTACTTGATTTCTTTTCCACATTATTCTCCTCTGTTCAATGAGAAAGAGGGTATTTTTATTTTATTTTTAGGATTTTTGTACACAAAGTTATGAAACTTTGAAGTTCTGGTAATTAAATAAATAGAAAAAAGCCTATTTTCCTACTTATCCACGCGGCGCCGCATCAACCTCGGCGGCTCCGAAGGGGTGCGTGTCGCGCTGTGATTGGGCGCCGCCATCTGAGTCAGCCGTCCCGGGACCCGCCTTTCACGTAACATCTTCTGGTCCGACGCGATCCAAGCCGTCCATCCGATACATGCGCGATCCAACGGCTCCCAGTCATCGTCTACGACTGGTGAGAACCCGTGACCGTCGACCTTCTAACCCTAATTTCTCACTCGATTCTTAACGGATTTTTGTGTTCTTATACTCTATGGATTCGTCTTGAATAGACGAACACATCCATATGGTAAACATGCATTGAAATTGACTCAAACTAAACGGAGAATCTTTGGAAGCTCGGGAGGAAGAGTGAGTCCATACCTTTGCTCAGAGAAGTGAAGCTTCAATCTGAGGGTTGTGTCACGTTCGATTGGGTCCAAGCAAGCTCCAGATGAAGTCCCTTGGCCTGGTGAATTACCTAGGTACAAAAGTGACCACAGCCGATCACAAAGCTTGGAGGCTGGAAGCAATGGCTGGCCTGGTGAGGGGGCTTTGCTGGGAAACTTCTCCTCTTGGTCTGGTGAAGGTGTAGAGTCAATCAATTTGAGGATTGACTCACTGTGGTGAAGTGTCCTGGTTTTCGGCTTGGATTTCAACTCTGAAATTGAGCTCACAGAGAGGAAATGGCAGGGAGATTTCAGTAGGGATCAAGTTCTCTATGTGTAGAGAGTGGTTTGGGATGATTTTGGCAGGGTTTCAGTAAGGTTTGGTTCAGCACCTCTCTTGGTCGAGAGGAGGGTGTGTTTAAATAGGAGAGGCTGGAGGGCCTCCCAAGGGGGTTTAAGGGTTGGGATCGAGTTGCTGCGAGTGAGGAGAAGAACAGTTGCAATGGCCATTTGGAGTGAGGCGGCTCGGCAAGGTGGAATTCCAAAATTTGGCTCGTCCCGAGGTCTCGGCCATGGTGTTTTCCGGCGATCCAGGCGGCTGGCCGACAGGCAAGGGTCATCCTCAAGTTCAGGTGGGTCAGGGCTGGGGTTTTGTGCAGGCAATTGAGCTTTGCAATGTGTCAAAAGCTTGATTTAAAATGGAATGGGGGAAGGCTAATTTTGGCTTGATTTTGTCAAGTCTACCTTTTGGGCTTGGTTCACCCTTCAAGGTCGCTTTGGGTGTTGTGGGGAGTCAAAGGAATCAGCTGGTTTGGCATGGAGAAGTCCTTATCCAAATATATTTGGATTAAATTTGGGTTAAGGTGAAACATGTTTAAGGTTAATGACTTTTAGGAGGTGCTTAAAGGACCTCCTCCTTTTGCCATTTAAGGAGGGTTGACAAATAAGAGATTCTCATGGCTTGCCAATGGCTTACATGTGGCTTCATGGCTCCATATGGCTTGGGAAAAGATTTGGTCAATTTCATAAAAAAAGGATTTTGTGAATTTTGGCATTTTGATGGGAATTGTTATGAGGCTTGATTTGGAATTGTTTAATTGATAAATTAGGACTTTAGGAATGATTCTAAATTGAATGTGTGATGAGGGAAAGTGTCATGTGGGCTTTAGATTGATTTGGGCTAATTTGGGCCAATGTTGGGCTAGGGTTGAAATTGATGTAAAATTAATGTTGGGAAATGTTTATGGGAGTGTTTCAAAGAGGTTTTAACTTTGGTTGGGTTTTGGTTTTGGGACTTGGGCTTATTTGGGTTAGGTTTGGGTTTAGGTCAAAATCGGGCTTTTTGGTTTTGGGTTGAATTTAAGTGGGGTTTGGGTCCAAATTTTGGGCAAATTATGTTAGTGTTTTGTTTGTGGGGATGTTAGGGAAGGTATAGAAAAGGTTTGGGGTCAATTGGTGTTGAATTGGTTTGGTTTGGGCTAAGTTTGGGTCATGAGTCCAAATTGGGCTTTAAGGTCAAAAGTGAAATTGGATTCAAATGTTAATCAAATTGGACTTAGATTTGGTCTAGATTGATATTGTGGATAATAATTTGAAGTTTAGAATTGAATTGGACCAAAATTGGGGTTAATTGGGGAGATTTGGTTTGACATTGGGTTCACTTGGGTTAGGAATGGGCTAAATTGGGTGTTTTGGTAAAATGGGGTAAATTGACAAAATTGGCCCATGGTGTAGTTGGACAAAATACAATTGGGAATATTTTAGATTTTCTGGAATTTTCTGGGAATTTTCTGAATTTTTGGATTTTTTGGGTCAAGAGGGGCTTTTTGGTAATTTATAGGGTATTGGGGGATACTTTTGAAACTTTTGGTATTTTTGGCTATGGATGATCAATTTGATTGGTGAGGCAATGTTCAAGGTTAATTTTGGGGAATTTTGGGTGATTTGGAAATTTTGGAGGATTTGGGCAATTTTAAGGGCTTTTGGTAGGTTTGATAGGTGTAGGGTCCCCGGGGTCAAAAATTGAAATTTTGGAACAATGAAGATTGATCAAATATGAGTGAAATGGAATCACTTTTATTGAGCTATGAAGCCATATTAAGCCTATATGAGCCATGAGAGGACTCACTTGAGGCATTCACTATGTTGTTCCTAACCCTCTTAACCAGGGGCTTAGGGGTTAAGGTCCATCCATATGAATTACTTACATGAGTCAAGGAGTCAAGTTGGGTATGGGTGTGGTTTTAGGATTTGGATTGTGTGTGTGAGAGTGTAGAGTATGAGTGTAGTGAGTGTGTAAGTCAACCCTCACCAGACCAGGCCACCCAGGGCAGTCCTAAGGCCAAAGAGTCCTATAGGGAACTCATACTTTAAACCTCCAAATTTGATTAGGGAACTCATACTTTAAACCTCTCAACCCTCTAGGTGATTAGGGATCTACAATCAAGCTTGTGGGGTTTGTAGGGAGGCAAGAAGTGGTTCAAATTTCTAAGGGATGGGTCCCAATTCTAGTCTTCTAAGATAGTCGAAGGAAAAACCTAAGGCTAGATCCTAAACACTAAAGAGGGAAGAGAAGACCTCATCAAAAATGAGGTCAACAAATGGACCCCCAATATGTGTGGTGTGCTAACCAAGCACACCGCGCGTATTGGCGTTGACCGAAGAGATCAACAAAACCAACACAGATGTCCAAGTGACAAACTTAGGACGAAGTGTAAGAAATTTCCACTAGGGAGTATCAGGTAAATCTCCAAGACTGAAGATTCCAGAACTCTCACTGGGGAAAAAGGAGGTGAATTTCAGATCACAAGATTTTAAGAGATTGGATCTTAGATTCGTTTCATTTTTTATTTGAAGTTTTAATTTTGAGTTTGCATTTCGAATTGAGTTTCAATTTTGGTTTTATGAGGAGAAAATAGTAGGGCGGAAGCCTATCTCGAGAGCAGAGAATTGCAGAGAATATGCTGAGATGGGAGTACGGTGGAAGCCTATCCCGAGTGCTGAGACTGCTGAGAAATGCTGAGAATTGCTGAGATGGGAGTAGGGCGGAAGCCTATCCCGAATGCTGAGATTGCTGAGATGGGAGTAGGGCGGAAGCCTATCCCGAATGTCGAGATTCGTCGAGAAGGGAGTAGGGCGGAAGCCTATCCCGAATGCTGAGATTGCTGAGATGGGAGTACGGCGGAAGCCTATCCCAAATGCTGAGATTTGCTGAGATGGGAGTACGGAGGAAGCCTATCCCGAATGCTGAGAATTGCTGAGAAGGGAGTACGGTGGAAGCCTATCACGAATGCTGAGATTGTTGAGATGGGAGTACGGCGGAAGCATATCCCGAATGCTGAGATTGCTGAGATGGGAGTACGGTGGAAGCCTATCCCGAATGCTGAGATTGCTGAGATGGGAGTAGGGCGGAGGCCTATCCCGAATGTTAAGATTTGCTGAGATGGGAGTACGGCGGAGGCCTATCCCGAATGCTGAGATTGCTGAGAAGGGAGTAGGGAGGAAGCCTATCCCGAATGCTGAGATTGCTGAGATGGGAGTACGGCGGAAGCCTATCCCGAATGCTGAGATTGCTGAGATGGGAGTACAACGGAAGCCTATCCCGAATGCTGAGATTGCTGAGATGGGAGTAGGGCGGAAGCCTATCCCGAATGCTGAGATTTGCTGAGATGGGAGTACGGCGGAGGCCTATCCGAAATGCTGAGATTGCTGAGAAGGGAGTAGGGCGGAAGCCTATCCCGAATGCTGAGATTGCTGAGAAGGGAGTACGGCGGGAGCTTATCCCGAATGCTGAGATTGCTGAGATGGGAGTAGGGCGGAAGCCTATCCCGAATGCTCGAGATTCTGTCGAGATGGGAGTACGGCGGAAGCCTATCCCGAATGTCGAGATTTGCTTAAGATAGGAGTACGGCGGAAGCCTATCCCGAATGCGAGATTCACGTGAATGCGAGACATTGAAGAATTTCTGCGACTTATCTTTGAGACTGAAGAATTTTGTTGAAACTTATCTATGCAGAGATTGAGGGAAATTTTGCTGAGGTCCATGGGGAATTTTGCTGAGATTCAGTTTATGCAGTGGTCGTGAAAGATTTTGTTGACTATGAAGAATTTTACTAAGATTTGGATTTAGCGGGAGATCGAAATGAGATATGAAAGTACTCCACATCCCATGGGAATCAATCAAAGTCGTATTATTTGGCGAAGGGTACGAACCCATGCCATCCGAATCAAATTGAAAATTCTTCGTGATCCTGAAATCATCCCGAAAGAGGGTTTCAAAGGAGGTCTGGAATAGATCTTGATTTGAAGAAGGATTGGAGGATTTGAAAAGATGGACTTAAACTGGAATTCAATTTGAGCTTTAGATTTGTTTTGTTTGTCCTTTAACTATCCCATTTTTTTATTGTTTATTTGGTGTTCATGTGGATTTGAAATTCTTTTTAGTGTCTGGATTTTTATGGAAGAGAGTTCTTATTTATTTTTCTTTTCTTTTCTGTTCTTTGTTCGAAGTTCATTTAACTTTAATGGAGTTTCCCAATCAATTTGCACAAAAAGAGGTGAAGGCAAAATGTGACATGATCACTTTCATTCCAATCTTGTTGAAGATACATCATACAACTCGATCTGAAATATTTCTCATACAATCCATGACTCAAAATGGACTATGTATGATCCTTGTTGATCCATCCAAAAAGTATCTGTTAAATCCATGTCTGAATAATGAGATACACGGTCAATAACATCACCTTCCAAGCCATCCTTGGTAGGAATGCCGCATGGATGTGCATTGGAGGTGTGCTATTTCCCGTGTAACTCACGACTCGTAGGCCGGAGACTCTCCGATCTCGGATGCGGCTGGAAGTGGTATGGTGCCTTTCGTCGTTCATCCTTCTAAAAGTGACGGAGATCCGCTCCACTTGGTACTCCCGGTATACAATGTTTTGCGATGTCCGCTCCATTTCCTTGTAATATCATGACGGAACCTACGGAAGTGGTATCTCCACCGGCCCTCGGAACTTACCCGGACCTGCTATCCGAAGGTCAGATCCGAACATGATATTGCATTGGTTGACGAACGAAACTGTGCAGAAAGGTCTGAAAAAGACATGGTGGTTTATGTGTGGAGGTATGCAGTTGCCCTTCTGATAAATGTTGATGATGCAATCGTTGGGTATGCGATCTGTCGGCGGTACCCTCCACGTTATCATTCTTTTCACCATTCTTTTAATTATTCTCGGCATTGGATCCACCTCACCGTGACGGAGTATCCCTGGTGGATTTCCTTTTCTGTCTTCTGCGAAGTTATAGCAACATCCGCATTGTATTGTGACTCTTCCTTTCCTTGGCATCCATTTCCGGGGTTCCGAATAATTCTTTTCTCTCAGACGGCCGGCTCGACCCATCTTCTGAAGTTCTAAAATGCAATCCACAATCTGCTGTTGCTCGTACTCTGAGAATACACCTGTGTGTAACTCGAGGCCTTCCAAAATGTTGATTCTTTTGTCTCTAATCCTTTCAAAGTATTCGAAAGTCATCTTCTCAACATTTTGCATTCTTTCTAGTTCATATTCCGGGATGATCTGCAAGTGACGAGGCCTAGTAACGTATTGCGGGATGTATGGCTCAATCCCGTCACGTTCTCCTGCATACCTTGGCTCCTCGAGGATTGTCTCTGTCGGGACATCCTCCGGGGTTGCTTCAGTAACAAGGTTCTTCAGATACTGTATCTCTATCTGACGTCGAGGCGATCTCTCTGCCTCCGATCTTCTTAGAGTTTCCCTTATCCTTTCTGTTGTTCTTGGAGTTTGCTCTCTCTTTTCAGGTCCCTGATGAACCGGTATCTTTGAAATGTGTGTGTTGGCGAAGGTGGTTGTTTCCTCGTGTTGATCTGCTGCAAGTTTAGTCAACATCTTGCGGATACGGTGATTCTTATTCCTTCTTTGAGTAGCAGTGAGCGTAGCTCTCCTCACTTCTTGAATTTCTGCTGGCGCGGCGCTGACGAGCCTGCCCTCTGCCGTGGCAACTACTTACTTGATTTTCTTGCTTTCCTCGGTGTTTGTCTTTCTTTTCTTATTGCTGGATTGGCAGCTTGGGCCACCCATCTTCATCACTCTGTCCGGCTATGAAGCTCTTCTCGGTCCACTCGGGACCCGGTCATTTTCTTCATACCGTAGGCCGGCTGGTGTGAAGTCAGAATCAATTTCTATCACTGCTCCATCCTTCACCCTCTTTTCATCGAGTGCGAGACTCACGCCATTTTTAAAGTTTAGGACCAACCGCCCGTTCGACATTTCCCTGCGAAGAAAACAAGGAAAGGATCAGGGGTTGTACTAAGAACAAGAACATTAAGATAGTATTTATCACTGAAGATTCTTATTCACTTATTCCAATTTTAATTTTTTAAGGAAAGTATGAAAAGATAAAGAAAAAGATCTGGAAAAAGATTTGATTTGAAAGGAAGGGTAAAACTTTATTATTATGATTTCACATATTTTATTTTTAGCACATATATTTTTTTTTATCCATTTTTATGTTTTTGGGTTCGGACCCAGTCACAAAGTGATCGCTTCACCCGTGTTTCTAGGGATAAGACTCTATTTTAGAGGCCACCCTTCGAAACATCAGGTTGCGTAATACTTCTCTAAATATCGTCCATTGATTAGAAGCATTTGTCGTTCTCCTTGGCAATTCACAAGTTGGTAGGAGCCTCTCGAGTAGACTGCCTCGACCACAAACGGTCCTTCCCAAGTTGGTTCAAATTTGCCTCCTATCTTGCGATGTGCAAGAATAGGTCTTCTGAGAACAAGAACTAAGTCACCAACTTTGAAAGTTCTTGGGCGGACCAGTTTATCATGGGCCTGGATCATGTTAGCTTGGTACAGTTCCAAATTTTGTTGCGCTGCAAGTCTTTTCCCTTCCAAGTTTTCCAGTTCTTCTAGTCTTAATCTGGCATTTTCTTCTGTAGTAATTTTATTTGCAACTGTAATCCTGAGTGATGGAAGCTAGACTTCCAATGGCAACACTGCCTCGGACCCGTACACTAAAGTATAAGGCGTAGACTGAGTAGGAGTTCTGAAAGTCGTCCTGTAGGCCCATAAGGCTTCTAACAACTTCTCATGCCAATTTCTCTTGTTGTCATCCAAAGTTTTCTTTAAAATTTGAACAAGAGTTTTATTAAAAGCCTCGGCCAAGCCGTTTGCTCTTGGGTAGTAGATTGTTGAGTATCGCCAATCGATTCCATGTCTTCTAACAAAATTGTTGATTTTTGTGCTTCTGAACGCGGACCCATTATCTGAAATGATTCTGCGCGGTACTCCGAAACGGTAGACGACTTGATTTTTGAAAAACTGTAGCACGTGGTGTGCCTTTACTTCTACGAGTGGAGCCAGCTACGCCCATTTAGAAAAGTAATCTGTAGCTGTAAGGATGAAGCGATGTCCTCTTGAAGAAGGTGGTTCTATCGGACCCACTATATCTATGCCCCAACACTCAAATGGCCACGACGCAATTGTCGGATGTAGCACATTTGGAGGTTGGTGTAGAACCACTCCGTGCACTTGGCACTGGTGACAACTTTTGGCAATCTTCATGCAATCGGTCATCATTGAGGGCTAGTAGTACCCTAGTCTTTTAATTTTCATTTTCATTTTTGGACCCGACTGATGAGCACCACAAAGTCCTGAATGCACTTCTTTGACAATTTCACGAGCCTCGGACCCGCTCAGGCATCTTAACCACATCTGATCAAAAGACCTTCTGTATAATGTATTGTTTATTAATGCGTAAGACAGAGTTCTTTTCTTGATTTGATGTGCTAATGACTTATCGTCTGGTAATTTCCCTGTTTGCATGTAGTCTATTAGCGGTTGACGCCAATCTTCTGTGTTTTCCGTCACCGTCTGCAATCGATTCCTCTCGCTTTTTCGATTTCCGTATCATATCCATGTTGATGTCGTGATAGGACTCGTCGTCCTTGAACTAACACTTTCAATCGACTCATCTTGTAGCGAGTAAATTCTTTTGCAAGGCGAGCTAGAGCATCCGCGAGAGCGTTTTCTCTTCGAGGGATCTTGTAGATTGTTACATTCGGAATATGTTCCAACGGTTTCATGGCATACCGAAAGTATTGCTCGAGTCTTGGCTTTAGAATCCTGTCATCGTCCGGCGATCCGTTGAATGATCAGCCGAGAATCTCCGTAGATGTTGATATCCGTTATTCCCATTTGAATGGTCAGTTCTAGTCCTGTTATGAGGACTTCGTATTCTGCCTCGTTGTTTGTGCACGGCTCTGTTAAGTGGTAAGAGTATCTTAACATCCCCCGCTCTGGTGTTATAAAGATTAGTCCGATTCCTGCCTTACCGGGTAGTATCATTTGCAATTCTTTGTCTTTTTGTGCTGAGGACGCTCCGTCGAAGTATAGTTCCCAACGTCGATCATCAGTGTCTTCTAGGCTCATTATCTGCTCGTCAGGCAAATCGTCGTCGAGAGGCGAATCTGCCGGTAGAGGGTGTGCTGCAAAGAAGTCAGCTAGAACTTGTCCCTTTAGGGCACGAAGAGGAACGAAAGTTATGTCAAATTGCAATAGTATCATCGACCACCTTGCTAGTCTGCCAGAAAGTGTTGGACGGGTCATCAAATATTGCAACGGATTAACTTTCGAGATAAGGTTGACCTTATGAGAGAGCATGTAATGCCTGAGTTTCTGTGCGGCGAAGATCAGGGCCAAACAATGCTTCTCAATTGGAGGATACTTTACTTCCATCGGAATCAAACGATGGCTTAAGTAATAAAGAGCATTTTCTTTTACCTCATCATTGACACAGGCAAGCGAGGCTCCGAGGAGTCGTCTAGAGCCGCGGTATAAAGTATCGACGGTCTACTCGAGGCCGGGGCTCGCTAAGACAGGAGGTGTCATTAAGTATTGCTTAATGTCATTGAAGGCCCGTTGGCATTTCTCTTCCCAAATGAATTTGAATTCCTTTTTAACTAATGCCGAGAAGGGCTGACACCTACCTGACAAGTTCAAAATAAAGCGTCGAAGATATGCCAACTTCCCTTGAAAGGATCGTAGTTGCTTTAAGGTTTTGGGAGGCGGCATTTCTAAGATAGCTTTAATCTTTTCCGGATCAATTTCAATCCCGCGATGTCGGACAACAAATCCTAAGAATTTCTCGGAAGTAACGCTGAAGGCACATTTTAAGGGATTCATCTTAAGGTTGTATTGCCTTAGTCACTCGAAGACAATTCTCAAATCATACAGGTGATCTTCTTTCAGTTTGCTTTTGATGACCACATCATCCACATAGCACTCAACTTGGTTGTGAATGAGCTCATCAAAAATCTTTGTCATTGCTCTTTGGTATGTTGCTCCTGCGTTTTTTAGTCCGAATGGCATTACTGTGTAGCAATACACTCCGATTGGTGTTCTGAATGCCGTGAGCTTTTCAACTTCTGGTGCCATCTTTATCTGGTTGTATCCTGAAGATCCATCCATGAAAGAGAATATTTTATGTGTCGAAGCGATGTCGATCATTAACTCTGGAATTGGTAGTGGAAATTCATCCTTCGGACATGCTTTGTTCAAATCTCTGAAATCCACGCAGATTCTGATTTGACCATTCTTCTTCCTGACTGGTACCACATTAGCTAGCCAAGTAAGGTATTGTTCTTCACGGACAAATTTAGCGTCGATTAGCTTCTTAACTTCAGCTATTACTTGTTGTTCAATTTCCAAATGCATTCTTCTGGAAGCTTGTCTGACTGGAACGGAAGTAGGATCCACTCCTAGCCTGTGAACTGCGACCTCTGGAGCTAATCCTGGCATTTCGTCATAACTTCAAGCAAAACAGTCCTTGAATTCCATTAATAGCTTGATCATTTCCTCGGAATCTTCTTTATTGAGTAAGGAGCTAACAAAGGTTGGTTCAGAGCTTTTCGCTAGTACCTAAGTTAACTTCCATTAACTCATCTATTGTAGATTTGATTTCTTCGGTGGAGCGTCTCCAATTTGCGGATCTTCAAGCTCTTCCGTAGTTTCCAAGCAGTATTCATTAGGTTCGCAAGTGACAACCAAACAAAATTCCGTATCGTCAACTGAACCTACTGTGCCGAATCCGAGACTATGTTTTAAATTGGGAGGCCGACCGACATTATTTCATAATTTTTCGAAGTGTTGTGATCGGCCTTTTGTCCATTGTCGAGGTAAGACACCACGCTGAATTAAATTTTGAACACAGGGAGAGTACCACTCAAAAGGTAATTCCATTAATTCGGAAGAAGTGATATCTTCAAATTGTACATTGTTTTCGATATTGGAAGAAGAAGTGCCACGGTAAAATTTGATTGGCTTTGCACCGCGGCTATGTACTTATTTGACCACCATACCCTCGATCTTATTAGACTGGATCGGGGTCAGGGTCATAGTGTGTACATAGTGGTTAATCTTCTCGTACATTGATATATATTCTTCATTCTTTTAATCTTCGAGGGAGATCTTGAATTGTGGTTTCTTTCGGTTTATTGTAGCTGCTCCTTTCTTGACTTGCTCTTCTTCCTCAGAGCTGTTCTCCCAATCAATGTTGATCACCGGCTTTTTCTGTCCAACTGTCCCAGTGTCTCTTCCACGACCTCGTCCCCGGCCTCGACCTCGGATGCGAGTTCTGGAGAAACCTTCACCATCTCGCCGTAAGGGAGTGGTGAGTGACTGTTGGACTAGAACTTCGGGTTCTTCATTGTCTCAAATTTCTTTTGTTTCATTTGGCACGGTGTTTCTGGAGAAGATTGTTTTCTTCGGAGGTGCGTAATAAGTCTGCATCTTCATGGATTCCAATCTCATGTACGGAGAAAGGTTGCAAATCACCTTTAATGCACTCGTTCTCCTCCTTCGTAGTATTTTATGCACCGATGCAGAGACGATGGTACCATCCGGTTTTCATGGATCCACGGCCGGCCCAGTAGAGCGTTGAACGATGTCTCAGAGTCAATTATGTGGAATTTTGGGGTTGTCTTTGCTAAGTCACCGGTCTTCATCAACAATGTTATTGATCCAAGGGCTCTTTCTCCTTTCTGGTTGAATCCTCTTAGTAACATCTTGTCCGCTTCAAGCTCGCGAGCATCAATTTCTAAGTATGCTAGCATCCGAAGATTCATTATGTTGATTGACGCTCCTGGATCCACCAATACTCTGGAGAGCGTAAACTTTCCGATTGTAACTGAAATGTACAACGATCAGTTGTGATCGGCCGTCCCAAGTAGTAGATCATCGTCCGTGAAGGTAACACCTCGTCTGTTCCTTTAACGAGCGAACCTCGTCTAAGGAATCTCCGGCCATCTGAGCTAAACAAATCCCTGGATCAAGTAAGGCCTTGATCAGAGCTTCCCTCATCTCCTTTGATAAGATGAGAGCGTCGTAGATGCTCAGTTTGGCTGGTAGTTTCCTAAGTTGGGCTAGCACGTTATAGTCCACTTTGTTACCATGTGTCTCGGTTTCTTCCCGAATGGACAATTCTTCTCGTCAGGGTTGATTCTTCCCGAACAACCACACGCTTTCCTTTGTCTTTTGGACCCATTCTCGGAGGTAGAACCTTTCCGCTCCTTAAGTTGACTTCGTGATTTCTTCGAATCCAGTACGAGTTTACTGGTGTCTCCTTTTGAATCGGCATGACAGGTTCTTCGGGAGTCGCTTCGAAATCTGAAAGCTCTAACTCTATTGTGATTGGAGCTCCTTGGAATTCACAAATAGATCCATTACTTTTTGAACCTTCGTAGCCTTCTTGGTGAATGTCTTCTTTGTCATCGTGATTGTCGAGGTTGTGTATGATTTGGGAATTGTTATTGGTATCGAAATCAAGATCCGGATTAGATTGGTTGTCGTTAGTTACGTAATCGTTAGAAACAGTCAAAACGTAGCCAACGTCATAACTCTTATCATTATAAGATCCCACCGGAGCGAGCAAATAATCATACAGAGTCAGAGGTTCGAGGAATTTTTACCCCGAATCGGAAACAACCATCCTAGGATAAGCAGCCCCTAGTCTAGCCTTAGGATCCTCGGTCCTTTCTTCTTCTACGATCTCCTTCTTTCCTATGATCTTTTCTACCTGGGGCGGTTCTTCAATTGCAAGTGATAGCGCCGGCTTGATAGGTTTCAAACTCCGAGTTGAAGCATGCTCCGAAGGAGCCTGGATGTGATCCAAAATTTTCTTCGATGACTTCGTCCAAGCGGTACTCCATCCATCATCAGTCGTGTAAGGGTCTATCGGAACAATGGGATCCGTTGAAATAACATTGACAGAACCTCCTTTCTGGGGTTCTTTCATGTATTCCTTTGGGATCGTTATGTTTCCCTTTCGGAGATTGTTGTCAAGCCAACTCTTGAAGGTAATGCAATCCTCTATCTTATGTCCAAGCATCTGGTGGTAAGGACAGTAGTTGGGATGGTCTTTCTTATTGACTTCTTCTGGCTTCCTGGGTTTTGGCAGTCGAAAATCCGAAGTCTTCATCAAACTGCGGAACATCTTTGGCACTCCCTCATTCTTGAATGGATATTCTCTATTTATAAGCTCCTTTAATGTGCGCTGTGGGCGAGGCGGTTGCTCATATTGTTGAGTTGGCTGATAACCGGGTTGAGGTTGTTGGTAGCTCTGCTGAGGTTGTTGATAGCCGAGTCGCGATTGCTCCGCCGTATTTGCATTGGCTGCTTGCCCTTATCGACTGCCGCGACGATCCCGGATTTCTTTTCAAATGACTTCACAAGCTTCTGTTTGTCTGTTTTGTCGACGAAACTTAGTGGCTTCGCTTCCTCTTGCAAGCTTCCAGCCGTGCTTAACAACTTCTCGAAAGTATTAATCGTAAATCCCTTAAGTAGAAGTGCTATCGGGCCGTGAATACTTTTAAGCAAGATACCGACTGCATGCTGCTCTTGTAGCTATGGCTCGCACTTCATGCTTAGTTTTCTCCATCGAAGTATGTAGTCCACTAAAGTTTCGTTCGGTTTCTGTTTCTCCACCACTAAGTCACCGATGGTGATATGGTGTTGAGCTTCGGCAAACCGTTTCACGAAGAGGTTTTCTAATTCTGAAAATGTCTTTACCGAACTGTTCGGTAACTCTGCGTACCAATCGAAGGCGATCCCTGACAGGCTACTGACGAATTGTCGGAAGAGTAAGGCGTCACTTCCACCGACGTTGCAACAACTAGCGCGAAAATGTTCAACATGCTGTCGAGGGTTTCCGGTACCATCAAAATTCTTGAACGGAGGTGGTACGAAGCCTTTTGGGTATTGTACTGCATCAAATTCTTCGGGTAAGGTCTACCCGTTCGAATAGATGCTCCGCTCTTAGACCGTGCTAAGGCTTCTCGCACCTGCTGTTCTACCATGTTCTTGATGTCCTTCTCTCGAATCATATTCTGAGTAGAGTCTTTCTTCGGCTGGTCGTCTCCATTAACGGATGTAATCTCTTTTCCTCCGTCTGTAATCTGAATAACTTCTGGTAGGCGTTTCTCTTGGGGTTGAATCTGACTCTGAAGAGTGGCTAGGGCTGCAGCCATCTCTTCCATCCTTTTTGCCATTTGAGAGATTGTATCATCTTTTTCTCGAATTTGTGCTCTTATTGCTTCTGGTTCATCTCTCTCCACAGCTGCCGGAGCACATTGCGAAGCTGACGATGCTCGTGTCTCAACCATGTTGATCTCCACATATTCGTCATCCATGAACTCCGATGAGTCAACTTCATCTCCGAACTTTTCTTCTCTTTCTCTTGCTAATCGTTGAATGTCGGTTCTTAGCTTTTCCATAGCTTCCTCCAATGGTCTTTTCCGTACGGTTTCGCAGTTATCATGCGATGGCTGTTGGATTTCCTTCTTGGGAGTCCCCTTCATTGCAGTGGCGCTCTCTTCGGACTCGAGCCTCCTAACAAGACTTTCCTTTTCTGGTCATTGTTTCTATCTTAATTGGCCAGTAGTAGGATGCCATACCATCCTTCTAGCAGCGGAAGGCCTAGGACCGGATGGTCTGTCAGCTGAATGCTGGAAGGTGGTATCCTCCCTGATCTGTAAACTTGAAACAACAACAGGTGGGCTAGCTTTCATCTTCTTTTTTGGCTTTTCTGTGGCGACAACGGGTTCTACTCACGGCCCAAGGCGGGATTTGGCTGGCACCCGCCCTATTCTTCTTAAAATCTCTGATACAGGACATTTCTCTTTCTTTGCTAAATTCTCTATCACAGTCTGTAGTCGGGCAAATGGTGTAATCCTAGCCCATTTCTTTCGGCTGTCGCTATAGTATGCGGGTTGAGGAAATGTAGAAGCAATCTTGTGGACATTTTCCTCGTCAGCTGCGGCAGAGAGGGGATGGAATCTACTTCCTTCCAAAAGCGGTGTATACTCAGGCAATGGTATGTACTCAGGGATTTCTTCCAAGAAAGCGACTTCAGCAGCTCTGGCCTTTCTGGCAATCTTTCTACCTTTGTTTCTTCTCTGAGTCCGTGTTAGGGGTGGAACCCTTGAGCTGGACCCAACTTCGAAAACAGAAGGTCTCGCACGGAGATCTGTACCCTCCATGATAACATGCTCGTTACAAATTTGAATTTCCTTCCCTTTCAGTTTGGCGGAAGCCGGGGTAGGTGCAGAGACGACTAGACCGGTGGGGGTAGAGACAACAGTCCTCCTACGAGCAGTAGTATTCCCCTCAGCTGGAACCCTTTGCAGGGGAGGGAACTCTTGAGTTGACTTGAGGTTAAACTCGATCAAAGGTCTTTCAGTTTCAGGCACTTTATTTGTAAGTGTGAAAAGGGTGACGTCAGCGATCTTGACATCTGTGTTGCCAAATCCTTGTCCAAAACGGATGATCCCATTGTCGGGCAGCTCATATTTGTAAACAGCGAAATCCAGTCCATTAGAGAAGGAGAAAATCAGCTTTGGGGCAGACATTTTCTGCAAGGTAGATTCTGATTGTCAGTCCCAAGTTATGCTTCTTCTCATCAGGACGAAAAGAAAGGAATCAAAAAGAGTCCGAACACATTTTTGTTCATGTATTTATAAAAAGGAGTTATTTGTTAAAAGAGTCATTCATTAGAGGGTTTGTTTATTAGGAACGAAATGTTCAAAGGTGTAGAGAAGGTAAGGAATCCGATTCGTAATTGGAAAGGAAGAGAAAGTCTTATGCAAGACTTCTCGACTCGAAGGATCGCTCCTAAACTAATACCTATTGGGGGTCCACCCCACCTCAGAAAAGAGGTAAAAGGATCTAGGAACCTCTCCGTTTAGGGGTGTCTAAACAGTGGCTCCTAAATCCGAGAGGAGTTGGCTATACTCGTTCAAGACAGAAATGAACGGGGTATCCCAACAGAAGAATGGTAGTTTTGGTCCATTAGGGATATGAACTCACTACCGATTTATGAAAGCAAAACCATCTGATTAAAATGGAGAGAGGAACCATTCCCTAGTGGAGTCGCCAGAAATTGTCGGCATATTTTTAGGTTGAGTGTTGTAATTTTGAAAAGGGGTCGCTAAACAGAAATTGTCGGCGAATTTTCATATTTTAAATTTAATTTAAATATATATATAATTTAGAAAGTAGTATTTAATTTTGAAAATAATTTTGAGTTTCAAAATTTTAAGATATGAAATCAAACTAATCTCACATCCCGAATAGTTTATATAAACGAGCACCGCACCACAAACTGTACATCTATCCCGGAGAATAGACACACTGCTTGATGATGGGGCTCGATTAAATAAACTAGAAGATTTGTGACATCCGTTTGGTCTGCGAACCAATTTTATAAGCCGACAAGTTCCCCTGCTTAATATAAATGAATTAAGCGGTGGTTTATATTACTCGGGTTCTTAAAGTTCCCTATAAGGGCAAGCCCCTATAGTTAATTACATCTTAAATGACGAGAATCATTTAAGAAAACTCTCGATAACGATCAATGGTTTTGCTCTCAAGAATTTCAAAGTTTAAGGTTTTCAAACAATTGGATTTTGGAAATTCAAAAGGGAATGACTCAAAATTTGGAACAATTTTTTTTTAAGAATCCAAAGGAAGAAAAGTAGGAGAAGCTGAGGATCCAAGAAGAATCTTGGCAACTTCCCAAACTATCCTATTGTTTGGCTTAGATTTGAGAAAATCCTAATATTATCTGATATTTCAATCTTGCCAATTTTAGTTATGTAGGACTTAAATTAGTATGACATAATCATACAATCGGCCTAGAAGATGTGAGGGTTTATGTCGTACCAAACAACTACCTCAGAGTCCTAAGACCGGTTATGGCTTAATTTACATGACATGATCATGCAAATGTCTAACGAAAAGTTGAGGATTTATGTTGCATTAGGCAAACTACCTCGAAATCCTATGGCTTTGTTGTTTAAATTCTAGGAATATTTAGTTGATGTAGATCCGAGTTTTGCTGATGACGATGGCCTTGCTGCCCACCATGCTCCGAGCTCTTTGTTGTTGCAGAGGTTTAGTTTTAGAAGTCATAAATAAGGAGATGAGAGAAGTGTTTTGGTTTAGAGAAAATCTTAAAATCCAAGTGTTTTTCATATTTTAATTAAAACAAATCTTAAAGTTGTTTAAACAGAACCGATTAAGATCCCACGGTTCTGTCATCCCACAGACCGTTATTTTCATTATATTCACTTAGTCCAGATGAATTTGCTAAACTCAACTGAATGAGTTCCACACTTTCATTTAGATCGTGGAAAATTCCGTTAGCAACACGTGGGTTACATCATCTGAGGTATTCTCGATCATTCAACGAGACGTTTTAATTTAGTTGCAATTGTAGTTTTGATTGTTCTGTTTGTGATTAAATTTTGAGTTGTTTTATATTTTGAAATGTTGTGGCAGTAAATTTTATCTTGTAATGATTTTTAATTTAATTTTGGTTTCAGCTCTGGGACTACCTTAAAGGTTTTGGTTTTCATGCAACAGTTGTTTAGCATGCAAGAAAATTAAAGTACATTTGTAAAATAGTAAATTGTAATAAAATAAAAGCATACCTGGAGGGTCTTCCCGTCATCCTAAGCTGCACATAAAACACATGTTAAGGCATTTAAATATTTCAACAAGTACCTAGGTAAAGCTAAGGGAAAGGTTTTGGTTGTCTACCAAAGTCCTAATCCTATAGCTAGTCATCTCCTATGACGTCTAGGTTCTTGTATTTTGGTTTAAGGATGATTTTCTTCATCGAAAGAACAATTAAATTCAGCTTGTTCTTATAAACATCCTATCATATTGAGGAAGTGCTTAAGACGAGTCTTAAACATCTTTTCAATACCTCTAGGATTATTTTAAGTCCAAGAGAATTTAATTATACAAGTGAATTAATCATCCGAGAGTTTATGTTTTGTTCTTTTGCTTAGTGAACTAGGACATTTGAATATCCTATAAGTAAGATAACACTTCACTTGATACCGCATTTAAGAGTTATAATAACAAGAGCTTTAAAAGGGCAAATCAACTTATTAAGTATTTTAATGATTTAAACTTAATGATTTAATTTTAATTTTGACTTAATTATAAAAAGTTAGTTTAAGTTTGGAATAGTGTTCAAGTTATTTTAGATTCAATTCTTAATGATTTCATTTAGGTTTGTTATTAAATGATTTTTAATCTAATTTAATTCAACTTAATTTAATTTTGATTTAATTTAATTTTAATTTAATTTGATTTAATTTAATTTAATTTCAATTTAATTTTAATTTAATTTAATTTCAATTTAAATTTAATTTTAATTTGATTTAATTTTAATTTAGTTTAATTTAATTTAGTTTAATTTTAATTTAATTTATTTTAATTTAGCTTAATTTAACTTAATTTGATCTCAAGTTATTTTTCTTTTAATTTAATCCAATTTGATTTTAATTTAATTTCAATTTTAATTTAATTGAGATTATTCTTTTAATTTTTTTTTAATTTTTTTTTAATTAAGACTTCAGTATTATTGAAGTGATTTATTTAGGGATTTTTAAATTAAAGAATAAATATCCTCTTAAATAATATCCCTACTTTAATAATTCCAATTTCTATTATTCTCCCAAAATTTCAATTAATTAATTAATTAAAGTTTTATTTTAATTATATTTAAAATGGTTAATAAGTTTCTACCCTTAATCATTTAAGTTTCAATCATCCAAAATCAGATATTTTACCCTCCCTTTTTGATTAATCCTAAAATTTTAATTAAAGGTTGAAATTTTTAATTACCATTTTGCCCTTCAAGCTTAATAATTCTATAACTCACTAAATTAAGCTCAAATGAACTTGAAATTTTTATATGACCTCACTTACATGTCAATTAAGACATTAGAGGAGAAAATGTGATTTTTCTGTATTTAATTTATTTATGTAATTATTTTTAATGGAAAATAGGGGTTTTCAAGGAAAAGTCAATAACATGACCAAGGAAATGTTTCTGTCCTTAAGAAAATTATGGGATATTCCTAATGACCAGAGGACCATTTGGACCAATTTTGGTGATTTTTTGAATTATTTTTTATTTATTAGAATTATTTTGAGTATTGGAGCATTAATTTATTTTAAAATAAAATTAAAGTTGAAAAATGGATTTTATATTTTTCTTAAATCTCTCTGACCTCAAGGAGTCTAGAGAAATAAATTTTATATTTTTCTAATTTTTCTTTGATTTATTAGAATTATTTTAGTGAAAATGTTGGAAAATACATTTTTTAATATTAAAAATTACATTAAGCTTTTAAAATTCAATATCTTACCCTAGGGACTTAAGAAAAATATTTGGTTTATTCCTAAATGATTAGAATTCAAAATGTGACATTTTGGTGATTTTTAATATTTTTATGATTTTTATTATTTTTTTATTATTAAAAAAATTAAAATAATGATAAAAATTAACCTTTTTAGAAAATTATAATTTTAATTTTCCTAAATTCCTCTGATATCAGAGAAGCTCCAAAACCATTTTTGGGAATTTTTGAAAAGTATTTTGTGAGTTATGAATTTTTAAAGTTTAATTTTACCCATTTTTGCTTAAGAGGCTTAATCAACCCATTTGGTGGGTTTAATCAAGTCCAATTGGTTTCAAATTTTTATGGGTGTTCTCCTATCCCTAGAGGACAGTGGAGAATTGTTTTTAAGTTAATTTTATGTGTGGTTAAACCTAATTAATTAAAGTTTAATTTTGGGTATTTAGACCAATTAGGGTTATTCCAAGTGAATTAACTCAAGTCTTATTTTTCCTAGGTTCCTCTGGTCATTAGAAACATCACCAAATTTTCCTAGAATTTATTTCTCAACATGCTAATTATTGGAATTAAAATACTCAAAACAATAACATGCAATTGAAAAATCAATAACTTCTCATAGGGATGGCCTTCGACCTTGGAAAATTCGGGGAATGTTCCCAAGTTCGAGGCTTCAAAAGCCCTATGGTCTCATGCCATGATGAATTGCTTATGCAAATGGAGAATTAAAACAATGCAGAGAG
Organism: Papilionanthe hookeriana x Papilionanthe teres; assembly: GCA_022702705.1. NCBI lineage: Eukaryota > Viridiplantae > Streptophyta > Magnoliopsida > Asparagales > Orchidaceae > Papilionanthe > Papilionanthe hookeriana x Papilionanthe teres. The sequence continues at coordinate 21,997,021 of CM040426.1, forward strand.
TAAATAAATCATTAAAAATAAAATACTTAATGAAATTACCCACATTATTCTCCTCTGTTCACTAAGAAAGAGGGTATTTTTATTTTATTTTTAGGATTTTTCTACACAAAGTTATGAATTTTTGAAGTTCTGGTAATTAAATAAATATAAAAAAAAGTCTATTTTCCTACTTATCCACGCGGCGCCGTGTCAACCTCGGCAGCTCCGAAGGGGTGCGTGTCGTTATGTGATTGGGCGCCGCCATCTGAGTTAGCCATCCCGGGACCCGCCTTTCACGTAACATCTTCTGGTCCGACGCGATCCGAGCCGTCCATCCGATACACGTGCGATCCAACGGCTCCCAGTCATCGTCTACGACTGGTGTGAACCCGTGACCGTCGACCTTCTAACCCTAATTTCTCACTCGATTCTCAACGGATTTTTGTGTTCTTATGCTCTATGGATTCGTCTTGAAGAGACGAACACATCCATACGGTAAACATGCATTGAAATTGACTCAAACTAAATGGAGAATCTCTGGAAGCTTGGGAGGAAGAGTGAGTCCATACCTTTGCTCAAAGAAATGAAGCTTCGATCCGAGGGTTGTGTCACGTTCGATTGGGTCCAAGAAAGCTCCGGATGAAGTCCCTCGGCCCGGTGAATTGCCTAGGTACAAAAGTGACCACAGCCGATCACAAAGCTTGGAGGCTGGAAGCAATGGCTGGCCCGGTGAGGGGGCTTTGCTGGGAAACTTCTCCTCTTGGTCTGGTGAAGGTGTAGAGTCAATCAATTTGAGGTGAAGTGTCCCGGTTTTGGGCTTGGATTTCAACTATGAAATTGAGCTCACAGAGAGGAAATGGCAGGGGGATTTCAGTGGGGATCAAGTTCTCTATGTGTAGAGAGTGGTCTCGGATGATTTTGGCGGTGGTTTCGGTAGGGTTTGGTTCGAGCACCTCTCTTGGCCGAGAGGAGGGGGTGTTTAAATAGGAGAGGCTCGGAGGGCCTCCCGGGGGGTTTAAGGGTTGGGATCAGCTGCTCGCGGTGAGGAGAAGAACGACTGCAATGGCCATTTGGAGTGAGGCGGCTCAGCAAGGTGGAATTCCAAAATTTGGCTCCTCCCAAGGTCTCGGCCATGGTGTTTTCCGAGCAATCCGAGCGGCTGGCCGGCGGCGAGGGTCACACTCAAGTTCAGGTGGGTCGGGGCTGGGGTTTGTGTAGGCAATCGAGCTTTGCAATGTGTCAAAAGCTTGATTTAAAATGGAATGGGGGAAGGCCAATTTTGGCTTGATTTGGTCAAGTCTACCTTTTGGGCTTGGTTCACCCTTCAAGGTGGCTTTGGGTGCTGTGGGGAGTCAAAGGAATCAGATGGTTTGCCATGGAGAAGTCCTTATCCAAATATATTTGAATTAAATTTGGGTTAAGGTGAAACATGTTTAAGGTTAATGACTTTTAGGAGGTGCTTAAAGGACCTCCTCCTTTTGCCATTTAAGGAGGGTTGATAAATTAGAGATTCTCATGGCCTGCCAATGGCTTACATGTGGCTTCATGGCTCCATATGGCTTGGGAAAATATTTGGTCAATTTCATAAAAAAGGATTTTGTGAATTTTGGCATTTTGATGGGAATTGTTATGAGGCTTGATTTGGAATTGTTTAATTGATAAATTAGGACTTTAGGAATGATTTTAAATTGAATGTGTGATGAGGGAAAGTGTCATGTGGGCTTTAGATTGATTTGGGCTTTTGAATTTGGTGGAAGTTGTCTTTTAGGAAGGTTTAAGGGAGTGGGCCTTTATGTTTAGCAATGGGCTTTTAGATGAAAAGTTTTACAAAGGTCCATGCCAAATAAATGTTGAGTTTAGTTTAAGGATGTGTCTTGAATGATTTGAAGCAAATTTGAGGTGGTTTGGAATTGAATTGTGTTGAATTTGGGTTCATTTGGTAAATGGGCCAATGTAGGTCAAATTGGGCGAATTTGGGCCAACGTTGGGCTACGGTTAAAATTGATGTAAAATTAATGTTGAGAAATGTTTATGGGAGTGTTTCAAAGAGGCTTTAACTTTGGTTGGGTTTTGGTTTTGGGACTTGGGCTTATTTGGGTTAGGTTTGGGTTTAGGTCAAAATTGGGTTTTTTTGTTTTTGGTTGAATTTAAGTGGGGTTTGGGTCCAAATTTTGGGAAAATTATGTTAGTGTTTTGTTTGTGGGGATGTTAGGGAAGGTTTAGAAAAGGTTTGGGGTCAATTGGAGTTGAATTAGTTTGGTTTGGGCTAAGTTTGGGTCATGAGTCCAAATTGGGCTTTAAGTTCAAAAGTGAAATTGGATTCAAATGTTAATCAAATTGGACTTGGATTTGGTCTAGATTGATATTGTGGATATTAATTTGAAGTTTAGAATTGAATTGGACCAAAATTGGGGTCAATTGGGTAGATTTGGTTTGACATTGGGTTCACTTGGGTTAGGAATGGGCTAAATTGGGTGTTTTGGTAAAATGGGGTAAATTGACAAAAATGGCTCATGGTGTAGTTGGACAAAATGAAATTGGGAATATTTGGGATTTTCTGGAATTTTCTGGGAATTTTCTAAATTTTTGGATTTTTGGGTCAAGAGGGGCTTTTTGGTAATTTGGAGGGTATTGGGGGATACTTTTGGAGCTTTTGGTATTTTTGGCTATGGATGATCAATTTGATTGGTGAGACAATGTTCAAGGTTAATTTTGGGGATTTTTGGGTGATTTGGAAATTTTAGAGGATTTGGGCAATTTTAAGGGCTTTTGGTAGGTTTGATAGGTGTAGGGTCCCTGGGGTCAAAAATTAAAATTTTAGAAGAATGAAGATTGATCAAATATGAGTGAAATGGAATCACTTTGATTGAGCCATGAAGCCATATTAAGCCTATATGAGCCATGAGAGGACTCACTTGAGGCATTCACTATGTTGTTCCTAACCCTCTTAACTAGGGGCTTAGGGGTTAAGGTCCATCCATATGAATTACCTACAAGAGTCAAGGAGTCAAGTTGGGTATGGGTGTAGTTTTAGGATTTGGATTGTGTGTGTGTGAGTGTAGAGTATGAGTGTAGTGAGTGTGTAAGTCAACCCTCACCAAACCAGGCCACCTAGGGCAGTCCTAAGGCCAAAGAGTCCTATAGGGAACTCATACTTTAAACCTCCACATTTGATCTCAACCCTCTAGGTGATTAGGGGTCTACAATCAAGCTTGTGGGGTTTGCAGGGAGGCAAGAAGTGGTTCAAATTTCTAAGGGATGGGTCCCAATTCTAGTCTTCTAAGATAGTCAAAGGAAAAGCCTAAGGTTAGATCCTAAACACTAAAGAGGGAAGAGAAGACCTCATCAAAAATGAGGTCAACAGAGATGTTTAAATAAAGTTTTTAATTAAAATTGGGCAAGATTGGGGTCAATTGAGTAGACATTGGGTTCAATTTGGGCACTTTTGGGTTAAATGGGTCAAATTGAGGATTTTGGTTAAATTGGGCTAAATTGGCCTAATTAGTTCATGGGGTAGTTGAGAAAAATGAAATTGGAATATTTGGGAGGTTTTGAGAATTATGGGAATTTTTGGAATTTTTGGGCTAAAAGGGGCATTTTGGTCATTTTTGAGAATTTTTGGAAAATTTGGCAATTTTGTGTAAGTTTGGTTAATTTGAGTGGCAGGGAGTATTTTGGAATGATTTTTGAAGAATTATGGGTAATTTGGGTGATTTTGAAAATTTTTGGGAATTTTAGTGTTTTTTTGCGGTATTTTAGGTATTTTGGATATTTTAGGGCAAAGGGGTTAGAATTTTGATATCTTTAGGAAAAAATTAGAATTGTGTAATATGGCATTGTTTAGGTTGAGCCATGGACTAAGGGTCTCCCTCATTTGGTCATTTTTGTGTGGTACAAGTTAAACCCTAGCCTAAGGCTAAGGGCCTGGGAAAACCACTTACATGAGTTTCCAAAGAGTTAGGGGATCAAAGATGATGTGCCTTGTTTAGGGTTGTGAGTGTGTAGTGTAAGTGTGTGTAAGCTCCATACCTCTTAGCGTAGATTTTAAGGTCTGACCACCTATGGGAGACTTCCCCTAGGCTTCCTTCTGCCTTGTCTCTTCCTCTCAAAACTTGGAGGTTAGTCCTTAAGCATGTGAAAACTCCCAGTGAAGTGAGAAAAGTTTAAATTTCTAAGGAGAAAGGGTTCCATGACTAGTCTTCTAAGAAAGTCACCAAGAGAGTCCTATGGCTAGACCCTAGGCTATTCTAAAGACAGACTAGACCTCAACCAAAAATGAGGTCAACAATGACATAACAAAAGATAAACATGAAAATAAACATCGTGTATGGACGAGGTAGCCTAGGCCTTCCTCTTCCTCTTGTTCTTGTAGCGCATCCAGAAATCAAACTCTGAAGTGATTGTCCATTACCAGGAGAGACCAAGGTATCAACCATTAATTTTCCAAGTTGAATAGTACCCCTAGCCTTCCTCTTCCACCGGGAAGTGTATATTTGCCATTCCTCTTCAAAAGACTGGTCGGTCTGATCCCTATAAGGGAAGGAAGTTGCAGCGATAGGTTCCAGTGTTTGTGTAGGATAGTCTTCCAAAATTCGAGGATCCCCTACCTTTCAAGTGAGTAGGTCAACTAACTGATTGGTAGCAGTATAAGGCTACTGTTTGACGGTAATTCTTCCTCAGTGGTATGACTACTGTTAGGCAGTAATTCTTCCTCGGTAGTAGTAGGCACCTTTTCCGTCATCTAAATGTGAATGTTTGCTTCTTCTCTATCTTCAGACATGTTATGGAAGGGAGCCTGTTCACCCTCCACAGTAGTTGGTACCTGAGATGATAATATGGCTACTCCAGTAGAAGAAGGCTGAGAAAACGGGGCAGTGACTGCATCCTGCCTAACAGTGACAACCACCTGACACTCCTCCCAGTGTCGATCTTTATCAACCTGTTCTGAATCATTATTAATAGACTTTGGCACCATATCCGACATGGGCATTGCAATAGGTATCACAGGAGGTGAGGAAGAGAGTATAACTGTCATAGGAATATGTGGAGCGACCAACCGTAGATGAGGATGTGATCCCCGATAAAGATAACGACGCCAAAAACTTGATCCCCGTTAAATATATGTTCTGATGATTTAGATATGAAAATTATGATTTTATAATATGGGGTACTACGCAAGTATACATATCATTTATCAAGTAATATAGGACTTTCTGATTAAGCCCCAGAATATCGAACCCATAGGGAAAATATGACAATCTTTAAAGGAATCAGAAAATTATCTTTTTACTTTTTTTTTAATGGCTTTTGAAAGTATGTCTTGATTTTGAAAAGTTTTGAAAGTTGATTTGTCTTTTGAAATTTCCTTAATAAAATGTTAAGCAAGAAATTAAAATTATAATAACTAATAACACTGTATGTAAAACACTATTAACTAGAATATCTTTTTCTTTTCTTTTATGAAGTAGTAATAATTATTAAAGTATAGTTGTGGAAGTATTTAAATTTGTTGTGACAGATAGAAGCAAATGTGTTCTTTACCCTTACTTGGTTCTATAAAGAACATAGGTTAATTTGAATCTTTTATCATTTTGAACATGGTTAGGCAGGGAAGATACTAGTCTCTCACTCTAGAGTTCCCTCGATTCCCACCAACTGGGGGCTAACTTCTCATAACAAAACACAAAACTTCAAACCAAATTAGGGGGTTTTATCCTGTCACTCTAAAATCCTCTAATTTTACTCCCTTCCATAAAAATATCTTCTAATATTACATTCAATTATATGGACTACAATTCTCACCCATATAATTGCATGTGATTCTTACTAACTTTTATGAGACAATACCGCATTGGATCTTACCTAATCTCAAGAAATTTTACAAATTAAAAGACCAAATTAATAAGAAAACAAAGTTTTTCATAATCAATCTTCACAACTTCTTCAAACTTTAAACACTTATACTTTCCACAACAATTCTCCATAAACTAATTACTTCTCCATTTAAGAAAGAAAAAGATAAAGTAAACTACTCAGAATGCATTAAGAAAATACAAAAACACATTGATTTGAAATTAAAAACCATAAGAAAAATAACAAACAAAATAAGTATTAATTAAAAAACTAAATGTAAGAACTAAAGTAAACACTTATATGAAAATTCTCTCTATAAGACTCAGGAAGTTCCTCTGAATCTTTAACTCTTCACTAAACTACTCCTCAGAGTGGATCTCCCAACTCCGATGAGTCAGAATAAACTTCAGACTTCAATAGAAACTAAACTAAAAGAAAGAAAAGAAGTGGGAAGAAGAAGACTTCACTCCGACCCTTTTCTCCTTTCTACTCTCTACTCCTACTCTTAATAAAAACTCTCACAAAATAAAAGTAAAATACTGTAAAAACTCTCTTCAAAATGCAAGTGGAAGAGCCCTTCGAAATGCAATGGAAGAGGCACTAATCTTTCCTAAGACTCTCTTTAAAAATTAAACTAAAAGGTTCCTTGGTGTCTCTTTAAAATGTGTCCAGATTCGATTTATCCACCAAAGAATGCACCCCTTCATTCAAACTTATTACCCAAAGGAAGTTATGGAAGTTACCACTATGAGTTGCATCCCACCCCCTTTGAAAATGGTGCCAAATTCCTTTAGATTTTGATTTTTAACTGTGGCGGCTAAGCACCGGCCCAGCGGCACTTAGCCGCCAGTGCCCAAATTTTCATTTTTCATTTTTTTGCTCCAAATTTGATCCAATTTTGCTCCTTTCATCATGGCCATCCATTTTCATCATACCTGCAAGAAAAATACAAAATACCTTCCATTAAAGAGCAATATCATTAAAAATAGGTATAAAAATGTGCATAAAAATACTATGTATATAGCTGTATCAAAATTCCCCAAACTTAAAATGTTACTTTTCCTTAAGTGACAGTTAATCTCATAGAACATTTTAGCATGCAAATTATGTAATGAGTTTCTTAGGAAGATAACAAAATTTTGTTCTAGAAATGGAATAGTCTAATTTAGAAAAAATTTCAGTAATTAAAACCTACTTAAATTTTAGAAAGTTCTTAAGTAAAGGAAAATGACAAATAGAAGTTTCTATCTAATTCAGAAATATTTGTAGATTCTTCAAAATATAGGAATCAAACACTTATTTTTCTCACTTAAAAATCTTTATTTGAAAATAATTTTACTTACATTATTATAACCTTAAGCTTTAGATTTTCTCTGAACTTATATCTTAAACTTTAGGTATGAAACCAATTTTTAATTAGGCCCTTAAATACTCAAGCTTCTCCTCCCTTTTCATATACTATTTTTCACTTTTTCTTTTTTTCTCTCTCTTTTTTTTTTATAAGGCAAGGATTACTATATCTGGATAGGCCCTTAATGATTTTGAATTCCACCCTTCCATTTAAAATAAAGGTCAGATATACATCTTTCACTTAAAAATCATAATAATAATATTTGAAAATTACTCTTCAATAAAAGAAATTTAAGCTTTGAAGAATAAAAGTCAAATCTTCTATTTATCCAAAAATACAAAACTTCTTACTAAAGATAGTTTAACTTTATTTAACACCTCTTCATTAAGAAAATTTTAACTTTAATTTTTATGATTAATATAAAATTTAACTAAATTCTTTTATTTATTTCTATATTCAAAATTTTTGTTCCCCTAATAAAACTTCATGTGCATAATTGTTCTCAATCGAAAATAAGATTTATTTTAAGTTTTCTTGAGAATCAAATAAAATTTTAGGTTTTTGAAAATCTTTGTTTTTAAAATCCCCCCGCCCCCCAAACTTTAATTTTTAGTTAAGATAAAACATTTAAGCATAAGAAATGATACTTGTGTGAGAAATAAAAAATGACATATCATGCTTGCAGAAATTTTTAATAACCTAATATGCAAGTTTAACAATTTAAATAACAGGAGTCAAATGAAATCAAATTTAGCTTTTCAAAATAATTTTTATACAAAGAAAAGTAAAAATTTCAAAAAGACTTTTACAGTAGTGGAGCTTTTCAAAGCAAATACACACCAACTTAAATAACACACTGATACAGATAACATATGATAGTGGAATTTGAAAAATTTTAAACATGTAGTTTCCTAAGTAGAAGTCCCAATAGTGGTTTATAATCTTCTAATAGTTTTTGAATTCAAGTACACACTACTAAAACCTCTGACATAACATACACATAAGAACATTTACTATTACACACACTACCACAAAGCAACATATAAAACATCAATACAACAACAATAATACATCTAAATATGCATAAAAGAAAAATAATACAAACTACAGTTTGCATACTGTCAAGGTTCACATCACAACACTATGATCAAACTAAATACTAAACAAAACACACATCAGTACATCAACAACAACACCACAACACAAACAAATAACACAAATCTACTCATCATCCTCATCATCATCATCATCCTGCTCGTTCCAATCCCTAGATGGCACATAAGGTATGTAGAATGGATGAGGGGGCATCTCAGCACTCTGATCACCTCTAATCAATCTATCCAAATATTGCTGATAACTCTCCTCATACTCATCATGTTTCACAATATATCTTTCCACATTATCCACTTTACCATCAACATATCTAACATGCTCACGAGTAAAACTCACTTTCTTCAAAGTCTTTCTTAACAAACTAGTCTGTGAATCTGAAGATGATGAAGCACGTGAAGTAGTAGCACGAGAAATAGATGCAGTAGAAGCAGAAGCAGTAGAAGTCCTACCAAATCCTCCTCTCCAACCAAACTCTGAATGTACAGTGTAAGCACCAACGTTGACACTGGTAATTAGTCTCTATGGCTGAAGTACCTCTTCCCAGGTTTCAAAGTTCACTCCAGATCATTCACATAATGAATGAATCAAGGAAGGAAATCTCATACCTGCAGTAGTGGTTGATCTAGCACAGTTCTAAACATAATCATAAATTATACCTCCAATGTCAATAGGCTTCCCTTGCTGAATGCAATGGTTCAACACAGCTCTTTCTCTCGTTACTTCACTAGTATGACTCGTAAGTAAAAATTTAGATGATATAAAATAATTCCACGCCTTAGAAGTGGCATTCAATTTGGAAGAAGGAAAGTTCACTCTTCTATCATTTGTTATTTTCCATAATCCTCTTCCATCAGTCAGAAATTCCATGATCTCATCTAATTCTACTTCTGTAAGATGATAGTTAGAATAAAAACAAAACATGTCAGGAGGTAATCCTTAAAAAGTGTTGATTGCCCCAGAAGAAAAGTTGACCTCATGCCTCCTAACCATCACTTGATTCTCTTTTGCAGTAGGCAAATTTGCATAAAATTCTCTGACCACAGAAACAATAGCAACAGCGGAGAAGCAACAGTAATTCTCCCATTTCCTTCTAAAAATCATATCTTCAATTACTTCTCCTGGCTTACTAAATACACCCTCAGGAATCAACTTACGTGACTGTAGTGCGTCAACGTATCGTTCCTCAGTCCTCGTGCTAACAAATTTGTCAGAATCAAATCTGGCCTTTTCTCTTTCATGCTTTGACTTTGAAGCCATCTCTAAAAATTCACGAAAAGTTCACCATAAATTTCAAAATCAAATTAAACTTACTAAATTATCTTTCAAAAGATATTTTCACTAAATCCAAGCAATTTCTCAAGTTTTTCCTCAAATTTTCATCATGAATAGTGATTTTAAGATTTTCCAAAATGTACTCAAAATACATGGTGAAAATCAAAAAAAATTTTACTTAGGAGTAGTGCTCTTACCTCAAAAAATCCAAATCTAACAATTTTTGTTGAGATCGGCTATTAAATGATCCACAATATGATGCCCTAGGCTCTTCTTTCACGATAAACTGAAGGTTGAAGACTGTGGGTGGTTTAAAAATGGCAATTTTCGGGTTTTTAACTGCTGAGAACCAATTTTTGTGAACTGACACCTAAGCGCGAACCCCTCGGCGCTTAGCCGCGAAATCTGGTGCTTAAGCACCAACACTCTGGCGCTTAGCCGCCAGTACCCAGATTTTCACAATTAAGGTATATGCATTAAATCACTTTGTTAATCAGCTGTAATTACTCCAGAATAATTATTTCTCCCCACATAAATCTTCTAATATTCCAAATCAAAATTTATTATCCATTGATTCCACATAAATTTCACACAAACACAAACTTATATTAAAACAAACATGACACTTATTACAATTATAGAATTTCTATCCACACATAAAGGATGAAATTCTCTAAATACAAGAGACTGTAATCTCAAACTGATAAGTATACATCTCTAAGATGTAACCATCACATCATCAGACTTAGTTAATACTTAAATAAAAACACTAAACACACCAAACATAACACACATGAACACTAAACATAACACATAAGAACACTAAACAAAAAAGAACAATGAACTCTCAATTCCATTCTCCATTAGGTGGATTATATCCCAAACCATTATGATTTTCATTTGACTCTTCTAGACTCAAAATCTAATAAAACGGGCGATAATTATTCATCCTTAAATCATCTTCTTCATTCCATTTGTTCTTCAGAAACATCGCCTTATCCACTTCTTCCATGTACCTTGAATGACTGAATTGCATCTTGAGTTTCCATCCCATGTGCTTCAATTTTTGCAATTATTTCAGCAATCCCTTGAATACTAACAACGAGATATCCATTGAATAACTCTTTAGCACTGTCACTAACAAACTTACTCTTGTCATAATCTTACTTCTTCTTAATCTCATTCTCCCAGGAAGACATGATGCACTCAAAACTCTCTTCTTAAGACTCATAAATGATAATAGGACTTGGGGCAAGTGTTTCCCTTAAATCAGGTCCTTTTTATAGATTTGAGAAGTGTTAAAACTGCCCCAACATGTTTTAAAACTCCAAAATAACTTCCAAAACCACTCCCCCATGATCTAGGCTTCTAGAACCTCATTTTTCAAATTTTTTATAACTACAGCGCCTAAGCGCCAACCAGTCGGTGCTTAGCCTCCAGTGCTCAATTTAGCACAGGTCTGCTAAGTGTCCAAAATTTCATTCTGATTTCTCTAAATCATCAAATAAGTTCAAACAAACTCTATTATAGTTTAAAATCTCCAAATTACTACCACTAAAAATATAAAAACAAACCAAACAAACCAAACAAAGCACACAAAAGAAACATAAAGAAAAGCACACAGATAATTATGGGTTACCTCCCACAAAGTGCTTGTTTTAACATCTTCAGCCTGACATACCCAGCAGTCATTCTGAGTGACCCAACATCAAATTATTATCAGATTTAGATTTATTGACTAAAAAATGTGGTTTAAGTCTATGTCCGTTAACTTTAAATATTTTTCCAGTCTTAGGATCTTGAATATCTATAGCTCCATAAGAATAAACTTTTGTCACAATAAATGGACCCATCCACCTGGACTTAAGTTATCCAGAAAATATTCTCAATCTAGCATTACGCAGTAAAATATTTAGTCCTAGTACAAGATTTTTAGTAAGAATCTTCTGATCATGCCATAACTTCATCTTTTCCTTATAAATCTTAGCATTTTCATAAGATCCATTCCTTATTTCTTCAAGCTCATTCAATTGTAATAATCTTTTTTTCAGCGGCATCTTTTAAATTATAATTGAACTCTTTGATAGCCCAATATGCTTTATGCTCAAGGTCAAATGGTAAATGACAAGCTTTTCCAAAAATCAGCCTATATGGGGACATTCCGATAGGTGTTCTGTAAGCAGTCCTATAGGCCCACAGAGCATAATCCAATTTGATTGACCAATCCTTTCTATTTGGATTAATAGTTTTTCCCAAAATTATTTTGATTTCACGATTGGATAATTCAACCAAACCACTTGTCTACGGATGATAAGAAGTAGCAAAGCGATGATTAATATGATATTTCTTTGCTAACTTCCCAATAATTGCAATTCTAAAATGACTTCCCCCATCAGTTACGATTACTCTTGGTATTCCAAACCTGCAAAATATATTCTTTTCTAAAAACTTTGCAACACTTTGAGCATCACATCGAGGTAAAGAAATAGTTTCAATCCATTTGGAAACATAGTCTACTGCTATCAAAATATAAACATTTTCGAACGATGGTGTAAATGGTCCCATAAAATCTAGTCCCCAAACATCAAATATTTCAACTTCCAACATATAATTGAGGAGTATCTCATTTCTTCTAGAACTATTTCCTACACGTTGAAATATATCACAATTTTTAATATAATCATTCACATCCTTAAAAATTGTAGGCAAATAAAATCCTGATTGTAATATTCTATATGCGATTTTATCACTTCCAAAATGTCCCCCATAATCAGAATCATGACATTTTTGAATAATTTCATAAGCCTCTTCCAAACGTACACATCTTCGAATTATTATATCCTTTCCTTGTTTATATAAAAATGGGTCATCCCAAAAATAAGTCTTATCATCAGACAGAAATTTCTTCTTTTCTTGGTATGTCAAACCATAGGGTATAATATTACTAACAATAAAGTTTACTATGTCTGCATACCACGGAACATGCCATTCTTTAACAATGAACAGTTTTTCATCAGGAAAATGTTCATTAATTTCTTCAACATCACAGAGAGATTTTTCAATTTCAGGCCTGCACAGATGATCAACAATTTGATTTTTAGAACCCTTCCTATCTACTATCTCAAAATCAAATTCTTGTACAAAAAGAATCCATCTTATCAGTCTTGATTTTGCATCATTTTTCTTCATTAAGTATTTAATAGAAGAATGATCAGTATGCACCACACATTTAGTTCCAATTAAATATGATCAAAATTTATCAAAGGAAAATACTATAGCTAATAACTCTTTCTCAGTAGTGGTATAATTAATTTGAGCATCATTAAGAGTTTTACTGGCATAATAAATTACTTTAAAAATTTTATCATATTTCTGACCTAAAACAACACCAATAGCATAATCACTAGCATCACACATTAATTCAAAAGGTTTTTCCCAATTTGGTGAAATTATTACAATTTCAGTGATTAATTTTTCTTTTAATGTTTCAAAGGCTTTACGACAGTCATCATCAAAATTAAAAATTACATCCTTTTCCAGTAAACGACATAAATGTTTTGTAATCTTTAAAAAGTCTTTGATGTAACGCCTATAGAATCTAACATGTCCTAAAAAACTTTTGATTCCCCTTACAATGGTTGGGCAAGGTAAATTAGATATAACTTGAATTTTTGCAGGATCTACCTCCAAACCTTTTTCTGAAATCCGATGTCCCAAAACAATTCCTCCTGCTACCATAAATTGGTATTTTTCCTAATTAAGGACCAAATTAGTTTCTTCACAGCATTTTAGAACTTTAGATAGATGTTCTAAATTTGATTCAAATGAAATTTCAAACACTGAGAAGTCATCCATAAAAACTTCAATCCCTTTTTCAATCAAATCACAAAAAATAGCCATCATACATCTCTGAAATGTAGCAGGGGCATTACATAAACCAAAGGGCATTCTTCTAAAAGCAAACATACCATAAAAACTAGTAAACATAGTTTTCTCTTGATCCTCAGGAAAAATTTGAATTTGGTGGCAACCAGTATATCCATCCAGAAAACAAAAGTATTTATGCCCAGCCAGTCTATCCAACATTTGATCTAGAAAAGGGAGTGGAAAATGATCTTTCCTTGTGGCATGGTTTAATTTTCTATAATCAATGCATATTCGCCACCCTGTACCTTGTCTTATTGGTATCATTTCATTCTTTTCATTAACAGTCATAGTTACTTCTCCTTTCTTAGGAACACAGTGAATAGGACTAACCCATGCACTATCTAAAATAGGGTAGATAATTCCAGCATCCAAACATTTTAAAATTTCTTTCTTAACAACGTCTTTCATGATAATATTTAATCTCCTTTGGGGATCAGCCCTCAGTTTGCAATTATCTTCCATAAGAATTCTGTGCATACAAATTGAAGGACTGATTCCTTTAAAATCAGCAATTGTCCATCCAAAGGCTTTCTTGTGCTTCTTCAAAATTTCAAGTAAACTCTCTTCTTCTTTTTCAGATAATTGAGAGGAAATTATAATAGGCAAGGTTGAGGTTTCACCTAGAAAAACATACTTCAAATGATCAGGAAGCATTTTTAGCTCAAGTTTAGGAGATTTTTCAATTGATGGACCATAAGATTCATCTTTTTCAGTCATATCCAACAATTCAAAACTTTCATGAACATACTTTAAATCTTCCTCTTGAAAATCTTCAGAATCTAGTAACTCCTCTTATTACTTATATTCCCATTCTTCTCTTTCAACTTTCTCTTCATAAGTTGATTTGAAATGACATTCACTTAAATATTCAATAACATCTATCCTATAACACTCATCTTCTTTACCTCTAGCAGGATATTTCATCGATTTTGAAATATTAAATGCAACAGTTTGATCATTAACCCTCATCGTTAATTCCCCTTTTTTCACATCTATCATGGCTCTGCCTGTAGCTAGAAAAGATCTCCCCAAAATTATGGGTATCTCTTTATCTTCCTCCATATCTAACAAAATGAAATCTACAGGAAAAATAAATTGATCCACTTTTACCAAAACATCTTCTATAACTCCTTTAGGATATGTGATCGAACGATTTGCTAATTACAAAGTTATATTAGTTGGGGTTATTTCTCCTAGACCCAGTCTTTTGAATAACGATAGAGGCATAAGGTTAATGCTTACACCCAAATCACATAAAGCTTTTCCACAGAATCTTTCTCCGATTGCACATGAATTGTGAAACTTCCAGGATCTTTATGTTTTTCAGGAAGTTTTTTCTGAATTATCGCGCTGCACTCCTCACTAAGTGCAACAGTCTCATTTTCTTCAAACTTCCTCTTTTTATTAAGAATATCCTTTATAAATTTTGCATAGCTTGGCATTTGTTCTAGGGCTTCAGCAAATGGAATATTAATGGTAAGCATCTTTAATATCTCCAAGAATAATGAATATTGCTTATCCAACTTTTGTTGATGAAGTCTCTGAGGAATTGGAGGTGGTGATTTTTCTAAATCAACCTTTTGTGGAGAATTAAGTCTTTCAAAACCTTTTGGAGCGTCCTCTTTAGGTCTTTCAATCTCTTCTTTCTCTACTTTAGTTTCTTTTTGAACTCTTCCTTCCAATTCTTTTCCACTTCTCAGTTGAATTGCTTTTACTGGTTCTTTATTCTTTTCTCTTGGATTCACTTCAGTATTACTTGGAAGCATTCCTTGGGATCTATTACTTAAGGCATTTGCAATTTGTCCCAATTGTTTTCTATATTTCTTATGGTTGCTCCTTGAATTTGTAATTGATTTCCCATATGTGATACTACTTTCGTAGAGAACTTCTTCTCTTTATATTGTAAAGCATTGTTATAAATAGAAGGATAAGTTAATATATTATTATTATTACCTTGGTTGTTCCAATTCCCCAAAGGATTTACTTGGTGGTTCCCCCATTGTTGATTAACACCACCCTGATTATTGTTATTCTAGTTAAAATTTGGATGATTCTTCCAACATGGGTTATAATAATTGGAATATGGGTTGTTAGGTTTGATTATAGCATTCATAGTTTCTGGTTATGAATAAGAATCTACCATTTGGCCAAATGAATTTTCTTCAATCATGAGATTTGGCTGAGAAAAATTCATCCCAAATTGGTCTATCTTCCTTGATACAGCAGCAACTTGATTTGTTAACATTGTAAAAGCATCATTTTCATAAACATTGGCTACCTTTTTAGGATTTAACCTTTCAGAAGGCCATTGAAAATTATTAGTAGACATTTCTTCAATTAAAGCATAAGCATCGGAAAATGGTTTAGACATTAATGATCCACCAAAGAAGAATATTGATGATTGATCTAAGAGATCCAACTAATCCATTATAAAAAGTTTGAATTATTAACTAATCTGGTATCACATGATGTGGACATTTCCTGAGGAGATCTTTAAATCTTTTCCTTGCTTCATATATTGATTCCCCTTCAAACTGACAAAAAGTTGTTATATCATTTCTCAACATAGCAGTCTTAGATGGTGGAAAATATTTAGCAAGGAAATTTTGTGACTGTTCACCCCAAGTTCTTATTGATCTAGGTGGTAACAAATGTAACTAAATTTTAGCTTTATCCCTTAGTGAGAAGGGAAAAAGTCTAAGTCTAATAGCATCATCCGAAACACCATCATATTTAAAAGTAGCACACAACTCTAGAAAATTAGCAAGATGCAAATTAGATTCTTCAGATGTTGCTCCCCCAAACTGATTATTAGACACTATTTATATAATAGCAGGTTTAAGCTCAAAAAAATTAGCAGCTACAGCAGGGTTTTGAATACTACCATGAAGTTCATCTACTGTAGGGTTGACATAATCTCTTAAAGGTCTTAATTCTTGATGGATGCCTACATTTTGATTTTGATGATTTGTCATTTCTTGAATATTTTTATCTTTTTCTGTATTTTTAATTGTTTTGATTTTTCTCATAGTTCTTTCTAATTCAGAATCATAAGGCACAAGTCCCTCAGAACCTGAACTACGCATACAACAATAAAATAAAACAAAACACAACACACTAATAAAAATAAAGAAAAGTATAAATTTAAAATTTCATAATTCTCTTTAAAATGTAATTTAATTATTTTCCCCTGCAACGGCGCCAAAAACTTGATCCCCGATAAATATAACGGTGCCAAAAACTTGATCCCCGTTAAATATATGTGCTGATGATTTAGATATGAAAATTATGATTTTATAATAAGGGATACTACGCAAGTATACGTATCATTTATCAAGTAATATAGAACTTTCTGAATAAGCCCCGAGATATCGAACCCACAGGGAAAATATGAAAATCTTTAAAGGAATCAGAAAATTATATTTTTAATTTTTTTTAATGGCTTTTGAAAGTATGTCTTGATTTTGAAAAGTTTTGAAAGTTGATTTGTCTTTTGAAATTTCCTTAATAAAATGTTAAGTAAGAAATTAAAATTATAATAACTAATAATACTGTATGTAAAACACTATTTACTAGAATATCTTTTTCTTTACTTTTATGAAGTAGTAATAATTATTAAAGTATTGTTGTGAAAGTATTTTAATTTGTTGTTACAGATAGAAGTAAATGTGTTCTTTACCCTTACTTGGTTCTATAAAGAACATAGGTTAATTTGAAATTTTTATCATTTTGAACATAGTTAGGCAGAGAAGATACCACTCTCTCACTCTAGAGTTCCCTCGATTCTCACCAACTGGGGGGCTAACTTTTCATAACAAAACTCAAAACTTCAAACCAAATTAGGGGGTTTTATCCTGTCACTCGAAAATCCTTTAATTTTACTCCCTTCCATAAAAATATCTTCTAATACTACATTCAATTATATGGACTACAATTCTCACCCATATAATTGCATGTGATTCTTACTAACTTTTATGAGACAATACCGCATTGGATTTTACATAATCTCAAGAAATTTTACAACTTAACAGACCAAATTAAGAAGTAAATAAAGTTTTCATAATCAATCTTCACAACTTCTTCCAACTTTAAACACTTATACTTTCCACAGCAATTCTCCATAAACTAATTACTTCTCCATTTAAGAAAGAAAAAGATAAAGTAAACTACTCATAATGCAGTTAGAAAATACAAAAACACATTGATTTGAAATTAAAAACCATAACAAAAACAACAAACAAAAACAAGCATTAATTTAAAAACTAAATGTAAGAACAAAAGTAAACACTTATCTGAAAATTCTCTCCACAAGACTCAGGAAGTTCCTCTGAAACTTTAACCCTTCACTAAACTACTCCTCAAAGCAGATCTCCTAACTCCGATGACTCAGAATAAACTTCAGACTTCAATAGAAACTAAACTAAAAGAAAGAAAAGAAGTGGGAAGAAGAATACTTCAGTTCGACCCTTTTCACCTTTCTACTCTCTACTCCTACTCATAATAAAAACTCTCACAAAATAAAAGTAAAATACTATAAAAATTCTCTCCAAAATACAAGTGGAAGAGCCCTTCAAAATGTAATGGAAGAGCCCCTATTCTTTCCTAAGACTCTCTTTAAAAATTAAACCAAAAGGTGCCTTGGTGTCTCTTCAAAATGTGTCCAGATTCAATGTATCCACCAAAGAATGCACCCCTTCATTCAAACTTGCCGCCCAAAGGAAGTTATCGATGTTACCACCACGAGTTGCATCCCATCCTTTTGAAATTGGCACCAAATTCCTTTAGATTTCAATTTTTAACTGTGGTGGCTAAGCGCGGACCAAGCGGCGCTTAGCCGCCAGTGCCCAAATTTTAATTTTTCACTTTTTTTGCTCCAAATTTGATCCAATTTTGCTCCTTTCATCATGAACATCCATTTTTATCATACCTGCAAGAAAAACACAAAATACCTTCCATTAAAGTGCAATATCATTAAAAGTAGGTATAAAAATGTGCATAAAAATGCTATATATTTTAGGTGTATCAGAATGCAAGCGGTAACAGGAGGAATTGTTATGACCAAACATGCCACAGTGAGAGCAGTAGAGGGGTGAGGCCCCATCACAAACTCCTGCCAATAACCTTAATGAGGGGAGCCAATCCAAATTCCCTCTTGAAACGGTTAAGTGATGTCGCGCTCTACAAGCATGCAGGCTTCAGAAGTGGTTTTCCACAGGCTGATGCCAAAGTATAAATAATTTCATAGTTGAAGAGATGTGCCTTGAGCCTTGGAAACTTTACCTAAACTGGGATAATAGGAGATTCTGATTTAAGGTTGAAATTTATTGTCCATTTCAGAATTTTCACAAAGCGATCATCAATTTTGAGAACCTTTTAAGCAAAGAGTTAGGTATAGTTTGCGTCATTGGAAAGTTGAATGAGAACGTGACGACCATCCAACAAACCAACTTTCTAGCTCCATGTAAGTTTAAGAGATTCAAAATGTCTCCTAATAATCTCAATCTTGAGATTTCCATACAAAAATTTCCTAAGAAGAGTATATCAGCATGTTGAGGCCAAAATATTTGTTTCCTCATCTGCTAGAAACAAAGCGGGCTTGTCGTTCTTCATCCCCAGCTTCTTGATAAAAGTGAACCCCCCTCCAACTTCCTGTGCATCATGAAACTTTTGCGAGAAGAAACAAGATCGGCGGTGACCCACAATTTTATATTATGATATTTTTAATTTAATTGCAACGACGCCAAAAACTTGACCCCGCTATATTATATGTATAGAATTGTAATTGTTTAAGTTGTGGATGCTACGCAAGTATACGTATCGTATCAAGTAATACGGGGCTCTAGTGGAGTCCCGGTTATCGATCCCACGAGGAAATAGAAAATTAAATAACAACTAATTTTAAAATAATAATAATAATTTTAAAATAAGTATACAAAAATTTGGAAGTCTAAATTTAAGCGCAATAAAGTAAACTAAGTATTTTAATTAGGTAACTTAACTAAGTAGAAAATTAATACGTATTGAAAGTGCAGGAAATTAAACTAATTGCTAAATAAGTCTTAACTATTCGGAAAAAGTATCTTTCCCCTTGTTTAGAAATTTAAGTGATTGATGAATTTAAATAGATAATTTTAAGGTATTGTGACAAATAGGAGCATTCCTATTCTTTACCCTTTGGTCCAGGTGTAAAGAATATTGACTAATCCTATGTTTGATTATTGAATCTGCGGCTAGGCTGGGAGGATACCGACTGCCACTTCAGAGCTCCCACGTTCCCCTCGCCTGATGGCTAACATCTACACTTCAGCTCTCAAACAATAGGACCAAATTGAATATTTTAGTCTGTCACACTAAAATGCTCAATTCTACGCCCAGTGATATTATTTTCCTATTTATTTGCACCTTCCTTCCAAGGCTTTTGAATTCCCCGAATATCCGATGTAATTTTTACTATAGTTGATATTCAACATATTTTAACAAATCAAATGGCCAGTTTGAAAGTAAATTAAGTTTTAAGTAAAAATTATTACAATTTATTAATATATAAAAAAGTACTTTCGTTTAAAGTTCATCAAGTCACTTAATTTCATAACGAGGTGAAAGACTAATAAACTACTCAGAATGCATGGGAACTAAACTAAGCATGGATTTCATTTAAAGTTAAAAACAATAAATACAAATACTTATCTTGATTTATCCCCAAGCAGACTCCTCGGATTTCCTTTGACTCTTCCTTCCAGTACAGTACGACTCACTAATTACTCACTAAACTCACTCAAGACACAATTTGACACACAAAACTACACTTAAAGACACTTAAAAGACTGATTTTCGGCCTCTATATATAGAGGTAGGCAAAGGTCCAAGAGGTGTGTAAGCATCTCTTCAAAAAGTGTCCAGGTTCAATGTATCTGCGCCATTTGAACTATCTCGCCGTCGGCGACGAACTACCTCGCTGTCGGCGAGGCTTCTAGAAGGTCTTCGAACCGCGCTATCTCGCTGTCGGCGGGCTCGATCTCGCCGTCGGCGACTCAGCACAAATTGCATTATTTTCTTCCTTTTTGCTCCAAATCCGTTCCTTTTTATGATTTTTGCTTTTATCACCTAAATTCTCCATTCCTGCAACAAAATAAAGAAAATACCTTTCTTTAAAGTGCAATTTCATCAAAAATAGGTATGAATTTCTTAATAAATTTTTCGGTGATCAAAATCCCCCAAACTTACTTATTACTTGTCCTCGAGTAATTTTAGTACTACATAAAAATAATGAGTTCTATAATAATATTTTTCAATTTAAATAAATTATGAATTAGATTAATTAATATCATAATAAAGTTAAATAAAAATAATTCATGTAATTTAATTAATCTTATAGAAATAAATTATTTAGTTATCAGGTCTAAGATTTCTAGCTTACTATTCATTTCAAGAATGACTATATTTAAAAGAATAACTACTTAAGATATTCATATGATAAGAAATTTAAGAAAACACTATTAGGTAAAATTCTAATCCATAAACATAAGTTTGGAAATATCTAAGTTTTTCCCTTTAGGTTAATTCAAATGAAGCCAATATTTGATAAGGAATCTCCTCAAGCTTCTCCTCATTTTTATTTTTCTTTTTTTTTCTTTTTCTTTTTCTTTTTTCTAATGAGGATTACTGTATCTGGAGAGCCTGTTAATAATTTTGAACTTCATTTTCATCTTCCTAAATTTGAAACTTAGAAATATTTTTTAGCTTATATATACTTCATAGTTTTTACTTCATTGATTTTCAATCTTTTCTTTTTCACTTGAATACTTAAGAATTTTAATTTTAGAATATAGTTTTCCTTACTAAAAATAGTTTACTATATTCTTATTCCCTTTAACTAAATATTTTATTCTATTTAATTAATTAAAGCACTAGAAATATTTCATTTAACCTTTTATAATAATTAAATAAAATAATTCATATTAATTAAATTGAAAAATTTGCTATAAAAATCATTTTATAATAATTTGAAAATAGAAATTGAGAACAAGTTAATAACTAAATTTGTATTTTACTCCCCCCCCAAACTTAAATTTTTATATCTACTTTAAATAATGAAAAAGGGAAAGTAAATAAATCATACCTTTGAAGTTTAGGTATTTCTTTTTTTTCTTTGAAATTTTTGCAGGCTTTTTCATTTTTCATTGAACCTGTACTGTTAGTATTCTCCATATATATATATAAAAATTTAAAGAAAATGCAGGGATAAAATCTGAGATAATTATTAAATACAACAATTAAAATTAACTCTACACTACACATATGAATTACTAACATATTAAAACAATTTAACTATCACATTAACAATTTTACAACTTAAAACAATACAGAATAAAATAAAAACATACAAAAGAAAACTAACATCCTAGTTAACATAAAAACAAATGCAATTAACTAACACAAAAACAAAAACTAAACTACTATAACAATTTAAGCAAATAATCTAACAAACATCCAATGTCTCACAACATAAAGTACTGAATATTACAAACATATAAAAGTTTCCAAAATAACTTAACATCAAATAAACAAAAACAAATAAAGTCCTAATCTTCAGCATCAAAGTCCCAAACTATATTATCATCCCCTCCTTGATCTGCGAGCCGAGAAGACGAGCGAGGATGATACTGAGTATATCGGGGGCACTCAGGAAAGACAACATCTAAATCACCACTCCTATAACGATGTTCAGCTTCATAGTATGCAATCTCGTATTCCGATTGTCGCTGGAGATATTCGCTATCATAAGGATTTTGCTCGCCGTCGGCGAGATTCCAAAAATTTAAATTTCCAAAATTTGTCACTTATTTTCGTCCTTGATTTGCCATATATTATATTTCCGATCACATCATTTATTAATTTAATATGAAGATTAGCTACTTATACACAAACAAATTCACACAACACAACAAATTAACTTTAATATTGAAATCCATGAGATGTACAAACTAACATAATTTTAAACTCTATAATCAAACTTCAATTCTCCAATCCTTACTTCTAATCAGCATCGCAAACCAATCCACGACACATTAAATGCTGATACAAAACTATGACGCATATCTCAATTAAGTTTGAGATATTCAAATCATCACTCCACACATAATAAAATCTAAATCAATTCAAATAACATAAACATACTATGGAAATCTTTACTACTACTCTTGATGTCGAATCTTCATCTTCTCCGATATTTCCGATATGACGATGATGCACAAATAAGTTATAGAAAGGCTCGAAGGGAAATTCCGAAGCAGATTCTTCGGTGATCCAACCCTTCGTCTCGGTAAATGAAGAAAGCTAGCTTCCGAGTGTCTAGAATGATCAAAGTGTTCCTTCATCCTCCGATCAATGTGATCAAATAAATCGGATATATTGTCGATTGAATCTCTCACTTTCTGCAGTTCTTTCTCCATTCCTTTAATTTTCTTCATAAGTAACTCCGTTTTATCCGAAATAGGCCTTGCTATAGGATTATTCGTGAAGTTCTATCGAGAGATAAATGTAATTTCATCATTATTGTCCAAAGTAGGGAACATATCCGTAGGATCGAGCGGCTTCAAGGTAACGAACCTTTTCCCAAGCTTCATAAGAAACCCAGTACCGATCGCATAATGCAAAAATAGAAGATGGGTGTCCTAGTCTGTGAACTGACCCATGCACAATTAAACCTAATGCAGACTTAACAATTATTGATCCAACATCAATAGGCGATCCATTTTGAATACAATAATTCAATATAGTGCATTCCTTTGAAACCTTGTTTACCCTCATAGTAGGTAACAGTTTAGATGAGATGAAAAAGTGCCAGTGCTTTGAGATAGGATTCAAAAGTGATGCAGAGAAACTAACATACCCGTCTTCACGCATTTCCTAATCTTTCGGTTCATCAGTCAGATATCGAAATATCTCATTCATATTATATCGAGAAGGCACAAAATTTGAATAGTGACATACCGGGGTGTTTTCTATAGAGAATAATTCATTTACTCCTGATGGAGAAAACGTCACCCATCTTCCTCGGACGTAGACATTCCCATTGTTGATCGCATGTAAGTTAGAGTAGAACTCTTTCACAACTCGGAATAACAACGACGGACGTAGTGTAACAAAAACCTCCCGATGCAGCGCTGCGCGATCGTTTCTTCTATCTTCGTAGTGGAATTCTCTAATCCTCGATTGACAAATCCCCGTTCCTTGATAACTCTTTTCTTTACCAAAACCTTGTTGAAGATCCGCTGCGCTTCCGCACTCACAAATTTCCTCCGGTTAAACACTCCAGAATTAGAGGAATGTAAGAATTTTGAGGCCATTATGGTGAATGGAATGAATTCTAGTGAAGAAGGCGGATCTAGAATGATTTAAGAATGGGTTTTCACAAAGGAATTGGTGTTGAAACCGTCCAAATCGGCATTCAAATTATAAATAACTCATCTTTATAACTTCCTCGCCGTCGGCGAGAAGTTTCTCGCCGTCGGCGACTCGGTTATAAAACCGCCTCCCATGCTCTCGGCCGTCGGCGGGACGTTTCTCACTCGTCGGCCGAGCTCGATAAATAAGCCGAATTTAAATTAGGCGCGAACCTCGGCGTCGGCGAGTATCGACCTCGCCGTCGGCGAGATTCCAAAATAATGTCCAATTTCGCTCTAAATAGAATAATTTCTTTTCTCATCATAATGGTTCGAATATGTTATAATTCTTAATAATAATTAAGTAGTAAAGTTTCAATAATATAGACTAACTATTAAGATATAATAAAAATAGATAACTAATATGGGTTGCCTCCCATAAAGCGCTTGGTTTAACGTCGTCAGCTCGACCTAGTTTCAATTATTAATCAGGTCGACTAAGCATTAAAATCTCTTTATAGTTAGGTCTTATACCTTCAAAATATGGCTTTAATCTATGTCCATTAACTTTTAAATTTATGTCCAGTTTTTGGATCTTCGATTTCTATAGTTCCGTATGAAAATATTTGAGTTATGGTGAAAGGTCCTAACAATCGAGACTTCAATTTTCCAGGAAATAATTTCAATCTAGTATTATATAGCAAAACTTCCTGTCCTGGTTCAAAATTTCTCTGATTAATCTTCCGATCATGCCATAATTTCATCTTTTCTTTATAAAACCGATCATTATCATATGATTCATTTCTTAATTCTTCCAATTCATTTAATTGCAGCAATCTTTTCGCACCAGCTTCCTTCATATTATAATTAAATTCTTTAATCGCCCAATATGCTTTATGTTCTAATTAAACTGGTAAGTGGCATGTTTTTCCATATATAAGCTCGTAAGGAGTCATTTCAATCGGAGTTTTATAAGCGATCCTATAAGCCCATAATGCGTTGTCTAATCTAATAAACCAATCTAACCTATTTGGGTTTACTGATTTTTCTAAAATACGTTTAATCTCATGATTAGATACTTCGACTAATCCGCTAGTCCGTGGATGATAAGCGATGGATATCTTATGAGTAATATCGTATTTTTCTACTAGTTTGTGAGTGTATTTATTTCTAAAATGAGTTCCTCCGTCAGTGATAATCACTCTCGGCATTCCAAATCTAGTAAAAATATTTTTCATTAGAAATTTTGAAACACTCTTAGCATCACACCTAGGTAAAGCTTGTGTCTCAATCTATTTGGAAACATAATCAACGAATTACTTAATATATATGAGTTTCCAAACGAAGGAATAAAAGGTCCCATAAAATCTAATCCCCAAACATCAAAAATTTCAACTTCTAATATAAAATTCGGATGCATTTCGTTTCTTCTAGATATATTTCCTACTCTTTGACATTTATCGCAAGTTTTAATATATCCGTATACATCTCTAAATAGAGTAGGCCGGTAAAATCCAGATTGTAGAATCTTATAACCGAGTTTTATCAGTCCCAAAATGTCATCCAAAATCAGAATCATGACATTTTTGAATAATTGGTTCAGTTTCTTTATAAGGTACACATCTTCTAATAATTAAATCCTTACATTGCTTATATAAATATGGTTCATCCTAAAAATAGGTTTTCATATCATGGATGAATTTTTTCTGTTGTTGCAAAGTTAGCATAGGTGGTAAAATATTACTAACTATATAGTTTACTATATCAGCATACCATGGTATTTTCCACTCATTGATATTATATAGTTGTTCATCGGGAAAATCATGTCTATAATTTCATTTTCAATATCGGATAATTCATGATTTTCTAATATTGATAAATGATCCGCAATTTGATTATCGAGTTCCTTTCTTATTAACGATCTCAAAATCGAATTCTTGCATTAATAGCATCCATCTAATTAATCTTGGTTTGGAATCTTTCTTTTGCATTAAATATTTGATAGCAGAATGATCAGTATGCACGATACATTTTGTTCCAATGAGATAAGGTATAAATTTATTAAAACCATATACTACATCTAATAATTCTCTTTCTGTAACTGTATAATTTATTTCAGCATTATTTAGAGTTTTACTAGCATAGTATATAACTTTAAAAATCTTTTTATATCTTTGCCCAAGAACTGCTCCTACAGCATAATCACTAGCATCACATATAAGCTCAAATGGTTTCACCCAGTTAGGTGAAACTATTATAGGTGTTGTAATTAATTTTTCTTTTAAGAGTTCAAAAGCATTCAGGCATTCGATTGTAAATTCAAATTTCTTGTCCTTTTTGAGAAGTTGGCATACAGGTTTAGTAATTTTTGAAAAATCTTTTATATAGCGTCTGTAGAATCCAGCATGTCCAAGAAAACTTCTTACCCCTTTTACCATAGTTGGAGGTGGTAATTTAGCTATAACTTGAATTTTTGCAGGGTCCACTTCCATGCCTTTTTCCGAAATTTTATGCCCTAATACAATGCCGCCCGCAACCATAAATTGACATTTCTCCCAATTTAGAACTAAATTTGTTTTCTCACATACTTCTAATACTTTTTCAAGATGAGTTAAGCATGTGTCGAATGATGTTCCAAATACGGAGAAATCATCCATAAATACTTCTATTCCATTGTCAATTAACTTACTAAATATAGACATCATACATCTCTAGAATGTTCTTGGTGCATTACATAATCCAAAAGGCATTCTTCGAAAAGCGAAAGTTCCATAAGGACTAGTAAATGTAGTTTTCTCTTGATCCTCAGGAGCAATTTGTATTTGATGATAACCGGTGTATCCATCTAGAAAACAAAAATACTTATGTCCGGCTAATCTATCTAACATCTGGTCTAGAAATGATAAAGGGAAGTGATCTTTCCTGGTGGCGGTATTTAATTTCCTATAATAAATACATATACGCCAACCAGTAACTTGTCTTATAGGAATAAGATCGTTATTTTCATTGGCAGTGACGGTCACTCCTCCCTTCTTTGGAACACAGTGAATTGGGCTTACCCAAGCATCGTCGGAAATAGGATACATAATACCATTATCTAACCATTTTAAAATTTCTTTCTTAACTACTTCTTTGATTATCGGGTTTAATCTCCTTTGGGGATGCTGCTTTAGGTTTATGTTCATCATCTAAAATAATTCTATGCATACGGATTGAAGGACTAATTCCTTTAATATCTGCTAAAGTCCAACCAAAAGTTTTCTTATATTTTTTTAAAGTTTCTAAAAGTTTTTGTTCTTGAGATTCGTTTAATGCGAGATGAAATAATAACTGGTAAAGTTGAAGAATTACCTAAATAAGCATATTTCAAATGATCAGGTAATATTTTTAGCTCAAGTTCAGGAGGTTTAATAATTGATGGAACTATATTATTGTCAGTGTTTTCAGTATTATCCAAAAATTCAAATCTTTCCTGAATATATCTAGTTCTTCATTATTATCTTCAATTAATTCAGTGTTTTCTTTTTCTAATTTATCTTCGTAATATTCCTTAAAATGTTCTTGTTGTAAATATTCAAGTATTTCCATCCGAAAACATTCATCATCTTTTTCTAGCGCAGGATATTTCATTGATTTTGCAATATTAAATGTAACTTTTTGGTCATTTACTCTCATAGTTAATTCTCCTTTACGAACATCAATCATAGCTTTTCCAAGTAGCTAAAAATGGTCTTCCTAAAATGATAGGAATTTCTTTATCTTCCTCCATATCTAAAACAATAAAATCTACTTGGGAAGATAAATTTATCCACTTTTACTAACACATCTTCAATAACTCCCTTAGGATAGGTAACCGAACGATCAGCTAATTGAAGGGTTACTGAAGTAGGTGTAATTTTTCCTAATCCTAATCTCTTAAAAATCGATAGAGGCATTAGATTGATGCTTGCTCCTAAGTCACACAAAGCTTTTCCATAAAATTTTTCTCCTATAGCGCGAGGTATAGTGAAACTACCAGGATCTTTCAATTTTTCAAGAAGCTTCTTCGAATAATAGCACTACACTCTTCACTAAGTGCGACTTGTTTCATTATCAATGAATTTTCTTTTCTTATTTAGAATATCTTTCATAAATTTTACATAATTTGGCATCTGATCTAAAGCTTCGACAAAAGGTATATTGATTGTTAATTTCTTTAATATTTCAAGGAATTTAGCAAATTGTTTATCTTTTTTATGTTGAGCTAGTTGTTGAGGAAATGGTGGTGGAGGTTTTTCAACGAAATTTTCATAGGTATTAAAGGATGTTCTAAGTTTGAATCTTGTTGAAGTGTTTCCTTTTCAATTTCCACTTCCTCTTTTTGGCTTTCAAGTTCTTTTTGAATTTGAGGTTCTAATTCTTTTCCACTCCTTAGTTGTATTGCTTTAATTTGTTCTTTTCCTTGATCTTTAGGATTTATTTCCACATTACTAGGAAAAGTTCCAGGTATTCTATTATTTAGCGCAAGATAGCAATATGTCCAAGTTGAGTTTCGATATTTTTAATAGATGTTCCTTGGATTTGTAATTGATTTCCTTGAATTTGTAGTTGATTTCCTTGATTTTGTAGTTGATGACCCATATTCAGAATTAATTCATCCATAGATAATTTCTTATATTTGAATTGAGGGTTATTGTTATTAAATCCAGGTGGGTAATTAGGTTTATAGTTTGGATTCGCATGATTAGGTTGATTCATCCATTGTTGATTAGATGTGTTATTCCAATTAAAATTTGGATGAGTTTTCCAACCAGGATTATAATAGTTTGAATAAGGGTTATTAGTTCTATTATTAATAGCATTTAAAGTTTCATAATTAGATTGAGATTCTATGATTTTTCCGAGATGAGTTTTCTTCTAAAGTAGGAGAGTAGTTCATTCCAAAATGATCTAATTTCTTAGATATAACGACAATTTGAGAAGCTAACATAGATATTGCATCATTTTCATGAATGCTGGCTATCTTTTTCGGATTTACTCTATCAGCAAGCCATTGGAAATTATTTGTTTTCATTTCTTCGATTAGTGCATAAGCTTCATCAAATGGTTTAGACATTAATGAACCTCCAGCAGCAGCATCGATGATTGATCTTAAAGATCTTACTAATCCATTATAAAAGGTTTGAATAATCAGCCAATCTGGTAGCGCATGATGTGGGCATTTCCTAAGAAGTTCCTTAAATCTCTCCCAAGCTTCATATATTGATTCTCCAACTAATCGACAAAAGAAGTTATATCATTTCTAAACTTAGCAGTTTTAGATGGTGGAAAATATTTGGATAGAAATTTTTGTGATAATTCTCCCCAAGTTTTAATAGATCCAGGTGGTAACGAATTCAACCACATTTTAGCCTTATCCCTTAATGAAAAAGGAAAAAGTCTAAGTCTTATAGCATCGTCAGATACTCCTTGATATTTAAAAGTAGCACAAAGTTCTAGAAAACTAACAAGATGTAAGTTAGGATCTTCGGTAGGTAAACCACTAAATTGATTATTTTGTACCATTTGGATAATTGCGGGTTTAAGTTCAAATGAATTAGCGACTACATCGGGGTTTTGAATAGTTAAATGAATTTCATCCGATGTAGGGTTGGCATAATCTCTTAATGGTCTTTGTTGGTTCATATTTTGAATTTCGGGAATATTCGCCATTTGTGTTAAATTTATAATTTGTTTCTTTTGTTTTCTAATTCTTTTAATTGTACGCTCTAATTCAGAATCGTAAGGTATTAAATTTTCGTTTCCAAATTTGCGCATACAATTTTAGAATAGATATTAATTTATTTATTATGATTATTCTAAAATAATCCGTTATTCTAGTAAATTTTTCTTACTTTCCCCGGCAACGGCGCCAAAAACTTGACCCACAATTTTAGATTATGATATTTTTAATTTAATTGCAACGATGCCAAAAACTTGACCCCGCTATATTATATGTATAGAATTGTAATTGTTTAAGTTGTGGATGCTACGCAAGTATACGTATCGTATCGAAGTAATACGAGGCTCTAGTGAAGTCTCGGTTATCGATCCCACGGGGAAATAGAAAATTAAATAACAACTAATTTTAAAATAATAATAATAATTTTAAAATAGTATACGAAAATTTGGAATTCTAAATTTAAGCGCAATAAAGTAAACTAAGTATTTTAATTAGGTAACTTAACTAAGTAGAAAATTAATACGTATTGAAAGTGCAGGAAATTAAACTAATTGCTAAATAAGTCTTAACTATTCAGAAAAAGTATCTTTCCCCTTGTTTAGAAATTTAAGTGATTGAAGAATTTAAATAGATAATTTTAAGGTATTGTGACAAATAGGAGCATTCTTATTCTCTACCCTTTGGTCCGAGTGTAAAGAATATTGACTAATCCTATGTTTGATTACCGAATCCGCGGCTTGGTCGGGAGGATACCGACCGCCACTTCGAGCTCCCACGTTCCCCTCGACTGAGGGCTAACATCTACACTTCAGCTCTCAAACAATATGACTGAATTGAATATTTTAGTCTGTCATACTAAAATGCTCAATTCTACGCCCAGTGATATTATTTCCCTATTTATTTGCACCTTCCTTCCAAGGCTTTTGAATTCTCCGAATATCCGATGTAATTTTTACTATAGTTGATATTCAACATATCTTAACAAATCAAATGGCCAGTTTGAAAGCAAATTAAGTTTTAAGTAAAAATTATCACAATTTATTAATATATATAAAAGTATTTCTGTTTAAAGTTCATCAAGTCACTTAATTTCATAACAGGGAGAAAGACTAATAAACTACTCAGAATGCATGGGAACTAAACTAAGCATGGATTTCATTTAAAGTTAAAAACAATAAATACAAATACTTATTTTGATTTATCCCCAAGCAGCCTCCTCGTATTTCCTTTGACTCTTCCTTCCAGTACAGCACGACTCACTAATTACTCACTAAACTCACTCAAGACACAATTTGACACACAAAACTGCACTTAAAGACACTTAAAAGACTGATTTTCGGCCTCTATATATAGAGGTAGGCAATGGTCCAAGAGGTGTGTAAGCATCTCTTCAAAAGGTGTCCAGGTTCAATGTATCTGCGCCATTTGAACTATCTCGCCGTCGGCGACGAACTACCTCGCTGTCGGCGAGGCTTCTAGAAGGTCTTCGAACCGCGCTATCTCGCTGTCGGCGGGCTCGATCTCGCCGTCGGCGACTCAACACAAATTGCATTATTTTCTTCCTTTTTGCTCCAAATCCGTTCCTTTTTATGATTTTTGCTTTTATCACCTAAATTCTCCATTCCTGCAACAAAATAAAGAAAATACCTTTCTTTAAAGTGAAATTTCATCAAAAATAGGTATGAATTTCTTAATAAATTTTTCAGTGATCAGGCGGCCTACTCCGAGAATGACACTTCCAGAGACAGCCGCTGCATAAGTCGGGGCCATTCCCCCCAAACCGATAAAAAAAACGCAGAATTCTGGTTACATGTAGTAGCAGCGAGCGATGAAATTGGCACAGAAGCACGCGAAAGAGCTCGGTGTACACGAGCGGAAGGAAGAAAACGCAGGAAGAAAAATGGACTCGAACAGTAGCAGCACCGTCATTCTGATGCAAAACAGGCGCGAGCAACAGAGACGATGATCCTCGAAATGTATCACGATAGAGCTCCACAAACGGCGTCTTGTTCCTCCTCCACCTTCAGCTTGGCTTGACGGATCCACGCGGAGCTGCTTCCCTTAATTCCTCGCACGAAACTCACCTTCTCGTGGACGAGTAAATGAAAAGGTGATGACCTTCATCGTTCGGATCGAACGTGGCCGAGGATAAAGGATCACCGCGAGGTTTCTCCCTCCGGAGAAACCCTAGCGGAGCAAAACGAATATATATATATATATATATATATATATATATATATATATATATATATATATATATATATATATATATATATATATTGCATTTCCCTCTATTTTGAAACATAAAAAATGGTGGTTTGATTTCAATCATTAATATTAGAGAACTAATAGGTGCTCAAGTCAACTTTAGTCCCAATGTAATAGCTACGTTAGAATGACACTAACATTATCTAACTAATTTTTTATAGTGAAAGCCATAATTCATCTTATTCAAGGTTTATTATTTATAAATTATTTCAAATTAACTTATATATGGATTACAACATCCGTGTCAAAATTAATAAAGTCATGAATTAGCTTAATTAAACAATATTGAGTATTAAGATTTTTCATGCTAAGAAGACCATATTATCTACGAGATATAATTTAGGCAGTTCTCATTAAGGCATAAAATCTTTGTTCTTCATGCTAGCATATTTAAGGTAAAACTATGAATTATAATTCTTGATTCTTCCAATAATCCAAATTCTAAGTAGCTTAAACTAATAAAAAAACTTTTAGGTAAACAATTTACTAACCAAATTAGGCCATAAACTTACTTTCACTTCTTCTGTCTTTGGCACAAGATATTTCAAAATACTCTATATCAAGATCAATGTTGTAACCTTCTTTGTAATATATTTATTGTCAACAAATAGACTACGTTATAACCTCATATAAGCGGCAACTTCATTTCATAATAGAAATCTATTTTGAAACATGTAACCTCATATATATAATAACATCATTGCCTAATTATCAATAATATATTTATTTGAGCTCCAAACATCTACTATAAGGTATACATCCAAAGCATGTTTGTGTCATAAACATCATTAGCACAAAACCTAGTAGATTTCTTTACCTTTGTTGCAGCTCTCACTTTTAAAACCTACTTTTGAACTATCTTTTGAACATTAGCCTCACCACCTCATGATTTATAATATAATCCAACATTCATCATAGTTCTCACTATCATTGTTTTTTTTTCTGGTCAAATACTTATCTTATATGAAAATATTTGTGATAATATCATGTGCATTATGGTTATTACTATAAAATACATGTGTCTACTTCAACAAATTACCTCCTTAATACCTACACTACATCCTAATCTAGAGTATAACAATCATACCTTCCATATCTCCTCCATAATACTCCTCATAACATATCCATCAACACTTATATTTTTATATTATAGTCTAATTTCCAGTTTAATGATAGCTATATCAATATTTTTTTGTAGATTAACTTTTGCCATAACCATATCCCTCAAATCCTATGTTAAACTTTCAATAATTCATAATAGACACAAGCCCTAAACCTTTTTTCAACCTTGATTAAGCATTATCCTTTTCCTTTATAGATTACATTATCTTATAATATGGCCATCACTTCCACAATAAATGCACCATATGCCATTATTGAATTAAATTTTGTTATAATTCAAGGCATTTGCTAAAAGCTCACTTGCAGTCTTCCCATTCGACTATTCTATAACCTTACATGCACCATGATCCTCTTCCTTGAGAACATTTTCTAATATTATTTATGGTATGGCTAACTCCATCAAGACTTATGTGACCATTTTTGTGTTTTATTATATCCATCATCATCCTTCAATATACATAGTAATAATATTTCTTTAAGGACTATATTCTTCAAAATGTCCACTAAATTTAAACTAAACCTTTTGTTCTTTGAAAACTAACCCTTTCCTTTGCTTGAATTTGTGTTATTTCTTTTTAGGCTTATGCCATAATCTCACATGCATCAACATTATCACCACATCAAAATAAACACCACAATTTTGTTTATGACTTGAAAAGCTAACACCTAACCTTTTTAGGCTATACACGGATTGTTTAAGGTGAAGTGCAAATAAATAGGAAGATACTATTTATTGGGTGTAAAATTAATTAGTTTTTAGAGTGACAAACTAAATTCTAATAATTTGGTTTATATAAAGGTAATGAGTCACTGGTAGGGCCGACCATAGCCACCCTTGGACATCTAGTAGTGTGAGCCTAGATTAACCCATTATACTAATAAAACATCCTGAGTCTAACTATAGATTAGTCAATGTTCTTTGCACCTGGACCAAAGGGTAAAGAATAGGAATGCTTCTATTTGGCACAATACCATAATTTTAATTCCCTACAACAGATAATTAATCTATAATTCTTGGATTAGTTGAAAAAGGAGAAAGTCGTTTTCATAATTGCATTGAATTTTAATTATTGCTTACTTTACTTTCCTGCTTATTGCTTACTTTCTTTTAGTAAAAATTATTAGTTAATTAAATTTGAATATATATAAAAAAAGAGTATATATAAATTGCTTTCGAAAATTTCAAAATATTACTTATATCTCTTACTTTTTATTTCACTATCCCTGTAGGATCGATAACCCGGACTCCACTAGAACCCTGTATTACTTGAACGATACGTATACTTGCGTTTAAAATTGTGACTTCTACAATAATAAAATCTAAATATAAAATTATAAAAGTAAGCCTCGCACATCAAGTTTTTGATGCCATTTGCTGGAAATTAAATATTCTAAAATGTGGTATCAAATTCTTGTATTTTAAAGCATATTTAAAGTCGCATCGCATCACGGGGCCAGTGGTCAAAAACTTCACCGAACTTCGTTTGGCCTAAAATATTCCAATATCTCAATTCAATCCAATATTTATCCATTTTAAATGTATTTAGGAGCGATTAGGATTCAAAAATAACTATCTAAAAAGCACAAATACAACAAACAAGCCAACACACCACAAAGATACATATGGGTTGCCTCCCATAAAGCACTTGGTTTAACGTCGTTAGCCCGACAAACCAATCAGTTAATCAAGATGACTCAGTATTAAAACCTCTTTGAAATCAGGTTGAAACCCGTCAAAGTAAGGCTTTAATCGATGCCCATTAACTTTGAAAATCTTTCGAGTATCAGGATCTTTAATATCAACAGCTCCAAAAGAATAAACTTTTACAACTATAAAAGGTCCCAACCATCTAAACTTGAGCTTTCCAGGAAATAACTTCAATCTTGCGCTGTATAACAAAACTTTTTGTCTAAATTCCAATTTCTTTTCAATATCTTCTGATCATGCCATAATTTCATTTTCTCTTTAATGATCCTGTCATTGTGATATGATGCATTTCTAATGTCTTCCAATTCATTCAATTGCATAAATCTCTTATCTCCAGAATTTTTCAAATTAAAATTCAACTCTTTTATCGCCCAATATGCTTTATGCTCCAATTCAACCGGTAAATGGCAAGTCTTTCCAAACACTAGTCTATTAGGAGACATTCCAATAGGGGTCTTAAAAGTAGTCCTATAAGCCCATAATGTTGTATCTAAACGAGCAGACCAATCTAATTTATGATTATCCACAGTTTTCTCCAAAATTTTTTTAATTCCACGGTTATAAACTTCTGCTAGTCTGGGGATGATAAGCAGTAGAGATTCTATTAATAATGTTTTATTTCTCAGTTAATCTCTTAATTTGATTATTCCTGAAATGAGATCCACCATCGGTTATAATCACTCTCTGCATTCCATGTCTCGTAAATATATTTTTCTTTAAAATTTTGAAACACTCCGAGCATCACATTTAGGTAAAGCAACATCTTCAATCCATTTCAAGACATAATCAACTGCAACCAGTATATATAAATTTCCAAATGAAGGAGTAAATAGTCCTATAAAATCTAATCCCCATACATCAAAAATTTCAACTTCCAAATTATAGTTTAGAGGCATTTCATTTCTTCTAGAGATATTACATACTCTCTGACATCGATCACATGATTTAATATATTTGTAAACATCCTTAAAAGGAGTAGGCCAATAAAATCAAGATTATAAAATTTTAAAAGAAGTTTTATCAACACCAAAATGACCTCCAAATTCAGAATCGTGACATCATTGAATAATTAAATTCTTTTCTTCTTGTGGTACACATCTCCTAATAATAAGATCCTTATACTGTTTATATAGTTAGGGCTCATCCCAATAATAAGATTTTACATCATATTTAAACTTGTTTTATTGTTTCCTCATTAAATCAAGTGATACAATATCACTCACAATATAATTGACAATATCGGCATACCAAGGCAAATTTCTTCCCATAATTGTATAAAGTTGTTCATCAGGGAAAGTTTCTGTAACTTCTTTTTCAAATTCAGATAATTTATCATACCTTATTCTCGACAAATGATCAGCTATTTGGTTTTCAGATCCCTTCCTATGAAAAATCATAAAATTAAATTCTTGCAGAAGAAGTATCCATCTAATTAATCTTGGTTTCGCATCCTTCTTTTGCATTAAATATTTAATAGCTGAATGATCTTTATGCACAATACTTTTAGCTCCAATTAAATAAGGTCTAAACTTTTCAAAAGCAAATACCATAGCTTATAACTCTCTTTTTGTAGTGGTATAATTAATTTGAGCTTCATTAAGAGTTTTACTAGCATAGTAAATGACTTTGAAAACTTTATCATGCTATTGCCTCAATGCTACTCCAATCGCATAATCACTAGCATTACACATGAGTTCAAATTGTTTCTCCCAATCTGGTGAAACAATTATAGTTGCAGTGATTAATTTCTCTTTTAATAATTCAAAAGCATTTAAACATTCATCATTAAAATCAAACTTTCTATCATTTTCTAAAAGTTGGCATAAAGGTTTAGTAATTTTATAAAAATCATTAATATATCTCCTATATAATTCAGCCTGTTCTAAGAAACTTCTCATCTCTCTCACAGTAGTGGGTGGTGGCAATCGCTCAATCACTCTAATTTTAGCAGGGTCAACCTCCATACCATGCTCAGAAATTTTATAACCAAGCACAATTCCTCCTGCAATCATAAATTGACATTTCTTCCAATTCAGAAATAAAATTTGTTTTCTCACAAAGCTCCAAAACTTTTGCTAAGTTTTCTAAACAGATTTCAAATAAAGTTTCGAATACAGAGAAATAATTCATGAAAACTTTTATTCCATTATATATCATACTACTGAAGATAGACATCATACATCTCTGAAATGTTGCAGGTGCATTACACAGTCCAAAAAGCATTCTTCGAAAAGCAAAGTTTCCGTAAGGGCTAGTAAATGTTGTCTTTTCTTGATCCTCAGGGCCAATAGGTATTTGATGGTAACCGAGTATATCCATCCAAAAAGTCGTAGTACTTGTGTACGAGCAAGTCTATCCAAAGCATTTGATTGAGGAAAGGAAGAGGAAAGTGATCTTTTCGGGTGGCGGCATTTAATTTCCTATAGTCAATACAAATTCGTCATCCATTAATTTGTCTTGTGGGTATAATTTCATTATATTCATTCACTTCAATAGTTACACCTCCCTTTTTCGGTACATAATGAATTGGACTCACCCAAGCACTATCCGAAATAGGATAAATAATTCCAGCATCCAACCATTTTAAAATTTCCTTCTTAACTACTTCTTTCAATATAGGATTTAATCTCCTCTGCGAATCAACTTTTGGTTTATGTTCATCATCTAATAAGATTCTATGCATACAAATAGAAGGACTAATTCCTTTAATATCTACTAAATTCCATCCAAAAGCTTTCTTGTATCTTTTTAAAATTTCCAATAACTTATATTCTTGATAATCGTTTAAATCCAAAGATACAATAACTGGCAGGGTAGATGATTCTCCTAAAAACATATACTTCAAATGATTAGGGAGAATTTTCATTTGAAGTTTAGGAGGTTTTATTATAAATGGAATTAAGCTTATATTTCCACCTTCCACAGTGTCTAATACTTCATATCTCTCTTGAACATACTCCAAATCTTCATTCTTCTTGTTATCTGAATTTTCTTTATTTTCAATTTCTTCTTCAAACATATTTTCATAATCAACTTCTTTTTTAAACATATTTTTAAAATGATCGTTTCTCAAATATTCACAGAACTCCATCCTAAAAATTCTTTATCTTTTTCCATTGAGAGATACTTCATAAATTTTAAAATGTTAAAGGTCACCTCTTGATCATTAACTCTCATAGTTAATTCTCCTTTTTGAACAACAAGTAC
This sequence comes from Papilionanthe hookeriana x Papilionanthe teres, assembly GCA_022702705.1. Taxonomy (NCBI): domain Eukaryota; kingdom Viridiplantae; phylum Streptophyta; class Magnoliopsida; order Asparagales; family Orchidaceae; genus Papilionanthe; species Papilionanthe hookeriana x Papilionanthe teres. The sequence goes on from CM040426.1 coordinate 22,034,907, forward strand.
TGCTCTTCCAGTAGCAAGGAATGGTCTTCCTAAAATAATTGGAATTTTTGTATCTTCCTCCATATCAAGTACAATAAAATCTACAAGAAAGATAAATTTATCCACTTTCACTAACACATCTTCCACCACTCCTTTAGGGTAAGTAATGGAACGATCAGCTAACTGAAGAGTCACAGATGTAGGAGAAATTTCTCTTATTCCCAATCTTTTGAAAGTTGATAAAGGCATAACATTAATACTAGCTCCCAGATCACATAAGGCTCTTCCGAAAAATTTTTCTCCTATAGCACAAGGGATAGTGAAACTACCAGGATCTTTAAGTTTTTCAGGAAGCTTCTTCTGAATAATTGCACTACACACTCCGCTAAGTGCAACAATTTCATGATTTGTAAACTTTCTTTTCTTTTTCAGAATATCCTTCATAATCTTAGCTTAATCAGGCATCTGTTCTAATGCTTCAACAAAAGGAATATTTATCGTTAATTTCTTAAGGATCTCTAAAAAATTTCCAAATCTGTTATCCCTGTTTTGTTGCTTCAATCTTTGAGGAAATGAAGGCGGTGGTTTTTCAATAGTAATATTCATTAGTTCAAGAGGATAATCCAAATCTGGATAAATCTTATTTGAACCTTTTTCAGTATTCACCTTCTCATTTTCTATTTCAATTTCTTTTTGCACTCTTGTTTCCAATTCTTTTCCACTCCTTAATTGAATAGCCTTAAGTTTTTCCTTGTTTTGATCTTTTGGCTTGATCTCAACTTTACTTGGAAGCGTTCCAGAAGGTCTATTATTAAGTGCTGTAAAAATATGCCCCAATTGATTTTCAATATTTTTCATCGCAACACCTTGAGCTTGTAATTGATTTCCCATATTCAGAATTATTTCTTCAGTAGACAACTTCTTTTCCTTAAATTGCGAGTTACTATTAAATCCAGGAGGATAAGATGGTCTAAAATTAGTATCTCCTTGATTGTTCGAATTTCCAACTGGATGTATTGAACTATTCCTCCAATGTTGGTTAACATTGGCATTACTATTATTCCAATTAAAGTTTAGGTGATTCTTCCAACTAGGATTATAATAATTCAAATAAGGATTGTTAGATCTATTAATAGCATTCAAAGTCTCATAAGGTGTTTGATATTTTATTATCTGTCCAAATGAATTTTCCTCTGACACTTGGGGTGGTTGAGAATAATTCATTCCATATTGATATAATTTCTTAGAAGGGTTGCAATTTGAGAAACTATCATAGTCATCATATCTGAATCATGAACACTAGCTACTCTTTTAGGATTTACCTATTCAGAGGGCCATTGAAAATTATTAGTAGTCATTTCTTCAATTAATGCGTATGTTTCATCAAAAATTTTTGACATTAATGATCCACCAGCAGCAGCGTCTATAATTGATCTCAATTATCCCACTAATCCATTATAAAAGGTTTGAATTATTAACCTATCTGGTAAAGTATGATGTGGGTACTTCCTAAGAAGATCTTTAAATCTCTCCCAAGCTTCATATATTGATTCCCCTTCAAACTAACCAAAAGATGTGATATCATTTCTTAGCTTAGCAGTTTTTTATGGAGGAAAATATTTTGATAGAAACTTTTGAGACAATTCTCCCCAAGTTCTAATAGATCCAGTTGCTTATAAATTTAACCACGCCTTAGCTTTATCCCTTAATGAAAAAGGAAAAATTCTAAGTTTAACATCACTCAACACTCTTTCATACTTAAAAGCAACACACAGTTCTAAAAAACTAGTGAGATGTAAATTTAGATCCTCATTACGTGTTCCTAAAAAATGATTGTTTTGTACCATTTGGATAATAGCAGGTTTAAGTTCAAATGAATTAGCAGCAACATCAGGATTTTGAATAGTTATATGAATTTCATCTGTTATTGGGTTAGCATAATCTCTTAAAGGTCTTGGCAAATTTCCAATATCATTTCTCTGATTATCTTGATTATTCGCCATTTCGCAAGGATTTTTAGTTTGTTTTTGTTGTTTTCTAATTTTTCTGACAGTACGCTCTAACTCCAAATTGTAAGGTACTAAACCTATAGATCCACTACGACACATATAAAATCACACAAATACTTTTAAAAAGTAAAAAAAAAAACACACAATTACACATTACAAAGTAAAGGTTTTTACGTTATTATATTATCAATAGATACCATTTATACCTTCCTTCCCCAGCAACGGCGCCAAAAACTTGATGCGGCCGACTTTATATTGCAAGAACTTATAAACTCAAATTTATATATTTATAATCATTCAACGCAATTATACATATCGTATCAAGTAATAAAGGACTCTAATGGAGTCCTCGATATCAATCCCACAGGGAAGCGAGGTAAATCACACTATTAATAATGTAATACAGAATTCCAATACTTATATTGCGATTAATGTTTAATGTTTACTTCTACTACCAAGATGCAGAAAATATTAACAATTAAACAAATTACAATTACTTCTATATCTTTAAAACATAATTAACTAACAGACTCACTTTAAGCTATATATATTTGAAAGGTTTTGATATATGAGAAAAATATCTTTCCTCTTGTAATGAAAATATGATGTGTGGATGATATGAAATGATTATCTAATGGTATTGTGCCAAATAGGAGCATAATTGATTCTTTACCGTTAAAAGTACCCCCTCTTCTAAGCAAGAAAAGAACATTAACATATCCTAAGTTTAGTTACTAAATTTAAGGCTAGGCTGGGAAGATACTGGTTGCCACTACGGAGCTCCACTCACCCTTTACCTAAAGGCTAACCTTCGAGTTTAGTTACTAATCTTAGGACCAAATTGGGGATCTCAGCCTGGCACCCTGAAACCTCCAATTTAACGTCCATCAAAACACATTTCCCTATTTATTTGCACTCGATTCCCATGACTACACAATTCATCCATGAAAATTGAAAGGGTTTTTCATTGTTGTTCTAATACATTAATTCCTTTCAGAGTTAATGTTCCACAACATATTTGAACAATCCATGGCCAAATCAAAAGGTAAATTAAGTTCTAAATGAAAAACCATCACAATTTCTTTTATACTTTAAAAACACTTCAAATCCACATCAACACTTCATCTCATCTCTATGCAAGAAGGAAGATAAAGGAGACTACTCAGAATTCATAGAGAAGACACAATAAAACATGGATTTTATATATAAAAGAAAAGTCATACAAACCACAAAAGAAAATACAACTTATCTCTTTCGCTACCCAATGCATTTCCTTTGAATTTCCTTTGAATCCTTTTCTATCTTATTTGCAACACTTGATTCTCTCTTTAGAATGGAAAGGAAGAAGCAATCTCTCACTTTACTCCTTCTCCTTCACTTCTTAGAGAAGAATCCCTCTCAAATTATCACTTCTACACTCTTCTCTCCTAAGCCCTAACACTCAAAACTCACTAGACTCTCTATAATACATAAGACACACACTAAACTTCATCCAAAGACAGTTACTTATAAGTTAGGAATGAAATTCCAAGAGTATCCATAGGCATCCCTTCAAAAAGTCGCCACAACTATTCACATTTGAAGTCCACCGACATTGGGCGCCGGTGGCGCCCGATAGCGCGCCGGCGGTGCTCTATCGTCGAATTAATTTAGAGCTCTCTGGAAAATGGCGCCAACGGTGCTAGAACCTGCTTTCCTCCTTTTTTGCTCCGAATTCATTCCTTATTGCTTCTTTTTGCTCCAATCACCTAAAATCATCATACCTGCAACAAATCATGAAAAATACATTTCTTTAAAGTGCAATATCACCAAAAATGAGTAAAATTAGATAGCAAACATAACATATATTTTTGGTGCATCAGTGGCTTAAATAGCCATGGCTGGGGTGGCTGTCAGGGCTCCAATTCAGGTACAATGAGCTGTCTAGGTCAACTACAGAGGAGCTCCAACGGAAATTTTAGGTTGAGTTGGCCATAGGGTGGAGTTTGGGTTTGATCAAGTGTGAGGTGGGTCTCGATTTTGGCTCCTCCGGTGACTAGGCCGGCCGGCCAAACTAGGGGAGGTGGCCAGGTGGTCAGGTGAGCCAGTGGGTAGGCCATCATGGGGTGAGCTTAAGTAGTTAATGCATTTTGGCAAATCCCCCATAAGTTTAACCATTTAAAGGAGGATATCCTCTAATTTGGGGGAACTTTTGGTCCATGTCTCCATTAGGGTGGGCTAGGTGGTTCTAGCTCAATCCCCAGGGTCAACTTTGTGGCTGTGGAGGGGTTAGTTTGGTCACATTTGGTTTAATTTCACTAAATTTAGTCATGGGTTCATTTGGGTCACCTTGGGTTTAAATTGGGCCAACTTGGGTTTAAGCTTGAATTGAGCCCAAGTGATTGAGCAATAATTTGTACTTGATTTCCATAAATGGTTTAGAGAAGGATTGAAGTAGTTTTGGGTAGGTTTGGGGGATCAATTTGGCTTGATTTGGGATTTTGGTCATTTTAGAGCATGTTGGGTTAACTTCAGTTTAGGTTAGGCTAGGGTTGGGTCTAAGACCAATTGAAGGTTCAAAATGGTCTAGGGGGATGTCATAAAGAGTTCCCAACATTAATTAGGTGGAAATTTTAGGAGTAGGTGTTGACCTCATTTTTGATGAGGTCTTCTCTTCTTCTTTTTAGTACTTAGGATCTAGCCTTAGGCTTTTCCTTTGACTATCTTAGAGGACTAGAACTGGGACCCACCACTTAGAAATTCAAACCACTTCTTAACTCCCTGCAAACTCCACAAACTTGATTGTAGACCCCTAATCACCTAGAGGGTTGAGATCAAATGTGGAAGTTTAAAGGATGAGTTCCTATAGGACTCTTTGGCCTTAGGACTGCCCTGGGTGGCCTGGTCTGGTGAAAGGGCTGACTTACACTCACACTACACTTATACACTACACTTTCACACACCTCCTAAAACCATACCCATACCCAACTTGACCTCCTGACTCATGAGGGTAATTCACATGGATGGTCCTTAACCCCTAAGCCCTTGGCTAAGAGGGTTAGGAACAACATAATGAATGCCTCAAATGAATCCTCTCATGGCTCATATAGGCTTAACATGGCTTCATGGCTCAACCAAAATGATTTCATTTTACTTACATTTACCCAATTTTCAATTTTCCAAATTTTTAATTTTTGACCCCGGGGACCCAACACCCGCCTAGCCTACCCAAAACCTATGAAATTACCCAAAATTTTCAAAATTCTACAAAGTCACCCAAATTCCTCAAAACCAATCCCAAAAATTTCCACACCACTCAAATTGATCATTCATAGCCAAAAATACCAAAAATTCCAAAAAAACCTCCCAATACCCTCCAAATACCGAAAATGCCCCTCTTAGCCAAAAAATCCAAAAATTCCGAAAATTCCTAGAAAATTTCAGAAAACCACAAATATTCCCAATTTCATTTTGTTCAACTACACCATGAGCCAATTTTGTCAATTTACCCCACTTTTGTCAAAATCCCAATTTGACCCATTTTAACCCAAAGTGAACCCAATGTCAAACCAAACCTACCCAATTGACCCAAATTCTGGTCCAATTCAATTCTAAACTTCAATTCAACATCCCCAACACCAATCTAGATCAAATCCAAGTCCAATTTGTTTGGTATTTGAACCCAATTTCATTTTGGACCTTAAAGCCCAATTTGGACCCATGACCCAAACTTAGCTGAAACTCACCCAATTCAACTCCAATTAACCCCAAATCTTTTCTAAACCTTCCCTAACATCCCCACAAACAAAACACTAACATGATTTGCCCAAAATTTAGACCCAAACCCCACTCAAATTCAACCCAAAGCTAAAAGACCCAATTTTGACCTAAGCCCAAGCCTAACCCAAATAAGCCCAAACCCCAAAATCAAAACCCAACCAAAGCCAAAACCTCTTTGAAAAATTCCCATAAACATTTCCCAACATTAATTTTACATCAATTTCAACCTTAGCCCAACATTGGCCCAAGTTAGCCCAATTTGACCTACATTGGCCCATTTACCAAAGAGGTCCAAATTCAACCCAATTCAAACCCAAACCACCTCAAGTTTGTTTCAAACCACTCATGACATACCCCTAAACCAAACCCAACAATTATTTTGCCCAAGCCTTCACCAAACTTTCATCCTAAAATCCATTTTAAAATCCAAAAGCCAATTCCCTTAAACCACTTTAAAAGCCTACCTTTACCAAATTTTAAAAGCCCAAACCCATCCTAAAGCCCACACTACAATCTCATCTCATCCTCAATCAATTAATATCACTCCCTAAGTGCTAAATCTATCATGAAAATCAAACCAAAATGGTATTATGCCAAATCCCATCAAATGACCCCAAAATATCCAAAATCCTTAAAAATCCTTTTTATGAAATTGACCAAACTTTTTCCAAGCCATAAGCAAGCCATGAAGCCATGCATGAGCCACATGGAAGCCATGAAAGCCCTTTACATGTCACCATGCTATCTTGGGCAAATGGAGGGGGTCCTTTCCATATTCACTTAAGGTGATTAACCATGTTCATGTCTCCCCTAAACCATGTTTGATCTTAATTGTACTTGGATGGTGACCTTTCCTTACTAATCAAGCTGACCGAAACCACTTTCTCTTCAGTCCAAACTAGCCATGGGGAGGTGCACCTAGCCCAAAACGATGGGTTGACCCAAATCAAGCCAAAATGGCCTCTCCCCCATACCATTTTAATACAAGCCCTTTACACATGTCCATGGCCAATTGACTGCACAAACCTCAAGCCCTGACCCACCTGACCCTGAGGGTGACCCATGCCTACTGGCCAACCACCTGGGCCGCTGGAAAACGCCATGGCCGAGACATGGGAACGAGCCAAGCATTGAAATTCCACCTTGCTGAGTTGCCCCATGCCCAGTGGCCATTGCAGCCTATTCTTCCCTTGCCGAGAGCAGGTCGATCCCGGTCCCTAACTCCCCCTGGGAGAGCCTCCAGCCTCTCCTATTTAAACACCACCCCTCTCGGCCATGAAAGAGGTGCTGAGCCAACCTTAAGGAAACTCTGCCAAAATCATTCCAGACCACTCTCCACACATAGAGCACTTGATTCCCACTGGATTCCAGCCAATTCCCTCCAAGTCGAGCTCGATTTTGAGTTCGAACTTCGACGACAAAAACCATGACACTTCTTCACAGTGGACCAATCCCCAAATTGATTGATCCTACACCTTCACCGGACCAAGTGAAGAAGTTTACCGGCAAAAGCCCCCTCACCGGGCCAGCCATTGCTTCCGGCCTCCAAGCTTTGTGATCGGGCTTGGTCGAAATCTTACCTGGACAATTCACTAGAGCCAAGGGACTTCATCTGGAGCTTGCTTGGACCCAATCGAAGGTGACACAACTCTCAGATCGAAGCTTCACTTCTCTGAGCAAAGGTATGGACTCACTCTTCTTCCCGAGCTTACAGAGATTCTCCATTTAATTTGAGTCAATTTAAATACATGTTTACCATATGGATGTGTTCGTCTCCTCAAGACGAATCCATAGAGCATAAGAACACGAAAATCCGTTGAGAATCCAGTGAGAAATTAGGGTTAGAAGGTTGACGGTCACGGGTGCACACCAGTCGTAGACTATGACCAGGAGCCGTCGGATCGAGCGTGTATCGAGTGGATGGTCTGGATTGATCCGGACAGCGCGTTGGTACGTGACCCGCGGGGCCCTGGATCGCTGAGTTGGATGGCGTCGCCGAATCAGAAGACGACACGTGGCGCTTCAGAGATGCCTAGGTTGAGTTGGCGCCGCGTGGATAAGTAGGAAATTAGGTTATTTTCCTATTTATTTAATTCCCTAAACTTCAAAAATGCATAACTTTGTGTAGGAAAATCGGAAAAATAAAATAAAAGTACCCTCTTGCTCAGTGAATAGAGGAGAATAATGTGAAAAAGAAATCATTCAATTTCATTGAGTATTTGATTTTTAATAATTTATTTACTCTCTGCACATTTTCAATTCTCCATGCATGTATACAATTCACCATGGCATGAGACCATAGGGCTTTTGAAGCTTCTGAATTTGGGAACATTCCCTGAATTTTCCAAAGTCAGAGGCCATCCCTATGAAGAGTTATTAATTTTTCAATCCTATGTTCTTTTTCTGAGTATTTTAATTCTAATAATCAGCATACTGTGAAATAAATTCTAGGAAAATTTGGTGATGTTTATTATGACCAGAGGACCCTAGGAAAAATAGGTTTTGAGTTAACTCACTTGGAATAACCCTAATTGGCTTAAACACCCAAAATGGAGTTCTAATTAGTTAGAGCTAATCACACATCAAATTGACTTGAAATCAATTCTCCACTGGCCTTTAGGATCAGAGGAACCCACCATAAAAGTTTGAAGTCAATTGGACTTGGTTAGCCCTATCAAATGGGTTGATTAAGTCATTTAGCCAAACCTAAACTTCAAAAATTCATAACTTTCAAAATACTTCTCAAAAATTCACCAAATTAGTTTTGGAGCCTCTCTGATATCAGGGGAATTAAAGAAAATTAAAATTTTAATTTTCCAAAAAAGTTGATTTTTTGCATTATTTTAATATTTTTAATAATTAAAAAATAATAAAAATCACAAAAATAATAAAATTCACCAAAATGTCACATTTTGAATTTTAATCACTTAGGAACAAACCCCATATTTTTCTTAAGTCTCTATGATGAGATATCAAATTTTAAAGCCCTAAGGTAATTTTAAAAAAAAATGTATTTTCTAGCATTTCCACTAAAATAATTCTAATAAATCAAAGAAAAATCAGAAAATTATAAAAATTAGTTCTCTAATTTCCTTGATATCAGAGAGATTTTGGAAAAATATAAAATTCATTTTTCAACCTTTATTTTATTTTTAAATTAATTAATACTCCAAAACTCAAAATAATTATAATAAAAAGAATATAATTCAAAAAAATCTTTAAAATATGTCCAAGTGGTTCTCTGGTCATTAGGAATGTCCCATAATTTTCTTTAGGGCAGAAACTTTCCCTTTGTCATGTTATTAAATTTTTCTTGAAAATTCCCATTTTTCACCAAAAATAATTATATAAATAAATTAAAGATAGAAAAATAACATTTTCTCCTCTAATGTCTTGATTGACATATGAGAGAAGTCACATAAAAATTTCAAGTTCATTAAAGCTCAATTTAGTGAGTTATGAAATTAGTAAGCTTGAAGGGCAAAATGGTAATTAAAATTTTAACCCTTAATTAAAACTTTAGGCTTAATAAAATGAAAGAGTGAAATATTTGATCCTATACTGATTTGGATGATTGAAATTTAAATAATTAAAGGGTAGAAACCTACCAAATAATTTAAAAATAATTAAAAATAAACCTTAATTAAATAATTAATTAAATTTGGAAGAATAATAAAAAAATTAGAATTATTAAAATAGGGATGTTATTAGGAAGAAATTTATTCTTTAATTCAAGAATCCCTAAATTAATCACCTCAATAATATTTAATTCCTAATTAAAATGATAATCCAAACTCAAGATTTAAAATACTAAAAGACTTAATCATTAAATTAAATTAAAATTAAAACATTTAAACTAAATTCAATCAAAATTTCAATTAAATTAATACTTTAACAATTAAATTAAATCATCTTTAAAACATAAAAAATAAAATATTAAATTAAAATTAAAATAAAATTAAATTAAATTAACTTAAATTAAATTAAATTAAATTAACCCACATTAAATTAAATTAAATTAAAGCATGTTAAATTAAATTAAATTAAATAAAAAATAAAATCAAATTAAAATAAAATTTAAATTAAATTAAAATTAAAAATAAAATTAAATTAAAATTAAAACTAAACCAAATTAAATTAAATTAAATTAAATTAAATTAAATTAAATTAAATTAAATATAACATCACCTAAGACATAAAGAATTCAAAAATAAATCTAAAACAACTTGAACATTATTCCAAACTTAAACCCATTAATTGAAATTAAGTTAAATCATAAATCATTTGAACATCCATTTGCCCTCGAAAGCTCTTGTTGTCATAACTCCTAAATGGAGTGTTAAGTGAAGTGTTACTTCATTCATAGGATATTCAAATGTCCTAGTTCATCGAGCAAGATAACAAAACTTGAACTCCTGGACGATTAATTCATTTGTATAATTAAATTCTCTTGGACTTAAAATAATCCTAGAAATATTGAAAAGATGTTTAAGATTCGTCTTAAACACTTCCTCGATATGATAGGATGTCTATAAGAACAATCGAACTTAATTGTTCTTTGATGAAGAAAATCGTCCTCAAACCCAAAATACAAGAACCTAGACATCATAGGAGGTGACTATGTATAGGATTAGGAACTTGGTAGAAAACCATAACCCTTCCCTTAGCTTTACTTAGCAACTTGCTTTAAATGCTTAAATATTCTAATTGTGTTTTAAGTGCAGCTTGGGACGACGGTAAGACCCTCCAGGTACGCTTTTATTTTATTGCAATTTACCTTATTGCAATTTATTTAATCGCATCGCACTTACCTTTCTTGCGTGATAAACAACTGTTGCATGAAAACCAAAACTTTTAGGGTAGTCCCTAAAACTGAAACCAAAACTAAATTAAAAGTCATTACAAGAAAAATTCATCGCCACAACATTTCAAAATATAAAACAACTCAAAATTTAATCACAAACAGAACAACAGAACTACAACTACAACTAAATTAAAATGTCTTGTTGGATGATCGGGAATACCTCGGATGATGTAACCTACGTGTTGCTAACGGGATTTCCCACGGTCTAAATGAAAGTGTGGAACTCATTTAGTTGAGTTTAGCAAATTCATCCGGACTAAGTGAATCCGATAAAAATAACGATGCCGGAAGGATGGAACCGTGGGATCTTAACCGGTGTTGTTATAATCAACTTTAAGATTTGTTTTAATTAAACATAAAAAACACTTGGACTTTAAGATTTCTAAAACAAAACACTTCTCTCATCTCCTTATTTATGACTTCTAAAATTAAACCTCTGCAACAACAAGGAGCTCGAAGCATGGTGGGCAGCACGACCATCGTCGTCAGCAAAACTGAAATCTACATCAGCAAAACCATTCTTAGAATTAAATAACCAAGCCATAGGACTTCGAGGTAGTTTGCCTAGTGCAACATAAATCCTCGGCTCTTCGTTAGGCATTTGCATGATCATATCATGTAAATTAAGCCCTAACCGGTCTTAGGACTCCGAGGTAGTCGTTTGGTACGACATAAACCCTCACGTTTTCAAGGCTATTTGTATGATTTTATCATACAAATATAAATCCTAACTAATTAAAATTGGCAGGATTAAAACATTAAATAAACGTTAGGACTTTCCTAAATTCAAGCCAAACAATAAGATAGTCGGGAAGTTACCGAAGTTCGCTTCAAATCTGTGATTTCTCCTACCTTTCTTCCTTTGAATCCCCAAAATAAAATGTTCCAAATTTGATCCATTCCCTATTGAAATTCCAAAATTCAATCCCTTGAAAACTTAAACTTTGAAATTCTTGAGAGCGGAACTACCGATTATTATCGAGAGTTTTCTTAAATGATTCCCATCATTTAAGATGTAATTAACTATAGGGGCTTGCCTTTACGGGGAACTTTAAGAACCCGAGTAATATAAACCTCGCTTAATTCATTTATATTAAGCGGGGAACTTGTCGGCTTATAAAATTGGTTCGCAGACCAAATGGATGTCACAAATCTTCTAGTTTATTTAACCGAGCCCCATCATCGAGCGATAGTGTCTACTCTCCGGGATATATATACAGTTTGTGGTGCGGTGCTCGTTTATATAAACTATTCGAGATGTGAGATCAGTTTGATTTCATATCTTAAAATTTTCAAATTTAAAATTCTTTTCAAAATCAAATACTACTTTTCAAATTATTTATTTAAATTAAATTAAAAATTCACCGACAATTTCTGTAGGCGACCTCTTTTCACAAATACAACACACAAACCTAAAAATATGTCGACAGTAGGGCAATCAATTTGGGAGATTTTGGGCATATGGAATGTTTGGTTCAAAATTTGGGGTTTTTGGACTATAAGTGGGTTTGGCTGAGACTTGGGATCAAATTGGGGGCAATTTATGGTTCAATTCAGGTTATGGGAGTGTCATGAAGATTTTAGAATTCAAATTGGGGAGAAATTGATTGGTGTTAGGTTAATTTGGGGATTTTGGGTCACTTAGGCAAAATTAGGGATTTTGGATTTTTAGTAGAATTAAATTAAATGTGGGTCAAAAAGGGCTTGTATTTGGTTTAGATTGACATTGGAAATGTTTAAATAAAGTTTTTAATTAAAATTGGGCAAGATTGGGGTCAATTGAGTAGATATTGGGTTCAATTTGGGCACTTTTGGGTTAAATGGGTCAAATTGAGGATTTTGGTTAAATTGGGCTAAATTGGCCTAATTAGTTCATGGGGTAGTTCAAAAAAATGAAATTTGGAATATTTGGGAGGTTTTGAGAATTATGGGAATTTTTGAAATTTTTGGGCTAAAAGGGGCATTTTGGTCATTTTGGAGATTTTTTGGAAAATTTGGCAATTTTGTATAATTTTGGTTAATTTGAGTGGCAGGGAGTATTTTGGAATGATTTTTGAAGAATTATGGTTAATTTGGGTGATTTTGAAAATTTTTGGGAATTTTAGTGTTTTTTGCGGTATTTTGGGTATTTTGGATATTTTGGGGCAAAGGGGTTAGAATTTTGATATCTTTAGGAAAAAAATAGAATTGTGTAATATGGCATTGTTTAGGTTGAGCCATGGACTAAGGGTCACTCTCATTTGGTCATTTTTGTGTTGGTACAAGACAAACCCTAGCCTAAGGCTAAGGGCCTGGGAAAACCACTTACATGAGTTTCCAAAGAGTTATTGGATCAAAGATGATGTGCCTTGTTTAGGGTTGTGAGTGTGTAGTGTAAGTGTGTGTAAGCTCCATACCTCTTAGCGTAGATCCTAAGGTCTGACCACCTATGGGAGACTTCCCCTGGGCTTCCTTATGCCTTGTCTCTTCCTCTCAAAACTTGGAGGTTAGGCCTTAAGCATATGAAAACTCCCAGTGAAGTGAGAAAGTTTAAATTTCTAAGGAGAAAGGGTTCCATGACTAGTCTTCTAAGAAAGTCACCAAGAGAGTCCTATGGCTAGACCCTAGGCTATTCTAAAGACAGACTATACCTCAACCAAAAATGAGGTCAACAATGACATAACAAAAGAAAAACATGAAAATAAACATCGTGTATGGACGAGGTAGCCTAGGCCTTCCTCTTCCTCTTGTTCTTGTAGCGCATCCAGAAATCAAACTCTGAAGTGATTGTCCATTACCAGGAGAGACCAAGGTATCATCCATTAATTTTCCAAGTTGAATAGTACCCCTAGTCTTCCTCTTCCACCGGGAAGTGTATATTTGCCATTCCTTTTCAAAAGATTGGTCAGTCTGTTTCCTATAAGGAAAGGAAGTTGCAGCGATAGGTTCGAGTGTTTGTGTAGGATAGTCTTCCAATACTCGAGGATCCCCTACCTTTTGAGTGAGTAGGTCAACTAACTGATTGGTAGCAGTATAAGGCTACTGTTTGACGGTAATTCTTCCTCAGTGGTATGACTACTGTTAGGCAGTAATTCTTCCGCTGTAACAATAGGTATCACAGGAGGCGAGGAAGAGAGTATAACCGTCATAGGAATATGTGGAGCGACCAACCGTAGATGAGGATGTGATCCCCGATAAAGATAACGACGCCAAAAACTTGATCCCCGTTAAATATATGTACTGATGATTTAGATATGAAAATTATGATTTTATAATATGGGGTACTACGCAAGTATACATATCGTTTATCAAGTAATATAGGACTTTCTGATTAAGCCCCGAGATATCGAACACATAGGGAAAATATGACAATCTTTAAAGGAATCAGAAAATTATATTTTTACTTTTTTTTTAATGGCTTTTGAAAGTATGTCTTGATTTTGAAAAGTTTTGAAAGTTGATTTGTCTTTTGAAATTTCCTTAATAAAATGTTAAGCAAGAAATTAAAATTATAATAACTAATAACACTGTATGTAAAACACTATTAACTAGAATATCTTTTTCTTTTCTTTTATGAAGTAGTAATTATTAAAGTATTGTTGTGGAAGTATTTAAACTTTTTGTGACAGATAGAAGCAAATGTGTTCTTTACCCTTACTTGGTTCTATAAAGAACATAGGTTAATTTGAATCTTTTATCATTTTGAACATGGTTAGGCAGGGAAGATACTAGTCTCTCACTCTAGAGTTCCCTCGATTCCCACCAACTGGGGGCTAACTTCTCATAACAAAACACAAAACTTCAAACCAAATTAGGGGGTTTTAGCCTGTCACTCTAAAATCCTCTAATTTTACTCCCTTCCATAACAATATCTTCTAATATTACATTCAATTATATGGACTACAATTCTCACCCATATAATTGCATGTGATTCTTACTAACTTTTATGAGACAATACCACATTGGACCTTACCTAATCTCAAGAAATTCTACAAATTAACAGAACAAATTAATAAGAAAACAAAGATTTTCAGAATCAATCTTCACAACTTCTTCAAACTTTAAACACATATACTTTCCACAACAATTCTCCATAAACTAATTACTTCTCCATTTAAGAATAAAAAGATAAAGTAAACTACTCAGAATGCATTAAGAAAATACAAAAACACATTGATTTGAAATTAAAAACCATAAGAAAAATAACAAACAAAAACAAGTATTAATTAAAAAACTAAATGTAAGAACTAAAGTAAACACTTATATGAAAATTCTCTCTATAAGACTCAGGAAGTTCCTCTGAAACTTTAACTCTTCACTAAACTACTCCTCAGAGCGGATCTCCCAACTCCGATGACTCAAAATAAACTTCAGACTTCAATAGAAACTAAACTAAAAGAAAGAAAAGAAGTGGGAAGAAGAAGACTTCACTCCGACCCTTTTCTCCTTTCTACTCTCTACTCCTACTCTTAATAAAAACTCTCACAAAATAAAAGTAAAATACTGTAAAAACTCTCTTCAAAATGCAAGTGGAAGAGCCCTTCAAAATGCAATGGAAGAGGCACTAATCTTTCCTAAGACTCTCTTTAAAAATTAAACTAAAAGGTGCCTTGGTGTCTCTTTAATATGTGTCCAGATTCGATGTATCTACCAAAGAATGCACCCCTTCATTCAAACTTATTAACCAAAGGAAGTTATGGAAGTTACCACTAAGAGTTGCATCCCACCCCCTTTGAAATTGGCGCCAAATTCCCTTAGATTTTGATTTTTAACGCGTAGCGGCTAAGCACAGCCCGACGGCACTTAGCCGCCAGTGCCCAAATTTTCATTTTTCATTTTTTTGCTCCAAATTTGATCCAATTTTGCTCCTTTCATCATGGCCATCCATTTTCATCATACCTGCAAGAAAAATACAAAATACCTTCCATTAAAGTGCAATATCATTAAAAATAGGTATAAAAATGTGCATAAAAATTCTATGTATATAGCTGTATCAAAATCCCCCAAACTTAAAATGTTACTTTTCCTTAAGTGACAGTTAATCTCATAGAACATTTTAGCATGCAAATTATGTAATGAGTTTCTTAGGAAGATAACAAAATTTTGTTCTAGAAATGGAATAGTCTAATTTAGAAAAAATTTCAGTAATTAAAACCTACTTAATGTTTAGAAAGTTCTTAAGTAAAGGAAAAGGACAAATATAAGTTTCTATCTAATTCAGAAATATTTGTAGATTCTTCAAAATATAGGAATCAAACACTTATTTTTCTCACTTAAAAATCTATATTTGAAAATAATTTTACTTACAATATTATAACCTTATGCTTTAGATTTTCTCTGAACTTATATCTTAAACTTTAGGTATGAAACCAATTTTTGATTAGGCCCTTAAATCCTCAAACTTCTCCTCCCTTTTCATATACTATTTTTCACTTTTTCTTTTTTTTCTCTCTCTTTTTTTTTTATAAGGCAAGGATTACTATATCTGGATAGGCCCTTAATGATTTTGAATTCCACCCTTCCATTTAAAATAAAGGTCAGATATACATCTTTCACTTAAAAATCATAATAATAATATTTGAAAATTACTCTTCAATAAAATAAATTTAAGCTTTCAAGAATAAAAGTCAAATCTTCTATTTATCCAAAAATACAAAACTTCTTACTAAAGATAGTTTAACTTTATTTAACACCTCTTCATTAAGAAAATTTTAACTTTAATTTTTATGATTAATATAAAATTTAACTAAATTCTTTTATTCATTTCTATATTCAAAATTTTTGTTCCCCTAATATAACTTCATGTACATAATTGTTCTCAATCAAAAATAAGATTTATTTTAAGTATTCTTGAGAATCAAATAAAATTTTAGGTTTTTGAAAATCTTTGTTTTTAAAATCCACCCCCCCCCCAAACTTTACTTTTTAGTTAAGCTAAAACATTTAAACATAAGAAATGATACATGTGTGAGAAGTAAAAACTGACATATCATGCTTGCAGAAATTTTTAATATCCTAATATGCAAATATAACAATTTAAATAACAGGACTAAAATGAAATCAAATTTAATTTTTCAAAATAATTTTTATACAAAGAAGTAAAAATTTCAAAAAGACTTTTACAGTAGTGGAGCTTTTCAAAGCAAATACACACCAACTTAAATAACACACTGATACAGATAACAGATGATAGTGGAATTTGAAAAATTTTAAACATGTAGTTTCCTAAGTAGAAGTTCCCAATAGTGGTTTATAATCTCCTAATAGTTTTTGAATTAAAGTACACACTACTAAAAACTCTGACATAACATACACATAAAAACATTTACTATTACACACACTACCACAAAGCAACATATAAAACATCAATACAACAACAATAATACATCTAAATATGCATAACAGAAAATTAATACAAACTACAGTCTGCATATTATCAAGGTTCACATCACAACACTATGATCAAACTAAATACTAAACAAAACACACATCAGTACATCAACAACAACACCACAACACAAACAAATAACACAAATCTACTCATCATCCTCATCATGATCATCATCCTGCTCGTTCCAATCCACTAGATGGCACATAAGGTATGTAGAATGGATGAGGGGGCATCTCGACACTACGATCACCTCTAATCGGTCTATCCAAATATTGCTGATAACTCTCCTCATACTCATCATGTTTCACCATATATCTTTCCACATTATCCACTTTACCATCAACATCTCTAACATGCTCACGAGTAAAACTCACTTTCTTCAAAGTCTTTCTTAACAAACTAGTCTGTGAATCTGAAGATGATGAAGCACGTGAAGTAGTAGCACGAGAAATAGATGCGGTAGAAGCGAAGCGATAGAAGTCCTACCAAATCCTCCTCTCCAATCAAACTCTGAATGTACAGTGTAAGCACCAACGTTGACACTGGTAATTAGTCTCAATGGCTGAAGAACCTCTTCCCATGTTTCGAACTTCACTCCAGATCATTCACATAATGAATGAATCAAGAAAGGAAATCCCATACCTGCAGTAGTGGTTGATCTAGCACAGTTCAAAACATAATCATAAATTATACCTCCAATGTCAATAGGCTTCCCTTGCTGAATGCAATGGTTCAACACAGCTCTTTCTCTCGTTACTTCACTAGTATGACTCGAAAGTAACAATTTAGATGAGATAAAATAATGCCACGCCTTAGAAGTGGCATTCAATTTGGAAGCAGAAAAGTTCACTCTTCTATCATTTGTTATATTCCATAATCCTCTTCCATCAGTCAGAAATTCCATGATCTCATCTAATTCTCCTTCTGTAAGATGATAGTTAGAATAAAAACAAAACATGTCAGGAGGTAATCCTTAAAAAGTGTTGATTGCCCCAGAAGAAAAGTTGACCTCATGCCTCCTAACCATCACTTGATTCTCTTTTGCAGTAGGCAAATTTGCATAAAATTCTCTGACCACAGAAACAACAGCAACAGCGGAGAAGCAACATTAATTCTCCCAGTTCCTTCTAGCAATCATATCTTCAATTACTTCTCCTGGCTTACTAAATACACCCTCAGGAATCAACTTACGTGACTGTAGTGCGTCAACGTATCGTTCCTCAGTCCTCGTGCTAACAAATTTGTCAGAATCAAATCTGGCCTTTTCTCTTTCATGCTTTGACTTTGAAGCCATCTCTAAAAATTCACAAAAAATTCACCATAAATTCCAAAATCAAATTAAACTTACTAAATTATCTTTCAAAAGATATTTTCACTAAATCCAAGCAATTTCTCAAGTTTTTCCTCAAATTTTCATCATGAATAGTGATTTTAAGATTTTCCAAAATGTACTCAAAATACATGGTGAAAATAAAAAAATTTTTACTTAGGAGTAGTGCTCTTACCTCAAAAAATCCAAATCTAACAATTTTTGTTGAGATCGGCTATTAAATGATCCACAATATGATGCCCTAGGCTCCTCTTTCACGATAAACCAAAGGTTGAAGACGGTGGGGTGGTTTAAAAATGGCAATTTTTGGGTTTTTAACTGCTGGGAACCAATTTTTGTGAACTGACGCCTAAGCGCGAACCCCTCGGCGCTTAGCCGCGAAATCTAGTGCTTAAGCACCGACACTCTGGCGCTTAGCCGCCAGTACCCAGATTTTCACAATTAAGGTATATGCATTAAATCACTTTGTTAATTAGCCGTAATTACTCCAGAATAATTATTTCTCCCCACATAAATCTTCCAATATTCCAAATAAAAATTTATTATCCATTGATTCCACATAAATTTCACACAAACACTAACTTATATTAAAACAAACATGACACTTATTACAATTCTAGAATTTCTATCCACACATAAAGGATGAAATTCTCTAAATACAAGAGACTGTAATCTCAAACTGATAAGTATACATCTCTAAGATGTAACCATCACATCATCAGACTTAGTTAATACTTAAATAAAAACACTAAACACACCAAACATAACACACATGAACACTAAACATAACACATAAGAACACTAAACAAATAAGAACAAAGAACTCTTAATTCCATTCTCCATAAGGTGGATTATATTATGATTCTCATTTGACCCTTCTGGAATAAAAATCTAATAAAACGGGAGATAATTATTCATCCTTAAATCATCTTCTTCATTCCATTTGTTCTTCAGAAACATCGCCTTATCCACTTCTTCCACGTACCTTGAATGACTGAATTGCATCTTGAGTTGCCATCCCATTGAAGTCACTTGGGCTTCAATTTTTGCAATTATTTCAGCAATCCCTTGAACACTAACAACAAGATATCCATTGAATAACTCTTTAGCACTGCCACTAACAAACTTACTCTTGTCAGAATCTTGCTTCTTCTTAATCTCATTCTCCCAGGAAGACATGATGCACTCAAAACTCTCTTCTTAAGACTCAGAAATGATAATAGGACTTGGGGCAAGTTTTTCTCTTAAATCATGTCCTTTTTATAGACTTGAGAAGAGTTAAAACTGCCCCAACACGTTTTAAAACTCCAAAATAACTTCCAAAACCACTCCCCCATGATTTAGGCTTCTAGAACCTCATTTTTCAAATTTTTTATAACTGCAGCGCCTAAGCGCCAACCAGTCGGTGCTTAGCCGACAGTGCTCAATTTAGCACAGGTCTGCTAAGTGTCCAAAATTTCATTCTGATTTCTCTAAATCATCAAATAAGTTCAAATAAACTCTACTATAGTTTAAAATCTCCAAATTACTACCACTAAAAATATAAAAACAAACCAAACAAACCAAACAAAGCACACAAAACAAACATAAAGAAAAGCACACTGATAATTATGGGTTACCTCCCACAAAGTGCTTGTTTTAACGTCTTCAGCCTGACATACCCAGCACTCATTCTGAGTGACCCAACATCAATTTATTATCAGATTTAGATTTATTGACTGTAAAATATGGTTTAAGTCTATGTCCGTTAACTTTAAATATTTTTCCTGTCTTAGGATCTTGAATATCTATAGCTCCATAAGAATAAACTTTTGTCACAATAAATGGACCCATCCACCTGGACTTAAGTTATCCAGAAAATATTCTCAATCTAGCATTATATAGTAAAATATTTTGTCATGGTACAAGATTTTTAGTAAGAATCTTCTGATCATGCCATAACTTCATCTTTTCCTTATAAATCTTAGCATTTTCTTAAGATCCATTCCTTATTTCTTCAAGCTCATTAAATTGTAATAATCTTTTTTCAGCAGCATCTTTTAAATTATAATTGAACTCTTTGATAGCCCAATATGCTTTATGCTCAAGTTCAAATGGTAAATGACAAGCTTTTCCAAAAATCAGCCTATATGGGGACATTCCTATAGGTGTTCGTAGCGATCCTATAGGCCCACAGAGCATAATCCAATTTGATTGACCAATCCTTTCTATTTGGATTAATAGTTTTTTCCAATATTCTTTTGATTTCACGATTGGATAATTCAACCAAACCACTTGTCTACGGATGATAAGAAGTAGCAAAGCGATGATTCATATGATATTTCATTGCTAACTTCCCAATAATTGCATTTCTAAAATGACTTCCCCCATCAGTTATGATTACTCTTGGTATTCCAAATCTGCAAAATATATTCTTTTCTAAAAACTTTGCAACACTTTGAGCATCACATCGAGGTAAAGAAATAGTTTCAATCCATTTGGAAACATTGTCTACTGCTATCAAAATATAAACATTTCCAAACGATGGTGTAAATGGTCCCATAAAATCTAGTCCCCAAACATCATATATTTCAACTTCCAACATATAATTGAGGGGTATCTCATTTCTTCTAGAACTATTTCCTACACGTTGACATCTATCACAATTTTTAATATAAACATTCACATCCTTAAAAATTGTAGGCCAATAAAATCCTGATTGTAATATTCTATATGCAATTTTATCACTTCCAAAATGTGCCCCATAATCAGAATCATGACATTTTTGAATAATTTCATAAGCCTCTTCCAAACGTACACATCTTCAAATTATAAGATCCTTTCCTTGTTTACATAAAAATGGGTCATCCAAAAAATAAGTCTTACCATCAGACAGAAATTTCTTCTTTTCTTGGTATGTCAAACCATAGGGTATAATATTACTAACAATAAAGTTTACTATGTCTGCATACCACATAACACGCCATTCTTTAACAGTGAACAGTTTTCATCAGGAAAATGTTCATTAATTTTCTCAATATCACAGAGAGATTTTTCAATTTTAGGCCTGCACAGATGATCAGCAATTTGATTATTAGAACCCTTCCTATCTACTATCTCAAAATCAAATTCTTGCAAAAGATGAATCCATCTTATCAGTCTCGGTTTTGCATCATTTTTCTTCATTATGTATTTAATAGAAGAATGATCAGTATGCACCACACATTTAGTTCCAATTAAATATGATCAAAATTTATCAAAGGAAAATACTATAGCTAATAACTCTTTCTCAGTAGTGGTATAATTAATTTGAGCATCATTAAGAGTTTTACTGGCATAATAAATTACTTTGAAAATTTTATCATATTTCTGACCTAAAACAGCACCAATAGCATAATCACTAGCATCACATATTAATTCAAAAGGTTTTTCCCAATTTGGTGAAATTATTACAACTGTAGTGATTAATTTATCTTTTAATGTTTCAAAGGCTTTACGACAGTCATCATCAAAATTAAAAATTGCATCCTTTTCCAGTAAACGACATAAAGGTTTTGTAATCTTTAAAAAGTCTTTGATGTAACGCCTGTAGAATCTAGCATGTCCTAAAAAACTTCTGATTCCCCTTACAATGGTTGGGCAAGCTAAATTAGATATAACTTGAATTTTTGCAGGATCTACCTCCAAACCTTTTTCTGAAATCTGATGTCCCAAAACAATTCCTCCTGCTACCATAAATTGGCATTTTTCCTAATTAAGGACCAAATTAGTTTCTTCACAGCATTTTAGAACTTTAGATCGATGTTCTAAATTTGATTCAAATGAAACTAAACACTGAGAAGTCATCCATAAAAACTTCAATCCCTTTTTCAATCAAATCACAAAAAATAGCCATCATACATCTCTGAAATGTAGCAGAGGCATTACATAAACCAAAGGGCATTCTTCTAAAAGCAAACATACCATAAAAACTGGTAAGCATAGTTTTCTCTTGATCCTCAGGAGCAATTTGAATTTGGTGGTAACCAGTATATCCATCCAGAAAACAAAAGTATTCATGCCCAGCCAGTCTATCCAACATTTGATCTAGAAAAGGGAGTGGAAAATGATCTTTCCTTGTGGCATGGTTTAATTTTCTCTAATCGATGCATATTCGCCACCACCGTACCTTGTCTTATTGGTATCATTTCATTCTTTTCATTAACGATCACGATTACTTTTCCTTTCTTAGGAACACGGTGAATAGGACTAACCCATGCACTTATCCGAAATAGGGTAGATAATTCCAGCATCCAAACATTTTAAAATTTCTTTCTTAACAACGTATTTCAAGATAAGATTTAATCTCCTTTGGGGATCAGCCCACGGGTTGCAATTATCTTCCATAAGAATTCTGTGCATACAAATTGAAGGATAGATTCCTTTAATATCAGCAATTGTCCATCCAAAGGCTTTCTTGTGCTTCTTCAAAATTTCAAGCAAACTCTCTTCTTCTTTTTCAGATAATTGAGAGGAAATTATAATAGGCAAGGTTGAGGTTTAACCTAGAAAAACATACTTCAAATGATCAGGAAGCATTTTTAGCTCACGTTCAGGAGGTTTTTCAATTGATGGACCATAAGATTCATCTTTTTCAGTCATATCCAACAATTCAAAACTTTCATGAACATACTTTAAATCTTCCTCTTGAAAATCTTCAGAATCTAGTAACTCTTCTTATTGCTTATATTCCCATTCTTCTCTTTCAACTTTCTCTTCATAAGTTGATTTGAAATGACATTCACTTAAATATTCAATAACATCTATCCTATAACACTCATCTTATTTACCTCTAGCAGGATATTTCATCGATTTTGAAATATTAAATGTAACAGTTTGATCATTAACCCTCATCGTTAATTCCCCTTTTTTCACATCTATCATGGCTCTGCCTGTAGCTAGAAAAGATCTTCCCAAAATTATGGGTATCTCTTTATCTTCCTCCATATCTAACACAATGAAATCTACAGGAAAAATAAATTGGTCCACTTTTACCAAAACATCTTCTATAACTCCTTTAGGATATGTGATCGAACGATCTGCTAATTACAAAGTTATAGTAGTTGAGGTTATTTCTCCTAGACCCAGTCTTTTGAATAACGATAGAGGTATAAGGTTAATGCTTGCACCCAAATCACATAAAGCTTTTCCACAGAATCTTTCTCCGATTGCTCATGAAATTGTGAAATTTCCAGGATCTTTAAGTTTTTCAGGAAGTTTTTTCTGAATTATCGCACTGCACTCCTCACTAAGTGCAACAGTCTCCTTTTCTTCAAACTTCCTCTTTTTATTAAGAATATCCTTCAAAAATTTTGCATAGCTTGGCTTTTATTCTAGGGCTTCAGCAAATGGAATATTAATGGTAAGCATCTTTAATATCTCCAAGAATAATGAAAATTGTTTATCCAACTTTTGTTGATGAAGTCTCTGAGGAAATGGAGGTGGTGGTTTTTCTAAATCAACCTTATGTGGAGAAATGGGTCTTTCAAAACCTTTTGGAGCGTCCTCTTTAGGTCTTTCAATCTCTTCTTTCTCTACTTTAGTTTCTTTTTGAACTCTTCCTTCCAATTCTTTTCCACTTCTCAGTTGAATTGCTTTTACTGGTTCTTTATTCTTTTCTCTTGGATTCACTTCAGTATTACTTGGAAGCATTCCTTGGGATCTATTACTTAAGGCATTTGCAATTTATCCCAATTGTTTTCTATATTTTGGATGGTTGCTCCTTGAATTTGTAATTGATTTCCCATATGTGATACTACTTCCGTAGAGAACTTCTTCTCTTTATATTGTAAAACATTGTTATAATTAGAAGGATAAGTTAATATATTATTATTATTACCTTGGTTGTTCCAATTCCCCAATGGGTTTACTTGGTGGTTCCCCCATTGTTGATTAACACCACCCTGATTATTGTTATTCCAGTTAAAATTTGGATGATTCTTCCAACCTGGGTTATAATAATTGGAATATGGGTTGTTAGGTTTGATTATAGCATTCATAGTTTCTGGTAATGAATAAGAATCAACCATTTGGCCAAATGAATTTTCTTCAATCATGAGATTTGGCTGAGAAAAATTCATCCCAAATTGGTCTATCTTCCTTGATACGACGACGAACTTGATTTGTTAACATTGTAAAAGCATCATTTTCATAAACACTGGCTACCTTTTTAGGATTTAACCTTTCAGAAGGCCATTGAAAATTATTAGTACCTATTTCTTCAATTAAAGCATAAGCATCAGAAAATGGTTTAGACATTAATGATCCACCAGCAGCAACATCGATGATTGATCTAAGAGATCCAACTAATCCATTATAAAAAGTTTGAATTATTAACTAATCTGGTATCACATGATGTGGACATTTCCTGAGGAGATCTTTAAATCTTTTCCTTGCTTCATATATTAATTCTCCTTCAAACTGACAAAAAGTTGTTATATCATTTCTCAACATAGCAGTCTTAGATGGTGAAAAATATTTAGCAAGGAAGTTTTGTGACTGTTCACCCCAAGTTCTTATTGATCTAGGTGGTAACAAATGTAACTAAATTTTAGCTTTATCCCTTAGTGAGAAAGGAAAAAGTCTAAGTCTAATAGCATCATCCGAAACACCATCATATTTAAAAGTAGCACACAACTCTAGAAAATTATCAAGATGCAAATTAGATTCTTCAGATGTTGCTCCCCCAAACTGATTATTAGACGCTATTTGGATAATAGCAGGTTTAAGCTCAAAAGAATTAGCAGCTACAGCAGGGTTTTGAATACTACCATGAAGTTCATCTACTGTAGGGTTGACATAATCTCTTAAAGGTCTTAATTCTTGATGGATGCCTACATTTTGATTTTGATGATTTGTCATTTCTTGAATATTTTTATCTTTTTCTGTATTTTTAATTTTTTTGATTTTTCTGATAGTTCTTTCCAATTCAGAATCATAAGGCTCAAGTCCCTCAGAACTTGAACTACGCATACAACAATAAAATAAAACAAAACACAACACACTAACAAAAATAAAGAAAAGTATAAATTTAAAATTTCTTAATTCTCTTTAAAATGTAATTTAATTATTTTCCCCTGCAACGGCGCCAAAAACTTGATCCCCGATAAATATAACGGCGCCAAAAACTTGATCCCCATTAAATATATGTGCTGATGATTTAGATATGAAAATTATGATTTTATACTATGGGATACTACGCAAGTATACGTATCATTTATCAAGTAATATAGAATTTTCTGATTAAGCCCCGAGATATCGAACCCACAGGGAAAATATGAAAATCTTTAAAGGAATCAAAAAATTATATTTTTAATTTTTTTTAATGGCTTTTGAAAGTATGTCTTGATTTTGAAAAGTTTTGAAAGTTGATTTGTCTTTTGAAATTTCCTTAATAAAATGTTAAGTAAGAAATTAAAATTATAATAACTAATAATACTGTATGTAAAACACTATTTACTAGAATATCTTTTTCTTTACTTTTATGAAGTAGTAATAATTATTAAAGTATTGTTGTGAAAGTATTTAAATTTGTTGTTACAGATAGAAGTAAATGTGTTCTTTACCCTTACTTGGTTCTATAAAGAACATAGGTTAATTTGAAATTTTTATCATTTTGAACATGGTTAGGCAGAGAAGATACCACTCTCTCACTCTAGAGTTCCCTCGATTTCGACCAACTGGGGGGCTAACTTTTCATAACAAAACTCAAAACTTCAAACCAAATTAGGGGGTTTTATCCTGTCACTCTAAAATCCTTTAATTTTACTCCCTTCCATAAAAATAAATTCTAATACTACATTCAATTATATGGAGTACAATTCTCACCCATATAATTGCATGTGATTCTTACTAACTTTTATGAGACAATACCGCATTGGATTTTACATAATCTCAAGAAATTTTACAACTTAATAGACCAAATTAAGAAGTAAACAAAGTTTTCATAATCAATCTTCACAACTTCTTCCAATTTTAAACACTTATACTTTCCACAGCAATTCTCCACAAACTAATTACTTCTTCATTTAAGAAAGAAAAAGATAAAGTAAACTACTCATAATGCATTTAGAAAATACAAAAACACATTGATTTGAAATTAAAAACCATAAGAAAAACAACTAACAAAAGCAAGCATTAATTGAAAAACTAAATGTAAGAACAAAAGTAAACACTTATCTGAAAATTCTCTCCACAAGACTCAGGAGGTTCCTCTGAAACTTTAACCCTTCACTAAACTACTCCTCAGAGCAGATCTCCTAACTCCGATGACTCAGAATAAACTTCAGACTTCAATAGAAACTAAACAAAAAGAAAGAAAAGAAGTGGGAAGAAGAAGACTTCACTCCGACCCTTTTCTCCTTTCTACTCTCTACTCCTACTCTTAATAAAAACTCTCACAAAATAAAAGTAAAATACTATAAAAATTCTCTCCAAAATGCAAGTGGAAGAGCCGTTCAAAATGATATGGAAGAGCCCCTAATCTTTCCTAAGACTCTCTTTAAAAATTAAACCAAATGGTGCCTTGGTGTCTCTTCAAAATGTGTCCAGATTCGATGTATCCACCAAAGAATGCACCCCTTCATTCAAACTTGCCGCCCAAAGGAAGTTATCGATGTTAGCACCAAGAGTTGCATCCCATCCTTTTGAAATTGGCACCAAATTCCTTTAGATTTCAATTTTTAACTGTGGCGGCAAAGCGCGGACCCAGTGGCGCTTAGCCGCCAGTGCCCAAATTTTCATTTTTCATTTTTTTTGCTCCAAATTTGATCCAATTTTGCTCCTTTCATCATGAACATCCATTTTTATCATACCTACAAGAAAAACACAAAATACCTTCCATTAAAGTGCAATATCATTAAAAATAGGTATAAAAGTGTGCATAAAAATGCTATATATTTTAGGTGTATCAGGATGCAAGCGGTAACAGGAGGAATTGTTATGACCAAACATGCCACAGTGAGAGCAGTAGGGGGGGTGAGGCCCCATCACAAACTCCTGCCAATATCCTTAATGAGGGGAGCCAATCCAAATTCCCTCTTGAAACGGTTAAGTGATGTCGCGCTCTACAAGCATGCAGGCTTCAGAAGTGGTTTTCCACAGGCTGATGCCAAAGTATAAATAATTTCATAGTTGAAGATATGTGCCTTGAGCCTTGGAAACTTTACCTAAACTGGGATAATAGGAGATTCTGATTTAGGGTTGAAATTTATTGTCCATTTCAGAATTTTCACAAAGCGATCATCAATTTTGAGAACCTTTTAAGCAAAGAGTTAGGTATAGTTTGCGTCATTGGATAGTTGAATGAGAACGTGACGACCATCCAACGAACCAACTTTCCAGCTCCATGTAAGTTTAAGAGATTCAAAATGTCTCCTAATAATCTCAATCTTGAGATTTCCATTCAAAAATTTCCCAAGAAGAGTATATCAGCATGTTGAGGCCAAAATATTTGTTTCCTCATCTGCTAGAACAAGGCGGGCTTGTCGTTCTTCCTCCCCAGCTTCTTGATAAAAGTGAAACCCCCTCCAGCTTCCTGTGCATCATAAAACTCTTGCGGGAAGAAACAAGATCGGTGGCCTACTCCGAGAATGACACTTCCAAAGACAGCCGCTGCATAAGTCGGGGCCATTCCCCCCAAACCGATCAAAAAAACGTAGAATTCTAGTTACATGTAGCAGCAGCGAGCGATGAAATAGGCACAGAAACACGCGAAAGAGCACGACGTACACGAGCGGAAGGAAGAAAATGCGGGAAGAAAAACGGACGCGAACAGTAGCAGCACCGTCATTCCGATGCAAAATAGGCGCGAGCAACATAGACGATGATCCTCGAAATGTATCACGACAGAGCTCCACAAACAGCGTCTTCTTTCTCCTCCACCTTCGGCTTGGCTTGAGAGATCCACGCAGAGCTGCTTCCCTTAATTCCTCGCACGAAACTCACCTTCTCGTGGACGAGTAAACGAAAAGGTGACGACCTTCATCGTTCATATCGAACGTGGCCGAGGATAAAGGATCACCGCGAGGTTTCTCCCTCGGGAGAAACCCTAGCGGAGCAAAACGAATATATATATATATATATATATATATATATATATATATATATATATTGCATTTCCCTCTATTTTGAAACATAAAAAATGGTGGTTTGATTTCAATCATTAATATTAGAGAACCAATAGGTGCTCAAGTCAACTTTAGTCCCAATGCAATAGCTACGTTAGAATGACACTAACATTATCTAACTATTTTTTTATAGTGAAAGCCATAATTCATCTTATTCAAGGTTTATTATTTATAAATTATTTCAAATTAACTTATATATGGATTACAACATCCGTGTCAAAATTAATAAAGTCATGAATTAGGTTAATTAAACAATATTGAGTATTAAGATTTTTCATGCTAAGAAGACCATATTCTCTAGGAGATATTTTTTAAGCAGTTCTCATTAAAGCATAAAATCTTTGTTCTTCATGCTTGCATATTTAAGGTAATACTATGAATTATCATTCTTGATTCTTCCGATAATCCAAATTCTAAGTAGCTTAAACTAATAAAAAAAACTTTTAGGTAAACAATTTACTAACCAATCTAGGCCATAAACTTACTTTCACTTCTTCTGTCTTTGCCACAAGATATTTCAAAATAGTCTATATCAAGATCAATGTTGTAACCTTCTTTGTAATATATTTATTGTCAACAAATAGACTACGTTATAACCTCATATAAGCGGCAACCTCATTTCATAATAGAAATCTATTTTGAAACATGTAACCTCATATATATAATAACATCATTATTGCCTAATTATCAGTAATATATTTATTTGAGCTCCAAACATCTACTATAAGGTATACATCCAAAGCATGTTTGTGTCGTAAACATCATTAGCACAAAACCTAGTAGATTTCTTTACCTTTGTTGCAGCTCTCACTTTTAAAACCTACTTTTGAACTATCTTTTGAACATTAGCCTCACCACCTCATGATTTATAATATAATCCAACATTCATCATAGTTCTCACTATCATTGTTTTTTTTTTTTCTGGTCAAATACTTATCTTATATGAAAATATTTGTGATAATATCATGTGCATTATGGTTATTACTATAACATACATGTGTCTACTTCAACAAATTACCTCCTTAATACCTACACTACAACCTAATCTAGAGTATAACAATCATACCTTCCATATCTCCTCCATAATACTCCTCATAACATATCCATCAACACTTATATTTTTATATTATAGTCTAATTTCCAGTTTAATGATAGCTATATCAATATTTTTTTGTAGATTAACTTTTGCCATAACCATATCCCTCAAATCCTATGTTAAACTTTCAATAATTCATAATAGACACAAGCCCTAAACCTTTTTTCAACCTTGATTAAGCATTATCCTTTTGCTCTATAGATTACATTATCTTATAATATGGCCATCACTTCCACAATAAATGCACCATATGCCATTATTGAATTAAATTTTGTTATAATTCAAGGCATTTGCTAAAAGCTCACTTGTAGTCTTCCCATTCGTCTATTCTATAACCTTACATGCACCATGATCCTCTTCCTTGAGACATTTTCTAATATTATTTATGGTATGGCTAACTCCATCAAGACTTATGTGACCATTTTTGTGTTTTATTATATCCATCATCCTCCTTCAATATACATAGTAATAATATTTCTTTAAGGACTATATTCTTAAAAATGTCCACTAAATTTAAACTAAACCTTTTGTTCTTTGAAAACTAACCCTTTCCTTTGCTTGAAGTTGTGTTATTTCTTTTTAGGTTTATGCCATAATCTCAGATGCCTCAACATCATCACCTCATCAAAATAAACACCACAATTTTGCTTATGACTTAAAAAGCTAACACCTAACCTCGCTTGAATTGGTGTTATTTCTTTTAGGCTTACTCCAAAATCTCACTTGAATCAAAATCATCACCTCATCTAGGGCTGGCAATTTGGCTCGTTGTTCGCGAACAGCTCATGTTCGGTCCTCATCCAAATAATCCAATATACACCATGATTCTTCTTATAACTTAAAAATTCATCTATAGAAAAGCTATGTTGCACCTCATATCATAATAAAGTATGTCAATTCCACTATTCTCACAACCTAATCAAGAATGTCAATTCCACTATTTTCAGAACCCGTCTCCACACCACCTCTCGTTTGTATCTCATATAGAACCTGGCATGTGTTACAATTATCCCATTCAATTCATTCACATAAAGAAAAAGCTTATGATATGCAATTGATGTAAGAATTTCATGTTTTTGTAAGATTGAATGCAATCGATGTCCAAGGATTTCATGCTTACGTAAGATTCCAATTGATGTGCACAGAGAACAAGCTCGTAGCCTATGATTTGCCATTTTAAATTCCCAAATCTTGTACATCTCTCACTTCCTTTTTATTTTCTTTTTGTTTTTGTTTTTTTTTTCTTTTCTTTTTTCTTTTCTATTTTTTTTCTTTTTTGAGAAGTAGAGAATATTGCTCAATTGAACATCGCATGTAGTGTTTTTATTCAATTTTATTTTACACATAAATGTTCATCTGTGCAATTTCTTATTAGAAAATTGTGTGGCTATAGAAGTAACTCTGATGATTGTAAACCATTCTTAATTTATTAACTCGATTTCTTACATGCCATAGTTCGGATTGATGCCATATATAGATTTGGAATACCCTCAATCAGTACAATACCCAACTCAATGTAAATTTGATAGAAAAATAAAATAGTCTACTCAGATTAACTTCCTTCAATACATCTCAAAGACCTTTTTCTCAATGTCATAATTTGAAGTCAATTTGATACACCCATTTTCATGTCAGGTTGTCAAACGTCTAGTGCTTATGAAGTTGTGAAAAAAGCTCAAAAACAAAAAAGAGATCTCGAAGAGAGCCAAGCCTCACTGCTCTCCATACTCGACTTTTTTTCAATCATACCTAATATCATAATATCATTTATTAAATTTCATTAGCCTCATTTTCAAATTTTAAATATCCCAAAAAAAGAAAAGATTAATTTTGACATAAACATTAGTTAGAACAAAGGAACTCTTTTTTATAAGTTATAATTTTTCTATCAAAAACATAATATGGTAGTTCTAAATCATTGGCATTGATGCATCCACATCCAAAAGCCATCAATTTAACATAAGCTTTATTTCATAAACTATTGAATTTAAATTGATTTACCTTATAAGGAAATAACTAATATACATTGCACAAATTTCTCATATATTTTGCAATATAATATCTACCGGTGGATACGGTTTTTATAAATTCCAATGAAATAGGGTGATGCATCTATATTACTGATTATGTGAGATGCAAAAACAAATAACTAAATATTTAAAATTTAAATCACGAGTTACTACATTAAAAATTAATGTTTTCTCTATTAAAATTAGGAATAATTATTGCATACGGAATTCACACGCAACTCTGCGTGCATACTCCCTCAAATGACCTCATAATAGTACTGAATAACACTGAAATGATACCACAGAAGGTTATTGGGGGTTATTTCAGCAATAATGTTGTCATTCGAGATTTCGTGAGGTTTTTGGGTATTAACTTTAATAACACCGAAATAACCTCCAATAACCCCTAATAACCTTCTGCAATTTTATTTTAATGTTATTTATTGTTATTATGAGGTTATTTAAAAATTATTTGAAGGAGAGTACATGCAGAGCTTTAGGCCACAATTTTCAAAGAAGCAAGGAGAGGTGAATTCCCGGATCCAATGGCAAATGTATAGTTCGGTCTTCGCCATCGTTGCTTCCAACGTTCGCAATTTACACCACACCGAATTCCCAAACAACGATATTAAAAAAAATGAAAAGCTCGCTTCCCCGAGTTTTTAACAGATTTTTATGCTGAAGTTTCCACCCTCGAATTTCCTCACTGTCTCCTTGCCGACATTATGAATTCAATGAACGAATCAAATAGCGCATCTTTGATTTTAGTTGAACCTACTGAGCATTTTTTTTATTTTTTTATTGAACAGAATATTTAAAATTCATTTTTTAATATCTGTGGCTGCCAAAACAATAAGGTTGATCAAACCGGTAAATTACATAGGGAATAATTATGCAAAACGAAGTTTTTAATAGTCTTTTTTTTATACTTTTGTTTAAGTATCGAAACAGAAAATTGATATACGTATGAATTAATCTTAAGATATTATATAAAATTTTATAAATTTTATTAAATTAATTGATTGATACTTCCAAGTTACAAAAAATAAAAAAGTTTCTATAAAGACATTCACATAATATTTTCTAATGGTTTATAACTCATTCAAAATAAATATAAATAAATAAATGCTGGAAAAATATTAGGATTAGACACTGTAAAAATGAAGTGGAAATCAAAGGTTGGGCAAAGCCATTAAAAACGTTGAAAAAGAGAAAAAAGAAAGTGAAGGTATACAATGCAAGTTCAAAGTTGAGCCATCCAACAATAAATATATATTTTTCTCTTTTAAATCACTATATTTGCAAAATTACAATTAAATTTGTTCATTAACATCTGCAAATAATTCAGATAGGATGAAATAAAGTATTTATTAGAATTACTTTTACATTGATGCTGTAATTAAACATTGGCATAATTATTAAAGTACATCCAATGGTTTCTATGGCGATTCTAAATAAATTTTTATTAAATAATGCTAAAATAATTTTTATTTCTAAATTTACATAATATTTGAAGAAAAGCTTTGTATTTTTATTGTTGGGCTGAACAGATCATTAAAATATCAACAAGACAGCTCGCAACTGTTCACGTATAGTTTGACTATAAAATAAAATCACAAATTATTTCCGAAGTGTTGACAGAGTATTAAACCGTATAGTTAAATCACCGATAGAGAGTTGTCTATCCATTTTACATCCTGTATCCCTAAAGTACATAGGTGCGGCGGATTACCCTATTATGATCATAAATTTAGCTTGCGAGGCTCACGGATGGATCCAACCAGCATCCTTGGAACAGGGCAGCTTTAGGGCTGGACATTCGCATGGTCGAGTCGTTATTTGCCGAGAATTCAATTTGCCAAGTGCCCATGCCATCCCCCTTTTTTGATCTGATATGAATTGGGAGGTGATGTATCTATACGGGCTTGACCCATTAGGTTCCTCAATAGTGATTCTTTCTATATCTATGAGAGACACCCTGCCTTTAAGATAAACAAAACCAGCTGACTAAACATGCATTCTCGGGCCATCCATGGTGGGTCATGCGTGCCCACTCCACTTCCTTCATTGTTCATGAGGTGATGTCGTAATTTGATGTTCTTCAAGTAATGCTTAGTCGGTCAAACTTGGTGTCATGACGAGGTGTCTACATTTTATGATCGGCCGATTCATCTTGACACCGTGGCAGAATGTTCTTCATGCTATATTCAGCTAGGTGGTCTCGGTGTCACAGCTCAGTATTCTTCAAGTAATGCTCAGTCGGGGGTTTTGGTCTCACGGCTGACTAACTTCATTTGATGCTCAGCCAAACGAACTTGACACCTCGTCTGGTTGTAGTTTATGTAATGCTTAGCCGGTGATTTTGGTGTTACGGCTAACTGTCTCTATTTTTCCCAGTTTTTGTTTTCAATCCATTCTTACTCTCAGTTCCCCGAGCATTTTTCCTAACATTAAAGTTTTGGATTTTATGTTTGTTTGGCAATTACTTATTTTTCACGTATTGAATTTTATGTGAGAGATCTAAAAAAAAAAATAATAATAAAACAAAGTAAGAAAGCTGGGGAGGGTGAAAAAAAAGGATAAAAATATCCATGGGAATATTTTAGCGACATGGATGAAGTTTGTTTGGGTGGGCCCAGGGGATGCCTCAATCACTCGCTTTTTCCCTTGTCTCTGGCTTGGAAGTTCTACGACCACCAACTCTTTTAGCTTCCCAAACTTGATTAACTCGTTGATAAGGTTCCAAAGGTGTCTGCATTCCTCTCTATTTTGGTCGTGTTCCTGATGTTACTTACAATATTTTCTTGTATCTCGGAGGAAACCTTCAACTCACATCAGTGCTGGCTCCTTAAAGTATTCTTTGATTGGATGGCGTCCACAATTTTTTTTCACCGATAATCTCTTTTAGGCCCTCACAATCTTCATATGGTTGTTGGTAATCTTGCGTCGGCGTTTCGTAGTATTGGGTTAGTCGAGGGTCTCAGTTTCTCATCAATCCACTGTGTTGCTGGTACTGTACTATTCCTATGATGTTTTGTGAGGGCTGGCTTTCTTGAAAATGGTGCCAAACGTGTGGTTTGTGTTCCTCTCTTCATTTCCGTTCACCCTTGAGAGGGGCACTCTTTTGGGTGGGGAGGCCTTATGGTTCCCGCTTGGAGGTGCTTTCTTCCACCAACATGTGCTTATCGACTCTCTCCAATAGCCTCGCCAAATTCTGGGGTTCATTGATACAGAGTTCGTTGGAGAACCTCTTGAACTGTAGGGCTTGCTTTATGGCTGCAACGACTGCGTTCACTTTGAGGTCTTTTAGCTCCAACATCTCTCTCTGGAAGTGTACGATGAGTGCGTGAAAACTTTCGTGCTCTCGTTGCTTGAGCTTACACAATGATTACGTGCTCTTTGTAGGTCTCCGGGCACTGGCGAATTGTGCAAAAAATAGCCTCTTGAAATTGCCAAAGCTGACGATACTTACAGCTGGAAGTCCATGGAACCACATCAAAGTTGATGACCTCAAGGTGGTAATGAACAAATGACACTTAAACTCGCCTAGTATTTTGAGTAAGAACACGACTAACTAGAATGCAACGATGTGCTTATTGGATTCTGACCACCCCCTGTAGGCTTCGGAAGCCTGCAGCTTGAATTTTTCTAGAGGATCTGCCCCAGATATTTGGAGGGAGAAATTGATCTTCAGCTGTCACGGTTCTTCAGCTGTCACAGTGCTTTGGTGTGTCCTACGCGCTACTTCTCTACCTGTGCCGATCCCACGCTATGTTAGTATTGGGAGTTGTCAGCTCCTTCTGGACTGGTGTTCGCCTTCTGACCATTGTGCACTGGCGGTGCCTTCCGAGGTCGATCCTATTTTTGTGGGGTTCGTTCTTTTGCAAGGGTTGCAATGGCTCTCAGAACATCGACAATATGGCCTGTTGGGCTCCATCATTTGGGCCCTTATCTCAAGCATTCCTCTGTGCATGCATTCTTGGATGTTGTTCCTTAAGGGTTCTATGTTAGCTAGTATTCTTTAGCCACTCCCTTTTGTTTGGGATCTCTGTGCATTTCTTCTTGTTGACGACATGTCTCCACAATCGCCGCACTTTTTAGTATGTTGAATCCAAATATGTCTAGGGCACGCCTAAGAAACAAAGCGCTTGAAATCCGGAGAGGGAGAGAGAGAGAGAGAGAGAGAGAGAGAGAGAGAGAGAAGACAATATTGAACCATAAAATTACGTCACTCTCCCTCTTTTGTGTGTCATGTGTGCTGTCCAGGGTGGGTCGTGTGTGCCCGTTTTGCTTCATTTGTTGTTCATGAGGTGACGTCATGATTTGTGTTGGCACATTATTGATGTACAATAAATTTTAATCGGCAGGAAATTTTTTTCCAAATAATAAAAATATAGTAAATTTGAACACTTCAAAAAACAATATATTAATCTCGTTTGAAAATGTCAAAACGTAAATATAATGAAAAACAATTCGACCGGTTGACCCTCATAATAACGTTAAAGATATTCTAAGAAATCTTATTTAAAAAAGAAAATTTAATATTTTTTGTTATTTTATGGAACTCATAGAAGATGGAGGAATATATAAATTTGTTTATGAAAAGTAGCTGAAATTTGTGACGTTATAGAAATGATCATCCTCACTAATTAATGGACAAGAATCGTTCACATAAAAAGATAATTTACAGCATAAGATTTGAATGATGATAATTTAATTTAATAGATGGTGTAGCATAAATATTTTATATTATAGATGAATTAGCACAAAATCCTGGGCAGGATGATCATGTTGGTTGTAAAGCATAAAGTTTAAACCAGTGAATCAAATGAATTCAAAATAATTAATGGTTGTAGGTGCTTAATTTTTTGTGCAAACGTTGGGGATATTTGGCCATTTCGAATGTTGCAAAGCTTATTTCTTCGACCAAGCTATGGTTCATGCATTTCCAAGATGCTAATGGCCAACATTCTTAGTTAGGATGTCCTTAGAAGACAAATGCTCCTGCCAAGCGTATAAGAAGAGGTCACGAGGGAAGTGTGCTGCTAGCTACTGACCAACGAAGCTCAAAAAGAGGTTCGACCTTTGAGCTCTGGGAGAATATTTCAGCCCATTTTGAACTCGTCAGACTGACTAGCTTTGACTGTCACCGCCCTAAAGATTCTCAACAAATCCTACTAGAAGAATCAGTGCCTTAAATTAGTCAATTGAATACTAGTCGAGACTTTAGGTTAAATTTCACTTTTATTTTATACGAGTAATTATTTGGTCTGTTATATATATGTGTGTGTGTGTGTGTGTGTGTATTGTTGAATCCAAAATTTTCCGGGAGGCCAGCCGCATGAATAAAGCGCTAGATGGATGGTAGAGAGGGGAGAGCAATAATAGGTAAATTTGTGTAATCTTTATTTATGAAATAGACCCCTTATTTATAGGAATGGGTCGTTGTATATTTACACGATTTACCCCTGAAGTACATAGGGACAACAAGTGTATTTTAGTCTGCACATGAATATTACTTATGGGCCCGGGCGGCCATGAGGTCAAGCAGTCATGAGGCCGTGAGGCCATGCAGCTTTTTATTGAGGTCAGGCGTCCGTCTGATATGTGTCTTCTTCCAGATACATTGGACTGGCAGACTGAGTATGGTGTTCTGGGTAGTCCTAGGTTGATCCAGCGGGGGACACGTCACCTCCTCTGCCATCCACGAAATGTCTTTGCGATTCGACAAATTTTTTATGTACATATTAGACTTCCCTGATTCTCTTCTCATTGATAGCGACAACTGCGATAAGGGCAATGGAATATATATTTTGAAATAAGTTATAATATTCATGTCTATTGTGATGCGTACTTATGATTTGAGTGTTCTTTTAGATTCCTCTCCCATTTCCTTAGTGGTGCTGAGTATGCAAGGGGGGAAGTTTCTGAAATCCATTGGCGAGGAGGCACGAGCTTTGGTGTTTCCGGCTATGAAGAAGAGGGTGAGATCTGGCTCAAACATCAAGCGGCCTGGGAAATACACTATAACTAAGTGATGGCGACAGATAGTCGCGGGCTGTCGTCGTCGCCGTCAATTTCTATATCAAGTCGATTGTCAAGGGGTCACCACTCTCTCTATCTATTACCCTAATTTATATTCTCCCTAGAATTTAATGTCGAAAATCTTAGGTGAATGTAAAAAAAAAGGGCTTGATCACAATAGGGATTGAGAAAAAGAAGATGAGAAACTCATCTGACGATTTTGACTAACTAGTGTTCCAAGTTCTGTGGTTTCTGATAAGGGCAAACTTCAATAGCTAATTACATCATAGATAACTGTCTAAGAAAACTTCTGATTAATGTTAAATTGCTTGTTTCGTAGAAGGTTTTCTATAAATGAGGGATAGAATATCAGTATTCAATCCCTGAAGATGTTTTGTTTTATCAATGTCGATGTCATTTGTCGATGACGTTGTTTTGATGTTATGTAAACATCAATGTCATATCAATAGTTATCAATGTTGTATTTTGTTATGTTTAATGTCGATGTTTTTGTTTATTTTGTCTTTTATTTGTCATGTCACTGTTCCATTGTTATTGATGTCAATTGGTTTATTAATGTCATATCGATGTTTAGTTTCCATGTCAAATTAGTTTTCTAGTTTTATAACTATCCTAATAGTCCTATTTTGTTGTTTGTTGAAAGTTCAGGATTTGTGGCTAACTTAAAAGTTCTGATTTTATTTTTTTTTAATTTATGTCATGTTTTGTCATCGATGTCCTGCAAAACAGAGTTAGCAGAACCTATAACATGCAAAGAAAATCTAAACGAAATTTCATGTCTTCATCCCGCAAGGAAAAC
Source organism: Papilionanthe hookeriana x Papilionanthe teres (assembly GCA_022702705.1). NCBI lineage: Eukaryota > Viridiplantae > Streptophyta > Magnoliopsida > Asparagales > Orchidaceae > Papilionanthe > Papilionanthe hookeriana x Papilionanthe teres. The sequence goes on from CM040426.1 coordinate 22,073,312, forward strand.
AAAGTTAGAAACAATGTCATACCAAAAAATTTAGATTATCTGATCAAAGTGTCTATTGATTCAGAGTTGTCAAATGTCCAAATTTGATTGAAATGTCGCTTTAAATTTATGTCAATTTATGTTTAATTTTTATTTGTCTTGAGTGTCGATTTGGGTTGAATTTTAGATTTTATGTTAATTTATGTCGATTTTGATTTTTGGATTTGATGTCAATTTAAGTTTTATTTTGGGGTTTTGTATCAATTTATGTTTAATTTTATATCGAGTTAAGCTCGATGTGGATCGAACAATAAGATTATGTTATCTTATGTTGAGTTTTATACAAGTCAAACATAAGGATTGTGTCGGTTTATGTCATGTTAAGTTTGATTTTGGTCAAACTTATGTCGGTTTATGTCAAATCATGTCGATATATGTCGAATTATATTTGGAATGTCGATTAATGTTGCATTATGTTTGAAATATTGATTTATGTAAGTGTATGTCAATTTTATTTCAATTATTAGTCCGTGTCAATTTTTTTTTCAAAATGTCGGTTTGCGTCAAATTATGTCGATTTATGTTGGAAAATGTCGAATTGGGTCGTAAATATTAGTTTATGTTGATTTATGTCAAAAGTGTTGGTTTATGTAAAATCATGTCGATTTATGTCGAATTATATTGAGTTAAGTTTGAAATGTTAAGTAATGTAAAATACATTAAGGATGTCGATTTGTGTCAAATTAGATTGAGAAATGTCAATTTATGTTGAATTATGTTTGAAATATTAATTTATGTTGAGTTATATTGAGTTTGGTTTGAAATGTCGATTAATGTCAATTGTGTTTGTTGAATTTGGTTTGAAATATCGATTAATGTCATATTATGTTTGAAATATAGATTAATGTCAAATTATGTTTGAAATATCGATTAATCTCAAATTATATTGATTATGTTGAGTTTCGTTTGAAATGTTTGTAATGTCGGATTTATGTCGAATTTGTTGAGTTTCGTTTGGAATGACGGATTTATGTTGAATTTTATGTGAAATGTCAATTTGTGTTGATTTATGTTGATTTTTGTTTGAAATGTCAGATTTATGTTCATTATGTGGATTCTTGTTTGAAATGTCAGATTTATATTGGTTATGTTGATTTATGTTTGAAATGTCATATTTATGTTGATTATGTCGATTTAGATTCAATTTTGTCAATTTAAGTTTAATTTGAGTTGAACCTAAGGTTTATGTTAATTTAGGTTCAATTTGGGTTGAAACTAAGGTTTAAGTTAGACTTAGATTCATGTTAGGATGAACCTAAGTATGGTTTGACTTAAGTCTAATATAGGTTAGACTTAAGTTAGGTTTAGGTTCTTGTCAGGTTGAACCTAAGTATGGTTTGACTTAAGTCTAATATTTGTCAGACTTAAGTTAGGTTTAGGTTAGACTTAGGTTTGTGTCATGTTGAACCTAAGTATGGTTTAACTTAAGTTTAATGTGGGTTAGACTTGATCTAGGTTTAGGTTCATGTAAGGTTGAACAAAAGTATGGTTTAAATTAAGTCTAATATGGGTTAGACTTAAGTTAGGTTTGGGTTAGACTTAGGTTTGTGTCATGTTGAACCTAAGTATGGTTTGATTTAAGTCTAATGTGGGTTAGACTTAAGTTATGTTGGTTTATGTCATGTTGAACCTAGACTTAAGGTTAACTTAAGTTCAATATGGATTGAGCTCAAATTTGATTTAAGTTAGGTTCAAGTTAGGTTGAATTTAGGCTTAAGGTTGACTTAAGTTTAATATGGGTTGAACTCAAGTCTGATTTAAGTTTGAGTTAAGTTAGGTTCAAGTTAGGTTGAACCTAGACTTAAGGTTGAATTAAGTTCAATATGGGTTGAACTCAAGTCTGATTTAAGTTTGAGTTAAGTTAGGTTTAAGTTAGATTAAACCTAGACTTAAAGTTGACTTAAGTTCAATGTGGGTTGAACTCAAGTTTGATTTAAGTTTGAGTTATTTTGAGATTAATTGTTCTTAATTAGGATTGGTTTATAGTTAATTAAACCTAATATGGATAAGGTTTAATTGATTAATTAGGCTTAATTTAGGTTAAATCCAAACGATTTAAAGTTAATTAAACCAGATTTGGTAAGATTTAATTGATTAATTAGACTTATTATGGGTTAAGTCTAATTGGTTTAATGTTAATTAAACCTAATTTAGGTAAGGTTTAATTGATTAATTAGACTTAATCGGGGTTAAGTCTAATTAGGGTTTAAGGTTAATTAAACCTGATTTCGGTAAGGTTTAATTGATTAATTAGACTTATTATGGGTTAAGTCTAATTGGTTTAAAGTTTAATTATGTTTAATATGTCTTAATTAGAATTTGATTAAGTCTAAATCCAATGTAATTATGATTTAGATGATTAATTAAGTCTATTTTTTTAAAAACTTAATTAAGGATGTATTATGTCTTAAATCCAATGTAATTAGGATTTAGATGATTAATTTAGTCTAATTTGTCTCTTAAACTTAATTAAGCATTGTTTATGTCTTAAATCCAATGTAATTAGGATTTAGATGATTAATTAAGTCAAATTTGTCTCTTACACTTAATTAAGTATTGTTTATGTCTTAAATCCAATGCAATTAGGATTTAGATGATTAATTAGGTCAAATTTGTCTCTTAAACTTAATTAATGATGGTTTATGTCTTAAATCCAATGTAATTAGGATTAGATGATTAATTAAGTCTAATTTGTCTCTTATTCTTAACTAAGGATTGTTTATGTCTTAAATCAAATGTAATTAGGATTTAGATGATTAATAAAGTTTGATTTCTCTCTTAAACTTAATTAAGGATTGTTTATATCTTAAATCCAATGTAATTAGGATTTAAATGATTAATTAAGTCTAATTTCTCTCTTAAACTTAATTAAGGGTAGTTTAATTTTATCTTAAACCTTAATGTTTAAAGGTTTAGTTAATTAATCAAAACTAATTAAGCCTAATTTTGTGTTTTAGACTTGATGAGGATTTGTTTTATGTCTATTTTGAGTTTGGTTCAATTTTGATTTGATTCATGAGAGAATAAGTCAATTTGAATGAGGAGGATAATTTTAAGGGTTAAAATTATTAATTTTTAATGAATTTTAACCCTTAATTTAAAATTTTCGTTTAAAACTATTTAATGGCTTAGGAAATGTCATTTTAGGGTTAATGTCAGTCACCCAAAATTCTCTAACCATTTTCAATTTTATTTCTCTTAATTTTCATTATTTATAATTATTAGTTGCAATAATTACATAATGTCTTAAAAATTAGAAACAGTAGTCTTAAAAGAGTTTTCTATCCTAGGAAAAATCATGTAAAGTCCTTAAAGGCCTAAAGATTTATCCCTCAAAGTTTCATGTTTTCTTGATTTCTAAATATTTTTTAGTAAATAAAATACTCCAGGGAGTATTTAATTATTTAAAAACTAAATAACGAGAATAGAATTATGATTTTAGTTCCATAATTTTCTTCTCTTCAAGAGCTCTCCAGAGGTATTTTTATTTTATTTTTAGAACCTCTGTGCAAAAAGATATGAATTTTCGATTATTTTAAGGTTGTTTGGAATTAAAATGGCTCCAGAATGACCAGAGGCCGCCACGTGTCCTTGTACCGTCAAACGGTGAGAAGATCCGCTGCGTGGATCCGGACAGCGAACACAGCGCGGTTCGATCTGGGCCTCCCGTTCCAAAACACGGGATCGGGCGGCCATGGATTAATCCAAATAATTCAAAAAATTCTTGGGCCGTCCAACTTCTAAGGTCAATATCTCACTCATTTATCCATGGAATTGAGTGATTTTTGATCCTATGGAATCATATAGACACATAGATCACATCTATAAGGTGATCATAATTTTCTGGACTAGTTTAGTCCACAATTTTCCAACTATATGAATTATTTTAAAATAAAAAATCCATACCTTGGCCATAATGATCATGAGCTTAATGAAACTTGTTGGTCAGCCATTAGTGGTTCTCAGAGAAGTTCTTTGTCACTTCAATTTGGATTTGTGTCAAGTCTATGTGAGAAATTTGAACAAGGTGGCCTAATCCATGATTTAGGCTTGGTTTGACCAAATTGGCTCAATGAGGTGGCTAATTGGGTCATATTTTGGTTGAGGCTTGTTGTTTAGGTTCTAAGAAAGATTTTTGGTCTTGGGAGCAAGAGGATTTAGGCAGCCTATAAGTCTCTAGGAATTTTTTCTTCCTCTCCTAGTATTTTTGGGTAAGGGACTTTTTATAGCCAGAAAATAATTATGGATGGGTTTGAGCTGGTTAGAATCACTTGGGGGAGTTTCTAGCTCATTAATAAATGTTTTCAAGATGAAATTTCAGCTGTGATAGTGATAGATTGGCCTTTTCCATGCTTAATCACCATGAATTTAACCATGGTAAGGAAGGGTGGTGCTTATTTGGATTTTCCCATGGCTTCCTTCATTGGAGAGCTTGGGAGGTGGACATGGCTGTAGAAGATTGCCTTGGATCAGCCTCCCCCATGTAATTCATTTAGCACCTCCAATGAATTGAGTGGTAGGGTGACACATAAGCAATTTTTGCCTCATTCCCATGTCTTAGCCATAATTGCTCTCAACTTGTCATGATGAGTTCTTCATTGCCTTGTTTCATATCTAATGGGTAGAGAGGAGGCTTGTGGTGACTTAAAGGGAGTAAGCCACTCATCATTCAACATTTCATTTAAAGATTTGTGAGAGGATGACACATAATTCCTATTTTATTTAATTTTCAAAAATTTGGATTTATGAGCTCATCTTATGAGGTATGGATGATCCAAGCTTCTCTTTCTCCTTGGCTAAGGTTAGAGGTGAGTAATGAATCATCAAATGTTCTCTGAAGGTTGGATGAGGAGATGACACCTCATTTTTCTCTTAATGATGAAGGCATCAATATAAGTTTTAACCATGGTTAAACATGGCATGTCATGAGTTATCCAATGAGTTTTTTTTATTTTTAATGGGTTATATGGGTTGTGTTTCACCCATTTGATGTCACCCATGATGTCATAAAGGTCTTAGAATTTTTAAAAACCAATTATTATGTCATATTTGGTTTCATGGATTAAATGTCCTTTTTATGGCTTTTTGATTCAATTTCCTTTTTAGTTAATAATGTCATTAATTAATTAAAAAAATGTTGGAAATTTTTTTATTAATCAAATTATTAATTCAAATAATTTTGGATTTAATTATTTGATTAATTTTATGTCATTTTGATTCAAAATTGTATTTTTATCTATTTCAAGAATTTTTTATTTAAGTTTTATTTTAATTAATTATGTCATTGATTCAAATATAAAAATTAATTTATTAGTCAATTAATTAATCAAAAATAATTTTAGGATTAATTTTTTGATTAATTATGTCATTTTTATTTCATTTTGGTGTATTTTGTCATGCTATAACTTTTAATTTAATTTTTATTTTTAGTAATTATGTCATTAATTAAAGCAATGAAAATTAAATTATTAGTCAATTTAATTAATCAAAATAAATTTGAAACTAATTATTTGATTAATTTTGTCATTTTATTTCATTTTTATATTTTTTGTCATTTTTATTATTTTTTTATCATTTTTGTCATTTTTTGTTCAAAATTGTGTGTTTTGACCAAAATTGATAAGTGTTGACCATGGTTGACCAATGTTGACTTAAGTTGACCCAAGTTAACCTAAATTGGATAATTTTAGTTTCAAGATGTCTAATGTGACTTTTTCAACCTTGTCATGGTCGATTTGATCACAATATTTGTAATTGTGTCATTTTGCAAATAGGTCATGTTGACCCAATTTAGGGTTTAGACTAATTTAAAGTTCAATGTGGATGTTGATTTTAATCAATGTCAATTTTATCATGTCAACATTTGTCTTTAAGGTCAATTTTGTGGTCAAGATGATTTTGTCAAGGTTTTACCCTAGGTCTTAGGGTTTATTGTTTTTAGGAGGTCAATGTAGGTAGACTTCCTTTCTCAAGGTGTTTGGTGAATGATTCTCACAAAAGTGAGGTCAACAAATGGGCCCCCAATATATGTGGTATATTGTAGAGATATGCCACACATATTGGCGTTGACTGAAATGGTCTCAATGTCAAAATTGTCAGTGTTTCATATCAATATTCGGAGTTCAGAATATATGTGATAAAATGTCAAATGTCATTATGTTGATTATGATCTTTGTATCAGAAAGATATTTTAGAAAGATAAATCGAATATCATATTCAATTTCTCTGAATATCGAATGTCAAATATCAATGTTGAGCTAAAGGAATGTTATAATTTCTGTGTTAGGAAATAGAAAATGGATGTCATATTCCATTTCTCAGAATGTCAATTGTCAATGTCGAGTTAAAGGAATCACATCATTTCTGTGTCAGGAAAGGACTTACATCTAATAACTGGAAAGAGAAAATTGATGTCATACTTCATTTCTCAAGATGTCAAATGTCAATGTCGTGTTAAAGAAATGCCATAGTTTCCGTGTCAGGAAAGGATTTACATCCAATAACTGGAAAGAAAAATTGGATATCATATTCCATTTCTCAAGATGTCAAATGTCAATGTCGTGTTAAAGGAATGCCATTTTTGTTTTAGTAAAAGACTTACATCCGATAACTGGAAAGAGAAAATGGATGTCATATTTCATTTCTCAAAATGTCAAATGTCAATGTCGTGTTAAAGGAATGTCATTTCCGTGTTAGGAAAGGACTTACATCCAATAACTGGAAAGAGAAAATAGAATTCATATTCCATTTCTCAAAATGTCAAATGTCAATGTCGTGTTTAAGGAATGCCATTTCCGTGTCAGGAAAGGACTTACATCTGATAACTGGAAAGAGAAAATGGATGTCATATTCCATTTCACAAAATGTCAAATGTCAATAAAAAAATGGCGTACCCACTAGGGATTTGATTTTTTTTTACTGGTCGAGAAATGATTCTTATGTTAATTTCACGAAATTTTCGTTTATCATTATTTTTATTTTTAAGGAATTCATTTTGGCACTATAGGACCTGTCGACTTGTCATAGACAATCAGAAATATTTTCGATACTTCATTTTCATAATATACATTGCACACAAATGTCAGTAGTACATATTATTACGGAAAATAAAGTCAACTATATATATATGTACATATCTCATGGTATGCACATAACAAACTATTAATACATATCCAAAAGAGGATGACTTCCATGTCATTGTCTATCATCTGCATAGTCTTGAACATTGTTAGACCGTATATAAACATTTAACACTCCAAGACGCTGTCTGTCACATGTCCTAGGTGTTTGGATGTTTATAAGGTCGTGGCTACTCCAGGGTCTGTAAACCTTTAAGTTTCAGAATGGGCTAATGTCCAACAGGTCGCTTGTCTAGCTTCATGCATTGCAATGTAATTGAGATACGAGGCCTGTCAACACTGGGTATGCAGTGCTTTACAAAATCTGCACCATTTCCCTGAAATAAGAGAACTGATCCTCGAATTAAAAGGAAGCGACATGTTCCCTCGAATTCTCCAGGTCTCAGAATCTGTATTTCTCTTCCAAACACAATGGAACACCGATTCATTAGAGATATGGTACAGAATGGCCTCTCAAAATCATGGTTGTCGATATGGAGAGGGATACAATCCCCTTTATCATAAATGTTGATGATGCAGCTATCAGGAACACAGTTTGTGGCATGACTCCCCAAGTAACAAGACGTCTGATAATCTGAATTATTATAGTATGTAATGAGTCCACCTGCTCATATCGTAAAATTCTGAGAAGATTCCCCTCCCTGTCTCTTGCATAATTATAACAGCATCCATATTGGATGGCCTGCCTGCTCTTGCCATAGATCCATTTATTAGGCTCAGAAAATGTCCTTCTTTTATGATGTCCAGCCCAACCCTTGTCCTGGGCTTCTATTACATGATCAATAATAGCGGCCTACTCGTCATCATCAAATATTTTGGTGAATAGTTTAATACCATCTAGAATATTTATTGTTCTTTTGTTCATATGCTCATATTTTTCAAAGGTCATCTATTCAATAGCACAAATTTGTCGTGCTTCTTCTCTGGAGTAATCTCTTCTATCAACCTCTCTTCTTGACACCTTCATATTTTTGGCAGATATGGGCGAGGTGATGGCTACCTTTTCCTCCCGGCTTCCCTTTGCAAAATTTGGAGTTGTCATCTCCGATTCAGAGTAAATTTCCTCGAATGGAGTATCAATGGCCTGAGATTTTAACTGGCTAATGTCCTCCATGTTTTGTTTTTCTTGTAATTGTTTCTAACGCATCAACCATTTATTATGGTTCCTTCTCTGTGATTGGGTTAGTCCTACTGTCTTACTTTTATACCAGATACAGAGGCTTTTGTAATCCCCTGTACTGAAGTAGTTATAAATTCTTGCTCGTCTGAGATGTCACTGATTTTGAAGTCATACTCCTCGGGCTGTTGAAGTTTGAATTCTATCAAAGGCGTTTGTATCTTAATCTCATTATGGTTAACCAGATAGAGTAATGACCCGTGATATATAGATTCAACTTGCAATAGATCAAAGTTGAAATGAATTCTAGTCCCCAAGTCCATGTGTCGACGGTCCAAGGCAAAATTCATATTATTTTGGAATGTGAAAATAGTCTGTCTTCAGACATTCTTCCTGTGAATAACAGGGTGATATGTCAGACTAAATTTCATTTTCAAGGATAAATTATGCTTACAAGTAAGAGAAAAAGAAACAAATTCTGATTTGCACAAAGAGAAAAAGAGAAAATCATATTTTTTTATAATGTTTTTCCAATTCCTAAACAAGTCGCGATGCATAGTATTTCTATAAAAATCATCCATTAATTGGGGGAAAAATTCTATCTCCTTGGCAATCCACCAACTGGTAAGATCCCCCTGAATATGTTTTTTCAATTACATATGGGACCTCCTATATTGGTTAAAATTTTCCTCTCATTTTGCGATGAGCAAAAATAGTTCTTCGAAGAACTAAAACTAATTCTTCTATGTGAAATGTTCTGGGACAAAACTAATTTATCATGAGCTCGTGCCATTTTTGCTTGATATAACTGGAGATTTTGTTGAGCTTATAAATGTTTGCCTTCTAAATTCTCTAATTCTTCGAGCAGTAACTTAATATTTTCTTCTTCTGTGATTTTGTTTGCAATAGCAACTCGGAGAGAGGGAATTTCTATTTCAAGTGGCAAAATGTCCTCAGAACCATATACCAAAGCAAACGGTGTTGACCGTGTCGGTGTTCGGTATGTAGTCCTATAAGCACAATAAGTTTCTATCAATTTTTCTTGCACTATCTCAGACTATTTGTTAATGTCTTTATCAAAACTTGTACCAATGTTTTATTGAAGGCTTCAGCTAAACCATTGACCTTAGGATAGTAGATTATAGAATATCTCCAATCTATTCCATGTCTTTGGACAACATTATTCATTTTTATATTTTTGAAAGCTAGCTCGTTATCTGATATGACTCGCCAAGGAATCCCAAATCTGTAGACAATATGTGTTTTGAAGAAATGGAGAATTTGTTCTGCTTTAACTTCTCTGAGTGGTATTGCCTCTGCCCATTTAGAGAAGTAATTAATAGCTGTCAAGATAAAATGATGGCCTTTAGATGATGGAGGGTCTATAGGGCCCACTATGTCAGCACCCAAATGGCTAGGATGCAACAGTCAGGTGCAATACATTTGGTGGTTGATGTAAGACCACTCCATGTACTTGACATTAAAGACATTTCTTTGCAATTTCAAGACAGACAGTGGTCATTGTCGGCCAATAATATCCCATCCTTTTTATTTTCATTTTCATTTTAGGTCCCAATTGGTGTGCTCCACATAGACCTGTTCTTTGACAATCTTTTAAGCCTCTGATGAGTCTAAGCATCTTAACCACATCTGGTCAAAGGATCATTTATAAAAAGTATCATTTACCAAAGCATAAGACAATGCCCTTTGTTTAATCTAGTTTGCATTGGAACTATTTTTGGGTAATTTTTCAGTTTGTAAATATTGAATAATCAGTTGTTGCCAGTCATCTTTTTCTTCGTTAATTATTGTCACTATCGTGTTTTCACCAATTTTGTGCAAATTATTAATGTCAATTTGAGAAAGAACTTGTCATCCTTTTATAGAAATTAGTATGTCATCTTCTTCTGGGCAAGCAAATTCTTTAACAAGTTTTGTCAAAGCATCTGCTAAAGAATTATCTCGTCTCGGGATTAAGAAAAATGTCACATCAGGAATTTGTTGAAGCAGCTTCAAAGTTTAATGGGAATATTGTTCAAGTCGAAGTTTTAGAGTCTTATATTTGCCAACAATTTGATTGATAATCAATTTAGAATCTCTATAGATGTCAATATTTTTAATTTCCATTAGTATTATCAATTCTAGACCGGTTATGAGCGCTTCATACTCGGCTTCATTATTTGTGTATGGTTCCGTCAAATGATAGGAAAAAGGCATCATTGCTTTATCTGCAGTGATAAAAATCAGTCCTACTCTAGCTTTGCCTGGTATAGCTGTTTGTATGTCTTTATCATTCTGTGCAGATGTTGCTCTATCATAATACAATTCCCATCATTGTACATTTGAACTTTTTATTTCTGATATTTGCTCCGCAGGTAAATCATCATTGAGAGGTGATCCTTCTGGAATTGGGTGTGCTGCTAAGAAATCTGCCAAGATTTGTCCTTTGACAGCACGTAACGGTACAAATATTATGTCAAATTGGAGTAATATCATTACTCACCTTGCTAATCTTCCAGAGTGTGTGGGTCGTGTCATTAAATATTGGAGCGGATTAAACCTTGAATTAAGGGTTATTTTGTGAGATAGCATATAGTGTCTTAGCTTTTGAGTCGCAAAGGTTAAATCTAAACAATGCTTTTCAATTTTTGGGTATTTTATTTCAGTTGAGAGTAAACAACGACACAAATAATATAATGCATTTTCTTTCCCATCGTCATTTACTTGGGCTAGTAATGCTCCAAGAGAATTGTCCAGTGCAACAATATAAAGTATTAGAGGTTTTCCTAGCACAGGGGCTGTCAAAATAGGAGGTGTTGTCAAATATTGTTTGATGTCATCAAAGGCTTGTTGGCATTTGTCATCCCATACAAATTTAGTATCCTTTCTTGTCAAAGCAGTAAGTGGTCGACATCTGCCAGAAAGATTGGATATAAATCATCGTATGTATGCTAATTTTCCTTGAAAAGATCTCAACTGAGTTAGATTTTTAGGAGGGGGCATATTTAGGATGGTTTCGGAAGGATTAATTTCAATTCCACGATGTCGAACAACAAATCCTAAAAATCTCCCTGAAGTAAAGCAGAAAGCACATTTTAAAGGATTCATTTTAAGATTGTATTGTCGTAATCAATCGAAAACAATTCTCAAAGCATGCAAATGATCATTTTTTTGTTTTTTATTAACAACCAAATCATCCACATAACATTCGACTTGGTTATGTATAAGTTCGTCAAAAATTTGTGTCATAGCTCTTTGGTATGTAGCACCAGCATTCATTAATCCAAATGGCATTACTTTGTAACAGTATATGCCTATGGGTATTCTAAAGGCTGTATTGGATTCGTCTTCCAAAAACATTTTAAATTGGTTATCTCCTGATGATCCATCCATGAAAGAAAATATGGCATGTGTGGATGTTATATCTATCATTAGTTTTGGGATTGGTAAAGGAAATTTGTCATTTGGGCAAACTTTATTCAAATCCCGAAAATCCACACATACTCTAATTTGTCCATTCTTCTTTTTTGTTGGCACTATATCAGCCAGCCATGTCAGGTAATTTTCCTCACGTACGAAGCCAGCTTCAATTAGTTTGTTGACTTCAGTGACGACTTGTTGCTCTATTTCAACATGCATCCTTCTTGGAGCTTTTTTGACAGAAATTGCAATTTAGTTTATTCCAAGTTTATGGACCGCAACTTCTGGGACTAGCCCAGACATTTCGTCATAAGTCCAGACAAAACAGTCTTTATGTTCTTTTAACAATTGAATGATTTCCTTAGCTTTCATGTCGTTAAGGAATGAACTAATGAAAGTTGATTATTGGTTTTCATCAGTCCTTAAATTTATTTTCCTTATATCATCAATTGTCATTTTTATTTCTTCTTCCAATTCCGGTGGGGCATCTTCAAGGTCACAGTTGTCAGTAATGAGTAGGCAAAATTCTGTATCGTCTAAAGGTTCCACGGTGCCAAATCCAATGCCTTGTTTGGAGTTAGGAATTTGTTTATTGTTATTCCACATTTTTTTAATGAAATTGGGTTGTCTTGTAGACAATTGTCCAGGTGATAAGCTTTTTCGAACAAAATTTTGTGCCTAAGGAGAATACAACTCAAAAAGGATATTAATTGATTTAAAAACATTTTCATCCTCTAGTTTTACATCGATTTCAAGATTAGAAGAAGAAGAGCCAAGTATAAACTTAATTGGCTTCTTGTTATCATTATATACCTCTCTGACCATTATATCTTCAATTCTAGATGTAGAAATTGGAGTTAAGGTCATAGTTTGCATATAATGATTGATATTATCATACATAGATTCAAGTTGTTTTCTTTTGTCTTCCTCTTCAAGAGGTATCCTAAATTGAGGTTCTTTTGAAATAACTGATGTCATTTCTCCATTCATCTCTGTTTCAGAGTCCAGGTGAATTTTGAATTTTGATGGCTTTTTCATTGCGATAATTGGATTTTGTTTCCCTTTCCCTCATCCTCGGCCTCAACCTCGAGTGCGAGTTTGATGGAAATTAATACCACTTATCTGTATTGGAAAAGAACCATCTTATTTCTTTTCAATGTCTTTTTCTTTAGTATTCACAATGGCTTCTCTAGAAAATATTGTTTGTTTCATTGGGGCGTAGTATGCGACATCTTCATGTATTCCGATTTCATGCACCAAGAATGGTTGTAGATCCCCTATATTACAATATTCTTGTCTGTTCTGCAAATATTTTATGCATTGATGTAATGAGGATGGAACCATTTTATGCTCGTGGAGCCATGGTCTACCAAGCAGTGCATTAATGCAAGTGTTAGAATCAATTATATGAAATTTTGCCATAGTTATCAAATCGTCCATTTTTAGGAGTAATGTTATTGACCCTAGAACTCGTTCTCCCTGTTGGTTGAATCCTCATACCAACATTTTATCCCTTGATAGTTGAGATCCATTAATATCCAAATATACTAGAGTTTTCATATTCATTATGTTAATTGAGGCACCTGGGTCAATGAGCACCCTTGAGAGTGTCATATCATTTATATTTACTGTGATGTATAAAGGATAATTATGTTCAGTTGTCCCAAACAACAAGTCATCATCAGAAAAGGTAATCCTTTCTTGTTCCTTTAATGAGTTAGCCTTACTCTGGCTACTATCCGTAAGTTGAGTCAAGCAAATGTCTGGATCCATGAGGGCTTTTATCAATGATTCCCTCATTTTTTTTGAAATATGAGAGCATTATAAATGCTTAATTTTACTGGTAATTTTCTCAGGTGGGCTAAGACATTATAATCCACTTTATTGTAAGGATCATCATTTTGTGAATGTATCGAAGTAACAACTTCCTTTGTCGTTATTGTTTGTTTCTCCTTTTCTTGAGGAGTTGTTCTGGGAGGTAAGACTTTCCCACTTCATAAACTAATTTCAGTTATTTCCCTTGATCTGTCATTTGACTCTTTTGTCTCTGAGTCTAAAGATTCCAATTCTATGGAAATTAGAATTTCTCATAATAAGAGTGTGATATCATCGTCAATATCAATATCAATATCAGTTTGGTTGTCATTAAACTGATCGGTTTCGTGTACGATTTGAGTATTGTCTTTAGGATTGAAATTATTATTTGCAGAAGTATCATCCAAAATAAACAAAATGTAAATAGAATCATAAATATAATTATTTTCAACAGTGGTAGGGCGATAGTCATACAAAGTTATCGGCTCAAGGGATTTTCTCTCTTTACCCGATTCAACTATCCTAGTAGAGGACATAGGATTATGAAAAGTGGTAGATACAAAAGGGATAATATTCTCTGTGCTAGAATAACCTCTAATTCTTTTTCTTTCTTTGTTCTTTTTCATAGCATTTTTTGAAGGGGTCTCTTCAGTAGATTTCCCTGAAGTAATGTTATTCTTATCTTGTTTGTCAGGGTCGGGACTGTGTTTTTCATTTGAAATCATATTAGTTGAACCTTTTCCGGATTCTTTCATATATTCTTTTGGAATTTTTATATTCCCTTCCTTAAGATTGCGCTCTAACCAGTCTTTGAAGACAAAACAATCTTCAATTTTATGACCAAGCATCCTATGATAAGGACAATAGTTGGGATTGTCCTTCATGTCAATTTCTTTTGGCCTTTTAGCTTTAGGTAATTTAAATTCTGGCATTTTCAATAGGCTTTGAAATATCTTGCCAATGGCCTCAGATTTGAATGTGTAATTCTTATTCATTCGTTCAACCATCGTTTTCTTATTCGTTTGTGTTGAATTTGGTTGTTGGATTTAAGAAGATTTCTGTTGTGACAGTTGGTTTTGTTGTTTATTTTGTTCAGGCTGGACTTGCATTATCTGCTTATCCTTATTTGTTGCTTTGCCTGACTTCTTTTCAATTGTCTTAACGACCTTCATCTTTTCAATATTTTCCTTTACACTCATCTGCTTAGCTTCTTCTTGAAGATTTGCAGCCTTTCTGAGTAATTTTTCAAAGGTCTTGATTGTAAAACGTTTAAGAATGAATTCTATAGGACCATAAATATTTTTAAGCAAGATTTCAACAGCATGTTGTTCTTGAAGTTGTGGCTCACATTTCACGCTGAGGTTTCACCAGCGTAAAATGTAATCCACTAGGTTTTCTCTGAATTTTTGCTTTTCAACCACTAAGCCACCCACTGTCGTATGGTGTTGGGCCCCATCGAAGCGTTGTATAAATAAGCTTTCTAGTTCCACATAAATTTTTACGGACCCATTAGGAAGCTCCACATACCAGTCAAAGGCAACTCCTGTAAGACTGTTAACGAATTGTCAAAATAAAAGAGTATCATTTCCACCTGCAATACAACAACTGGCTCCGAAATGTGCTAGGTGTTTACGAGGATTACCGGTTCCGTCAAACATTTTGAAAATAGGAGGGACAAAACCCTTAGGGTACTGGACGGTATCAAATTCCTCCGGATAAGGTCTAAACTTTAGACTTAATGATCCGGCTTTCACCTGTGCCATTGTTTCCTTTATCTTTTGTTGAACCAGTTGTGTAATTTCTTTATCGGGAATTCAATTTTGAGTGGGTTCCCTTTTCTTTTGTGTAATTTCTTCAATCTCTATAGGTTCATTTTTGTCTTCCAGAATGTCTATTGCATCTGGTCTGACAATTTTAACAGCTGGTACTGCACTAATTGGTGAATGTTGCAGAGTTTTCATTAATTTTGCTAATTTTTGCTCAAGACGATTGATTTGTTCGTCTCACTGTCGGATAACTGTTCGTAGTTCTTTCGTTGCGTCTTCTTTACTTAATTCCCGTGCTGCGGTAGTGGATCATGTCTCCATCATATAAATTTCAGCAATATTTCCACTGGAATTATTAGAAGAATCTTTCTTTTTCCACATTGGAAATTACTTAATGTCTTTTTTCAATTTATTTAGTCTTTCTTCAAATGATTTTGAAGAATGTTCTTCATAAGCTCTTTCTTGTGAACTGTTTGTAGGAGTGCTCACAGTGTCCGAATTTCCTCCATACATTATTTCTAAGTACAGGACGAGAACTTCTAGGTGGTTTGTTCTATTATGTGTAAGGACAATTTACCTTTTGTAACATTTGGACCATATCTGACATTTTAGCAGTTGTGTTTTCTGCTTCTGATATCAGTTTATCATATTTGGCCTTATCTTTTGTGACTATCACATCTTTTATTCTCAGGCCCAGTCAAAACTTTACTGGTTCTCGAACACAATGCTCATCAGTTGGGGACTGATAGCCAATTTCTTGATAGAGCGGATTATTCATTGCCAAAATTCTCCTTTTCATGGTGTTTGAGACTAGACAACCCATTTTGCTCAATAATCGAAAGAGTGAACATTTTTCCTTTCGTGCTAGTCTCTTAAATACATAATATACAGCACGAAGTGATGAAGAATATTTAGGTTGGAATATATTGTCAGTGTAATCAACTTGAATTGGAAAATATCAATTTTCTTTTAAGAAGGAAGGATTTTCAAAGATATTTTATTGAAATTCAGGACTTTCGAAGTTGTCATTTTCATTCCATTTCTTTCTTTTAAGAGAAAGACTTTTATTTCTTTGTTGAATTTTAGGTATGTTTCTGGAACAAGATCCAACTTCGTATGTAGAAGGTAATACTGTCTTGGTCATCACAAACTGTTTTACCCTTTTGGTTAATTTCCATTTCTTCTAAAGTGTTTCGGTCCATGAGGATGTCTTGGGGTAAATCTTCTGTAAAATTAAGAAAATCCTCATAAGGCTGTTGATTGAATTCTCCAAAAGATTGTATATCAGTTTGATATGGATCATTTAGTGTAAAGTCAAATTCATCAAATAATCCAAAATCATTCTAATAATAGTAAATGTCTTCATTTACTGGAGTATTAAAGTCTTGAAAGTAAGAAAAGAATGAATCCAGGGATCCCATTGCAATGTCACTACAAAGAGGACAAGAATGTCACAGACTCATTTATGAACTGGAAAAACATATATATTTTATTATTTTTAGAAAATAAGTAAAATTAACAAGAGATGAGAAGAAAAACTCTATCCCTAGTGGAGTCGCGACTCTCTTGATGGCGACGAATTGTCGTAGGTTATCGCCGTCACCGTAAATTCTTATATCATGTCGATTGTCAAGGAGTCGCCACTCTCTCTATCTAGTACCCTAATTTAATTTCTCCCTAGACTTTAATGTCGAAAATCTTGGGTGAATGTGAAAAAAAAGGCTTGATAACAATAGAGATTGAGAAAAAGAAGATGAGAAACTCATCTGATGATTTTGACTAACCAGAGTTCCAAGTTCTATGGTTTCCTATAAGGGCAAGCCCCTATAGTTGATTACATCTTAGATAACTATCTAAGAAAACTTCTGATTATAGTTAAATTACTTATTTCGTAGAGGGTTTTCTATGAATAAGGGATAAAATATTAGTATTCAATCTCGGAAGATGTTTTGTTTTGTCAATGTCGATGTCATTTGTTGATGGCATTGTTTTGATGTTATGTCAACATCAATGTCATATCAATAGTTATCAATGTCAGTATTTTGTTGTGTTTAATGTCGGTGTTTTTGTTAATTTTGTTTTTTATTTGTCATGTCACTGTTCCATTTTTATTGATGTTATATTGGTTTATTAATGTCATATCGATGTTTAGTTTTCTTGTCAAATTTGTTTTCTAGTTTTATGACTATCCTAATAGTCCAGTTGTCTTTGTTGTCATGTCATATTTTGTTTTGTTGTTTGTTGAAAGTACAGGTTTTGTGGCTAACCTAAAAGTTCTGGTTTTATTTTATTGTCAATTTATGTCATATTTTGTCGTCGACGTCCTACAAAACAGAGTTAGAACACCCTATAACATGCAACGAAAATCTAAACGAAATTTCATGTCTTCATCCTGCAAGTAAAACAAAATTAGAAACAATGTCATACCAAAATATTTAGATTACCCGATCAGAGTGTCTATTATTTAAGAGTTGTCAAATGTCCAAATTTGGTTGAAATATCGATTTAGATTTATGTCAATTTTTGTCTTGATTGTCGATTTGGGTTGAATTTTAGATTTTATGTTAGTTTATGTCGATTTTGATTTTTTGATTTGATGTCAATTTAAGTTTTATTTTGGGGTTTTGTATCAAATTATGCTTAATTTTATATCAAGTTAAGCTCGATGTGGATTGAACATTAAGATTATGTCATCTTATGTTGAGTTTTATACGAGTCAAACATAAGGATTATGTCGGTTTATGTCATTTTAAGTTTGACTTTGGTCAAAACTTATGTCGGTTTATGTCTAATCATGTCGATTTATGTCAAATTATATTTGGAATTTCGATTAATGTTGCATTATGTTTGAAATATTGATTTATGTCTGTGTATGTCAATTTTATTTGAATTATCAGTCTGTGTCAAATTTTTGTTCAAAATGTCGGATTGCGTCAAATTATGTGGATTTATGTTGGAAAATGTCGAATAGGGTCGGAAATGTTAGTTTATGTTGATTAATGTCAAAAGTGTCGGTTTATGTCAAATCATGTCGATTAATGTCAAATTATATTGAGTTAAGTTTGAAATGTTAATTAATGTCAAATTATGTTAAGGATGTCGATTTGTGTCAAATTAGATTGAGAAATGTCAATTTATGTTGAATTATGTTTGAAATATCAATTTATGTTGAGTTATATTGAGTTTAGTTTGAAATGTCGATTAATGTCATTTGTGTTTGTTGAATTTGGTTTGAAATATTGATTAATGTCATATTATGTTTGAAATATCGATTAATATCAAATTATGTTTGAAATGTCGATTAATGTCAAATTATGTTTGATTATGTTGAGTTTCGTTTGAATTATCGATTAAGGTTGAACTTGTTGAGTTTCGTTTGTAATGTTAGATTTATGTCGAATTTGTTAAGTTTTGTTTGGACTGTCAGATTTGTGTTGAATTTTATGTGAAATGTCAATTTGTGTTGATTTATGTTAATTTTTGTTTGAAATGTCAGATTTATGTTGATTATGTCGATTTTTGATTGAAATGTCAGATTTATATTGGTTATGTTGATTAATGTTTGAAATGTCATATTTGTGTTGATTATGTCAATTTAGATTCAATTTTATCGATTTAGGTTTTATTTGGGTTGAACCTAAGGTTTATGTCAATTTAGGTTCAATTTGGTTTGAACCTAAGGTTTAGGTTAGACTTAGGTTCATGTTAGGTCAAACCTAAGTATGGTTTGACTTAAGTCTAATATGGGCTAGACTTAAGTTAGGTTTAGGTTCATGTCAGGTTGAACCTAAGTATCGTTTGACTTAAGTCATATATGAGTTAAACTTAAGTTAGGTTTAGGTTAGACTTAGGTTTGTGTCACGTTGAACCTGAGTATGGTTTGACTTAAGTCTAATGTTGGTTAGACTTAAGTTCGTTATAGGTTCATGTCAGTTTGAACCTAAGTAGGGTTTGACTTAAGTCTAATATGGGTTAGACTTAAGTTAGGTTTGGGTTAGACTTAGGTTTGTGTCATCTTGAACCTAAGTATGGTTTAACTTAAGTCTAATGTGGGTTAGGCTTCATTTATATTGGTTTATGTCATCTTGAACCTAGACTTAAGGTTAACTTAAGTTCAATATGGATTGAGCTCAAGTTTGATTTAAGATAGGTTTAAGTTAGGTTGAATTTAGGCTTAAGGTTGAATATCGTTCAATATGGGTTGAACTCAAGTCTGATTTAAGTTTGAGTTAAGTTAGGTTCAAGTTAGGTTGAATCTAGACTTAAAGTTGACTTAAGTTCAATAAGGGTTGAACTCAACTCTGATTTAAGTTTGAGTTAAGTTAGTTTCAAGTTAGGTTGAACCTAGACTTAAGGTTAACTTTAAGTTCAATATGGGTTGAACTCAAGTTTGATTTAAGTTTGAGTTATTTTGAGATTAATTGTTCTTAATTAGGATTGGTTTATAGTTAATTAAACCTAATTTGGATAAGTTTTAATTGATTAATGATCTACCTAAAAAATACCCATTTTTATGCCTTATTTATGATTCAATTCTTAAGAATGTTATGCTTTAATGAAATGTATTTTTATGTTTTTGGATGTAGATGATTTAAAAAGAGTCCAAGAAAGAAAAAGAAGGAAAAAGGAGCAAAAAAGGAGCAAAAATGGAGCTTATGAAGCAAAATTTTGGAATTATTGGCCTGGCGCCTAGGCGCCAGAATCCGGCGCCTAAGCGCCAGTTCGATACAGACGCTGTCAAGATTTTTTGATGACTTTGGGCAGCTATTTTGACGGTGTTAAGCGGTTATTGGAGCTTCTAGAAGACTGAATGTTACTCCTAATATATAGGACATGTGATACAATGTATTTGGACACAGGGAAACGGTCTGGATCGCGAAGAGGTGCGACCCAAAGTGAAGAGGTACGAAAGACCTGGTCACGGAGTCCGGTGCCTAGGCGCCAGATCCCTGCGCCTAGGCGCGACAGTTACCTTCTAGAAAAATACATTGAATTTGGATGAATTTTGAAGAGGTGCCTTAAGCAACCCCTGGTCAAATTCAGAGCTCTATAAATAGGAGCCCATTCTACAGAGAAAATGGCACCAAAACTCCCCTCTTAGTACACATACCCATTTTAGCATCTTCTCTCTCCTCTTTAGTTTTATTTAGTCTCTTCCATACTTAGGGTGCTACTTTATTTTGTATCTAGTGAGTTTATTTTGAGTATTAATTATGTGCTATTGCTGTTGGAGTCTTTCATCATTGCTTTGGAGTCAGTAGAAGTCAGCGGATCACTTGAAATAACACTTCAGATAAGTATTTGTACTTTGGTTCAAAGTTTTATAAATAAGTTTTGTTGTGTTATTTTAATGTGTTCTGAGTAGTTAGTTATCTTTCTCCTTTCAACTATGAAACATTATAAATTAATTAAATTTTGTAGGAGAATTAAATACTTATTTTAAAACATTGTGTTGATCTTAATACCTGATCTTAGTTTACGTTTTAAATTGGTCATTTAAATTGTTAAAACCTGTTGAAGAATTTTGAGACATATCCAGAGATAAATTCTTAATTAGTAGATATCACATGAATCCTTAGGTATTCGCAGGCTGTACGCGGATTATTTAGGGTGAAGTGCAAATAAATAGGAAGATAACATTTATTGGGCGTAAAATTAATTAGTACTTAGAGTGAGAGACAAAATTCTAATAATTTGGTTTATAAAAAGGTAACGGGTCACTGGTAGGGCTGACCATAGCCACCCTTGGACATCTATTAGTGTGAGCCTAGTTTAACCCATTCTACTAATAAAACATCCCGAGCCTATCTATAGATTTGTCCATAATCTTTGCACCTGGACCAAAGGGTAAAGAATTGGAATACTTCTATTTGGCACAATACCATAATCTAAATTCCCTACAAAAGATAATTATTCTATAATTCTTAGATTAGTTGAAAAAGGAGAAAGTCGTTTTTATACTAGCATTGAATTTTAATTACTGCTTACTTTACTTTACTTCTTACTACTTACTTGCTTTTAGTAAAAGTTATTAGTAAATTAAATTTGAATATATATATATATATATATATATATATATATATATATATATATATATAATGTATGTATAAATTGCATTTAATTTGAAAATTCCAAAATATTACTTATATTTCTTACTTTTTATAAATTCACTATCCCTGTAGGATCGATAACCAGGACTCGACTAGAGCCTTGTATTACTTGAACGATATGTATACTTGTGTTTAAAATTGTAACTTTTACAATAATAAAATCTAAATATAAAATTATAAAAGTAAACCTCGCACATCAAGTTTTTGAAGTCATTTGTCAGGAATTAAATATTCTAAAAAGTGGTACCAAATTCTTGTTTTTTTAATCATATATAATGTCGCATCGCATTAAGTTTTTGGCGACGTTGCCGAGGATATGATAAAATATAAAATGAAGTAAAAAGAAAATAATATAAAATATATAAAAAAAACAAAAAAACAAAAATATTTTATATTTTATGCGTAGTTCTGAATCTGGATGATTACTACCTTTTGATTCTGAATTAGAAAGAACAATTATAAGAATTAAAAAAAGAAAACAAATTTCAAAACATCAAAAAATGGCTAACTTACATAACAATAATCAAAATCCAATCGAAATTAATGAACAAAATATTTATAAAACATTAAGCGAATATGCAAACCCTACAGCTGATGAACTTCATGTTAGTATTCAAATTCTTGCTGTAGATGCAAATTCTTTTGAGCTTAAACCTTCTATTATTCAAATAGTTCAAAACAATCAATTTAAAGGAACACCTAATGATGATCCAAATTTACATCTTGCTTGTTTTTTAGAACTTTATGCAACCTTTAAATATAATAATGTTTCTGATGATGCTTTTAGGCTTAGACTCTTTCCTTTTCCTTAAAAGATAAAACAAAGATGTGGCTTAATTCATTAGCAACCTGTTCTATTAAAACATGGGCAGATATGGCACATAAATTCCTTGCTAAATATTTTCCTCCTTCTAAAACTACTAAATTGAGAAATGATATTATTTCATTTACGCAATTTGATGGAGAAACAATTTATGAAGCTTGGGAAAGATTTAAAGAACTATTAAGAAAATATCCTCATCATGCTTTATCAGATTGGTTAATTATTCAAATATTTTATAATGGATTTATTGGATCACTTAGAACTATTATTGATGTTGTTGCTGGTGGTTCTTTAATGGCTAAGACATTTGAAGAAGCCTACACCTTAATTGAAGAAATGGCTAATAACAATATTCAACGGCCTTCTGAAAGGGTTAATCCTAAAACAATGGTCAGTATTCATGATAATGAAGCCTTTTCTATTTTAGCTTCACAAGTGGCTGCGATATCTAAGAAATTAAATAATTTTTCTATTAATATATTGCATGTAAGTAATGATAATTTTGTAAATTCTGATGATTCTCAAATAATGGAAACATTGCAAGCTATTGCTAGTAAAACTAATAACCCTTATTCTAATTATTATAATCCTGGTTAGAAAAATCATCCTAATTTTAATTGGAGTAATGGACATAAAGCTAATCCAAATTGGAACAATCAAGGAAATTCAAACTATAGACCAACTTATCTTCCTGATTATAACAATCAGCAGAAAAAGTTGTCTGTAGAAGAATTGATCTTGCAACTAAGCAATAAGCTACAAAGTCAAAACACTGCTATTCATAATATTGAGAATCAGATGGGTCATATCGCTAATTTCATTAATTACAGACCTCAAGGAACATTGCCTAGTAATGTCGAAATTAATCCTAAAGGATCAGCAAAAGAACATGAACAGGCAAAAGTTGTACAACTCAGAAGTTGAAACAAATTAAAAGAGAAAATACAGAATGAGATTGAAAATAAGAAAGAAGTTAAAGAGATTGAAAAACATAAAGATACCCTTTCTCCAAGTAAAGATCAAACTGTTGTACCTATTGAAGTGGAAGTTGAATGACCACCACCACCTTTTCCTCAAAGACTTAAACAGTAGAAGCTTGACCATCAATTTTCTAAGTTTTTTGAAATTTTTAAGAAACTTACCATCAACATTCCTTTTACTGAAGTTTTGGAGCAAATGCCAAGCTATGCAAAATTTATGAAGGAAATTTTAAACAAGAAGAGAAAATTTTAAGATAATGAAACTGCTGTCTTAAGTGAGGAATGTAATACAATAATTCAGAAGAAATTACCTTAGAAACTTAAAGATCCTGGAAGTTTCACTATACCATGTGCTATTGGAGAAATATTCTGTGGAAAAGCCTTATGTGATTTAGGAGCTAGTATTAATCTCATGCCATTTTCAATTTTTCGAAGGTTAGATTTAGTACAGATTTCTTCTACCAGTGTAACTCTTCAGTTAGCTGATCGATCGATCACTTATCCTAAAGGAGTTATAGAGGATGTTCTTGTTAAAGAAGATAAATTTATTTTCCCTGTGGATTTCATTGTTCTAGATATGGAAGAAGATAAAGAAATACCTATCATTTTAGGGAGATCTTTTCTAGCTACCGGTCGAGCTATGATTGATGTGCAAAAAGGAGAATTAACGATGAGAGTTAACGATCAAGAGATAACATTTAATGTTTTGAAATCAATGAGGTATCCTGATAAAGAAAAATGCTATCGGATGGATATTTTTGATTATATAATTGAAAAGCATAACCATGAAAAATGTAAGGTCATTTCTGATGATAAAGATAAAGAATCTATGTTATATAATGAGTCATTAAATGAAGAAAATTTCTCTGAAGAAACTCATTATATTCATGAAAATTGGGAAATTTTAGACACAACTAAGAATGATATACTTTTACCCTTAATTGAAAAAGCCCCTGAACTGGAATTAAAAATGTTACCTGCACATTTAAAGTATGCATTTCTTGGAGATTCATTAACTTTACCTGTAATTATATCTTCCGAATTAAGCAAAGATCAAGAAGAAAAATTAATAGGAGTTCTGAAGAATTGTAAGAAAGCTTTTGATTGGACTATTGCAGATATAAAAGGAATAAGCCCTTCAGTCTGTATGCATAGGATTTTAATGGAAGAAAATTGTAAACCCACTATTGAACCTCAAAGAAGATTAAATCCAATTATGAAAGAGGTTGTGAAGAAAGAGATTTTGAAATGGTTAGATGCTGGAATTATTTATGCTATTTCGGATAGCCAATGGGTAAGTCCTATTCATTGTGTTCTGAAGAAAGGAGAAGTAACTGTCATTGTTAATGAAAAAAATGAATTAATCCCAACAAGATAAGTTACTGGATGGTGAATTTGCATTGACTATTAAAAATTAAACAACGCCACTAGAAAGGATCATTTTCCTTTACCTTTCTTGGATCAAATACTGGATAAACTAGATGGAGACTCATATTTCTGTTTTCTGGATGGATATTCTGGTTATCATCAATTACCCGTTGCTCCTGAGGATCAAGAAAAGACAACATTTACAAGTCCTTATGGAACATTTGCTTTAAGAAAATGCCTTCTGGTTTATGCAATGCACCTGTAACTTTTCAAAGATGTATGATGTCAATATTCTGTGATTTGATTGATAAAGGAATTGAAGTATTTATGGACAATTTTTTAGTTTTTGGAACTTCTTTTGAATTTTTCTTGGAAAATATAACAAAAATTTTGAAGAGATGTGAAGAAATAAATTTAGTTCTAAACTGGGAAAAATGTCAATTTATGGTCACAGAAGGCATTGTACTTGGACATAAAGTTTCACAAATAGGGATGAAAGTTAATTAAGCATAAGTGAAAATTATTGCTGAACTGCAACCACCTACTACCGTTACTGATGTGAAAATTTTTTTGGGTCATGCTGGATTTTATAGGAGATATATAAAGGATTTTTCTAAAATTGCTAAACCTCTTTGCCATTTATTGGAAAAAGAAGCTAAATTTGAATTTAATGAGAATTGTCTGAATGCGTTCAATATTCTGAAAGAAAAATTAATCACTGCACTTGTCATTGTTGTACCTGATTGGAATAAACCTTTTGAATTAATGTGTGATGCAAGTGATTATGCAATCTGTGTTGTATTAGGACAAAAATATGAGAAAAAATTCAAAGTTATATACTATGCTAGCAAAACTCTTAATGAAACTCAAATAAATTATACTACTACTAAAAAAGAGCTTTTAGCAATAGTATATGCCTTTGATAAATTTAGGCCATATCTTCTTGGAATAAAATGTATCGTGCACACAGATCATTCTGCTATTAAGTATTTGATATCTAAAAAGGATGTTAAACCTAGATTAATCAGATCAGTTTTACTTTTAAAAGAATTTGATTTTGAAATTGTGAACAAAAGAGGAATTGACAACCAATTGCTAATCATTTATCAAGAATAAAAAATAATAATGAGATGATTTATGAAGAAAATATAAATGAGAAATTCCCGGATGAGCAATTATATATCATTCAAGGATTACAAATGCCTTGGTATGCAGATATAGTTAACTACTTGGTTAGCAATATTTTACCATATGGAATGAATAGTAAATACGTTAAGAAATTTAAGAATGATTGTAAATCATATATTTGGGAAGATCCTCATATATTTAAATTAGGAAGAGATTCTGTGATTAGAAGATATGTACCTTATGAAGAAACTTTTGTAATTATTCAAAAATGTCACGATTTTGAATTTGGAGGACACTTTGGAGTAGATAAAACTGCATTTAAAATTATAAATTCAGGATTTTATTGGCCTACTTTATTTAAAGATGTTGGACATTATGTGAAAACTTGTGATCGATGTCAAAGAATGGGAAATATATCCAGAAAAGATGAAATGCCTCTGAACTTTATATTAGAAATTGAAATTTTTGATGTATGAGTTTAGACTTTATGGTACCTTTCGTACCATCATCTAGAAAGATTTATATTTTATTAGCTTTTGATTATGTTTCAAAGTGGATTGAAGCTGTAGCTTTACCGAACTGTGATTTCAAAAGTGTTTCGAAATTTTTAAAGAAGATGATTTTTACAAGATTTGGAATGCCTAGGAGAATTATCACAAATGGGGGAAGTCATTTCAGAAATAAAAGAATTCAATCATTGTTAGAAAAATTTAGAATAAAACATAGAATTGCAACTGCTTGTCATCCCGAAACAAGTGGAATGGCTGAAGTGTCAAATAGAGAAATTGAAATAATATTGGAAAAGACTTTTAATCCTAAAAGAACTGACTAGGTTGGTAGACTTGATTTTGCATTATGGGCTTATAGAACAGCTTATAAGACACCTATCGGAATGTCACCTTATCAGTTAATTTATGGTAAAAATTGTCACTTACCGGTTGAACTGGAGCATAAAGCTTATTGGGCGATAAAGGAGTTCAATTATAATTTGAATACTGCAGGAGAAAAATGATTATTACAACCGAATGAAATGGAAGAGATAAAAAATGAGTCTTATGAAAATGCAAGAATTTATAAGGAAAGAATGAAGAAATTGCATGACAAAATGATTTTAAGAAAAATATTCGAGCCTGTACAAGAAGTATTATTATTTAATGCTAGTTTAAAACTTTTCCCTGGAAAATAAAAATCTAAATGGATGGGACCATTTATAATTGAGAAAGTATACCCTAATGGAGCTATGGATATTAAAGATCCCAAAACTAGAAAAGTATTTAAAGTTAACGGATTAAGACTGAAGCCTTATATGGGAGAAATGAAATTAAATTACAAAGAGGCTTATGAGCTGAGTCCACCCAATTAATTCAGTTAATTAGGTCGGGCTGACTATGTTAAACCAAGCAATTTGTGGGAGGCAACCCATATTTATTAATGTGAGTTTAATTATTGTTGTAAGGTTATGCCTTGGTCTTGACTAAATTTGTATATAACTTTTTGAAATCGAAGGCTAACAAGTCTGTATTGGCTTAAGCTAAACATTTTCTTGAAGTATATACAAGTTAGACTTGGACCACTCCATGTCAAATGTGAGTAAAAAGGAGATTAAGTTAACCTTCGATTGTGATTTTTTGTGATTTGAATTTTTCGTAATTGTGTTTGTGTGTTGATCAAACCCGTTTATTAGACCTATTTTTACAACCCAAACTTTACAAAATTTGACGATAGACTAATTGGAGTCGATCGAGGTTCCGGCGCCTAGGCGCCAAAAGTTGGCGCCTAAGCACCAGAGTGGCCAGCATATCGATGATCCGTCGCCTAGGCGCCAGATTCCGGCGACTAAGCGCTGCGGTTACAGATCATGGAAAAAACAAAATTCTTGAGTTTTTCACACGAAATCTCTTTATATATAGCCTATTTTTCGTCCCCAATCCCATAGAAACACTAATTTCGACCAGAGCAATCAATTTTGGAGGAGTTAAGAAGGATTTGGAGGCAATGGATTGAAGAAATCATGGAAATGAGGTAAGAGACAAATCTCCTAAAGATCCTCAGCCTTATTTTATTGCTTTTATTGTTGTTAATTTGGAGAAAATGTTTAGTTTATTAGATAAGATTGAAGCGGAGCTTCAAAGTATTTGTAATCGTCTCCATGAGATGTACCACCAATACGAAAACTTAGAATGGCAAACCAAACTTCAATTTGATCATATGGCTGCTTATCATGACGCTCAAGTAGAAATGAACGCGAAGAACAAGTGGATCGATAAAAAGACGGCTTTGAAATTTCCAAGGGCGTTGGTGTTCTATCCCTTCGGTCCTAGCGAACTTCATTGCGAAAGAGATGGTAATTGAAGATCGGTGTTAAATAGATCCTATATGTGTTTTAGGTGTGATCGAGTCTTGTGTTAGTGTGTTGAATATCTAATTTGTGTGTTTGCTTAATTGTTCAATGTGTGTTGTTGGATTTGAATGCTTGCTTTGAATATGTTGTTTTTTGTGTTATTTATAAAACGATGAACCATGATACTGTCTTGTACTGAAAGTTATTGAATTTGGAATGGATGTTACGAATTAGAATTGAAGAATTTGGATACATTTTTGTGTATCTACACTATCATTTTAAATTGATTGTGAAAATATTTGGAGGATATAAAATGGATTAATACTCCCATAAGAGTAATTAGGAGTCAAATTTGATAAGATTTGGTGGAAAATATTTAATTTAAATTGAATTTTTGGAAAGGCAAATTCGGCGCCTAGGCGCCAAAATTCGGCGCCTACGTGTCGGTTCTGCCTGAACCCGAAAACTCATCTTCATAAACCCCCACACCATTTTTGACGCCTAAGCTTCCTTCTCCACTATTTTTCGTGAAAATACCACCTAGAGATCCCATTTAAAGCTGAATTTTCAAGTTTTTGAGCTTGAAATCACCCGATTTCTTCATCTTGAGGTCAGATCTACATTCTAAACTCATTATTTTTTATTTTCACCATGGATTTTGCTCTCATTGAAAAAAAAACCAAAATTTTTACAAAAATTTTGATTTTTTTTTATGGTTAAATCCAAGAATTTTTAAGCTCTTTCAAGTTTGAAAAGCTTAAATTAGTTTATTTTCCTAGATCCGTTGAATTTATTTCACCTTTTTATTTTCACGTTTAGATGGCACCCAAATCTAAGCGAGGAAAGGAACGAGAAAATTTTGATCGTAGCGAGTTTGTCACTGCTGCTAAACACTTCCGATATAATGATTTTGCTAGGACTCAGAAATTTATCTCGGAACAAATTTTTTATAATCCTGGAGAAAGAATTGAGGAGACAATCGTTGCGCTCAACTGGCTGCTATTTCACTACTGTTGTCGTTATCCCGGTTGTCAGAGAGTTTTATACTAATTTCGTGGATGCTGAAGAATACGAGATTTTCGTTCGAGGAGTTGGAGTAGGATTCACTCCTGAGCATCAATATTTTCTTTGGCCTGTCGCTAAACATAGAGTGTTATTACTCAGGATTATCTCCATCTGAGGGAGATTTGGATATGATCATTTCCTACCTGACTTATAGTACTGGATCCTAGAAGATTCGGAACGAAAAAAGGGTAAATTTTTCATTTTCTAAGCTTAATGGTGTTTCAAAGGCATGGCACTACTTTATTTCTGCTAGTCTCCTTCCATCTAATCTTCAGAGCAAAGTTATAAAAGGTAGAGTTATTCTCAACTACTGCATTCATGAGAGGAAGTCTATTGATTTAGGGAGCATTATTTATGATTCTGTAGAGGCTACTGCTCATTCTAGTACTTCTATTAGATTTGGTTTTCCATCTCTGATCTATTCTCTATGTCAAAGTACTGGAGTAGTTGCTGAGCTTTCTGAGGCAAAGCTTAAGTCGACAAAGCCTATGGGAAGAGAAAGCGTCAGTATTTATGATCGATTGTGAGGTAAGAGTTCTACTGCACATTCTGGTTCATTAACTACTTCATGTAGAGCTTTTACTTGTCGACCATCTACTTCTGCTGAGCCACCATCTACTTTTAGGAAACCATGCATGATCAGTTTATAGAGCAGCATCATGAGTTATTATTAACTCATTGTAGAGTAGATACGATAGACAAGAAGATCGAACATCTTTCTGAGTATACACCAAAAAGAGTGATTATGATGCTGAGTAATAATAGTCTTTAATGATATTTTGGAAGGGTGAGCATGATGTTCAGTTCCCTACTTGTCCCAGATTTTCACCATATGTTGATCCAAAGGATATGTTGTTTTCTTTTGGTGATGACGATGATGAAGCTACAGACAGTGATTAGTAGCTTGACTTAATTCTAGAGATTGTTGATTCTGTTTTTATTGTGTTTTATTGTTTCTTGTGTTATTTAGTGTGATGTTATTTGTTAGTGTTTATGTGAACTTTTTATGTTAAAACCGTTTTTAGATTATCTGATGTGTGTTTAAGACTGAAATGTGAATGAATTTCTATAAAAGTTTATTTCTATTTCAGCCTACTGTTTAGTGTTCATGAATAGTTAGTAAATTTGCATATTCAAAAATAAAAAAAAAAAGATTTATTTCTAGAAATTAACTCCTGCTCTGTAGAACTTTTCTATATGTGCTTAATCATTTCTGTTATATTCATATTGAAGCAAGTGTTGAAGTAGAAGTAAGTTTTTCCTTACTACATCATTATTTTACTTGGATTAATTATTGTTTATTTCTTTCTCTCATGCTTTAGAAAATTTCATTATTCATCTTTATACTAAAGCTGAAGTTTGGGGGAAGGGAAAACATTTATCAAATTTAAATATTATTTCTCCTTAAAGAACTAATATTTTCTTTAAAAATATATTAACATAACATAAGGAATGAAAAATCTATTTAAAATTACCTAAATTTTTGAATTTATAAATAATTTAGTAAACTTAACTAAAACTTTAAAAATTTTAGTTGATTTTAAGAATAGAATTATTTAGCTTAAAGAATAATAAGATCAAAAATTTTCTATTTATAGTAAAGAGAATTGTAATTTTGAAATACTAAGGAATCAAGATTATTGCTTGAAAAAGAAAATATTGAAATAAGATTTGAAAAATAATAAATTATTAATCTCATATTCATTAAGAAGATTGTATATGTTTTTGAAAATAAGTTAAGAATAGTGAAGTTTAAAATCATTAACAGGCTATCCAAAAATTGTAATCCTCACTTAAAAAAAGGGATTGAAAAATAATCCATAAAAAAAAAGAAGAAGAGAAAAGAAATAATAGAAAGTGAGGAGAAGCTTGAGGAAATGTCTAATAAAAAAATGGCTTCACTTCAATTATCTTATAGAAAGAAAACTTATTACATTTTTAACTTAATTTCTATGTACATATATTTTTACTAGAAAAATATTTCATGAAAATCTTTTTCTTGTAAATATTCTATGTGACCTTAATATGATGAACTACAATTATTCTTGAAATAAATAAAAAATTGGAAGTCTTATGATTTGGTAGTTAAATGTTCTTTAAGGAGAAATAATATTTAAATTTGGACACAAGGAAAAGGTCTGGATTGCGAAGAGGTGCGACCCAAAGTGAAGAGGTGAGAAAGACCTGGTCACGGAGTCCGGTGCCTAGGCACCAGATCCGTGCGCCTAGGCGTGACGGTTACCTTCTAGAAGATACATTGAATTTGGATGAATTTTGAAGAGGTGCCTTAAGCAACCCCTGGTCAAATTCAGAGCTCTATAAATAGGAGCCCATTCTACAGAGAAAATGGCACCAAAACCCCCCTCTTAGTACACATACCCTTTTTAGCATCTCTTCTCTCCACTTTAGTTTTATTTAGTCTCTTCCATACTAGGGTGCCACTTTATTTTCAATCTAGTGAGTTTATTTTGAGTGTTAATTGTGTGTTATTGCTGTAGGAGACTTTTATCATTGCTTTGGAGTCAGTAGAACTCAGCGGATCACTTGAAGGAACACTTCAGATAAGTATTTGTGCTTTGGTTCAAAGTTCTATAAATATGTTTTGTTGTGTTATTTCAATGTGTTTTGAGTAGTTAGTTATCTTTCTCCTTTCAACTATGAAAAGATTATAAATTAATTAAATTTTGTAGGAGAATTAAATATAAAATATTTTAAAACATTGTGATGATATTAATAACTGATCTTATTTTACTTTTTAAATTGACCATTTAAATTGTTAAAACCTGTTGAAGAACTTTGAGACCTATCCGGAGATAAATTCTTAACTAGTAGATATCACATGAATCCTTAGGTAATCACAGACTATACACGGATTATTTAAGATGATGTGCAAATAAATAGGAAGATAATATTTATTGAGCATAAAATTAATTAGTATTTAGAGTGACAGACTAAATTCTAATAACTTGGTTTTTAGAAAGGTAGCGGGTCACTGGTAGGGCCGACCAAAGCCACCATTGGACATCTAGTAGTGTGAGCCTAGATTAACCCATTCTACTAATAAAACATCCTGAGTCTATCTATAGATTAGTCAATGTTCTTTGCAACTGGATCAAAGGGTAAATAATATGAATGTTTCTATTTGGCACAATACCATAATCTAAATTCCCTACAAAAGATAGTTATTCTATAATTCTTGGATTAGTTGAAAAGGAGAAAGTCGTTTTTATACTTGCATTGAATTTTAAATGCTGCTTACTTTACTTTCTTGCTTACTACTTACTTGCTTTTACAAAAAATTATTAGTAAATTAAATTTGAAATTATATATATATATATATATATATATATATATATATATATATATATATATATACATATATATATAAAAAGAGTATATATAAATGGCATTTAATTTGAAAATTCCAAAATATTACTTATATTTCTTACTTTTTATAAACTCACTATCCTTGTCGGATCGATAACCAGAACTCCACCAGAGCCCTGTATTACTTGAACGATACGTATAATTGCGTTTAAAATTGTGACTTTTACAATAATAAAATCTAAATATAAAATTATAGAAGTAAATCTCGCACATCAAGTTTTTAAAGCCATTTGCCAGGAATTAAATATTCTAAAAAGTGGTATCAAATTCTTGTATTTTTAAGCATATATAAAGTCGCATCGGATCAATTAATTAGACTTAATTTGGGTTAAATCCAATTGATTTAAAGCTAATTAAGCCTAATTTGGGTAAGTTTTAATTGATTAATTAGACTTATTATGCGTTAAGTCTAATAGGTTTAAAGTTAATTAACCCTAATTGAGGTGAGTTTTAATTGATTAATTAGACTTAATCAAGGTTAAGTTTAATTAGGGTTTAAGGTTAATTAAACCAAATTTTGGTAAGGTTTAATTTATTAATTAGACTTATTATGGGTTAAGTCTAATTGGCTTAAAGTTTAATTATGTTTAATATGTCTTCATTATAATTTAATTAAGTCTAAATCCAATGTAATTAGGATTTAGGTGATTAATTAAGTCTAATTTGTCTTTTAAATTTAATTAAGGATGGTTTATGTCTTAAATCCAATGTAATTAGGATTTAGATGATTAATTAATTCTAATTTATCTCTTAAACTTAATTAAAGATTCTTTATGTCTTAAATCCAATGTATTTAGGATTTAGATGATTAATTAAGTCTAATTTGTCTCTTAAACTTAATTAAGGATGGTTTATGTCTTATATCCAATGTATTTAGGATTTAGATGATTAATTAAGTCTAATTTGTCTCTTAAACTTTTAGGGATTGTTTATGTCTTAAATCCAATGTAATTAGGATTTAGATGATTAATTAAGTCTAATTTGTCTCTTAAACTTTATTAAGGATGGTTTATGTCTTAAATCCAATGTAATTTGGATTTAGATGATTAATTATGTCTAATTTGTCACTTAAACTTAATTAAGAATTGTTTATGTCTTAAATCCAATGTAATTAGGATTTAGATTATTAATCAAGTCTAATTTGTCTCTTAAACTTAATTAATGGTGGTTTAATTTTATCTTAAACCTTAATGTCTTAAGGTTTAGTTAATTACTCAAATCTAATTAAGCCTAATTTTGTGTTTTAGACTTAATTAGGATTTGTTTTATGTCTACTTTGAGTTTGGTTCAATTTTCATTTGATTCATGAGAGAATAAGCCAATTTGAATGAGGAGGATAATTTTAATGGTTTAAATTATTAATTTTTAATGAATTTTAACCCTTAATTTTAAAATGTCGTTTAAAATTATTTAATGGCTTAAGAAATGTCATTTTAGGGTTAATGTCAATCACCCTAAATTCTCTAACCATTTTCAATTTTATTTCTCTTATTTTCATTTTTTATAATTATTATTTGCAATAATTATAAAATGTCTTGAAAATTAGAAACAGTAGTCTTAAAAGAGTTTTCTGTCCTAAAAAAATCATGTAAAGTCCCTAAAGGCCTAAAGATTAATCCTCAAAGTTTCAGATTTTTCTGATTTGTAAATAATTTTTAATAAATAAAATACTCCAGAGATTATTTAATTATTTAAAATTTAAATACATAGAATAAAATTATGATTTTAATTTCATAATTTTTTTCTTTATAAGAGCTTTCCAGAGGTATTTTTATTTTATTTTTAGGACCTCTGTGCAAAAAGATATAAATTTTCGATTATTTTAAGGTTATTTGGAATTAAAATGGCTCCAAATTTACCAGTGGCCGCCACGTATCCTCGTACCGTAGAACAAAGGGCAGATCCACTGCACGGATTCGGACAGCGAATACAGCGCGTTTCGATCTGGGCCACCTGTTTCAAAACACGGGATCGGGCGGCCATGGATTAGTCCAAATAATTCAGAAAGTTCTTGAATCGTCCAACTTCTGGGGTTAATATCTCACTTATTTCTCCATGGAATTGAGTTATTTTTATCCTATGGAATCATCTAGAGATGTAGATCACATCTTTACAGTGATCATAATTTTCTGGACTAATTTAGTCCATGATTTTCCAACTATATGAATTATTTTGAAATAAAAAATCCATACTTTGGCCACAATAATCTTGAGCTTGATTAAACTTGTTGGTCAGCCTTTAGTGGTCCCAGAGAAGTTCTTTATCACTTCAATTTGGATTTGTGTCGAGTCTATGTGAGAGATTTGAACAAGGTAGCCTAATCCATGATTTAGGCTCGGTTTGATCAAATTGGCTCAACAAGTTGCTAATTGGGTCAAATTTTGGTTGAGGCTTATTGTTTAGGCTCTAAACTAGATTTTTGGTCTCGGGAGCAAAAGGATTTGGGCAGCCTATAAGTCTCTAGGAATTTTTTCATCCTCTCCTAGTGTTTTCGGGTAAGGGGCTTTTTATTGCCATGACAATGGCTACGGATGGGTCTAAGCTGGTTAGAATCACTTGGGGGAGTTTCTAACTCATCCATAAATGTTTTTAAGATGAAATTTCAGCTGTGATAGTGATATATTAGCCTTTTTCATGCTTAAACACAATGAACTTAACCATGGAAAGGAAGGGTGGTGCTTGCTTGGATTTTCCCATGGCTTCCTTCATTAGAGAGCTTGGAAGGTGGACATGGCTGTAAGAGAATGCCTTGGATCAGCCTCCCCCATGTAATTCATTTAGAACCTGCAATGAATTGAGTGGTAGGGTGACACATAAGCAAATTTTCCCTCATTCCTATGTCTGAGCCATAATTGCTCTCAAATTGTCAAGATGAGTTCTTCATTGCCTTGTTTCATTTCTGTTGGGTAGAGAGGAGGCTTGTGGTGACTCAAAGGGAGTAAGCCATTCATCATTCAACATTTCATTTAAAGATTTGTGAGAGGATGACACATAATCATTATTTTATTTAATTTTTAAAAATTTGGATTTATGAGCTTATCTTATGAGGTATGGACAATCCAAGCTTCTCTTTCTCCTATTGGCTAAGGTTTGAGGTGATTGATGAATCATCAAATGTTCTCTCAAGGTTGGATGAGGAGATGACACCTCATTTTCTCTTAATGATGAAGACATCAATATATGTTTCAACCATGGTTAAACATGGCATGTAATGAGCTATCCAATGAGTTATTTTATTTTTAATGGGTTATATGGGTTGTGTCTAACCCATTTGATGTCACCCATGATGTCATAAAGGGCTTAGAATTTTTGAAAACCAATTATTAAGTCATAATTGGTTTTATGAATTAAATGTCCTCTTTATAGCCTTTTGATTTAATTTCTTTTTTTAATTAATTATGTCATTAATTAATTAAAAAAATGTTGGAAATTATTTTATTAATCAAATTATTAATTCAAATAATTTTGGATTTAATTATTTGATTAATTTTATGTCATTTTGATTCAAAATTGGATTTTTATCTTATTTCATGACTTTTTAATTTAATTTTTATTTTAATTAATTATGTCATTAATTAAAACATATAAAAATTAAACTATCAGTCAATTAATTAATCAAAAGTAATTTTAGAATTCATTATTTGATTAATTTTGTCATTTTTATTTCATTTTGGTGTATTTTTTCATTTTATGACTTTTAATTAGATTTTTATTTTAATTAATTAAGTCATTAATTAAAACATTGAAAATTAATTTATTAGTCAATTTAATTGATCAAAATAATTTTGAAATTAATTATTTGATTAATTTTGTCATTTTTATTTAATTTTTATCATTTTTGTCATTTTTATAATTTTTTATCATTTTTGTCATTTTTATTCAAAACTGTGTGTTTTGACCAAAATTGATAAGTGTTAATCATGATTGACCAATGTTGACCTAATTTGACCCAAGTTAACCTAAATTGGTCAATTTTAGTTTCAAGTTGTCTAATGTGACTTTTTCAACCTTGTCGTGGTCGATTTGATCAAAAAAGTTGTGATTTTGTCATTTTGTTGTCTAAATAGGTCATGTTGACCCAAATTAGGGTTTAGACTAATTCAAAGGTCAATGTGGTGACTTTTGAATTAAAATTTTATTAATTTTTATCAATGTCAATTTGATCATGTCAACATTTGTCTTTAAGGTCAATTTTGTGGTCAAGAAGATTTATTCAAGGTTTTACCCTAGGTCTTAGGGTTTATTGTTTTTAGGAGGTCAATGTAGGTAGACTTCCTTTTTCAACGTGTTTGGTTAATGATTCTCACAAAAGTGAGGTCAAAACTAAGGTGAGGTCTTCTGTCTCAATGGTTGAAATGGGTCCTCTGACTCGAATAATGTTCAACCCGTGGAAGCTTCTTTGATTGCAGAGGGTGGCTTCCCAGTGAAGAAATGTGTAACAGATCTAGATTGTTCAGATGATTATTAGGTAGGCCAAATATCTCATCATCCAACCTTTCTATAGTTCAAGGAGGGAGTCAAGAACGCACAATTGACCTTTTTCTTTCAGAAGTACAAGTGACAAGCAAGTTAGTAGTTGCTTCTGGTACTTCAGTGCCTAGTGCCTCTCAATCTGCCTCCCAACATCCACCGGCGGGAAAGGAGGTCGGAGGAGAATTGTTTTCCTTCACAATTTCTGACTTGGACAGGTTGATGGATCTATCCTTTGGCAAGGGGACTAAGTATTATCCCTTTGCCGTGCTAGGAGCTTTGGAAATTAGCATTGCGGTAGATTCTGTATCTATTGAGGATCCTGTGTGCTCGGAGGGCCACCTTGCGATGGATCAGCGAGCTTGGTAGAGGAGTCCAACATTACAGGACCATCTGTTTCGGCTCAGGTTTAGCTTCCTCAGGATGGCGATCTCATTTATGAATTAGGTTTAGGGCGGCTAAAGGAGTAGTTAGTTGTGACACAAACTTGAGAAGCTGCTCTGAAAGCCGAGATGTTGTCTCTAAAGGCTTAATGGGTCATCGTCCGATGGTAGTTTTAGTCTCTCATCTCCATGCTGAAATGAATAAGGTGGATAATGTTATGATGGGAGGAGAGTCAATGTTCAAGCGGCTGTCTCAATTGGGATACATCCTGATAAAGGCGACAACTAATAATTTAGTAAAATACTTTCTTTCTGAGTGACCGATTGTAAGCAGACAAAGCGAGTGTTAATATATTTTATTTCATGAGTTAATTTAGGCACATATATGTTTTTCTTAGTTATTGGATATTTATATATTCTATATACATATGTATTTATTGATTCATCGGTATGCACATTTGATTTAAAACTATGAAGAAATTACTTTACTATATTTGTAGCATTTTGGTTCATGCTTTATAACATAAGTTGGTGAAATGGGCATCTAGCGCCTTGTGCTATCCCTTTCCCTCTTTTCGTGTGACTCCCTTCTTCTCCCTTTCATTGTGACATGGATCCTAGATACTTATTTATCTCTTCAGCATGAACTCCCTCGGCGTGCTATCAGTTATCTCGGAGTGGTAGGCGACAGCCTTGTTTAAGTTTTTTTCTTTTGGTCAAGACGCCCAACTTCAAACAACTGCAAAAGGGGAAAGGTCGGTAGGAAACTATGGTGATGACTTGGCTATTTATATTGGCCAATTCAGATACGGTTTGAGGTTGTTGTTCTGCAGCGTGGTGAGGTCCATTTTCTACAATCCTGGTATCATCTCCACTCAAGTCACACCTAACTCAATTACAAAAATACTAAACTTTGTCATTTATCTCTATTGAATTGAGACTCCTTCATAGATTGAGTTGTTTTTCTATTTTTTCAGCCTCATGGTTGATCAGGATGGTTATGTAATGTTCTCGTTCGAACCCAAACTGTTGGTGGTTGGGGTTGATAAGTGAAGGACTTGCAGTCATAGTTTGTGATTACCACACACCTTCGCGGCTAGAGCATTCACATAAGGCTGATTGCCAAGGAGGTGGTTTGGCCAAAAATACTACCTGAGCACACTTGTCTCTATGCGAACATCATCGAGGGGAGTGAGCTCTCCATATACCAATGTACTGATCGTGATCGAGAGCCTCTTGGAGGAGTCAAACGAAAAAGAGAAAAAGAGGGTGGTAGCAGTGGTGAAAAAGTTTAAGAAAAAGAGATCCATTATGAAGAAGCCTCTGGTGAGAGATGATTCTGCTGAGAGATGATTCAGTTGTTTGACTGAGGAACTCTCAGAAAAGTTTTGTGCTCGTAGGAGAAATTATCTCTATTTTGCCCTTCCTTCTTCTATCTATTATTTGAACACTTAAGTGGGTGCATAACTCTTGTGTGTGTCATAGAAGACTTTGTCTAGAACTTTGGATTCCCAAAAGTTGACCACTAAAGAGGAGGCTTCCCTGAGTTAATTGGCTGAGGAGCAGAGGGGTATGGGTTTCTGATGCACGGGACTTATATTGCAAGAATTTATGAACTCAAATTTATATGTTTTTAATGATTTTGATAAGTCCAAGCATTCAACGCAAGTATACGTATCGTATCAAGTAATACAGGGCTCTAATTAAGTCCTGGTTATCAATCCCACAGAGAAGTTCGAAGTTTTAAGAAAGCGATCTTAACATAAGTAAGATGGCACTAAAATCCTATATTTAAATAGCACTTAAAGTTTAACACAATTTCCTACTAACACTATGCAGAAAACAGTAACAGTTAACTAAACTACAATACTTCTAACAACTTTAAAGACAGAATTAACTAATAGACACACTAAATTAAGTTTTTGAAAGGTTTTTGATATATAAGAAAAATATCTTTCTTCTTGCAAGGAAAATATGATGTGTGGATTGATATGGAAAAAATATTTAATTTATTGTGCCAAATAGGAGCATAGATGATTCTTTACTCTTAAAAGAGTACCCCCTCTTCTAAGAAGAAAAGAACATTGACATATTATAAGTTTAGTCACTAACTCTAAGGCTAGGCTGGGAGGATATCGGCTCTCACTTCGGAGCTCCCACTCACCCTTCACTCGAAGGCTAACCTTTGATATTTAGTTACTAATCTTAGAACCAATTTAGGGATTTCAGCCCGTCACCTTGAAATTTTCACATTGAAGTCCATCAAAACACATTTCCCTATTTATTTGCACTCAACTCCCATGAACAACGCAATTCATCCATGGAAATTGAATGGATCTTTCATTATTGTTGTAGGACATTAAATCTTTTCAAACTTAATGTTCAACAACATATTTTAACGTTTCAATTGGCCAGATCGATAGTAAATTAAGTTCTAAATGAAAAACCATCACAATTTCTTCATCACATTAAAAGCACATCAAATCCACATCAATCCATCATCACATCTCTTATGCAAGAATAAAGACAAGGAAATTACTCAGAATTCATGGAGAAGATATAATAAAACATGGATTTTATATATAAAAGAAAAGTCATACAAACCACAAAAAAAATACAACTTATCTCTTTCTCTTCTCCTATGCAATTCCCTTGAAGTTCCTTTGAATCCTTTTCTCTTCTTCTTTACAACACTTCATTCTCTCTTTAGAATGGAAAGGAAGAAGCAATCTCTCACTTTACCTCTTCTCCTCCCCTCCTTAGAGAAAAATCCCTCTCAAATCCTCACTCTACACTCTCTACTCCTAAAGCATAACACTTCACTCTGACTAAAATTACTCTAAAACCACTGAAGAAGCACACCATTTTCGTCCAAAAACAGTTACTTATAAGATAGGGATGAATTCCTAAGAGTTTCCATAGGCATCCCTTCAAAAAGTCGCCAAAACACTTCAAATTTGAATTGAACCGACTTCTGGCGCCAGCAGCACCAGATAGGGCGCCGGCGGCACTCTATCGTGCCAATTAATGCTGTGCTCTCTGGATTTGGGCGCCGGCGGTGCCAAAATACTATTCCCACCATTTTGCTCCATTTTGCTCATTTTTGCTCTAGATTTGTTCTTTTTTGCTTCTTTTCACTCCAATCACCTAAAATCATCACACCTGCAACAAATCATGAAAATACCTTTCTATAAAGTGCAATATCACCAAAAATGGGTAAAATTAGATAGCAAAAACTGTATATAATATTCGTGCATCAGAATCCCCCAAACTTAAACTATTACTTATCCTCAAGTAATCCTTTTACTACATAAAATATAACTCTAGGCAATGTACTTTTCAATTGTAAGAGACTAAAATTTTTCATTCAAAAGAATATAGTGGTTAGATTTTCAGAAAAAGTTTAGTAACTCAGGTCAACATTATAGGTATAAGAATATTCAGTAATTAAGTTTAAGAGTTCTAGTCTTCTATTTATTTCAAGATGAACCATAAATTGTTACATTAAGAGTGCTTTAAAAGACTGTGAAAAAGGAGTTCGTGCAAACTTCGTTAGAATGTAGGCTAGTACTTTAAACATAAATTCAGAAATGAAATCAAGCTCTCCCTTTAACGTGATTCAAGTGAAGCCAATTTTTCATTAAGCTTCTCCTCATAAACATTTTTCTTTTCTTTTCTTTTCTTTATTTTTTTTCTTTTTTCTTTTTGGGATTGTTTTTCAATCCTTCTTTTCTTTTCTCATAGGATTACTATATTTGGATAGCCTTTAATGATTTTGAACTTCACTCTCCTCTTTCTAAAGTTCAAACTTAAGTCACCTCCTTATGTTATAGTTAAGTACAAGCTTTATTATTCATCATAAAGTCACAATCTCTTCTTAACACACAATACTTTATGTCCCTTAACATTTCAAAAATACAGTTTTCTTTACTTTAAATAGTTGACTATAATCAAATCCTTTCATACCAAATATCTTTCTTCTATAAAATCAGCCTTTATTACCAAAAATTTCCATCCTATCCTTCCATAATATTCAACTGAAATGAAACGTTTTAGTTATCTTACAACGAGGTTAAACTGCCAAATGTTATGCTAATAATTTTTGAAAATATAATAATTGAGAAAAAATAAAAGTTTAGCATTTCTCTACCCTCCCCCAAACTTAAATTTTTCAATAAATTTGAAATAGTTGAGAGTAAAAGAAAACTAACCTTTCTATGCTGAGATTCTAAAATCTTCAACAACTATCTAATATTAATCAAAATTTGCAACTAGCAGGCATGAAACAATTAGTTGCAGTGATATAACAATTTTAAACATTTGCATGGGTAAAGAGAAATTAACATTAAACATCTAATTATCCAACATTACACTATAACATGAAACAAACTATCACACTACTAACAGTACAACTAACAGTTTTAAATGTTTCAGTACAACATAACAGTTCAACATGAAAAGTAAATAACACTACATCACACAGTACAACATAGGGTTCCACATCACATGAAAAGTAAATATCCACTACATCACATCAATACATCACAACAAGCTAAGAACAATAGAAATAAAACAAACAAACTTCTACCAGTCTCCATCACCAGGATCAGCAGC
This sequence comes from Papilionanthe hookeriana x Papilionanthe teres, assembly GCA_022702705.1. NCBI lineage: Eukaryota > Viridiplantae > Streptophyta > Magnoliopsida > Asparagales > Orchidaceae > Papilionanthe > Papilionanthe hookeriana x Papilionanthe teres. The sequence goes on from CM040426.1 coordinate 22,115,277, forward strand.
AGGGTCATCAGTAGAGTCATCAGTAGGGTCATCAGCAGGGTCAGGTCTATATGGCTGGGGCAAGTAAGAAATATCACATCGGACTCCCCCCTCATAAATCTAACTTGAGCATCATAATAAGACATATCAAATTCAACTCTCCCTTGCAGATAATCTTCATTCACATCACTCAGCTCAAACACATTCATCCGACTATGGAGTCTATCCACACTAGCACTCTGTAATCTCAGCTGCTTCATAATATCAGATAAGGTAGGCGGCTCAGAAGTAGATGGTACATCATAACTCGTAGTAGGAATATCAGTACTCCTATGGTCAACTCTGGCTCCCACATGAGACTCATAAGTATGGATAATATTCTTTGTAATAGGTCTCAACGGTAGAGCCACTTCTTCAGAACTACTGAACTACACTCCAGACTGAACACCACTCCAGACTGAACACAGAGGGCATGAACTAAGGCAGGATGTCCTAATCCTCAAGTCGTTTCGCCTCTAGCAATCATCTGAATATTCTTGTAAATAATTGCTCCAATATCAATCTTTTTCATCTTATGTATACATTAGTTCAGAATCGCTCTATGTCTAGTAACTTTGCTGTGGTGATAAGATGGTAATAATCTTGCAGAAATGAAATAATGCCAGACTTTTGAAGCAACATTCAAAGTGGAGGCGGGGAAATTTATCAACAGTTTTTCACTTACTTTCCATTCTCCTCGCCCGTCAGTCAGAAAAGCAATAACTTCTCTCACATTCTCTCTTCCAGTGTCAAAGTTTTCATACTCACATACGAATGGTTCCCGAGTCTGATAGAAAGCATTGATGCGTTGAGGAGTAAACTCAACCATTTTCCCTCTAACAAGCACATACTCAGTCTTAGTTCAGGGTACGTTAGAATAGAATTCTCTAATAACTCCCATAACAGCATTCACAATGAAATAACAAAATCGCTCCCAGTTTCGCTCTGCAATCAATTGTTCTACAGATCCACCAGGACTATCAAATGCTCGATCCTGGATACACTTCTTGTTGTGAAGGTAGAGTTATAACAAAATTGGGCTTTGATGTTGACAAACCTCTCCTCATCAAATCCAATTTCCTCTTCTCTCTTGGAGCCATGTGAATTTCTAAAATTTGGAAAAAAAAATTCCAATAAATCTCAAATTCATAATGTAACGACTCTAAGCACTATTCTAAGCATCTAAGAGCAAATTTCATCATGGAAATCTCAAAATCTCTTTAAAACTCCAAAAATTCCATCATAGACAATGTGAGAGATTTCCATGGTGAAAATCAAAAAATTTTAACTTAAAGTGAAGCTCTTACCAAGAGAAGTGCAAATCCGGTGTCGAATAGCCTAAAAAACTCCTTAAATCCGAGATCTAGCAAGCCTTAGATCTTCAAAATCGCGAAAATGGATGAAAATGAAGGAAACGGAAAAATTTGCGGGTCCTGGGGCAAAAATCGTAAAATCGAGGGTTTTAGACCTTTTTTGGGTTCAGGCACCCACGACGCCAGTCCAAAATATTTTCTAGGTATGAAAATTTTTTCATAATTTCGATCGTTTAGACGTCCACAATGATGTTTAACACTTTAATAAGCATTTACATTATCCCATAAGCAATAATTAACACAATTTTCATACAAACAACACACACAATCTTATATATATAAAATCCAAGTTACATCAAAGACACTAAATATGTTCATTCAAACCAACTATTCTTAGATGTTTAGTGTAGCAAGTACTCTACGTTAGGCAAACACTAAGATCTGAGCACACAATGAAAGTAAACACATACAAATCAAAGTTCAAAGTAAAGCAAATACTATACATACCAAACATAACTAAGCAAAGCAAACTAAACACACTACATACATCAGTAGAATCCATCAATTTTTCCACATCAGTTTCAGAACTATCCTCTCCTCTAATGCCTCCAATTGATTGCTGATGCACAAACAAGTTATAGAATGGACAAAATGGAAATTTGTCAGATGATTCTTTAGCAATCACTGTGTTCTTCTTCATCAGATTGATCAAGCCCATCTCAATTCGACCAGAGTGATCGAATTGCTCTTTCATTCTCCAATCTATATGATCTAATAAATCAGAAATATTGTTGATTGCATTCATAAAATTTCGTACCTCTTTCGCCAATTATTTGATCTTCTACAATATCATCCTGGAACCTTCAGGAATATAGGGTTGAATCGGCTGTGAAGTCTGTGTTGGTTGATCAGCGAGTAAATCATGTCATCTTCATCTCCAACTTTCTGGTAGTCGTAGGGATTAGTTGGATCAATAGGCCTCCATGGAAGAGGAACTTTTTTCCAACTTTCATAAGGAACCTGTGACTGACTACATAACAGAAATATGGTGGACGGGTGTCCAAGCCCATATTTGGAGCCATGCACAATTAATCCAAGTACTGATCTCGCAATAATGTTACCAATGTCAACCGACCTTCCAGTTTGAATACAAAAATTCAAAATGGCACTTTCCTTGGTTACCTTGCTAATCTTCAATGTCGAAAATAACTTTGCAGAAAAAAAGTAATGCCACTACTTCGATAGTGGATTGAGAGATGCAGATGGGAAACTCATGTATCCATTCTCTCTAACTTCCTATTCTTCATTCTCATCCATTAGATATCGATAAATATCATTCATATTATTCTTAGTGGCATTGAATTTAGAATAATGGCAAATAGGTACGTTCTAAATCATAAAGAGATCGTTGATTCGTGCAGGAGTGAATTGAACAAATCTACCATGCACAAATACGAAATCTTGATTTATCCCGTGAAGATTTGCATAAAATTCTTTCAAGATGGTAACAACAACGGTAACATTGGTGTAGCAAAGAACATCCCAACGTCTCTCTTTAATAATTTCTTCAATTCTAGTAGTAGGATTATCCATACCTCGATTTATGAAGCCTCGTTCCTTGATAATCTTTCTTTTCATAATCACTTTGTTGAACAAACGCTGCACTTCAAAACTTATGTATTTCCTTCGGTTGAAAACACCAAATCGAGGGTTTTCAATGGGAAAGGAATCCATAGGATACGAAATGGGATAGGTGGTTTTCATTTTTCTGGAGTTAAGAAGTCAAAAATGGAGTTTGAGGAGTTATAAGGACGAAGATCCTACCAAAAATCGCTAAAACTCGCATTTTAAAACATAAAAACCGTCAAACAGATTTTGGGTGCTGGTGGCACTCGATAAGATGTTGGCGGTGCTCAAACAGATAAGTTCAGTAAAGCAGAAACGATAGGGCGCCGACGGCGCCAGTGGTCAAAATTTCTCACCAAACTTTGTTTGATCCAATATATTCCAATATGTTGATTCGATCCATCGTTTATCTTTTTTTTAATTATTTAGGAGTAATTAGGATTCAAAATTAACTATCTAAAAGGTACAACTACAACAAACAAGCAAACACACAACAAAGATACATATGGGTTGCCTCCCACAAAGCGCTTGGTTTAACGTCGTCAGCCCGACAAACCAATCAGTTAATCGAGATGACTCAGCATTAAAACCTCTTTGAAATCAGGTTGAAACCCAACAAATTAAGGTTTTAATCGATGCCCATTAACTTTGAAAATGTTTTCAGTATCAGGATCTTAAATATAAACAACTCCAAAATAATGAACTTTTACAACTTTAAAAGGTCCTAACCATCTACACTTGAGCTTTCCAGGAAATAACTTCAATTTTGCGTTTTATAGTAAACCTTTATGTCCATTTTTCAAGTTCTTTTTCAATATCTTCCGATCATGCCATAATTTCCTTTTCTCTTTGTAGATCCTATCATTGTGATAAGATGCATTTCCAATCTCTTCCAATTCATTCAATTGCATAAATCTTTTCTCTCGAGCATTCTTCAAATTAAAATTTAACTCTTTTATCGCTCAATATGCTTTATGCTCCAATTCAACTGGTAAATGACAAGTCTTACCAAATACTAGTCTATAAGGAGACATTCCAATAAGGGTTTTAAAAGCAGTTATATAAGCCTATAAAGCAGTATCTAATCAAGTAGACCAATCTAATTTATGATTATTCACAGTTTTCTCCAAAATTCTTTTAATTTCATGATTAGAAACTTCTGCTAAACCAATAGTCTTGGGATGATAAGAAGTAGAGATTCTATGAATAATATTATATTTCTCAATTAATCTCTTAATTTGATTGTTCCTAAAGAGGGATCCACCATTTGTTATGATCACTCTCAACATTCCATACCTTGTAAATATATTTTTCTTTAAAAATTTTGAAACACTCCGAGCATCACATCTGGGTAAAGCAACAGCTTCAATCCATTTCGAGACAAAATCAACAGCAACAAATATATATAGATTTCCAAATGAAGGAGTAAATTGTCCCTAAAAATCTAATCCCCATGCATAAAAAATTTCAACTTTCAAATTATAATTTAGAGGCATTTCATTTCTTCTAGAGATATTACCTACTCTCTCGCATTGATCACATGATTTAATATATTTATAAACATTACAAAAAAGAGTAGGCCAATTAAATCCAGATTATAAAATTTTAAAAGCAGTTTTATCAACACCAAAATGACCTCCAAATTCAGAATCATGACATCGTTGAATAATCAAATTTGTTTCTTCTTGTGGCACACATTTCATAATAATTAGATCCTTAAACTTTTTATACAGATAGGGCTCATCCTAAAAATTAAATTTTGCATCATATTTAAACTTCTTTTATTGTTGCCTTGTTAAATCAGGTGGTACAATATCACTTACAATATAATTCATGATATTAGCATACCAAGGAAAATTATTTCCTATAATAGTATAGAGTTGCTCATCATGAAAAATTTCAATAATTTATTTTTCAAATTCAGATAATTTATCATAGTTTATTCTGGATATATGATCAGCTATTTGATTATCAGCTCCCTTCCTATCAACTATCACAAAATCAGACTCTCACAGAAGAAGTATCCATCTAATAAGTCTAGGTTTCGTATCCTTCTTTTGCATTAAATATTTGATAGTCGAATGGTCTGTATACACAACACTTTTAGCTCCAATTAAATAATGTCTGAATTTTTCAAAAGAAAACACTATAGCTAATAATTCTCTTTCAGTTGTGGTATAATTAATTTGAGCCTCATTAAAAATTTTACTAGCATAGTAAATGACTTTGAAAACTTTATCATGCCTTTACCCCAATGCTACTCCGATTGCATAATCACTAGCATCACACATAAGTTCAAATGGTTTATCCCAATCGGGTGAAACAATTATTGGTGCAGTGATTAATTTTTCTTTCAATAATTCGAAAGTACTTAAGCATTCATCATTAAAATCAATCTTTCTATCATTTTCCAAAAGTTAGCATAAAGGTTTGGTAATTTTAGAAAAATCTTTAATATATCGCCTGTAAAATCCAGTGTGTCTTAAGAAACTTCTCACCTCTCTCACAGCAGTGGGTGGCGGCAATCTCTCAATCACTCTAATTTTAGCAGGGTCGACCTCCATACCATGTTCAGATATTTTATGCCCAAGCACAATTCCTCCCGCAACCATAAATTGACATTTCTCCCAATTCAAAACTAGAATTGTTTTCTCACAAAACTCCAAAACATTTGCTAAGTTTTCAGGCAAATTTCAAATGAAGTCCCGAATACAGAGAAATCATCCATAAAAACATTTATTCCATTGTCTATCATAATATTGAAGATCGACATCATACATCTTTGAAATGTTGCAGGTGCATTACACAGTCCAAAAGACATTCTTTGAAAAGCAAAGGTTCCATAATAGCTAGTAAATGTTGTCTTTTCTTGATCCTCAGGAGCAATAGGTATTTGATGGTAACCAGTATATCCATCTAGAAAATAGTAGTACTTGTGTCCAGCAAGTCTATCTAACATTTGATCGAGAAAAGGAAGATGAAAGTGATCTTTTCTGGTGGCGGCATTTAATTTCCTGAAGTCAATACAAATTTTCCATCCATTAATTTGTCTTGTGGTGATAATTTCATTATATTTATTCACTTTAACAGTCACTCTTCCCTTTTTCGGTACACAATGTATTGGACTTACCCAAGCACTATCACAAATAAGATAAATAATTCCAGCATCCTGCCATTTTAAAATCTCTTTCTTAACTACTTCTTTCATTATAGGATTCAGTCTCCTTTGTGTATCAACTCTCAGTTTATGTTTTTCATCTAATAAAATTTTGTGCGTACAAATCAAAGGACTAACTCCTTTAATATCTACCAAAGTCCATCTAAAAGCTTTCTTGTATCTTTTTAAAGTTTCCAACAACTTCTGTTCTTGGTATTTGTTTACTTTTGAAGATACAATAACAGGAAAAGTCGATGATTCTCCTAAAAATATATACTTTAAATGATTAGGGAGAATTTTCATTTCAAGTTCGTGAGGTTTTATGATAGATGGAATTAAGCTTTTATTTCCAAATATATTTTCAAAATGATCGTTTCTCAACTAATCACAGACCTCCATTCTAAAGCATTCATTATCTTTTTCTATTGAGTGATACTTCATAGATTTTAAAATATTAAAGGTCACCTCTTAATCATTAATTCTCATAGTTAATTCTCCTTTTTGAACATCAATTACCGCTCTTCCAGAAACAAGGAATGGTCTTCGCTAAATGATTGAAATTTCTTTATCTTCCTCCATATCAAGTACAATAAAATCCACAGGAAAGATAAATTTATCCACTTTCACTAACACATCTTCCACCACTCCTTTAGGGTGAGTAATGGAACGATCGGCCAACTGAAGAGTCACAGATGTAGGAGAAATTTCTCATATTCCTAACCTTTTGAAAGTTGATAAAGGCATAAGGTTAATACTAGCTCCCAGATCACATAAAGCTTTCCGAAAAAATTTTCACCTATAGCACACGAAACAGTGAAACTATCAGGGTCTTTAAGTTTTTCCAAAAGCTTCTTCTGAATTATTGTACTAAACTCTCCGCTAAGTGCAACAGTTTCATGATCTTTAAACTTTTTTTTTCTTTCTCAGAATATCATTCATAAACTTAGCATAGTCAGGCATTTATTCCAATGCATCAACAAAAGGAATATTAATCGTTAATTTCTTAAGGATCTCTAAAAATTTACCAAATTTGTTATCTCTGTTTTGTTTCTTTAATCTTTGAGGAAATGGAGGTGGTGGCTTTTCGACAGTTATCTTCATTGGCTCAAGAGGATAATCCAAGTCTGGATAAATCTTGTTTGAACCTTTTTCAATTTCCACCTTCTCTTTTTCTATTTCAACTTCTTTTTTTCACTTGAAATTCTAATTCTTTTCCACTCCTTAATAAAATAGCCTTAAGTTGTTCCTTGTTTTGATCTTTTGGATTGATCTCCACATTACTTGGAAGTGTTCCAGAAGGTATATTATTAAATGCAGTGAAAATATGTCCTAATTGATTTTCAATATTCTTCATAGCAACACCTTGAGCTTGTAATTGATTTCCCATATTGAAAATCATTTCTTCAGTAGACAACTTCTTATCCTTAAATTGTGGGTTACTATTGAATCCAGGGGGATAAAATGGTCTAAAATTAGAATTTCCTTGATTGTTCGAATTTCCAATTGGATTCATAGAATTATTAGCCCAATGCGGGTTTACATTAGCATTATTATTATTCCAATTGAAGTTTGGGTGATTCTTCCAACTAGGATTATAATTATTCGAATAAGGATTGTTAGGTCTATTAATAGCATTTAAGGTCTCGTAAAGTGTTTGGGATTCTGTTATCTGTCCAAATGAATTTTTCTCTAACACTTGAGGTGGTTAAGAATAAATCATTCCAAATTAATCTATTTACTTTGAAAGGGTTGTAATTTGAGAAACTACCATAGTCATCATATCTGAATATTGAACACTAGCTACTCTCTTAAGATTCACCCGTTCAGAGGGCCATTGAAAATTATTAGTAGCCATTTCTTCAATTATTGTGTATGCTTCATCAAAAGGTTTTGACATTAATGATCCACCAGCAGCAGCTTCTATAATAGATCCCAATGATCCCATTAATCTATTATAAAATGTTTGAATTATTAACAAATCTGGTAAAGCATGATGTGGGCACTTCCTAAGAAGATCTTTAAATCTCTCCCAAGTTTCATATATTAACTCTCCTTCAAATCGACAAAAAGATGTAATATCATTTCTTAGTTTAGCAGTCTTTGATAGAAGGAAATATTTTGATAGAAACTTTTGAGATAATTCTCCCCAAGTTCTAATAGATCCAGGTGCTAACAAATTTGACCACACCTTAGCTTTATCCCTTAATGAAAAAGGATAAAGTCTAAGTCTGACAGCGCCACTAAACACTCCATAATATTTAAAAGTAACACACAGTTCTAAAAAACTATCGAGATGTAAATTTGGATCCTCATTAGGTGTTCCAGTAAATTGATTGTTTTGTACCATTTGGATAATAGCAGGTTTAAGTTCAATTGAATTAGCAGCAACATCAGGATTTTGAATAGTTATATGAATTTTATCTGCTGTTGGGTTAGCATAATCTCTTAAAGGTCTTGGCAAATTTCCTATTTCATTTCTCTGATTATCTTGAATATTCGCCATTTTGCAAGGATTTTCAATTTGTTTTTGTTGTTTTCTAACTTTTCTGACAGTACGCTCTAACTCTGAATCGTAAGGCACTAAACCTATAGATCCGCTACTACGCATATACAAACACGATTACTCTAATAAAGATAAACAAACAAACAATTACACAATACTAAATAAAAGTTTTCTTCTTTTTTTAACTACTATATTATTAATAAATACCTTCCTACTTACTTCTTAGTTAGTTACTTCTCTTTCTTAACTCCGTTACCTTCCCCGACAACGACGCCAAAAACTTGATGCATGGGACTTATATTGCAAGAATTTTTGAACTCTAAGTTATATGTTTTTGTTGATTTTGATAAGTCCAAGCATTCAACGCAAGTATATGTATCGTATCAAGTAATACATGGCTCTAATGGAGTCCTGGTTATCGATCCCACTGGGAAGTTCGAAGTTTTAAGAAAGTGATCCTAAGATAAGTAAGATGGCACTAAGATCCTATATTTAAATATGTTGGCCTATTTTTTAGGTTTGTGTTTTAAAAGGGGTCGCCTACGAAACTTTCGGCGAATTTTTAGATTTTAAGTTTAATTTATATATATATATATATATATATATATATATATATATATATATATATATATATATATTATTTGGAAAGTAGCATTTGATTTTGAAAATAATTTTAAAGTTTGAAAATTTTAAGATATGAAATCAAACCGATCTCACACCCCAAATAATTTTTATAAACGAGCACCACACCACAAACCGTGTATTTATCCCGAAGAATAGATACACTACTTGATGATAGGGCTCGATTAAATAAACTAGAAGATTTGTGACATCCGTTTGGTCTGCGAACAAATTTTATAAGTCGATAAGTTCTCCTGCTTAATATCAAGGAATTAAGCAGGGTTTATAATACATGGGTTCTTAAAGTTCCCTATAAGGGCAAGCCCCTATAGTTAATTACATCTTAAGTGACAGAAATCACTTAAGAAAACTCTCGATAATGACCAGTGGTTTTACTCTCAAGAATTTCAAAGTTTAAGGTTTCACATGATTGAATTTTGGAATTTCAAAAGGGATTAGCTCAAATTTGGAACAGTTATTTTGAGAGTCCAAAAGAAGAAAAGTAGGAGAAGCTAGGGATCCAAGAGGAATCTTTGCAACTTCCCAAACTATCCTATGATTTGGCTTCGATTTGTGGTAATTATTTAATGTTTCAATCCTGCCAATTTTAGTTAATTAGGACTTATATTGGTATGACACAATAAACAAATAGCCTCGAAAATGTAAGGGTTTATGTCGTACTAAACGACTACCTCGAAGTCCTAAGACCGGTTAGGACTTAATTTGCATAACATGATTATGCAAAATGCCTAACGAAAAGGTTGAGGATTTATGTTGCACTAAGCAAACTACCTCGAAATCCTATGGCTTGGTTATTTAATTCTAAGAAAGGTTTCGCTGAAGTATACTCATGTTTTACTGATGAAGATGGCCATGCTGCCCACTGCGCTCCAAGCTCCTTGTGGTTGCAGAGGTTTGGTTTTAGAAAGTGGAAATCAAGAGATGAGAGAAGTGTTATGGTTTAGAAAGGTTGAAAATTGAGATGGCTTAATGTTTTAATTAAAATAAATCTTAAAGTTGATTAAGCAGAACCGAATAAGATCCCAAGGTTCCTTCATCCCGACACCGCTATTTTCATCAAATTTACTTAGTCCAAATGAATTTGTTAAACTCAACTGAATAAGTTCCACACTTTCATTTGAACCGTGGGAAATCTTGTTAGCAACACGTGGGTTACATCATCCGAGGGATTCTTGATCATCCAACGAGACGTTTTAATTTTAGTTGTAATGGTAGTTTTGTTTTTCTGTTTGTGATTAAATTTTGAGTTGTTTTATATTTTGAATGTTGTAGTGATGAATTTTATCTTGTCGTGACTTTTAATTTAGTTTTGGGTTTCAGTTTTGTGACTATCCTAATGGTTTCAGTTTTCATGCAGGGTGACATTCTTGTTTAACATGCAAATTTTACAAGAAAGAAAGTACGGCGCAGGTAAATAAATTGCAATAAAATATGTCGGGTCTTCTCGTCATTCCCGGCTGTACTTAAATTACATATTAAGGCATTCAAATTTTTGTAAGAAATACCTAGGTAAAGCTAAGGGAAGGTTCTGGTAGTCTACCAAAATCCTAATCCTATTGCTAGTCATTTCCTATGACGTCTAGGTTCTTGTGTTTTGTTAAAGATGATTTTCTTTACCAAAGAACAATTAAGTTCAATTGTTCTTCTAAAACACCCCATCATGTTGAGAAAGTGCTTAGGACAGGTCCTAAACATCTTTTCAATGCTTCTGGGATTGTTTCGAGTCCAAATGAATTTCATTGTATAGGTGAATTGATCATCAAAGAGTTTAGTTAAGTTTTGTTTCTTGCTCAGTGAACTTAGACCTCTGATTATCCGATGAGTTAAGTGACATTTTACCTGAGACTCCATTTTAAGAGTTATAATAATGAAAGTCTTTATCGGCAAATTAGTTCATCAAAGGATTTAGCTATTCTTAATTAAAATTTGAGTTGGAGATTTAAAGTGGTTTCGATTTAATTATAAAGTTTTATTTGATCTTTTTAGGTGTTTGAAACCATATCATGTTGGAATAGAATTTAAGTTGTTTAATTCAATTAAACTTTTATATTTTTAATGATCTTAATGTTTTAAATTAATTTTAATGTCTTAAACTGATTTAATTTTTAATTTATGATGTTTTAATCATGAATTGTTCCAGGTTAATCATTGATGTTTTAAATTTATTTTGATTTAAGTCTTAAACATATTCAGGTTAATTTTAACATCTTGAGTTTGTTTCAATTTGATTTTCAAATAATTTCAAATTAATCCAAATATCTTTTAATTTAATTATAAAATTTCAAAAATCATTCACTTTTTAAATTATTAGTTCCAATCATCATTTTTAGAGTCCCATTAATTGATGTTTAAATAATATTTGATCAAATTATTGATTAGGGATTCAATTTAAAGAATTAAAACTCTCCTATATCACATCCCTAATCTTAATAATTCAAATTTTAATTATTCTCCCAAAATTTAAATAATTTAATTAATTAAGGTTCCATTTTGATGTATTAAAAGTGATTAATGCATCTCTACCTCTAATTCCCTAAGTTTCAATCATCCAAGAGGAAATTATGATAAAATATTTTACCCTCCCTTTAATTAGGCCTAAAGTATTACTTAGGGTTAAAATCCTTAATTACTTTTATGCCCTTTTAAGCATGTTCATTTCATAACTCACCAAATTAAGCTCATATGAACTTAAAATTTTTATGTCACCTTACTCACATGTTAAGTAAGACATTAGAGGAGAAAATATGATTTTTTTTCATTTTTTATTTAATTTATATAATTATTTTAATGAAAAAAAAAGGGTTTTCAATGAAGATTCAACAACATGACCAAAGTAAAATTTATATCCTTAGGAAAATTATGGGATGTTTCTACTGACTAGAGGACCACTTGGACCAATATTGGTGATTTTTTGGATTATATTTTATTTATTATAATTATTTTAATCTTTGGGGTATTAATTAATTATAAAATAAAATTAAAGTTGAAAATTAGATTTTATATTTTTCTTAAGTCCCTCTGACCTCAAGGAAGTCAGAGAACCAAATTTTATAATTTTCTGTTTTTTTTATTTATTAGAATTATTTTAGTGGAAGGGTTTGAAAATTCATTTTTTTAACATTAAAAATTACATTAATCTTTTAAAATTCAATATCTTTACCTAGAGACTTAGGAAAAATATTTGGTTGGTTCCTAAGTGATTAGGGAAAAAAATATGACATTTTTGTGATTTTTAATATTTTTCTGATTTTATTAGTTTTTTAATTATTAAAATATTAAAAATAGGGATAAAAAAAATTTTTAGAAAATTCCAATTTTAATTTTCTTAGACTCCTCTGATATCAGAGAGCCCATAAAACCAATTTGGTGAATTTTTGAAGTGTATTTTGGGTTTTATGAATTTTTTAATTTTCAAAATAGCTATGTCACTTAATTAATTCATTTAATGGGTTAAATTATTTTCATTTAACTTCAAATTTTTATGTCACGTTCTTTGTATCCTAAGTGACAATGGAGAATTGTTTTCAAGTCATTTTGATGTGTGGTTACTCCTAATTAATTAAAATTCATATCTAAGTGTTTCGGCTAATTAGGGTTATTTTTAAGAAATTAAATCAAACCATAATTTTCCTATGGTCCACTGGTTATAAGATACCTCCCCTAAGTTTTCTAGAATTTTCTAAGCAATATGATAATTATTAGAATTAAAATACCAAAACAGACAAATAAACTTGAAAATTAGATAACTTTCCATAGAGATGGCCTCTGGCCTTAGAAAATTCAGGGAATGTTCCCAAGAATAGAGGCTACGAAAGCCCTATGGTCTCATGCCATGATAAATTGTATATGCAAATGGAGAATTAAAACACCACATGGGGTATTTAAATCATTAAAAATCATAGACTCAACAAATTAACTTATTTCTTTTCCACATTATTCTCTTCTGTTCACTGAGCAAGAAAGTATTTTTAGTTTATTTTTATGTTTTTTCTATGCAAAGATATGAATTTTTGAATTTCTGGTTATTTAATAAATTTAGAAAATCCTATTTATCTACTTAAACCAGTCAGCGCTGCGCCATCCTTGTTCGGGTCGAAAGCACACGCGGTGCAATTTGATCGGCACCACCATCAGACTCAGTAGCCACGCGTCCCGCGATTCCGTTCCATGCCTCCGTCCGACGCTATCCTAGCCGTCCATCCAATACACGCACGAATTGACAGCATCATTTCATCATCCCCAGACATCCTAACCCGAGAACCGTCCACCTTCTATACCTAAGATCTCGCTCTATACTTAACCAAATCATGTGTGGTTGGTCTCTATCGACGCGTCTAGACTAGACGAACATATCCATATGGCTATAATTCATTTAAATCAAGCCAAACAAAATGGAGGGTTCATAGAAGCTCGGGAGGAAGAAGAGGTTAATACCTTGGCTTTGAGAAGTGAAGCTTCAATCAGAGGGGCTTGGCACGTTTGTTGGAGTCCAGGGAAGCTAAGGATGAAGCCTGGAGCTGTGGTGAAATGCCTAGGTATAATTTCCATCAAGCCCGATTTCAAGCTTTGGTCTCCAGCACAAATAGGTGGCCTGGTGAGGAGGCTTCCACTGGGGAACTTCTTCTCTTGGTCTGATGAAGGTGTGGTTAAGTTTAATTTTATTTTGGTGGAGGTTTAAGGGATGTCCTAGTTTCAAGGTTGAGATTGAGCTCTGAAATTGAGCTCAACCAGTGGGAATTAGGGAAAAAAACAGCGGGGATCAACTTCTCTGTGCTAGGAGAAGAGTGTGGAGTAATTTTGGCAGAGTTTTGGCAAGGTTTTTGTTCATCACCTCTTTTGTCCGTGGGTTGGAGAGTTTAAATATCCATGGCTGTGGAGCTTCTCAGGGCAAGCCAGGGGATGGGATCAGCTACTTAGGTCAAGGGAAGAAGGGTCATGGTGTCCACTGACCATGGGACAATCAGCAAGGGAGTTTTGAATTTTTTGGCTCACATAGAGCTCTCAGTCTGGTGGTTTCCGGTGACTGGGGTGGTCGTCCGATCAGGGTCAAGTCACCCTCATGGTCAGTGAGGTTAGGGCTTGAGGTTTGTGAGCTCAATTGGCTTTAGACATGTGTAAAGAGGTTTGATTAAAATGAAATTGGGGAGGGTGTATTTTGGGATTGGTTTGGTAAATCCATGGAAATAGGCTTGGTGCACCTCCCCAAGGCCTGATTTTGGGTAGAGGGAAATCAGTGGGTTCAGCTAAGAGAAGGTGGTGAGTTCCCCATCCATGGTGAGGTGGCTAACTTGTATTAGAGTGTGACATGAGTGGGGTTAAAAAAAATAGTGAAGGATTAAGAAAGAGCCTCCTCCTTTTGCCATTAATGGCTTGGTGAGTGTAAATTGGCTCCTATGTCTTGCATATGGCTTACCCATGGCTTCATGGCTTCATGTTGCTTGGGGCAAAGCTTGGTCAATTTCATGGAAAAGGGTTTTAAGAACTTTGACATTTTAGGGATAATTTAGCATGAGGCTTGATTTAGCATGGTTTAATGATGACTTTGAAACTTAGGGATGATTTTATTAAATGGATGATGAGAAGAAAATTTCATGTGTGCTTTAGAGCCAATTTTGGGCTTTTTAAGTTTAGTGAAAATGTGCTTTTAAATGTTTTAGGAAAATGGGCTTTTAGGTTTCAAAATAAACTTTTGGATGAAAATTTGGTAAAAGGTTGAGGCAAATAAATATTGCATTTGGTTTAGGAATGTGCCATGAATGATTTGGAACAATTTCAAATTGGGCTAACTTGGGCTAAAGTTGGGATAATGTTGGGTTTGATGTTAAATTAATGTTGCAAAATGTTTATGGAGGTATGAAAAGGAGTTTTAAATTTTGGTTGGGTCTTGATTTTGGGATTTAGGCTTGTTTGAGTTCATGATTGGTTTAGGCCAATTTGGGAAATTTTGGTTTGAGTAGGCTTAGGTGGAGTTTGGGTCCAAATATTGGGTAAATTAAGTTAGAGTTTTGTTTTTAGGGATGTTAGGAAGATTTCAAAACAAATTTGGGGAAAATTGTTGACATTTGGGTTGAATTTGGGATGGATTAGGTCACTTGGTCAATTTTGGGCCTCAAGGGCTAATTTGGGACTTTTGATCAAATTGGGTTAAATTGACAAAATTGGGGTATGTGACAGTTGAACTAAATTAAGTTGGGAATATTTGGGATTTTCTGGAATTTTCTAGGAATTTTAGGAATTTTTGGATTTTCGGGCCAAAAAGGGTATTTTGGGTATTTGAAGGATATTGGTGGGTATTTTTGGAAATTTTGGTATATTTGGCCATTGTTGATCAATTTGATTGGTGGGGAGTGTTTAGGATTGATTGTGAGGAATTTTGGTAATTTGGGCAATTTTTAAGAATTTTGGACAATTTCAATGGTATATGGTAGGTTTGGTTTGTTTAGGGCCCCCGGGGGTCAAAAATTGATATTTTGAAAAATGAAGATTGATTAGATGTGTGTAGAATGAAACCATTTTGGTTGAGCCATGAAGCCATATTAAGCTCACAAGGGCCATGAGAGGACTCATTTTAGGTACTCAATATGTTGTTCCTAACTCTCTTAGTCAGGGGCTTAGGGTTTGAGGTCCATCCATATGAGTTTCCTACATGGTCAGAAAGCCAAGTTGGGTAAGAGTGGTTTTAGGGTTTGGATGTGTGTGTAAGTTTGGTGTGTGCACGTTGAACCTCACCAAGACCAGGCCACCCAAGGTTGTCCTAAGACTTGACCATCCTATAGGAACTCATCCTTAAACCTCCACATTTGACTTTTAACCTTCCAAGTGGCTTGGAGGTTTATGGTCATCTAAGTGGTGGGTTCCATTTCTAGTCCTCTAGGATAGTCAAAGGGAAAACCTATGGCTAGATCCTAAGCACTAAGAAGAGATTAACAAAACCAACACAGATGTCTAAGTGATACACTTAGAACAAAGCGTAGAAAATCTCCACTGGAGAGTATCAGGTAAATCTCCATGACTGAAGATTCCATAACTCTTGCTGCGAAAAAAGAGGTGGATTTCAAATCACAAGATTTCAAGAGATTGGATTTTAGATTCTTTTCATTTTTATTTCAAGTTTTAAGTTTGAGTTTTGAATTTTAATTCAGGTTTCCATTTTGGTTGAAATTTGATTTGAAATTGATTTCAAAATGTATTTCGCAAAAATTTTGGATTTAAGATGAGACTTGGAATCTAGGTTCCAACCTCGGGATTGCAAAGAGAACTGGAATTTAGGTACCAGCCTCGAAGAGAGAATCAGAATTTAAGTACCGATCGAGAAGGATGAGAATCAGAATTTAGGTACTGACCTCGAAATGAGAGCTGGAAGTTAGGTACCAGCCTCAAAAGAGAGTCAAAAATTAGGTACCGACCTCGAAAAGGGTGAGAACTGGAAGTTAGGAACCAGTCTCAGAAGAGAGTTAGAAGTTAGGTACCGAATTCGAAAAGGGTGAGAACTGGAAGTTAGGTACTAGTCTCGGAAGAGAGTCGAAAGTTAGGTACCGACCTCAAAAAGGATGGGAACTGGAAGTTAGGTACCATTCTCGGAAGAGAGTCGAAAGTTAGGTACTGACCTCAAAAAGGGTGAGAACTGAAAGTTAGGCACCAGTCTCGAATGAGAGTCAGAAGTTAGGTACCGATCTAGAAAAGGGTGAGAACTGAAAGTTAAGTATCAGTCTCGAAAGAGAGTTGGAAGTTAGGTACCGACCTCGAAATTTCAGGAGTGCGGAAAAGTTTCTCAAAAGAGTGTGAATTTGGCGGACACCGAGATCAGGATGTCTTGACGGTCTTATACCCAAGTCGGAGGATTAGAATACGAAAAAGTTTCTTGGAAAGAATGTGAATTTAGCAGACATTTAGAGAAGGGAATCGAAATTTAAGTATTGATCTCGAAATGAGAACTGAAAGTTAGGTACCAGCCTCAGAAGGATGTAACTGGAATTTAGGTACCAATCCCAAAAAATTATTTTTGTTTCGATTTTTTGAAGATTCTGTGGAAATTTCAATGTTGCAAACCATTAAGATGGAATGTGAGAGTGCTTCACATCCCGGGAGAGTTGATCAAATTTTGATTGTTTGGCGAAGGATATGAATCCACGCCATCAGAACCAAATCAAAAATTTTGTGGTTCTGTGTCAGTAGACTCAGTTGACCTTCTCAAAAGAGGAAAGAAATCGCATAGAGTCGAAAGGATTTCAAGATGACGAAGAAGTTTAGAAGTTTGAAACTGAAGTTGAAGTTTTCTTGTGGGGAAGAATCAACTCAAATGGGGGCTCAAAGGAGCTTTAAATGGATTTCAGTCAAAAGATTTAAATCGACAGATTCGCATCGGATTTCAGTTCGAGATCTATATTTGTTTTGTTTGTTTTAGTGGTTCAATTTCATTTTTGTTCATTTAGAGTTCGTGTTAATTTGGAGTTCATTTTGACATTCAGGTTTTTTTTTTTTAAAAAAAAGGTTCTTTATTCATTTTCTTTTCTTTTCATTCTTCATTCGAAATTCATTTAACTTAATGACGTTTCTCAGTCAATTTGCATAAAAGAGGTGAAGGAAAAACACGAAATGGTCATTTCCATTCTAATTTGTTGAAAATACATCATATAGCTTGACCCAAAAAATGATGATATTTTCCTTGAAAATTCATTATCTCATACAATCCACATAAATCCAAAAACAGATTGTGTAAGATTTTGCATGTTTCTTCCAAAAGCATCTGTCAAAATTCATGTCTGAATAGTGAGATAAATGGACAATAACATCACCTTCCAAGCCATCTTTGGCAGGAAATGCCATTCGGATGTGCATTGGAGGTGTGTTATCCCCTATGTAGCTCACAGCTCGTAGGGCCGAAGGCTCTCTAATTCTGGATCTAGCTGAAAGTGGAAAGGCATCTTGCTGTCATCCATCCTCCTGAAAGTGACGGAGATCCGCTCAACGAGCACACACAGGATGCAGTGTTTTGCTATGTCTGCTCCATTTCCTTTTAGCACCAAGATGGGACCTACCGGTAGAGGTATCTCCACCGGCCCTCAGAATTCTCTGGGGCCTGCTATCCGGAGGTTAGATCCGAACATGATGTTACACTGGTAGACAAAAGACACTGTGCAGAAAGGTCTGACGAAGTCATGATGATCTATGTGTGTGGTATGCAGTCGCCCTCATTGTATATTTTAATGATGCAGCTGATAGGTATGCAATCTACAGGTAATACCCTCCATGTCACCATCCTTTTTACCATTCTCTCAATAATTCTTGACATCAGATCCACCTAGCTACGACGGAGTATCCCTAGTGGATTTCCCTTTCCGTCCTCGGTGAAGTTGTAGCAACACCCGCACTAGATTGTAACTCTTCCTTTTCCTTTCATCCATCTTCGAGGTTCTGAGTAGGTCTTTTCTCTCAAATGACCAGCTCGACCCATTTTCTGAAGTTTGATGACGCAGTCCACAATTTGTTGCTGCTCGTAGTTAGAGAACACATCTGTATGCAGCTCAAGGCCTTCCAAGATGTTTATCCTCTTGCCTCGAATTCTTTCAAAATATTCAAAACTTTTCTTTTCAACCTTCTGCATTCTCTCCAGCTCGTATTCTGGAATTATTTGCAATTGGCGAGGTCTGGTAATGTTCTGTGGGATGTATGGTTCAACCCCAGCACGTTCTCTTACATATCTTGGCTCCTCGGGGATAGTCTCTGTCAGGACACCCCCCGGGGTTGCTTTCGCAACAAGACTCTTCAAAACTGGTGCATCTGTCTGGCGTCGTGGTGCTGATTCTATTTCTGCTCTTCTTGGAATTTCTTTCATCTTTTCTGCTGTTCTTGGAGTTGGTTTGCTCTTTTCTGGTTTCTGGCCAACAGGCTTCTTCGAAGTATTTGTATTGACGGGAGCAGTTGCCTCTTCATGTTGGTCTGCTGCTAGCTTGCTTAACATCTTGCGAATGCGGCGGTTCTTGTTTCTTCATTGGGTAGGAGTGAGAGTAGCTCTCCTTACCTCTTGATCTTTTGTGGGCATGGCGTTGACAAGCCTGCCCTCTGCTGTAGCAACCATGGACTTAACTTTCTTATCTGATCCAGTAACCTTAGCGGTGTTTACCTTCTTTTTCTTGTCGGTAGCTGGCTGACTCGGGCCACCCAATTTCATTACTGTCTGGCTATGGAACTGTTCTCGGTTGGGTTCCAATCAGTTTCCTTGTACTGTAGCCCGGCCGGTGTGAAATCAGAGTTGATCACAATCACTGCCCCACCCTTCATCTTCTCTTCATCGAGTGCTAGACTCACGCCATTCTTAAAATTTAGAAACAACTGCCCGTTCGACATTTCCCTGCAAAAAATAAGGAAAGGATCAGGGGTTGTACTAAGAACGAGAACAAATAAAAAAATTTACTTATTAATGGAAAATTCTTATTCGTTTCTTTCAAATTTTAATAAGAGTAGGAAAAGATAAGGAAAGATCGGGAATGAGCTTGATTCGGAAGGTAGGATCAAAATTTTATTATTATGATTTCACATATTTTCTTCTTAACACATCTTTTTCTTAATGATTTTTAACATCCATTTTTTTATTTTGGGTTCGGACCCAGTTACAAATGATTACTTTACCTGTGCTTCTAGGAATGAGACTGCATTTTTTTAAAGTTCATCCTTCGAAACATCTGGTTGCGTAATACTTCTTCAAATATCGTCCATCGATTGGAAGCATATTTTGTTCTTCGCGGAAATTCATGAGTTGGTAGGAACCTCCTGATTAGGCTATCTCGACCATGAATAGGCTCCTCCCAAGTCGGTTCAAATTTACTTCCTATCTTACGGTGTGCAAGAATAGGTCTCTTGAGAACTAGAATCAAGTCACCAACTTTGAATGTTCTTGGGTGGACCAGCTTATCGTGGGCCTGGATCATCTTGGCTTGATATAATTCCAGATTTTACTGCGCTGAAAGTCATTTTCCTTCCAAGCTTTCTAATTCTTCTAATTGTAGTTTGGCATTCTCTTCTTTAGTGATCTTATTCGCAACTGCAATTCTGAGAGATGGAAGTTGAACTTCCAAGGGGAAGACGGCCTCGGATCCGTACATTAGAGCGTAAGGCGTAGACTAAGTAGGAGTTCTGAAAGTCGTTCTGTAGGCCCATAAGGCTTCTAATAACTTCTCGTGCCAATTTCTTTTGTTGTCGTCTAAAGTTTTCTTTAAGATTTGGATGAGAGTTTTATTAAAAGCCTCGGCCAATTCGTTTGCTCTTGGGTAGTAGATTGTCAAATAGCGCCAGTTAATTCCGTGCCTTCTGACAAAATTGTTGATCTACGTGCTTCTGAATGTGAACCCATTATCTGAGATAATTCTGCGCGGTACCCCGAAACGGTAGACGACTTGATTTTTGAAGAATTGTAACACGTGATGTGCTTTCACTTCTCTGAGCGGTATAGTTCTGCCCATTTAGAAAAATAATCTGTAGCTGCAAGGATAAAGCGATGTCCTCTTAAAAAAGGAGGTTCTATCGGACCCACAATATCTGTGCCCCAACACTCAAATGCCCATGACGCGATTGTCGGATGTAGCACATTTGGAGGTTGATGTAGAACCACTCCATGCACTTAGCACTAATGACAACTCTTGGCAACATTCACGCAATTGGTCATCATCGAGGGCCAGTAGTACCCTAGTCTCTTAGTTTTCATTTTCATCTTCGTACCCGACTGATGAGCGCCACAAAGTCCTGAATGTACTTCTTTAACAATTTCACGAGCCTCGAACTTGCTCAGGCACCTTAGCCACATCTGATCAAAAGACCTTCTGTATAACGTATTTTTTATTAATGCGTAAACAGAGTTCTTTTCTTGATTTGATGGGCAAATGACTTATCATCCGGTAGGTTTCCTGTTTGCAAATAATCTATTAATGGCTGTCGTCAATTTTCTATAGTTTCTGTCACTGCGGCAACTGATTCTTCTTCTTTTTCTGATTGGTGCATTGCATCCATGTCGAGCTGTGAGAGGACTGGTCGTCCCTGAACTAATATTTCAACTGATTCGTCCTGTAAGCAGGTAAATTCTTTTGCGATGTGAGCTAGCACTTCTGCGAGAGTATTTTCTCTTCTGGGAATCTTGTAGATCGTTACATTCAGAATTTGCTTTAACAACTTCATTGCATACTGAAAGTATTGTTCGAGCCTTAGTTTCAAAATTTTGTACTGTCGAGCGATCTGTTGTATGATCAACTGCGAATCACCACTGATGTTGATGTCTGTTATCCCCATCTGAATGGTTAACTCTAGTCCAGTTACAAGGGCATCGTATTCTGCATCACTGTTCTGTTAAATGGTAGGAATACCTTAACATCCCCCGCTCCGGTGTTATAAAGATTAGTCTGATTCCTGCCTTACAGGGTACTATCATTTGCAATTCTTTGTCTTTCTGTGCTGATGATGCTCTGTTGAAGTACAATTCCCAACATTGATCATCGAGGTCTTCTAAGCTCATTATCTGCTCGTCGGGCAAGTCGTCGTTGAGAGGCAATTCTGCCGGTAAAGGGTGTGCTGCGAGAAAGTCTTCTAGGACTTGCCCCTTTACGGCACGAAGAGGAATTAAAGTTAAGTCGAATTGCAATAGTATCATTGATGACCTGGCCAGTCTGCCAGAAAGCGTCGGACGGGTCATCAAATATTGCGATGGATTAACTCTCGAAATAAGGTTGGCCTTATGAAAAAGCATGTAATGTCTGAGCTTTTGGGCTGCAAAGACCAGGGCAAACGATGCTTCTCAATCAAAGTATACTTTATTTCCGTCAGAATTAGACGACGACTTAAGTACTAGAGAGCGTTTTCTTTACCCTCGTCATTGACCTGGGCTAGCAGGGCTCCGAGAGAGTCGTCTAAAGCAGTGATGTAAAGTATTAACGGTCTACCCGAGACTGGGGCTGCTATGACAGGAGGTGTCATTAAATATCTCTTAATGTCCTCGAAGCCCCGCTGGCATTTTTCTTCCCAAAAGAATTTGGCATCCTTTTTAACTAATGCCGAGAAGGGCTGACACCTACCTGGCAAATTCGAGATAAAGTGTCGAAGATATGCCAACTTCCCTTGAAAGGTTCGTAGTTGTTTTACGGTTTTGGGATGCGGCATTTCTAAGATAGCTTTAATCTTTTCTGTATCGATTTCAATTCCGCAATGTCGGACAGCAAATCCTAAGAATTTTCCGGAGGTAACGCCGAAGGCGCATTTCAAGGGATTCATCTTAAGGTTAATTTGCCTTAACCACTCGAAAACAATTCTCAAATCATACAGGTGATCTTCCTTTAGTTTGCTCTTGATGACCACATCATCCACGTAACACTCGACTTGGTTGTGAATGAGATCATCAAAAATCCTCTTCATTGCTCTTTGGTAAGTTGCTCCTGAGTTCTTCAATCCAAAAGGCATTACTGTGTAGTAGTATATTCCGATCGATGTTCTGAAGGCGGTGAGCTTTTCATCTTCCAGTGCCATCTTTATCTAGTTGTATCCTGACGATCCATGCATGAAAGAGAAGATTTCATGTGTCAAATCGATGTTGATCATCAATTCTACAATTGGTAGTGGGAACTCGTCCTTCAGGCATGCTTTATTCATATCTCTGAAATCCACGCAGATTCTGATTTGACCATTCTTCTTTCTGAATGGTACCACATTGGCTAACCAAGCTGGATATTTCTTTTCACGGACAAATTTAGAATCTATTAGCTTCTTAACTTCATCTATTACTTTTTGTTCAATCTCTAGACACATTCTTCTTGGAGCTTTTCTGACTGGAACGATAGTGTGATCCACTCCTAGCTTGTGAACTGCAACCTCAGGAGCTAATCCTGGCATTTCATCATAACTCCAAGCAAAATAGTTCTTGAATTTCATTAATAGCTTGATCATGTTTTCGAAGTCTTCTTTTTTGAGTAAGGAGCTAACAAAGGTCGGCCTAGGCTCTTCGCTAGTACCTAAGTTAACTTCCATTAACTCGTCTATTATAGATTTAATTTCTTCTTCGAATTCTGGCGGAGCGTCTCTAATTAGTAGATCCTCGAGATCTTCTGAAGCTTCTAGGCAGTTTTCATTAGACTCGCAAATGATGACCAAGTAAAATTGTATGTCATCAGCTGGTGCTATTTGCCGAATCCAAGACCATACTTTGAATTGGGCAATCGACTGGTATTATTCCATAATTTTTCAAAGTATTGTGATTGACCTTTTGTCCATTGTTTACGTAAGACACCGCGTTGAATTAAATTCTGAACACAGGGAAGAAGCACCACGGTGGAATTTCATCGGCTTAGTACCGCCACCATGTATTTCTTTGACCACCATACCCTCGACCTTACTAGGGTGGATTGGGGTTAGGGTCATAGTATGTACATAGTGGTTAATCTTCTCGTACATTGATTTTCATTCTTCATTCTTTTCATCTTCGAGAGAGATCTTGAACTGGGGTTTCTTTTGATTTATCTTCATTAATTCTTTCTTGGTTTCTTCTTCTTCAGAACTGTTCTCCCAATCAACATCGTTGACCAGTTTCTTTTGTTCAACTGTTCCACCATTTCTTCCATGACCTCGACCCCAGCCTCGACCTCGGGTGCAAGTTCTGGAGAAACCTTCACCATCTCGCAATAAGGGAGTGGTGAGTAACCGTTGAACAAGAATTTTGGGTTCTTCATCATCTTGAACTCCTTTTGCTTCATTTGGTATGATATTTCTAGAGAAGACAGTTTTCTTCGGAGGCGCGTAGTTGGCTGCATCTTCATGAATCCCAATCTCGTGTACGGAGAACGATTGCAAATCACCTTTGATACACTGTTCTCCTCCTTCATAATACTTTATGTACTGGTGCAGAGACGACGGTACCATCCGGTTCTCATGGATCCATGGCCGACCCAGTAGAGCGTTGAACGATGTCTCATAATCAATTATATGGAACTTTGCGGTTGTCTTTGACAAATTACTGGTTTTCATTAATAATGTTAATAATCCAAGAGCTCTTTCGCTTTTCTGATTAAATCCTCTTAGTAACATTATGTCTGCTTCGAGGTCGCGAGCATCAATTTCCAAATATGCTAACGTCTGAAGGTTCATTATGTTGATCAATGCTCCAGGATCAACTCACACCCGAGAGCGTGAACTTTCCGATAGTGACTAAAATGTACAACAGTCGGTTGTGATCAGCTGTTCCATGTAGCAGATCGCTATTTGTGAAGATAACACTGCGCTGTTCTCTTAACGAGTAAACCTCGTCTAAGGAATTACCAGTCATTTGAGCTAAACAAATTTCTAGATCAAGTAAAGCCTTGATCAGAGTTTCCCTCATCTCCTTTGACAGGATCAGAGCATCGTAGATGCTCAGTTTGGCTAGTAGCTTTCTATGATGGGCTAGCTTATTATAATCCACTTTATTACCAGGTTCTTCAGTCTCTTCCCGAATAGGCAGTTCTTCTGCTGGGGTTGGCTCTTCCTGAGCAACCACCTACTTTCCTTTATCCTTTGGACCCATTCTCGGGGGTAGAACTTTTTCGCTTCTTAAATTAACTTCTGTTATCTCTTCTGCATCTGGTGCTGGATCTGTCGGTGTCTCCTCTTGAATCGAAACGACTGGCTCTTCTGGAGTTGCTTCGGAATCTGATAACTCTAATCCTATCGCAATTGGAGCTCCTCGGAATTCAAAAATAGACTCGTCGCTCGTTGAGCTTTCGTAGCCATCCTTGTGGATGTCTTCTCCTTCGTCTTGGTCGTCAAGGTTTTGTATGATTTGAGAATCATTAATTGTACTGAAATTGATATTCATATTAGGTTGGTTTTCATTAGTTACGTAATGGTTAGAAACAGTCAAAACGTAGCCAACACCAAAACTCTTATCATTATAAGATCCCGCCGGGGCGAGCAAATAATCATACAGAGTCAGAGGTCCGAGGGATTTCTCCCCCGAATCAGAAATAACCATCCTAGGATAAGCAGCCCCTAGTGTACCCTTTGGAGCCGCAGTCTTCTCTTCTTCCATGATCTTCTCCTCCCTCTGGGGCAGTTCTTCAATCGCAAGCGATAGTGCTGGCTCATAGGTTTCAAACTTTAAGTTTAAGCACATGCCGAAGCGGTCTGGATGTGATCAAAAATTTTCTTCGAAGACTTCGTCCAGACAGTACTCCATCCATTATCGGTCGTGTACGGGTCTATCAGAACAATAGCATCCGTTGAAATAACATTGACGGAACCTCCTTTTTGGGGCTCCTTCATGTATTCCTTTGGGATTGTCATATTCCCTTTCCGGAGGTTATCCTCGAGCTAATTCTTGAAGGTTAAGCAATCTTCTATCTTATGAACGAGCATCCTATGGAAGGGACAGTAATTCAAATGATCTTTCTTGTCAACTTCCTCTGGCTTTTACGGGCTCTGGTAGTTGAAAGTCAGGTGTCTTCATCAAACTGCAAAACATCTTAGCTACTGCCTCAGACTTGAAGGGGTATTCTATATTCAGAAGTTCCTTCAGAGCGCGTGGTGGACAAGGCGGCAGTTGGTCATGCTGCCATGATTGATAGCTCGGTCGAGGCTGTTGATAATTCTGTTGAGGTTGTTGATAAATCTGTCGAGGTGGTTGATAACTTAGCTGTAGCCACTCTGGCTGTATTTACACTGGCTGCTTACCTTTATTCACTGCCGCGAAGATCCTGGATTTCTTTTGAAATGCCTTTACGGGCTTCTGCTTATCAGTCTTATCAACGAAACTCAGCTGTTTCGCTTCCTTCTGCAAGCTCCCGGCCTTGCTAAGCAACTTCTCGAAAGTCTTAATTGTGAATCCTTTGAGGAGAAGTGCTATCTGGCCATGGATACTCTTCAGTAGGATACCAACCACATGCTACTCTTGAAGTTGTGGTTCACACTTCATACTTAAGTTCCTCCATCGAAGTATGTAATCTACTAAAGTTTCGTTCGGTTTCTGTTGCTCCACCACTAGATCACTGATAGTGATGTGGTGCTTTACCCCGACAAACCACTTAACGAAGAGGTTCTCCAATTCTGCAAATGTCTTGATTGAACCATTCGGCAATTCTGCATACCAATCGAAGGCAATCTCAGACAAACTGCTGACGAACTGACGAAAGAGCAAAGCGTCGCTCCCACCGGCATTACAACAACTAGCACGAAAATGTGCGACATGCTGCCGCGGGTTTCCCGTACTATCTAAAGTCGTAAACAGAGGTGGTACAAAGCCATTAGGGTATTGGACTACATCAAATTCCTTAGGGTAAGGTCTACCCTTTTGAATAGATGTTCCACTCTTAGACTGGGCTAAGGCTTCTCGCACCTGCTGTTCCACCATGTTCTTAATATCTTTTTTGGGAATCATACTTTACACTGAATCCTTCTTTGGTTGTTCATCTCCGTTGACGGCTGTAACTTCTTTTCCTCCATCTATAATGTGAATGATCTCTGGGGGTGTTTCCTTCTGAGGTTGAAGCTGACTCTGGAGAGTGGCTAAGGCGGCCTCCATCTCTTCCATCCTCTTTTCCATCTAAGAGATCGTGTCATCCTTTTCATGAAAGTGCACTCTCATTGCTTCTAGTTCGTCTCTTTCTGAAGTTGACGGAGCTCCTTGTAGAGCTGACGACGCTAGGGTCTTGACCACGTTGATCTCAGCACATTCTTCATACATAAACTCTGATGATTCCACTTCATTTCCCAATACTTCTCTTCTTTCTCTTGCCATCCGTTGGATGTCTGTCCTTATCGGCATATTTTTAGGTTGTGTCGTTTAATCTTTTTTAAAAAGGGGTCACCTACAGAAATTTTCAGCGAATTTTAAATTTAATTTACATATATATATAATTTGGAAAGTAGTGTTTTGATTTTGAAAATAATTTTAAAAATTTTAAGATATGAAATCAAACTGATCTCACATCTCAAATAGTTTATATAAACGAGCACCGCACCACGAACAGCGTGTACTATTCGAAGAATAGGCACACTTTGTTTGATGATGGGGCTCGATTAAATAAACTATAAGGTTTGTGACATCCGTTTGGTACTATGAACTCATTTTATTTGCCGACAAGTTCCCCTGCTTAATATGAAAGCATTAAACAGGGTTTATATTACCTGGGTTCTTAAAATTCCCTATAAGGGCAAGCCCCTATAGTTAATTACATGTTAAGTGATGGGAATCACCTAAGAAAACTCTTGATAATAATTAGTAGTTTTGCTCTCAAGAATTTCAAAGTTTAAGTTTTCAAGGGATTGAATTTTGGAATTTCAATAGGGAATGGATCAAATTTGGAACATTTTATTTTGGGAATTCAAAGGAAGAAAGGTAGGAGAAATCACGGATTCGAAGCGAACTTCGGTAATTTCCGACTATCCTATTGTTTGGCTTGAATTTAGGAAGGCCCTAATGTTTATTTAATGTTTTGATCTTGCCAATTTTTAATTAATTAGGACTTATATTCGTATGATGTGATCACACAAATAGCCTCGAAGATGTGAGGGTTTATGTCGTATCGGACGACTACCTCGAAATCCTAAGACCGGTTAGGGCTTAATTTGCAATGCAAATGCCTAACAAAAGGTTGAGGATTTATGTTGCACTAGGAAAACTACCTCGAAGTCTTATGGTTTAGTTATTTAATTCTAAGAAATGCTTTGTTGCAGTAGATCCGAGTTTTGCTGACGATGATGGCCGTGTTGCCCACTATGCTCCGAGCTCCTTGTTGTTGCAGAGGGATTAGTTTTAGAAATTATAAATCAAGAGATGAGAAAAGTGTTCTGGTTTAGAGAAGGCCTTAATTTCCAAGTGTTTTTTATGTTTTAATTAAAACAAATCTTAAAGTTGATTAAACAGAACCGATTAAGATCCTACGGTTCCGTCATCCCGACGCCATTATTTTTCATTGAATTCACTTAGTCCAGATGAATTTGCTAAACTCAACTGAATGAGTTCCACACTTTCATTTAGGCCGTGGGAAATCCCGTTAGCAACACGTGGGTTACATCATCCGAGGTATTCCCGATCATTCAACGAGACGTTTTAATTTAGTTGCAATTGTAGTTTTGTGTTCTGTTTGTGATTAAATTTTAAGTTGTTTTATATTTTGAAATGTTGTGGCGGTGAATTTTATCTTGTAATGATTTTTAATTTAATTTTGGTTTCAGTTTAGGGACTATCCTAAAGGTTTTGGTTTTCATGCAACAGTTGTTTATCATGCAAGAAAAGTAAAGTGCATTGCAATAAAGTAAATTGCAATAAAATAAAAGCGTACCTGGAGGGTCTTCCCGTCATCCCAAGCTGCACTTAAAACACATATCAGAGCATTTAAGTATTCCAACAAGTACTTAGGTAAAGCTAAGGGAAAGGTTTTGGTTGTCTACCAAAGTCCTAATCCTATAACTAGTCATCTCCTATGACGTCTAGGTTCTTGTGTTTTGGTTTAAGGACGATTTTCTTCATCAAAGAACAATTAAGTTCAATTGTTCTTATAAATAACCTATCATATTGAGGAAGTGCTTAAGACGAGTCTTAAACATCTTTTCAATACCTCTAGAATTGTTTTAAGTCCAAGAGAATTTAATTATACAAGTGAATTAATCATCTAGGAGTTTAAGTTTTGTTATTTTGCTGAGTGAATTAGGACATTTGAATATCCTATAAGTGAAGTAACACTTCACTTAATACTTCGTTTAGGAGTTATGACAACAAGAGCTTTTGAGGGCAAATTGATGTTTAAGTGATTTGTGATTTAATTTAATTTTAATTAATGGGTTTAAGTTTGGAATAGTGTTCAAGTTGCTTTAGATTTATTTTGAATTCTTTATGTCTTAGGTGATGTTATATTTAATTCAGATTAATTTAATTTAATTTTAATTTAATTTAATTTGTTTTAGTTTTAATTTTAATTTAATTTTATTATTTTTTAATTTAATTTTAATTTTATTTTAACTTGATTTTATTTTTTATTTAATTTAAATTAATTTAATATGTTTTAATTTAATTTAATTTAATATGTTTTAATTTAATTTAATTTAA
The DNA here is from genome assembly GCA_022702705.1 of Papilionanthe hookeriana x Papilionanthe teres. Lineage (NCBI taxonomy): Eukaryota > Viridiplantae > Streptophyta > Magnoliopsida > Asparagales > Orchidaceae > Papilionanthe > Papilionanthe hookeriana x Papilionanthe teres. The sequence goes on from CM040426.1 coordinate 22,144,586, forward strand.
TTTAATTAAATTAAATTTAATATGTTTTAATTTAATTTAATTTAATATAATTTAATTTAATTTAAATTTTAATTTTATTTTATTTTAATTTTAATTTAAAATTTTATTTTTTATGTTTTAAAGATGATTTAATTTAATTGTTAAAGTATTAATTTAATTAAAATTTTGGAAGGATTTAATTTAAATGTTTTAACTTTAATTTAATTTAATGATTAAGTCTTTTAGCATTTTAAATCTTGAGTTTGGATTATCATTTTAATTAGGAATTAAATATTATTGAGGTGATTAATTTAGGGATTCTTAAATTAAAGAACAAATCTCTTCCTAATAATATCCCTATTTTAATAATTCCAATTTTTCATTATTCTTCCAAATTTAATTAATTATTTGATTAAAGTTTATTTTAATTATTTTCAAATTGTTTGGTAGGTTTCCACCCTTTAATTACCTAAGTTTCAAACATCCAAAATCAACTTAGTATCAAATATTTTACCCACCCTTTAATTAAACCTAAAATTTTTAATTATAGGTTAAAATTTTAATTACCATTTTGCCCTTTAAACTTACTAATTCCATAACTCGCTAAATTGAGCTCAAATGAAATTGAAATTTTTATGTAACTTCACTCACATATCAATCAAGACATTAGAGGAGAAAATGTGATTTTTCTGTATTTAATTTATTTATGTAATTATTTTTGGTGGAAAATAGGGATTTTCAAGGAAAATTCAATAACATGACCAAGGGAAAGTTTCTATCCTTAAGAAAATTATGAAACATTCCTAATGACCAGAGGATCACTTGGACCAATTTTGGTGATTTCTTGAATTATATTTTCTTTATTATAATTATTTTGAGTTTTGGAGTATTAATTAATTTAAAAATAAAATAACGGTTGAAAAATGAATTTTATATTTTTGAAAAATCTCTATGATATCAAAGAAACCAGAGAACTAATTTTTATAATTTTCTGATTTTTGTTTGATTTATTAGAATTATTTTAGTGGAAATGCTAGAAAATACATTTTTTTAATTTTAAAGTACCTTAGGGCTTTAAAATTTAATATCTCATCATAGAGACTTAAGAAAAATATGGGGTTTGTTCCTAAGTGATTAAAATTCAAAATGTGAAATTTTGGTGAATTTTATTATTTTTGTGATTTTTATTATTTTTTAATTATTAAAAATATTAAAATAATGCAAAAAATCAACTTTTTTAGAAAGTTGAAATTTTAATTTTCTTAAATTCCCCTGATATCGGAGAGGCTCCAAAACCAATTTGGTGAATTTTTGAAAATTATTTTGAAAGTTATGAATTTTTAAAGTTTAAGTTTGGCTAAATGGCTTAATCGACCCATTTGATAGGGCTAACCGAGTCCGATTGTCTTCAAACTTTTATGGTGGGTTCCTACGATCCTAAAGGTCGAGTGGAGAATCGATTTCAAGTCGATTTGATGTATGATTAGCTCTAATTAATTAAAGCTCCATTTTGGGTGTTTAAGCCAATTAGGGTTATTCAAGTGAGTTAACTCGAAAACCTATTTTCCACTAGGGTCCTGCTAGTCGTAAGAAACATCACCAAATTTTCCTAGAATTTATTTCACAACATGATAATTATTGGAATTAAAATACTCGGAATAGTGACCTAGAATTGAAAAATCAATAACTCTTCATAGGGATGGCCTGCGGCTTTGGAAAATTCGAGGGAATGTCCCCGAATTCGGAAGGCTTCGAAGCTACATGCATGGAGAATTGAAAATGTTCAGAGAGTAAATAAATCATTAAAAATCAAATATTCAATGAAATTAAATGATTTCTTTTCCACATTATTCTCCTCTGTTCACTGAGCAAGTGGGTACTTTTATTTTATTTTTATGATTTTTCTATACAAAGATATAAATTTTTGAAGTTTAGGGAATTAAGTAAATAAAAAAATACCCTGATTTTCTATTTAAAACGGCGGCGCTTACTCATCCTAGGCATCTCCGAAACGCCGCGTGTCGCGCTGCCATTCGACACCGTCACTTGAGTCAGCAGCCCGGGTCCCGCCTTCCACGTATCATCCGCCAATCCGACCCGATCTGAGCCGTCCGTCCGCGCGTGTATTGAATGGATGGCATCCGCTCATCGTCCCCAGCTGTTCTCACCCGAGAGCCGTCCACACTAAAACCCTAAGAACTCACTCATTTCTCAACGGATTTTTTTGTTCTTGTGCTCTATGGATTCGTCTTGAATAGACGAACACATCTATACAGTGATCATGCATTGAAATTAAAGCATTTGAAATAGACAATCTCCAGAGTCTCGGGCTAAAGAGTTAGCTCATATCTTAGCTCAGAGAAGTGTGGCTTCGATCTGAGGGTTGTGTCACCTTTGATTGGGTCCAAGCAAACCCCAGATGAAGTCCCTTGGCCTGGTGAATTGTCCAGGTATGATTTTGGCCAAGCCCGATTTCAACCTTTGGAGTTTGGAACAGATGGGTGGCCTGGAGAGGGGGCTTTCACTGGGAAACTCCTTCTCTTGGTCTTGTACAGGTGTGGGTGAGTTTAATTTGACTTTGGTCGAGGATTTGGGAGTGTCCTGTTCTGGCCTGAGAATTGAGCTCCAAAATTGAGCTCAATTAGTGGGGATTAGGGCAAGAGAGCGAGTGGGGATCAAATGCTCTAGGTGTGGGGGAGAGTCCGAAGTGATTTTGGCGAGTTTCCTTAAGGTTGGTTCAGCACCTCTTCATGGCCGAGAGGGGTGAGGTTTAAATAGGAGAGGTGGGAGGGCCTCCCGGGGAGTTAGGGGCCAGGATCGAGCTGCTTCTTAGCAAGGGAAGAACAACTGCAATGGCCACTGGGCATGGGGCAACTCAGCAAGGGAGAATTTCAATGTTTGGCTCCTTCCAAGGTCTCGACCATGGTGTTTTCCGGCAACCCAGGTGGCTGGCCGGTAGGCATGAGTCACCATCTTGACCAGGGAGGTCAGGGCTTGGCAATGGTGAAGTCAATTGGGTTTGGGCATGTGTAAAGGAGTTGGATCAAAATGGCGTGGGGGCATGGCTATTTTGGCTCTAAATGGGTCAACCCATCCTTTTGGGCTAGGTGCACCACCCAAGGCTTGGTTTAAGTTGAAGAGAAAGTGATTTGGATCAGCTTGATTAGTGGGGTCAAGTCACAATCCAAGTACAATTAGGATTAAATATGGTTTAGGGGAGACATGGAAATGGTTAATCACCTTAAGGGAATGTGGAAAGGATCTCCTCCTTTTGTTCAATGTGGTAAGGTCACATGTGAACAACTCACATGGCTTGTATGTGGCTTAAGTGTGGCTTCATGGCTTATATATGGCTTGGGAAAAGTTGGCTTGGTTTCATGAAAGTGGGTTTAAGGCATTTTGGTATTTTAGTGGACAAATTTCATGAAGCTTGATTTGGAACTATTTGGTTATTGATTTTGGAACTTAGGAAGTGTTTTAAATCATAGGTATGATGAGAGAAATTTCATGTGGGCATTTGGAATAAGTTTTGGGCTTTTAAATTTGTTTTGGATGGGTTTTTAGGAAGGTTTAAGAAAGTGAGCTTTTTAAGCTTGGAAATAAATTGGTGGATGGGAAATTTGTAAAGGTTTGGGCCAAATAATTGTTTGGTTTGGTTTAGGGATGTGTCATGAGTGATTTGAAACAAATTTGAGGTGGTTTGGGTTTGAATTGGCTTGAATTTGGGCTTTTTGGTAAAGTGGCCAATGGTAGGCCAAATTGGGTTTGGTTGGGCTAATGTTGGGCTAATGTTGAAATTGGTGTAAAATTAATGTTGAGAAATGTTTGTAGGACTGTTTCAAAGAGGTTACAACTTTGGTTGGGTTTGGATTTTGGGGTTTGGGCCTATTTGGGTTAGGTTTAGGTGTAGGCCCATGTAAGGCGTTTTGGCTTTGGGTTGAATTTGAGTTGGGTTTGGGTTCATTTTTGGGCAAATCATGTTATTTTTTTGTTTGTAGGGATGTTAGGGAAGGTTTAGAAAAGATATGGGGTTAATTGGAGTTGAATTGGGTTAGTTTGGGCTAAGTTTGGGTCATGGGTCTAAATTGGGCTTTAAGGTCAAAAGTGAAATTGGATTCAAATGCCAATCAAATTGGGCTTGGATTTGGTCTATATTGGTGTTGGGGATGTTGAATTGAAGTTTAAAATTGAATTGGACCAGAATTTGGGTCAATTGGGTAGGTTTGGTTTGACATTGGGTTCACTTTGGGTTAAAATGGGTCAAATTGGGGATTTTGAAAAAAGTGGGGTAAATTGACAAAATTTGCCCATAGTGTAGTTGAACAAAATGAAATTGGGAATATTTGGGATTTTTTGGAATTTTCTGGGTATTTTTGGAATTTTTTGGATTTTTGGGTCAAGAGGGGCATTTTGGTAATTTGGAGGGTATTGGGGGTATTTTTAGGAATTTTGGGTATTTTGTGTAAAAATGGTCAATTTGAGTGGTGGGAGAATGTTTAGGATTGATTTTGAGGAATTTGGGTGATTTTGGAGAATTTTGGAAAATTTGGGTAATTTCGAGGGTTTTGGGTAGAGTTAGGCGGGTCTGGGGTCCCGGGGGTCAAAAATTGAAAATTTAGAAAATTGAAGATTGGGTAAATGTAAGTGGAATGAAATCATTTTGGTTGAGTCACGAAGTCATATCAAGCCCACATGAGCCATGAAGGGACTCATTTGAGTCATTCACTATGTTGTTCCTAACCCTCTTAGCTAAAGGCTTAGGGGTTAAGGACCATCCATGTGAATCACCTTCATGAGTCAGGAGGTCAAGTTGGGTATGGGTGTGGTTTTAAGAGGTGTGTGAAAGTGTAGTGTATAAGTGTAGTGTGTGTGTAAGTCAGCCCTCACCAGACCAGGCCACCCAGGGCAGTCCTAAGGCCAAAGAGTCCTATAGGAACTCATCCTTTAAACTTCCACATTTGATTTCAACCCTCTAGGTGATTAGGGGTCTACAATCAAGTTTGCGGAGTTTGCAAGGAGTTAAGAAGTGGTTTGAATTTCTAAGTGGTGGGTCCCAGTTCTAATCCTCTAGGATAGTCGAAAGGAAAAGCCTAAGGCTAGATCCTAAGTACTAAAAAGGAAGAGAAGACCTCATCGAAAATGAGGTCAACAAATGGACCCCGATAGGTGTGGTGGTGACGGAGCACACCGCGCGTATTGGTGTTGACCGAAATGATCAACAAAACTAACACAAAAGTCCAAGTGACAAACTTGGGACAGAGTAGAAGAGTTTCTGCTGGGTAGTGTCAAGTATATCTCTGAGACTGGAGATTCCCGAACTCTCGCTGGGGAAAGGAAAAGGAGGTGAATCCCAAATCAGATGATCTGGGGGAATTTCGATTTAGATTTCATTTTGTTTCAGTTTAAGTTTTGATGTGTGAGCTCAGAATTTAGTTTGAGTTTCAATTTAGATTGAAGTTTTGTTAAAATTAATTTGAAGGGATTTGAACTTGAAATGAAAATTGGAATTTTGTAGTTTTAGATGTAACATCTTGACCTCGAAAATTTGAATTGATTGGATTGAACCATTACAATGAGGAAAGAACTCGGAGCGATGCGATATTGGATGTAAAATCCTTAACCTCGACGACTTGATTTGGTGTGCTTCATTGCGATAGGGAGAGAACCTAAAGCAATGCGATATCGGATGTAAAATCCTCGACCCCAAAAATTTGATTTTGATGTATTTCATTGCGATAGAGAAAGAACCTAAAGCAATGCAGTATCGGATGTAAAATCCTTAACCCCGAGAATTTGATTTTGATGTATTTCATTGCGATAGGGACAGAACCTAAAGCAATGCAGTATCGGATGTAAAATCCTCAACCCCAAGAATTTGATTTTGATGTATTTCATTGCGATATGGAAAGAACCTAAAGCAATGCGGTATCGGATGTAAAATCCTCAACCCCAAGCATTTGATTTTGATGTATTTCATTGCGATAGGGAAAGAACCTAAAGCAATGCGATATCGGATGTAAAATCCTCGACCCCAAGAATTTTATTTTGATGTATTTCATTGCGATAGGGAAAGAACCTAAAGTAATGCGATATCGGATGTAAAATCCTCAACCCCAAGAATTTGATTTTGAATGGTAATTGATTTTGCAAAGATTTGTAGTGTTGATTTGAAAAGTGTGGAATTTTGGTGTTTCGAGAATTTCATGAAAGTTGTAAAAGATTTTTGTGGAAAGAAATAGATTAGGAGGGAATATGTAGATGCTACATGTCCCATTCAAAAGAGTTGATCGAAAGTTGCTGGTTTGGATTGGATACAATTCCTCGCCATCAGATCTGAATCGAAAACCTCGTGGCTCCATGTCAATGGAATCGACCGCTTCCATCCTAGACAAGGGAGAGAGTAGAACGGATTGGATTTCAGATTTGGAAGGTTGAGTTTGAATTTGATTGAGATTTGATTTAAAATATGGAAGGTTGAATTTGAATTTGATTGAGATTTGATTTAAAATTTGTGTTCATTTTGTTTGTCCTTTAACGATTCAAATTTATTTTATCGTTCATTTAATGTTCATGTGAATTTGGCGTTCATCATTTTTTTTATTTAGATTTTTAAGGAAACTTTTCTTTTATTCTTTTTGTTTCTTTTCTGTTCTTTATTCGAAGTTCATTTAACTTTAATGGCGTTTCCCAGTCAATTTGCACAAAAGAGGTGAAGGCCAAAATGTGACATGGTCACTTTCATTCCAATCATGTTGAAGATACATCATACAACTCGATCTGGAATACATCTCATACAATCCATGTAGACTCAAAACTGACTATGTATGATCTTTGTCGATCCATCCAAAAAGGCATCTGTCAAAAATGCATGTCTGAATAGTGAGGTACATGGTCAATAACATCACCTTCCAAGCCATCCTTGGCAAGGATGTCGTATGGATGTACATTGGAGGTGTGATATTTTCCATGTAACTCACAACTCGTAAGGTCGGAGGCTCTCTAGCTCTGGGTCTGGCTGGAAGTGGTAAGGTGCTTTCCTGTCATCCATCCTTCTGAAAGTAGCGAGATCCGCTTCATTGGTACTCCCGGTATGCAATGTTTAGCGACATCCGCTCCATTGTCCTTTAGTATCATGACGGAACCTACCGGTAATGGTATCTTTATCGGCCCTCGGAACTCACCTGGGACTGCTATCCGGAGGTCAGATCCGAACATGATATTACACTCATTCAGAAAAGAAACTGTGCAGAAAGGTCTGACAAATTCGTGGTGATTTATGTGCGGGGGTATGCAGTCACCCTTCTTGTAAATGTTAATGATGCAATAGTTGGGTATGCAATCTGCTGGCAGTACCCTCCATGTTATCATTCTCTTTACCATCCTTTTGATGACTAATGGCATTGGATCTACCTTGCCATGACGGAGTATCCCCGGTGGGTTTGCCTTCCTGTCTTCTGCGAAGTTGTAGCAGCATCCACATTGTATTGTAATTCTCCCTTTCCCTGGCATCCATCTCCGAGGTTCCGAGTAAGTGTTTTCTCTTAGGCGGCCTACTCGACCCATTCTTTTCAAATCCCGGATGCGATCCACGATTTGTTGTTTTTCGTATTCGAGAACACGTACGTATGTAGCTCGAGGCCTTCAAGTATATTGATCCTCCCGCCTCGATTCTCTCAAAGTATTCAAAAGTTTGCTTCTCGACATTCTCGCATTCTTTCTAGCTCGTATTCTGGAATAATCCGCAAATGGCGAGGCTCAGTGACGCATCGTGGGATATATGGCTCAATCCCTTCGCGTTCTCCTGCATACCTCAGCTCCTCGGGGATGGTCTCCGTCGGGACATCCTCCGGGGTTTCTACTGCAACAAGGTCATGCATTACTGGTGGCTTTATCTGGTGGCGTGGTAGCCTTCCTTCTTATGATCTTCTTGAGATTTCCCTAGTCTCTTCTGTTATCCTCGGAGCTGGCCTCCTTTCTTCAGGTTCCTGGCGAACCGGTATCCTTGAAGTATATGCACCTGGTAGTAGCGACTCGCCTCGTCGCGCCTGGTCCGTTGCTAGTTTAGTTAACATCTTGCGGATACTGCAATTTATATTTCTTCGCCGAGTTCTTGTGAGAGTAGCTCTTCGTACTTCTCGAATCTCCGTGGGCGCGGCGCCGACAAGCCTGCCCTCGCTATAGCGACTACGGTCTCTCTTGTCCTCCTCGGTGTTTGTTTTCCTTTTCTTGCTACTCGGGTTGGTGGCTTGGGCCACCCACTTTCATTACCGTCTGATCGGGCAGTTCCTCTCGATCAACTGGGACCCAGTCACCTTCCTCGTATTGCAGGCCTGCTGGTGCGAAGTCTGAGTCAATCTCTATTATCGCTCCATCTTTCACCCTCTTTTCGTCGTGTGCAAGGCTTACGCCATTTCTAAAGTTCAGGACCAACCGACCGTTCGACATTTCCCTGCGAAAAGACAAGGAAAAGGATCGGGGGCTGTACTTAAGAACAAGAACATTAAGAAAATGTTTATTAGAGACAGAGTTTTCTTTTTTCTTTTTTTTCTTATTATTCCTTTTGTATTTTTAAATTCAACAGGAATGAAGTGGGAAAAGATCGGGAAAAAGATTTTGATTTGGAAGAGAGAACAAGTAAAACTTTATTATCATGATTTTATTTATTTTAGCACATTTTTTATTATTTTTTTCTTTTATTTTGTTTTGTTAACGATTTTTTGTTATCCATTATATATATATATATATATATATATATTCGTTTCGGACCCAGTCATAAGTAATTATTTCACCCGTGCTTCTAGGGATGAAAAATTCATTCCTTCGAAACATCAGGTAGCGTAATACTTCTTCAAGTATCGTTCGTTGATAGGAAGCATATGTCTTTCTCCTTGGCAATTCACTAGCTGGTAGGAGCCTCCCGAGTAGACTGCCTCAACCACAAACGGCCCTTCCCAAGTGGGTTCAAATTTTCCTCCTATCTTGCGGTGTGTAAGGATAGGTCTCTTGAGAACGAGAACTAAGTCACCAACTTTGAAGGTTCTTGGGCGGACCAGTCTGTCATGGGCTTGGACCATCTTAGCTTGGTATAGTTCTAAATTCTGCTGCGCTGAAAGTCTTTTCCCTTCCAGGCTTTCCAATTCCTCTAGTCGTAATTTGGCATTCTCTTCTGTCGTGATTTTGTTTGCAACTATAATTCCGAGTGAAGGAAGTCCGGACCTCTAAGGGTAACACTTGCCTCGGACCCATACACCGGAGCGTAAGGTGTAGCTTGAGTAGGAGTTACGAAGGTTGTCCGAGTAGGCCCATAAGGCTTCTAATAACTTCTCGTGCCAATTTCTCTTATTATCGTCCAAAGTTTTCTTTAAAATTTGAACGAGAGTTTTATTAAAAGCCTCGGCCAGTGCCATTTGCTCTTGGGTAGTAAATTGTTGAATACCGCCGGTCGATTCCGTGTCTCCGACAAAATTGTTGATTAGCGTGCTTCGAATGCTGACCCATTATACGAGATGATCTGCGCGGCACTCCGAAACGGTAGACAACTTGGTTCTTGAAAAGCTGTAGCACGTTGTGTGCTTTCACTTCTACGAGTGGAACTACCTCGCCCACTTGGAAAAGTAATCGTAGCCGCAAGAATGAAGCGATGTCCTTTTGAAGATGGTGGTTCTATTGGACCCACTATATATGTGCCCCAACATTCAAATGGCCACGACGCAATTTTCGGATGTAGCACATTTGGAGGTTGGTGTAGAACCACTCCGTGCACTTGGCATTGGTGACAGCTCTTGGAGATTTTCATGCAGTCGGTCATCATCGAGGGCCGGTAGTACCCCTAGTCTTTTAATTTTCATTTTCATCTTCGGACTCGGTCGGTGAGCGTCGCGGAGTCCCGAATGCACCTCTTTAACAATTTTACGGGCCTCGGACCCGCTTAGGCACCTTAGCCACATTTGATCGAAAGACCTTCTCGTATAACTTGTTGTTTATTAATGCGTAGGACAGAGTTCTTTTCTTGATGCGATGGAGCTAACGACCTATCGTCTGGTAGTTTTCTCTGTTTGCGGGTGAGTCATTAATGGTCGTCGCCGATCTTCGTGTTTTTACGTCACTGCTGCTAACTGATTCTTCTTCTTTTTTCGATTTGTGTATTGTCGTACTATGTCGAGCCGTGATAGGACCCGACGTCCGTGAGCCGACACTTCCACCGATTCATCTTGCGAGCAGAAAATTCTTTTGCGAGGTCGGCTAACGCATCTGCTAAAGCATTTTGTTTTACGGGAATTTTGTAGAACGTCACATTCGGAATCTGTTCCAACAAGCTGTATGACATATCGGAAGTATTGCTCGAGTCTTGGCTTTAAAATTCTGTATCGTCCGGCAATCTGTTGAATGATTAAATGCGAATCCCTGTAGATGTTGATGTTTGTTATCCCCATTTGAATAGTTAATTCCAGTCCTGTTACGAGAGCTTCGTATTCTGCTTCGTTCTTTGTACACGGCTCTGTTAAGTGGTAGGAGTATCTTAACATCCCCCGCTTCGGTGTTATAAAGATTAGTCCGATTCATGCCTTACCAGGCACTATCACTTGTGATTCTTCGTCTTTGTGTGTTGAAGATGCTCCGTCGAAATATAATTCCCAACGTCGATCATTAGGGTCTTCTAAGTTCATTATTTATTCATCTGGCAAGTCGTCATTGAGAGGAGATTCTGCCGGCAAAGGGTGTGCTGCGAGGAAGTCTGCTAGGACTTGTCCCTTTACGGCACGAAGAGGCACGAAAGTTATATCGAATTGCAATAATATCATTGACCACCTGGTGTCGGCATATTTTTAGGTTATGTGTTTTATTTTGAAAAGGGGGGTCGCCTACAGAAATTGTCGGCGAATTTTTTTAAATTTTAAATTTAATTTAAATATATAGTTTAAAAGATAACATTTGATTTTGAAAATAATTTTAAGTTTAAAAGTTTTTTAAGATATGAAATCAAACCGATCTCACATCCCAAATAGTTTATATAAACGAGCACCGCACCAAAAACCGTGTATCTATCCCGAAGAATAGACACACTGCTTGATGATGGGGCTCGATTAAATAAACTAGGAGATTTGTGACATCCGTTTGGTCTGCGAACCAATTTTATAAGCCGACAAGTTTCCCTGCTTAATATAAATGAATTAAACAAGGTTTATATTACCTGGGTTCTTAAAATTTCCTATAAGGGCAAGCCCCTATAGTTAATTACATCTTAAGTGATGGGAATCACCTAAGAAAACTCTCGATAATAATCAGTAGTTACTTGCTCTCGAGAATTTCAAAGTTTAAGTCTTCGAGGATTGAATTTTGGAATTTCGATAGGGAATGGATCAAATTTAGAACATTTTACTTTGGGAATCCAAAGGAGGAGAAGTAGGAGAAGTCGAGGATCCAAGAAGAATCTTGGCAACTTCCCAAACTATCCTATTGTTTGGCTCGGATTTAAGAAAATCCTAATATTATCTGATATTTCAATCTTGCCAATTTTAATTAATTTGGACTTATATTTGTAATATGAGGGTTTATGTCGTATCGGACCACTACCTCAGAGTCCTAAGACCGGTTAGGGCTTAATTTACATGATATGATCATGCAAATGCCTAACGAAGAGTTGAGGATTTATGTTGCACTAGGCAAACTTCCTCGAAGTCATATGGCTTGGTTATTTAATTCTAACAAAGTTTTCTGTGAAGTAGACTCAGGTTTTGTAGATGACGATGGCCGTGCTTTGCCCACCATGCTCAGAGCTCCTTGTTGTTGCGAGAGGTTTAGTTTTAGAAATCATAGATCGGGAGATGAGAGAAGTGTTCTGGTTTAGAGAAAGTCTTAATTTCCAAGTGTTTTTTATGTTTTAATTAAAACAAATCTTAAAGTTGATTATAAAAACACCGGTTAAGATCCCGCGGTTCCATCCTTCGGCATCGTTATTTTTATCGGATTCACTTAGTCCGGATGAATTTGCTAAACTCGATTGAATGAGTTCCACACTTTCATTTAGACCAGTGGGAAATCCCGTTAGCAACACGTAGGTTACATCATCAGAGGTATTCCGATCATCCAACAAGACGTTTTAATTTAGTTGTAGTTGTAGTTTTGTTGTTACGTTTGTGATTAAATTTTGAGTTGTTTTATATTTTGAAATGTTGTGACGGTGAATTTTATCTTGTAATGACTTTTAATTTAGTTTTGGTTTCGGTTTTAGGGACTATCCTAAAGGTGTGGGTTTTCATGCAACGAGTTGTTTATCATGCGAAAAGTAAGTACGGTGCGATTAAATAAATTACAATAAGATAAATTGCAATAAAATAAAAGCGTACCTGGAGGGTCTTCCCGTCATCTCAGTTGCACTTAAAACACGATTAGAATATTTAAGCATTTAACACGAGTTCTCAGGTAAAGCTAAGGGAAGGGTTATGGTTTTCTACCAAGTTCCTAATCCATAGCTAGTCACCTCATATGACGTCTAGGTTCTTGTATTTTGGGTTTGAGGACGATTTTCTTCATCGAAGAACAATTAAGTTCAATTGTTCTTATAAATATCCTATCATATCGAGGAAGTGCTTAAGACGAGTCTTAAACATCTTTTCAATATTTTTAGGATTATTTTAAGTCCAAGAGAATTTAATTGTACAAATAATTTAATCGTCTGGGAGTTCAAGTTTATTATCTTGCTCAGTGAATTAGGACATTTGAATATCTTATGAATGAAGTAACACTTCACTTAACACTTCATTTAGGAGTTATGACAACAAGAGCTTTCGAGGGCAAATGGATGTTCAAATGATTTATGATTTAACTTAATTTCGATCAATGAGCTTAAGTTTGGAATAGTGTTCAAGTTGTTTTAGATTTATTTTTGAATTCTTTATGTCTTAGGTGATGTTATATTTAATTTAATTTAATTTAATTTAGTTCAATTTAATTTAATTTAATTTAATTTAATGTGGTTTAATTTAATTTAATTTAATTTAAGTTAATTTAATATAATATGATTTAATTTAATTTAATTTAATTTGATTTAATTTAATTTGATTTAATTTTATTTAATTTAATTTTATTTAATTTAATTCAATTTGATTTAATTTAATTTGATTTAATTTAATTTAATTTAATTTTATTTAATTTAATTCAATTTGATTTAATTTGATTTAATTTAATATGCTTTAATTTAATTTTATTTAATTTTTTTAATTTAATTTAATTTTTAATTTTAATTTAATATTTCATTTTTTATGTTTTAAAGATGATTTAATTTTAATTGTTAAAGTATTAATTTAATTGAAATTTTAAAAGGATTTAATTTAGATAATTTAACTTTAATTTAATTTAATGATTAAGTCTTTTAGGATTTTAAATTTTAAATTTGGATTATCATTTTAATTAGGAATTAAATATTATTGAGATGATTAATTTAGGGATTCTTAAATTAAAGAATAAATCTCTTCCTAATGACATCCCTATTTTAATAATTCCAAATTTATTATTCTTCCAAATTTAATTAATTATTTGATTAAGGTTTATTTTAATTATTTTTAAATTGTTTAGTAGGTTTCTATCCTTTAATTATTTAAATTTCAATCATCCAAATCAGATTAAGATCAAATATTTTACTTTTTCATTTTATTAAGCCTAAAGTTTTAATTAAGGGTTAAAATTTTAATTACCATTTTGCCCTTCAAGCTTAATAATTTCATAACTCACTAAATTGAGCTTAAATGAATTTGAAATTTTTATGTGACTTCACTCATATGTCGATAAAGACATTAGAGGAGAAAATGTCATTTTTCTATATTTAATTTATTTATGTAATTATTTTTGGTGGAAAATAGAGATTTCAAGGAAAATTTAATAATATGACCAAGGAAAGTTTATGTTCTTAAGAAAATTATGGGACATTTTTAATGACTAGAGGACCACTTGGACCAATTTTGGTGATTTTTTGAATTATATTCTTTTTATTATAATTATTTTGAGTTTTGGAGTATTAATTAATTTAAAAATAAAATAAAGGTTGAAAAATGAATTTTATATTTTTCAAAAATCTCTCTAATATCAAGGAAATCAGAGAACTAATTTTTATAATTTTCTGATTTTTCTTTGATTTATTATAATTGTTTTAGTGGAAATGCTAGAAAATACATTTTTTTTTTATTTTAAAATTACCCTAGGGCTTTAAAATTTAATAACTCATTATAGAGACCTGAGAAAAATATGGGGTTTGTTCCTATGTGATTAAAATTCAAAATGTGACATTTTGGTGAATTTTATTATGTTTGTGATTTTTATTATTTTTTAATTTTTAAAAATATTAAAATAATGCAAAAAATCAACTTTTTTAAAAAATTGCAATTTTAATTTTCTTAAATTCTCCTGATATCAGAGAGGCTCCAAAACCAATTTGGTGAATTTTTGAAAAGTATTTTGAAAGTTATGAATTTTTTAAATTTAATTTTGGCTAAATGGCTTAATCAACCCATTTGATAGGGCTAACCAAGTCCAATTGACTTCAAACTTTTATAGTGGGTTCCTCTGATCCTAAAGGTCAGTGGAGAATTGATTTCAAGTCAATTTGATGTATGATTAGCTCTAAATAATTAAAACTCCATTTTGGGTGTTTAAGCCGATTAGGGTTATTCCAAGTGAGTTAACTCAAAACCTATTTTTCTAGGGTCCTCTAGTCATAATAAACATCACCAAATTTTTCTAGAATTTATTTCACAATATGCTAATTATTGGAATTAAAATACTCAAACTAGCAACCTAGAGTTGAAAAATCAATAACTCTTCATAGGGATAGCCTCTGACTTTGGAAAATTCAGGGAATGTTCCCAAATTCAGAGGTTTCAAAAGCCCTATGGTCTCATGCCATGGTGAATTGTGTACATGCATGGAGAATTAAAAATGTGCAAAGAGTAAATAAATTATTAAAAATCAAATACTCAATGAAATTGAATGATTTCTTTTCCACATTATTCTCCTCTGTTTGCTGAGCAAGAGGGTATTTTTATTTTATTTTTCTGATTTTTTACACAAAGTTATGCTTTTTTTAAGTTTAGGGAATTAAATAAATAGAAAAATAACCTATTTTTCTACTTATCCACGCGACGCCAACTCAACCTAGGCATCTCCGAAACGTCGCGTGTCGTCTTCTGATTCGGTGCTGCCGTCCAACTCAGCGCTTCGGGGGCCCGCTGTATCGTTCCGTCTCCTCATCCGGCACGATCCTGGCCGTCCGTCAGCGCGTGTATTAAATGAACTGCATCCGTTCATCGTCCCCAAGCCTCCTAACCCGAGAACCGTCCACACTAAATCCACTATTATCTCACTCGATACTTAACGAATTTTCGTGTTCTTGTGCTTCTATGGATTCGTCTTGAAGAGACGAATACATCCATACGGCGATCATGCATTGAAATTAAGGCATTTGAAATGGAGAATCTCCGGAAGCTCGGGATAAAGAGTTAGCTCATACCTTTTCTCGAGAGAAGTGTGGCTTCGATCCGAGGGTTGTGTCACCTTCGATTGCGTCCGAGCAAGCTCCGGATGAAGTCCCTTGGCTCGGTGAATTGTCTAGGTATGATTTCGACCAAGCCCGATCACTGAAGCTTGGAGTGCGGAACGGATGGGTGGCCTGGAGAGGGGGCTTTTGTTGGTGGACTTCTTCCCTTGGTACGGTGAAGGTGTAGGATCAATCAATTTGGGGATTGGTCCTTTGTGAAGAAGTGTCCTGGTTTTGTCTGAAATTTGAACTCGAAAATTGAGCTCGGTGGAGGGAATTAGGGTCGGAATCCGAGTGGGAATCAAATGCTCTATGTGTAGAGAGTGGTGCCGGAATGATTTTGGCGAGTTTCCTTAAGGTTGGTTCGGCACCTCCTCATGGCCGAGAGAGGTGGGGTTTAAATAGGAGAGGGCTGGAGGGCCTCCGGGGAAGTTAGGACTTGGGATCGATTGCTTAGGTCAAGTGAAGAACGGCCATGGTGGCCATTGGGCATGGGGCGACTCGGCAAGGTGGAATTCCAAAGTTTGGCTCCTCCCGATGTCTCGGCCATGGCGTTTTCCGGCGGCCTGGTGGCTGGCCGGCCAGGCATTGGTCACCATCTTGTTCAGGTGGGTCAGGGCTGGGGTTTAGTGCAATCAATTGGCCATGGACATGTGTAAAGGGCTTGGATCAAAATGGCATGGGGAGGTGGCTTCTTTTGCACTTGGTTTGGTCAACCCATTGGAAATGAGCTTGGTTCACCTCCCCATGGCTGATTTGGCCTGAGGGAGGATCTGATGAATCAGCTAGGAAAGGATAGAAAAGTCACCATCCATGAATATTTTGATTAATCATGGATTAAGGTGAAGCATTAAAAGGGTTAAAACCTTTTTAAGGGGGCTTAAAAGAGGCTCCTCCTTTTGCAATTAATAGTATGATGATGTGTAAAGTGGATCCCATGGCTTCATGTGGCTTGTGCATGGCTTCAAGGACTCCATTTGGCTTAGGGATGGCTTAGCTTATTTACATGGAAATGGATTTTAGGGATTTTTTGGCATTTAGGGGTGATTTGACATATGGCTTGATTTGGATTTATTTTATCATGGATTTAGAACTTAAGAGATGGTTTTGATTGAACGAATGGCAAATGAAAATGTCATATGGGCTTTAGGATAGAGTTTAGACCTTTGAAATTTAGTGAAGATGGGCTTTTTAAAATGGTTTAGGGGAGTGGGCTTTTGGATTTTAAAATGGACTTTAGGATGAAAATTTGGTAAAGGCTTGGGCCAAATAATTGTTGGGTTTGGTTTAGGGATGTTTCATGAGTGATTTGGAATAAATTTGAGGTGGTTTGGGTTTGATTTGGGTTGGATTTGGGTCTCTTTGGTAGATGGGCCAATGTAGGTCAAATTGGGCTAACTTGGGCCAATGTTGGGCTAGAGTTGAAATTGATGTAAAATTAATGTTGTGAAATGTTTATGGGAATGTTTCAAAGAGGTTTTGGCTTTGGTTGGGTTTTGATTTTGGAGTTTGAGCTTATTTGGGTTAGGTTTGGGTTTAGGTCAAAATTGGGTTTTTTTAGCTTTAGGTTGAATTTGAGTGGGGTTTGGGTCTAAATTTTGGGCAAATCATGTTAGTGTTTTGTTTGTGGGGATGTTAGGGAAGGTTTAGAAAAGATTTGGGGTTAATTGGAGTTGAATTGGGTGAGTTTGAGCTAAGTTTGGGTCATGGGTCCAAATTGGGCTTTAAGGTCAAAAGTGAAATTGGACTCAAATTTCAATCAAATTGGGCTTGGATTTGGTCTAGATTGGTGTTGGGGATGTTGAATTGAAGTTTAGAATTGAATTGGACCAGAATTTGGGTCAATTGGGTAGGTTTGGTTTGACATTGGGTTCACTTTTGGGTTAAAATGGGTCAAATTGGGGATTTTGACAAAAGTGGGGTAAATTGACAAAATTGGCCCATGATGTAGTTGAACAAAATGAAATTGGGAATGCTTGGGATTTTTTGGAATTTTCTGGGAATTTTCTGAATTTTTGGGTTTTTGGGTCAAGAGGGGCATTTTGGGTATTTGGAGGGTATTGGGAGGTATTTTTGGAATTTTTGGTATTTTTGGCTATGGATGATCAATTTGAGTAATGTGGGGATGTTTGGGATTGGTTTTGAGGAATTTTGGGTGATTTGGAGATTTTGAAAAATTTGGGTAATTTCAAGGGTTTTGGGTAGGCTAGGCGGGTCCGGGGTCCCGGGGGTCAAAAATTGAAAATTTAGAAAATTGAAAATTTAGAAAATTGAAGGTTGGGTAAATGTAAGTGGAATGAAATCCTTTTGGTTGAGCCATGAAGCCATATCAAGCCCACATGAGCCATGAGAGGACTCATTTGAGGCATTCACTATGTTGTTCTTAACCCTCTTGGCGAGGGCTTAGGGGTTAAAGACCATCCATGTGAATCACTTGCATGAGTTAGGAGGTCAAATTGGGTATGGGTGTGGTTTTAGGAGGTGTGTGTAAAAATGTAGTGTATAGGTGTAGTGTGTGTGTAAGTCAGCCCCTTCACTGAGACCAGGGCCGCCAGGGGTAGTCCTAAGGCCGAAGAGTCCTATAGGAACTCGTCCTTTAAACTTCCACATTTGATTTCGACCCTCTAGGTGATTAGGGGTCTACAATCGAAATTGTGGGGTTTGCGGGGAGTTAAGAAGTGGTTTGAATTTCTAAGTGGTGGGTCCCGATTCTAATCCTCCAGGACGGTCGAAGGAAAAGCTGAAGGCTAGATCCTAAGTACTAAAGAGAAGAAGAGAAGACCTCATCGAAAATGAGGTCAACAAATGGACCCCGATAGGTGTGGTGTGCTAACCTAGCACACCGCGCGTATTGGCGTTGACCGAGCGATCAACAAAACCGACACGGATGTCCAGTGACAAACTTAGGACGAAGTAGAAGAGTTTCCGCTGGGGAGTGTCAAGTATATCTACGAGGCCGGAGATTCACGAACTCTCGCTAGGGAAAGGAAAAGGAGGTGAATTCCAAATCACATGATGCGGGGAATTTCGATTTAGATTTCATTTTGTTTCAGTTTAAGTTTTGATGTGTAAGTTCGGATTTTAGCTTGAGTTTTAATTTAGATTGAAGTTTTGTTAAAATTAATTTGGAGGGATTTGAATCTTGAAATGAAAATCGGAATTTCGTGGTTTTAGATGTAACATCTTCAACCTCAAAAGAAAATTGAATTGATTGAATTAAATCATTACAATGAGGAAATAACTCAGAAAAATGCGGTATTGGATGTAAAATCCTTAACCTCAAGAGTTTGATTTTGATATATTTCATTGCGATAGGGAAAGAACCTAAAGCTATGCGGTATCGGATGTAAAATCCTCAACCCCAAAAGTTTGATTTTGATGTATTTCATTGCGATAGGGAAAGAACTTAAAGCAATGCGATCTCGGATGTAAAATCCTCGACCCCGAAAAGTTTAATTTTGATGTATTTCATTGCGATAAGGAAAGAATCCTAAAGCAATGCAGTCTCGGATGTAAAATCCTCGACCCCAAAGTTTGATTTTGATGTATTTCATTGCGATAGGGAAAGAATCCTAAAGCGATGCGGTCTCGGATGTAAAATCCTCGACCCAAGAATTTGATTTTGATGTATTTCATTGCGATAAGTAAAGAATCCTAAAGCAATGCAGTCTCGGATGTAAAATCCTCAACCCCAAAAGTTTGACTTTGATGTATTTCATTACGATAAGTAAAGAAACCTAAAGCAATGCAGTCTCGGATGTAAAATCCTCAACCCCAAAAGTTTGATTTTGATGTATTTCATTGAGATAGGTAAAGAATCGTAAAGCAATGCAGTCTCGGATGTAAAATCCTCAACCCTAAGAATTTGATTTTGATGTATTTCATTGCGATAAGTAAAGAATCCTAAAGCAATGCAGTCTCGGATGTAAAATCCTCGACCCCAAAGTTTGATTTTGATGTATTTCATTGCGATAGGTAAAGAATCCTAAAGCGATGCGGTCTCGGATGTAAAATCCTCGACCCCAAAAGTTTGATTTTGATGTATTTCATTGCGATAAGTAAAGAATCCTAAAGCGATGCGGTCTCGGATGTAAAATCCTCGGCCCCAAAAGTTTGATTTTGATGTATTTCATTGCGATAGGGAAAGAACCTAAAGCAATGCGGTCTCGGATGTAAAATCCTCGACCCCAAGAATTTGATTTTGATGTATTTCATTGCGATAAGTAAAGAATCCTAAAACAATGCGGTCTCGGATGTAAAATCCTCGGCCCCAAAAGTTTGATTTTGAATGGTAATTGATATTGCAAAGATTTGTAGTGTTGATTTGAAAAGTGTGGAATTTTGGTGTTTCGAGAATTTCATGAAAGTTGTAAAAGACTTTCATGGAAGGAAATAGATTAGGAGAGAGTATGTAGATGCTACATATCCCATTCAAAGAGTTGATTGAGAGTTGCTTTGGTTTGGATTGGATACAATTCTTCGCCACTAGATCCGAATCGAAAACCTCGTGGCCCCGTGTCAATAGAATCGACCGCTTCCATCCCAGACAAGAGAAAGAGTAGAACGGATTGGATTTCAGATTTGGAAGGTTGAGTTTGAATTTGATTGAGATTTGATTTGAAATTTGGAAACTTGAATTTGAATTTTTTAATTTTAAAATTTGTGTTCATTTTGTTTATTCTTTAACGATTTATCGTTCATTTAATTTTCATGTGAATTTGGAGTCCATTTTTTATTTAGATTTTTAAGGAAATTTTTCTTTTATTCTTTTTGTTTCTTTTACTGTTCTTTGTTCGAAGTTCATTTAACTTTAATGGCGTTTCCCGATCAACTTGCACAAAAGAGGTGAAGGCCAAAAATGTGACATGGTCACTTTCATTCCAATCATGTTGAAGATACATCATACAACTCGATGCGGAATACATCTCATACAATCCATATAGACTCAAAACGGACTATGTATGATCTTTGTCGATCCATCCAAAAGGTATCTATGTAAAAATCCATGTACGAATAGTGAGGTACATGGTCGATAACATCACCTTCCAAGCCATCCTTGGCGAGGATGCCGTATGGATGTACGTTGGAGGTGTGATATTTTCCATGTAACTCACGGCTCGTAAGGCCGGAGACTCTCTAGCTCCGGGTACGGCTGGAAGTGGTAAGGTGCTTTCTGTCATCCATCCTTCTAAAAGTAGCGAGATCCGCTTCATTGGTACTCCCGGTATGCGATGTTTAGCGACATCTGCTCCGTTGCCCTTTAGTATCATGACGGAACCTACCGGTAATGGTATCTTTCTTGGCCCTCGGAACTCACACCGGGCTGCTATCCGGAGGTCGGATCCGAACATGATATTACACTCGTTCGGAAAAGAAAGCTGTGCGAAAGGTCGACAAAATCGTGGTGATCTATGTGCGGGGGTATGCGATCACCCTTCTTGTAAATGTTAATGATGCAAGTTGTTGGGTATGCAATCTGTGGCGAGTACCCTCCATGCTTATCATTCTTTTTACCATCCTTTTGATGACTAATGGCATTGGATCCACTGGCCATGACGGAGTATCCCGGTGGGTTTCCCTTCCTGTCTTCGCGAAGTTGTAGCGGCATCCACATTGTATTGTAATTCTCCCTTTCCACGGCATCCATCTCGGGGTTCGAGTAAGTGTTTTCTCTTAGGCGGCACTGCTCGACCCATTCTTTTCAAATCCGGATGCGGTCCACGATTTGTTGTTGTTCGTATTCGAGAACACGTGCGTATGTAGCTCGAGGCCTTCAGTATATTGATCCTCCTGCCTCCGATTCTCTCGAAGTATTCGAAAGTTTGCTTCTCGACATTCTGCATTCTTTCTAGCTCGTATTACGGGATAATGTGCAAATGGCGAGGCCTAGTGACGTACTGTGGGATATATGGCTCAATCCCTTCGCGTTCTCCTGCATACCTCGGCTCCTCGGGGATGGTCTCCGTCGGGACGTCCTCCGGGGTTGCTTCTGCAACAAGGTCATGCATTACTGGTGGCTTTATCCAGGTGGCGTGGTAGCCTTCCTTCTTCGATCTTCTCGAGATTTCCACGGTATCTTCCGTTATCCTCGGAGCTGGCCTCCTTTCTTCGGGTTCTGGCGAAGCCGGTATCCTTGAAGTACATGCACTGGCGGTAGCAAGCTGCCTCGTCGCGCCGGTCCGTTGCTAGTTTAGTTAACATCTTGCGGATACGGCGATTTTTGTTTCTTCGGCGAGTTCTTTGTGAGAGTAGCTCTTCGTACTTCTGAATTTACGTAGGCGCGGCGGCGACAAGCTCGCCCTCTGTTGTAGCGACTACGGATTTGATTCTCTTGTCTTCTTCGGTGTTTGTTTTTCTTTTCTTGCTTCTTGGATTGGTGGCTTGGGCCACCCACTTTCATGCTTGTCCGGTGGGCGGTTCCTCTCGGTCGATTGGGACCCGGTCACTTTCCTCGTATTGCGGAGCTTGCTGGTGCGAAGTACGAGTCGATCTCTATTATCGCTCCATCTTTCACCTTCTTTTCATCGAGTGCGAGGCTTACGCCATTTCTAAAGTTCGGGACCAACCGCCGTTCGACATTTCCCTGCGAAAAGACAAGGAAAAGGATCGGGGGCATGTACTAAGAACAAGAACATTAAGAAAATGTTTATTAAAGACGAGTTTTCTTCTTCTTTTTTATTATTACTTTTGTACCTTTTTTTCGAATTCAACGGGGATGAAGTGGGAAAATATCGGGAAAAGAGATTTTGATTTGGAAGAGAAAACAAGAAAAACTTTATTATCATGATTTTATTTATTTTAGCACATTTTTTATTATTTTTGGGTTCGGACCCGGTCATAAGTAATTACTTCACCCGTGCTTCTAGGGATGAAAAATTCATTCCTTCGAAACATCGAGTAGCGTAATACTTCTTCGAGTATCGTCCGTTGATCGGAAGCATATGTCGTTCTCCTTGGCAATTCACTAGTTGGTAGGAGCCTCCGAGTAGGCTGCCTCGGCCACGAACGGCCCTTCCCGAGTGGGTTCGAATTTTCCTCCTATCTTGCGGTGTGCGAGGATAGGTCTCTTGAGAACGAGAACTAAGTCACCAACTTTGAAGGTTCTTGGGCGGACCGATCTGTCATGGGCTTGAACCATCTTAGCTTGGTATAGTTCTAAATTCTGCTGCTTGCTGCAAGTCTTTTCCCTTCCGGGCTTTCCAATTCTTCTAGTCGTAATTTGGCATTCTCTTCTGTCGTGATTTTGTTTGCAAGCTGCAATCCTAAGTGAAGGAAGCTTGGACCTCTAAAGGTAACTACTTGCCTCGGACCCATATACCGGAGCGTAAGGTGTAGCTTGAGTAGGAGTTACGAAGGTTGTCCGGTAGGCCCATAAGGCTTCTAATAACTTCTCGTGCCAATTTCTCTTATTATCGTCCAAGGTTTTCTTTAAGATTTGAACGAGAGTTTTATTAAAAGCCTCGACCGAGGCCGTTTGCTCTTGGGTAGTAAATTGTTGAATAGCGCCGGTCGATTCCGTGTCTCTCGACAAAATTGTTGATTTGTGTGCTTCGAATGCGACCCATTATACGAGATGATCTGCGCGGCACTCCGAAACGGTAGACAGACTTGGTTCTTGAAAAGCTGTAGCACGTGGTGTGCTTTCACTTCTCCGAGTGGAGCTGCCTCTGCCCACTTGGAAAAGTAATCTGTAGCCGCAAGAATGAAACGATGTCCTTTTGAAGATGGTGGTTCTATCGGACCCACTATATACGTGCCTCGACATTCGAAACGGCCACGACGCAATTGTCGGATGTAGCACATTTGGAGGTTGGTGTAGAACCACTCCGTGCACTTGGCATTAGTGACGGCTCTTGGCGATTTTCATGCGATCGGTCATCATCGAGGGCCGGTAGTACCCTAGTCTTTTAATTTTCATTTTCATCTTCGGACCCGTGGTGAGCGCCACGGAGTCCCGAATGCACCTCTTTAACGATTTCACGAGCCTCGGACCCGCTTAGGCATCTTAGCCACATCTGATCGAAAGACCTTACGTATAATGTATTGTTTATTAATGCGTAGGACGAGTTCTTTTCTTGATACGATGGAGCTAACGACCTATCGTCACGGTAGTTTTCCCGTTTGCGGGTAGTCATTAATGGTTGTCGCCGATCTTCGTGTTTTTACGTCACTTTGTTACAGCTGATTCTTCTTCTTTTTCGATTTGTGTATTATATCATGTCGGCGTGACGGGATGCGACGTCAGTGAACGTGACACTTCCATCGATTCATCTTGTAAGCGAGGCAAATTCTTTTGCGAGGCGGGCTAACGCATCTGCTAAAGCGTTTTCTTTTGCAGGAATTTTGTAGATCGTCACATTCGAATTTGTTCCAACAGTTTCATGGCATCTTGGAAGTATTGCTCGAGTCTTGGCTTTAAAATTCTGTCTTGTCCGGCGATCCGTTGAATGATTAGCTGTGAATCCCCGTAGATGTTGATGTTTGTTATCCCCATTTGAATAGTTAATTCTAGTCTCGTTATGAGGGCTTCGTATTCCTCTTCGTTATTTGTACACGGCTACGTTAAGTGGTAGGCATATCTTAACATCCCCCGCTCCGGTGTTATAAAGATTAGTCCGATTCCTGCCTTCACGGGCACTTATCACTTGCGATTCTTCGTCTTTATGTGCTGAAGATGCTCCGTCGAAATACAATTCCCAACGTCGATCATCGGGGTCTTCTAAGCTCATTATTTGTTCATCGGCAAGTCGTCATTGAGAGGAGATTGCACGGCAAAGGGTGTCTTTGCGAGGAAGTCTGCTAGGACTTGTCCCTTTACGGCACGAAGAGGCACGAAAGTTATATCGAATTGCAATAATATCATTGACCACAGGCAAGTACGCCGAAGCGTCGGACGGGTCATCCAGGTATTGCAATGGATTAAATTTCGAAATCAGGTTGACCTTATGAGAAAGCATGTAGTGCCTGAGCTTTTGAGCGGCGAAGATCAGGGCTAAACAATGCTTTTCAATTGTGGGATACTTTATTTCCGTTGGAACTAAACGACGGCTTAGATAGTAAAGAGCATTTTCTTTACCCTCATCATTGACATGGGCTAACAGGGCTCCGAGAGAGTCGTCTAAGGCCGCAGTATAAAGTATCGATGGTCTACTGAGGCTGGGGCTGCTAAGACGGGAGGTGTCATTAAATATTGTTTAATGTCCTCGAAGGCCCTACTGGCATTTCTCTTCCCGAAATAAATTTGGCGTCCTTTTTAACTAATGTCGAGAAAGGTCGACACCTACACGACAAGTTCGAGATAAAGCGTCGAAGATATGCCGACTTCCCTTGAAAAGATCGTAGTTGTTTTAAGGTTACGGGAGGTGGCATTTCTAAAGATAGCTTTAATCTTTTCCGGGTCGATTTCAATTCCACGATGTCGGACAACGAATCTAAGAATTTCCGGAGGTGACGCCGAAGGCGCATTTTAAGGGATTCATCTTAAGGTTAAATTGTCTTAATCGTTCGAAAACAATTCTCAAATCATACGAGTTGGTTTTCCTTTACTTTGCTTTTGATGACCACATCATCCACGTAGCACTCGACTTGATTGTGGATGAGATCATCAAAAATTCTTGTCATCGCTCTCTGGTAGGTTGCTCCTGCATTCTTCAGTCCGAATGGCATCCTTTGTGTAGCGGTATACTCCGATCGGCGTTACGAATGTTGTAAGTTTTTCATCTTACGGAGCCATTTTTATACGGTTGTATCACGAAGATCCATCCATGAATGAGAATATTTCATGTGTTGAAGCGATGTCGATCATTAATTCTAGGATCGGTAGAGGAAATTCATCTTTTGGACATGCCTTGTTTAAATCTGCGAAATCCACACAAATTACGATCGACCATTCTTCTTCACGTTGGTACCACATTGGCTAACCAAGTCGGGTATTGTTCTTCACGGACAAATTTGGCGTCTATTAGCTTTTTAACTTCGGCTATGACTTGTTGTTCGATTTCTAGACGCATTCTTTTGGAACCTTGTCGTTGGAACGAAGTAGGATCCACTCCTAGCTTATGGACTGCGACCTCTGGAGCTAATCCTGGCATCTCATCGTAGCTCCAAGCAAAACAGTCTTTAAATTCCATCAATAACTTGATTATCTCTTCGGAGTCTTCTTTATTGAGTAAGGAGCTAACAAAGGTAGGTCTAGGTTCTTCGCTAGTACCTAAGTTAACTTCCGTTAACTCATCTATTGTAGATTTGATCTCTTCTTCGAACTCTGGTGGAGCGTTTCCAATTTGTAAATCTTCAAGTTCTTATGTAGCTTCCATGCAGTCTTCATTAGACTTGCAAGTGACAACCATGCAAAATTCAGTATCGTCAACTGATCCTTATGTGCCGAATCCGAGACCATGCCTTGAATTGGGTGGACGACCGGAGTTATTCCATAAATTTTCAAAATGTTGTGATTGACCTTTTGTCCATTGTCGAGGTAAGAAACCACGCTGAATTAAATTTTGCACACAGGGAGAGTACCACTCAAAAGGTAATTCCATTAATTCGATGAAGTGACATCTTAGATTGTACATTGTTTTCGGTTTTGGAGGAAGGAGCACCACGGTAGAACTTGATGGGCTTTGCACGCCGCTACGTACCTCTTTGACCACCATACCCTCGATCTTATTAGAATGGATCGAGGTCGGGGTCATAGTATGTACATAGTGGTTAATCTTCTCGTACATCGATTTATATTCCTCGTTCTTTTCATCTTCGAGAGAGATCTGAATTGCGGCTTCTTCCGACTTATTGTCGTCTGCTTCTTGCTTGATTTCTTTTTCTTCTTCGGAACTATCTTCCCATTCGACATTGATGGCTGGTTTCCTCTGTCCAACTATCTTAACATCTCTGCCACGACCTCGTCCCCGGCCTCGACCTCGGATGCGAGTTGTGGAGAAACCTTCACCATCTCGTCGTAAGGGAGTGGTGAGTGACTGTTGGACTAGAACTTCAGGTTCTTCGTCGTCCCAAATTTCCTTTGCTTCATTTGTTATGGTATCTACTGGAGAAGATTGTTTTCTTCGGGGGTGCGTAATAGGCCGCATCTTCATGGATTCCAATTTCATGTATGGAGAATGGTTGTAAGTCACCTTTGATGCCTTGTTCCCCTCCATCGTAGTATTTGATGCATTGATGTAGAGATGATGGTACCATCCGGTTTTCATGTATCCACGGTCGGCCTGATAGAGCGTTGAACGACGTTTCGAATCGATTATGTGAAATTTCGCGGTTGTCTTTGCTAAGTCACCGGTCTTCATTAGCGGTGTTATTGAGCCGAGGGCTCTTTCTCCTTTACGGTTGAATCCTCTTAATAACATTTTGTCCGCTTCGAGCTCGCGAGCATCAATTTCAAGTATGCTAGCGTTCGAAGATTCATTATATTAATTGATGCTCCTGGATCCACCAATACTGCGGAGAGTGTAAACTTCCCGATTGTGGCTGAAATGTACAACGGTCGGTTGTGGTCTGCTGTCCCAAGTAGTAGGTCATTGTCTGTGAAGGTGACACCTCGCTGTTCCTTTAACGAGCAAACCTCATCTAAGGAATCTCCGGTCATTTGAGCTAAGCAAATTTACGGATCAAGTAAGGCCTTGATCGGAGCTTCTCTCATCTCCTTTGATAAGATGAGAGCGTCGTAGATGCTCAGTTTGGCTGGTAGTTTCCTAAGATGGGCTAGCACGTTGTAGTCCACTTTGTTTTCATGTGTCTCGGCTTCTTCCCGAATGGGTATTTCTTCGTCGGGATTGATTCTTCTGAACAACCACACTGCTTTCCTTTGTCCTTTGGACCCATTCTCGGAGGTAGAACTCTTCCACTTCTTAAGTTGACTTACGTGATTTCTTCGAATCTAGTATTGAGTTTGCTTGATGTCTCCTTCGAATTGGAATGACGGGTTCTTTAGGATTAGCTTCGGAGTACGAAGGTTCTAACTCTATTGTATTGGAGCTCCTCGAAACTCGCAAATAGATTCGTTGCTTGTTGAACTCTCGTAGCCTCCTTGGTGGATGTCTTCTTTGTCATTGTGATCGTCGAGATTGTGTATGATTTGAGAATTGTCATTTGTATCGGAATCGACGTCCGGATTAGGTTGATTGTCGCTAGTTACGTAATCGTTAGAAACGATCGAAAACGTAGCCAACGCCATAACCCTCATCATTATAAGATCCCACCGGAGTGAGCAAATAATCATACGAAGTCGGAGGTTCGAGGGATTTCTCCCCGAATCGAAGCTAACTATCCTAGGATAAGCGGCCCCTAGTCCAGCCTTAGGAGCCTCGGTCTTCTCTTCTTCGTCAATTTTCTTCTTTTCTTCGATCGTCTCTTGTTGAGGTGGTTCTTCTATCGCAAGTGATAGTGCCGACTTGACGGGTTTCGAACTTCTGAATTGAGGCTCGCACGAAGTGGTTTGGATGCGATCTAAAATCTTCTTCGAAGACTTTGTCCAAGCGGTAGTCCATCCATCGTCGGTCGCATAGGGATCTATCGGAACAATGAAATCCGTCGAGATAACATTGACGGAACCTCCTTTACAGGGTTCCTTCATGTATTCCTTCGGGATTGTTATGTTCCCTTTTCGAAGATTGTCGTTGAGCCAACTTTTGAAGGTAATACAATCTTCATCTTGTGTCCGAGCATCCGGTGGTAAGGGCGAAAGTTGGGATCACCTTTCTTGTCGACTTCTTACGGTCTTTTAGGCTGCGGCGGTTGGAAATCGGAGTCTTCATCGGATCTGCGGAATATTTTCGGCCTTTGCCTCATTCTTGAACGGATACTCCCTGCTCGAAGCTCCCTCGACGTACGTTGTGGACGAGGCGGTTGTTCATCTTGTTGAGATGAGTCGATGCGTGGGTCGGGGTTGCTTGGTAACTCTGTTGAGGTTCTTTGCGGCCGTTCGACGGTATTTGTATTGGTTGCTTGCCTTTATCGGCTACTGCGACGATCCGGACTTCTTTTCGAAAGTTTTCACGGGCTTCTGTTTGTCTGTTTTGTCGGTGAAACTTAATTGCTTCGCTTCCTCTTGCAAGCTTCCGGCCTTGCTTAACAACTTCTCGAAAGTCTTAATAGTAAATCCCTTGAGGAGAAGTGCTATCGGGCCATGAATGCTCTTAAGTAAAATGCCGACTGCATGCTGTTCTTGTAGTTGTGGCTCACACTTCATACTTAGGTTCCTCCATCGAAGTATGTAGTCTACCAAAGTTTCGTTCGGCTTCTGCTTCTCTACCACTAAATCACCTATAGTGATGTGGTGTTGAGCTCCGACAAATCGCTCGATGAAGAGGTTCTCTAATTCAGAAAATGTCTTCATCGAGCCGTTCGGTAATTACGCATACCAATCAAAGGCGATCCACGATAGAGCTGGCGACAAATTGTCGGAAGAGTAAAGCATCACTTCAGCCGGCATTGCAACAAGCGGCACGAAAATGTGCAACATCTTTGCCGAGGGTTTTCGGTTCCATCGAAGGTCTTGAACGGAGGTGGTACAAAGCCCTTTGGATATTGGACGGCATCGAATTCTTCGGGGTAAGGTCTACCCGTCCGAATGGATGTCCCGCTCTTTGATTGTGCCAAGGCTTCTCGCACTTTCTTGTTCCACCATGCTCTTGATATCCTTTTACGGAATCATATTGCAGGTAGAATCTTTCTTTGGTCGATCGTCTCCGTTAACGGATGTAATCTCTTTTCCTCCGTCCGTAATATGAATAACTTACGGAGGCGTTTCTCTTGGGGGTTGAGCACGACTACGAAGAGTGGCTAGGACTGCGACCATCTCTTCCATCCTTTTTGCCAATTGAGAGATTGTATCGTCTTTTTCTCGAATTTGTGCTCTTAATGCTTCTGATTCATCTCTTTCCGCAGCTGCCGGAACACCTTGCGAAGCTGACGATGCTCGTGTTTCAACCATGTTAATTTCTGCATATTCATCATCCATGAATTCTGACGAGTCGACTTCATCGCCGAATTTTTCTTCTCTTTCTCTTGCTAATCGCTGAATATCAGTTCTTAGCTTTTCCATAGCGTCTTCCAATGGTCTTTTTCGTGCGGTTTCGCAGTTATCATGCGATGGGCTGTCGGGTTTCCTTCTCATGAGTCCCCTTCATTGCGGTAGCGCTTTCTTCGGACTCGAGTCTCTGACGAGACTTTCCTTCTCGGGTCGTTGTTTCGGTCTTAATTGGCGGATAGTGGGACGCCATACCATCCTTCTAGCGGCGAAGGCCTAGGACCGGATGGTGCGTCGGCTGAATCTTTGGAAGGTGGTATCCTCCTCTGATGCAGCAAACTGAAACAACAACGGGTGGACTAGCCTTCATCTTCTTATTCGGCTCTTCGCGGCGATAGCGAGGTTCCACTCGTGGCCCGAGACGGGACTTGGGCGGGTGTCCGAGTCCTATCCTTCTTAAAATCTCCGATACGGGGCATTTCTCTTTCTTTGCTAACTTCTCGATCACGATCGTAGTCGGGCGAATGGTGTAATCCTAGCCCTTTTCCTTTTGCTGTCGCTATAGTATGCGGGTCGAGGTAATGTAGAAGCAATCCTGCGGACATTTTCCTCGTCAGTTGCGGCGGAAAGGGGATGGAATCTACTTCCTTCCAAGAGGGGTGTATATTCAGGCAATGGTATGTATTCAGGTAGTGGTGTGTACTCAGGGATTTCTTCAAGAAAGCGACTTCGGCGGCTACGGCCTTCACAGCAATCTTCCTACCTCTGTTTCTTCTCTGAGTCCGTGTTAGGGGTGGAACCCTTGAGTTGGACCCAATTTCAAAAACAGAAGGTCTTGCACGGAAATCTGTACCCTCCACGGTAACATGCTCGTTACAAATTTGAACTTCCTTCCCCTTCAGTTTGGCGGAAGCCGGGGTAGGTGCAGAGACGACTAGACCAGTGGGGGTAGTGATAACGGTCCTCCTTTGGACGGTAGCATTCCACTCGAGTGGAACCCTTTGCGGGGAGGAAACTCTTGAGTTGACTTAAGGTTGAACTCGATCGAAGGTCTCTCGAGTTTCGGATACTTTGTTTGTCGGCGCGAAAAGGGTAACGTCGGTGATCTTGACATTTGTGTTCTCGAATCCTTGTCAAGCCGGATGATCCCATTGTCGGGCGGCTCATCCTTGTAAACGGCGAAGTCCGGTCCATTGGTGAAGGAGAAAATCGGCTTTGGGGCTTCCATTTCTGCGGGGTAGATTCGATTGTCGATCCCAGAGTTATACTTCTTCTCATCGGGACGAAAAGAAAGGAATCGAAAAGAGTCGAACACATTCTTGTTCATGTATATTTGTTAAAAGAGTCATTCATTAGAGGGTTTGTTTATTTAGAACGGAATGTTCGAAAGGTGTAGAGAAGGTAATGAATCGATTCGAGTTGGAAAGGAAAAGAAAGTCTTATGCAAGACTTCTCGACTCGAAGGATCACTCTAAGCTAACACCTATTGGGGTCCGCCCCACCTCGGAAATGAGGTAAAAGGATCTCGGAACCTCTCTGTTTAGGGGTGTCTAAACGAGTGGCTCCTAAATCCGAGAGAATGTTGGCTATACTCGTTCAAGGTAGAAATGAACATAGTATTCCAACGGAAAGAAGGGTAGTTTGATCCATTAGGGACATGGATACACTACCGATTTTTGAAAGCAAAACTATCTGATTAAAAATGGAGAGAGGAATTGTTCCCCAGCGGAGTCGCCAGAAATTGTCGGCATATTTTTAGGTTATGTGTTTTATTTTGAAAAGGGGGTCGCCTACAGAAATTGTCGGCGAATTTTTTATATTTTAAATTTAATTTAAATATATAATTTGAAAAGATAACATTTGATTTTGAAAATAATTTTAAGTTTAAAAGTTTTTTAAGATATGAAATCAAACCGATCTCACATCCCGAATAGTTTATATAAACGAGCACCGCACCACAAACCGTGTATCTATCCCGAAGAATAGACACGCTTGCTTGATGATGGGGCTCGATTAAATAAACTAGGAGATTTGTGACATCCGTTTGGTCTGCGAACCAATTTTATAAGCCGACAAATTCCACTACTTAATATAAATGACATTAAACGGGGTTTATATTACACGGGTTCTTAAAATTCCCTATAAGGGCAAGCACCTATAGTTAATTACATCTTAAGTGACGGGAATCACCTAAGAAAACTCTCGATAATAATCGGTAGTTACGCTCTCGAAAATTTGAAAGTTTAAGTCTTCGAGGGATTGAATTTTGGAATTTCGATAGGGAATGGATCAAATTTAGAACATTTTATTTTGGGAATCCAAAGGAAGAAAGGTAGGAGAAATCGACGGATTCGAAGCAGAACTTCGGTAATTTCCCGACTATCCTATTGTTTGGCTTGGATTTAGGAAAGTCCTAATGTTTATTTAATATTTCGATCTTGCCGATTTTAATTAATTAGGACTTATATTCGTATGATAAAATCATACGAAATAGCCTCGAAGATGTGAGGGTTTATGTCGTATCGGACGACTACCTCGGAGTCTAAGGCCGGTTAGGGCTTAATTTACATGATATGATCATGCAAATGCCTAGCGCAGAGTTGAGGATTTATGTTGCACTAGGCAAACTTCCTCGAAGTCCTATGGCTTGGTTATTTAATTCTACGAAAGTTTTGCTGAAGTAGACTCGGAGTTTTCGCTGATGACGATGGTCGTGCTTGCCCACCATGCTCCGAGCTCCTTGTTGTTGCGAGAGGTTTAGTTTTAGAAATCATAAATCGGGAGATGAGAGAAGTGTTCGGTTTTGAGAAAGTCTTAATTTCCAAGTGTTTTTTATGTTTTAATTAAAACAAATCTTAAAGTTGATTATAACAACACCGGTTAAGATCCACGGTTCCATCCTTCCGACATCGTTATTTTTATCGGATTCACTTAGTCCGGATGAATTTGCTAAACTCAACTTGAATGAGTTCCACACTTTCATTTAGACCAGTGGGAAATCCAGTTAGCAACACGTAGGTTACATCATCCGAGGTATTCCCGATCATCCAACAAGACGTTTTAATTTAGTTGTAGTTGTAGTTTTGTTGTTTGTTTGTGATTAAATTTTGAATTGTTTTATATTTTGAAATGTTGTGGCGGTGAATTTTATCTTGTAATGACTTTTAATTTAGTTTTGGTTTCAGTTTTAGGGACTATCCTAAAGGTGTGGGTTTTCATGCAACAGTTGTTTATCATGCAAGAAAAGTTAGTACGATGCGATTAAATAAATTACAATAAGATAAATTACAATAAAATAAAAGCGTACCTGGAGGGTCTTCCCGTCATCCCAAGCTGCACTTAAAACACAATTAGAATATTTAAGCATTTAAAGCAAGTTCCTAGGTAAAGCTAAGGGAAGGGTTATGGTTTTCTACCAAGTTCCTAATCCTATGGCTAGTCACCTCCTATGACGTCTAGGTTCTTGTATTTTGGGTTTGAGGACGATTTTCTTCATCGAAGAACAATTAAGTTCAATTGTTCTTATAAATATCCTATCATATCGAGGAAGTGCTTAAGACGAGTCTTAAACATCTTTTCGATATTTCTAGGATTATTTTAAGTCCAAGAGAATTTAATTATACAAATGAATTAATCGTCCGGGAGTTCAAGTTTATTATCTTGCTCAGTGAATTAGGACATTTGAATATCTTATGAATGAAGTAACACTTCATTTAACACTTCATTTAGGAGTTATGACAACAAGAGCTTTCGGGGCAAATGGATGTTCAAATGATTTATGATTTAACTTAATTTCAATTAATGGGCTTAAGTTTGGAATAGTGTTCAAGTTGTTTTAGATTTATTTTTGAATTCTTTATGTCTTAGGTGATGTTATATTTAATTTAATTTAATTTAATCTAGTTCAATTTAATTTAATTTAATTTAATTTAATGTGGTTTAATTTAATTTAATTTAATTTAAGTTAATTTAATATAATATGATTTAATGTAATTTAATTTAATTTAATTTAATTTAATTTGATTTAATTTAATTTAATTTAATTTAATTTAATTTAATTCAATTTGATTTAATTTAATTTGATTTAATTTAATTTAATTTTATTTTATTTAATTTAATTCAATTTGATTTAATTTGATTTAATTTAATATGCTTTAATTTAATTTTATTTAATTTTTTTAATTTTATTTTATTTTTAATTTTAATTTAATATTTTATTTTTTATGTTTTAAAGATGATTTAATTTTAATTGTTAAAGTATTAATTTAATTGAAATTTTAAAAGGATTTAATTTAGATAATTTAACTTTAATTTAATTTAATGATTAAGTCTTTTAGCATTTTAAATTTTAAATTTGGATTATCATTTTAATTAGGAATTAAATATTATTGAGATGATTAATTTAGGGATTCTTAAATTAAAGAATAAATCTCTTCCTAATGACATCCCTATTTTAATAATTCCAAATTTATTATTCTTCCAAATTTAATTAATTATTTGATTAAGGTTTATTTTAATTATTTTTAAATTGTTTAGTAGGTTTCTATCCTTTAATTATTTAAATTTCAATCATCCAAATCAGATTAAGATCAAATATTTTACTTTTCATTTTATTAAGCCTAAAGTTTTAATTAAGGGTTAAAATTTTAATTACCATTTTGCCCTTCAAGCTTAATAATTTCATAACTCACTAAATTGAGCTTAAATGAATTTGAAATTTTTATGTGACTTCACTCATATGTCAATAAAGACATTAGAGGAGAAAATGTGATTTTTCTGTATTTAATTTATTTATGTAATTATTTTTGGTGGAAAATAGGGATTTCCAAGGAAAATTTAATAATATGACCAAGGGAAAGTTTCTGTCCTTAAGAAAATTATGGGACATTCTTAATGACTAGAGGACCACTTGGACCAATTTTGGTTATTTGTTGAATTATATTCTTTTTATTATAATTATTTTGAGTTTTAGAGTATTAATTAATTTAAAAATAAAATAAAGGTTGAAAAATGAATTTTATATTTTTCAAAAATCTCTCTGATATCAAGGAAATCAGAGAACTAATTTTTATAATTTTCTGATTTTTCTTTGATTTATTATAATTGTTTTAGTGGAAATGCTAGAAAATACATTTTTTTTATTTTAAAATTACCCTAGGGCTCTAAAATTTAATAACTCATTATATAGACCTGAGAAAAATATGGGGTTTGTTCCTATCTGATTAAAATTCAAAATGTGACATTTTGGTGAATTTATTATTTTTGTGATTTTTATTATTTTTAATTATTAAAAATATTAAAATAATGCAAAAATTCAACTTTTTTAGAAAATTGCAATTTTAATTTTCTTAAATTCCCCTGATATCAGAGAGGCTCCAAAACCAATTTGGTGAATTTTTGAAAAGTATTTTGAAAGTTATGAATTTTTTAAGTTTAATTTTGTCTAAATGGCTTAATCAACCCATTTGATAGGGCTAACCAAGTCCAATTGACTTCAAACTTTTATAGTGGGTTCCTCTGATCCTAAAGGTCAGTGGAGAATTGATTTCAAGTCAATTTGATGTATGATTAGCTCTAATTAATTAAAACTCCATTTTGGGTGTTTAAGCCGATTAGGGTTATTCCAGTGAGTTAACTTCAAAACCTATTTTTCCTAGGGTCCTCTAGTCATAATAAACATCACCAAATTTTTATAGAATTTATTTCACAATATGCTAATTATTGGAATTAAAATACTCAAACTAGCAACCTAGAATTGAAAAATCAATAACTCTTCATAGGGATAGCCTCGACTTTGGAAAATTCGGGGAATGTTCCCGAATTCGGAGGCTTCAAAGCCTCTATGGTCTCATGCCATGGTGAATTGTGTACATGCATGGAGAATTGAAAATGTGCAGAGAGTAAATAAATTATTAAAAATCAAATACTCAATGAAATTGAATGATTTCTTTTCCACATTATTCTCCTCATGTTCACTGAGCGAGAGGATATTTTTATTTTATTTTTCGATTTTTCTACACAAAGTTATGCATTTTTTAAGTTTAGGGAATTAAATAAATAGAAAAATAACCTATTTTTCTACTTATCCACGCGGCGCCAACTCAACCTAGGCATCTCCGAAACGCCGCGTGTCGTCTTCTGATTCGGCGCCGCCGTCCAACTCAGCGCTCCGGGGGCCCGCTGTATCGTTCCGTCTCCTCATCCGGTGCGATCCTGGCCGTCCGTCCGCGCGTGTATTAAATGAACAGCATCTGTTCATCGTCCCCAAGCCTCCTAACCCGAGAACCGTCCACACTAAATCCCTAATATCTCACTCAATACTTAACAGATTTTCATGTTCTTGTGCTCTATGGATACGTCTTGAAGAGACGAATACATCTATACGGTGATCATGCATTGAAATTAAGGCATTTGAAATGGAGAATCTCCAGAAGCTCGGGATAAAGAGTTAGCTCATACCTTTGCTCGGAGAAGTGTGGCTTCGATCGAGGGTTGTGTCACCTTCGATTGCGTCCAAGCAAGCTTCAGATGAAGTCCCTTGGCCTGGTGAATTGTCTAGGTATGATTTCGACCAAGCCCGATCACAAAGCTTGGAGTCTGGAACAGATGGGTGGCCTGGAGAGGGGGCTTTTGCTGGTGGACTTCTTCCCTTTGTTTGGTGAAGGTGTAGGATCAATCAATTTGGGGATTGGTCCGCTGTGAAGAAGTGTCCTGGTTTTGTGCTGAAATTTGAACTCGAAATTGAGCTCGATTTGGAGGAATTGAGGCTGGAATCCGAGTGGGAATCAAATGCTCTATGTGTAGAGAGTGGTACGGAATGATTTTGGCGGAGTTTCCTTAAGGTTGGTTCAGCACCTCCTCATGGCCGAGAGAGGTGGGGTTTAAATAGGAGAGGGCTGGAGGGCCTCCGAGGGAAGTTAGGACTTTGGATCGGCTCGCTTAGGTCGAGTGAAGAACGGCCATGGTGGCCATTGGGCATGGGGCAGCTCGGCAAGGTGGAATTCCAAAGTTTGGCTCCTCCCCATGTCTCGGCCATGGCGTTTTCCGGCGGCACTGGTGGCTGGCCGGCCGAGGCATTGGTCACCATCTTGTTCGGGTGGGTCGGGGTCGGGGTTTAGTGCGATCGATTGGCCATGGACATGTGTAAAGGGCTTGGATCAAAATGGCACGGGGAGGTGGCTTCTTTTGCACTTGGTTTGGTCAACCCATTGGAAATGGGTTTGGTTCACCTCCCATGGCTGATTTGAAGTCGAGGAGGATCTGATGAATCAGCTAGGAAAGGGTAGAGAAGTCACCATCCTTGAATATTTTGATTAATCATGGATTAAGGTGAAGCATTAAAAGGGTTAAAACCTTTTAAGGGGGCTTAAAAGAGGCTCCTCATTTTGCAATTAATAGTATGATGATGTGTAAAGTGGATGCCATGGCTTCATGTGGCTTGTGCATGGCTTCAAGGACTCCATTTGGCTTAGGGATGGCTTGGCTTATTTACATGGAAATGGATTTTAGGGAATTTTTGGCATTTAGGGGTGATTTGGCATATGGCTTGATTTGGATTTATTTTATCATGGATTTAGAACTTAAGAGATGGTTTTGATTGAATGAATGGCAAATGAAAATGTCATATGGGCTTTAGGATAGAGTTTGGACCTTTAAAATTTAGTGAAGATGGGCTTTTTAAAATGGTTTAGGGGAGTGGGTTTTTGGATTTTAAAATGGACTTTAGGATGAAAATTTGGAAAAGGCTTGGGCCAAATAATTGTTGGGTTTGGTTTAGGGATGTTTCATGAGTGATTTGGAATAAATTTGAGGTGGTTTGGGTTTGATTTGGGTTGGATTTGGGTCTCTTTGGTAAATGGGCCAATGTAGGTCAAATTGGGCTAACTTGGGCCAATGTTGGGCTAGAGTTGAAATTGATGTAAAATTAATGTTGGGAAATGTTTATGGGAATGTTTCAAAGAGGTTTTGGCTTTGGTTGGGTTTTGATTTTGGGGTTTGAGCTTATTTGGGTTAGGTTTGGGTTTAGGTCAAAATTGGGTTTTTTTAGCTTTGGGTTGAATTTGAGTGGAGTTTGGGTCTAAATTTTGGGCAAATCATGTTAGTGTTTTGTTTGTGGGGATGTTAGGGAAGGTTTAGAAAAGATTTGGGGTTAATTGGAGTTGAATTGGGTGAGTTTGAGCTAAGTTTGGGTCATGGGTCCAAATTGGGCTTTAAGGTCAAAAGTGAAATTGGACTCGAAATGTCAATCAAATTGGGCTTGGATTTGGTCTAGATTGGTGTTGAGGATGTTGAATTGAAGTTTAGAATTGAATTGGACCAGAATTTGGGTCAATTGGGTAGGTTTGGTTTGACATTGGGTTCACTTTTGGGTTAAAATGGGTCAAATTGGGGATTTTGACAAAAGTGGGGTAAATTGACAAAATTGGCCCATAGTGTAGTTGAACACAATGAAATTGGGAATATTTGGGATTTTCTGGAATTTTATAGGAATTTTCTGAATTTTTGGGTTTTTGGGTCAAGAGGGGCATTTTGGCTATTTGGAGGGTATTGGGAGGTATTTTTGGAATTTTTCGTATTTTTGGCTATGGATGATCAATTTGAGTAATGTGGGGATGTTTGGGATTGGTTTTGAGAAATTTTGGGTGATTTGGAGATTTTGAAAATTTTGGGTAATTTCAAGGGTTTTGGGTAGGCTAGGCGGGTCCGGGGTCCCGGGGGTCAAAAATTGAAAATTTAGAAAATTGAAGATTGGGTAAATGTAAGTGGAATGAAATCCTTTTGGTTGAGCCATGAAGCCATATCAAGCCCACATGAGCCATGAGAGGACCCATTTGAGGCATTCACTATGTTGTTCCTAACCCTCTTAGCTATGGTCTTAGGGGTTAAAGACCATCCATGTGAATCACCTGCATGAGTTAGGAGGTCAAATTGGGTATGGGTGTGGTTTTAGGAGGTGTGTGTGAAAATGTAGTGTATAGGTGTAGTGTGTGTGTAAGTCAGCCCCTTCACCGGACCGGGCCACCGGGGGTAGTCCTAAGGCCGAAGAGTCCTATAGGAACTCGTCCTTTAAACTTCCACATTTGATTTCAACCCTCTAGGTGATTAGGGGTCTACAATCAGAAATTATGGGGTTTGCAGGGAGTTAAGAAGTGGTTTGAATTTCTAAGTGGTTTGAATTTCTAAGTGGTGGGTCCTTATTCTAATCCTCTAGGACAGTCAAAGGAAAAGCCTAAGGCTAGATCCTATGTACTAAAGAGAAGAAGAGAAGACCCCATCAAAAATGAGGTCAACACCTGGCAAGTCTGCCAGAAAGCGTTGGACGGGTCATCAAGTATTGCAATGGATTAAATTTTGAAATCAGGTTGACCTTATGAGAAAGCATGTAGTGCCTGCGCTTTTGAGCGGCGAAGATCAGGGCCAAACAGTGCTTTTCAATTGTGGGATACTATACTTCCTTCGGAAGTAAACGACGGCTTAGGTAGTAAAGAGCATTTTCTTTACCCTCATCATTGACCTGGGCTAACAGGGCTCCGAGAGAGTCGTCTAAAGCCGCGGTATAAAGTATCAATGGTCTACCTGAGACTAGGGCTGCTAAGACAGGAGGTGTCATTAAATATTGTTTAATGTCCTCGAAGGCCCTCTGGCATTTCTCTTCCCAAATAAATTTGGCGTCCTTTTTAACTAATGCCGAGAAAGGTCGACACCTACTCGACAAGTTCGAGATAAAGCGTCGAAGATATGCCAACTTCCCTTGAAAAGATTGTAGTTGTTTTAAGGTTCTGGGAGGTGGCATTTCTAAGATAGCTTTAATCTTTTCCGGGTCGATTTCAATTCCACGATGTCGGAAAACGAATCCTAAGAATTTCCTGAAGGTGACGCCGAAGGCGCATTTTAAGGGATTCATCTTAAGGTTAAATTGTCTTAATCGTTCGAAAACAATTCTCAAGTCATACAGGTGGTTTTCATTTACTTTGCTTTTGATGACCGCATCATCCACGTAGCATAAGACTTGATTGTGGATGAGATCATCAAAAATTCTTGTCATCGCTCTCTGGTAGGTTGCTCCTGCGTTCTTCAGTCTGAATGGCATCACTGTGTAGCAATATACTCCGATCGACGTTCTGAATGCTGTAAGTTTTTCATCTTCTCGGAGCCATTTTTATCCGGTTGTATCACGAAGATCCATCCATGAATGAGAATATTTCATGTGTTGTAGCAATGTCGATCATTAATTATGGGATCGGTAGAGGAATTCTTCTTTTGGACATGCCTTGTTTAAATCTCCGAAATCCACACAAATTCGATCCGACCATTCTTCTTCCCGATTGGTACCACATTAGGCTAACCAAGTCGGGTATTGTTCTTCACGGACAAATTTAGCGTCTATTAGCTTTTTAACTTCGGCTATGACTTGTTGTTCGATTTCTTGACGCATTCTTCCGTAACATTGTCAGTCGGAACGAAGTAGGATCCACTCCTAGCTAATGGATCGCGACCTGCGGAGCTAATCCTGGCATCTCATCGTAGCTCCAAGAAAAATAGTCTTTAAATTCCATTAATAACTTGATTATTTCTTCGGAGTCTTCTTTATTGAGTAAGGAGCTAACAAAGGTAGGTCTAGGCTCTTCGCTAGTACCTAAGTTAACTTCCGTTAACTCATCTATTATAGATTTGATCTCTTCTTCGAACTCCGGTGGAGCGTTTCCAATTTGTAAATCTTCAAGTTCTTCTGTAGCTTCCATGCAGTTTTCATTAGACTCGCATGTGACAACCAAGCAAAATTCAGTATCGTCAATTGATCCTACTGTGCCGAATCCGAGACCATGCCTTGAATTGGGTGGACGACCGGAGTTATTCCATAATTTTTCAAAATGTTGTGATTGACCTTTTGTCCATTGTCGAGGTAAGAAACCACGCTGAATTAAATTTTGAACACGGGGAGAGTACCACTCAACGGAGTAATTCCATTAATTCGATGAAGTAGCATCTTCAAATTGTACATTATTTTCGAGTTTTGGAGGAAGGAGCACCACGGTAGAATTTGATGGGCTTTGCACCGCCGCTACGTACCTCTTTGACCACCATACCCTCGATCTTATTAGAATGGATCGGGG
This sequence comes from Papilionanthe hookeriana x Papilionanthe teres, assembly GCA_022702705.1. NCBI lineage: Eukaryota > Viridiplantae > Streptophyta > Magnoliopsida > Asparagales > Orchidaceae > Papilionanthe > Papilionanthe hookeriana x Papilionanthe teres. The sequence continues at coordinate 22,185,189 of CM040426.1, forward strand.
TCAGGGTCATAGTATGTACATAGTGGTTAATCTTCTCGTACATTGATTTATATTCCTCGTTCTTTTCTTCTTCGAGAGAGATCCTGAATTGCGGCTTCTTCCGACTTATTGTCGCTGCTTCTTGCTTGATTTCTTTTTCTTCTTCAGAATTGTCTTCCCAATCAACATTGATGGCTGGTTTCCTCTGTCCAACTGTCCTAACGTCTCTGCCACGACCTCGTCCCCGACCTCGACCTCGGATGCGAGTTGTGGAGAAACCTTCACCATCTCTCCGTAAGGGAGCGGTGAGTGACTGTTGGACTAGAACTTCAAGTTCTTCGTCGTCCCGAACTTCCTTTGCTTCATTCGTTATGGTATCTCTGGAGAAGATTGTTTTCTTCGGAGGTGCGTAATAAGTCGCATCTTCATGGATTCCAATTTCATGTACGGAGAATGGTTGTAAGTCACTTTTGATGCACTCGTTCCCCTTCATCGTAGTATTTGATGCAGCGATGTAGAGATGATGGTACCATCCGGTTTTCATGTATCCATGGTCGACCCGGTAGAGCGTTGAATGACGTTTCGAATCAATTATGTGAAATTTCGCGGTTGTCTTTGCTAAGTCACCGGTCTTCATTAGCAGTGTTATTGATCCGAGGGCTCTTTCTCCTTTCTGGTTGAATCCTCTTAATAACATTTTGTCTGCTTCGAGCTCGCGAGCATCGATTTCCAAGTATGCTAGCGTTCGATGATTCATTATATTGATTGATGCTCCTGGATCCACCAATACTCTGGAGAGTGTAAACATCCCAATTGTAACTGAAATGTACAACGGTTGGTTGTGGTCTGCTGTCCCAAGTAGTAGGTCATTGTCCGTGAAGGTAACACCTCGTTGTTCCTTTAATGAGCAAACCTTGTCTAAGGAATCTCCGGTCATTTGAGCTAAGCAAATTTCGGATCAAGTAAGGCCTTGATCGAGCTTCTCTCATCTCCTTTGATAAGATGAGAGCGTCGTAGATGCTCGGTTTAGTGTGGTAGTTTCCTAAGATGGGCTAGCACGTTGTAGTACACTTTATTTTCATGTGTCCCGGTTTCTTCCCGAATGGGTATTTCTTCGCCGAGGTTGGTTCTTCCTGAACAACCACCTGCTTTCCTTTGTCCTTTGGACCCATTCTCGGAGGTAGAACTCTTCCACTTCTTAAGTTGACTTCGGTGATTTCTTCTGAATCTAGTATTGAGTTTGCTGGTGTCTCCTTCGAATCGGAATGACGAGTTCTTTCGGATTAGCTTCGGAGTACGAAGGCTCTAACTCTATTGTGATTGGAGCTCCTCGAAACTCGCAAATAGATTCGTTGCTTGTTGAACTCTCGTAGCCTCCTTGGTGGATGTCTTCTTTGTCATTGTGATCGTCGAGATTGTGTATGATTTGAGAATTGTTATTTGTATCGGAATCAACGTCCGGATTAGGTTGGTTGTCGCTAGTTACGTAATCGTTAGAAACAATCAAAACGTAGCCAACGCCATAACCCTTATCATTATAAGATCCCACCGGAGTGAGCAAATAATCATATAGAGTCAGAGGGTCGAGGGATTTCTCCCCCGAATCGGAAACAACCATCCTAGGATAAGTAGCCCCTAGTCTAGCCTCAGGAGCCTCAGTCTTCTCTTCTTCATCAATTTTCTTCTTTTCTTTAATCGTCTCTTGTTGAGGTGGTTCTTCTATCGCAAGTGATAGTGCCGACTTGACAGGTTTCGAAATCTGAATTGAGGCTCGCACATAAGTGGTTTGGATGCGATCCAAAATCTTCTTCGAAGACTTTGTCCAAGCGGTAGTTCATCCATCATCAGTCGCATAGGGATCTATCAGAACAATGAGATCCGTCGAGATAACATTGACGGAACCTCCTTTCTGGGGTTCCTTCATGTATTCCTTCGGGATCGTTATGTTCCCTTTTCGAATATTGTCGTTGAGCCAACTTTTGAAGGTAATACAATCTTCTATCTTGTGTCCAAGCATCCGGTGGTAAAGGCAAAAGTTGGGATCACCTTTCTTGTCGACTTCTTCTGGTTTCTTATGCTCAGCGGATGGAAATCCGGAGTCTTCATCGGATCGCGGAACATTTTCGCACTTGCCTCATTCTTGAACCGAAACTCCCCGCTCGAAGCTCCCTTAACGTACGTTGTGGACGAGGCGGTTGTTCATACTCGTTGAGATGACTGATAGCTGGGTCGGGGTTGCTTGGTAATTCCGTTGAGGTTGCTTGATAAATTTGTTGCGGCCGTTCTGGCGGTATTTGTATTGGCTGCTTGCCTTTATCGACTGCTGCGATGATCCCAGACTTCTTTTCAAAAGTTTTCATGGGCTTCTATTTGTCTGTTTTGTCGATGAAACTTAATTGCTTCGCCTCCTCTTGCAAGCTTCCAGCCTTGCTTAACAACTTCTCGAAAGTCTTAATAGTAAATCCCTTGAGGATAAGTGCTATTGGGCCATGAATGCTCTTAAGTAAAATGCCGATCGCATGCTTGTTCTTGTAGTCGTGGCTCACACTTCATACTTAGATTTCTCCATCGAAGTATGTAGTCCACCAAAGTTTCGTTCGGCTTCTGCTTCTCTACCACTAAATCACCTATAGTGATGTGGTGCTGAGCTCCGGAAAATCGCTTGATGAAGAGGTTCTCTAATTCTGAAAGTTTCTTCACCGAACCGTTTGGTAATTCCGCATACCAATCTAAGGCGATCCCTGACAGGCTGCTGACAAATTGTCGGAAGAGTAAAGCATCACTTCCGCCAGCATTGCAACAACTGGCACGAAAATGTGCAACATGCTGCCGAGGGTTTCCGGTTCCATCAAAGGTCTTGAACAGAGGTGGTACGAAGCCTTTCAGATATTGGACAGCGTCAAATTCTTCGGGGTAAGGTCTACCCGTCCGAATGGATGTCCCTCTCTTTGATTGTGCCAAGGCTTCTCGCACCTGCTGTTCCACCATGCTCTTGATATCCTTTTCCGGAATCATGCTTTGTATTGCTTCCTTTTAACTCGATCATCCCCGTTGATGGATGTAATCTCCTTTCCTCCGTCTACAATGTGAATAACTTCGGGGGTGTTTCTCTTTGGGGTTGAACTCGACTCCGGAGAGTGGCTGAGGGCTGCAGCCATCTCTTCCATCCTCTTTGTCATTTGGGAGATCGTATCATCTTTCTCTTGAAGCTGTATCCTCATCACTTCCGGCTCCTCTCTTTCTGCGGCTGCAGGAGCACCTTGTGAATCTGACGAAGCTCGTGTTTCAACCAAGTTAATTTTTGCATATTCATCATCCATGAACTCTGACGAGTCGACTTCATCTCTGAATTTTTCTTCTCTTTCTCCTGCTAATCGTTGAATATTAGTTCTTAGCTTTTCCATAGCATCTTCTAGTGGTCTTTTCTGTACATCCTTGCAGTTGTCATGCGATAGCTGTCGGGTTTCCTTCTCATGAGTCCCCTTCATTGCGGTAGCGCTTTCTTCGGACTCAAGTCTCCCGACAAGACTTTCCTTCTCGAGTTGTTGTTTTAATCATAATTGTCCGGTAGTGGGACGCCATACCATCCTTCTAGCGACAGAAGATCTAGGACCGGATGGTACTGTCGACCAAATGCTGGAAGGTGGTATCCTTCCTAATTTTAGTCCTGAAACAACGACAGGTGGACTAGCTTTCATTCTCTTATTCGGCTTTTCTACAGCGATAGCAGGTTCTACTCGCGGCCCAAGACGGGATTTGGCCGGCACCCGCCCTATCCTTCTTAAAATCTCGGATACAGGTCATTTTTCTTTCTTTGCTAACTTCTCTATCACGGTCTGCAGTCGAGCAAATGGCGTAATTCTAGCTCTTTTCTTACGGCCGTCGTTGTAATATGCGGGGCGAGGCAATGCGAAGCAATCTTGCGGACATTTTCCTCGTCCTTCGCGGCGGAGAGGGGATGGAACCTACTTCCTCCCAAAAGTGGTATGTATTCGAGCAACGGTGTATACTCGGGCGGTTCCGGAATTTACTCCGGAAAGCAAACTTCGGCGGCTGCGGCTTCTCTAGCAATCCTTCTACTTCCGTTCCTCCTCCGAGTCCGTGTCGGTGGTGGAATTCTCGAGCCGGACCCGATCTCGAAAACGGAAGGTCTCACGGGAAGATCCGTACCCTCCACGGTAACGGGTTCATCACGGTTCCGAATTTCCTTCCCCTTTAGTCCGGCGAAGCCGGGGTAGGTGCGGAGACAACTAGACCGGTGGGAGTAGCAACAACGAGTCCTTCCGCGAACAACAGTACTCCTCTCGGCTGGAATCTTTGCGAGAGGAGGGAATTCATGAGTTGACTTGAGGTTAAACTCAATCAACGGCTTCTCGGTTTCCGATACTTTCGCTCTTGAGTGAAAAGAGAGTGACGTCGGGGATTTTGATGTCGGTGTCCCCGAATCCTTGTCCGAATCGAATGATTCCATTATTAGGCGGTTCGTCCTCGAAAACAGCCAGTGTCCGAGTCCGTTGACGAAGGAGAAGATCAGCTTTGGGGTTTCCATTTCGCAGGCGCGATTCCAAGTGTTAGTCCCCGAATCGTGCTTCTTCTTGTCGTAAAACTTATGACGAAAAAGAAAGAGTCTGAACACATTTCCGTTTATCTTAATGTATTTGTGGTATTAAAAAAAATTTATTTAGATAATTGTTTTTCGAAAAATTTTGTTCGTTAGGACGGAGAATTATTAAAAGGAGAGTTGTAGGAAGGGTAAAGGAATTGATTAGGAACTGGAAAAGGAAGAGTAAGTCTTGTAGAAACTTCTCGACCCGCAAGACCGCTCCTAAACTAATACCTATTAGGGGTCCACCCCACCTCGTAAATGAGGTAAAAGGATCTCGGAACCTCTCTCGTTTAGGGTGTCTAAACAGTGGCTCCTAAATCCGAGAGAATGTTGACTATACTCGTTCAAGGTAGAAATGAACATAGTATTCCAACGGAAAGAAGGGTAGTTTGATCCACTAGGGACATGGATACACTACCGATTTTTGAAAGCAGAACTATCTGATTAAAAATGGAGAGAGGAATTCATCCCCAGCGGAGTCGCCAGAAATTGTCGGCATATTTTTAGGTTGTGTCGTTTAATCCTTTTTAAAAAGGGGTCGCCTACAGAAATTGTCGGCTAATTTTAAATTTAATTTACATATATATATAATTTTGAAAATAGTGTTTTGATTTTAAAAATAATTTTAAAAATTTTAAGTTATGAAATCAAACTGATCTCACATCTCAAATAGTTTATATAAATGAGCACCGCACCACAAACCGCGTGTCTATTCCGAAGAATAGGCACACCGTTTGATGGTGGGGCTCGATTAAATAAACTAGAAGGTTTGTGACATCCGTTTGGTCTGTGAAACCATTTTATTTGCCGACAAGTTCCCCTGCATAATATGAAAGCATTAAACAGGGTTTATATTACCTGGGTTCTTAAAATTCCCTATAAGGGCAAGCCCTTATAGTTAATTACATCTTTTGTGACGGGAATCACCTAAGAAAACTCTCGATAATAATCAGTAGTTTTGCTCTCAAGAATTTCAAAGTTTAAGTTTTCAAGGGATTGAATTTTGGAATTTCAATAGGGAATGGATCAAATTTGGAACATTTTATTTTGGGAATTCAAAGGAAGAAAGGTAGGAGAAATCACAGATTCGAAGCGAACTTCGGTAATTTCCCGACTATCCTATTGTTTGGCTTGAATTTAGAAAGGCCCTAATGTTTATTTAATGTTTTGATCTTGCCAATTTTTAATTAATTAGGACTTATATTCGTAAGATGTGATCACACAAATAGCCTCGAAGATGTGGGTTTATGTCGTATCGGACAACTACCTCGGAATCCTAAGACCTGTTAGGGCTTAATTTGCAATGCAAATGCCTAACAAAAGGTTGAGTATTTATGTTGCACTAGGCAAACTACCTCGAAGTCCTATGGTTTAGTTATTTAATTCTAAGAAATGCTTTGTTGCAGTATATCCGAGTTTTGCTGACGATGATGGCCGTGTTGCCCACTATGCTCCGAGCTCCTTGTTGTTGCAGAGGGTTTAGTTTTAGAAATTATAAATCAAGAGAAGAGAGAATTGTTCTGGTTTAGAGAAGGTCTTAATTTCCAAGTGTTTTTTATGTTTTAATTAAAACAATTCTTAAAGTTGATTAAACAGAACCGATTAAGATCCCACGGTTCCGTCATCCCGGCACCATTATTTTCATCGAATTCACTTAGTCCAGATGAATTTGCTAAACTCAACTGAATGATTTCCACACTTTCATTTAGACCGTGGGAAATCCCGTTAGCAACACGTGGGTTACATCATCCGAGGTATTCTCGATCATTCAACGAGACGTTTTAATTTAGTTGCAATTGTAGTTTTGTGTTCTTTTTGTGATTAAATTTTGAGTTGTTTTATATTTTGAAATGTTGTGGCAGTGAATTTTATCTTGTAATGATTTTTAATTTAATTTTGGTTTCAGTTTAGGGACTATCCTAAAGGTTTTGGTTTTCATGTAACAGTTGTTTATCATGCAAGAAAAGTAAAGTGCATTTGCAATAAAGTAAATCGCAATAAAATAAAAGCGTACCTGGAGGGTCTTCCCGTCATCCCAAGCTGCACTTAAAACACATATCAGAGTATTTAAGTATTCCAACAAGTACCTAGGTAAAGCTAAGGGAAAGGTTTTGGTTGTCTACCAAAGTCCTAATCCTATTTCTAGTCATCTCCTATGACGTCTAGGTTGTTGTGTTTTGGTTTAAGGACGATTTTCTTCATCAAAGAACAATTAAGTTCAATTGTTCTTATAAATATCCTATCATATTGAGGAAGTGCTTAAGACGAGTCTTAAACATCTTTTCAATACCTCTAGGATTGTTTTAAGTCCAAGTGAATTTAATTATACAAGTGAATTAATCATCTAGGAGTTTAAGTTTTCGTTATCTCGCTCGATGAATTAGGACATTCGAATATCCTATAAGTGAAGTAACACTTCACTTAATACTCCGTTTAGGAGTTATGACAACAAGAGCTTTTGAGGGCAAATTGATGTTTAAGTGATTTGTGATTTAATTTAGTTTTAATTAATGGGTTTAAGTTTGGAATAGTGTTCAAGTTGTTTTAGATTTATTTTGAATTCTTTATGTCTTAGGTGATGTTATATTTAATTCAATTTAATTTAATTTAATTTTAATTTAATTTAATTTATTTTAGTTTTAATTTTAATTTAATTTTAATTTTATTTTAACTTGATTTTATTTTTTATTTAATTTATTTTAATTTAATATGTTTTAAATTAATTTTATTTAATTTAATTTAATATGTTTTAATTTAATTTAATTTAATTTAATTTAATATGTTTTAATTTAATTTAATTTAATTTAATTTAATATGTTTTAATTTAATTTAATATAATTTAATTTAATTTAATTTAATTTAATTTAAATTTTAATTTAATTTAAATTTAAATTTTATTTTATTTTAATTTTAATTTAATATTTTATTTTTTATGTTTTAAAGATGATTTAATTTAATTGTTAATGTATTAATTTAATTGAAATTTTGGAAGGATTTAATCTAAATGTTTTAACTTTAATTTAATTTAATGATTAAGTCTTTTAGCATTTTAAATCTTGAGTTTGGATTATCATTTTAATTAGGAATTAAATATTATCGAGGTGATTAATTTAGGGATTCTTAAATTAAAGAACAAATCTCTTCCTAATAATATCCCTATTTTAATAATTCCAATTTTTCATTATTCTTCCAAATTTAATTAATTATTTAATTAAGGTTTATTTAATTATTTTCAAATTGTTTGGTAGGTTTCCACCCTTTAATTACCTAAGTTTCAAACATCCAAAATCAACTTAGTATCAAATATTTTACCTACCCTTTTAATTAAACCTAAAATTTTTAATTATAGGTTAAAATTTTAATTACCATTTTGCCCTTTAAACTTACTAATTCCATAACTCACTAAATTGAGCTCAAATGAATTTGAAATTTTTATTTGACTTCACTCACATATCAATCAAGACATTAGAGGAGAAAATGTGATTTTTCTGTATTTAATTTATTTATGTAATTATTTATGGTGGAAAATAGGGATTTTCAAGGAAAATTCAATAACATGACCAAGGCAAAGTTTCTATCCTTAAGAAAATTATGGAACATTCCTAATGACTAGAGGACCACTTGGACCAATTTTGGTGATTTCTTGATTTCTTGATTTCTTGAGTTTTGGAGTATTAATTAATTTAAAAATAAAATAACAGTTGAAAAATGAATTTTATATTTTTCAAAAATCTCTCTGATATCAAAGAAACCAGAGAACCAATTTTTATAATTTTCTGATTTTTCTTTGATTTATTAGAATTATTTTAGTGGAAATGCTAGAAAATACATTTTTTTAATTTTAAAATTACCTTAAGGCTTTAAAATTTAATATCTCTTCATAGAGACTTAAGAAAAATATGGGGTTTGTTCCTAAGTGATTAAAATTTAAAATGTGACATTTCAGTGAATTTTATTATTTTTGTGATTTTTATTATTTTTTAATTATTAAAAATATTAAAATAATGCAAAAAAATCAACTTTTTTAGAAAATTGCAATTTTAATTTTCTTAAATTCCCCGATATCGAGAGGCTCCAAAACCATTTTGGTGAATTTTTGAAAAGTATTTTGAAAGTTATGAATTTTTAAAGTTTAAGTTTGGCTAAACGGCTTAATCAACCCATTCGATAGGGCTAACCAAGTCCAATCGACTTCAAACTTTTATGGTGGGTTCCTCTGATCCTAAAGGTCAGTGGAGAATTGATTTCAAGTCAATTTGATGTATGATTAGATCTAATTAATTAAAGCTCCATTTTGGGTGTTTAAACCAATTAGGTTTATTCCAAGTGAGTTAACTCAAAACCTATTTTCCCTAGTGGTCCTCTCGGTCATAAGAAACATCACCAAATTTTCCTAGAATTTATTTCACAACATGCTAATTATTGGAATTAAAATACTCGTAATAGTGACCTAGAATTGAAAAATAAATAACTCTTCATAGGGATGGACTCTGACTTTGGAAAATTCAGGGAATGTCCCCAAATTCAGAGGCTTCAAAAGTTCTATGGTCTCATGCCATGGTGAATTGTCTACATGCATGGAGAATTGAAAATGTTCAGAGAGTAAATAAATCATTAAAAATCAAATATTCAATGAAATTAAATGATTTCTTTTCCACATTATTCTCCTCTCGTTCACCGAGCAAGAGGGTATTTTTATTTTATTTTTATGATTTTTCTATAGAAAGATATCAATTTTTGAAGTTTAGGGAATTAAGTAAATAAAAAAATACCCTGATTTTCTATTTAAAACGGCGGCGCTGACTCATCCTAGGCATCTCCGAAACGTCGTGTGTCGTGCTGCCATTCGACGTTGCCACTTGAGTCAGCAGCCCGGGTCCCGCCTTCCGCGTATCATCCGCCAATCCGACCCGATCTGAGCCATCCGTCCGCGCGTGTATTGAATGGACGGCATCTGCTCATCTTCCCCAGTCGTTCTCATCCGAGAGTCGTCCACACTAAAACCCTAAGAACTCACTCATTTCTCAACGGATTTTCGTGTTCTTGTGCTCTATGGATTCGTCTTGAATAGACGAACACATCTATACGGTGATCATGCATTGAAATTAAAGCATTTGAAATCGTACAATCTCCGCAGGCTCGTGATAAAGAGTTAGCTCATACCTTAGCTCGGAGAAGTGTGGCTTCGATCCGAGGGTTTTGTCACCTTCGATTGGGTCCAAGCAAGCCCGAGATGAAGTCCCTCGGCTCGGTGAATTGTCCGTGTATGATTTCGACCAAGCCCGATTTCAACCTTTGGAGTCCGGAATGGATGGGTGACCCGGAGAGGGGGCTTTCACTGGGAACTCCTTCTCTGGTCTTGTGCAGGTGTGGGTGAGTTTAATTTGACTTTGGTGGAGGATTTGGGAGTGTCTTGTTCGGCTCGAGAATCGAGCTCCAAAATCGAGCTCAATCAGTGGGGATTAGGGCAAGAGAGCAGTGGGCATCAAATGCTCTAGGTGCGGGGAGAGTCCTGGAGTGATTTTGCGCAGTTTCCTTAAGGTTGGTTCAACACCTCTTCATGGCCGAGAGGGGTGAGGTTTAAATAGGAGAGGCTGGAGGGCCTCCCAGGGGGAGTTATGGACTGGGATCAGCTGCTCTTGGCAAGGGAAGAACAGCTGCAATGGCCACAAGGCATGGGACAACTCAGCAAGGGAGAATTTCAATGTTTGGCTCCTTCTAAGGTCTCGGCCATGGTGTTTTCCGGCGACCCAGGAGGCTGGCCGGCAGGCATGAGCCACCATCTTGACCAGGGAGGTCAGGGCTTGGCAATGGTGAAGTCAATTGGGTTTGGACATGTGTAAAGGAGTTGGATCAAAATGGCATGGGGGCATGACTATTTTGGCTCTAAATGGGTCAACCCATCCTTTTGGGCTAGGTGCACCACCCAAGGCTTGGTTTAGGCCGAAGAGAAAGTGATTTGGATCAGCTTGATTAGTGGGGTCAAGTCACAATCCAAGTACAATTAGGATTAAACATGGTTTAGGGGAGACATGGAAATGGTTAATCACCTTAAGGGAATGTCGAAAGGATCTCCTCATTTTGCCCAATGTGGTAAGGTCACATGTGAACAACTCACATGGCTTGCATGTGGCTTAAGAGTGGCTTCATGGCTTATATATGGCTTAGGAAAAGTTGGCTTGGTTTCATGAAAGTGGGTTTAAGGTATTTTGGTATTTTAGTTGACAAATTTCTTGAAGCTTGATTTGGAACTATTTGGTTATTTATTTTGGAACTTAGGAAGTGTTTTAAATCATAGGTATGATGAGAGAAATTTCATGTGGGCTTTTGGAATAAGTTTTGGGCTTTTAAATTTCTTTTGGATGGGTTTTTAGGAAGGTTTAAGAAAGTGGGCTTTTTAAGCTTGGAAATAAATTGGTGGATGGGAAATTTGTAAAAGTTTGGGCCAAATAATTGTTGGGTTTGTTTTAGGGATGTGTCATGAGTGATTTGAAACAAATTTGAGGTGGTTTGGGTCTCAATCGGGTCGAATTTGGGCTTTTTGGTAAAGTGGCCAATGGTAGGCCAAATTGGGTTTGGTTGGGCTAATGTTGGGCTAATGTTGAAATTGGTGTAAAATTAATGTTGAGAAATGTTTGTAGGGCTGTTTCAAAGAGGTTTCAACTTTGTTTGGGTTTGGATTTTGGGGTTTGGGCCTATTTAGGTTAGGTTTAGGAGTAGGCCCATGTAAGGAGTTTTGGCTTTGGGTTGAATTTGAGTTGGATTTGGGTTCAAATTTTTGGCAAATCATGTTAGTGTTTTGTTTTTAGGGATGTTAGGGAAGGTTTAGAAAAGATTTGTGGTTAATTGGAGTTGAATTGGGTTAGTCTGGGCTAAGTTCGGGTCATGGGTCCAAATTGGGCTTTAAGGTCAAAAGTGAAATTGGATTCAAATGCCAATCAAATTGAGCTTGGATTTGGTCTAGATTGGTGTTGGGGATGTTGAATTGAAGTTTAGAATTGAATTGGACCAGAATTTGGGTCAATTGGGTAGGTTTGGTTTGACATTGGGTTCACTTTGGGTTAAAATGGGTCAAATTAAGGATTTTGACAAAAGTGGGGTAAATTGACAAAATTAGCCCATGGTGTAGTTGAACAAAATGAAATTGGGAATATTTGGGATTTTTTGGAATTTTCTAGGAATTTTTGGAATTTTTTGGATTTTTGGGTCAAGAGGGGCATTTTGGTAATTTGGAGGGTATTGGGGGTATTTTTTTGGAATTTTGGGTATGTTGGGTAAAAATGGTCAATTTGAGTGGTGGGAGAATGTTTAGGATTGATTTTGAGGAATTTGGGAGATGTTGGAGAATTTTGGAAAATTTGGGTAATTTTAAGTGGTTTTGGAGTAAAGTAGTGGCTCTGGGTCCCGGGGTCAAAAATCGAAAATTTAGAAAACTGAAGATCGGGTAAATGTAAGTGGAATGAAATCATTTTGGTTGAGTCACGAAGTCATATCAAGCCCACATGAGCCATGAAGGGACTCATTTGAGTCATTCACTATGTTGTTCCTAACCCCTTACCAAGGGCTTAGGGGTTAAGGACCATCCATGCGAATCACCTTCATGAGTCAGGAGGTCAAGTTGGGTATGGGTGTGGTTTTAAGAGGTGTGTGAAAGTGTAGTGTATAAGTGTAGTGTGTGTGTAAGTCAGCCCTCACTGCACCGTGCCACCTGAGGCGGCCCTAAGGCCAAAGAGTCCTATAGGAACTCATCCTTTAAACTTCAACATTTGATTTCAACCCTCTAGGTGATTAGGGGTCTACAATTAAGTTTGTGGAGTTTGCAGGGAGTTAAGAAGTGGTTTGAATTTCTAAGTGGTGGGTCCCAATTCTAATCCTCTAGGATAGTCAAAGGAAAAGCCTAAGGCTAGATCCTAAGTACTAAAAAAGGAAGAGAAAACCTCATCAAAAAAGAGGTCAACAGTCCTTAACTTTCCTGTAGCATCCTCAAGTGGCCTTTTCCAAAGGACTCATGGTTATCAGGTCATGACTGTTGAACTTCTTTTTTAGGAGTTTCCTTTAATGCAGTAGCATTTTCTTCAGATTCGGGCTCTCTGACGAGGCTTCTCTTTCTAGAGCGCTCTGTTGGTATTGGTTCGGCAATAATAGGTTGCCACACCATCCTTCTTACTGTAGGAGGCCTAGGACCAGATGGTCTGTCAGCTGTACGTCGGTAAGTGGTGTCCTCTCTAATATGGTGACCTGATACAACAACAGGCAAACTTCTCTTACTAGCTCAAACTTTCTTCCTTGGGCTTTCTAGGGCAGCGATAGGGTTTACTCGTGGTCTGAGGTGAGATCTAGCTGGTACTCGTCCCATTCTTCTCAGAATCTCTGACACGGGGCAACCTTCTTTCTTAGCTAATTTCTCTACTACTGCTCGCAAATGGGTTAGCGGAGTAGTCTTAATCTCTTTCTTCTTACAATCACTGTAGTATGCAGGTCGGGGTAACGCAGCGGTGATCCTTCGAGCATCCTCTTCATCGTATGCAGCAGAGAGAGGGTGAAACCTACTCCCTCCTAACAGCAGTGAGATCTCAGGCAGTTCTTCTTCTTCCTCAGGAATCTCTTCCAGAAAAGCAACTTCAGCAGCCTTGGTCTTCTTAATCCAAGCAATTTTTCTGCTCTTATTCCTTCTTTGAGTACGGGTTAAGGGTGAGACTCTCAATCTTGAAGACAGGAGGTATTGCAGCAAAATTTGAACCGTCCACGGTAACAGGCTCATCACCGATCTGGACTTCTTTTCCTTTCAGTTTGGCGGGAGCCAGGGTAGGTGCAGTAATGACCAGACCGGTGGGGGGAGAAATGACAGTTCTGGGGGTAGCAGCTAACCTCCTATGAATAGTAGTGTTTCTCTCAGTTGGGACTTGAAGTGACCCGCAATTACGCAGTAAATTAACTTCAAAAAGATGGCAAAAAACTTGACTCCATTTATAAATAGCGGCTAGTGTACAAAATCTTAAATGATATAAAAATTAGAAATTATTTTACACACTAGAGGTACTACGCAAGTATACGTATGGTTTCAAGTAATATAGAGTTTTCTTTAAAAAACCTAGTATCGATCCCACGAGGAAGTGAAGTAAGAGGTCTTTATTCAAATTCTAGTCTACTACAATTACTTATTAGGTTGGAATGTCGATTAAAATTGTGTTTTATCTAGCAACTACTTCTAAATGTAAGTGCTAAATGTAATAGTAACTATAACTAAGTGCAAATAATAATTCTAAAGATAATCCTTTTTGGATGAATTGGTTTAGAGAATTTTGAGATACTAAAAACTACAATTCTTATGTAATAAATAGATAATGTATAGGAATGAGGTGCATTAAATATTGTATGTGCCAAATAGGAACAATCCTATTCTTTACCCTTTGGTCCAGGCATAAAGAACATTGACTAATCCTATGCTTGGTTACTGAATCTGCGGCTAGGCAGGAAGGATACCGGCTCTCACTTCGGAGATCCCATGTTCCCCTTGCCTGAGGGCTAACAATTTACACTTCAGCACCAAACGATAGGACCAAATTGAGAATTTTAGCCTGTCACTCTAAAATCTCCAATTTTACGCCCGATTAATATTATTTCCCTATTTATTTGCATTCAAATCCCATGAACTTCACCATCCATGGAATTTGAATGTGGTTCCACTTTGTTGAGATTTACATATGCCCTTTCGGGACTTAACACAATTACAACAAATTTTAACACTACAATGGGCCCTTATTGCAATGTAAATGAAGTGCAAGTAAAAACCATCACATTTATAATTAAAACATCTTTTAGCAACCATCCCAATATCCTAATCATGAATCCTACTCATTGCAAAAGAAAAGTAAAATGAAAAGAATGGCATAATCTTCTCATGCCACTATTTCCAAAGAAGAAGAAAGAGTAAGAGAGATACGTCACAAAGCACGAAGAAAACACAACGGAAACATCATTTAACAAAAGCAAATCCACTACGCAAGTGTTTAAAAAATCATAAGATAATGAAGAACAAAACGTAGATTTTTCAGTTTGAAAGAAGAATGAAGATCTATCCAACAAAGTCTCCCGTCGATCCATGCAATGCTAGCGAAACCCCTTACCAATTCTCTCAAAATCTCCTCTCTAATCTCTCCAAAAAGGTAGAAATCTACATTTCTACACCTATTCTAAAATCCCTAAACATTCTCCAAGTTTTTTTTCCACCTTTCTCCTCTATTTCTCTATCATAAATTTACTAATTTAAAGAGTGTGGATGAATTTCTAAGAGTTTCCTTAAGCACCCCTTCGAAAAAAAAGTCCAAATACATCGAATTTTGGCCCAAAACCGCCAAAAGTCGGTTCATACTCATTCAGAGCGCTGTCGGATAGTTCGAGCTCGCTGTCAGTGAGCTTTTCAGTCATTTCTTGGTGCTCTCGGTAAAATCTCACTGTCGGCGAGATCAAGACCGCCGTCGATGTGCAGGCTCTGTGCAGCTCCACTGTTTCGCTTCTTTTGGCTCCGTTTTAGCTCCGATTCGCCCCGTTTCAGTTGTGTTGCATTCGTAACTGATAGCCCTACAAAATAAACATAAGAACAACCTTTCTTGAAAGTGTAATATCACTCAAAAATATGCAAGAAGTGTAAAAGAGATTAAGCATCAAAAGACTTATCGAAAGGTGTCAGAGCAGAATTTCATTTCTTGCTCGTTTTTGCTCCAAATTGCACCGTTTTTGTTTCCTTTTTGCTCCAATCACCATTTCTTGCACCTAAAACCAAAAGACATACAAAATACCTTCCTTTAAAGGGCAATATCATCAAAAATGAGTAAAATGATATAGCAAAAAGCGTATATATTTTAGGCGTGTCAGGACTCTTTGCAGGGGAGGGAACTCTTGAGTCGACTTCAGGTTGAACTCATATATAGGTTTCTCAGTTTCTTGTACCTTGTTCCTTAGCGTGAAAAGAGTAACATCGATGAACTTAATGTTCGTATTGTCGAATCCTTGTCCAAAGTGAATGACCGCGTTGTTAGGCAGCTCGTCCTTGTAGACAGCTAAGTCTATCCCGTTGGCGAAGGAGAAAATCAGTTTCGGTGGAGAAATCTTCTTCAGGGTAGAATTTAAGCGTTACTTCCAAATTATGCTTCCTTTCATCGGGACGAAAGAAAAGGAGACGAATTTCTCCAAACGAGTCCGAACACATTTCCATTTATCTTTTCATTTTCTTTATAAAGTATTTCAGATTCTCATTTTTTTATTTGTGTATTTGTGGTTTAACAGAAAGTTCATTTATTAAAGGGTTTGTTTATTAGAAGGTTTGTTCATTAAGAACGAAACAAATTAAAAGGGGAAAGGTTAAAGGAAAGATAAGGGACCCAATCCAGAAACTGGAGAGGAAGAGAGAGTCTCACAAGACTTCTCAACCCAAGGAACCGCTCTTAAGCTAACACCTATCGGGGGTCCACCCCACCTCTTTGGAGAGGTAACAAAAGGAGGATTTTGTAACCTCTCTATTTAGGGGTGTCTAATTAGTGGGTCCAAAATCCAAGAAGAGTTGATCATACTTGTTCAAGACAGAAATTAACAAGATATATCAATGGAAGAATGGTAGTTTGATCCACTAGGGGAATGAACTTACTACCAATTTATGAAAGCAAAACCATCTGATCATGATGGAGAGAAGAACTAGTTCCCAAGCGGAGTCGCCAGAAATTGTCGACATATTTACTAGGTTTGTGTTTTAAAAAGGTGTCGTCTACAGAAATTGTTAGCGAATTTTTAGATTTTAAGTTTAATATAAATATATATATATATATATATATATATATATATATATATATATATATAATTTAGAAAGTTACATTTGATTTTGAAAATAATTTTTAAGTTTAAAAATTTTAAGATATGAAATCAAACTGTTCTCACACCCCAAATAGATTTTATATTTTTCTTAAGTCCCTCTGACCTCAAGGAAGTCATAGAACCAAATTTTATAATTTTCTGATTTTTTTTATTTATTAGAATTATTTTAGTGGAAGGGTTTGAAAATTCATTTTTTTAACATTAAAAATTACATTAAGCTTTTAAAATTCAATATCTTACCAAGAGACTTAAGAAAAATATTTGGTTAGTTCTTAAGTGATTAGGGAACAAAATATGATATTTTTGTGGTTTTTAGTATTTCATGATTTTTTTATATTTTTAATTATTAAAATATTAAAAATAGGGTTAAAAATGAAAATTTTTAGAAGTTTCCAAATTTAATTTTCTTAGACTCCTCTGATATCATAGAGCCCACAAAACCAATTTGGTTAATTTTGAAGTGTATTTTGGGTTTTATGAACTTTTTAATTTTCAAAATAATTGTCTCTTAATTAATTCATTTAATAGGTTAAATTATTTCCAATTGACATGAAATTTTTATGTCAGGTTCTCTGTATCCTAAGTGACAATGTAGAATTGTTTTCAAGTGATTTTGATGTGTGGTTACTCCTAATTAATTAAAGTTTAATTTTAAGTGTTTGGGCTAATTAATTTTATTTTTAAGAAATTAAATCAAACCATAATTTTCCTAGGGTCCTCTGGTTATAAGATACATCCACTAATTTTTCTAGAATTTTCTAAGCAATATGCTAATTATTAGAATTAAAATACCAAAACAGACACATAAACTTGAAAATTATATAACTTTCTATAGAGATGGCCTCTAGCCTTGGAAAATTCAGGGAATGTTCCCAAGAACAGAGGCTATAACGGCCCTATGGTCTCATGCCATGATGAATTGTGTATGCAAATGGAGAATTAAAACACAACATTGGGTATTTAAATCATTAAAAATCATAGACTCAACAAATTAACTTAAACCAGTCAGCGCCGTGTCATCCTCGTTATTCTCCTCTGTTCACTGAGCAAGAGAGTATTTTTTGTTTATTTTTATGATTTTTCTATGCAAAGATATGATTTTTTTAAAGTTCTGGTTATTTAATAAATTCAGAAAATCCTATTTATCTACTTAAACCAGTCAGCGCCACGTCATCCTCGCCCGGGTCGAAAGCATACGCGGCGCAATTTGATTCAACGCCGCCATCCGACTCAGCAGCCACGCGCTTCGTAGTTCCGTTCCGTGCCTCCGTCTGACGCGATCCTAGCCGTCCATCCAATACACGCGCGAATGAACGACATCCTTTCATCGTCCCCAGGCATCCTAACCCGAGAACCGTCCACCTTCAATACCTAAGATCTCGCTCGATGCTTAACCAAATCATGCGTGGTTGGTCTCTATTGACGCGTCCAGACTAGAAGAACATATCCATACAGCTATGATGCATTGAAATCAAGCCAAACAAAATGGAGGGTTCATAGAAGCTCGAGAGGAAGAAGATGTCAATACCTTGGCTCTAAGAAGTGAAGCTTCAATCAGAGGGGCTTGGCAAGTTCGTTGGAGTCCAGGGATGCTAAGGATGAAGCCTGGAGCTGTGGTAAAATTCCTAGGTATGATTTCCACCAAGCCCAATTTCATGCTTTGGTCTCCAGCACAAATGGGTGGCCTGGTGAGGGGGCTTCCACTGGGGAACTTCTTATCTTGGTCTGGTGAAGGTGTGGGTGAGTTTAATTTGATTTTGGTGGAGGTTTCAGGGATGTCCTGCTTTCAAGCCTGAGATTGAGCTCTGAAATTGAGCTCAACCAGTGGGACTTTGGGCAGGAAAACAGTGGGGATCAACTTCTCTATGTTAGGAGAAGAGTGTGTAGTAATTTTTGCAGAGTTTTGGTAAGGTTTTTGTTCATCACCTTCTTTGGTCGTGGGGTGGTGAGTTTAAATAGCCATAGCTGTGGAGCTTCTTAGGGCAAGTCAGGGGTTGGGATCAGCTGCTTAGGTCAAGGGAAGAAGGGCCTTGGTGTCCACTTGCCATGGAACAACTCAGCAAGGGAGTTTTGAATTTTTTGGTTCACATGGAGCTCTCAGTCTGGTGGTTTCCGGCGACTGGGGTGGTGGTCCGGCCACGGTCAAGTCACCCTCATGGTCAGTAAGGTCAGCGCTTGAGGTTTGTGAGCTCAATTAGCTTTGGACATGTGTAAAGAGGTTTGATTAAAATGGAATGGGGGAAGGTGTATTTTGAACTTGGTTTGGTCAATCCATGGAAATAGGCTTGGTGTACCTCCCCAAGGCCTGATTTTGGGCTGAGGGAAATCAGTGGGTTCAGCCAAGAGAATGTGGTGAGGTCCCTATCCATGGTGAGGTGGCTAACTTGGATTAGAGTGTGACATGAATGGGGTTAAAACAAATTAGTGAAGGATTAAGAAAGAGCCTCCTCCTTTTGCCATTAATGACATGTTGAGGTGGAAAGTGGCTCCTATGGCTTGCATATGGCTTACCCATGGCTTCATGGCTCCATGTGGCTTGGGGCAAAGCTTGGTCAATTTCATGAAAAAGGGTTTTAGGAATTTTGACATTTTAGGGATAATTTGGCATGAGGTTTGATTTAGAATGGTTTAATGATGACTTTGAAACTTAGGGATGATTTTTTTGAATGGATGATGAGAAGAAAATGTCATGTGGGCTTTAGAGCCAATTTTGGGCTTTTTAAGTTTAGTGAAAATGGGCTTTTAAATGTTTTAGGAAAATGGGCTTTTAGGTTTCAAAATAAACTTTTGGATGAAAATTTGGTAAAAGGTTGAGCCAAATAAATATTGTATTTTGTTTAGGAATGTGCCATGAATGATTTGGAACAAGTTTGGGGTAATTTGGAGTTGAACTGGGTTTAATTTGGGTCTTTCAGTAATAGGATAAAAGTGGATCAAATTGAGCTAACTTGGGCTAAAGTTGGGCTAATGTTGGGTTTGATGTAAAATTAATGTTGCAAAACGTTTAAGGAGGTATGATAAAGAGTATTCAATTTTGGTTGGGTCTTGATTTTGGGATTTGGGCTTGTTTGGGTTTATAATTGGTTTAGGCAATTTGAGAAATTTTGGTTTAAGTTAGGCTTGAGTGGAGTTTGGGTTCAAATATTTGGTAAATTAAGTTAGAGTTTTATTTGTGGGGATTTTAGGAAGATTTCAAAACAAATTTGCGGAAAATTGGGTGACATTTGGGTTGAATTTGGGATGGATTGGGTCACTTGGTCAATTTTGGGCCTCAAGGGCTAATTTGGGACTTTTGATCAAATTGGGTTAATTTGACAAAATTAGGGTATATAGCAGTTAAACAAAATGAAATTGAGAATATTTAGAATTTTCTGGAATTTTCTGGGAATTTTTGGAATTTTTGGATTTTTGGGCTAAAAAGGGTATTTTGGGTATTTTGAGGATATTGGGGGCTATTTTTGGAACTTTTGGTATATTTGGCCATGGATGATCAATTTGAGTGGTGGGGAGTGTTTAGAACTGATTTTGAGGAATTTTGATAATTTGGGCAATTTTTGAGAATTTTGGCCAATTTCAAGGGTATTTGGTAGGTTTGGTGGGTTTAGAGCCCCCGGGGGTCAAAAATTGAAATTTGGGAATAATGAAGATTGATTAGATGTGAGTAGAATGAAACCATTTTGGTTGAGCCATGAAGCCATATTAAGCTCACAAGAGCCATGAGAGGACTCATTTTAGGTACTCAATATGTTGTTCCTAACCCTCTTAGCTTGGGGCTTATGGGTTAAGGTCCATCCATATGAGTTTCCTACATGAGTCAGAAAGCTAAGTTGGGTAAGAGTGGTTTTAGGGTTTGGAATGTGTGTGGAAGTGTGGTGTGTGCAAGTTGAACCTCACCAAGACCAGGCCACCCATGTTTGTCCTAAGGCTTGACCATCCTATAGGAACTCATCCTTGAACCTCCACATTTGACTTTTAACCTTCCAAGTGGCTTGGAGGTTTATGGTCATCTGTGTGGTTCAAGAAGAGTTAAGAAGTTTTTGACTTTCTAAGTGGTGGGTTCCATTTCTAGTCCTCTAGGATAGTCAAAGGGCAAACCTATGGCTAGATCCTAAGCACTAAGAAGAGAAAAGACCTCACCAAAAATGAGGTCAACAAAGTAGCACTTAAAGTTTAACACAAATTCCTACTAACACTATGTAGAAAACAGTAACAGTTAACCGAACTACAAATACTTCTAAGAACTTTAAAGACAGAATTAACTAATAGACAGACTAAATTAAGTTTTTAAAAGGTTTTTTATATATAAGAAAAGAATCTTTCCTCTTGCAACGAGAATTAGGGGATTTTAGCCAGTCACCCTGAAATCTCCACATTGAAGTCCATAAAAGTACATCTCCCTATTTAGTTGCACTCAATTCCGATGAACTACGCAATTCATCCATGGAAATTGAATGAATCTTTCATTATTTTTGTAGGACATTAAATCTTTTCAAACTTAATGTTCAACAACATATTTTAACATTTCAATTGGCCAGATCGAAAGTAAATTAAGTTCTAAATGAAAAACCATTACAATTTCTTCATCACATTAAAAGAACATCCAATCCACATCAATCCATCATCACATCTCTAATGCAAGAAGAAAGACAAGGAAACTACTCAGAATTCATGGAGAAGATATAATAAAACATGAATTTTATATATAAAAGAAAAGTCATACAAACCAAAAGAGAAAATACAACTTATCTCTTTCTATTCCCCTATGTGATTCCCTTGAAGTTCCTTTGAATCATTTTCTCTTCTTCTTTACAACACTTGATTCTCTCTTTAGAATGGAAAGGAAGAAGCAATCTCTCAC
This sequence comes from Papilionanthe hookeriana x Papilionanthe teres, assembly GCA_022702705.1. NCBI lineage: Eukaryota > Viridiplantae > Streptophyta > Magnoliopsida > Asparagales > Orchidaceae > Papilionanthe > Papilionanthe hookeriana x Papilionanthe teres. The sequence continues at coordinate 22,206,500 of CM040426.1, forward strand.
TTTACATCTTCTCCTCCCCTCCTTAGAGAAAAATACCTCTCAAATCCTCACTCTTCACTCTCTACTCCTAAACCCTAACACTTCACTCTCACTAAAACTACTCTAAAACCACTGAAGAAACACACCATTTTCATCTAAAAACAGTTACTTATAAGCTAAGGACAAATTCCCAAGAGTTTCCATAAGCATCCCTTCAAAAAGTCGCCAAAACTCTTTAAATTTGAATTGAACCGACTTTGGGCGCCAGCGGCACTCTATCGTGCCAATTAATTCTGTGCTCTCTGGATTTGGGCGCCGGTAGCGCCCATTTTGGCGCTGGCTGTGCCCATTCTGGCGTCGGCTGCGCCAGAATACTTTTTCCACCATTTTGGTCCATTTTGCTCCTTTTTGCTCAAGATTCGTTCCTTTTTTTATTCTTTTCACTCCAATCACTTAAAATCATCATACCTGTAACAAATCATGAAAAATACCTTTCTTTAAAGTGCAATATCACCAAAAATGGGTAAAATTAGATAGCAAAAACTGTATATATTTTTAGTGCATCAGTTTCTCATACATATATCTAAGGGAGAGGCCTGCCACATAACACACATCTTCCTTATTAGTTGTTCCATTTTTTGGAGTAGTTATTATTTCTGAGGATGTACCTCTAGAGAGAGTCGATCAAGACGAGAAGGGGAAGATGATCGTAAAGGAGGAATCAGAGTCGTCCCCACCCTCCTCAAAATATGAGAAAATGCCTCCCAGGTGGATCGCCTGGTTGGACGGCTCTAGAAATGTTTAAGGTAGCTAAGATGGAGGTTTCTAGTGGTGTACGTCAAGTGGGATTTGTTTAGTTTCCTCCTTCCTATAGAACTGACCGACCTCCCTAATTACTTAACAGAGGTAATGCGATCGAAAGATTTGAACTCAATCTTGGCAAGTTATCGTATTCTACCTTATGCTTCTATTTTCCATTACTAGGAGAAAAACTTTATGCACAAGGAGCAGAAAATGAAAGGCACCAGACAGTTTATGCCCAAAATATCCAAGGGTAAAAGGATGGCAGAATTGGAGTTTTTGGAAATGTGAAAGAAATTAAAATATTTGAACCATATGTGGGAGGCTAAGGTTGAGGAATACGAACTACTCATTGCTACCTTAATCACTAGGAATAAAGAGTTGGAAGCCCTTGTGTCAGAAATGATCCCGAGAGGTAACCACGTAGTGATGCTCTCAGATCAAATCCAGGTAGGTCTTGCTATCACTGCCAAATGTTTCATGAAGTTTGGCCTAATAGAATCGAAGTGGGGCGCTATGGACAAATTGGTATCCCTCTTTGTTGATTCAGGTGATGACGAGGTGGACAAGCTCAGACAGGTTGGAACTGACAGTTGCAACAGACCTGTGATTGTTTAAGTTCTTGTATATACTTGTTGTTTTCATTTCCACTTCTTTATTGGATAATAATTTCACACCGTCCAGTCAAGCTAGGTTGATGGACATTCTGGTACACCAAAACTCTGTAAATTATTTTAAGGAAATGAAGGTAAATTATTCTCAGATCTTATCAATTCTTCATCTTATTTGTCTTTTCCCTTTCACTTTGTTGCATTTCCCCTTATGTAAAAATTTATGCACTCTCAAACTTAGGGCTTTGCATCATGTCGGCATATTTTTAGGTTTGTTTTTTGAAAGGAGTTCGCCTACAGAAGTTGTCGGTGAATTTTAAATTTTAAATTAAATTTAAATATATATATATATATATATATATATATATATATATATAATTTAGAAAGTAGCATTTGATTTTGAAAATAATTTTAAGTTTGAAAATTTTAAGATATGAAACCAAACCGATCTCACATCCCAAATAGTTTATATAAACGAGCACCGCATCAAACTATGTATCTATCCCGAAGAATAGACACACTGCTTGATGATGAGGCTCGATTAAATAAACTAGAAGATTTGTGAAATTTGTTTCGCTGTTTCGCCTGCGAAACAAATTTATAAGCCGACAAGTTCCTCTACTTAATATAAAGGAATTAAATAGGGTTTATATTACCTGGGTTCTTAAAATTCCCTATAAGGGCAATCCCCTATAGTTAATTACATCTTAAATGACGGGAATCATTTAAGAAAACTCTCGATAATGATCATTGGTTTTGCTCTCAAAAATTTCAAATTTTAAGGTTTTCAAAGGATTGAATTTTGGAAATTTCAATAGGGATTAGCTCAAATTTGGAACAGTTTATTTTAAGAGTCCAAAGGAAGAGAAGTAGGATAAGCTGAGGATCCAAGAAGAATCTTGGCAACTTCCCAAACTATCCTATGATTTGGTTTCAATTTAAGAATTTATTTAATATTGCAATCCTGCCAATTTTAATTAATTAGGACTTATATTTATAAGATATAATCACACAAATAGCCTCGAAGATGTGAGGGTTTATGCCGTACCGAACGACTACCTCGGACTCCTAAGACCGGTTAGGACTTAATTTATATGACATGATCATGCAAATGCCTAACGAAGAGTTGAGGATTTATGTTGCACTAGGCAAACTACCTCGAAGTCCTATAGCTTGGTTATTTAATTCTAAGAAATGTTTTGCTGACGTAGACACAGGTTTTGCTGATGACGATGGTCGTGCTGCCCACTGTGCTCCAAGCTCCTTATTGTTGCAAAGGTTTAGTTTTAGAAGGTGAAAATCAGGAGATGAGAGGAGTGTCTTGGTTTAGAGAAATCTTAAAATCTGAATGTCATTAGTGTTTTAATTAGAACAAATCTTAAAGTTGTTTAAACAGAACCGATTAAGATCCCACGGTTCCGTCATCCCGGCACCATTATTTTCATCGAATTCACTTAGTCCAGATGAATTTGCTAAACTCAACTTAATGAGTTCCACACTTTCATTTAGACCATGAGAAATCCCGTTAACAACATGTGGGTTACATCATCCGAGGTATTCCCGATCATTCAACGAGATGTTTTAAATTAGTTGCAATTGTAGTTTTGTTGTGCTGTTCATGATTAAATTTTGAGTTGTTTTATATTTTGGAATGTTGTGGCGGTGAATTTTATCTTGTGGTGACTTTTAATTTAGTTTTGGATTTCAGTTTTGTGACTATCTTAAAGGTTTTAGTTTTCATGCAACAATCTTGTTTAACATGCAAGAAAAAGTAAAGTGCAGTGCATGTAAGTAAAGTACAATAAAATAAAAGCGTACCTGGAGGGTCTTCCCGTCATCCGAAGCTGCACTTAATACACATGTTTAGACATTTAAATATTTCAACAAGTACCAAGGTAAAGCTAAGCGAAGGTTCTTGTTGTCTACCAAGATCATAATCTTATAACTAGTCATTTCCTATGACGTCTAGGTTCTTGTGTTTTGTTTATGAATGATTTTCTTCACCAAAGAAAAATTAAGTTCAATTGTTCTTCTAAAACATCTCATCATATCGAGAAAGTGCTTAGGACGAGTCCTAAACATCTTTTCAATACTTCCGAGATTATTTTGGGTCCAAGTAAATTTAGTTGCACATGTGAATTAATCATCCAGGAGTTTAGTTAAGCTTTTTCTCTTGCTCAGTGAACTTGGGCATTTGATTACCTGATGAATGAAGTGACATCTCACTTAATACTCCATTTAAGAGTTATAATAATTAAAGCCTTTAGGGGCAAGTTGGTCCATTGAGAATTTTAATCAGTCTTAATTTGAAGTTCGAGTTAATGGTTTAAAGTGATTTAGTTTAATTATGAGGTTTTAATTAATAATTTTAAGTTTGGAATAGTGTTCAAATTATTTTTGGTTTAAATCTTTATACTTTAAGTGATCTTAATATTTTAAATTAATCTTTGGTGTTTCAAATTCACTTAGATTATTCATAAATCTTAATGATTTGGTTTAGGTTAATTATGATATTTTAAGTTAATCTTGACTAGTTTGATTTTTTATATTATTAATTATGAATTGTCTTAATATTTCAAATTTGTTTTACTTTTATTATTGAGTGATGTTAATTTAATATAATTTAAATTTAATTTAATTGAATTTAACTTAATTTAATTTAATTTAATTTCAATATTTTAAGTTTAATTTAATTTAATTGTTAAAATGTTAATTTAATTTAATTTTAATTTTAATTTAATTTTTTTCTTAATCTAATTTAATTTAATTTAATTTTAATTTAATTTAATTGTTAAACCACTTAATATTTTGAGCTTTCCTGTAATTTAAGGGTTAATTTTTTTAATTTTAATTTACTTAGTTTGGATTATCATTTTAATCTTAATTAAGAGTTAAATATTATTGAAGTGATTTATTTAGGGATTTTTTTATTAAAGAATTAATATCCTCTCAAGTTATATCCCTATTTTTAATAATTCAAATTTTCATTAATCTTCAAAAATTTAAATTGTTTACATAATTAAAGTTTCATTTTTGGTTTATTAAAAGTGATTAATGGGTTCCTACCCTTTTAATTTCCCAAAGTTTCAATCATCCTGGAAAGATAAAATCAAATATTTTACCCTCCATTTTAATTAAACCTAAAATTTTAATAAAGGGGTTTAAATTCTTTAATTACCTTTATGCCCTTTTAGGCTTATTTATTTCATAACTCACTAAATTGAGTTCAAATATACTTGAAATTTTTATGTCATCTCACTCACATGTCAATTAAGACATTAGAGGAGAAAATGTGATTTTTTTGAATTTAATTTATTTATATAATTATTATTAGTGAAAAATAAGGGATTTCAAGGAAAATTCAACAACATGACCAAGGAAAGGTTTCTATCCTTAACAAAATTAGTGGATGTTCCTAATGACCAGAGGACCACTTGGACCAATTTTGGTGATTTTTTGATTTATATTTTATTTATTATAATTATTTTGAGTTTTAGAGTGTTAATTAATTATAAAATAAAATAAAAGTTGAAAATTAAGTTTTATATTTTTCTTAAATCTCTCTAACCTCAAAGAGTTCAGAGAAATAAATTTTATGATTTTCCTTATTTTTCTTTGATTTATTAGAATTAATTTAGTGAAAAGGTTGGAAAATTCATTTTTTAATTCAAAAATTGTTTTAAGTATTTAAAATTCAATATCTTTACTTGGAGACTTGGAAAAAATATTTGGTTTGTTCCTAAGTGATTAGGAGTCAAAATATGACATTTTTATGATTTTTATTATTTTCTAAATATTTAAAATATTAAAATGTCATTAAAAATAAAAAAATTTAGAAAATTCTAATTTTAATTTTTGTAGACTCCTCTGATATAAGAGAGGCCCCAAAACCAATTTGGTGAATTTTTAAAGTGTATTTTTGGAGTTATGAATTTTTAAAGTTTAATTTCGGTTATGTGATTTAATTAATCCATTTAGTGGGGTTAAACAACTCCAATTAATTCCAAATTTTTATGTGAGGTCCCCCTGATCCTAAAGATCAGTAGAGAATTATTTTCAAGTTCTTTTAATGTGTGGTTAATCCTAATTAATTAAATTTCAGTTTTGAGTAATTAGGCCAATTAGGGTTATTCTTAATGAATTAACTCAAAATATAATTATCCTAGGGTCCTCTGGTCCTAAGAAACTTCCACAAATTTTTCTAGAATTTTCTAAGTTATATGCTAATTAATGGAATTAAAATACCAAAAACAGTGACATAAACTTGAAAAATACATAACTTGTCATAGAGATGGCCTCTGATCTTGAAAGATTCAAGGAATGTTCCCAAGATAAGAGGCTTCAAAAGCCTTATGGTCTCATGTCATGATAAATTGTCTATGCAAATGGAGAATCAAAATACGGAAATGAGTAAATAATTAATTAAAAATAAAATACTAATCAAAATAACTTGATTTCTTTTCCAGATTATTCTCCTCTGTTCACTGAGTAAGAGAGTATTTTTAGTTTATTTTTATGATTTTTCTACACAAAGATATGGATTTTCTAAGTTCTGGTTATTTAAATAAATAGAAAAAATCCTATTTATCTACTTATCCGACTCAGCGCCGCGTCAACCTATGGCGAATCAAAAGACCACGCGGTGCGCTCCTATTTGACGCTCCATCTGAGTCAGCCGCCATGCGTCCCGCTGTTCCGCTCCTTCCTCTGATCCGATGCAATCTGAGCCGTTCAACTGATACACGCGCGATCGGACGGCGCCTGGCCATCGTCTACGACTGGTGTGCACCCGTGACCATCCACACTAAAACCCTATGAACACTCTCACTTCTCAACGGATTTTCATGTTCTTATGCTCTATGGATTTGTCTTGAGGAGACGAACACATCCATATGGTTTACATGCCATGAAATTAACTGAAATGAAATGGAGAATTATTGGAAGCTTGGGAGGAATGAATGATCCATACCTTTGCTTTGAGAAGTGTAGCTTGAATCAGAGAGTTGTGTCACCTTCGATTGCACCCAAGGAAGCTCCAGATGAAGTCAATGGCTCTAAAGAATTGTCTAGGTATGAAAGTGTCCACGTACCGATTTCAAAGCTTGGAGGCTAGAGCAACCGGGTGGCTCCGGAGAGGGGGATTTCACCGGGGAACTCCTTCTCTTGGTCCCGTGCGGTGTGGGTGAGTTTAATTTGATTTTGGTGGAGGTTTCAGAGATGTCCTGGTTCTGGGCTGAGAATTGAGCTCCAAAATTGAGCTCAATCAATGGGGTTTAGGGCAGGAGAGCAGTGGGGATCAATTACTCTAGGTGAGGAGAAGGTCCTAGAGCAATTTTGGCAGGGTTTTGTTTAGGTCTGGTTCATCACCTTGTTTGGCCGAGAGGGTGGTGGGTTTAAATAGAAATGGTTGGAGGGCTTCCCAGGGGGGTTTAATGGCTTGGATCAACTGCTCTGGTGAGGAGAAGAACAACCATGGAGTCCATTAGGCATGGGACAAGTCAGCAAGGAAGAATTCAAAAATTGGCTCACATGGGTGCTCTCGCCTCGGTGGTTTCCGGCGGGCGTGGTGGTCGGCTGGCCGGTGGTCAGTCACCCTCAAGGTCAGGAAGGTCAGGGCTGGGGTTTGGTGCAGTCAATTGGCCATGGACATGTGTAATGGAGTTGAATTGAAATGGAAAGGGGGCAAGGCTATTTTGGTTCCAAATGGTTCTACCCATGGTTTTGGGCTAGGTTCACCACCCAAGGCCTGGTTTTTTGGCTGAAAAGAATCACTTGGGTCAGCCAAGAGAAAATGGTGTGGTCTCCATCCATGGTGAGGTGGCTAAACTTGGTTTATTGTGTAGCATGAATGGGGTTAAAAGTGCTTAATGAAGGCTTAAGAAAGGGGTCCCTCTTCTTGCCATTAATGGCTTGGTGAGGTGGAAAGCGGCTCCCAAGGCTTGCATATGGCTTATGCATGGCTCCATGGCTCCATATGGCTTAGAGATGGCTTGGCTTGGTTTCATGAAAGTAGGTTTTCAGGAATTAGGATATTTAGGGTTAATTTGGCACATGGCTTAGTTTAGAAAAGTTTAATGAATAATTTGAAACTTAGGGAGTGATTTAAATGAAAGGGGATGATGAGGGGAAATTTCATGTGGGCTTTTGGATAGATTTTGGGCTTTTGGATTTATTTTAGATGGGCCTTTAAAAGGTTTAAGGAGGTGGGCTTTTAGGTTTGAAAACAAATTGGTAAATGGAAGTTTTGTAAAAGATTGGGTCAAAAAAATGTTGGGTATAGTTTAGGGATGTATCATGAAGGATCTAGAATAGGTTTTAAATAATTTGGAGTTGGATTGGGTTTAATTTGGGATTTTTTGGTAAAGGGGCCAAAGTGAGTCAAATTGGGCTAACTTGGGCTAAGTTTGGGCTAGTGTTGGATTTAATGTAAAATTAATGTTTATAAATGTTTATGGGGGGGTGCTACAAAGAGTTTTCAACTTTGGTTGGGCTTTCATTTTGGGATTTGGGCCCATTTAGGTTAGGTTTGGGTTTAGGCCAAAAATGGGGATTTGGTTTTGGGTTAGGTTTGGGTGGAGTTTAGGTTCAAATTTTGGGTAAATCTTATTAGTGTTTTTTTTATGGGGATATTAGGAAGGTTTAGGAAAAGATTTGGGGTTAATTGGAGTTGAATTAGGTTGGTTTGGGCCAGGTTTAGGTCATGGGCCAAAATTGGGCCTTAGGCTTCAAATTGGAATTAGATCCAAATTTCAATCAAATTGGGCTTGGATTTGGACTAAATTGATATTGGGGATATTGAATTGACGTTTAGAATTGAATTGGATGAAAATTGAGGTCAATTGGGTTGACTTGATTTAACATTGGGTCTACTTGGGTTAAGAATGGGTCAAATTGGTGGTTTTGGTAAAAGTAGGTTAAATTGACAAAATTGGATTATGGTGTAGTTGAATAAAATAAAATTGGGAATATTTGGGATTTTTTTGAATTTTTTGGGAATTTTTGGAATTTATGGATTTTTTTTTTGTGAGGGGCATATTGGGTATTTGGCGGGTATTGAGGGGTATTTTTTAGAATTTTTGGTATATTTGGCTAAGGATGATCAATTTGAATGGTGGGAAATTTTTAGGATTGGTTTTGAGGAATTTTGGGTAATTTAGATGATTTTGCAAATTTTGGGTAGCTTCAAGGGCATTTGGTAGTTTTGGTGGGTGTAGAGCCCCGGGGGTCAAAAATTGAAATTTTAGAAAAATGAAGATTGATCAAGTTTGAGTAGAATGGAATCACTTTGTTTGAGCCACGAAGCCATATCAAGCCCATAAGAGCCATGAGAGGTGATCACTGAAAAATTTATTAAGAAATTCATACCTATTTTTGATGAAATTACACTTTAAAGAAAGGTATTTTCTTTATTTTGTTGCAGGAATGGAGAATTTAGATGATAAAAGCAAAAATTATAAAAAGGAAGAAAATAATACAATTTGTGCTGAGCCGCCGATGGCGAGGGTACGAGGAAGAAATTCTGAAGGATTTATAACTGTCTCGCTGACAGCGAGCCCGAGCCCGCCGACAGTGAGATAGCGCAGTTCAAAGACTATCTAGAAGCCTAGCCGACAGCGAGGTAGTTCGTCGCCGACGACGAGCTAGTTCAAATGGCACAGATATATTGAACCTGGACACCTTTTGAAGAGATGCTTACACACCCCTTGGACCTTTGCTTACCTCTATATATAGAGGCCGAAAATCAGTCTTTTGAGTGCAGTCTTTTGTGTCTTTTGTGCGTTTTAAGTGTGTTATAAGTGTGTGAGCAGTCTTTAGAATCTTAATTAGTGTAATTAGTGAGTCTTTAGTGAGTTTAGTGAGTAATTAGTGAGTCGTGCTGTACTGGAAGGAAGAGTCAAAGGAACTACGAGGAGTACGTCAGGGATAAATCAAGATAAGTATTTGTATTTATTGTTTTTAACTTTAAATGAAATCCATGCTTAGTTTAGTTCCCATGCATTCTGAGTAGTTTATTTAGTCTTTCTCCCTATTTATGAAATTAAGTGACTTGATGAAATTAAAATAGAGATACTTTTATATATTAATAAATTGTGATAATTTTTACTTAAAACTTAATTTACTTTTCAAACTGGCCATTTGATTTGTTAAAATGTGTTGATTTACAACTATAGTAAAAATTACATCTGATATTCGGGGAATTCAAAAGCCTTAGAAGGAAGGTGTAAATAAATAGGGAAATAATATCACTGGGCGTAGAATTGAGCATTTTAGTGTGACAGACTAAAATTTTTAATTCGGTCCTATTGTTTGAGAGCTGAAGTGTAGATGTTAGCCCTCAGGCGAGGGGAACGTGGGAGCTCTGAAGTGGCAGTCGGTATCCTCCAGACTAGCCGCGATTCGGTAATCAAACATAGGATTAGTCGATATTTTTTACACTAGACCAAAGGGTAAAGAATAGGAATGCTCCTATTTGTCACAATACCTTAAAATTATCTATTTAAATTCATCAATCACTTAAATTTCTAAACAAGGGGAAAGATACTTTTTCTGAATAGTTAAGACTTATTTAGCAATTAGTTAATTTCCTGCACTTTCAATATGTATTAATTTTCTACTTAGTTAATTTACCTAATTAAAATACTTAGTTTACTTTATTGTGCTTAAATTTAGAATTCCAAATTTTCGTATACTATTTTAAAATTATTATTATTATTATTTTAAAATTATTTGTTATTTAATTTTCTCTTTCCTCGTAGGATCGATAACCAGGACTCCACTAGAGCCCGTATTACTTGATACGATACGTATACTTGTGTAGCATCCACAACATAAATAATTACAATTCTATACATATAATATAGTGGGGTCAAGTTTTTGGCGTCGTTGCAATTAAATTAAAAATATCATAATATAAAATTGTGGGTCAAGTGCGTCGTTTCAATTAAATTAAAAATATCATAATATAAAATTGTGGGTCAAGTTTTTGGCGCCGTTGCCGGGGAAAGTAAGAAAAATTTACTAGAGTAACGGACTATTTTAAAAATAATCATAATAAATAAATTAATATCTATTCAAAAATTGTATGCGCAAATTTGGAAACGAAAATTTAATACCTTACGATTCTGAATTAGAGCGTAAAATAAAAAGAATTAGAAAACAAAAGAAACAAATTATAAATTTAACACAAATGGCAAATATTCCTGAAATTCAAAATATGAACCAACAAAGACCATTAAGAGATTATGTCAACCCTACATCAGATGAAATTCATTTAACTATTCAAAACCCCGATGTAGTCGCTAATTCATTTGAACTTAAACCCGCAATTATCCAAATGGTACAAAACAATCAATTTAGCGGTTCACCTACTGAAGATCCTAACTTACATCTCGCTAGTTTTCTAGAACTTTGGGCTACTTTTAAATATCAAGGAGTATCTGACAATGCTATAAGACTTAGACATTTTCCTTTTTCATTAAGGGATAAGGCTAAAATGTGGTTGAATTCGTTAGCACCTAGATCTATTAAAACTTGGGGAGAATTATCACAAAAATTTCTATCCAAATATTTTCCACCATCTAAAACTGCTATGTTTAGAAATGATATAACTTCTTTTGTCGGTTAGATGGAGAATCAATATATGAAGCTTGGGGGAGATTTAAGGAACTTCTTAGGAAATGCCCACATCATGCGCTACCAGATTGGCCGATTATTCGAACCTTTTATAATGGATTAGTAGGATCTTTAAGATCAATCATCGATGCTTCGTCTTTGGAGGTTCATTAATGTCTAAACCATTTAATGAAGCTTATGCACTAATCGAAGAAATGGCAACAAATAATTTCCAATGGCCTGCTTGATAGAGTAAATCCGAAAAAGATAGCCGACATTCATGAAAACGATGCAATATCTATGTTAGCTTCTCAAATTGCTGCTATATCTAAGAAATTAGATCATTTTGGAATGAACTACTCTCTTACTTTAGAAGAAAACTCATCTGGACAAATCATAGAATCTCAATCAAATTATGAAACTTTAAATGCTATTAATAATAGAACTAATAACCCTTATTCAAACTATTATAATCCTGGTTGGAAAACTCATCCAAATTTTAATTGGAATAACACATCTAATCAACAATGGATGAATCAACCTAATCAAGCAAATCCAAACTATAAACCTAATTATCTACCTGGATTTAATAATAATAACCCTCAATTCAAAGATAAGAAATTATCTATGGATGAATTAATTTTGAATATGGGTCATCAACTACAAAATCAAGGAAATCAACTACAAATTCAAGGAAATCAATTACAAATTCAAGGAACATCTATTAAAAATATCGAAACTCAACTTGGACATATTGCTACTGCGCTAAATAATAGAATACCTGGAACTTTTCCTAGTAATGTGGAAATAAATCCTAAAGATCAAGGAAAAGAACAAATTAAAGAAATATAACTAAGGAGTGGAAAAGAATTTGAACCTTAAATTCAAAAAGAACTTGAAAGCCAAAAAGAGGAAGTGGAAATTGAAAAGGAAACAATTCAACAAGATTCAAACTTAAAACATCCTTTAATACCTATGAAAATTTACGTTGAAAAACCTCCACCACCATTTCCTCAACGACTAGCTCAACATAAAAAAGATAAACAATTTGCTAAATTCCTTGAAATATTAAAGAAATTAACAATCAATATACCTTTTGTCGAAGCTTTAGATCGGATGCCAAATTATGTAAAATTTATGAAAGATATTCTAAATAAGAAAGGAAAATTCACTCGATAATGAAACGAGTCGCACTTAGTGAAGAGTGTAGTGCTATTATTCGAAGAAGCTTCCCGAAAAATTGAAAGATCCTGGTAGTTTCACTATACCACACGCTATAGGAGAAAAATTTTATGGAAAAGCTTTGTGTGACTTAGGAGCGAAGCATCAATCTAATGCCTCTATTGATTTTTAAGAGATTAGGATTAGGAAAAATTACACCTACTTCGGTAACCCTTCAATTAGCTGATCGCTCGGTTATACTATCCTAAGGGAGTTATTGAAGATGTGTTAGTAAAAGTGGATAAATTTATCTTCCCGGTAGATTTTATTGTTTTAGATATGGAGGAAGATAAAGAAATTCCTATCATTTTAGGAAGACCATTTTTAGCTACTGGAAAAGCTATGATTGATGTTCGAAAGGAGAATTAACTATGAGAGTAAATGACCAAAAAGTTACATTTAATATTGCAAAATCAATGAAATATCCTGCGCTAGAAAAAGATGATGAATGTTTTCGGATGGAAATACTTGAACATTTACAACGCGAACATTTTAAGGAATATTACGAAGATAAATTAGAAAAAGAAAACACTGAATTAATTGAAGATAATAAAGAAGAACTAGATTATATTCAGGAAAGATTTGAAGTTTTGGATAATGCGAAAATGCCGACAAGAATATAGTTCCATCAATTATTAAACCTCCCGAACTTGAGCTAAAAATATTACCCGATCATTTGAAATATGCTTATTTAGGTAATTCTTCAACTTTACCGGTTATTATTTCATCTCGCATTAAACAAATCTCAAGAACAAAAACTTTTAGAAACTTTAAAAAAATATAAGAAAACTTTTGGTTGGACTTTAGCGCGATATTAAAGGAATTATCCTTCAATCCGTATGCATAAGCATTATTTTAGATGATGAACATAAACCTAAAGCAGATCCCCAAAGGAGATTAAACTCGATAATGAAAGAAGTAGTTAAGAAAGAAATTTTAAAATGGTTAGATAATGGTATTATATATCCTATTTCGACGAGTGCTTGGGTAAGCCCAATTCACTGTGTTCCTAAGAAGGGAGGAGTGACCGTCATCGCCAATGAAAATAACGATCTTATTCCTATAAGACAAGTTACTCGGTTGGCGTATATGTATTGATTATAGGAAATTAAATACCGCCACCGGGAAAGATCACTTCCCTTTACCATTTCTAGACCGGATGTTAGATAGATTAGCCGGACATAAGTATTTTTGCTTTCTAGATGGATACACCGAGTTATCATCAAATACAAATTGCTCCCGAGGATCAAGAGAAAACTACATTTACTAGTCCTTATGGAACTTTCGCTTTTCGAAGAATGCCTTTTGGATTATGTAATGCACCAAGCAACATTCCGGAGATGTATGATGTCTATATTTAGTAAGTTAATTGATAATGGAATAGAAGTATTTATGGATGATTTCTCTGTATTTGGAACATCATTTGACACATGCTTAACTCATCTTAAAAAAGTATTAGAAGTATGTGAGAAAACAAATTTAGTTCTAAATTGGGAGAAATGTCAATTTATGGTTGCGGGCGGCATTGTATTAGGGCATAAAATTTTGGAAAAAGGCATGGAAGTGGTCCCTGCAAAAATTCAAGTTATAGCTAAATTACCACCTCCAACTACGGTAAAAGGGGTAAGAAGTTTTCTTGGACATGCTTGATTCTATATAAAAGATTTTTCAAAAATTACTAAACCTCTATGCCAACTTCTCGAAAAGGACAAGAAATTTGAATTTACTATCGAATGCCTGAATGCTTTTGAACTCTTAAAAGAAAAATTAATTACAGCACCTATAATAGTTTCACCTAACTGGGAGAAACCATTTGAGCTTATATGTGATGCTAGTGATTATGCTGTAGGAGCAGTTCTTGGGCAAAGATATGAAAAGATTTTTAAAGTTATATACTATGCTAGGTAAAACTCTAAATAATGTTGAAATAAATTATACGAGTTACTGAAAAGAGAATTATTAGCGGTAGTATATGGTTTGAATAAATTTAGACCTTATCCGATTGGAACAAAATGTATCGTGCATGCCGATCATTCTGCTATCAAATATTTAATGCAAAAGAAAGATTCCAAACCAAGATTAATTAGATGGATGCTATTAATGCAAGAATTCAATTTTGAGATCGTTAATAAGAAAGGAACTGATAATCAAATTGCGGATCATTTATCAAGATTAGAAAATCATGAATTATCTGATATTGAAAATGAAATTATAGACAGTTTTCCTGATGAACAACTATATAATATCAATGGGTGGAAAATACCATGGTATGCTGATATAGTAAACTATATAGTTAGTAATATTTTACCACCTATGCTAACTTTACAACAACAGAAAAAATTCATCCATGATATGAAAACCTATTTTTGTGATGAACCATATTTATATAAGCAATGTAAGGATTTAATTATTAGAAGATGTGTACCTTATGAAGAAAGCTGAACCAATTATTCAAAAATGTCATGATTCGATTTTGGAGGACATTTCGGGTCGATAAAACTGCTTATAAGATTCTACGATACTGGATTTTACTTGGCCTACTCTATTTAGAGATGTATACGGATATATTAAAACTTGCGATAAATGCCAAAGAGTAGGAAATATATCTAGAAGAAATGAAATGCCTCTAAATTTTATATTAGAAGTTGAAATTTTTGATGTTTGGGGATTAGATTTTATGGGACCTTTTATTCCTTCGTTTGGAAACTCATATATATTAGTAACTGTTGATTATGTTTCCAAATGGATTGAGGCACAAGCTTTACCTAGGTGTGATGCTAAGAGTGTTTCAAAATTTCGATGAAAAATATTTTTACTAGATTTGGAATGCCGAGAGTGATTATCAACGACGGAGGAACTCATTTTAGAAATAAATACATTCACAAACTAGTAGAAAAATACAATATTGCTCATAAGATATCCATTCGCTTATCATCCACGGACTAACGGATTAGTCGAAGTATCTAATCGTGAGATTAAACGTATTTTAGAAAAATCCGTAAACCCAAATAGGTTAGATTTGTCTATTAGATTAGACACTGCATTATGGGCTTATAGGACTACTTATAAAACTCCGATTGGAATGACTCCTTACGAGCTTATATATGGAAAAACATGCCACTTACCGGTTGAATTAGAACATAAAGCATATTGGGCGATTAAAGAATTTAATTATAATATGAAGAAAGTTCGGTGAGAAAAGATTCGTCGCAATTAAATGAATTGGAAGAATTAAGAAATGAATCATATGATAATGATCGGATTTATAAAGAAAAGATGAAATTATGGCATGATCGGAAGATTAATCGGAGAAATTTTCAACCGGGACGAGAAGTTTTGTTATAATACTAGATTGAAATTATTTCTCGGAAAATTGAAGTCTCGATGGTTAGGACCTTTCACCATAACTCAAATATTTTCATACGGAACTATAGAAATTGAAGATCCAAAAGCTCGGACATAAATTTAATGTTAATGGACATAGATTAAAACCATATTTCGAAGGTATAAGACCTAACTATAAAGAGGTTTTAATGCTTAGTCGACTCGATTAATAATTGAAATTAGGTCGGGCTGACGACGTTAAACCAAGCGCTTTATGGGAGGCAACCCATATTTGCTATCTATTTTATTGTATCTTAATAGTTAGTCTATATTATTGAAACTTTACTACTCAATTATTATTAAGAATCATCACATATTCGAACCATTATGATGAGAAATGAAATTATTCGATTTAGAGCGAAATTGGACATTATTTGGAATCTCGCCGACGGCGAGGTCGATACTCACCGACAGCGAGGTTCGCACCTAAATTAGATTCAATTTATTTATCGAGCTCGCTGATAGCGAGAAACGTCCTCGCCGACAACGAGGAAGTTATAAAGATGAGTTATTTATAATTTGAATGCCAATTTGGACGGTTTCAACACCAATTCCTTTGTGAAAACCCATTCTTAAATCATTCTAAGTCTGCCTTCTTCACTAGAATTCATCCCATTCACCATAATGGCCTCCAAATTCTTAGATTCCTCTAATTCTTGAGTGTTTAACCGGAGGAAATTTGTGAGTGCGGAAGCGCAGCGGATCTTCAACAAGGTTTTGATAAAGAAAAGAGTTATCAAGGAACGGGGATTTGTCAATCGAGGATTAGAGAATTCCACTAC
Organism: Papilionanthe hookeriana x Papilionanthe teres; assembly: GCA_022702705.1. NCBI lineage: Eukaryota > Viridiplantae > Streptophyta > Magnoliopsida > Asparagales > Orchidaceae > Papilionanthe > Papilionanthe hookeriana x Papilionanthe teres. The sequence continues at coordinate 22,222,890 of CM040426.1, forward strand.
GAAGATAGAAGAAATGATCGCGCGGCGCAGCTGGGAGGTATTTTGTTACACTACGTCCGTTGTTGTTATTCCGATTGTGAAAGAGTTCTACTCTAACTTACATGCGATCAACAATGGGAATGTCTACGTCCGAGGAAGATGGGTGACGTTTACTCCATCAAGAGTAAATGAATTATTCTCTATAGAAAACACCCTCGGTATGTCACTATTCAAATTTTGTGCCTTCTCGATATAATATGAATGAGATATTTCGATATCTGACTGATGAACCGGAAGATTGGGAAATGCGTGAAGACATGTATGTTAGTTTCTCTGCATCACTTTTGAATCCTGTCTCAAAGTACTGGCACTTTTTCATCTCATCTAAATAGTTACCTACTATGAGGGTAAACAAGGTTTCGAAGGAATGCGCTATATTGAATTATTGTATTCAAAATGGATCGCCTATTGATATTGGATCAATAATTGTTAAGTACGCATTGGGTTTAATTGTGCATGGGTCGGTTCACGGACTAGGACACCCATCTACTATTTTTGCATTATGCGGTCGGTATCGAGTTTCTTATGAAGCACTGGGAAAAGGTTCTGTTACCTTGGAAGCCGCTTGATCCTACAAATATGTTCCCTACTTTGGACAATAATGAAGACATTACATGTATCTCTGATAGAGCTTCACAGAATAATCCTATAGCAAGGCCAATTTCAGATAAAACAGAGTTACTTATGAAGAAAATTAAAGGAATGGAGAAAGAACTACAGAAAGTGAGAGATTCAATCGACAATATATCTGATTTATTTGATCACATTGACTGGAGGATGAAGGAACACTTTGATCATTCCGGACACCCGGAAGCTAGCTTTCTTCATTGCCGAGACAGAAGGGTTGGATCACCGAAGAATCCGCTCGAATTTCCCTTCGGGCCTTTCTATAACTTATTTTTGCATCATCGTCATATCGGAAATATCGGAGAAGATGAAGATTCTGACATTGAAGAGTAGTAGTAAAGATTTCCATAGTATGTTTATGTTTATGTTATTTGATTTGATTTAGATTTTATTATGTGTGGAGTGATACTTTGAATATCTCAAACCTAATTGAGATATGCGTCATAGTTTTGTATCAGCATTTAGTGTGTCGTGGATTGGTTTGCGATGCTGATTAGTAGTAAGGATTGAAGTTTGAAGTTTGATTATAGAGTCTAAATTATGTTAGTTTGTATATCTCATGGATTTTAATATTAAAGTTAATTTGTTGTGTTGTGTGAATTTGTTTGTGTATAAGTAGCTAATCTTCATATTAAATTAATAAATGATGTGATCGAAAATATAATATAAGGCAAATTTAGGACGAAAATGAGTGACGAATTTCAAAAATTTTAGAATTTTTGGAATCTCGCCGACGGCGAGAAAAATCCCGCCGACAGTGAGATCGATCTCGTTGACAGCGAAGAATTTCTCGCCGACAGCGGATTTTTCCCTAGAGTTTTTTGTTTCGAAAAATATTAGCTCGCCGACGGCGAGAAAAATCTCGCTGACAGCGAGGTCGGGAAAAACATATATTTGACCGGTCAAAAACACTATTCATCATCCCCAACCTCTCATTTTCGCAAAAACCGATCTAGGGCTTGAGAGATCTTGGATTTGAAGCGATTTCATCACTCAAAAACACCGGATTTTATCTTCTCTTGGTAAGTGCTTCACTCCTATGCAAAAATTTGTGATTTTCACCATGTATTTTCACCACATTGCAAATTTTGGGAAAAATCAAAATGTGGAAGAAATATTCGGTGGAAATCCATGGAATTTGATTTAAATTACTTATGAATGTTGTAGGAAGCCTTCTTAGGATTATTTTTAAGTTTAGTGAAAATTTTCACAATTTTCACAGATCGATCGTATGGCTCCACGACAAAAACGTCGAGTAGAATTCGACGAAAACTGATTCATCAATGCACGAGCACAAGCTAAATATTTTGAAAACATATAAGGAAGAAAGTGCATTGCGGATCGGGTTTTCAAAAATCCGGGAGGAGAAGTAGAGCGAATTATTAAGGAACGAGGTTGGGAGAATTTCTGTTACGTTCAATATAGAGCAGCTGTAGAAGTGGTTAAAGAATTTTATGCCAATTTGATCGCCGTCGAAGATGCACAAGTAAAGGTACGAGGGTTTTTGTAGATTTCAATGCTCGCAAGAATTAACGCGTTCTATGAAGTTCATGACTCGCACTTTAGCGAGTATGAAACTTTTGGAACGATGGAGGGACCATCTGGAGGAAGTCATTAACTTTCTCACCGATGGAACCGGAGTTTGGAAAATTAAGCGACAGGAAAGAGTGAAGTTTCCTCTTTCTAAATTAAATGCAGTCTCCAAAGCCTGGCATTACTTTATTTGTTCTACTCTGTTACCCACATATCACCACAGTGAGGTAACACGAGATAGAGCAATTCTGAATTTCTGTATTCAGAATAACATAAGCATCAACATCGGGAGAATTATTTATCAAAACATCCTAGCTACTCCTCGAAATGAGAGTGGAGCTGGATTGGGACACCCTGGATTAATTTTTGCACTCTGCCAACTCTCTGGAGTTGAGGCTAGAGATAATGAAGAATGGATGGAATCAATGAAACCACTCACTCCTGCTAATATTAAGAAGTATGAATCTCATGAAGGGTGGAGAGCAGGAGTAAGAAGTTATTTCACTCAGTCAAGTAGAGATATACCCTATACTAGCCATGAACCTCCTGAGCCTACCACCCCTACCCTACAAGATCTGATGAATGAATTGACACTGCATAGGAGGAGTTTTGAGCAGTTTGGAGAGACAATGGGGAGAAGATTTGATCATTTTGATCAAAGGATTGATAATTTGGAGAGAAGACACGATTATGATAGCGAATATCTCCAGCGACATTCGAAATACGAGATTGCATACTATGAAGCTGAACGTCGTTATAGGAGTGGTGATTTAGATGTTGTCTTTCCTGAGTGCCCGCGATATTCACAGTACTAGCCTGCTCAGTCTTCTCAGCCTACAGATCAGCGAGGAAATGATATAGCCTGGGACTTTAATGAATAAGATTAGGACTTTATTTGTTTTATTTGTTTGATGTCAAGTTATTTTGAAGACTTTATATATTTGTAATATTCAGTACTTTATGTTTTGAGACATTGGATGTTAGTTAGATTAATTTGCTTGAATTGTGATAGTAGTTTAGTTTTTGTTTTTGTGTTAGTAATTGCATTTATTTGTATGTTAAATAGGATATTAGTTTTCTTTAGTATGTTTTTATTTTATTCTGTATTGTTTTAAGTTGTAAAATTGTTAATCTGTTAGTTAAATTGTTTTAATATGTTAGTAATTCATATGTGTAGTGTAGAGTTATTTTAATTGTTATGTTTAATACTTATCTTAGATTTTATCCCTGCATTTTCTTTAAATTGTTATATATATATGGAGAATACTAACAGTACAGGTTCAATGAAAAATGAAAAAGCCTGCAAAAATTTCAAAGAAAAAAGAAATACCTAAACTTCAAAGGTATGATTTATTTACTTTCCCTTTTTCATTATTTAGAGTAGATATAAAAATTTAAGTTTGGGGGAGTAAAATACAAATTTAGTTATTAACTTGTTCTCAATTTCTATTTTCAAATTATTATAAAATGATTTTTATAGCAAGTTTTTCAATTTAATTAATATGAATTATTTTATTTAATTATTATAAAAAAGGTTAAATGAAATATTTCTAGTGCTTTAATTAATTAAATAGAATAAAAAAATTTGGTTAAAGGGAATAAGAATATAGTAAACTATTTTTAGTAAGGAAAACTATATTCTAAAATTAAAATTCTTAAGTATTCAAGTGAAAAAGAAAAGATTGAAAATCAATGAAGTAAAAACTATGAAGTATATATAAGCTAAGAAATATTTCTAAGTTTCAAGTTTAGGAAGATGAAAATGAAGTTCAAAATTATTAACATGTTCTCCAGATACAGTAATCCTCATTAGAAAAAAGAAAAAGGAAAAAAAAAGAAAAAGAAAAAGAAAAAAAAATGAGGAGAAGCTTGAGGAGATGCCTTATCAAAAATTGGCTTCATTTGAATTAACCTAAAGAGAAAAACTTAGATATTTCCAAACTTATGTTTATGGATTAGAATTTTACCTAATAGTGTTTTCTTGAATTTCTTATCATATGAATATCTTAAGTAATTATTCTTTTAAATATAGTCATTCCTAAAATGAATAGTAAGCTAGAAATCTTAGACCTGATAACTAAATAATTTATTTCTATAAGATTAATTAAATTACATGAATTATTTTTATTTAACTTTATTATGATAATAATTAATCTAATTCATAGTTTATTTAAATTGAAAAATCTTACTATAGAAATCATTATTTTTATGTAGTACTAAAATTACTTGAGGACAAGTAATAAGTAAGTTTGGGGATTTTGATCACTGAAAAATTTATTAAGAAATTCATACCTATTTTTGATGAAATTACACTTTAAAAAAAGGTATTTTCTTTATTTTGTTGCAGGAATGGAGAATTTAGATGATAAAAGCAAAAATTATAAAAAGGAGCGGATTTAGAGCAAAAAGGAAGAAAATAATACAATTTGTGCTGAGTCGCCAACGGCGAGATCGAGCCCGCCGACGGCGAGGGTACGAGGAAGAAATTCTGAAGGATTTATAATCGTCTCGCCGACGACGAGCCCGAGCCCGCCGACGGCGAGATAGCGCGGTTCAAAGACTTTTTAGAAGCCTCGCCGACGGCGAGGCAGTTCGTCGCCGACGGCGAGCTAGTTCAAATGGCACAGATACATTGAACCTGGACACCTTTTGAAGAGATGCTTACACACCTCTTGGACCTTTGCTTACCTCTATATATAGAAGTCAAAAATCAGTCTTTTGAGTGCAGTCTTTTGTGTCTTTTGTGTGTTTTAAGTGTGTTATAAGTGTGTGAGATGTCTTTAGAATCTTAATTAGTGTAATTAGTGAGTCTTTAGTGAGTTTAGTGAGTAATTAGTGAGTCGTCATTGTCTTGGAAGGAAGAGTCAAAGGAACTACGAGGAGTCTGCTTGGGGATAAATAAAGATAAGTATTTGTATTTATTGTTTTTAACTTTAAATAAAATCCATGCTTAGTTTAGTTCTCATGCATTCTGAGTAGTTTATTTAGTCTTTCTCCCTGTTTATGAAATTAAGTGACTTGATGAAATTAAAATAGAGATACTTTTAAATATTATTAAATTGTGATAATTTTTACTTAAAACTTAATTTAATTTTCAAACTGGCCATTTGATTTGTTAAAATGTGTTGATTTATAACTATAGTAAAAATTACATCTGATATTCGGGGAATTCAAAAGCCTTGGAAGGAAGGTGCAAATAAATAGGGAAATAATATCATCGGGCGAAGAATTGAGCATTTTAGTGTGACAAACTAAAATTTCCAATTCGGTCCTATTGTTTGAGAGCCGAAGTGTAGATGTTAGCCCTCGGGCGAGGGGAACGTGGGAGCTACGAAGTGGCGATCGGTATCCTCCCAGCCTAGCCGCGGATTCGGTAATCAAACATAGGATTAGTCAATATTCTTTACACCTAGACCAAAGGGTAAAGAATAGGAATGCTCTATTTGTCGAATACCTTAAAATTATCTATTTAAATTCATCAATCACTTAAATTTCTAAACAAGGGAAAGATACTTTTTCTGAATAGTTAAGACTTATTTAGCAATTAGTTAATTTCCTGCACTTTCAATACGTATTAATTTTCTACTTAGTTAAGTTACCTAATTAAAATACTTAGTTTACTTTATTGTGCTTAAATTTAGAATTCCAAATTTTCGTATACTATTTTAAAATTATTATTATTATTATTTTAAAATTAGTTGTTATTTAAATTTCTCTTTCCCCGTGGGATCGATAACCGAGACTCCACTTAGAGCCCCGTATTACTTGATACGATACGTATACTTGCGTAGCATCCACAACATAAATAATTACAATTCTATACATATAATATAGCGGGGTCAAGTTTTTGGCGTCGTTGCAATTAAATTAAAAATATCATAATATAAAATTGTGGGTCAAGTTTTTGGCGTCGTTGCAATTAAATTAAAAATATCATAATATAAAATTGTGGGTCAAGAGGACTCATTTGAGGCATTCGCTATGTTGTTCCTAACCCTCTTAGCCAAGTGCCTAGGGGTTAAGGTCCATCCATATGGATTACCTACATGAGTCAGGAAGTCAAGCTAGGTATGAATGGTTTTAGGATTTGGAATGTGTGTGAAAGTGTAATGTGTGCGGGTCAACCCTCACCAGAGCAGGCCACCCAGGGTAGTCCTAAGGCCAAAGAGTCCTATAAGGAACTCATCTTTTAAACCTCCACATTTGATCTTAACCCTCCAAGTGACTTAGGGGTTTACAATCAAACTTATGGGGTTTGCAGGGAGTTAAGAGGTGTTTAAATTTCTAAGTGGTGTGTTCCATTTATATTCCTCTAAGATAGTCAAAGGGAAAGCCTAAGGCTAGATCCTAAGTACTAAGGAGAGAGAAGTGAAAAGACCTCAACAAAAATGAGGTCAACAAATGGACCCCCAATAGGTGTGGTGTGCTAACCAAACACACCGCGCATATTGGCGTTGACCGAAGAGATCAACAAAACCAACACAGACGTCTAAGTGACACACTTAGAACATAGTAGAAACAAATTTCTGCTGGGGAGTATCGAGTATATCTCCAAGACTGGAGATCCCTAAACTCTCGCTGGGGAAAAGAAAAGGAGGTAAATTCCAGTGGGGGAAATTTGATTTAGATTCATTTCATTTTCTATTCCGAGTGTTTTTTTTATGTGTGAGTTTAGATTTTGATTTGTTCAGATTTTCAATTTCGGTTGAGGTTTAATTTAAAATCAATTCAAGGAAATTTGGATTTGAAATGAGAATTGGAACCTAGGTTCCAACCTCGGGACTGCAAAGAGAACTGGAATTTAGGTGCCAGCCTCGGAGTGAGAATCGGAGTTTAAGTGTCGATTTAAAAGGATGAGAATCAAAATTTAGGTACTGATCTCAAAAGTTTAAAGAGAACTGGAATCAGGTTTTAGTCTCGAAGGTTTAATGAGAACTGGAATCTGGTTCCAGTCTCGAAGGTTTAAAGAGAAATGGAAACTGGTTCCAATCTCGACGGTCTAAACAAAAATGGAAACTGGTTCCAATCTCAAAGGCCTAAAGAGAAATGGAAACTGGTTCCAAATTCGAAGGTCTAAAGAGAAATGGAAACTGGTTCCAATCTCGAAGGTCTAAAGAGAATTGGAAGCGGTTCCAATCTCGAAGGTCTAAAGAGAATTGAAGCCGGTTCCAATCTCGAAAGTTTAAAGAGAATTGGAATGCGGTTCCAATCTCGAAGGTCTAAAGAGAATTGGAAGCCGGTTCCAATCTCGAAGGTCTAAAGAGAATTGGAATGCGGTTCCAATCTCGAAGGTTTAAAGAGAATTGAAGCTGGTCCCGATCTCGAAGGCTTAAAGAGAAATGGAAACTGGTTCCAATCTCGAAGGTTTAAAGAGAATTGGAAACTGGTTCGAATTGGAAACTGGTTCCAATCTCGAAGGTCTAAAGAGAATTGGAAACTGGTTACAATCTCGAAGGTTTAAAGATAATTGGAAACTTGTTCCAATCTCGAAGGTTTAAAGAGAATTGGAATCTGGTTCCAATCTCGAAGGTTCGAAGAGAATTGTAAACTGGTTCCAAGGTCTAGGGAGAATTGGAAACTAGTTCCAATCTCGAAGGTTTAAAGAGAATTGGAAACTGGTTCGAATCTCGAAGGTTTAAAAAGAATTGGAATCTGGTTCCAATCTCGAAGGTCTAAGGAGAATCGGAAACTGGTTCCAATCTCGAAGATTTAAAGTGAATTGGAAACTTGTTCCAATCTCAAAGGTTTAAAGAGAATTCGAAACTGGTTCCAATCTTGAAGGTTTAAAGAGAATTGGAATCTGGTTCCAATCTCGAAGGTTTAAAGGGTTGAAATTTACTGTGGAGATTTGAGTTTAGCGGAAGATTTGGAATGAGACGTGAAAGTGTTACACGTCTCACGTGGATCGATCAAAGTCTGATTATTTGACGAAGGATATGAATCCTTGCCATCAGAACCAAATCAAAAATTATCGTGGTTCTGTGTCAGTAAACTCAGTTGACCTTCTCAAAAGAGGGAAGGAAACATGGAGAGTCAAAAATAGATTTGAGAATAGCCGAAGGCTGGGGATTTCAGATTCATGAATTTGTTTTAGTCGCTTGTTGTGATTTGATTTTAGCTTGATTTTTAATTTAGGGTTCACATTTATTTAGAGTTCGTGTTTATTTGTAGTTTATTTTGACATTCAGATTTTTTTTCTTTTAAAGAGTTCTCGTTTATTTTTATTTTCCCTTTGTTCTTTGCTCGAAGTTCTTTTAATTTTATGGCGTTTCCCAGTCAATTTACACAAAAAGAGGTGAAGGCAATACATGACATAGTCACTTGCATTCCAATCTTCTTGAAAATACATCATAAAACTTGATCCAAAACATGATGATATTTTCTTTTTGAATTTAATATCTCATACAATCTATATAAATCCAAAACGAGTTGTGTAAGATTCTTGCAAGTTTCTTCTAAAAGCATCTGCAAAAATCCATGTTTGAATAGTGAGATACATGGACAATAACAACACCTTCCAAGTCATCCTTGGCAGGAATGCCGTATGCATGTGCATTGGAGGTGTGCTATCTCTCATGTAACTCACAGCTCGTAAGGCCAGAAACTCTCTAACTCTGGATCTGGCTGGAAGTGGAAAGACATTTTTCTGTCGTCCATCCTCCTGAAAGTAACAGAGATCCGCTCCATTCCCTGGAATGCAATGTTTTACGATGTCCGCTCCATTCCCTTTTAACACCATGACGGAACCTACCGGTAGTGGTATCTCTACTGGCCCTCGGAATTCACCGGGGCCTACTATCCAGAGGTCAGATCCGAACATGATATTGCATTGGTTGACAAAAGACACTGTGCAGAAATGTCTAACAAAATCATGATGGTCTATGTGTGGAGGTATGCAGTCACCCTCCTTGTAGATGTTAATGATGCAGCTGTTGGGTATGCAATCTGCTGGCAATACCCTCCATGTTATCATCCTCTTTTCCATTCTTTTAATAATATTCGGCATCGGATCCACCTCACTGCGACGGAGTATCCCTGGCGGATTTCCTGTTCTGCCTACCGCGAAGTTGTAGCAACATCCGCATTGGATCGTAACTCTTACTTTCCCTGGCATCCACCTTTGGGGTTCTGAATAAGTTTTCTCCTTCAGACGACCAGCTTGGCCCATTTTCTGAAGTTCAATAATGCAGTCTACAATTTGTTGTTTCTCGTAATCTGAGAACACATCTGTATGCAGCTCAAGGCCTTCTAAGATATTGATCCTCTTGCTACGGATCCTTTTAAAGTATTCAAAAGTTTTTTTTTCAACATTCTGCATTCTTTCCAACTCATATTCTAGAATTATCTGTAACTGGCGAGGTCTAGTAACGTAATGGGGAATGTATGGTTCAACCCCGTTACGCTCTCCTGCATGTCTTGGCTCCTCGGGGGTAGTCTCTATCGAAACATCCTCCAGGGTTGCTTTTGCAACAAGACTCTTTAAAACTGGTGCATTTATCTGACGTCGAGGTGCTGATTCTATTTCTGCTCTTCTTGGGATTTCCTTTATCTGCTCTGCTTTCCTTGGAGTTGATTTCCTCCTTTCCGGTTCCTGACGAACCAATTTCAGAGTATTTGTATTTCTGGTAGCAACTATCTCTTCATGTTGATCTACTGCTAACTTGGTTAACATTTTGCGAATGAGGCGACTCTTGTTCCTCCGCTGGGTAGCAGTGAGAGTAGCTCTCCTTACCCCTTGAATTTCTGCGGGCATGGCGCTGACAAGCCTGCCTCTACTGTAGCAACAACAGACTTAACTTTCTTGTCCTCTTCCGTTGCATGAGCGGTTTTTATTTTTCTCTTCTTGCTAGTAGATGGTTGATTTGAGCCACCCAATTTCATCACTGTATGGCTGCGGAGCTCTTCCCGATCAATCGGGGTCCAATCATTTACTTCATATTGTAGCCCGGCTGGTGTGAAGTCAGAGTCAATCTCGATCACAGCTCCATCCCTCACCCTCTTTTCATCAAGTGCTAGACTCACGCCATTCTTAAAGTTCAGAACCAACCGCCCGTTTGACATTTCCTTGCGAAAAATAAGGAAAGGATCAGGGGCTGTACTAAGAACAAGAACAGTAGAAAAATATATGTTTATTTAATATGTTTATTTAATGAGGAGCTTTTATTCGTTTATTTTAAATTTAAAAAGGAGTAGAAAAAGATGAGGAAAGATCAAGAGTGAGACTCGATTTGAAATGAAGGATTAAAAAAAACTTTATTATCATGATTTCACATGTTTTTTTTTAATACTTTTTTTTAACGATTTTCTTTATCATCTACTTTTTATATTTTTGGGTTCAGACCCAGTCATAAGTAATTACTGTACCCGTGCTTCTAGGAATGAGGATTCATCCTTCGAAACATCAGGTTGCGTAATACTTATTTAGATTTCGTCCATTAATTGGAAGCATAGGTCGTTCTCCACGGTAATTTACAAGCTGGTAGGAACCTCCTGAGTAAACTGTCTCGACCACGAATGGCCCTTTCCAAGTCGGTTCAAATTTACCACCTATCTTGCGATGTGCAAGAATAGGTCTTCTGAGAAATAAAACCAAGTCACCGACTTAATGTCCTTGGGCGGACTAATTTATCATGGGCCTGGATCATCTTGGCTTGATACAGTTTCAGATTCTGCTGTGCTGAAAGTCTTTTCCCTTCCAAGCTTTCCAACTCGTCTAGTCGTAGTCTGGCATATTCTTCTGTAGTGATCTTGTTGCAACTGCAATTCTAAGAGATGGAAGCTGGACCTCTAAGGGTAGAACGGCCTCGGACCCGTACACTAAGGCGTAAGGCGTAGACTGGGTGGGAGTTATGAAAGTTATCCTATAGGCCCATAAGGCTTCTAACAACTTCTCGTGCCAATTTCTCTTATTGTCGTCCAAAGTTTTCTTTAAGATTTGGACGAGAGTTTTATTAAAAGCCTTGGCCAAGCCGTTCGCTCTTGGGTAGTAGATTGTTGAATAGCGCCAATCGATCCCGTGTCTTTTGACAAAATTGTTGATCTTCGTACTCTTGAACGCGGACCCGTTATCTGAGATAATACTGCGCGGTACCCCAAAACGGTAAACGACTTGATTCTTGAAGAATTGTAGCACGTAATGTGCTTTCACTTCTCTGAGCAGTACTATTTCTGCCCACTTAGAAAAGTAATCTGTAGCTGCAAGAATGAAGCGATGTCCTCTTGAAGAAGGCGGTTCTATAGGACCCACAATATCTGTGCCCCAACACTCAAATGGCCACGACGCGATTGTCGGATGTAGCACATTTGGAGGTTGATGTTGAACCACTCAATGCACTTGACACTAGTGACAACTTTTGGCAATCTTCATGCAATCGGTCATTATTGAGGAACAGTAGTACCCTAGTCTTTTAATCGTTATTTTCATTTTCAGACACGACTGATGACCGCCACAAAGTCCTGAGTGTACTTCTTTGATAATTTCACGTGCCTCGGACCCGCTCAGGCATCTTAGCCACATATGATCAAAAGACCTTCTGTATAATGTATTGTTTATTGATGCGTAAGACAGAGTTATTTTCTTGATTTGATGGGCTATCGACTTATCGTCCGGTAGGTTTCCTGTTTGCAAGTATTCTATTTGTGGTTGCCGCCAATCTTCTGTACTTTCTATCACTGATGCAATTGATTCTTCTGCTTTTTCTGCTGATTTGTGTATTGTTTCCATGTCGAGCTGTGATAGGACCTGTCGTCCTCGAACTGACATTTCAACTGACTCATCCTATAAACAGGTAAATTCTTTTACAAGTCGAGCTAACGCATCTGTGAGAGCATTTTCTCTTATGAGAATCTTATAGATTGTTACATTTGGAATTTGCTCCAACAGTTTCATGGCGTACTGGAAGTACTGTTCGAGTCTTGGCTTTAGAATTATGTACTGTCCGGCGACCTATTGAATGATCAACTGAGAATCTCCGTAGATATTGATATCTGTTATTCCCATCTGAATGGTTAATTCCAGTCCAGTTATGAGGGCTTCGTATTCTGCCTTGTTTTTTGTGCATAGTTCTGTTAGATGGTAGGAATACCTTAACATCCCCCGCTCCGGTGTTATAAATATTAGTCCGATTCCTGCCTTACCGGGCACTATTGTTTGCGATTCTTTATCTTTCTGTGTTGAAGATGCTCCGTCAAAGTACAGTTCCCAACGCTGATCATCGGGGTCTTCTAGGCTCATTATCTGCTCGTCTGGCAAGTCGTCATTGAGAGGCGATTCTGGCGAAAAAGGGTGTGCTGCGAGGAAGTCTGCTAGGACTTGTCCCTTTATGGCACGAAGAGGAACAAAACTTATATCAAATTGTAATAGTATCATTGACCACCTGGTAAGTCTGCCGGAAAGTATCTGTCGGGTCATCAAATATTGCAATGGATTAACTTTCGAGATAAGGTTGACCATATGAGAAAACATGTAGTGCCTGAGCTTCTGTGCGGCGAAGATCTGGGCCAAACAGTGCTTCTCATTAGTAGGATACTTTACTTCCGTCGGAATCAGAAGACAGCTTAAGTAGTAGAGAGCATTTTCTTTTCCCTCATCATTGACCTGGGCTAGCAGGGCTCAGAGAGAGTCATCTAAAACCGCAGTATAAAGTATCAACAGTCTACCCGAGACTGAGGCTGCTAAAACAGGAGGTGTCATTAAACACTATTTAATATCATCGAAGGCATGTTGACATTTGGAGTCCCAAGTAAACTTGGCATCCTTCTTAACCAAAGCAGAAAATGCTGACACCTTCCCGACAAATTCGAGATAAAGTGTCGAAGATATGCCAACTTTCCTTGAAAGGATCGTAGTTGTTTCAAGGTTTTGGGAGGCGGCATTTCTAAGATAGCTTTAATCTTCTCCGGATCGATTTCAATTCCACGATGTCAGATGAAAAATCCTAAGAATATCCCAGAGGTGACGCCGAAGGCGCATTTCAAGGGATTCATCTTAAGGTTATATTGTCTTAATCGCTCGAAAACAATTCTCAAATCATACAAATGATCTTCCTTTAGTTTGTTTTTGATGACCACATCATCCACGTAACACTCGACTTGGTTGTGAATGAGATCATCAAAAATCCTTGTCATTGCTCTTTGATAGGTTGATCCTGCGTTCTTTACTCCAAACGGCATCACTGTGTAGCAGTATACCCCGATCGGTGTTCTGAAGGCTGTAAGCTTTTCATCTTCTGGTGCCATCATTATCTGGTTGTATCCTGATGATGCATCCATGAATGAGAAGACTTCATGTGTTGAAGCGATGTCGATCATCAATTCTGGAATGGGTAGCGGGAATTCGTCCTTCGGATATGCTTTGTTTAAATCTCTGAAGTCTACGCAGATTCTCATCTGACCATTCTTCTTTCTGACTGGTACCACATTGGCTAACCAAGTTGGATATTGTTCTTCACGGACAAATTTAGCATCTATTAGCTTCTTAACTTCAGCTATAACTTGTTGTTCAATCTCTAGACGCATTCTTCTTGGAGCTTGTCTAACTGGAACGGCTGTGTGATCCACTCCTAGCCTGTGAATTGCAACCTCTGGAGCTAATCCTGGAATTTCATCATAACTCCAAGCAAAACAGTCCTTGAACTCCATTAATAGCTTGGTTATGTTTTCAGAGTGTTCTTTATTGAGTAAGGAGCTAACAAAGGTCAGCCTAGGCTCTTCGCTAGTACCTAAGTTAACTTCTATTAACTCGTCTATTGTAGATTTAATTTCTTCTTCGAATTCTGGCGGAGCATCTCCAACTGGTAGATCTTTGAGATCTTCTGAAGTTTCTAAGCAGTCTTCATTAGGCTCGCAAGTGACAACCAAGCAAAATCCCGTATCGTCAACTGATCCTACTGTGCCGAATCCGAGACCATGTTTTGAATTGGGAGGCCGACTGGCATTGTTCCATAATTTTTCAAAGTGTTGTGATTGACCTTTTGTCCATTGTTTAGGTAAGACACCATGTTGAATTAAATTTTGAACACAGGGAGAGTACCACTCAAAAGGTAATTCCATTAATTCAGAAGAAGTAACATCTTCGAATTGTACATCTTTTTCAGTATTTGAAGAAGAAGCACAACGGTAAAACTTGATTGGTTTAGTACCACCACCATGCACTTCCTTGACCACCATACCCTCGATCTTATTAGAATGGATCGGGGTTAGGGTCAAAGTATGTACATAATGGTTAATCTTCTCGTACATTGATTTGTATTCTTCATTCTTTTCATCTTCAAGAGAGATCTTGAACTTGGGTTTCTTTTGATTTACTGCTGATGCTTCTTTCTTAATTTCTTCTTCTTCGGAACTGGTCTCCCAATCAACGTCGATGACTGGTTTCTTCTACCCAACTGTTCTAACGTCTCTTCCACGACCTCGTCCCCGGCCTCGACCTCGGGTGCGAGTTCTGGAGAAACCTTCACCATCTCGCCGTGAGGGAGTGGTGAGTAACTATTGGACTAGAATCTCAGGCTCTTTATCGTCTTGCACTTCTTTTGCTTCATTTGGTACGACGTTTCTGGAAAAGATTGTTTTCTTCGGAGGCGTGTAGTAGGCTACATCTTCATGAATTCTGATTTCGTGCACGGAGAATGGTTGCAAATCACCTTTGATACACTGTTCTCCTCCTTCAAAATATTTTATGCACTGGTGCAGAGACGACAGTACCATCCAGTTTTTATGGATCCATGGCCGACCCAGTAGAGCGTTGAATGATGTTTCAGAATCAATTATGTGGACTTTTGATGTTGCCTTTGCTAAGTCACCTGTCTTCATTAACAGTGTGATCAATCCAAGAGCTCTTTCTCCTTTCTGATTGAACATCTTGTCTGCTTCGAGGTCGCGAGCATCAATTTCCAAATATGCTAACGTTCGAAGGCTCATTATGTTGATTGATGCTCCTGGATCAACCAACACTCTGGAGAGCATAAACTTTCCAATAGTGACTGAAATGTACAACGGTCAGTTGTGATCAGCTGTTCCTAGTAATCGATCATTGTCTGTGAAGGTAAAACCTCGCTGTTCTTTTAACGAGCAAACGTCGTCGAAGGAATTATCGGCCATTTGAGCTAAACAAATTTCTGGATCAAGTTGAGCCTTGATCAGAGCTTCCCTCATCTCCTTTGATAGGATCAGAGCATCGTATATGCTTAGTTTGGCTGGTAGCTTCCTAAGATGGGCTAGCACGTTATAGTCCACTTTATTACCATGTTCCTCGGTTTCTTCCCCGAATGGGCAGTTCCTCTGCTGGGGTTGGCTCTTCCTGAGCAACCACCTACTTTCCTTTATCCTTTAGACCCATTCTTGGGGGTAGAACTTTTCCACTTCTTAAATTGACTTCAGTTATTTGTTCTGAATCTAGTGTTGAATCTGCCGGTGTCTCCTCTTGAATTGGAATGACTGGCTCTTCTGTAGTTGCTTCGGAATCTGATAACTCTAATTCTATCATGATTGGATCTCCTCAAAATTCACAAATGGACTCATTGCTTGTTGAGCTTTTGTAGCCATCCTTGTGAACGTCTTCTCCTTCTTCGTGGTCATTAAGGTTTAGTATAATTTGATAATTGTTATTTATATCGGAATCAAGATCCTGATTAGGCTGGTTTTCGTTAGTTACGTAATCGTTAGAAACAATCAAAATGTAGCCAACACCAAAACTCTTATCATTATAAGATCCCGCTGGGGCGAGCAAAAAATGATACAGAGTCAGAGGTTCGAGGGATTTCTCCCCTGAATTGGAAACAACTATCCTAGGATAAGCAGCCCCTAGTCTACTCTTTGAAGCCTCAATCTTCTTTTCTTCCATGATCTTTTCCTACTTTTGGGGCGATTCTTCGATCGCAAGCGATAGTGTCGGCTCGGCAGGTTTCAAACTCTGAGTTGAAGCGCGTACCAAAGCGGTCTGGATATGATCTAAAATTTTCTTTGAAGACTTTGTCCAGACGGTACTCCATCCATCATGGGTTGTGTAAGGGTCTATCGGAACAATGGGATCTGTTGAAATAACATTGACGGAACCTACTTTTTGGGGTTCCTTCATGTATTCCTTCAGGATCATAATGATCCCTTTCCGGAGATTGTCGTCAAGCCAAAACTTGAAAGTGATGCAATCCTCTATCTTATGCCCAAGCATCCAATGGTAAGGGTAATAGTTTAGATGATCTTTCTTATTAACTTCTTCCGGCCTCTTGGGCTCTAGTAACTGGAAATCGGGTGTCTTCATTAAACTGCGTAACATCTTCACTACTGCTTCAGTTTTGAATGGATATTCCTTATTCAGAAAATCTTTCAGGGTACGCTGTGGACAAGGCGGTTGTACATAATGCTGAGGCGACTGATAGCTCGGTCGAGGCTATTGATAACCCTGCTGAGGTTGTTGGTAGGTTCGTCGCGGTGGTTGATAGCTAGGCTGTGGCCGCTCTGGCTGTATTTGCATTGGCTGCTTGCCCTTATCTATTGTCACGATGATTCTGGACTTCTTTTTGAATGTTTTCACCGATTTTTTTTATCTGTCTTGTCCACAAAACTTACTTGCTTTGCTTCCTCTTGTAAGCTCCCGGCCTTGCTAAGCAGCTTCTCGAAAGTCTTGATTGTAAATCCTTTAAGGAGAAGCGCTATCGGGCCGTGGATACTTTTCAGCAAAATACTGATCGCATGCTGTTCTTGAAGCTGTGGTTCACACTTAATGCTTAAATTTCTCCATCGAAGTGAGTAATCCACTAAAGTCTCATTCGGTTTCTGGTGCTCCACCACTATATCACCGATGGTGATGTGGTGTCGAGCCCCTGTAAACCGCTGAACGAAGAGGTTTTCAAACTCTGCAAAGGTCTTAACTGAACCATTTGGAAATTCTGCGTACCAGTCGAAGGTAATCCCTGACAAACTGCTAACGAACTGACGGAAGAGTAAAGCGTCACTCCCACCGGCATTGCAGCAACTAGCACGAAAATGTGCGACATGCTGTCGGGGGTTTCCCGTTCCATCAAAAGTCTTAAACAGAGGTGGTACGAAGCCTTTCGGGTATTGGACTGCATCGAACTCTTCGGGGTAAGTTCTACCCATCTGAATAGATGCTCCACTCTTGGATTGTGCTAGGGCTTCTCGCACCTGCTATTCTACCATGTTTTTAATGTCCTTTTTGGGAATCATGCTCTGTGAAGAATCCTTCTTTAGTGGCTCGTCTCCGTTGATGGATGTGATATCTTTTCCTCCATCTACAATATGGATGATCACTGGGGGTGTTTCTTTCTGAGGTTGTACTTGACTCTGGAGAGTGGCTAAAGCAGCAGCCATCTCTTCCATCCTCCTTGCCATTTGGGAAATTATTTCATCTCTTTCCCGAAGCTGTGCTCTCATCACTTCCGGTTCATCTCTTTCCGCAGCTGCCGGAGCACCCTGCAAGGCTGACGATGCTCGTGTTTCAACCATGTTGATCTCGGCGTACTCCTCATTCATGAACTCTGATGAATCAAATTCATTTTCCAACTTTTCTCCTCTTTCTTTTGCCAACCGTCAGATATCTGTCCTTAGCTTTCCTATAGCATCCTCGAGGGGTCTCTTCTAGACGGTATCGCAGTTGTCGTGTGATGGTTGTTGAACTTCTTTTTCAGGAGTTTCTTTTATTGCAGTAGCAGTTTCTTCTAATTCAGGCTCTTTGACTAGGCTTTT
This sequence comes from Papilionanthe hookeriana x Papilionanthe teres, assembly GCA_022702705.1. Classification (NCBI taxonomy): domain Eukaryota; kingdom Viridiplantae; phylum Streptophyta; class Magnoliopsida; order Asparagales; family Orchidaceae; genus Papilionanthe; species Papilionanthe hookeriana x Papilionanthe teres. The sequence goes on from CM040426.1 coordinate 22,240,791, forward strand.
CTTCTAGGCCATTGTGTTGGTCTCGGCTCGGTAATAATAGGTTGCCACACCATCCTTCTTGCAACAGAAGGCCTAGGACAGGATGGTCTGTCGGCTACATGCTGGTAGGTGGTGTCCTCCCTAATATGATGGCCCGATACAACAACAGGTGAACTAGCTCTCATGTTCTTCCTCGGTTTCTCTATGGCAGTGATAGGCTCTACTCGAGGTCTAAGGCGGGATCTAGCTGGCACTCGTCCCATTCTTCTTAGGATTTTTGACACGGGGCATCTTTCTTTCTTTGCCAAATTTTCTATCACATCTTGTAGCTGAGAAAATGGCGTAGTCTTAACCCTTTTTCTTTTGTAGTTACTATAGTATGCAAGTCGGGGTAGTGTACCGGCAATCCTTCGGACGTCTTCTTCATCCGATGCAGCAGAGAGGGGGTGAAACCTACTCCCTTCCAACAGAGGTATATACTCAGGCAGTTCTTCTCTTTCTTCAGGAATTTCTTCTAGAAAAGCAACTTCAACAGCTTTGGCTTTCTCGATCTTGGCGATCTTTCAGCTTCTATTTCTCCTTTGAGTCCGAGTTAGGGGTGCAACTCTTGAACTAGACCCAATCTCGAAAACAGATGGAATTATAGCAAAATCTGTACCCTCCACGGTGACAAGCTTATCAAAGACTTGGATTTCCTTCCCCTTCAGTTTGGCCAAAGTCGGGGTAGGTGCAGAGATGACTAGACCAGTGGGGGTAGAGACAACAGTCCTACAAATAGCAGTACTTCTTTCAGCTGGAACCCTTTGCAGGGGAGGGAATTCTTGAGCTAACTTCAGGTTGAACTCAATTACGGGCTCCTCAGTTCCTGACATTTTGTCCATTAGTGTGAAAAGAGTAACGTCAGCGAACTTAATATCTGTATTGTCAAATCCTTATCCGAAACAGATGATTCCATTGTCGGGAATTTCATCCTTATAGACAGCAAAGTCCATTCCTTTGGTGAAGGAGAAAATTAACTTTCGGGCAGTCATTTTCTGCAGTGTAGATTCCGAATGTCAGTCCGGAATTATGCTTCCTTTCGTCACAAAACTTAGAACGAAAAAGAAAGAGTCTGAACACATTCCTGTTTATCTTAATGTATTTTTTATTTTTAAGAGAATTTGTTTATTAGAAGGTTGTTTATTAGAGGATTTGTTTATTTAGGAATGAAATGATTAAAGGTATAGAAAAGGTAAAGGGCCCGATTCAGAATTGGAAAGGAAGAGAAAGTCTCGTAAGACTTCTCAACCCGAAGGACCGCTCCTAAGCTAACACCTATTGGGGGTCCACCCCACCTCAGAAAAGAAGTAAAAGGATTTCAGAACCTCTTTATTTACGGGTGTCTAAAAAGTGGCTCCTAAATCCGAGAGAAGTTGGCTATACCCGTTCAAGATAGAAATGAACGTGGTATGCCAACGGAAAGAATGGTAGTTTGCTCCACTAGGGACATGGATACACTACCGATTTATGAAAGCAAAACCATCTAATCAAAATGGAGAGAGGAATTATTCCCCAGCGGAGTCGCCAGAAGTTGTCAGCATATTTTTAGGTTTGTGTTTTGAAAAGGGGTCGCCTACAGAAGTTGTCGGTGAATTTTAAATTTTAAATTTAATTTAAATAAATATATATATAATTTAGAAAGTAGCATTTGATTTTAAAAATAAATTTAAGTTTGAAAATTTTAAGATATGAAATCAAACCGATCTCACATCCCAAATAGTTTATATAAACGAGCACCGCATTACAAACCGTGTATCTATCTCGAAGAATAGACACACTGCATGATGTTGGGGCTCGATTAAATAAACTAGAAGATCTGTGACATCCGTTTGGCCTGCGAACCAATTTTATAAGCCGACAAGTTCCCCGCTTAATATAAAGGAATTAAACGAGGTTTATATTACTCGCGTTCTTAAAATTCCCTATAAGGGCAAGCCCCTATAGTTAATTACATCTTAAATGACGGGAATCATTTAAGAAAACTCTCGATAATGATCATTGGTTTTGCTCTCAATAATTTCAAAGTTTAAGGTTTTCAAAGGATTGAGTTTTGGAAATTTCAATAGGGATTAGCTCAAATTTGGAACAGTTTATTTTAAGAGTCCAAAGGAAGAGAAGTAGGAGAAGCTGAGGATCCAAGAAGAATCTTGGCAACTTCCCAAACTATCCTATGGTTTGGTTTCAATTTGAGAATTTATTTAATATTGCAATCCTGCCAAATTTAATTAATTAAGAGTTATATCTATATGATATAATCACACAAATAGCCTCGGAGATGTGAGGGTTTATGTCGTACCGAACGACTACCTCGGACTCCTAAGACCGGTTAGGACTTAATTTACTTGACATGATCATGCAAATGCCTAACGAAGAGTTGAGGATTTATGTTGCACTAGGAAAACTACCTCGAAGTCCTATGGCTTGGTTATTCAATTCTAAGAAAGGTTTTGCTGAAGTAGACACAGGTTTTGCTGATGACGATGTCCGTACTGCCCACTGTGCTCCAAGCTCCTTATTGTTGCAGAGGTTTAGTTTTTGAAGTGAAAATCAGGAGATGAGAGGAGTGTCTTGTTTTAGAGAAATCTTAAAGTCCGAATGTTATTAGTGTTTTAATTAGAACAAATCTTAAAGTTGTTTAAACAGATCCGATTAAGATCCCACAGTTCCGTCATCCCGGCACCGTTATTTTCATCGAATTCACTTAGTCCAGATGAATTTGCTAAACTCAACTGAATGAGTTCCACACTTTCATTTAGACCGTGGGAAATCCCATTAACAACACGTGGGTTACATCATCCGAGGTATTCCCGATCATTCAACGAGACGCTTTTATTTAGTTGCAATTGTAGTTTTGTTGTTCTGTTCGTGATTAAATTTTGAGTTGTTTTATATTTTGGAATGTTGTGGTGGTAAATTTTATCTTGTGGTGACTTTTAATTTAGTTTTGGGTTTCAGTTTTGTGACTATCTTAAAGGTTTTAGTTTTCATGCAACAATCTTGTTTAACATGCAAGAAAAAGTAAAGTGCAGTGCATGTAAATAAATTGCAATAAAATAAAAGCGTACCTGGAGGGTCTTCCCCTCATCCCAAGCTGCACTTAAAACACATGTTAAGGCATTTAAAAATTTCGACAAGTACCTAGGTAAAGCTAAGGGAAGGTTCTAGTTGTCTACCAAGATCATAATCTTATAACTAGTCATTTCTTATGACGTCTAGGTTCTTGTGTTTTGTTTATGGATGATTTTCTTCACCAAAGAACAATTAAGTTTGATTTTTCTTCTAAAACATCTCATCATATTTAGAAAGTGCTTAGGACGAGTCCTAAACATCTTTTCAATACTTCCGAGATTATTTTGAGTCCAAGTAAATTTAGTTGCACAGGTGAATTAATCATCTAGGAGCTTAGTTAAGCTTTGTCTCTTGCTCGGTGAACTCGGGCATTTGATTACTCGATGAATGAAGTGACATCTCACTTAATACTCCATTTAAGAGTTATAATAATTAAAGCCTTTAGGGGCAAGTTAGTTTGTTGAGAATTTTAATTATTCTTAATTCGAAGTTTGAGTTAATGGTTTAAAGTGATTTAGTTTAATTATGAGGTTTTAATTAATAATTTTAAGTTTGGAATAGTGTTCAAATTATTTTTGGTTTAAATCTATATACTTTAACTGATCTTAATATTTTAAATTAATCTTTGGTGTTTCAAATTCACTTAGATTATTCATATATCTTAATGATTTACTTTAGGTTAATTATGATATTTTAGGTTAATCTTGATTACTTTGATTTTTTATATTCTTAATTATGAATTGTCTTAATATTTCAATTTTTTTTTACTTTTATTATTGAGTGATGTTAATTTAATATAATTTAAATTTAATTTAATTGAATTTAACTTAATTTAATTTAATTAAATTTCAATATTTTAAATTTAATTTAATTTAATTGTTAAAATGTTAATTTAATTTAATTTTAATTTTAATTTAATTTTTACTTAATTTAATTTAATTTAATTTTAATTTAATTTAATTTAATTTAATTGTTAAACCACTTAATATTTTGAGCTTTCCTTTAATTTAAGGGTTATCTTTTTTAAAATTTTTAATTTACTTAGTTTGGATTATCATTTTAATCTTAATTAAGAGTTAAATATTTTTCATGTTATTTATTTAGGGATTTTTTTATTAAAGAATCAATATCCTCTCAAGTTATATCCCTATTTTTAATAATTCAAAATTTCATTAATCTTCCAAAATTTAAATTGTTTAAATAATTAAAGTTTCATTTTTGGTTTATTTAAAGTGATTAATGGGTTCCTACCCTTTTAATTTCCCAAAGTTTCAATCTTCCAGGAAAGATAAAATCAAATATTTTACCCTCCATTTTAATTAAACCTATAATTTTAATAAAGGAGTTTAAATTCTTTAATTACCTTTATACCCTTTTAGGCTTATTTATTTCATAACTCACTAATTTGAGTTCAAATGAACTTGAAATTTTTATGTCACCTCACTCACATGTCAATTAGGACATTAGAGGAGAAAATGTGATTTTTCTGAATTTAATTTATTTATATAATTATTTTTAGTGAAAAATAAGGGATTTCAAGGAAAATTCAACAACATGACCAAGGAAAGGTTTTTGTCCTTAAGAAAATTAGGAGATGTTCCTAATGACCGAGAGGACCACTTGGACCAATTTTAGTGATTTTTTAAATTATATTTTATTTATTATAATTATTTTGAGTTTTAGAGTGTTAACTAATTATAAAATAAAATAAAAGTTGAAAATTAAGTTTTATATTTTTCCTAAATCTCCCTAACCTCAAGGAGTTCATAGAGACAAATTTTATAATTTTTTTGATTTTTCTTTGATTTATTAGAATTAATTTAGTGAAAAGGTTGGAAAATTCATTTTTTAATTCAAAAATTGTTTTAAGTATTTAAAATTCAATATCTTTACTTTGAGACTTGGGTAAAATATTTGGTTTGTTCCTAAGTGATCAGGAGTCAAAATATGACATTTTTATGATTTTTAATATTTTTATGATTTTTATTATTTTCTAATTATTTAAAATATTAAAATGTCATTAAAAATGAAAAATTTTAGAAACTTCCAATTTTAATTTTTATTGACTTCTATGATATCAGAGAGGCCCCAAAACCAATTTGGTGAATTTTTAAAGTGTATTTTTGGAGTTAAGAATTTTTAAAATTTAATTTTGGTTATGTGACTTAATTAATCCATTTAGTGGGGTTAAACATCTCCAATTGATCCAAATTTTTATGTGAGGTCCCCCTAATCAAAAAGATCAGTGGAGAATTATTTTCAAGTTCATTTAATGTGTGGTTAATCATAATTAATTAAAGTTCAGTTTTGAGTAATTAGGCCAATTATGATTATTCATAATGAATTAACTCAAAATGTAATTATCCTAGGGTCCTCTGGTCCTAAGAAACTTCCCCAAATTTTCCTAGAATTTTCTAAGCAATATGCTAATTAATGGAATTAAAATACCAAAAACAGTGACATAAACATGAAAAATACATAGCTTGCCATATAGATGGCCTCTGACCTTGAAAACTTCAGAGAATGTTCCCAAGATCAGAGGCTTCAAAAGCACTATGGTCTCATGCCATGATGAATTGTCTATACAAATGGAGAATCAAAATACTGAAATGAGTAAATAATTAATTAAAAATAAAATACTCATCAAAATAACTAGATTTCTTTTCCACATTATTCTCCTCGGTTCACTGAGAAAGAGGATATTTTTAGTTTATTTTTATGATTTTTCTACACAAAGATATGAATTTTCTAAGTTGTGGGCATATAAATAAATAGAAAAAATCTTATTTATCTACTTATCCGACTCAGCGCCACGTTAACCTACGGCGGATCGAAAGACCATGCGGCGCACTCCTATTTGACGCCTCCATCTGAGTCAGCCGCCACGAGTCCCACTGTTCTGCTCCTTCCTCTGATCCGACGCAATCTGAGCCGTTCAACCGATACACGCACGATCAGATGGCGCCTGGTCATCGTCAACAACTGGTGTGTACCCGTGACCGTCCACACTAAAACCCTAAGAACTCTCTCATTTCTCAACAGTTTTTCTTGTTCTTTTGCTCTATAGATTCAACTTGAGGAGACGAACACATTCATACGGTTTACATGCTATGAAATTAACTGAAATGAAATGGAGAATTGCTGGAAGCTTGGGAGGAAGGAATGATCCATACCTTTGCTCTGAGAAGTGTAGCTTCAATCAGAGAGTTGTGTCACCTTCGATTGCACCTAAGGAAGCTCCGGATGAAGTCTCCGGCTGCTGGGAATTGTCTATGTATGAAAGTGTCCACAGCCGATTTCAAAGCTTGGAGGCTAGAGCAACTGGGTGGCCTAGAGAGGGGGCTTTCACTGGGGAACTCCTTCTCTTGGTCTTGTGCAAGTGTGGGTGAGTTTAATTTGATTTTGGTGGAGGTTTCAGAGATGTCCTGGTTCTGGCCTAAGAATTGAGCTCCAAAATTAAGCTAAATCAATGGGGTTTAGGGCAGGAGAGCAGTGGGGATAAATTGCTCTAGGTGAGGAGAAGGTCCTGGAGCAATTTTGGCAGTGTTTTGTTTAGGTCTGGTTCATCACCTTGTTTGGCCGAGAGGGTGATGGGTTTAAATAGACATGGCTGGAGGGCTTCCTAGGGGGGTTTAATGGCTTGGATCAACTGCTCTGGTGAGGAGAAGAACAGCCATGGTGGCCATTAGGCATGGGACAAGTCAACAAGGAAGAATTCAAAAATTGGCTCACATGGGTGCTCTCGGCCTGGTGGTTTCTGGCGGCTGTGGAGGTTGGCCGGTCAGGGTCAGGTTACCCTCAAGGTCAGGGAGGTCAGGGCTGGGGTTTAGTGCAGTCAATTGGCCATGGACATGTGTAAAGGAGTTAAATTGAAATGGAATGGGGGGAAGGCTATTTTGTGTCCAAATGGGTCAACCCATGGTTTTGGGCTAGGTTCACCACCCAAGGCCTGGTTTTTTGGCTGAAAAGAATCACTTGGGTCAGCCAAGAGAAAATGGTGTGGTCTCCATCCATGGTGAGGTGGCTAAACTTGGTTTAGTGTGTAGCACGAATGGGGTTAAAAGTGCTTAAGGAAGGCTTAAGAAAGGGGTCCCTCTTCATGCCATTAATGGCTTGGTGAGGTGGAAAGTGGCTCCCAAGGCTTGCATATGGCTTATGCATGGCTCCATGGCTCCATATGGCTTACGGATGGCTTGGCTTGGTTTCATGAAAGAAGGTTTTAAGGAATTAGGACATTTAGGGGTAATTTGGCACATGGCTTAGTTTAGAAAAGTTTAATGAATAATTTGAAACTTAGGGAGTGATTTAAATCAAAGGGGATGATAAGGGGAAATTTCATGTGGGCTTTAGGATAGATTTTGGGCTTTTGGATTTATTTTAGATGGGCCTTTGGAAAGGTTTAAGGAGGTGGGCTTTTAGGTTTGAAAACAAATTGGTAAATGGAAGTTTTGTAAAAGATTGGGTCAAACAAATGTTGGGTTTAGTTTAGGGATGTATCATGAATGATCTAGAATAGGTTTGAAATAATTTGGAGTTGGATTGGGTTTAATTTGGGATTTTTTGGTAAAGGGGCCAAAGTGGGTCAAGTTGGGCTAACTGTGCTAAGGTTGGGCTAGTGTTGGATTTGATGTAAAATTAATGTTGAGAAATGTTTATGGGGGTGCTACAAAGAGTTTTAAACTTTGGTTGGGCTTTAATTTTGGGATTTGGGCCCATTTGGGTTAGGTTTGGGTTTAGGCCAAAAATGGGGATTTTGGTTTTGGGTTAGGTTTGTGTGGAATTTAGGCTCAAATTTGGGGCAAATCTTGTTAGTGTTTTGTTTTTGGGGATATTAGGAAGGTTTAGGAAAAGATTTGGGGTTAATTGGAGTTGAATTAGGTTGGTTTGGGCCAGGTTTAGGTCATGGGCCAAAATTTGTCCTTAGGCATCAAATTGGAATTGGATCCAAATTTCAATCAAATTGGGCTTGGATTTGGACTAAATTGATATTGGGGATATTGAATTGAAGTTTAGAATTGAATTGGATCAAAATTGAGGTCAATTGGGTTGATTTGATTTGACATTGGGTCTACTTGGGTTAAGAATGGGTCAAATTGGGGGTTTTGGTAAATATAGGTTAAATTGACAAAATTGGCTTATGGTGTAGTTGAAAAAAATGAAATTGGGAATATTTGGGATTTTCTGGAATTTTTTGGGAATTTATGAATTTTTTTTGTTAAGAAGGGCATTTTGGGTATTTGGAGGGTATTGAGGGGTATTTTTTAGAATTTTTGGTATATTTGGCTAATGATGATCAATTTGAATGGTGGGAAATGTTTAGGATTAGTTTTGAGGAATTTGGGGAAATTTAGGTGATTTTGCAAATTTTGGGTAGCTTCAAGGGCATTTGGTAAGTTGGGTGGGTGTAGGGCCCCGGGGGTCAAAAATTGAAATTTTGGAAAAATGAAGATTGTTCAAGTTTGAGTAGAATGGAATCACTTTGGTTGAGCCACGAAGCCATATCAAGCCCATAAGAGCCATGAGAGGACTCATTTGAGGCATTCACTATGTTGTTCCTAACCCTCTTAGCCAAGGGCTCAGGGGTTAAGGTCCATCCATATGGATTACCTACATGAGTCGTGAAGTCAAGCTAGGTATGAATGGTCTTAGGATTTGGAATGCGTGTGAAAGTGTAATGTGTGCGGGTCAACCCTCACTGCACCGGGCCACCTGTGGGTAGTCCTAAGGCCAAAGAGTCCTATAGGGAACTCATCTTTTAAACCTCCACATTTGATCTTAACCCTCAAGTGACTTAGGGGTTTACAATCCAACTTATGGGGTTTTCAGGGAGTTAAGAGGTGTTTAAATTTCTAAGTGGTGGGTTCCATTTCTAGTCCTCTAAGATAGTTAAAGGGAAAGCCTAAGGCTAGGTCCTAAGTACTAAGGAGAGAGAAGAGAAAAGACCTCATCAAAAATGAGGTCAACACATAATTGCATTTAGCACCCTCCACCCTTTTTCTCAACAAGTTCCAAATGATCTTATTGGCTGCCAGACTTATCCATTAGTTCATGGCCGATAAACCGATGCAAATTTGACGTTTATCCTTAGCTTTGACAAAACATCACAACTTTATTATCTCTGTACTATTTCTCATTATCTATGATGACAGTCAATAGTAGGTTGTAATGACAGACGAAGTTGGTCTAGATGAAGTTTTGGATGATGTCCACTGCGGTCCAGGCAAAGGCTTTTGCCTGGATCCACTTTAAAAGGTAATCCACTACTACCAGGAAAAGTGACACTTCTTTTGAAAGGTGGTACATGTCCCAAAATGTCCAAACCACATACAACGGAGGATTAGGGGCTAGTGATCAATTTAGCATTGGACCATTTTTTTTAGAATTATTCACACCACTTGAAACACGCTCTGGCATTCTTTAGTAATATTGACTAAAATTATTCAAGTCGCTCGCCTTGATGTGCCAACATCTTTCCTCTATAATGGCTTTAGCATTCCCTAGAGTGAACATACCGGCCGATGTTTTCTATGTCAATTTCCTTTATGAACCTTAGGTAAATTGACATTGATGATTTTTGGAAGAGTGTACCCTCCCTTAGTAAGTACTGTGTGGCTTCGCACTTGAATCTTCTGAGATCTATGAATTTTTATGAGATATTCCATGTTTCCAAATACACGATGTATGGGTCCTTCCAGCTTTTAGTCTGCTCATCCTCCACCACCATAGCTATGGGTTCCTTGATGACTGGTAGGTGGAGCATTTGCAGCTCTCCGTTTCTCAAGTGGACACACCAAGATATTAAATCAACCACCTGATTCTCTTCTTTGTCGATGTGTTTGATCTAAAACCATGTAACTGTCGGCATATTTTTAGGTTGAGTGTTGTATTTTTGAAAAGAGGTCGCCTACAGAAATTGTCGGCGAATTTTAATTTAATTTAAATAAATAATTTGAAAAGTAGTATTTGATTTTGAAAATAATTTTGAATTTGAAAATTTTAAGATATGAAATCAAACCGATCTCACATCCCGAATAGTTTATATAAACGAGCGCCGCACCACAAACCGTGTGTCTATCCCGAAGAATAGACACACCGCTTGGTAATGGGGCTCGATTAAATAAACTAGAAAGGTTTGTGACATCCGTTTGGTCCGCGAACCAATTCTTATAAGCCGACAAATTCCCCGTTTAATATGAAACTATTAAACAGTGGTTTATATTACCCGGGTTCTTAAAGTTCCCTATAAGGGCAAGCCCCTATAGTTAATTACATCTTAAGTGACGGAATCACCTAAGAAAACTCTCGATAATAATCAATAATTCTCGCTCTCAAGAATTTCAAAGTTTAAGTTTTCAAGGGGTCGAATTTTGGAAATTTCAATAGTGGAATGGATCAAATTTGGAACGCTTATTTTCGGGAGTTCAATGGAAGAAAAGTAGGAGAAGCCGAGGATCCAAGAAGAATCTTGACAACTTCCCAAACTATCCTATTGTTTGGCTTCAATTTGAGAGTTTATTTAATGTTGTAATACTCGTCAATTTTAATTAATTAGGACTTATATTAGTATGACATAATCATACAAATAGCCTCGAAGATGTGAGGGTTTATGTCGTACCAAACAACTACCTCTGAATCCTAAAACCAAGTTAGGGCTTAATTTGCATAACATGATTATGCAAATGCCTAACGAAAAGTTGAGGATTTATGTTGCACTAGGCAAACTACCTCGAAATCCTATGGCTTGGTTATTTAATTCTAAGAATGGTTTTGCTCGATGTAGATTTCGGCTTTGCGACGACGATGGCCGTGCCGCCCACCATGCTCCGAGCTCCTTGTTGTTGCAGGGGTTTTAGTTTTAGAAATCATAAATCAAGAGATGAGAGAAGTGTTCCGGTTTAGAGAAGTCTTAATTTCCAAGTGTTCTTTATGTTTTAATTAAAATAGATCTTAAAGTTGATTAAACGTAACCGATTAAGATCCCACCGGTTCCGTCATCCCGGCACCGTTATTTTCATCGAATTCACTTAGTCCGGATGAATTTGCTAAACTCAACTAAATGAGTTCCGCACTTTCATTTAGACCGCGGGAAATCCCGTTAGCAACACGTGGGTTACATCATCCGAGGTATTCCCGATCATTCAACGAGACGTTTTAATTTAGTTGTAGTTGTAGTTTTGTGTTCTGTTTGTGATTAAATTTTCGAGTTGTCTTATATTTTGAAATGTTGTGGAGGTGAATTTTATCTTGTAGTGTCTTTTAATTTAGTTATGGGTTTCGGTTTTGGTTTCGTCCTAAAGGTGTCGGTTTTCATGCAACCGTTGTTTATCATGCAAGAAAAATAAGTGCGATGCGATTAAATAAATTACAATAAAATAAATTGCAATAAAATAAAAGCGTACCTGGAGGATCTTCCCGTCATTCCAAGCCGCACTTAAAATACAGTTAGAATATTTAAGCAAGTTCCTAGGTAAAGCTAAGGGAAAGGTTTATGGTTTTCTACCGAGTTCCTAATCCTATAGCTAGTCATTTCCTATGACGTCTAGGTTCTTTGTGTTTTTTAGTTTGAAGACGATTTTCTTCATCAAAGAACAATTAAGTTCAATTGTTCTTGTAAATATCCTATCATATTGAGGAAGTGCTTAAGAAAAAATCTTAAACATCTTTTCAATATTTCTAGGATTGTTTCAAGTCCAAATGAATTTAATTGTATAAATGAATCGATCGTCCGAGGTTTTCAAGTTTTGTTAACTTGCTCGATGAACTAGGACATTTGAATGTCCTATAAGTGAAGTAACATTTCATTTTAATGTTCTATTTAGGAGTTATGATAACTAAGGCTCCTAAGGGCAAAATGATATTTAATAATTTGTGATTCAAATTTAAGTTCAAATTAATGATTTAAGTTCGAATAGTGTTCAAGTTATTTTAGATTTATTTCTTCATGTCTTAAGTGAGGTTATTTAATTTAACTTAATTTAATTTAATTTAATTTATTTGATTTAATTTCTTAATTTAATTTAATTTAATTTTAATTTAATTTAATTTAATTTTAATTTAATTTAATTTAATTTAATTTAATTTAATTTAATTTTATTTATTTATTTAATTTAATGTATTTAATTCATTTGATTTAATTTAATTTGTTTATTTAATTTAATTTAATTTTAATTTAATTTTAATTCAACTTTTAATCTTAATTTAATTTAATTTAATTTAAAATTTTTGAAAGAGTTTAATGATTTAATTTTTATTTAATGATTAAGTCTTTTAATATTTTAAATTTGAGTTATCATTTTAATTAAGAGTTGAGTATTGATGAGATGATTAATTTAGGGATTTTTAAATTAAAGAATAAATCTCTTCCTAATAATATCCCTATTTTAATAATTCCAAATTTATTATTCTTCCAAATTCAATTAATTATTTAATTAAAGTTTAATCATTTTAAATTGCTTAATGGGTTTCTATCCTTTAATTATTTAATTTCAATCATCCAAATCAGATTAAGATCAAAATATTTTACTTGTTAATTTTTATTAGACCTAAAGTTTTAATTAAGAGTTAAAATTTAATTACCATTTTGCCCTTTAAGACTAATAATTCCATAACTCACTAAATTGAACTCAAATGAACTTGAAATTTTTATGTGACTTCACTCATATGTCAACAAAGACATGAGAGGAGAAAATATGATTTTTCTGCATTTAATTTATTTATATAATTATTTTTAGTAGAAAATAGAGATTTTCAAGGAAAATTCAATAATATGACCAAGGGAAAGTTTCTGTCCTTAAGAAAATTAGGGGACATTCCTAATGACTAGAGGACCACTTGCACCAAATTTGGTAATTTTTTGAATTATATTTTATTTATTAGAATTATTTTAAGTTCTGGAGTATTAATTAATTTAAAAATAAAATAAATGTTGAAAAATAAATTTTATAATTTTTAAAATTCTCTCTGATATCAAGAATTCCAGAGAACCAAACTTTGCAATTTTCTGATTTTTCTTTGATTTATTATAATTATTTTGGTGAAAATGCTAGAAAATACATTTTTTTTAATTTTAAAATTACCCTAGAGCTTTAAAAATTAATATCTCACTAAATAGACCTAGGAAAAATATGGGACTTGTTCCTAAGTGATTAAAATTCAAAATATGACATTTTGGTGAATTTTATTATTTTTGTGATTTTTATTATTTTTTAATTATTAAAAATATTAAAATAATATTAAAAATCAACTTTTTTAGAAAATTGAAATTTTAATTTTCTTAAACTCCCCTGATATCAGAGAGACTCCAAAACCAATTTGGTGAATTTTTGAAAGATATTTTGAAAGTTATGAATTTTTAAAGTTTAAAATGGCTAAGTGGCTTAATCAACCCAATTAGTGGGGCTAACCAAGTCCAATTGACCTCAAATTTTTATGGTGGGTTCCTCTGATCCTAAAGGTCAGTGGAGAATTGATTTCAAGTCAATTTGATCTATGGTTAACTCTAATTAGTTAGGGGTCTATTTTGGGTGTTTGAGCCAATTAGGGTTAATTTAAGTGAATTAACTCAAATCCTATTTTTCCTAGGGTTCTCTGGTCATAAGGAACATCACCAAATTTTCCTAGAATTTATTTCACAACATGCTAATTTTTGGAATTAAAATACTTAAAATAGCAACATGCATTTGAAAAATCAATAACTTTTCACAGAGATGGCCTCTGACCTTGGAAAATTCAGGGAATGTCCCTAAGTTCGGAGGCTTCAAAAGCCCTATAGTCTCATGCCATGGTGAATTGTATACATGCATGGAGAATTAAAACAATGCAGGGAGTAAATAATTAATTAAAAATAAAATACTTGGACAAAATTAATTAATTTCTTTTCCACATTATTCTCCTCTCGTTCACCGAGCAAGGGGGTATTTTTATTTTATTTTTGTGATTTTTCTACACAAAGATATGGATTTTTAAAGTTCTCGAGAATTAAATAAATAGAAAATATTCCTATTTATCTACTTAAGTGACGCGGCGCCGCCGCATCCTCGGCATCTCCGAACTCACACGCGTCGCGCTCCCATTCGACGCCGCCATCCGAGTCGGCAGCCCGGGCCCCGCGGTTCTCGTACCGTCTCCCGGTCCGACGCCATCCGAGCCGTCCGTCCGCGCGTGTATTAAATGGACGGCATCCGTTCATCGTCCATGACCGGTGTGATCCCGTGACCGTCCACACTCTAACCCTAAGAACTCACTCGATTCTCAATGGATTTTCGTGTTCTTATGCTCTATGGATTCGTCTCGAAGAGACGAACACATCCATACGGTAAACATGCATTGAAATTAAGGCATTTGAAATGGAGAATCTCCGAAGCTCGGGATGAAGAATTAGCTCATACCTTTGCTCGCAGAAGTGAAGCTTCGATCCGAGAGTTGTTGCACCTTCGATTGGATCCCGGCAAGCTCCGCGATGAAGTCTCCCGGTCCGGTGAATTGTCTAGGTTGAACTTCGACCACGACTCGATCACAAAGCTTGGAGTTTGGAGCAACCGGGGTGGCCTCGGAGATGGGGCTTTTGCTGGTGGACACCTTCCCTCGGTCCGGTGAAGGTGTAGGACCAATCAATTTGGGGATTGGTTCACCGTGGGGAAGTGTCCCGGTTTTGGGCTTGGATTTCAACTCCGAAATCGAGCTCACAGAGAAGAAATGGCAGGGGGATCTCACTCGGGGATCAAGTGCTCCGTGTATGAGGAGGGGTCCGGAACAATTTTGGCGCAGTTTTGGCAAGGTTTGTGCAACTCTCCTCTCATGGCCGCGAGGGGGTGGTGTTTAAATAGGCATGGCCGGAGGGCCTCCCGTGGGGAGTTAGGGCTTGGGATCACCTGCTCCGGTGAGGAGAAGAACGGCCATGGTGACCACTAGACATGGGACGGCTCGACGAAGGGAGAATTCCAAAGTTTGGCTCCTCCCAAGGTTTCGGCCATGGTGTTTTCCGGCGGCCCGGTGGCCGGCCGGCCGAGCACCGGTCACCATCTTGTTCGAGTGGGTCGTGGCAGGGATTTGGTGTATTCAATCGAGGTTTGACATGTGTAAAGTGGTTGAATCAAAGTAGAAAGGGAAGGGGCTATTTTAGCTTCAATTTGGTCAACCCATTGGTTTGGGTTGGGTGCACCTCCCCATGGCCCGATTTTGGGCCGAGAGGATCGACTAGGTCACCGCCATGGAGTGGTGAAGTCTCCATCCATGGATTAGGTGGCAAAGCATGGTTTAGAGTGTGACATGCTTAAGGTAAAAAAGGCTTAAGAAGGATTAGGAAAGGGGGTCCTCCTTTTTCCATTAATGGCTTGATCACATGTCAAACTCTCCATGGCTTCATGTGGCTTGTCCATGGCTTCGCATGGCTTGTCTTTCGCTTAGTGGAAAAGTTTAGTCAATTTCATAAAAATGGGTTTTAAGAATTTTTGGTAATTTGGTGTAAAATTTGGATGGTTTGTCATATGGCTTTGTTTAGAAAGATTTGATTGCTGATTTAGGACTTAGGAATGATTTTAACTAAGTGAGGATGAGATGAGATTGTAATGTGGGCTTTAGGATGGGCTTGGGCTTTTGAGTTTGGTTTGGAATGGGCCTTTGAATGTCTTTTAGAAGTGGGCTTTTAGATGAAAATTTTGCAAAGGGCCATGCCAAATAAATGTTGGGTTTAGTTTAAGGATGTGTCATGAGTGATTTGAGACAAGTTTGAAGTGATTTGGGTTTGAATTGGTTTGAATTCGGGTTTAATTGGTAAGTGGGCTAAAGTGGGCCAAAATGGGCTACCATGGGCCAAAGTTGGGCTAGAGTTGAAGTTGATGTGAAATTAATGTTGGGAAATGTTTATGGGAGTGTTTCAAAGAGGTTTTGGCTTTGGTTGGGTTTTGATTTTGGGGTTTGGGCTCATTCTGGGCTAGGTTTGGGTTTAGGTCGAAATGGGCCTTTTAGCTTTGGGTTGAATTTGAGTGGGGTTTGGATCAAAGTTTTGGGCAAGTCATGTTAGTGTTTTGTTCATGGGGATGTTAAGGAAGGTTTGGAAAAGACTTGGGGTTAATTGGAGTTGAAATGGGTGAGTTTGGGTTAGGTTTGGGTCATGGGTCCAAATCGGGCTTTAAGGCCAAAAGTGAAATTGGACCCAAATTTCAATCAAATTAAGCTTGGCTTTGGTCTAGATTGGTGTTTGGGATGTTGAATTGCAGTTTAGAATCGAATTGGACCAAAATTTGGATCAATTGGGTAGGCTTGGTTTGACATTGGGTTTACTTTGGGTTAAAATGGGTCAAATTGGGGGTTTTGACAAAAGTGGGGTAAACTGACAAAATTGGCCCATGATGTAGTTGAACAAAATGAAATTGGGAATATTTGGGATTTTCTGGAATTTTCTGGGAATTTTCTGAATTTTTGGATTTTTGGGTTAAAAGGGGTATTTTGGGTATTTGGAAGGTATTGGGAGGGTATTCTTGGAATTTTTGGTATTTTTGGCTAGGAATGGTCAATTTGAGTGATGTGGAAATGTTTAGGAATGGTTTTGAGGAATTTTGGGTAATTTGGAAATTTTTGAGAAATTTGGGTAGTTTCAAGGCATTTGGTAGGGTTGATGGTGTAGGGTCCCTGGGTCAAAAATTGAAAATTTGGAAAATTGAAGATTAGGTGGATGTAAGTGAAATGAAAACATCTTTTGTTGAGCCATGAAGCCATATCAAGCCCACATGAGCCATGAAGGGACTCATTTTGAGGCATTCACCATGTTGTTCCTAACCCTCTTAGCCAAGGGCTTAGGGGTTAAGGACCATCCATGTGAATCACCTACATGAGTCGTGAAGTCAAGTCAGTATGGGTGTGTCTTTAGGAGGTGTGTGAAAGTGTAGTGCATAGGTGTAGTGTATGTGTGAGTCAGCCTCTTCACTGCACCAGGCCACCTGTAAGGGCCCTAAGGCCAAAGAGTCCTATAGAACTCATCCTTTAAACTTCCACATTTGATTTCAACCCTCTAGGTGATTAGGGGTCTACAACCAAGTTTGTGGAGTTTGCAGTGGAGTTTAGAAGTGGTTTGAATTTCTAAAAGGTGGGTCCCAATTCTAATCCTCTATGATAGTCAAAGGAAAAGCCTAAGGCTAGATCCTAAGTACTAAAGAGAAGAAGAGAAGACCTCATCAAAAATGAGGTCAACAAATGGACCCCCAATAGGTGTGGTGAGCTGACGGAGCACACCGCACGTATTGGTGTTGACCGAAGCGATCAACAAAACCAACACGTATGTCCAAGTAACAAACTTAGGACGAAGTAGAAGAATTTCCGCTGGGGAGTGCCGAGTATATCTCCGAAACCGGAGATTCTCGAACTCTCGCCTGGGGAAAGGAAAAGGAGGTGAATCCCAAATCACATGATCTCGGGGAATTTCGATTTAGATTTTATTTTATTTCATGTTCAAGTCACGATGCGTGAGTTTAGATTTCAATTTGGAGTCTTAATTTAGATTGAAGTTTGTCAAGATTAATTTGAAGGAATTTGATTTGAAATGAAAATTGGAATTTTCAAGTTTTAGATGTAACATCTTCAACCCCAAAAGAAGATCGAATCGATTGGATTGGATCATTACAATGAGGAAAGATCTCGTAGTAATGCGGTATTGGATGTAAAATCCTTAACCTCAAGAGTTTGATTTGATGTATTTCAAAGGCAATAGAAAAGAAATCCTAAAGCAAAGTGCAGCCTTGGATGTAAAATCCTCGACCTCGGGAGTTCGAATTCGATGTATTTCGGTGCGTAGGAAGAGAATCCTAAAGCAAGGTAGTCCCGGATGTAAAATCCTCGACCCAAGAGTTTGAATTGATGTATTTCGAGTGCAATAGGAAGAGAATCCTAAAGCAGTGCAGTCTCGGATGTAAAATCCTCGACCCAAAAGTTCGAATCGATGTATTTCAATGCAATAGGAAGAGAATCCTAGCGAAGCAGTACTTGATGTAAAATCCTCGACCCAAAAGTTTGAATTGATGTATTTCAAAGGCAATAGGAAGAGAATCCTAAAGCAAGGCAGTCTTGGATGTAAAATCCTCGACCCAAAAGTTCGAATTGATGTATTTCAAAGGCAATAGGAAGAGAATCCTAGAAGTATAGATCTCGGATGTAAAATCCTCGACCCAAAAGTTCGAATTGATGTATTTCAAAGGCAATAGGAAGAGAATCCTAAAGCAAGGCAGCCTTGGATGTAAAATCCTCGACCCAAAAGTTCGAATTGATGTATTTCAAGGCAATAGGAAGAGAATCCTAAAGCAAGTGCAGCTTGGATGTAAAATCCTCGACCCAAAAGTTCGAATCGATGTATTTCAAAGGCAATAGGAAGAGAATCCTAAAGCGATAGCGGTCTCGGATGTAAAATCCTCGACCCAAAAGTTTGAATTGATGTATTTCAAGGCAATAGGAAGAGAATCCTAAAGCAGATGCAGTCTTGGATGTAAAATCCTCGACCCAAAAGTTTGAATTGATGTATTTCAAAGGCAATAGGAAGAGAATCCTAAAGCAGATGCGGTCTCTGGATGTAAAATCCTCGACCCAAAAGTTTGAATTGATGTATTTCAAAGGCAACAGGAAGAGAATCCTAAAGCAAAGTGCATCTTGGATGTAAAATCCTCGACCCAAAAGTTTGAATTCGATTTGAGGTTTGATGCGAGATCCGGAAAGATCGAATTTGAGATTTGAAATTGGATCGAGATTCGAAATTTGGAAAGATTGAATTTGAGATTTGAAATTTGATCGAGATTTGAAATTTGGAAAGATTGAATTTGAATTTGATATTTGAAATGATGAGTTTGAACTCGGTTGAAATTTGATTTAAGATTCGATTTGAAATTTGGAAGATGAAATTTGAAGTTCGATCGAGATTGGATTCGAAATTTGATCGAGAATTTGATTTAACATTCTTGTTGATTTTATTTATCCTTTAATGATTCAAATTTTATTTTGTTGTTTATTTAATGTTCATGTGAATTTGGTGTTTGTCATTTTTTAGATTTTTTTTTTTTAAAAAAAAAAGTTTTCTTTTATCTTTTTTTTTCTTTTCTGTTCTTTGTTCGAAGTTCATTTAACTTTAACGGCGTTTCCCAATCAATTTGCACAAAAGAGGTGAAGGCCAAAAATGTGACATGGTCACTTTTATTCCAATCATACTGAAGATACATCGTACAACTTGATCCGGAGTATATTTCATACAATCCATGTAGACTCAAAACGGATCGTGTATGATCTTTGTTGATCCATCTAAAGAAGCATCCGTCAAAAGTCCATGTCCGAATAGTGAGATACATGGTCAATAACATCACCTTCCAAGCCATCCTCGGCAAGGATGCCGTATGGATGTACATCGGAGGTGTGATATTTTCCATGTAACTCACAGCTCGTAAGGCCGGAGGCTCTCTAGCTCCGGTCCGGCCGGAAATGGTAAGGTATCTTTCTCGTCGTCCATCCTTCCGAACGTAACCGAAATCCTCTTCACCGGTACTCCCGGTATGCAATGCTTGGCGATATCTCGCTCCGTTACCCTTCGCATCATGACGGAACCTACCGGTAGTGGTATCTTTACCGGCCCTCGGAACTCACTCGGGCCTCGCTATCCGGAGGTCGGATCCGAACATGATGTTACACTCGCTCGAGAAAGAGATCGTGCAGTAAAGGTCCGACAAAGTCATGGTGATCAATGTGTGGGGGTATACAATCACCCCGTTTCGTAGATATTGATGATGCAGCTATTGGGTATGCGATCATGGCGCAGTATCCTCCATGTTATCAATCTCTTTACCATTCTCTCGATGACTAATGGCATCGGGTCCACTCGCCCATGACGGAGTATTCCTGGCGGGTTTCCTTCCTGTCCTCGGCAAAGTTGTAACGACGATCCACATTGTATTGTGATTCTTCCTTTCCCCGGCATCCATCTCCGGGGCTCCGAGTATGTATTTTCCCTTAGGCGGCCCGCTCGGCCAGCTCTTTTCAAATCCCGGATGCAATCCACGATTTGCTGCTCGCTCATACTCCGAGAATACATCCGTATGTAATTCGAGGCCCTCCAAGTATATTGATTCTTCTGCCTCTAATCCTTTCAAAGTATTCAAAGGTTTTCTTTTCAACATTTTGCATTCTCTCCAGCTCGTATTCCGGAATGATCCGCAGATGGCGAGGCCTTGTGACATATTGTGGGATATAAGGTTCAATCCCTTCACGTTCTCCTGCATACCTCGGCTCCTCATGGATGATGTCCGTCGGGACATCCCCGGGGTTGCTTCGCAACAAGGTCATGCATCACTGGTGGTTCTATCCGGTGACGTGGTAGCCTTCTTTCTTCCGGTCTTTGTGAGATTTCTCCGGTTCTTTCTGTCATCCTAGGAGCTGGCCTCCTTTCTTCTGGTTCCTGGTGAACTGGTGTCCTTGAAGTGTATGCACTGACATTAGCAACTGCCTCGTCGTGCTGATCCGCAGCTAGTTTCGTCAACATCTTACGGATACGGCGATTCTTATTTCTTCGTTGCGTTGTCGCGAGAGTAGCTCTCCGAACTTCTTGAATCTCTCGTGGGCGCGGCGCCGACAAGCCTGCCCTCCGCCGTAGCGACTACGGACTTCATTTTCTTATCTTCTTCAATATTTGTCTTTCTTCTCGTCGTCTGGATTGGTGACTTGGGCCACCCACTTTCATTACTCGTATGTCCAGGAAATTCTTCTCGGTTAACCGGGACCCGGCTCACTTTCCTCGTATCGTAGGCCCGCCGGTGCGAAATCCGAGTCAATCTCGATTATCGCTCCATCTTTCACCCTCTTTTCATCAAGTGCAAGGCTTACGCCATCCTTAAAGTTCAAGACCAACCGCCCGCTCGACATTTCCCCGCGAAGAGACAAGGAAAAGGATCGGTGGGCTCGTACTAAGAACAAGAACATCAAGAAAATGTTTATTAAAGAAATCTTGTTTTATTATTATTTTTATATTTTCAAACTTAACAGAATGAAGTGGGATAAGATCGGGTAAGAGATTTTGATTTGGAAAAGAAAACAAGGAAAATTTTATTGTCGGATTTTATTTATTTTAGCACATTTTATTATTTTTGGGTTCGGACCCGCTCATAAGTAATCACTTCACCCGTGCTTCTAGGGATGTAAAGTTCATTCCTTCGAAACATCGAGTAGCGTAGTACTTTTTCAAGTATCGTCCATTGATCGGAAGCATATGTCGTTCTCCCCGGCAATTCACTAGCCGGTAGGAGCCTCCCGAGTAGACCGCCTCAACTACAAATGGTCCTTCCCAAGTGGGTTCAAATTTTCCCCTATCTTGCGGTGTGCAAGAATAGGTCTTTCGAGAACGAGAACTAGATCACCAACTTTGAAGGTTCTTGGGCGGACCAGTTTATCATGAGCTCGAATCATCTTAGCTTCGGTATAATTCTAAATTCGTTGCGCCGCAAGTCTTTTCCTTCCAGGGCTTTCTAATTCTTCGAGTCGTAATTTGGCGTTCTCTTCGTTGTGATTTTATTTGCAACCGCAATTCCGAGTGAAGGGAGCCGAACCTCTAAAGGTAACATCGCCTCGGACCCATACACCAGAGCGTAAGGTGAAGCTTGCGTAGGAGTTCTGAAGGTTGTCCGGTAGGCCCATAAGGCTTCTAACAATTTCTCGTGCCAATTTCTCTTATTGTCGTCTAAAGTCTTCTTTAAAATTTGAACGAGAGTTTTATTAAAAGCCTCGGCTAGGCCGTTTGCTCTCGGGTAGTAAATTGTTGAATATCTCCAGTCGATTCCGTGTCTCCCGACAAAATTGTTGATTTGTGTGCTTCGAATGCCGACCCATTATCCGAGATGATCTCGCGCGGCACCCCGAAAAGGTAGACAACTCGGTTCTTGAAAAATTGTAGCACGTGATGTGCTTTCACTTCTCTTAGCGGAACCGCCTCGCCCACTCGGAAAAGTAATCCGTAGCCGCAAGGATGAAGCGATGTCCTTTCGACGACGGCGGTTCTATCGGACCCACTATATCCGTGCCCCAACATTCAAATGGCCACGATGCAATTGTCGGATGTAGCACATTTGGAGGTTGGTGTAGAACCACTCCGTGCACTTGGCACTGGTGACAGCTCTTGGCGATTTTCATGCAATCGGTCATCATCGAGGGCCAGTAGTACCCTAGTCTTTTAATTTTCATTTTCATCTTTGGACCCGACTGGTGAGCGCCACGAGTCCCGAATGCACCTCCTTAACAATTTCACGGGCTTCGGACCCGCTTAGGCACCTTAGCCACATTTGATCAAAAGATCTTCCGTATAATGTGTTGTTTATTAATGCGTAGGACGCAGTTCTTTTCTTGATCCGATGGGCTAACGACCTATCCTCCGGTAGTTTCCCCGTTTGCAAGTAATCTATTAATGGTTGTCGCCAATCTTCCGTGTTTTCCGTCATCGCCGCAATCGATTCTTCTTCCTTATCCGATTTGCGTATCGTGTCAATGTCAAGCCGTGATAGGACCCGGCGTCCGTGAACCGACACTTCCATCGATTCATCTTGCAAACAGCAAATTCTTTTGCAAGACGGGCTAGTGCATCCGCTAAAGCGTTTTCTTTCGGGGAATTTTGTAGATTGTCACATTTGGAATCTGTTCCAACAACTGTATGGCATACCGGAAGTATTGCTCGAGTCTTGGTTTTAAAATTCCGTATTGTCCGACGATCCGTTGAATGATTAACCGTGAATCTCCGTAGATGTTGATGTCCGTTATCCCCATTCGAATGGTTAATTCCAGTCCCGTTATGAGGGCTTCGTATTCGCTTCGTTGTTTGTACACGGCTCCGTCAAGTGGTAGGAGTATCTTAACATCCCCCGCTCCGGTGTTATAAAGATTAGCCCGATTCCCGCCTTACCGGCACTATCACTTGCGATTCTTCGTCTTTGTGCGCCGAAGATGCTCCGTCGAAATATAATTCCCAACGTCGATCATCAAGGTCTTCTAGATTCATTATTTGTTCATCCGGCAGATCGTCATCGAGAGGAGATTCGCCGCAAAGGGTGTGCCGCAAGGAAGTCTGCTAGGACTTGTCCCTTTACGGCACGAAGAGGCACGAAAGTTATATCGAATTGCAATAATATCATCGACCATCCGGCAAGTCCGCCGGAAAGCGTTGGACGAGTCATCAAGTATTGCAACGGATTAAACTTCGAGATCGAGTCGACCTTATGAGAAAGCATGTAATGCCCGAGCTTTGAGCGGCGAAGATCGTGGCCAAACAATGCTTTTCAATTGCGGGATACCTTATTTCCGTCGGCGATGAACGACGGCTTAAGTAGTAAAGAGCATTTTCTTTACCCTCATCATCGACTCAGGCTAACGAGGCTCCGAGAGAGTCGTCTAAAGCCGCGGTATAAAGTATTAGCGGTCTACTCCGAGATCTGGGTCGCTAAGACAGGAGGTGTCATTAAATATTGTTTAATGTCCTCGAAGGCCTTCTCGGCATTTCTCTTCCCAAATAAATTTGGCGTCCTTTTTAACTAGTGCCGAGAAAGGCCGACACCTACTCGACAGGTTCGAGATAAAGCGTCGAAGATATGCCGCCTTCCTTGAAAAGATCGTAGTTGTTTTAAGGTTTTGGGAGGCGGCATTTCTAAGATGGCTTTTATCTTTTCCGGGTCGATTTCAATTCCACGATGTCGGACAACGAATCCTAAGAATTTCCGGAGGTGACGCCGAAGGCGCATTTTAAGGGATTCATCTTAAGGTTAAATTGTCTTAATCGTTCGAAAACAATTCTCAAATCATACAAATGGTTGTCCTTTACTTTGCTTTTGATGACCACATCGTCCACGTAGCATTCGACTTGATTGTGGATGAGATCATCAAAAATTCTTGTCATTGCTCTTTGGTAGGTCGCTCTCGCGTTCTTCAATCCGAATGGCATCACCGTGTAGCAAAATACTCCGATCGGCGTTCGAATGCTCGTAAGCTTTTCATCTTCTCGGAGCCATTTTTATTTGGTTGTATCCCGAAGATCCATCCATGAATGAGAATATTTCGTGTGTTGAAGCGATGTCGATCATTAATTCGGGATCGGTAGAGGAAATTCATCTTTTGGACATGCTTTGTTTAAATCTCCGAAATCCACACAAATTCCGATCCGACCATTCTTCTTCCCGACCGGTACCACGTTGGCTAACCAAGTCGGGTATTGTTCTTCACGGACAAATTTAGCGTCTATTAACTTTTTAACCTCGGCTATGACTTGTTGTTCGATTTCTAGACGCATTCTTCTGGGACCTTGTCTGACTGGAACAGAAGTAGGGTCTACTCCTAGTTTATGGACTGCGACCTCTGGAGCTAAACCTGGCATCTCATCGTAGCTCCAAGCAAAATAGTCTTTGAATTCCATTAATAACTTGATTATTTCTTTGGAGTCTTCTTTATTGAGTAAAGAGCTAACAAAGGTAGGTCTAGGCTCTTCGCTAGTACCTAAGTTAACTTCTATTAACTCATCTATCAGTAGATTTGATTTCTTCTTCGAATTCCGGTGGAGCGTCTCCAATTTGCAAATCTTCGAGTTCGTCCGTAGTTTCCATGCAGCTTTCATTAGATTCGCAAGTGACAACCAAGCAAAATTCAGTATCATCAACCGACTCTCATCGTGCCGAATCCGAGACCATGCTTTCGAGTCGGGTGGGCGACCGGAGTTATTCCATAAATTTTCAAAACGTTGTGATCGACCTTTTGTCCACTCGTCGGGGTAAGAAACCACGTTGAATTAAATTTTGAACACAGGGAGAGTACCACTCAAAAGGCAATTCCATTAATTCTCGATGAAGTAGCATCTTCAAATTGTACATTATTTTCGCTTTGGAGGAAGAAGCACCACGGTAGAATTTGATTGGTTTTGCACCACCGCTACGTACCTCTTTGACCTCCATACCCTCGATCTTATTAGAACGGATCGGGGTCGGGGTCATAAGTATGTACATAGTGGTTAATCTTCTCGTACATCGATTTATATTCTTCGTTTCTTTCATCTTCGAGAGGGATTCTGAATTGCGGCTTCTTCGACTTATTGTCGTCGCTTCTTGTTTGATTTCTTTTTCTTCTTCGAACTATCTTCCCAATCGACATTAATGGTTGGTTTCCTCTCGTCCAATTGTCCTAATGTCTCTACCACGACCTCGTCCCCGGCCTCGACCTCGGATGCGAGTTGTGGAGAAACCTTCACCATCTCGCCGTAAGGGAGTGGTGAGTGATCGTTGGACTAGAACTTCGGGTTCTTCGTTGTCCCGAACTTTCTTTGCTTCATTTGTTATAGTATCTCCGGAGAAGATCGTTTTCTTCGGCGGTGCATAATAAGCCGCATCCTCGTGGATTCCAATTTCATGTACGGAGAATGGTTGTAAGTCACCTTTGATGCACTCGTTCCCCTCCATCGTAGTACTTGATGCACCGATGTAGAGATGATGGTACCATCCTCGTTTTCATGTATCCATGGTCGGCCCAAGTAGAGCGTTGAACGATGTTTCGAATCAATTATGTGAAATTTCGCGGTTGTCTTTGCTAAGTCACCGGTCTTCATCGATAGCGTTATCGAGCCGAGGGCTCTTTCTCCTTTCTCGGTTGAATCCTCTTAATAACATTTTGTCCGCCTCGAGCTCGCGGGCATCAATTTCCAAGTATGCTAGCGTTCGAAGATTCATTATATTGATTGATGCTCCCGGATCCACCAATACTCCGGAGAGTGTAAATTTTCCGATCGTAACTCGAAATGTACAACGGTCGGTCGTGATCCGTCGTCCCAAGTAGTAGGTCATCGTCCGTGAAGGTAACACCTCGTTGTTCCTTTAACGAGCAAACCTCATCTAAGGACTCTCCGGCCATTTGAACTAAGCGAATTTCTGGATCAAGTAAGGCCTTGATCGAGCTTCTCTCATCTCCTTTGATAAGATGAGAGCGTCGTAGATGCTCGCTTGGTCGGTAGTTTCCTAAGATGGGCTAGCACGTTGTAGTCCACTTTGTTTTCATGTGTCTCCTGCTTCTTCTCGAATGGGTATTTCTTCTGCCGGGTTGGTTCTTCCCGAACAACCACTCGCTTTCCTTTGTCTTTCGGACCCATTCTCGGAGGTAGAACTTTTCCACTCCTTAAGTTGACTTCCGTAATTTCCTCCGAATCTATTGTTGAGCTTGCCGGTGTCTTTTCTTGAATCGGAATGACGAGCTCTTCCGGATTAGCTTCGAGTCCGAAGGCTCTAATTCTATCGTGATCGGAGCTCCTCGAAACTCGCGGATAGATTCGTTGCTTCGTTGAACTCTCGTAGCCTCCTCGATGGATGTCTTCTTCATTATTTTGCTTGTCGAGATCGTGTATGATTTGAGAATTGTCGTTGGTATCGAAATCGATATCCGGATTATCGTTAGTTACGTAATCGTTAGAAACGATCAAAACGTAGCCAACGCCATCACCCTTATCATTATATGATCCCACCAAAGTGAGCGGATAATCATACGAGTCAAGGGTTCGAGGGATTTCTCCCCGAATCGGAAACAACTATCCTAGGATAAGCGCCCCTAGTCTAGCCTTAAGTGCCTCGCTCTTCTCTTCTTCGTCAATTTTCTTCTTTCCTTCAATCGTCTCCTCGTTGAGGTGGTTCTTCTATCGCAAGTGATAGTACCGGCCTAACAGGTTTCAAACTCCGAATCGAAGCTCGCACCGAAGCGGTCTGGATGTCGTCTAAAATCTTTTTCGAAGACCTCGTCCAAGTGGTAGTCCATCCATCGTCGGCTGTATAGGGATCTATCGGAATGATGGGATCGGTCGAGATAACATTGACGGAACCTCCTTTCGGGGTTCCTTCATGTACTCCTTCGGGATCGTTATATTCCCTTTCCGCAGTTGTCATTGAGCCAACTTTTGAAGGTAATGCAATCTTCTATTTTGTGTCCAAGCATTTGGTGGTAAGGGCAAAAGTTGGGATCACCCTTCTTGTTGACTTCCTCCGGTCTTTTAGGCTCGTGCACTGGAAATCCGGAGTCTTCATCGACTGCGGAACATTTTCGCACCTGCCTCATTCTTGAACGGATACTCTCTCGCTCAAAAGCTCTCTTAACGTACGTTGCGGACGAGGCGGTTGTTCATACTCGCGGAGATGACCGATAGCCGGGCCGGGTTCTGTGGTACTCGTTGTGGTTGCTCGCGGCCGTTCGGTGGTATTTGCATCGGTTGCTTGCCTTTGTCAACTCGCCGCAACGATCCCGGATTTCTTTTCAAAAGTCTTTACGGTGCTTTTGTTTGTCCGTCTTGTCGGTGAAACTTAATTGCTTCGCCTCTTCTTGCAAGCTTCCGGCCTTGCTTAACAACTTCTCGAAAGTCTTAATAGTAAATCCCTCGAGGAGAAGTGCTATCGGGCCGTGGATGCTTTTTAGCAAAATGCCGATCGCATGCTTCGTTCTTGCAGTTGTGGTTCACACTTCATACTTAAGTTCCTCCATCGAAGTATGTAATCCACCAAAGTCTCATTCGGCTTCTGCTTCTCTACCACTAAATCACCTATAGTGATGTGGTGCTGAGCTCCGGCGAATCGCTTGATGAAGAGGTTCTCTAGCTCTGAGAATGTCTTAACCGAACCGTTTGGTAATCTCGCATACCGGCCGAAGGCGATTCCCGACGGACTGCCGACGAACCGTCGGAAGAGTAATGCATCGCTCCCGCCGGCATTGCAACAACCGGCACGAAAGTGTGCTACATGCTCGTCGAGGGTTCCGGTTCCATCGAAGGTCTTAAACGAGAGGTGGTACGAAGCCTTTCGGGTATTGGACGGCGTCGAATTCTTCGGGGTAAGGTCTACCCGTCCGAATGGATGTCCCGCTCTTTGATTGTGCTAAGGCTTCTCGCACTCGCCGTTCTACTAAGTTCTTGATATCCTTTTCAGGAATCATACTTTGTGTTGTATCCTTCTTCAGCTGATCATCCCCATTGACGGACGTAATCTCCTTTCCTCCGTCTACAATGTGAATGACCTCTGGGTGTGTTTCCCTTTGTGGTTGTACTTGACTCTGGAGAGTGGCCAGAGCTACGGCCATCTCTTCCATCCTTTTCGCCATTTGAGCGATCGTATCATCTTTTTCTTGAAGTCGCCTTCTCATCGGCTCCGGCTCCTCTCTCTCGCGGCCGCAGGAGCACCTTGCGAAGCCGATGAAGCTCGTGTCTCAACCATGTTGATTTCTCGCGTATTCGTCGTCCATAAATTCCGATGAATCAATCTCGTCTCCGAACTTTTCCTCTCTTTCTTTTGCCAACCGTCGGATATCGGTTCTCAACTTTTCCATGGCATCTTCTAGGGGCTTTCTCGTGTGTCTTCGTGGTTGTCGTGCGATAGTTGCCGGTCCCCTTCTCACGAGTCCCCTTCATCGGCGGTAGCACTTTCTTCGCATTCAAGTCTCCCGGCGAGACTTTCTTTCTCGGTCGTCGTTTCAATCTCAATCGCCAGTAGTGGGACGCCATACCATCCTTCCGGCGGCAGAAGGTCTAGGACCGGATGGTCCGTCGGCCAAATGCCTGGAAGGTGGTATCCTCCCTAATCCGTAATCCCGAGACGACAACGGGCGGACTAGCCTTCATCCTTTTACTTGGCTTTTCTGCCATGATGGCGGGTTCTACTCGGGGCCCAAGACGGGATTTGACTGGCACCCGCCCTATCCTCCGTAGAATTTCTGACACGGGGCAGTTTTCCTTCTTTGCTAACTTTTCTACCAAAGTTTGCAGTCGAGCAAACGGCGTAGTTCTAGCTCTTTTCTTACGGCTTTCGTTATAATATGCGGGCTGTGGTAATTTGGCAGCAATCTTGCGAATATTTTCTTCATTTTCTGCGGCGGAGAGGGATGAAATCCGCTTCCTCCCAACGAGTGGTATGTATTCGGGCGATGGTGTATATTCCAGCAGTTCCGGAATTTCCTCTAGGAAAGCAATTTCGAGCAACTTCGGCTTCTTTAGCGATCCTTCTATTTCGTTTCTTCTCCGGGTCTTTGTTAGTGACGGAATTCTTGAACTCGGACCCGATCTCGAAAACGAAGGTCTTACGAGAAGATCTCGTACCCTCCACGGTAACGAGTCCATCATAATCTTGGATTTCTTTCCCTTTGATTTGGCAAAAGTCGGGCAAGGTGCGAAACAACTAGACCAGGTGGGGGTAGAAAGAACGATCCTCCCGTGGACGTCGGTACTCCTCTTAGTCGGGATCCTTTGCGGAGGAGGGAATTCTTGGGTCGACCTAAGGTTGAACTCAGCGGCGGCTCTTCGGCTTCGAGTACCTTGTTCATCGAGTGCAAAGAGGAGACGTTGGTGACCTTGACGTTCGTGTTTTCAAATCCTTGTCCAAATCGGATGATTCCATTGTCGGGCAACTCATCCTTATAGACGGCGAGGTCCAGTCCATTGGTGAAGGAGAAAATCGGCTTCGGGGCTTCCATTTCGCGGGGTAGATTCGGTTGTCGGTCCGAGTTATGCTTCTTTTCTTTAGGACGAAAAGAAAGGAATTGAAAAGAGTCCGAACTCATTCATGTTTATGTATTTATAGGAAGGAATCACTTATTAAAAGAATCACTTATTAGAGAGTTTGTTTATTTAGAACGGAGTATTCAAAGGTGTAGAGAAGGTAAGGAACCCGAATCGGAGTTGGAAAGGAAAAAGAGTCTTAAGCAAGACTTCTCGACTCGAAGGATCACTCCTAAACTAACACCTATTGGGGTCCACCCCACCTCGAAATGAGGTAAAAGGATCTCGGAACCTCTCTCGTTTATGGGTGTCTAAACAGTGGCTCCTAAATCCGAGAGAATGTTGGTTATACTTGTTCAAGGTAGAAATGAACACAGTATTCCAACGGAAAGAAGGGTAGTTTGATCCATTAGGGACATGGATACACTACCGATTTTTGAAAGCAGAACTATTTGATTAAGATGGAGAGAGGAACTTGTCCCCAGCGGAGTCGCCAGAAGTTGTCGGCATATTTTTAGGTTGAGTGTTGTATTTTTGAAAAGAGGTCGCCTACAGAAATTGTCGGCGAATTTTAATTTAATTTAAATAAATAATTTGAAAAGTAGTATTTGATTTTGAAAATAATTTTGAATTTGAAAATTTTAAGATATGAAATCAAACCGATCTCACATCCCGAATAGTTTATATAAACGAGCGCCGCACCACAAACCGTGTGTCTATCCCGAAGAATAGACACCGCTTGCAGTAATGGGGCTCGATTAAATAAACTAGAAAGGTTTGTGACATCCGTTTGGTCCGCGAACCAATTCTTATAAGCCGACAAATTCCCTCGTTTAATATGAAACTATTAAACGAGGTTTATATTACCCAGGTTCTTAAAGTTCCCTATAAGGGCAAGCCCCTATAGTTAATTACATCTTAAGTGACGGGAATCACCTAAGAAAACTCTCGATAATAATTAATAATTCTGCTCTCAAGAATTTCAAAGTTTAAGTTTTCAAGGGGTTGAATTTTGGAAATTTCAATAGGGAATGGATCAAATTTGGAACAGTTATTTTCAGGAGTTCAATGGAAGAAAAGTAGGAGAAGTCGAGGATCCAAGAAGAATCTTGACAACTTCCCAAACTATCCTATTGTTTGGCTTCAATTCGAGAGTTTATTTAATGTTGTAATATCGTCAATTTTAATTAATTAGGACTTATATTAGTATGACATAATCATACAAATAGCCTCGAAGATGTGAGGGTTTATGTCGTACCAAACAACTACCTCGGAATCCTAAAACCAAGTTAGGGCTTAATTTGCATAACATGATTATGCAAATGCCTAACGAAAAGTTGAGGATTTATGTTGCACTAGGCAAACTACCTCGAAATCCTATGGCTTGGTTATTTAATTCTAAGAATGGTTTCTGTCGATGTAGATTTCGGTTTTGCCGACGACGATGGCCGTGCTCGCCCACCATGCTCCGAGTTCCTTGTTGTTGCGAGGGTTTTAGTTTTAGAAATCATAAATCAAGAGATGAGAGAAGTGTTCGGTTTAGAGAAGTCTTAATTTCCAAGTGTTCTTTATGTTTTAATTAAAATAGATCTTAAAGTTGATTAAACGAACCGATTAAGATCCCACGGTTCCGTCATCCCGCACCGTTATTTTCATCGAATTCACTTAGTCCGGATGAATTTGCTAAACTCAACTAAATGAGTTCCGCACTTTCATTTAGACCGTGGGAAATCCCGTTAGCAACACGTGGGTTACATCATCCGAGGTATTTCCGATCATTCAACGAGACGTTTTAATTTAGTTGTAGTTGTAGTTTTGTGTTCTGTTTGTGATTAAATTTTGAGTTGTCTTATATTTTGAAATGTTGTGGAGGTGAATTTTATCTTGTAGTGTCTTTTAATTTAGTTATGGGTTTCGGCTTTGGTTTTACGTCCTAAAGGTGTCGGTTTTCATGCAACTGTTGTTTATCATGCAAGAAAAATAAGTGCGATGCGATTAAATAAATTACAATAAAATAAATTGCAATAAAATAAAAGCGTACCTGGAGGATCTTCCCGTCATTCCAAGCTGCACTTAAAATACAGTTAGAATATTTAAGCAAGTTCCTAGGTAAAGCTAAGGGAAAGGTTTATGGTTTTCTACCGAGTTCCTAATCCTATAGCTAGTCATTTCCTATGACGTCTAGGTTCTTTGTGTTTTTAGTTTGAAGACGATTTTCTTCATCAAAGAACAATTAAGTTCAATTGTTCTTGTAAATATCCTATCATATTGAGGAAGTGCTTAAGAAAAATCTTAAACATCTTTTCAATATTTCTAGGATTGTTTCAAGTCCAAATGAATTTAATTGTATAAATGAATCGATCGTCCGAGGTTTTCAAGTTTTGTTAACTTGCTCAGTGAACTAGGACATTTGAATGTCCTATAAGTGAAGTAACATTTCATTTTAATGTTCTAT
Organism: Papilionanthe hookeriana x Papilionanthe teres; assembly: GCA_022702705.1. NCBI lineage: Eukaryota > Viridiplantae > Streptophyta > Magnoliopsida > Asparagales > Orchidaceae > Papilionanthe > Papilionanthe hookeriana x Papilionanthe teres. The sequence continues at coordinate 22,272,833 of CM040426.1, forward strand.
TTAGGAGTTATGATAACTAAGGCTCCTAAGGGCAAAATGATATTTAATAATTTGTGATTCAAATTTAAGTTCAAATTAATGATTTAAGTTCGGAATAGTGTTCAAGTTATTTTAGATTTATTTCTTCATGTCTTAAGTGAGGTTATTTAATTTAACTTAATTTAATTTAATTTAATTTATTTGATTTAATTTCTTAATTTAATTTAATTTAATTTTAATTTAATTTAATTTAATTTTAATTTAATTTAATTTAATTTAATTTAATTTAATTTAATTTAATTTTATTTATTTATTTAATTTAATGTATTTAATTCATTTGATTTAATTTAATTTGTTTATTTAATTTAATTTAATTTTAATTTAATTTTAATTCAACTTTTAATCTTAATTTAATTTAATTTAATTTAAAATTTTTGAAAGAGTTTAATGATTTAATTTTTATTTAATGATTAAGTCTTTTAATATTTTAAATTTGAGTTATCATTTTAATTAAGAGTTGAGTATTGATGAGATGATTAATTTAGGGATTTTTAAATTAAAGAATAAATCTCTTCCTAATAATATCCCTATTTTAATAATTCCAAATTTATTATTCTTCCAAATTCAATTAATTATTTAATTAAAGTTTAATCATTTTAAATTGCTTAATGGGTTTCTATCCTTTAATTATTTAATTTCAATCATCCAAATCAGATTAAGATCAAAATATTTTACTTGTTAATTTTTATTAGACCTAAAGTTTTAATTAAGAGTTAAAATTTAATTACCATTTTGCCCTTTAAGCCTAATAATTCCATAACTCACTAAATTGAACTCAAATGAACTTGAAATTTTTATGTGACTTCACTCATATGTCAACAAAGACATGAGAGGAGAAAATATGATTTTTCTGCATTTAATTTATTTATATAATTATTTTTAGTAGAAAATAGAGATTTTCAAGGAAAATTCAATAATATGACCAAGGGAAAGTTTCTGTCCTTAAGAAAATTAGGGGACATTCCTAATGACCAGAGGACCACTTGCACCAAATTTGGTAATTTTTTGAATTATATTTTATTTATTAGAATTATTTTAAGTTCTGGAGTATTAATTAATTTAAAAATAAAATAAATGTTGAAAAATAAATTTTATAATTTTTAAAATTCTCTCTGATATCAAGAATTCCAGAGAACCAAACTTTGCAATTTTCTGATTTTTCTTTGATTTATTATAATTATTTTGGTGAAAATGCTAGAAAATACATTTTTTTTAATTTTAAAATTACCCTAGAGCTTTAAAAATTAATATCTCACTAAATAGACCTAGGAAAAATATGGGACTTGTTCCTAAGTGATTAAAATTCAAAATATGACATTTTGGTGAATTTTATTATTTTTGTGATTTTTATTATTTTTTAATTATTAAAAATATTAAAATAATATTAAAAATCAACTTTTTTAGAAAATTGAAATTTTAATTTTCTTAAACTCCCCTGATATCAGAGAGACTCCAAAACCAATTTGGTGAATTTTTGAAAGATATTTTGAAAGTTATGAATTTTTAAAGTTTAAAATGGCTAAGTGGCTTAATCAACCCAATTAGTGGGGCTAACCAAGTCCAATTGACCTCAAATTTTTATGGTGGGTTCCTCTGATCCTAAAGGTCAGTGGAGAATTGATTTCAAGTCAATTTGATCTATGGTTAACTCTAATTAGTTAGGGGTCTATTTTGGGTGTTTGAGCTAATTAGGGTTAATTTAAGTGAATTAACTCAAATCCTATTTTTCCTAGGGTTCTCTCGGTCATAAGGAACATCACCAAATTTTCCTAGAATTTATTTCACAACATGCTAATTTTTGGAATTAAAATACTTAAAATAGCAACATGCATTTGAAAAATCAATAACTTTTCACAGAGATGGCTCTCGACCTTGGAAAATTCGGGGAATGTCCCTAAGTTCGGAGGCTTCAAAAACCCTATAGTCTCATGCCATGGTGAATTGTATACATGCATGGAGAATTAAAACAATGCAGGGAGTAAATAATTAATTAAAAATAAAATATCTGGACAAAATTAATTAATTTCTTTTCCACATTATTCTCCTCTCGTTCACCGAGCAAGGGGGTATTTTTATTTTATTTTTGTGATTTTTCTACACAAAGATATGTATTTTTAAAGTTCCGAGAATTAAATAAATAGAAAATATTCCTATTTATCTACTTAAGTGACGCGGCGCCGCCGCATCCTCGGCATCTCCGAACTCGCACGCGTCGCGCTCCCATTCGACGCCGCCATCCGAGTCGGCGGCCGGGCCCCGCGGTTCTCGTACCGTCTCCTCGGTCCGACGCCATCCGAGCCGTCCGTCCGCGCGTGTATTAAATGGACGGCATCCGTTCATCGTCCATGACCGGTGTGATCCCGTGACCATCCACACTCTAACCCTAAGAACTCACTCGATTCTCAATGGATTTTCGTGTTCTTATGCTCTATGGATTCGTCTTGAAGAGACGAACACATCCATACGGTAAACATGCATTGAAATTAAGGCATTTGAAATGGAGAATCCCCAGAAGCTCGGGATGAAGAATTAGCTCATACCTTTGCTCAGAGAAGTGAAGCTTCGATCTGAGAGTTGTTGCACCTTCGATTGGATCCTAGCAAGCTCCGCATGAAGTCTCCCGGTCCAGTGAATTGTCTAGGTTGAACTTCGACCACAGCTCGATCACAAAGCTTGAAGTTTGGAGCAACCGGGTGGCCCGGAGATGGGGCTTTTGTTGGTGGACACCTTCCCTCGGTCCGGTGAAGGTGTAGGACCAATCGATTTGGGGATTGGTTCACCGTGGGGAAGTGTCCTGGTTTTGGGCTTGGATTTCAACTCGAAATCGAGCTCGCGAGAGAAGAAATGGCAGGGGGATCTCACCGGGGATCAAGTGCTCGTGTATGAGGAGGGGTCCGGAACAATTTTGGCGCAGTTTTGGCAAGGTTTGTGCAACTCTCCTCTCATGGCCGTGAGGGGGTGGTGTTTAAATAGGCATGGGCTGGAGGGCCTCCCGGGGGAGTTAGGGCTTGGGATCGACCTGCTCGGTGAGGAGAAGAACGAGCAATGGTGACCACTAGACATGGGGCAGCTCGGCAAGGGAGAATTCCAAAGTTTGGCTCCTCCCGAGGTTTCGGCCATGGTGTTTTCCGGCGGCTCGGTGGCTGGCCGGCCGAGCATCGGTCACCATCTTGTTCGAGTGGGTCGGGGCGAGGATTTGGTGTATTCAATCGAGGTTTGACATGTGTAAAGTGGTTGAATCAAAGTAGAAAGGGGAAGGGGCTATTTTAGCTTCAATTTGGTCAACCCATTGGTTTGGGTTGGGTGCACCTCCCCATGGCCTGATTTTGGGCTGAGAGGATCAGTTGGGTCAGCTGCATGGAGTGGTGAAGTCTCCATCCATGGATTAGGTGGCAAAGCATGGTTTAGAGTGTGACATGCTTAAGGTAAAAAAGGCTTAAGAAGGATTAGGAAAGGGGGTCCTCCTTTTTCCATTAATGGCTTGATCACATGTCAAACTCTCCATGGCTTCATGTGGCTTGTCCATGGCTTGCATGGATTGTCTTTGGCTTAGGGAAAAGTTTAGTCAATTTCATAAAAATGGGTTTTAAGAATTTTTGGTAATTTGGTGTAAAATTTGGATGGTTTGTCATATGGCTTTGTTTAGAAAGATTTGATTGCTGATTTAGGACTTAGGAATGATTTTAACTAAGTGAGGATGAGATGAGATTGTAATGTGGGCTTTAGGATGGGCTTGGGCTTTTGAGTTTGGTTTGGAATGGGCCTTTGAATGTCTTTTAGAAGTGGGCTTTTAGATGAAAATTTTGCAAAGGGCCATGCCAAATAAATGTTGGGTTTAGTTTAAGGATGTGTCATGAGTGATTTGAGACAAGTTTGAAGTGATTTGGGTTTGAATTGGTTTGAATTTGGGTTTAATTGGTAAGTGGGCTAAAGTGGGCCAAAATGGGCTACCATGGGCCAAAGTTGGGCTAGAGTTGAAGTTGATGTGAAATTAATGTTGGGAAATGTTTATGGGAGTGTTTCAAAGAGGTTTTGGCTTTGGTTGGGTTTTGATTTTGGGGTTTGGGCTCATTTGGGCTAGGTTTGGGTTTAGGTCAAAATGGGCCTTTTAGCTTTGGGTTGAATTTGAGTGGGGTTTGGATCAAAGTTTTGGGCAAATCATGTTAGTGTTTTGTTCATGGGGATGTTAAGGAAGGTTTGGAAAAGACTTGGGGTTAATTGGAGTTGAAATGGGTGAGTTTGGGTTAGGTTTGGGTCATGGGTCCAAATTGGGCTTTAAGGCCAAAAGTGAAATTGGACCCAAATTTCAATCAAATTAAGCTTGGCTTTGGTCTAGATTGGTGTTTGGGATGTTGAATTGCAGTTTAGAATCGAATTGGACCAAAATTTGGATCAATTGGGTAGGCTTGGTTTGACATTGGGTTTACTTTGGGTTAAAATGGGTCAAATTGGGGGTTTTGACAAAAGTGGGGTAAACTGACAAAATTGGCCCATGGTGTAGTTGAACAAAATGAAATTGGGAATATTTGGGATTTTTTGGAATTTTCTGGGAATTTTCTGAATTTTTGGATTTTTGGGTTAAAAGTGGTATTTTGGGTATTTGGAAGGTATTGGGAGGGTATTCTTGGAATTTTTGGTATTTTTGGCTAGGAATGGTCAATTTGAGTGATGTGGAAATGTTTAGGAATGGTTTTGAGGAATTTTGGGTAATTTGGAAATTTTTGAGAAATTTGGGTAGTTTCGAGGGCATTTGGTAGGGTTGGTGGGTGTAGGGTCCCGGGGTCAAAAATTGAAAATTTGGAAAATTGAAGATTAGGTGGATGTAAGTGAAATGAAAACATCTTTTGTTGAGCCATGAAGCCATATCAAGCCCACATGAGCCATGAAGGGACTCATTTGAGGCATTCACCATGTTGTTCCTAACCCTCTTGCGCGAGGGCTTAGGGGTTAAGGACCATCCATGTGAATCACCTACATGAGTCGGGAAGTCAAGTCAGGTATGGGTGTGTTTTTAGGAGGTGTGTGAAAGTGTAGTGCATAGGTGTAGTGTATGTGTGAGTCGGCCCTTCACCGGACTGGGCCACCTGTGGCGGTCCTAAGGCCAAAGAGTCCTATAGGAACTCATCCTTTAAACTTCCACATTTGATTTCAACCCTCTAGGTGATTAGGGGTCTACAGTCAAGTTTGTGGAGTTTGCAGGGAGTTTAGAAGTGGTTTGAATTTCTAAAAGGTGGGTCCCAATTCTAATCCTCTATGATAGTCAAAGGAAAAGCCTAAGGCTAGATCCTAAGTACTAAAGAGAAGAAGAGAAGACCTCATCAAAAATGAGGTCAACAGTAACTTAATCTTAGCTTTGCTATGGTATATCATCTTTAATCCATCTTTGGCTTCGAATTTCTTGTTGACTCGATTCACAATGAGCTACAAATCTGACTTTGTAACAAGGATGCAGGCATCCATGTCGTAGGCAATCAGAGCTCCATATTCGGTCTAGTTGTTTTTCACCACAAATTTTACCACTATAAAATGGTACATGAGTTCTCTTGCAAGGTTGCTTAAAGCTAGCCCAAGCCCTTATATGGTCATATTTGAGGTGTCATCCACATACTGGATCCACTCATCTGACCCACTTTGACTTTCTTCAGCTGGGTTCCCATCCCTGAAAAATATGACAGGAAATTAAAGACTGCCTAAGATTTTGTAAGCTTTTAAGGAACATAGGTGATATCGAACTTGCTTATTTCCACTCCTCACTTGAGTAACTATCAGTCTTTAAATCATTGGGATTGGAACTTTTGAAAAGTTTAAAATGCAGTTTTATAAAATAAGGGTTTGATTTAATTTAATATATATGGATTTTTAGAAATAGTATTTTTAAATTAAAAAAAACGAAAATGGACGAATCTCATTCATTTAGTTGTTTGAATGAACGAGCACGATATCATAAGCGATGCATCTATCCCGAGGAATAGACACACTACTTGATAACACGACTTGATCAAATAAACTACAAAACTTATGACATTCATTTTGATCTGCGAACCTTTTGTGTTGATCGATAAATTCCTCTATTTAATACAAAAGAATTAAATAAGGTTTATATGACCTGGGTTCTTAAAGCTCCCTATAGAGGCAAGCCCCTATAGTCAATTACCCCTCAAATGACCGAATTCACCTGAGAGAACTCTCTATTTAGATCAAAAGTATCTATCTTCATGAATTCAAAGGTTACAGTTTTCAAAGTAGTGTGGTGATAGGAAATCCAATAGGTGATTGGATCAATATTGGAACATTTTTTATAGTAATCCAAAGGATAGAAAGGTAGGGGATGCCATGAATCTTTAGAAGAATCTCGATGACTTCCCAAACTATCCTATTGTTAGGCTTTAGATCTTGGGAATGAATTTATTTAGATTTCAGTCATGCCAATTATTAATTATAGGAATTACATTTGCATAATATCTGATTATGCAAACAACCTAGAAGATAGGAGGATTTACGTCGTATCGGACGACGACCTCAGAATCCTAAGGCGAGTTAGGGCTTATATTGCACAACATGGTTGTGCAAAGGCCTAAAAGAAAATGTGAGGATTTATGTCGCACTAGGCGGACTACCTCAAAGTCCTATGGCTTGTTATTTAGACTAAATAAATGTTTTACTGTTGGAGACGAGCCTTGCTGTTAAAGATGGTCATGCTGCCCTTGAAGTTTTGCTCTGTACTCCATGTTGCAATAGTGTTGAGTTGTAGGTTTGAAGTCTAAGGTAGACATGCAATTGTTAAGTCAGTGTTTTTGTTTTTAGATATGTGCTTTACAGTAAACAGGGATGTATTCTACATTAAACAAAAGTATACTTATGTAAGTAGGAGCATGCTACAGTAAGAAGTAAATCAGAGGTAGCAGGAAGCAGGAGTATGCTACAGTAAGAAGTAAATCAGTGGTAGCAGGAAGCAGGAGTATGGTATGATAAAAAGTAAAACAGTAGTAGCAGTATAGCAAAAGGAAAGCAATTGCAGTAGTAGTCAAGGTGCAAAAATGCTGTAAACTTTAGTTACTTGGACGCCCTGCTATTTCTTATTATTTTTCCTGCATCGAAAGGATAAGCAATATAAAAAAGTATAGGCAAGTAAAGGAAAGGGGTCCAATATCCTGAGTTACCTGTGAAAGGTCAAACCCAAAACAACATGTGTCAAGACATAAAGTGAGAAAATTTGGAGAGAAGTCCGTGAAAAGCTTGGGAGGAGTCGAAACAAGCCACAAAAAACCCAAAAAAAAAAGAAAATCAAAAGCAGTCTATGGGAAACTTAAAAAAAGCCACAAAGTACGGGCTAAAAGCCTGAAAGGACCATAAGCATGATTATGGGGAGGACTTAGAATCAGGATCCTATTGTCAAATCAAGATTTTAGGACCCTAACGAATCACCAAGCCTGGGTAATCTAACACTAAGTAAAAGGCTCCCAGTCTAATCGCTACAGGAGAAGGAAACTCCTAACCTGGTTTACATGACTGACACGTGAATTTTCTTTTCTGTAAAATATTTTGAAATGATTTCATTTCATTTCTTCCTTTTCTCCAAAAAAGAATTTTGTCTTATTATTCATTTGAAAGAGATTTTTGATATTTTAAAAGTATATTGATTAGTCATATTAGTAGGCGGGGACTTCCAACTACATGTAGAGGCGATGGGCACTCCTTTATTAAGTGTTAAAGATTTGGTACTGCCAATCCCTCATCCTCGTAAGGTCACTGAGTCAGGATCGTGCTTGGACCTCTCACACATGCCTAGGTGGTTCTTTCATCACCTATGCCCATACCCCGAACCATCCTACTTACAACCTTTCTTGATGGCCCACATATAGTAAAAGGCTATATGTTCGCACTTATGCCTCGTACATAAGTGCAAAAGTGTCATCCATGAAGCAAGAATGGAGGAGACTACCCACCTAAAAGAACAGCAAAAATGAGGTAAGTCGTCCCTCAAACCCATAAAAAACAAACGCTCCCAAAATCTCAACGACTCCTATCCTGAAAAACTCAGCTAGAATCTATCAAAGGTAAGACCCAAACAACCCTACAAAACCTAAGTCCTAAATACTCCACATGACCTAGAAAGACACACTAAAGCTCTTAAGGGAAGCATGGTGCAACTATTTTAAATGCATGAATTTATGAAACCAGATTTATATATTTATAATGATTTTCTAAAGTCACAATTTCAAACGCAAGTATATGTATCGCTCAAGTAATACAGGGCATAAGTGGAGTCCCGTTTATCGATCCCACAAGGAAGCAAGGTAAAATTTCCTTAGTGAAGTTCTAGTCTACTACTATTAGACTTTAGTTTGGAAGGTCAATATAAGAGGTTTTTTAATAATTACTCTTAAAGGTAAATCTTAATTTTAAAACAACTAATAACTACTCCTAAAGGAAAATATTAATACTAAAGATAACCCTTTCTGGATAAATTGGTTTCGAGAATTTTGAGATAATAAAGCTACTATTCTCAAGTAATGAATTGGATAATGTAAAGGAATGAGATGCATTAAATATTGTATGTGCCAAATAGGAACAATCATATTCTTTACCCTCTTCCGAGTGCATAAAGAACATTGGCTAATCCTAGGTTTAGTCCCTAAATCCGTAGTTAGGCTGGGAGGATACTGTCTCTCACTCCAGGGCTTCCACTTCCCTTTGCCTGAAGGCTAACTCTCGCTTTTGTTTCCAAACACTAGGGCCAAATTGAGGATTTTTTTCTGTCACCCTAAAATCTCTAATTTCACACCCATCAAACTAAATTTCTTTATTTATCTGCCCTCAACCCCCATGAACTACGTAATTCATTCATGGACATTGAATGTGGTTCCACTTTGTTGATAATTACACCACCCTTTTGGGACAATGCAACTACATCGAATTTTAACAATACAATGAGCCCTTATTGTAATGTAAATTAAGTGCAAGTAAAAACCACAATATTTATAATTAAATCCACTTCTAACATGCATCACAATATCCTAAACATGAATCCTACTCATTGTAAAAGAAAATTAGAATTAAAACAACTGAATAATTTTCTTATGCCACTATTTCCAAATAAGAAGAATGAATAAGAGAAAGATATCACAAAACACAAATAAAGCACAACGGAAAACCTCATTTCAAAGAAAATTTACGAAATAATTATTTACAAAATCATAAAATAATGAAGAACACAATACTTAGCTTTTTTCCGTTGAAAAAAATATGAAAATCTCTCCCATAAAGTCGCCTGCTGATCCATGCAATACTAGAACATTCCCTTACAAATTCTTTCAAAATCCCCTCACCAATCTCTCCAAAAAGGTAGAAATCTATATTTCTACTCCTATTCTAAGATCTCTCAATATTCTCCACATTTTTCCTAACATTCCTCCACTCTTTTCTGACCTAAAATCGTTCTTTTAAACTGTAGGGACGAAGTTTGAAGATTTACCATAAGAAACCTTACAGAAAGCATCCAAATACATTGAATCTCAGCCCCTAACCGTCCAAAATCGTGTCCAGATTGCTTGGGTGCGGTCCGACACTCTATCAGGCATTATCCGGAGCTATTTTCTATTTATTTTTGTCGTTCTCTATTTTCTTGCGCGGTCTGGCGCAGGCTAGGGTGTTTCCGGCGCCGGTACTGCGTAGCTCCACCATTTCGCTCTGTTTTGCTCCGTTCCAGCTCCGATTCGCCCCGTTTCAGTTGTGTTGTGTTCCTAACAGATAGCACTACAAAATCTAAGTAAATGCTACAAGTATAACGCTATCTAGTCATCAAGTCTAAGAGTTTTAGCTTTCTATTCATTTCAAAAATAAATGTAGATTATCCTATTAAGACACTTAAAAGGATTACATGAAAAAAGGTTTATGAGAACACTACTAGTAAAAATGCTAATCCATACATATAGTTCATGAAAGTAATTAAATTCTTCCCTTTAGGTAGATCCAAGTGAAGCCAATTTTTGATTAGGCATCTCCTTAAGCTTCTCCTCACTTTTTCTATTCTTTTTCTTGTTTTTCTCTTTTCACTTTTTTTTACTTTTGTTTTTTGCTTTTTCAAGTGAGGATTACTATATCTAAATAAACTTTAATAATTTTGAACTTCACCCTTCTCACCCAAAATTTGAAACTTACCACAATCCTTTACCTTATAGGCATTTCTTTAACTTATTATTGATTCATCATAGAGTCCCAATCATTTGCTTTCACATAAAGTTTTAAGATTTTTAATATTTCAAACATAAAGTTTTTCTTACTTTGAATAATTGACTATAGTTCTATTCTCTTATACCAAATATCTTAGTCTACAAAATTACTATTCATTACCAAAAACTTTCATTCATGTTCACTAAAGTACTCAAATCAAATCAAAATAAAGTTATCTAAAATTGAGCTCCATCACAAGAAACCATGTTAATAATTTTTAAAATACTTTTAAATGAGAATAACTAACAGCTAAGTCTTTCCCTCCCTCAAACTTAAATTTTGAAATATTTTGCAATTAATTCCATAAAATGTAGTAGGAAGAAAAAGTAAAGGATAAATCTACTTACTACTGCAACATCCTATTAAATTGATATACATGCATAATCACGATAGAATGACTGCAGGAGAAAGTAAATCTAGCCTAAAACATGCTTGCAATAAAATTACACTAAAAGGAAGTTTTCTCACTTTAAAATTTTATTTTTTCTTCCTACCCCCAAACTTAATTTTTAACATATATAGCATTTAGTACAAAAACTATAAGCAGGAAGAAAAACAGTTTAGAAATTTTATCTACCACAAATGTCTATAAAAAACATATTCAATTATTTATCAGGTCACAACAATATGCAGCAGAAAGTAAATCAAAACTAATCATGCCAGAATGAAATTCAATAAATAAAAGTTTAAATAGCATAGCAGGTATTAGTAGGGAATATAAAAATGTTCTTCAAGTCTTATATAAAATTGTAACACACAAACAAAACATACGATAAATGAGGTCAATTTATCCTTTAACTCATCACATCTCACTACTTACCTCAAATTTCTAACAGAATCACTACACTGATAAATTTGGTACATTTTAAAATGATTTTATAGATTATAATCCCAAAGATAAGATTATCCTTGATATATTGGCTCTTAGAAACCAATCTCGGGTATTATCTAATCTCTTTAATTATGCACCTCTAAAAGTTATAAATTGTAGTGTAAGATCATCCTAATGTTATTCATCAAATAGATTCACAACTCGTACCAAATGACAGAAAAGTTAGAGAAAGGAAGTAACAAAATTAAGATGGATCTATCACTGCTCAAATTCATGATATCTCTTATAAAACTCAAGTCCGAGTAAGACCCGAGTTAGTGAACTTGTCAATCCAACTACTACAAGAGAACATACAAATCTAACCAAAATAAGAAGTTAATATCACCTCCCTCATGCACACAAAGATCAAATCGAATAACTAAATCAAAGCACACTAATTATTATGGGTTGCCTCCCATAAAGCGCTAGTTTAATGTCGTGAGCCCAACAAATGATTCATCCTGGATCAAAATTCCATTTAAGTAATCCTCAATCAATCGCCCAATCTTTTTCAGATCCAGGGATTCCTACAAAATCCTTAAATTTTAATTTTTCATTCAGCTTTTCCTTTTCAGATTGATTCATATCATTGTTCCTCATATTTCTTTCTAGATCCGATATTATTCTACTGATTTTCTCAATTTGCATATTTATATCATCCTTGAAATTTATAACAAATGGATGTTTATAAGATAATTCGGGATCTCCCAAATTTTGTATTGAATTCTATCTAGGTAATTTAGATTCAGGATCAAAATCTTCTATGCTACTCTCCTGTTTCATGTTATCTTCCAATTCTTCCCCTTGGTAATTATTAAATGATAGAGGTGGTCTTTCTATATCTATCTTAGTTGAGGAAATAGGTTTTTTCTAATTTCTTATGAATTTCTTCCATTAGTCTTCCAATATCCTTATCCTCTTTTCTCAACTCAAAGTTCTTTTGAAATATATCCTCAAATTCTCTTACAAGTCTTAGTTCAATAACTTTATCTTTTTCATCAATTAATTCAGGTTTTTCTTGTGATTGAGTCAAATCTAAAGATATAAATACTGGTGGTGTAGATGAATTCCCTAAATAGGTAGGTTTTAAAATTATACGTCGTACATCCATCTTAAGTTCATGAGATTTTTCAACAGATGGAATTAAAAGTTCACTATTTTTGGTAGCATCCATCATTTCACACCTCTTCTGAATATACATACAGTCTTCTTTAGATAATGTTTTCAACTCATCATGAATGTCGATTTTGGTATCATCCATTAATTTACTTCAAAACTATTTTAGAAATGATCTTTACTTAGATAATCAATTTTATCCATCAAAAAACAATCATCATCTTTTCTCTCAGCTGGATTGTTCATAGTCTTTAACACATCAAAAGTGACTTTCTGGTCATTAAAATTCATAATCAACTCTCCTTTTTGCACATCTATCATAGCTTTTCCCGTAACAAGGAATTAGGTTTGATCTCACTGTTTCTAGGAAGTGTTCCTTGAGGTTTACTGCTAAGTGAATTAGCAATTTCTCCGAATTGATTCTCTATATTTCTAATCACAGCATTTTAACTTTGCAACTGGTTTCCCATTTGCAATACCACTTCTTCTATAGACATATTCTCATCCTCAAATTGTTGATCAGTGTTAGAGTCCAGTGGATATGAAGTTCTATAGCTTGTGTTACCCTGACTATTCCAACTTCCATTAGGATTTGCATGATTGTTTTTCCATTATTGGTTTCCACCCCCAGTAGTATGATTCCAGTTAAAATTAGGATGGTTTTTTTAATCTGGGTTGTAAAAGTTAGAATACGTGTTTTTTATGGTATTTTAAGTCTCTTATAATAAGTTGAAATCAATCATATGCTATAATGAACTTTCCTCACTTACTGGAGTAAATTGAGGCTGGTTCATAGCAAGAATTGCAATCTCAACTGTATCATGAACATTAGCTACATTTGTATGATTAACCTTTTCAGATGGCCATTGAAATTCATTTGTAGCCATTTTTTCAAATAATGCATATGCTTCATCAAATGATTTTGACATTAATGAACCACCAGCAGCAACATCAAAAATAGACATAAGGGATTCTACTAACACATTATAAAAAGTTTGAATGATTAACCAATCTGATAGAGCATGATGTGGACACTTTCTTAGGAGATACTTAAATCTTTCCCAAGCTTCATATATTTATTCCCCTTCATACTAACAAAATGAGATAATATTCTTTCTATGTTTAGTAGTCCTTCAAGGTAGAAATAATTTAGCTAGGAATTTCTGAGTTAACTTTTCCCAATTTTTAATAGAACCAGGTGCTAATGATTATAATCACATTTTAGCTTTATTCCTTAGTGAGAAAGGAAAAAGCCTTAGCCTAACAGCATCGTCTGACATGTCGTTATAACGAAATGTAGCACAAAGTTCTAGAAAACTAGATAAGTGTATATAGGGATCTTCCAAAGGAGTTCCCCCAAACTGGTTGTTCTGCACAAGTTGGATAATCACTTGATTTAGTTCGAACGACTCAGCTTCTACGATAGGGTTTTGTGTAATTGAATGAATTTCATCTATCATAGAATTTTCATAATCCCTTAATGATTTATGATGATTTTCCATGTCATTATTTTTTATTAATTTCCATTTCTATTTCTAGTTTTTCAAGTCTTTTCTGTTTTTTTTATTTTCTTCCATTTTTCTAACTCGAGACCATAATGCACAAGTCATACAAATCCTTTATTTTGCATACGTAACACAACAAACAATACATTAATAATAAAACAAATAAAATGAAAAATATATTCAACACAACAAAATATTTTCACAAACACCTCATTTTTCAAATAAATAGTTTTTTCAGTACACTTTCATACAAAAAATACTTTTCATACAAAAACAATTTTACGACACTAAAGGTTTTCAATTCTAAGCCTAATTTTTTTCAACGAAAATTCTACTAAAATTCTTACCGAAGCTTCCTAGGCAATGGCGCCAAAAAATTGGTGCTACTTTTTATATGCAAGAATTTATGAACCCAGATTTATATATTTATAATGATTTTGTAAAGTCACAATTTCAAATCCAAGTATACGTATCGCTCATGTAATAAGAGCTCTAATGGAGTCCCGTTTATTGATCCCACAGGGAAGCGAGGTAAGAGATCCTTAATCAATTTCTAGTATACTACTATTAGATATTAGTTTGGAAGGTCGATATAAGTAGTTTTTAACAACTACTCTTAAAGGTAAATCTTAATTTTAAAATAACTAATAACTACACCTAAAAGAAAATATTAATATTGGTTTGGAGAATTTTGAGATAATAGAAACTACTATTCTCAAGTAATGAATTGGATAATGTAAAGGTTGAGAAGAATTAAATATTGTATGTGCCAAATAGGAACAATCTTATTCTTTACCCTCTTTCGAGTGCATAAAGAACATTAGCAAATCCTAAGTTTAGTCCTAAATTCATGGTTAGGCTGGGAGGATACTGGCTCTCACCTCAGAGCTCCATGTTCCCTTCGTCTGAAGGCTAACTCTCATTTTAGTTTCCAAATACGTGGACCAAATTGGGGATTTTTTTCTGTCACCCTAAAATCTCCAATTCTAGGCCCATCAAACCAAATTTCCCTATTTATTTGCACTCAACGCCCATGAACTTTGTAACTCATTCATGGACATTGAATGTGGTTCCACTTTGTTGAGAATTACACCACACCTTTGGGATAATGCAATTATAACAAATTTTAACAATACAACAGGCCCTTATTGTATTGAAAACGAAGTGCAAGTAAAAACCATCACATTTATAATTAAATCCACTTCTAACATGCATCACAATATCCTAAACATGAATCCTACTCATTGTAAAAGAAAAGGAAAATGAAAACAATAGAATAATCTTCTCATGCCACTATTTCCAAATAAGAAGAAAGAAAAAGAGAAAGAAATTACAAAGCATAGAGAAAGCACAACAGAAAACCTCATTTCAAAGCAAATCCACAAAATAAGTGTTTGTAAAATCATAAGATAATGAAGAACACAATACTTAGCTTTTTTCTCTTGAAAGAAAGATGAAAATCTCTCATAAAGTCTCCCTCTGATCCATGCAATGCTAGAACATTCCCTTACAAACTCTCTCAAAATCCCATCATCAATCTCTCCAAAAACATAGAAATCTACATTTCTAATCCTATTCTAAGATTTCTCAACATTCTCCACATTTTTCCTAACATTTCTCCCCTCTTTTCTGACCTAAAATTGTTCTTTTAAAGTGTTGGGATGAAGTTTGAAGAGTTGCCACAAGAAACCTTTCAAAAAGCGTCCAAAAAGGTTAAATCTTGGCCCCTAACCGTCCAAAATTGCGTCCAGATTTTTTGGGTGAGGTCCGACGCCGTCCTATTGGGCATTGTTCAACACTATTTTCCACATATTTTCATCTTCTGGCGCGGTCTGGCGCCAGATAGGGTGTTGTCTGGCGCTGGTACTGCACAGCTCCACCTTACACTGTGTTTGGCTCTTTTCAGCTCCGATTCGCCACGTTTCAGTTGTCTTGCGTTCTTAACTGATAGTGAAGCTATTTATTTATATGTAAGAATTTAAGACCTCAGATTTATATATTTATAATGATTTTGTAAATTCACAATTTTAAATGCAAGTATATGTATCACATCAAGTAATATAGGGCTCTAATGGAATCCCGTTTAACGATCCCACAGAGAAGCGAGGTAAGAGGTCCTTAGTCAAATTCTAGTTTACTACTAACAACCTTAGTTTGGAATGGTGATATAAAATATGTCTCTAATAACTACTCCTAAATTCAGATAATTATATGTAAGGAAAATAACTACTCCTAAATACAAATATTACTTTTAAAGATAACCCATTTTGGATAAATTGGTTTGGTGAATTTTGAGATAATAAAATCTACTATCTTATGTAATGTATTGAATAAAGTTTAGGACTGAGATGCATTAAATATTTTATGTGCCAAATAGGAGCATAAATATTTCTTTACCCTCAAAAGAGTACCCCCTCTTCCTAACATGTAAAGAACATTAACCTAAGTTCAGTCACTAAATCTGACGCCAGGCTGGGAGGATACCGGCTGTCACTATGGAGCTCCCACTCACCCTTCACATGAAGGCTAACTTTCAACTTTAATTACTAATGTTATGACCAAATTGGAGATCTCAGCCTGTCACCCTGAAACCTCCAATTCGACGCCCATGAATCCATATTTTCCTATTTATTTGCACTCAATCTCCATGAACTACGTAATTCATTCACGAACATTGAATGTGGTTCCACTATGTTGAGAATTACACTGCCCTTTAAGGAAAATGCAATTACAATGAATTTTAGCAATACAACGGGCCCTTATTGTAATGTAAATGAAGTGTAAGTAAAAAACATCACATTTATATTTAAAACATCTTTTAACAAGCATCTCAATATCCTAAACATGAATCCTACTCATTGCAAATGAAAAGTAGAGTGAAAATAATGGCATAAACTTCTTATGCTACTATTTCCAAAAAGAAGAAAGAGTAAGAGAAAGATATCACAAAGCACAAAGAAAACACAATGAAAAACTTCATTTCAAAGCAAATCCACAAAATAAGTGTTTACAAAATCATAAGATAATGAAGAACACAATACTTAGCTTTTTTCCCTTGAAAGAAAGATGAAATCTCTCCCACAAAGTCCCCCGCGGATCCATGCAATGCTAAAACATTCCCTTACATATTCTCTCAAAATTCCCTCACCAATCTCTCCAAAAAGATAGAAATCTACATTTATAATCCTATTCTAAGATCTCTAAGCATTCTCCACATTTTCCCTAACATCTCTCCCATTTTTTGACTTCAAAATCGGTTTAAAATAGTGTCGGGACGAATTTCCCAAGAAGTGCATGAAGAAACCTTCCAAAAAACGTCCAGATTCGATGTATATGGACAAAAACAGCCCAAGATCACATCTCAACCATCTGGAACGCTGCCAATGCTAAATAGGGTGCTGCTGGCACCCTATTTTTGTGGTCTCGGGCTTCTGCCGCCTCTGGCGTCATTTTGGGTGCCCCTGGCGCCCATACTGCGCAGCTCCACCATTTTGCTCCGTTTGGCTCCATTTCAGCTTTGATTCGCTCCGTTTTAGTTACGTTGCGTTCCTAACATATAGCGCTACAAAATAAGCATAAAACAACCTTTCTTTAAAGTATAATCTTATTCAAAAATATGCAAGAAGTGTAAAAGAGATTAAACATAGAAAGACTTATCGAAAGGTGTCAAGTTAAAATTTACTTTCTTGCTCATTTTTGCTCCAAATTGCACCGTTTTTGCTTCTTTTTGCTCCAATCACCTAAAATCATCATACCTGCAACAATTCATGAAAAAAACCTTCCTTTAAAGTGCAATATCACAAAAAAAATGAGTAAAATCATATAAAAAAAATTGTATATATTTTTGTTGCTTTAAAAATCCCAAACTTAACTGTTACTTGTCCTGAAGTAACACTATAACTATAAAAACCAAATATGTTGACTTTTGGCTGTGGGTTTCAATAGAATTTCCTTTAATTTCATCTCAGAAATATTATAGTATAACATAGGAGAAATTCTAACAAATCAACCTAGGACTAGAGTGTATGAATATCTCATATTCAACTTAGAATCCTGATTTTCTATTTACTTCAAAAGTTATTGAAAATTATCAAACTAAAGATTCATAAATAGTATAAAAATAGAATTTAAGCACCTCATATATACTAATTTGACCAATATCTTTTGAAATAAAAATTAGTTTAGGATTGTTTTTAAGTCTTTTCATTTAAAATGATTCAAGTTAAACCAATTTTTGATTAGGCTTCTCCTCAAGCTTCTCCTCACTGATTTTCTTTTCTCATTTTTTTCTTTTCTTTCAGGGTCATTTTCAATACTTTTTTTGTACTTTTTTTTTCTTCAGGATCATTTTTATTCCCCTTTTTTCAATCTTTTTTTATGTGAGGATTACTATATCTGGATATGCCTTTAATAATTTTAAATTTTACTATCCTCTCTCAAAAATCTAAAACTAAAAAATTTCCCACTTTTATAAGTGTAAGTATTAGCTTGTAAAAGGTTTTCAATAAAGGCTCAATTCTCATTAAGTATAAATCTAAGATTATTATCTTTTCAAATATTCATCTCCTTTCTACCATAAATAGAAAAATCATTTTTCCTAAAGTTTCCTAAAAAATATCTTAACTCTAGAACAGTTTCTTCACATAGGATTTCAACTAAGTTATTTTTATAACATTCCTAAAATCAAAATTATAGTAACCTAAAGGTAACACCACATACCACAAGCCATTTTAAAAGTGATATCAAATTAAATACAGGCTATTGAGGACAAATAAAGTTACATTTTAAAATTTTTTTCTTCCCCCCAAACTTAAACTTTAAAATATTTTACAATTAACTCCATAAAATGTTGCAGGAAGAAAAAGTAAAGGTTGAATCTACTTACTACTACAACATCATATCAAATTCATATACATGCATAATCAGGATAGAATGACTATAGGAGAAAATAAATCTAACCTAAAACATGCTTGTAATAAAATTACACTAAAAGGAAGTATTTTCATATTAAAATTTTATTTTTCTTCCTACCCCCAAACTTGATTTTTATCATATATATCACTTATTACAGAAAACATAAGCAAGAGGAAAAACAATTTAGAAATTATATCTACCACAAATGTCCATCAAAACCATTTACAAGTATTCATTAGGACAGAACAATATGTAGCAGAAAGTAAATCTAAACTAATCATGCCAGAATGAAATTCACTAAATAAAAGTTTAATTAGCATATCAAGTATCAGCAAGAGAATATAAAAATGTTCTTCAATTATTATATAACATTGTAACACAAACATAAACACACATAAGATAAATGAGGTTAATTCATTCTTTAACTCATCAAATCTCACTACCTTACCTCCAATTTCTAACAGAATGATTACACTAGTAAATTAGGTACTTTAAAATGATTTTATAGAATATTACCCCAAAGATAAGATTATCCCTGATAAATTGGTTTCCAGACACCAATCTCAGGCATCATCTAATCCTTCTATTTAAGCACCTCTAACTTTTATAAATTGTAGTGTAAGATCATCCACAAATTATTCATCAAATATGTTCATTACTCCTATCAAATGAAATCAAAGTTAGAGAAAGGAAGAAACAAAATTAAGATAGATTCATCACTGTTTAAATTCATTATATATCTTGTAAAACTCAAGTCCAGGTAAGACCCTAGTCATAGTGGACTCAACAATCCAATTACTACAAGAGAACATACAAGTCTAACCATAATAAGAAGTTAAGGAATCACCTCCCTCATGACACACAAAGATCAAATCCAACCACTAACAATCCTAATATCTACAAACAACAACCAAACTAATCAATCCATAATGACACATAAAGATCTAGTCAATCCACTCTAATCCAAACACTATACAACACTAACAATCATGACTCTCTAGCACACTAAATCAAAGCACACTGATAACTATGGGTTGCCTCCCATAAAGCAGTTGGTTTAACATCGCCAGCCCGACAAATGATTCCTCCTGGATAAAAATTTCAATTAAGTAATCCTCGATCAATCGCCCAATCCTTTTCAGATTCAGGAATTCCTACAAAATACTCAAATTGCAATTTTTCATTCAGCTCTTCCTTTTTAGATGGATTTATCTCATTGTTCCACATATTTCTTTCTAGATCCAATATTCTTCTTTTGATTTTCTAAGTTTTCATATTAATATCATCCTTGAAATTTATAAGAAATAAATCTCTATAAGATAATTCATGAACCCCCAAATTTTTGATTGGATTCTAACCCAACACGCAATTACGCAGTAAATTAATTTCCAAAAGATTGCCAAAAAACTTGACCCGATTTATAAATAGCGGCAAGTGTGTAAAATCTTAAATGATATAAAAATTAGAAAATATTTTACACACTAGGGGTACTACGCAAGTATATGTATCGTTTCAAGTAATATAGAGTTTTCTTTAAAAACCCCAGTATCAATCCCACGAGGAAGTGAAGTAAGAAGTCTTTAATCAAATTCTATTCTACTACTAATAGTCCTTAGTTTGGAATGTCGATTAAAATTGTGTTTTATCTAGCAACTATTCCTAAATGCAAGTGTTAAATGTAAAGATAGTAACTATATCTAAATGCAAATAACAATTCTAAATATAAACCTTTTTGGATGAATTGGTTTAGAGAATTTTGAGATATTAAAAACTACTATTCATATATCATGAAATAGATAATGTATAGGATTGAGATGCATTAAATATTGTTTGTTTCAAATAGGAGCAATCCTATTCTTTACCCTTTGGTCCAGGCATAAAGAACATTGACTAATCCTATGCTTGGTTACTGAATCCGTGGCTAGGCTGGGAGGATACCAGCTCTCACTTCGGAGCTCCCACGTTCCCCTCGCCTGAGGGCTAACGTCTCCGCTTCAGCACCCAAATGATAGGGCCGAATTGAGGATTTTAGCATGCCACTCTAAAATCTCCAATTCTACGCCCGATTAATATTATTTCCTTATTTATTTGCATTCAATTCCCATGAACTTCACCATTCATGGAATTTGAATGTGGTTTCACTTTGTTGAGAATTACATATGCCCCTTCGGGACTTAACGCAATTACAACGAATTTTAACACTACAATGGGCCCTTATTGTAATGTAAATGAAGTGCAAGTAAAAACCATCACATTTATAATTAAAATATCTTTTAGCAAGCATCCCAATATCCTAATCATGAATCCTACTCATTTCAAAAGAAAAGTAAAATGAAAAGAAATGCATAATCTTCTCATGCCACTATTTCCAAAGAACAAGAAAGAGTAAGAGAGATGCGTCACAAAGCACGAAGAAAACACAATGGAAACTTCATTAAACCAAAGCGAATCCACTAGGTAATTGTTTACAAAATTTTAAGATAATAAAGAACAATACTTAGCTTTTTCTCCTTGAAAGAAAGAAGAAGATCTCTCCCACAAAGTCTCTCAGCGATCCATGCAATGCTAGCGAAATCCCTTATAAACTCTCTCAAAATCTCCTCTCCAATCTCTCCAAAAGGGTAGAAATCTAAATTTCTACTCTTAATCTAAGAATCATAAACATTCCTCCAAGTTTTTTTCACTTTTCTCCTCTATTTCTCTACTCATTTCTAACATAAATTTGCCATTTTAAAGAGAATGGACGAATTTCTAAGAGTTCCCTCAAGCACCCATTCGAAATTGCATCCAAATACGTCGAATTTAGACCAAAAATGGCAAAAGTCAGTCCAGAACCTTCCGGGCGCCGTCGGCGGGTTCGATCTCGCTGTCGGCAAGCTTTTCGGGCACTTTTCAGTGTTTTCTGGAAAATCTCGCCGTCGACGAGATTGTGGCCTCCGTCGGCGAGCAGGCTCTGCGCAGCTCCACCATTTTGCTATGTTTGACTTTGTTTTAGCTCTGATTCGCCCCGTTTCAGTTGCGTTGCGTTCATAACAGATAGCCCTACAAAATAAGCATAAAAACAACATTATTTTAAAGTTTAATCTCATTCAAAAATATGTAAGAAGTGTAAAAGAGATTAAGCATCAAAAGACTTATCGAAAGGTGTCAGGGCTGAATTTCATTTCTTGCTCGTTTTTGCTACAAATTGCACCGTTTTTGTTCCCTTTTGCTCCAATCACCATTTCTTGTACCTAAAATCAAAAAACATACAAAATACTTTCCTTTAAAGTGTAATATCATAAAAAATGAGTAAAATGATATAGCAAAAAGCGTATATATTTTAGGCGTGTCAAAATCCCCCAAACTTAACTGTTCCTTGTCCTCAAGTAACACTTTTACTACATAAAAATATAACTCAGGGCAATGTACTTTTCACCTGTAATAAACTAAAATTTTTTATTCAAAAGCATATATTGGTTAGATTTTTAGAAAGAAATTCAGTAACTTGGATTAACACTACAAGTATAAGAATATTCAGCAATCAAGTCTAAGAGTTCTAGTCTTCTATTTATTTCAAGATAAACCATAATTTTTTAAATTAAAAATGCCTTGAAAGATTATGTGAAAAATGAGTTCATGCAAACTTCATCAGAATGTAGGCCAATACTTTAAATATAAATTCAGAAATGAAATCAAGTTCTCCCTTTAGGGTGACTCAAGTGAAGTCAATTTTTTATTAGACATCTCCTCAAGCTTCTCCTCATAAATATTTTTCTTTTCTTTTCTTTTTTTCCTTTTCTTTCGGGATCACTTTTCAATCCTTTTTTTTCACTCTCTTTTCTCTTTCTCTTTTTTTTCTTTTTTTTTTAATGAGGATTACTATATATGGAGTGTCTGTAATGATTTTCAACTTCACTCTCCTCTTTCTAAAGTTTAAACTTGAAACACATCCTTATTTTATAATTAGGTATGAGCTTTATTATTCATCATAAAGTCACAATCTCTTCTTAACACACAATACTTTAAGTCTCATAACATTTCAAAAATATAGTTTCTTTACTTTAATTAGTTAACTATAATCAAATTCTTTCATACCAAATATCTTATCCTTATAAAATTAACTTTTATTACTAAAAACTTTCATCCAATCCTTTCGTAATATTCAATTAAAATAAAAAGTTTTAGTTATCTCAAGCGAGGTTCAACTACCAGAAGTTATGCTAATAATTTTTTAAAATATAATAATGGAGAACAAATAAGAGTTAATATTATTCTTCCCCCCAAACTTAAATTTCAAAATTATTTTGCATATAATTCCATAATATGTAGCAGGATGAAAAAGTAAAGTTTGAATATACTTACTACTACAACATCCTATCAAATTCATATTCATTCATAATCAGGATAGAATAATTGTAAGAGAAATTAAATCTAACCTAAAATATGCTTGTAATAAAATTACACTAAAAGGAAGTATTTTCACATTAAAATTTTATTTTTTTCCTACCCCCAAACTTAATATTTAACACATATAGCATTCAGTACAGAAAATATAAGCAGGAAGAAAATAATTTAGAAATTATATCTACCACAAATGTCTATAAAAATCATTTACAAGTATTCATTAGGATAGAACAAGATGCAGCAGAAAGTAAATCTAAACTAATCATGCCAGTATGAAATTAACTAAACCAAAGTCTAACTAGCATAGCAGGTATCAGTAAGGGAATATAAAAATGTTCTGCAATACCTAAATAAAGTTGTAACACAAACATAAACACACATATGATAAATGAGGTTAATTCATCCTTTAACTCAACCAATCTCACTACGTTATCTTCAATTTCTAACGGAATCACTACACTAGTAAATTAGGCACTTCAAAAGATTTTATAGATTATAATCCCAAAGATAAGATTATCCCTAATAAATTGGTTTCTGGACACCAATCTCAGGCATCACCTAATCCTTATAATTAAGCACGTCTAACAGATATAAGGATAGTGTAAGATCATCCACATGTTATTCATCAAATAAGTTCGCGACTCCTACCTAATGAAAATAAAGTTGCAGAAAGGAAGTAACAAATTAAGATGGAATTATCAATGTTCAAAATTCATGATTTCTCTTATAAAACTCAAGTCTGGGTGAGACCCAAGTCATAGTGGACTCGTCAATCTAACCACTACAAGATAACATAAAAGTCTAACCATAATAAGAAGTTAAGGAATCAACTCCCTCATGACACACAAAGATCAAATAAAACAACTAACAATCCAAATATCTATCAACAACAATCAAACTTGAACAATCCACACTAAAGCAAGCACAATACAAAAATAACAATCATGACTCTCAAGCACACTAAATCAAAGCACAATGATAAATATGGGTTGCCTCTCATAAAGAACTTTGTTTAACTTCGCAGGCCCGACAAATAATTCCACCTGGATCAAAATTCCAATTAAGTGATCCTCAATCAATCGCCCAATCATTTCCAGATCCTGGGATTCCTAAAAAATCATCAAATTGTAATTTTTCTTTCAGCTCTTCATTTTTAGATTGATTTATATCATTGTTCCTCATATTTCTTTCTAGATCCAATATTCTTCTATTGACTTTGTCAATCTGCGTATTAATGTCATCCTTAAAATTTATAAGAAATGGATCTTTATAAGATAATTCAAGATCTCCCAAATTTTGGATCAGATTCTCTTTAGATAATTTAGATTCAGGATCAAATTCTTCTATATTACTCTTATGATTCAAGTTATCTTCCAATTCTTCCCCTTTATAATTATTAAATGATGGAGGATCTATCTTAGTTGACGAAATAGGTTTTTCTAATTCCTTAGGAATTTCTTCCAATGGTCTTCCCATATTTTTATCCTCTTTTCTCAACTCAAAGTTCTTTTGAAATAAATCCTCAAATTCTCTTCCAAGTCCTAGTTCAATAATTTTATCTTGTTCATCATTCAATTCAGGTTTTTCTTGTGATTGAGTCGATTCTAAAGATATAAAGACTGGTTGTGTAGATGAATTCTATAAATAGATAGGCTTTAAAATTGTATGGGGTACATCCATCTTAAGTTCATGAGATTTTTCAACAGATGGAATTAAAAGTTTACTATTTTTGGTAGCGTCCATCATTTCACACCTCTCTTGAACATACATATAGTCTTCTTTAAATAACCTTTTCAAATCGTCATAAAAATCCATTTCAATGTCATATGCAAACTTACTCTTAAAACTTTCTTGGAAATAGTCTTTACTTAGATAATCAATTTCATCTATCCAAAAACATTCATCATATTTTCTCTCAGCTGGATTTTTCATAGTTTTTAATAGATCAAAAGCGACTTCCTGGTCATTAATATTCATAGTCAACTCTCCTTTTTGCAAATCTATCATAGCTTGTCCTATAACAAGGAAAGTTTATTCATTATCATTTTCTTTAAGTTTGATCTCAGTGTTGCTAGGATGTGTTCCTTTGGGTCTATTGCTAAGTAAATTAGCAATTTGTCCCAGTTGATTCTCTATGTTTATAATTGCAGCATTTTGACTTTGCAACTGGTTTCCCATTTGCAATACCACTTCTTCCATAAACATCTTCTTATCCTCAAATTGTTGATCATTGTTAGAATCTGGTGGATATGAAGGTCTATAGTTTGTGTTCCCCTGATTATTCCAACTTCCATTAGGATTTGCATGATTATTTTCCCATTTTAGGTTTCCACTATTAGTAGTATTATTCCAATTAAATTGAGGATGGTTCTCCCAATCTGGGTTGTAAAAGTTAAAGTACGAGTTGTTTATGGTATTTAAAGTTTCATATGATAATTTAGAATCAATTATAGGTCCTAATGAACTTTCCACACTTACAAGAGTAAATTGAGGTTGGTTCATTCCCAATTGGTCCAACTTCCTTGATATTGCAGCAACCTGAGATGCAAGAATTGTAATCACATCTGTATCATGAACACTAGCTATATTTTTATGATTTACCATAGCAGATGGCCATTGAAATTCATTTGTAGCCATTTTTTCAATTAACACATACGCTTCATCAAATATTTTTGACATTAATGAACCACCAGCAGTAGCATCAATTATGGACCTAAGGGATCCTACTAACCCATTGTAAAATGTTTGAATGATTAACCAATCGGGCAGAGCATGGTGTGGACACTTTCTTAGGAGTTCCTTAAATCTTTCCAAGGCTTAGTATATTGATTCCCCTTCACACTGACAAAAAGAGATAATATTGTTTCTATATTTATTAGTCCTTGAAGGTGGAAAATACTTAGCTAAGAATTTCTGAGTTAACTCCTAATTTTTAATAGAACCAGGTGCTAATGAGTATAACCACATTTTAGCCTTACCTCTTAGTGAGAAAGGAAAAAGCCTTAGCCTAACAGCATCGTCTGAGATGCCATTATAACGAAATATAGCACAAAGTTCTAGAAAATTTGATAAGGAGTTCCCCCAAACTGGTTGTTCTGCACCAAAAGGATAATCTCTGGATTTATTTCAAACGAGTCAGCTTCTACGACAGAGTTTTGTATACTAGAGTGAATTTCATCTGTCGTAGGATTTATGTAATCCCTCAATGATTTATGATGATTTTCTAAGTTATTATCTTGAAAGTTTTCCATTTCCATTTCTAGTTTTTCGAGTCCTTCCTGTATTTTTATATTTTTATTTTTTTCAAACTCGGGATCATAAGGCACAAGTCCTACAGATCCTTTGTTTTGCATACGTAACACAACAAACAATACATTAACAATTAAACAAATAACAGATGAAATATATTCAACACAACAAAATATTTTCACAAACACCTTATTTTTCATATAAACAATTTTTTTTTCACAACACATTTTCAAATAAAAGCACTTTTCAAACAAAAATATTTTTTACGATACTACAGTTTTCCAAGTCTAAGCCTAATTACTTCAACTAAAATTCTCCTAAAGTTCTTACCGAAGGTTCCCTGGGCAACGGCTCCAAAAACTTGACCCGACCCGCAATTACGTAGTAAATTAACTTCCAAAAATTGGCCAAAAACTTGACCTGATTTATAAATAGCGGCTAGTGTGCAAAATCTTAAATGATATAAAAATTAGAAAATATTTTACACAATAGGGGTACTATGCAATTATACGCATCGTTTCAAGTAATATAGAGTTTTCTTTAAAAACCCCAGTATCGATCCCACGAGGAAGTGAAGTAAGAATTCTTTAATCAAATTCTAGTCTACTACTAATAGTCCTTAGTTTGGAATGTTGATTAATATTGTATTTTATCTAGCAACTATTCCTAAATGCAAGTGTTAAATGTAATGATAGTAACTATATCTAAATGCAAATAACAATTCGAAATATAACCCTTTTTGGATGAATTGGTTTGGAGAATTTTGAGATATTAAAAACTACTATTCTTATGTAATGAAATAGATAATGTATAGGATTGAGATGCATTAAATATTGTATGTGCCAAATAGGAGCAATCCTATTCTTTACCCTTTGGTCCAGGCATAAAGAACATTGGCTAATTCTATGCTTGCTTACTGAATCTGTGGCTAGGCTGGGAGGATATCGGCTCTCACTTCAGAGCTCCCACGTTACCCTCGCCTGAGGGCTAACTTCTCCGCTTTAGCACCCAAACGATAGGACCAAATTGAGGATTTTAGCCTGTCACTCTAAAATCTCCAATTCTACGCCCCATTAATATTATTTCCTTATTTCTTTGCATTCAATTCCCATGAACTTCACCATCAATGGAATTTGAATGTGGTTCCACTTTGTTGAGAATTACATATGCCCCTTCGAGACTTAACGCAATTATAACGAATTTTAATACTACAATGGACCCTTATTGCAATGTAAATGAAGTGCAAGTAAAAACCATCACATTTATAATTAAAACATCTGTTAGCAAACATCCCAATATCGTAATCATGAATCATACTCATTGCGAAAGAAAAGTAAAATGAAAAGAATGGCATAATCTTCGCATGCCACTATTTCTAAAGAAGAAGAAAGAGTAAGAGAGATGTGTCACAAAGCATTTAGAAAACACAGCAGAAACTTCATTAAACTAAAGTGAATCCACTAGGTAATTGTTTACAAAATTATAAGATAATAAAGAACAATACTTAGCTTTTTCCCCTTGAAAGAAAGACGAAGATCTCTCCCACAAAGTCTCCCAGTGATCCATGCAATGCTAGCAAAATCCCTTATAAATTCTCTCAAAATCTCCTCTCCAATCTCTCCAAAAGGGTAGAAATCTACATTTCTAAATATTCCTCCAAATTTTTTCCACTTTTCTCCTCTATTTCTCTACTCATTTCTAACATAATTTCACCATTTTAAAGAGAATGGACGAATTTCTAAGAGTTCCCTCAAGCACCCCTTCGAAAAAGCGTCCAAATACGTCGAATTTAGACCAAAAACCGTCAAAAGTCGGTCAAGAACCTTCTGGGCACCGTCGGCGGGTTCGAGCTCGCTGTCGGCAAGCTTTTCTGGCACTTTTTGGTGTCTCTGGAAAATCTCGCCGTTGGCGAGATTATGGCCACCGTCGGCAAGCAGGCTCTGCGCAGCTCCACCATTTTGCTCTGTTTGGCTTCGTTTTAGCTCCGACTCGCCCCGTTTCAGTTGCGTTGCGTTCGTAACAGATAGCCTACAAAATAAGCATAAAAAAATGTTTCTTTAAAGTGTAATCTCATTCAAAAATATGAAAGAAGTGTAATAGATATTAAGCATCAAAAGACTTATCGAAAGGCGTCAAGGCAGAATTTCATTTCTTGTTTGTTTTTGCTCCAAATTGCACCGTTTTTGTTTCCTTTTGCTCCAATCAACATTTCTTGTACCTAAAACCAAAAAACATACAAAATACCTTCCTTTAAATTATAATATCATCAAAAATGAGTAAAATGATATAGCAAAAAGCGTATATATTTTAGGCGTGTCAGATTCTCTCTAGAAATTCAGATTTAGGGTCAAATTCCTCTATGTCACTCTTCTATTTTAAGTTATCTTCCAATTCTTCCCTTTATAATTATTAAATGATGGAGGATCTATCTTAGCTGAGGAAATAGGTTTTTTTACGTCCTTAGAAATTTCTTCCAATGGTCTTCCAATATCCGTATCCTCTTTTCTCAACTCAAAGTTCTTTTAAAATTTATTCTCAAATTCTCTTCCAAGTCCTAGTTCAATAACTTTATCTTGTTCATCATTCAATTTAGATTTTTCTTGTAATTGAGTTGAATATGAAGATATAAAGACTGGCGGTGTAGATGAATTCCCTAAATAGGTAGGCTTTAAATTTGTATGGGGTTCATCCATCTTAAGTTCATGAGATTTTTCAACAAATGGAATTACAAGTTCTCTATTTTTTGCACCTTCCATCATTTCACACCTCTCTTGAACATACATACAGTCTTCTTTAGATAATGTTTTCAACTCATCATGAAAATCCATTCCGACCTCTTATGTTTTCTTACTCTCAATACTTCTTGGAAATGGTCTTTACTTAGATAATCAATTTCATCTATCCAAAAACATTCATCATCTCAGCTGGAAATTTCATAGTCTTCAACACATCAAAAGTGACTTCCTGGATTATTAATATTCATAATAAACTCTCCTGTTTACACATCTATCATAGTTTGTCCAGTAATAAGGAATAGTTGTTCATTATCGTTCTCTTTAGGTTTGATCTCAGTGTTTCTAGGAAGTGTTCCTTTTGGTCTATTGCTAAGTGAATTAGCAATTTCTCCCATTTGATTCTCTATGTTTCTAATCGCAGCATTTTGACTTTGCAACTGGTTTCCCATTTGCAATACCACTTTGTCTATAGACATCTTCTTATCTTCAAATTGTTGATCAATATTAGAGTCCAGTGGATGTGAAGGTCTATAGCTTGTATTCCCCTGATTATTACCAATTCCATTAGGATTTGCATAATTGTTTTCCAATTGTTGGTTTCCACCCTCAGTAGTATGATTCCAGTTAAAATTAGGATGGTTCTTCCAACATGGGTTGTAAAGTTAGAAAACGGGTTGTTTATGGTATTAAAAGTCTCATATAATAGTTGGAATCAATCATACGCCCTAATGAACATTCCTTACTTACATGAGTAAATTGAGGTTGGTTCATTCCAAATTGGTCCAACTTCCTTCATACGCTTCATAAAATGTTTTTAACATTAGTGAACCACCAGAGTAACATCAATAATGGACCTAAGGGATCCTACTAACCCATTATAAAAAGTTTGAATGATTAACTAATCTGACAGAGCATGATGTGGATACTTTCTTAAGAGTCCTTAAATCTTTCCCAGGCTTCATATATTGATTCCCCTTCATACTGAGAAAATGAGATAATATCGTTTATAAGTTGAGTAGTCCTCGAAGGTGGAAAATACTTAGCTAGGAATTTCTGAGTTAACTCCCCCCAATTTTTAATAGAACTAGGTGTGCTAATGAGTATAACCACATTTTAGCCTTATCCCTTAGTGAGAAAGGAAAAAGCCTTAGCCTAACAGCATCGTCTGACATGCCATTATAACGAATGCACCACGAAGTTCTAGAAAACTAGATAAGTGTAAATAGGGATCCTCCGAAGGAGTTCCCTCAAACCGGTTGTTCTGCATAAGTTGGATAATCACTGGATTTAGTTCAAACGAGTCGGCTTCTACAATAGGCTTTTGTAT
Organism: Papilionanthe hookeriana x Papilionanthe teres; assembly: GCA_022702705.1. Classification (NCBI taxonomy): domain Eukaryota; kingdom Viridiplantae; phylum Streptophyta; class Magnoliopsida; order Asparagales; family Orchidaceae; genus Papilionanthe; species Papilionanthe hookeriana x Papilionanthe teres. The sequence goes on from CM040426.1 coordinate 22,303,208, forward strand.
ACTTTAGTGAATTTTATCTATCGTACGATTTGCATAATCCCTCAATGATATATGATGATTTTTCAAGTTATTATTTTGAATGTTTTCCATTTTAATTTCTAGTTTTTCAAGTCTTTTCTAATTTTTTTATTTTTTCCATTTTTCTATCTCGGGATCATAAGACACAAGTCCTGCAGATCCTTTGTTTTGCATACGTAACACAACAAACAATACATTAACAATAAAACAAATAAAACCAAAAATATATTCAACACAACAAAACATTTTCACAAACACCATATTTTTCATACAAACTTTTTTTTTTCACAAAACTTCTTCATACAAACACAATTTTAGGACACTAAAGCTTTCCAATTCTAAGGCTAATTACTTTAACTAAAATTCTTCTAAAATTCTTACCGAAGCTTCCCCGGCAAAGATGCCAAAAACTTGATGTGACTTTTTTATATGTAAGAATTTATGACCTCAGATTTATATATTTATAATGATTTTGTAATGTCACAATTTCAAACGCAAGTATACGTATCGTATCAAGTAATACAAGGCTCTAATGGAGTCCCGTTTATCGATCCTACAGGAAAGCGAGGTAAGAGGTCCTTAGTCAAATTCTAGTCTACTACTAACAACCTTAGTTTGGAATGTTGATATAAGTGGTGTTTCTAACAACTACTCCTAAATGCAGATAATTATATGTAAGGATAACAACTACTCTTAAATGCAAATATTACTTCTAAAAATAACCCTTTTTGAATAAATTGGTTTGGTGAATTTTGAGATAATAAAATCTACTATTCTTATGTAATGAATTAGATAAAGTTTAGGAATGGGATGCATTAAATATTGTATGTGCCAAATAAGAGCATAAATGATTCTTTACCCTCAAAAGAGTACCCCCTCTTCCAAGCATGTAAAGAATATTGACATATCCTAAGTTTAGTCACTAAATCTAACGCTAGGCTGGGAGGATACCGGCTGTCACTATGGAGCTCCCATTCACCCTTTACCTGAAGGCTAACTTTCAACTTTAATTACCAATCTTAGGACCAAATTGGGGATCTCAACCTGTCACCCTGAAATCTCTAATTCGACTCCCATGAAATCATATTTTCCTATTTATTTGCACTCAATCCCCATGAACTACGTAATTCATTCATGGACATTAAATGTGGTTCCACTTTGTTAAGAATTACAGAGCCCTTTCAGGACAATGCAATTATAATGAATTTTAACAATACAACGGGCCCTTATTGTAATGTAAATGAAGTGCAAGTAAAAACCATCATATTTATAATAAAACATCTTTTAGGAAGCATCCTAATATCCTAAACATGAATACTACTCATTGCAAAAGAAAAGTACAGTAAAAATAATGGCAAAAATTTCTTATGCCACTATTTCCAAACAAGAAGAAAGAGTAAGAGAAAGACATCACAAAGCACAAATAAAACACAACAGAAAACTTCATTTCAAAGAAAATCCACAATATAAGTGTTTACAAAATCATAAGATAATAAAGAACACAATATTTAGCTTTATCCTCTTGAAAGAAAGATGAAAATCTCTCTGTTGACTTCATTTTTGATGAGGTCTTCTCTTCTTCTCTTTAGTACTTAGGATCTAGCCTTAGGCTTTTCTTTGACTATCTTAGAGGACTAGAATTGGAATCCACCACCTAGAATTTCAAACCACTTCTTAACTCCCTGCAAACTCCACAAACTTGACTGTAGACCCCTAATCACCTAGAGGGTTGAAATCAAATGTGGAAGTTTAAAGGATGAGTTCCTATAGGACTCTTTGGCCTTAGGACCGCTCCAGGTGGCCTGGTCTGGTGAAGGGGCTAACCTACACACACACTATACTTATACACTACACTTTCACACACCTCCTAAAAACACACCCATACCTAACTTGACCTCCTGACTCATGAAGGTGATTCACATGGATGGTCCTTAACCCCTAAGCCCTTGGCTAAGAGGGTTAGGAACAACATAGTGGATGCCTCAAATGAGTCCCTTCATGGCTCATGTGGGCTTGATATGGCTTCATGGCTCAACCAAAATGATTTCATTCCACTTACAATTACCCAATCTTCAATTTTCCAAATTTTCAATTTTTGACCCCGGGACCCTACACCCGCCTAGCCTACCCAAAACCCTTGAAATTACCCAAATCCTCCAAAATTTCCAAATCACCCAAAATTCCCCAAAACCATTCCTAAACATTTCCTCACCAATAAAATTGATCATCCATAGCCAAAAATACCAAAAATTCCAAAAATACCCCCCAATACCCTCCAAATACCCAAAATGCCCCTCTTAGCCAAAAAATCCAAAAATTCAGAAAATTCCCAGAAAATTCTAGAAAATCCCAAATATTTCCAATTTCATTTTGTCCAACTACACCATGGGCCAATTTTGTCAATTTACCCCACTTTTATCAAAATCCCCAATTTGACCCATTTTTAACCCAAAGTGAACCCAATGTCAAACCAAACCTACCCAATTGACCCAAATTCTGGTCCAATTCAATTCTAAACTTCAATTCAACATCCCCAACACCAATTTAGACCAAATCCAAGCCCAATTTGATTGAAATTTGGATCCAATTTCACTTTTGGCCTTAAAGCCCAATTTGGACCCATGACCCAAACTTAGCCCAAACTCACCCAATTCAACTCCAATTAACCCCAAATCTTTTCTAAACCTTCCTTAACATCCCCATAAACAAAACACTAACATGATTTGCCCAAGATTTTGATCCAAACCCCACTCAAATTCAACCCAAAGCTAAAAGGCCCATTTTTGACCTAAACCCAAACCTAACCCAAATGAGCCCAAACCCCAAAATCAAAACCCATCAAAGCCAAAACCTCTTTGAAACACTCCCATAAATATTTCCCAACATTAATTTTACATCAATTTCAACCCTAGCCCAACATTGGCCCAAGTTAGCCCAATTTGACCAACATAGGCCCACTTACCAATTAAACCCAAATTCAAACCAATTCAAGTCCAAATCACACCAAATTGACTCCAAACCACTCATGACACATCCTTAAACCAAACTCAACAATTATTTGGCCCAACCTCTTTACAAAATTTCTATCCATAAATTCATTTTCAAACCTAAAAGCCCACTTCCCTAAACCTTCCTAAAAGCCCATTTCCACCAAATACAAAAGCCCAAATTTGGCCCTAAAGCCCACATGACATTTCCATTTGCCATCCATTTAATCAAAGCCATTCCCTAAGTTATAATTCCATCATCAAACAATTCCAAATCAAGCCCCATACAAATTCACATCAAAATATCAAAATTTTTCTTAAATCCATTTACATGAAATTGACTTGACTTTTCCCAAGCCAAAGGTGAGCCATGAAGCCATGCATGAGCCACATGGAAGCCATGAGAGCCTCTTTACATGTCACCATACCATATTGGGTAGGAAGGAGGGCCCCTTTCCTTAATCCCTAAAGCTCATTAACCTTAATCATGATTCACCTAAACCTAAATTTAATCCAAATATATTTGGATGGAGACTTCTCCATGCCAAATCAGCTGATCCCTTTGATCCCCCACGAGCACCCAAAGCCACCTTGAAGGGTGCACCAAGCCCAAATGGGTGAGTTGACCCATTTAGACCCAAAAACTAGCCATGCCCCATTCTACTTTGGATCAAAGCCTTTACACTTGGCATTTGCCAATTGCTTGCACAAACACCCAGCCCTGACCCACCTGACCATGAGGGTGACCCTTGCCTGCCGGCCAGCTACCCCAGTCGCCGGAAAACTCCATGGCCGAGAGGTCCAAGTCAATCCAAGCTTGGAATTCTCACCTGCTGAGCTGCCCCATGCCCAGTGGCCATTGCAGCTGTTCTTCACTTGCCATGAGCAGCTGATCCCGACCCTCGGCTCCCCTGGAGGCCCTCCAGCCTGCCTATTTAAACTCCCCACCTCTCGGCCATGAGGAGGTGCTCGAACCGTACCATACCAAAACTCGCCAAAATCACTCCTCACTCCCCTCTAAACTTAGAGCAATTGATCCCCACCTGTTCTCCTCGCTCCAATACCCATTGATTGAGCTCGATTTTGAAGCTCAATTCTCGGAGCCGAACGGGACATTCCCGAATCCTTCACCAAAATCAAATTAAACTCACCTACACCTTCACCGAGCCAAGAGAAGAAGTTTTCCAGTGAAAGCCCCCTCTCCAGGCCACCCAGTTGTTCCAGACTCCAAAGGTTGTGATCGGCCTTGGTGGAAACTACACCTAGGCAATTCACCACATCCCCAGACTTCATCCCTAGCCTCCTGCAGCTCCAACGAACGTGCCAAACATCTCTGATCGAGGCTTCACCTCTCAGAGCAAAGGTATGAACTAATTCTTCATCCCGAGCCTCTGGAGATTCTCCATTTCAAATGCTTTAATTTCAATGCATGGTAACCGTATAGATGTGTTCGTCTCTTCAAGACGAATCCATAGAGCATAAGATCATGAAAATCCATTGAGTATCAAGTGAGATATTAGGGATTTAGTGTGGACGGCTCTCGGGTGAGGACATTTGGGGACGATGAACGGATGCCGTCCATTTAATACACGCGCGCACGGACGGCCAGGATCGCGCCGGATGAGGATACGGAACGATACAGCGGGCCCCGGACGGCCGACTCGGATGGCGGCGCCCAATCACGGCGCGACACGTACCCCTTCGGAGCCGCCGATGTTTCGCCGGCGCCGCGTGGATAAGTAGAAAATTAGGGGTATTTTCTATTTATTTAATTCCCTAAACTTCAAAAATTCATAACTTTGTGTAGGAAAATCATAAAAATAAAATAAAAATACCCTCTTGCTCGAGTGAACGGAGGAGAATAATGTGGAAAAGAAATCATTTAATTTCATCAAGTATCTTATTTTTTATAATTTATTTACTCTCTGCATACATTTAATTCTCCATGCATGTATACAATTCACCATGGCATGAGACCATAGTGGCTTTTGAAGCCTCTGAATTTGGGAACATTCCCCGAATTTTCCAAAGTCGTAGGCCATCCCTATGAAGAGTTATTGATTTTTCAAATTCATGTCACTGTTTTGAGTATTTTAATTCCAATAAATAGCATGTTGTGAAATAAATTCTAGGAAAATTTGGTGATGTTCCTTATGACCAGAGAACCCTAGGAAAAATAGGTTTTGAGTTAGTTCATTTTAGACAACCCTAATTGGCTTAAACACTCAAAATAGGTCTCTAATTAATTAGAGTTAACCATAGATCAAATTGACTTGAAATCAATTCTCCACTGACCTTTAGGATCAGAGGAACCCACCATAAAAGTTTGAAGTCAATTGGACTTGGTTAGCCCTATTAATTGGGTTGATTAAGCCATTTAGTCATTTTAAACTTTAAAAATTCATAACTTTCAAAATACCTTTCAAAAATTCACCAAATTGGTTTTAGAGCCTCTCTGATATCAGGGGAATTTAAGAAAATTAAAATTTCAATTTTCTAAAAAAGTTGATTTTTAATATTATTTTAATATTTTTAATAATTAAAAAATAATAAAAATCACAAAAATAATAAAATTCACCAAAATGTCACATTTTGAATTTTAATCACTTAGAAACAAACCCCATATTTTTCTTAGGCCTATTTGGTGAGATATTAATTTTTAAAGTTCTAGGGTAATTTTAAAATTAAAAAAATGTATTTTCTAGCATTTTCACTAAAATAATTATAATAAATCATAGAAAAATCAGAAAATTGCAAAATTTACTTCTCTGGTTTCCTTGATATCAGAGAGATTTTTGAAAAACATAAAATTCATTTTTCAACATTTATTTTATTTTTAAATTAATTAATACTCCAGAACTTAAAATAATTCTAATAAATAAAATATAATTCAAAAAATCACAAAATTTGGTCCAAGTGGTCCACTGGTCATTAGGAATGTCCCATAATTTTCTTAAGGACAGAAACTTTTCTTTGGTCATGTTATTAAATTTTCCTTGGAAATCTCTATTTTCTACCAAAAATAATTATATAAATAAATTAAATACAGAAAAATCACATTTTCTCCTCTCATGTCTTTAGTGACATATGAGTGAAGTCACATAAAAATTTCAAGTTCATTTGAGTTCAATTTAGTGAGTTATAAAATTATTAGGCTTGAAGGGCAAAATGGTAATTAAAATCTTAACCCTTTAATTAAAACTTTAGGCTTAATAAAATTAATAGGTAAAATATTTGATCCTAATCTGATTTGGATGATTGAAATTTAATAATTAAAGGGTAGAAACCTACTAAACTATTTAAAATAATTGAAATAAACCTTAATTAAATAATTGATTAAATTTGGAAGAATAATGAAATTGGAATTATTAAAATAGGGATATTATTAGGAGGAGATTTATTCTTTAATTTAAAAATCCCTAAATTAATCATCCCAATAATATTTAATTCCTAATTAAAATGATAATCCAAATTTAAGATTTAAAATGTTAAAAGACTTAATCATTAAATTAAATTAAAGATAAATTATTTAAAACAAATTCCCTTAAAATTTAAAAAATTAAATTAAAAATTAAGAATTAAATTAAACTAAACTAAATTAAATTAAATTAAATTAAATTAAATTAAATTAAAACTAAATTAAATTAAATTAAATTAAATTAAACTAAATCATATTACATTAAATTAACTTAAGTTAAATTAAATTAAATTAAACCACATTACATTAAATTAAGTTAAATTAAATTAAATTAAATTAAATATAAAGACATGAAGAATTCAAAAATAAATCTAAGATAACTTGAACACTATTCCAAACTTAAATCATTAATTTGAACTTAAATTTGAATCACAAATCATTAAATATCATTTTACCCTCAAAAGCTTTAGTTATCATAACTCCTAAACAGAATATTAAATGAAATGTTACTTCACTTATAGGACATTCAAATATCCTAGTTCACTGAGCAGGTTAACAAAACTTGAAAACCTCGGACGATCGATTCATTTACATAATTAAATTCATTTGGACTTAAAACAATTCTAGAAATATTGAAAAGATGTTTAAGTTTCTTCTTAAGCACTTCCTCAATATGATAGGATATTTATAAGAACAATTGAACTTAATTGTTCTTTGATGAAGAATATCATCTTCAAACCAAAAACACAAGGAACCTAGACGTCATAGGAAATGACTAGCTATAGGATTAGGAATTTGGTAGAAAACCATAACCCTTACCTTAGCTTTACCTAGGAACTTGCTTAAATGTTCTAATCGTGTTTTAAGTGCAGCTTGGAATGACGGGAAGACCCTCCGAGTACGCTTTTATTTTATCGCAATTTACTTTCCTGCAATTTACTTTCTTGCAATTTATTTTATTGCAAATGCACATTACTTTTCTTGCATGATAAAACAACTGTTGCATGAAAACCCACACCTTTAGGATAGTCCCTAAAACTGAAACCAAAACTAAGTTGAAAGTCATTGCAAGATAAAATTCACCGCCACAACATTTCAAAATATAAGACAACTCAAAATTTAATCACAAACGAACAACAAAGCTACAACTACAACTAAATTAAAACGTCTCATCGAATGATCGGGAATACCTCGGATGATGTAACCCACGTGTTGCTAACGGGATTTCCCACGGTCCAAATGAAAGTGCGGAACTCATTTAGTTGAGTTTAGCAAATTCATCCGGACTAAGTGAATTCGATGAAAATAACGGTGTCGGGATGACGGAACCGTGGGATCTTAATCGGTTCGTTTAATCAACTTTAAGATCTCGTTTTAATTAAAATGTTAAAAACACATGGAAATTAAGACTTTCTTTAAACCAAACACTTCTCTCATCTCCCGATTTATGACTTCTAAAACTAAACCTCTGCAACAACAAGGAGCTCGGAGCATGGTGGGCGAGCACGGCCATCGTCGTCGACAGAAACTTGAACCCACTTCAGCAAAACTTTCCAAGAATTAAACAACAAAGCCATAGGACTTCGAGGTAGTTTGCCTAGTGCAACATAAATCCTCAACTCTTCGTTAGACATTTGCATTGCAAATTAAGCCCTAACCGGTCTTAGGATTCCGAGGTAGTCGTCCGATACGACATAAACCCTCATATCTTCCAGGCTATTTGTATAATTCTATCATATAAATATAAGCCCTAATTAATTAAAATTGGCAGGATCAAAATACTAAATAAACATTAGGACTTTCCTAAATTCAAGCCAAACAATAGGATAGTCGGGAGATTATCGAAGTTCACTTCGAATCCGTAATTTCTCCTACTTTTCTTCCTTTGAATTCCCAAAATAAAATGTTCCAAACTCGATCCATTCCCTATCGAGATTCAAAAATTCAATCCTTTCGAAAACTTAAACTTTGAAATTCTTGAGAGCAGAATTATTGATTATTATCGAGAGTTTTCTTAGGTGATTCCCATCACTTAAGATGTAATTAACTATTGGGGCTTGCCCTTATAGGGAATTTTAAAGAACCCAGGTAATATAAACCCTGCTTAATTCATTTATATTAAGCAGGGGAATTTGTCGGCTTATAAAATCGGTTCGCAGACCAAACGGATGTCACAAATCTTCTAGTTTATTTAACCGAGCCCCACCATCAAGCAGTGTGTCTATCCTTAGGGATAGATACACGGTTTGTGATGCGGTGCTCGTTTATATAAACTATTCGGGATGTGAGATCAGTTTGATTTCATATCTTAAAACTTTCAAATTTAAAATTATTTTTAAAAATAAAATACTACTTTTCAAATTATTTATTTAAATTAAATTAAAAAATTCGCCGACAATTTCTGTAGGCGACCTCTTTTCAAAATAAAACACATAACCTAAAAATATGCCGACAACTTCTGGCGACTCCGCTGGGGAAAATTCCTCTCTCCATTCTAATCAGACAATTCTGCTTTCAAAAATCGGTAGTGCATCCATGTCCCTTATGGATCAAACTACCCTTCTTTCCGTTGGGATACTATGTTCATTTCTACCTTGAACAAGTATAACCAACATTCTCTCGGATTTAGGAGCCACTGTTTAGACACCCCTAAACAGAGAGGTTCCGAGATCCTTTTACCTCATTTCTGAGGTGGGGTGGACCCCCAATAAGTGTTAGTTTAGGAGTGATCCTTCGAGTCGAGAAGTCTTGCTTAAGACTCTCTTTTCCTTTCCAACTCCGATTCAGATTCCTTACCTTCTCTACACCTTTAAACACTCCGTTCTAAATAAACAAACCCTCTAATAAGTGATTCTTTTAATAAGTGATTCCTTCTTATAAATACATGAACAAGAATGAGTTCGGACTCTTTTCAATTCCTTTCTTTTCATCCTAAAGAAAAGAAGCATAACTCGGGACCGACAACCTGAATCTACCCCGCAAATGGAAGCCCCGAAACCGATTTTCTCTTTTACCAAGTGACTCGGACTTCACCGTCTATAAGGATGAGCTGCCCGACAATGGAATCATCCGATTTGGACAAGGATTTGAAAACACGAACGTCAAGATCACCGACGTCTCCCTCTTTGCACCGATGAACAAGGTATCCGAAGCCGAGGAGCCGCCGCTCGAGTTCAACCTTAGGTCGACCCAAGAATTCCCTCCTCCGCAAAGGATCCCGACTAAGAGGAGTACCGATGTCCATAGAAGGACCGTTATCTCTACCCCCACCTGGTCTAGTTGTTTCGCACCTACCCCGACTTTTGCCAAATCAAAGGGGAAAGAAATCCGTAATTATGATGGACTCGTTACCGTGGAGGGTACAGATCTTCTCGTAAGACCTTCTGTTTTCGAAATCGGGTCCAATTCAAAGATTCCGTCACCGACAAGGACCCAAAGAAGAAACGAAGTAGAAGGATCGCTAGAGAAGCCGCAGCCGCCGAAATTGCTTTCCTGCAGGAAATTCCGTAACCGCCGAATATACACCGCCGCTCGAATACATACCACTCTTGGGAGGAAGCAGGTTTCATCCCCTCTCCGCCGCAGAAGATGAAGAAAATATTCGCAAGATTGCCGCCACATTACCACGACCCGCATATTACAACGATAGCCGCAAGAAAAGAACTAGAACTACGCCGTTTGCTCGACCGCAAACTTTGGTAGAAAAGTTAGCAAAGAAGGAAAACCGCCCCGTATCGAAATTCTACGAAGGATAGTGGCGGGTGCCGGTCAAATCCCGTCTCGGGCCCCGAGTAGAACCCGCCATCATGACGTAAAAGCCAAGTAAAAGAATGAAGGCTAGTCCACCTCGTTGTCGTCTCGGATTACGGATTAGGGAGGATACCACCTTCCAAAGCATTTGGCCAACGTACCATCCGGTCCTAGACCTTCCGCCGCCGAAGGATGGTATGGCGTCCCACTACCGGGCAACTGAGATCGAAACAAGCAACTCGAGAAAGAAAGTCTCGCCAGGAGACTTGAATCGAAGAAAGTGCTACCGCGATGAAGGGGACTCGTGAGAAGGGGACCCGGCAGCCTATCGCACGACAACCACGAAGACACACAGAAAGCCCCGCTAGAAGATGCCATGGAAAAGTCGAGAACCGATATCCGACGATCGGCAAAAGAAAGAGAAGAAAAGTTCGGAGACGAGATCGATTCATCGGAATTCATGGACGACGAATACGCATAAATCAACATGGTTGAGACACGAGCTTCGAGCAGCCTTCGCAAGGTGCTCCCGCAGCCAGCAGAAAGAGAGGAACCAGAACTGATGAGAAGGCAGCTTCAGGAAAAAGACGACACGATCGCTCAAATGGCGAAAAGGATGGAAGAGATGGCCGTAGCTCTGGCCACTCTCCAGAGTCAAGTACAACCACAAAGGGAAACACCCCCGGAAGTCATTCACATTAGTAGACGGAGGAAAGGAGATTACATCCGTCAACGGGGATGATCAATTAAAGAAGGATGCAACACAAAGTATGATTCCCGAAAAGGATATCAAGAACTTGGTGGAACAACAGAGTGCGAGAAGCCTTAGCACAATCGAAGAGCGGGACATCCATTCGGACGGGTAGACCTTACCCGTAAGAATTCGAAGCCGTCCAATACCCGAAAGGCTTCGTACCACCTCTCGTTCAAGACCTTCAACGGAACCGGGAACCCCCGACGACGATGTGGCACACTTTCGTGCCGCTTGTTGCAATGCCGGCGGGAGCGATGCATTACTCTTCCGACAGCTCGTCGCCAGCTCCGTCGAGAATCGCCTTCGACCGGTATGCGAATTACCAAATGGTTCGGTGAAGACGTTCTCGCAGCTAGAGAACCTCTTCATCAAGCGATTTGTCGGAGCTCAAGCACCACATCACTATAGGTGATTTAGTGGTAGAGAAACAAAAGCCGAATGAAACTTTGGTGGATTACATACTTCGATGGAGGAACTTAAGCATGAAGTGTGAACCACAACCGCAAGAACAAGATGCGATCGGCATTTTACTAAAAAGCATCCATGGCCCGATAGCACTTCTCCTCAAGGGATTTACTATTAAGACTTTCGAGAAGTTGTTAAGCAAGGCCGGAAGCTTGCAAGAGGAGGCAAAGCAATTAAGTTTCACCGACAAAACAGATAAACAGAAGCCCGTGAAAACTTTTGAAAAGAAGTCCGGGATCGTTGCAACGAGTTGACAAAGGCAAGCAACCGATGCAAATACCACCGTAACGGCCGCAAAGAACCACAACAGAATTACCAGCAACCCCGGCCCAGCTATCAGTCATCTCCGCAGTATGAACAACCACCTCGTCCGCAACGTACATTAAGAGAGCTTTTGAGCAGAGAATATCCGTTCAAGAATGAAGCAGTGCCGAAAATGTTCCGTAGTTTGATGAAGACTCCAGATTTCCAGCTGCCAGAGCCTAAAAGACCAGAGGAAGTCAACAAGAAAGGTGATCCCAACTTTTGCCCTTACCACCGGATGCTTGGGCACAAAATAGAAGATTGCATTACCTTCAAAAGTTGGCTCAATGACAACTCCGCGGAAAGGGAATATAACGATCCCGAAGGAGTACATGAAGGAACCCCGTAAAGGAGGTTCCGTCAATGTTGTATCGATCGATCCCATCATTCCGATAGATCCCTATACGACCGACGATGGATGGACTACCGCTCGGACGAGGTCTTCGAAAAGATTTTAGACAAAGCATCCAAACCGCTTCGGTGCGAGCTTCAATTCGTAGTTTGAAACCCTGTTAAGCCGGTACTATCACTTGCGATAGAAGAACCACCTCAACAGGAGACGATTGAAGAAAAGAAGAAAATTGACGAAGAAGAGAAGACCGAGACACCTAAGGCTGACTAGGGGCCGCTTATCCTAGGATAGTTGTTTCCGATTCGGGGAGAAATCCCTCGAACCTCTCGACTCTGTATGATTATCTGCTCACTTCGGTGGGATCATATAATGATAAGGGTGAGGGCGTTGGCTACGTTTTGACTGTTTCTAACGATTAAGTAACTAACGGTAATCCGGATATCGATTTCGATACCAACGACAATTCTCAAATCATACACGATCTCGACAAGCAAAATAATGAAGAAGACATCCATCAAGGAGGCTACGAGAGTTCAACAAGCAACGAATCTATTTGCGAGTTTCGAGGAGCTCCAGTCACGATAGAGTTAGAGCCTTCATACTCTGAAGCTAATCCGGAAGAGCCTCGTCATTCCGATTCAAGAAGAGACACCGGCAAGCTCAACAATAGATTCAGAGGAAATTACAGAAGTCAACTTAAGAAGTGGAAAAATTCTACCTCCGAGAATGGGTCCAAAAGACAAAGGAAAGCAGGTGGTTGTTCAGAAAGAACCAACCCCAGCAGAAGAAATACCCATTCGAGAAGAAGCAGAGACACACGAAAACAAAGTGGATTACAACGTGCTAGCCCATCTTAGGAAACTTCCAGCCAAACTGAGCATCTACGATGCTCTCATCTTATCAAAGGAGATGAGAGAAGCTCTGATCAAGGCCTTACTTGATCCAGAAATTTGCTTAACTCAAATGGCCGGAGATTCCTTAGATGAGGTTTGCTCGTTAAAGGAACAACGAGGTGTTACCTTCACGGACGATGACCTACTACTTGGAACAGCAGACCACAACCGACCATTGTACATTTCAGTTACAATCGGAAAATTTACACTCTCCAGAGTATTGGTGGATCCAGGAGCATCAATCAATATAATGAATCTTCGAACGCTAGCATACTTGGAAATTGATGCCCGCGAGCTCGAAGCGGACAAAATGTTATTAAGAGGATTCAACCAGTAAAGGAGAAAGAGCCCTCGGATCAATAACGCTATCGATGAAGACCGGTGACTTAGCAAAGACAACCGCGAAATTTCACATAATTGATTCGAAACGTCATTCAACGCTCTATCGGGCCGACCATGGATACATGAAAACAGGATGGTACCATCATCTCTACATCGGTGCATCAAATACTACGATGGAGGGGAACAGATGCATCAAAGGTGACTTACAACCATTCTCCGTACATGAAATTGGAATCCACGAGGATGCAACTTTATTATGCACCACCGAAGAAAACGATCTTCTCCAGCAGATACCATAACAAATGAAGCAAAGAAAGTTCGGGACAACGAAGAACCCGAAGTTCTAGTCCAACCAGTCACTCACCACTCCCTTACGGCGAGATGGTGAAGGTTTCTCCACAACTCGCATCCGAGGTCGAGGCCGGGGACGAGGTCGTGGTAGAGACGTTAGGACAATCGGACGCAGGAAACCAACCATTAATGTCGATTGGGAAGATAGTTCCGAAGAAGAAAAAGAAAGCAAACAAGAAGCAACGACAATAAGTCGGAAGAAGCCGCAATTCGAATCCCTCTCGAAGATGAAAGAAACGAAGAATATAAATCGATGTACGAGAAGATTAACCACTACGTACATACTATGACCCTGACCCCGATCCATTATAATAAGATTGAGGGTATGGAGGTCAAAGAGGTACGTAGCGGTGGTGCAAAACCAATCAAATTCTACCGTGGTGCTTCTTCCTCCAAAACTGAAAATAATGTACAATTTGAAGATGCTACTTCATCGAATTAATGGAATTGCCTTTTGAGTGGTACTCTCCCCGTGTTCAAAATTTAATTCAGCCGTGGTTTCTTACCTAGACAATGGACAAAAGGTCAATCACAACGTTTTGAAAATTTATGGAATAACTCCGGTCGTCCACCCAACTCAAAGCAAGGTCTCGGATTCGGCACGAAGAGATCAGCCGATGATACCGAATTTTGCTTGGTTGTCACTTGCGAATCTAATGAAAACCGCATGGAAACTACGGACGAACTCGAAGATTTACAAATTGGAGACGCTCCACCGTAATTCGAAGAAGAAATCAAATCTACGATAGATGAATTAACGGAAGTTAACTTAGGTACTAGCGAAGAGCCTAGACCTACCTTTGTTAGCTCCTTACTCAATAAAGAAGACTCGAAGAAATAATCAAGTTATTAATGGAATTTAAAGACTGTTTTGCTTGGAGCTACGATGAGATGCCGGGATTAGCTCCGCAGGTCGCATCCATAAGCTAGGAGTGGATCCTACTTCCGTCCCGCCGACAACGTCCCGCGACAAGGTCCTGAAGAATGCGTCTAGAAATCGAACAACAAGTCATAGCCGAAGTTAAAAAGCTAATAGACGCTAAATTTGTCCGTGAAGAACAATACCCAACTTGGCTAGCCAATGTAGTCCCGACGTAAAGAAGAATGGTCGGATCGAATTTGTGTGGATTTCGGAGATTTAAACAAGGCATGTCCAAAGGATGAATTCCCTCTACCGATCCTGCAATTAATGATCGACATTGCTTCAACACATGAAATATTCTCATTCATGGATGGATCTTCGAGATACAACCGGACAAAAATGGCTCCGGAAGATGAAAAGCTTACAGCATTCGAACGCCGATCGGAGTATTTTGCTACACAATGATGCCATTCGGATTGAAGAACGCAGGAGCAACCTACCAGAGAGCAATGACAAGAATTTTTTATGATCTCATCCATAATCAAGTCGAATGCTACGTGGACGATGTGGTCATCAAAAGCAAAGTAAAGGACAACCACTTGTATGATTTGAGAATTGTTTTCGAGCGATTAAGACAATTTAACCTTAAGATGAATCCCTTAAAATGCGCCTTCGGCGTCACCTCCGGGAATTCTTAGGATTCGTTGTCCGACATCGTGGAATTGAAATCGACCTGTAAAAGATTAAAGCTATCTTAGAAATGCCGCCTCCCAAAACCTTAAAACAACTACGATCTTTTCAAGGGAAGCCGGCATATCTTCGACGCTTTATCTCAAACTCCGTCGGTAGGTGTCAGCCTTTCTCGGCACTAGTTAAAAAGGACGACAAATTTATTTGGGAAGAGAAATGCCGTAGGGCCTTCGAGGACATTAAACAATATTTAATGACACCTCCCGTCTTAGCAGCCCTGGCCTCGTGTAGACCGCTAATACTTTATACCGCGGCTTTAGACGACTCTCTCGGAGCCCCGTTAGCCTGTGTCAATGATGAGGGTAAAGAAAATGCTCTTTATTACCTAAGCCGTCGTTTATCGCCGACGGAAATAAGGTATCCCGCAATCGAAAAGCATTGTTTGGCCTCGATCTTCGCCGCTCAAAAGCTCGTGCACTACATGCTTTCTCACAAGGTCAACCTAATCTCGAAGTTTAATCCATTGCAATACTTGATGACTCGTCCAACGCTTTCCGGCAGACTTGCCAGATGGTCAATGATATTATTGCAATTCGATATAACTTTCGTGCCTCTTCGTGCCGTAAAAGGACAAGTCTTAGCAGACTTCCTTGCAAGACACCCTTTGCTTGCAGAATCTCCTCTCAATGACGATTTGCCGGATGAACAAATAATGAACCTAGAAGACCTTGATGATCGACGTTGGGAATTATATTTCGACGGAGCATCTTCAAGCACACAAAGACGAAGAATCGCAAGTGATAGTGCCCGTGAAGGCGAGAATCGGGCTAATCTTTATAACACCGGAGCGGGGGATGTTAAGATACTCCTACCACTTGACGAGCCGTGTACAAACAACGAAGCGGAATACAAAGCCCTCATAACGGGACCGGAATTAACCATTCAAATGGGGATAACAGTACATCAACATCTACGGGGATTCACAATTAATCATTCAACGGATCGCCGGACAATACAGAATTTTAAAACCAAGACTCGAGCAATACTTCCAAGTATGCCATACAAATTGTTGGAATCGCATTCCAAATGTGACAATCTACAAAATTCCCAGAAAAGAAAACGCTTTAGCAGATGCGCTAGCCCGTCTCGCAAAAGAATTCGCCTGTTTGCAAGATGAATCAGTAGAAGTGTCAGTTCACGGACGCCAGGTCCCATCACAGCTTGACATAGACACGATACACAAATCAGAAAAGGAAAAAGGATCAGTTGCAACAAAGGACGAGAAAACACGGAAGATCGGCGACAGCCATCGATGGACTACCCGCAAACAGAAAGCTACCGGACGATAGGTCGCTAGCCCATCGTATCAAGAAAAGAACTCGTCCTACGCATTAATAAACAACACGTTATACGGAAGGTCTTTCGATCAAATGTGGCTAAGGTGCCTAAGCGGGTCCGAGGCCCGTGAAATTATTAAAGAGGTACATTCGGGACTCGTGGCGCTCACCGACGGGTCCAAAGATGAAAATGAAAATTAAAAGACTAGGGTACTACCGGCCCTCGATGATGACCGACCGCATGAAAATCGCCAAGAGCCGTCACCAATGCCAAGTGCACGGAGTGGTTCTACACCAACCTCCAAATGTGCTACATCCGACAATCGCATCGTGGCCATTCGAATGTTGGGGCACGTATATAGTGGGTCCAATAGAACCACCATCTTCAAAAGGACATCGCTTCATTCTTGCGGCTACGGATTACTTTTCCAAGTGGGCAGAGGCGGCTCCACTTAGAGAAGTGAAAGCACATCACGTACTACAATTTTTCAAGAACCAAGTTGTTTACCGTTTCGGAGTGCCGCACGGAATCATCTCGTATAATGGGTCAGCATTCGAAGCACGCAAATCAACAATTTTGTCGTGAGACACGGAATCGACCGGCGATACTCAACAATTTACTACCCAAGAGCAAACGGCCTCGCCGAGGCTTTTAATAAAACTCTCGTTCAAATCTTAAAGAAAACCTTGGACGATAATAAGAGAAATTGGCACGAGAAGTTGTTAGAAGCCTTATGGGCCTACCGGACAACCTTCGTAACTCCCACGCAAGCTACACCTTACGCTCCGGTGTATGGGTCCGAGGCAGGTGTTACCTTTAGAGGTTCAGCCTTCCTTCACTCGAATTGCAGCTTGCAAGTAAAATCACAACGAAGAAAACGCCAAATTACGACTCGAAGAATTAGAGAGCCCGGAAGAGAAAAGACTTGCAATGCAATGTAATTTAGAACTATACCAAGCTAAGATGATTCAAGCCCATGATAAACTGGTCCGCCCAAGAACCTTCAAAATTGGTGATTTAGTTCTCGTTCTCAAAAGACCTATTCTTGCACACCGCAAGGTAGGAGGAAAATTTGAACCCACTTGGGAAGGACCGTTTGTGGTTGAAGCAGTATACTCGGGAGGTTCCTACCGCCTAGTGAATTGCCGTGGAGAACGACATATGCTTCCGATCAATGGACGATACTTAAAAAAGTACTACGCTACCTGATGTTTCGAAGGAATGAATTCTTCAATCCTAAGAAACACGGGCAAAGTAATTACTTATGATTGGGTCCGAACCCAAAAAATGACAAAAATGTGCTAAAATAAATAAAATCCTGATAATAAATTTTTCCTTGTTTTCTTTTCCAAATCAAAATCTCTTTCCTGATCTTATCCCACTTCATTCCTGTTAAGTTTAAAAAATAAGAATAATAAAAAAATGTCTTTAATAAACATTTTCTTAATGTTCTTGTTCTTAGTACGTGCCCCTGATCCTTTTCCTTGTCTTTTCGCAGGGAAATGTCGAGCGGGCGGTTGGTCCTGAACTTTAAGAATGGCGTAAGCCTTGCACTCGATGAAAAGAGGGTGAAGGATGGAGCGATAATCGAGATTGACTCGGATTTCGCACCAGCAGGCCTACGAGACGAGGAAAGTGACCGGGTCCCGGCTGACCGAGAAGAACCGCCCGGACGGACGATGGATGAAAGTGGGTGGCCCAAGCCACCAATCCAAAGAACAAGAAAAGAAAGACAAACATTGAAGAAGATAAGAAAATGAAGTCCGTAGTCGCTACAGAGAAGGCGAGCTTGTCGCCGCCGCGCCCACGGAGATTCAAGAAGTTCGAAGAGCTACTCTCACAGCAACGCAACGAAGAAATAAGAATCGCCGTATCCTTAAGATGTTAACAAAACTAGCTGCGGACCAGTGCGACGAGACAATTGCCAATGTCAGTGCATACACTTCAAGGACACCGGTTCACCAGGAACCTGAAGAAAGGAGGCCAGCTCCTAGGATGACAGAAAGAACCATGGAAATCTCACAAAGACCAGAAGAAAGAAGGCTACCACGCCACCGGATAGAACCACCAATGATGCATGACCTTGTTGCGAAGCAACCCCGGGGATGTCCCGACAGTGCATCATCCCCGAGGAGCCAAGGTATGCGGGAGAACGTGAAGGGATTGAACCGTATATTCCACAATATGTCACTGTGGCCTCGCCATCCGCAGATCATTCCGGAATACGAGCCGGAGAGAATGCGAATGTTGAAAAGAAAACCTTCGAATACTTTGAGAGAATTAAAGGCGGACGAATCAATATACTAGAAGGCCTCGAGCTACATACGGATGTATTCTCGCAGTATGAACGACGACAGAATCGTGGATTGCATCCGGGATTTGAAAAGAATGGGCCGAGCGGGCCGCCTAAGGGAAAACACATACTCGAACCCCGGAGATGGATGCCGTGGAAGGGAAGAATCACAATACAATGTGGATGTTGTTACAACTTTGCGGAGGACAGAAGGGAAACCCACCGGAATACTCCGTCATGGGCAAGTGGATCCGATGCCATTAGTCATCAAGAGAATGGTAAAGAGATTGATAACATGGAGGGTACCGCGCCAGATTGCATACCCAATAGCCGCATCATCAACATCTACAAACAGGGTGACCGCATACCCCCACACATAGATCACCACGACTTTGTCGGACCTTTCGCACGCCTCTTTCCCGAGCGAGTGTAACATCATGTTCGGATCCGACCTCCGGATAGCAGGGTCCGAAGTGAGTTCCGAGGGCCGCAAAGATACCTTTACCGGTAGGTTCCGTCATGATATCGAAGGGCAACGGAGCAGTATATCGCTAAGCATTGCATACCGGGAGTACCAATGAAGCGGATCTCGCTTACGTTCGAAGGATGGACGACAGGAAGACACCTTACCATTTCCAGCTAGACCCGGAGCTAGAGAGCCTCCGACCTTACGAGCTGTGAGTTACATGGAAAATATCACACCTCCAATGTACATCCATACGGCACCCTTGCCAAGGATGGCTTGGAAGGTGATGTTATTGACCATGTACCCCACTATTCAGACATGGATTTTTGACAGATGCTTCTTTGGATGGATCAACAAAGATCATATACAGTCCGTTTTGAGTTTACATGGATTGTATGAAATATATTCCAGATCAAGATGTATGATGTATCTTCTACATGATTGGAATGAAAGTGACCATGTCACATTTTTGGCCTTCACCTCTTTTGTGCAAATTGATTGGGAAACGCCGTTAAAGTTAAATGAACTTCGAACAAAGAACAGAAAAGGAATAAAAAAAAAAGAATAAAAAAAAAACTTTCCTTAAAAAAAAAAAAAATCTAAAAAAAATGACAAACACCAAATTCTCATGAACATTAAATAAACGATAAAATAAAATTTGAATCATTAAAAGATAAACAAAATCAACATAAATGTTAAATCAAATTCTCAATCAAATTTCAAATGTGATCTTCCAAATTTCAAATCAAATCTTAAATCAAATTTCAACCGAGTTCAAACTCATCCTTCCAAATTTCAAATTCAATCTTTCCAGCATTCCAAATCTCTATCAAATCTCAAATTCGATCTTCCGGATCTTAAATCAAATCTCAGCAAATTTCAAATCTCAAATTCGATCTTTCCAGATCTCACATCAAACCTCAATCAAATTCAAACTCTTGGGTCGAGGATTTTACATCCAAGACTGCACTGCTTTAGGATCCTTTCCCTATTGCACTGAAATACATCAAATTCAAACTTTTGGGTCGAGGATTTTACATCCATGACTCCACTGCTTTAGGATTCTTTCCCTATTGCACTCGAAATACATCAAATTCAAACTTTTGGGTCGAGGATTTTACATCCAAGATCGCATCGCTTTAGGATCCTTTCCCTATTGCACCGAAATACATCAAATTCAAACTTTTGGGTCGAGGATTTTACGTCCAAGACCGCATCGCTTTAGGATTCTTTCCCTATCGCACCGAAATACATCAAATTCAAACTCTTGGGTCGAGGATTTTACATCCAAGACCGCACTCGCTTTAGGATTCTTTCCCTATTGCACCGAAATACATCAAATTCAAACTTTTGGGTCGAGGATTTTACATCCAAGACCGCATCGCTTTAGGATTCTTTCCCTATTGCACCGAAATACATCAAATTCAAACTTTTGGGTCGAGGATTTTACATCCAAGACCGCACTCGCTTTAGGATTCTTTCCCTATTGCACTGAAATACATCAAAATCAAACTCTTGAGGTTAAGGATTTTACATCCAATACCGCATTACTCTGAGATCTTTCCTCATTGTAATGATCCAATCCAATCGATTCGATCTTCTTTTGGGGTTGAAGATGTTACATCTAAAACTTCAAAATTCCAATTTTCATTTCAAATCAAATCCCTTCAAATTAATCTCGACAAACTTCAATCTAAATTGAAACTCCAAATTGAAATCTAAACTCACACATCATGACTTGAACATGAAACAAAATAAATTCTAAATCGAAATTTCTCCCAGATCATGTAATTTGGGATTCACCTCCTTTTCCTTTCCCCAGCGAGAGTTCAGGAATCTCCAGTCCTAGAGATATACTTGACACTCCCCAGCGGAAACTCTTCTACTTCGTCCTAAGTTTGTCACTTGGGCATCTGTGTTGGTTTTGTTGATCTCTTCGGTCAACACCAATACGCGTGGTGTGCTCCGTCAGCTCACCACACCTATTGGGGGTCCATTTGTTGACCTCATTTTTGATGAGGTCTTCTCTTCTTCTCTTTAGTACTTAGGATCTAGCCTTAGGCTTTTCCTTCGACTATCTTAGAGGACTAGAATTGGGATCCACCACCTAGAATTTCAAACCACTTCTTAACTCCCCGCAAACTCCACAAACTCGACCGTAGACCCCTAATCACCTAGAGGGTTGAAATCAAATGTGGAAGTTTAAAGGATGAGTTCCTATAGGACTCTTTGGCCTTAGGACTGCCCTGGGTGGCCTGGTCTGGTGAAGGGGCTAACCTACACACACACTATACTTATACACTACACTTTCACACACCTCCTAAAAACACACCCATACCTAACTTGACCTCCTGACTCATGAAGGTGATTCACATGGATGGTCCTTAACCCCTAAGCCCTTGACTAAGAGGGTTAGGAACAACATAGTGGATGCCTCAAATGAGTCCCTTCATGGCTCATGTGGGCTTGATATGGCTTCATGGCTCAACCAAAATGATTTCATTCCACTTACAATTACCCAATCTTCAATTTTCCAAATTTTCAATTTTTGACCCCCGGGACCCTACACCCGCCTAGCCTACCCAAATCCCTTGAAATTACCCAAATCCTCCAAAATTTCCAAATCACCCAAAATTCCCCAAAACCATTCCTAAACATTTCCTCACCAATCAAATTGATCATCCATAGCCAAAAATACCAAAAATTCCAAAAATACCCCCCCAATACCCTCCAAATACCCAAAATGCCCCTCTTAGCCAAAAAATCCAAAAATTCAGAAAATTCCCAGAAAATTCTAGAAAATCCCAAATATTTCCAATTTCATTTTGTCCAACTACACCATGGGCCAATTTTGTCAATTTACCCCACTTTTATCAAAATCCCCAATTTGACCCATTTTTAACCCAAAGTGAACCCAATGTCAAACCAAACCTACCCAATTGACCCAAATTCTCGTCCAATTCAATTCTAAACTTCAATTCAACATCCCCAACACCAATTTAGACCAAATCCAAGCCCAATTTGATTGAAATTTGGATCCAATTTCACTTTTGGCCTTAAAGCCCAATTTGGACCCATGACCCAAACTTAGCCCAAACTCACCCAATTCAACTCCAATTAACCCCAAATCTTTTCTAAACCTTCCTTAACATCCCCATAAACAAAACACTAACATGATTTGCCCAAGATTTTGATCCAAACCCCACTCAAATTCAACCCAAAGCTAAAAGGCCCATTTTCGACCTAAACCCAAACCTAACCCAAATGAGCCCAAACCCCAAAATCAAAACCCATCAAAGCCAAAACCTCTTTGAAACACTCCCATAAATATTTCCCAACATTAATTTTACATCAATTTCAACCCTAGCCCAACATTGGCCCAAGTTAGCCCAATTTGACCAACATAGGCCCACTTACCAATTAAACCCAAATTCAAACCAATTCAAGTCCAAATCACACCAAATTGACTCCAAACCACTCATGACACATCCTTAAACCAAACTCAACAATTATTTGGCCCAACCTCTTTACAAAATTTCTATCCATAAATTCATTTTCAAACCTAAAAGCCCACTTCCCTAAACCTTCCTAAAAGCCCATTTCCACCAAATACAAAAGCCCAAATTTGGCCCTAAAGCCCACATGACATTTCCATTTGCCATCCATTTAATCAAAGCCATTCCCTAAGTTATAATTCCATCATCAAACAATTCCAAATCAAGCCCCATACAAATTCACATCAAAATATCAAAATTTTTCTTAAATCCATTTACATGAAATCGACTCGACTTTTCCCAAGCCAAAGGTGAGCCATGAAGCCATGCATGAGCCACATGGAAGCCATGAGAGCCTCTTTACATGTCACCATACCATATTGGGTAGGAAGGAGGGCCCCTTTCCTTAATCCCTAAAGCTCATTAACCTTAATCATGATTCACCTAAACCTAAATTTAATCCAAATATATTTGGATGGAGACTTCTCCATGCCAAATCGACTGATCCCTTTGATCCCCCACAAGCACCCAAAGCCACCTTGAAGGGTGCACCAAGCCCAAATGGGTGAGTTGACCCATTTAGACCCAAAACTAGCCATGCCCCATTCTACTTTGGATCAAAGCCTTTACACTCGGCATTTGCCACCGTTTGCACAAACACCCGTACCCGACCCACCCGACCATGAGGGTGACCCTTGCTCGCCGGCCACCTACCCCGTCGTCGGAAAACTCCATGGCCGAGAGGTCCAAGTCAATCCAAGCTTGGAATTCTCACCTGCCGAGCCGCCCCATGCCCAGTGGCCATTGCGACTGTTCTTCACTCGCCATGAGCAGCCGATCCCACCCTCAACTCCCCGGGAGGCCCTCCAGCCCTCGCCTATTTAAACTCCCCACCTCTCGGCCATGAGGAGGTGCTGAACCGTACCATACCAAAACTCGCCAAAATCACTCCTCACTCCCCTCTAAACTTAGAGCAATTGATCCCCACCGTTCTCCTCGCTCCAATACCCATCGATCGAGCTCAATTTTGAAGCTCAATTCTCGAGCCGCAACAGGACATTCCCGAATCCTTCACCAAAATCAAATTAAACTCACCTACACCTTCACCGTGCCAAGAGAAGAAGTTTTCCAGATGAAAGCCCCCTCTCCGTGCCACCCAGCTTGTTCCGGACTCCAAAGGTTGTGATCGGCCTTGGTGGAAACTACACCTGAGCAATTCACCACATCCCCGGACTTCATCCCTAGCCTCCTGCAGCCTCCAACGAACGTGCCAAACATCTCCGATCGAGGCTTCACCTCTCGCAGCAAAGGTATGAACTAATTCTTCATCCCGAGCCTCCGGAGATTCTCCATTTCAAATGCTTTAATTTCAATGCATGGTAACCGTATAGATGTGTTCGTCTCTTCAAGACGAATCCATAGAGCATAAGATCATGAAAATCCATGGAGTATCAAGTGAGATATTAGGGATTTAGTGTGGACGGCTCTCGGGTGAGGACATTTGGGGACGATGAACGGATGCCGTCCATTTAATACACGCGCGCACGGATGGCCAGGATCGCGCCGGATGAGGATACGGAACGATACAGCGGGCCCCGGGACGGCTGACTCAGATGGCGGCGCCCAATCACAGCGCGACACGTACCCCTTCGGAGCTGCCGATGTTTCGCTGGCGCCGCGTGGATAAGTAGAAAATTAGGGGTATTTTCTATTTATTTAATTCCCTAAACTTCAAAAATTCATAACTTTGTGTAGGAAAATCATAAAAATAAAATAAAAATACCCTCTCGCTCAGATGAACGTAGGAGAATAATGTGGAAAAGAAATCATTTAATTTCATCAAGTATCTTATTTTTTATAATTTATTTACTCTCTGCATACATTTAATTCTCCATGCATGTATACAATTCACCATGGCATGAGACCATAGGGCTTTGAAGCCTCCGAATTTGGGAACATTCCCCGAATTTTCCAAAGTCGGAGGCCATCCCTATGAAGAGTTATTGATTTTTCAAATTCATGTCACTGTTTTGAGTATTTTAATTCCAATAAATAGCATGTTGTGAAATAAATTCTAGGAAAATTTGGTGATGTTCCTTATGACCAGAGAACCCTAGGAAAAATAGGTTTTGAGTTAGTTCATTTTAGACAACCCTAATCGGCTTAAACACTCAAAATAGGTCTCTAATTAATTAGAGTTAACCATAGATCAAATTGACTTGAAATCAATTCTCCACTGACCTTTAGGATTAGAGGAACCCACCATAAAAGTTTGAAGTCAATTGGACTTGGTTAGCCCTATTAATTGGGTTGATTAAGCCATTTAGTCATTTTAAACTTTAAAAATTCATAACTTTCAAAATACCTTTCAAAAATTCACCAAATTGGTTTTAGAGCCTCTCTGATATCAGGGGAATTTAAGAAAATTAAAATTTCAATTTTCTAAAAAAGTTGATTTTTAATATTATTTTAATATTTTTAATAATTAAAAAATAATAAAAATCACAAAAATAATAAAATTCACCAAAATGTCACATTTTGAATTTTAATCACTTAGAAACAAACCCCATATTTTTCTTAGGCCTATTTGGTGAGATATTAATTTTTAAAGTTCTAGGGTAATTTTAAAATTAAAAAAATGTATTTTCTAGCATTTTCACTAAAATAATTATAATAAATCATAGAAAAATCAGAAAATTGCAAAATTTGCTTCTCTGGTTTCCTTGATATCAGAGAGATTTTTGAAAAACATAAAATTCATTTTTCAACATTTATTTTATTTTTAAATTAATTAATACTCCAGAACTTAAAATAATTCTAATAAATAAAATATAATTCAAAAAATCACAAAATTTGGTCCAAGTGGTCCTCTGGTCATTAGGAATGTGTCATAATTTTCTTAAGGACAGAAACTTTTCCTTGGTCATGTTATTAAATTTTCCTTGGAAATCTCTATTTTCTACCAAAAATAATTATATAAATAAATTAAATACAGAAAAATCACATTTTCTCCTCTCATGTCTTTAGTGACATATGAGTGAAGTCACATAAAAATTTCAAGTTCATTTGAGTTCAATTTAGTGAGTTATAAAATTATTAGGCTTGAAGGGCAAAATGGTAATTAAAATCTTAACCCTTTAATTAAAACTTTAGGCTTAATAAAATTAATAGGTAAAATATTTGATCCTAATCTGATTTGGATGATTGAAATTTAATAATTAAAGGGTAGAAACCTACTAAACAATTTAAAATAATTGAAATAAACCTTAATTAAATAATTGATTAAATTTGGAAGAATAATTAAATTGGAATTATTAAAATAAGGATATTATTAGGAGGAGATTTATTCTTTAATTTAAAAATCCCTAAATTAATCATCCCAATAATATTTAATTCCTAATTAAAATGATAATCCAAATTTAAGATTTAAAATGTTAAAAGACTTAATCATTAAATTAAATTAAAGATAAATTATTTAAAACAAATTCCCTTAAAATTAAAAAAATTAAATTAAAAATTAAGAATTAAATTAAACTAAACTAAATTAAATTAAATTAAATTAAATTAAATTAAATTAAATTAAAACTAAATTAAATTAAATTAAATTAAATTAAACTAAATCATATTACATTAAATTAACTTAAGTTAAATTAAATTAAATTAAACCACATTACATTAAATTAAGTTAAATTAAATTAAATTAAATTAAATATAAAGACATGAAGAATTCAAAAATAAATCTAAGATAACTTGAACACTATTCCAAACTTAAATCATTAATTTGAACTTAAATTTGAATCACAAATCATTAAATATCATTTTACCCTCAAAAGCTTTAGTTATCATAACTCCTAAACAGAATATTAAATGAAATGTTACTTCACTTATAGGACATTCAAATATCCTAGTTCACTAAGCAGGTTAACAAAACTTGAAAACCTCGGACGATCGATTCATTTACATAATTAAATTCATTTGGACTTAAAACAATTCTAGAAATATTGAAAAGATGTTTAAGATTCTTCTTAAGCACTTCCTCAATATGATAGGATATTTATAAGAACAATTGAACTTAATTGTTCTTTGATGAAGAATATCATCTTCAAACCAAAAACACAAGGAACCTAGACGTCATAGGAAATGACTAGCTATAGGATTAGGAATTTGGTAGAAAACCATAACCCTTACCTTAGCTTTACCTAGGAACTTGCTTAAATGTTCTAATCGTGTTTTAAGTGCGACTTGGAATGACGGGAAGACCCTCCAGGTACGCTTTTATTTTATCGCAATTTACTTTCCCGCAATTTACTTTCTTGCAATTTATTTTATTGCAAATGCACTTTACTTTTCTTGCATGATAAAACAACTCGTTGCATGAAAACCCACACCTTTAGGATAGTCCCTAAAACCGAAACCAAAACTAAGTTAAAAGTCATTGCAAGATAAAATTCACCGCCACAACATTTCAAAATATAAGACAACTCAAAATTTAATCACAAACGTAACAACAAAGCTACAACTACAACTAAGTTAAAACGTCTCATCGAATGATCGGGAATACCTCGGATGATGTAACCCACGTGTTGCTAACGGGATTTCCCACGGTCCAAATGAAAGTGCGGAACTCATTTAGTTGAGTTTAGCAAATTCATCCGGACTAAGTGAATTCGATGAAAATAACGGTGTCGGGATGACGGAACCGTGGGATCTTAATCGGTTCCGTTTAATCAACTTTAAGATCTCGTTTTAATTAAAATGTTAAAAACACATGGAAATTAAGGCTTTCTTTAAACCAAACACTTCTCTCATCTCCCGATTTATGACTTCTAAAACTAAACCTCTGCAACAACAAGGAGCTCGGAGCATGGTGGGCAGCACGGCCATCGTCGTCGGCAAAACTTGAACCCACTTCACAGAAACTTTCCTAGAATTAAACAACAAAGCCATAGGACTTCGAGGTAGTTTGCCTAGTGCAACATAAATCCTCAACTCTTCGTTAGGCATTTGCATTGCAAATTAAGCCCTAACCGGTCTTAGGATTCCGAGGTAGTCGTCCGATACGACATAAACCCTCATATCTTCCAGGCTATTTGTATAATTCTATCATATAAATATAAGCCCTAATTAATTAAAATTGGCAGGATCAAAATACTAAATAAACATTAGGACTTTCCTAAATTCAAGCCAAACAATAGGATAGTCGGGAGATTATCGAAGTTCACTTCGAATCCGTAATTTCTCCTTTTCTTCCTTTGAATTCCCAAAATAAAATGTTCCAAACTTGATCCATTCCCTATTGAGATTCAAAAATTCAATCCTTTGAAAACTTAAACTTTGAAATTCTTGAGAGCAGAATTATTGATTATTATCGAGAGTTTTCTTAGGTGATTCCCGTCACTTAAGATGTAATTAACTATAGGGCTTGCCCTTATAGGGAATTTTAAAGAACCCAGGTAATATAAACCCCGCTTAATTCATTTATATTAAGCAGTGGGAATTTGTAGGCTTATAAAATCGGTTCGCAGACCAAACGGATGTCACAAATCTTCTAGTTTATTTAACCGAGCCCCACCATCAAGCGATGTGTCTATCCTTAGGGATAGATACACGGTTTGTGATGCGGTGCTCGTTTATATAAACTATTCGGGATGTGAGATCGGCTTGATTTCATATCTTAAAACTTTCAAATTTAAAATTATTTTTAAAAATAAAATACTACTTTTCAAATTATTTATTTAAATTAAATTAAAAAATTCGCCGACAATTTCTGTAGGCGACCTCTTTTCAAAATAAAACACATAACCTAAAAATATGCCGACACTCTCCCACAAAGTCCCACGCGGATCCATGCAATGCTAGAACATTCCCTAATAGATTCTCTCAAAATTCCCTCACCAATCTCTCCAAAAAGATAGAAATCGACATTTTTACTCCTATTCTAAGATCTCTAAGCATTCTCCACATTTTTCCTAACATCTCTTCCATTTTTTCACTTCAAATTCGGTTTAAAATAGTATAGGGACGAATTTCTCAAGAGGTGCATGAAGAAACCTTCCAAAAAGCGTCCAGATTAGATGTATATGGCCAAAAACCGTCAAATATTGCATCCCAACCGTCTGGAACGCCGCAGGCGCTGAATAGGGCGCTGACGGCACCCTATTTTTGTGGTCTCGGGCTTCTGGCACTGTCGGCGCCGATTTGGGCGCCCTCGGCGCCCATCCTGCGCAGCTCCACCAATTTGCTCTGTTTTGCTCTGTTTCAGCTCTGATTCACTCCGTTTCAGTTGCATTGCATTCTAAACAGATAGTCCTACAAAATAAGCATAAAAACAACTATTCTTTAAAGTATAATCTCATTCAAAAATATGCAAGAAGTGTAAAAGAGATTAAACATAGAAAGACTTATCGAAATGTGTCAAGTCAAAATTTGCTTTCTTGCTCGTTTTTGCTCCAAATTGCACCGTTTTTGCTTCTTTCTGCTCCAATCACCTAAAATCATCATACATGTAACAAATCATGAAAATAAACTTCTTTCAAAAGTGCAATATCACTAAAAATGAATAAAATCATATAGCAAAAACCATATATATTTTTGGTGCATCAGATAGCCCTACAAAATAAGCATAAAAACAACCTTTTTTTAAAGTGTAATCTCATTCAAAAATATGCAAGAAGTGTAAAAGAGATTAAGGAAAGAAAGACTTAGCAAAATGTGTCAAGCCAAAATTTGTTTTTTTGCTTGTTTTTTTTTCCAAATTGCACCATTTTTGCTTCTTTTTCTCCAAAAGTCATTTCTTGTACCTAAAACCCAAAAACATACAAAATGCATTACTTTATAGTGCAATATCATCAAAATTTAGTATGAAACAGACATTAAAAAGCTATCAAATTTTCAGTGGATCGAAGCACCTTTCACCATCTAATGTAGCAAGCCCGAACTCCCCCATGACACCCTGAAGACATGACTCAAGTGATTACACATGACTTAGTGGGGAAACTCCCATGATAATATATATCTCACCAAACTAGAAGGCTTCAAAAGTTGTGACCAAAGACTTCTAAACCCATCAACATAAAGCTGTCCAAGAACCAAAACACTTCAAGTTCAAGAGTAAGATACATAAGCCCCAAAATCGAGCCTAACATGACACAAAACCAGGGCTAACATACCACAAAATCAGGCCCACACAAGACCAAAATCGAGCCTACAACGGGCCTAAAACAAGTGCCAACTTGAGCTAAAACTAAGCCCCTAACAAGCTGATAACAGAGGGTAGTAAGCTGAGAACAGGGGCAGCAAATAGAAAGATAGAAATCGAGCCCCCATAAAGGCAAAACTGAGCCTATAACAGGCTAGGTTAGCAGCTGCACAAGTTTCAAAACTAAGACCCAACAGGGTACAAAACAAGGTCACCACATGTGCCGAAAGATGAGCTCAACAGGTGGGTAAAAGGCTCACAAAAACGAGCCACCACATAGTCTAAACACAAGGGCAGCCAAGCTGAAAACTGAGCCCCTAAGTAGGCTTAAAACAGCAGCCCAGTTAATGCCAAAGACAAGGCCACATCAAGGTTGACTCAAGCTACACATTACACTAAGAATAGGGCCTAACAAAGCTAAAAGCCGAGCCATACAATAAGCCAAATCAGAGCTGTATCAAAGCCAAAGAAAACAAGGTTACCGTAAGACATAAAACCAAACCCAACAAGATGCCAAAGGGCCTCCAATTGTGTTAATCTTCCCCAAATTTTTTTTCACTTATATATATATATATATATATATATATATATATATATATATATTATATATTCAACAAAATGTAAGCTTTTGTGCATGCAACGATGTAACAATGAAGTGAAATGAACATGTGTAAAATAGGTAGTTCTCAAACAAAACATTTCAATGCAAAGCACCCTCCACAATGCCTCTAAAATGTCACAAAGCCATGGGCAAAGTAGGGAGCCAAGGGCTTTACTTTCTAAGGAAGATACGGGTAGTTTAGGTAAAAGAGGAGAAATAACGTTTATAGGGCACAAACATGAAATCACATTCTTTCAAATAACCATGCTCCCATCTTTTTTATGCTATGATGCCATTGTAAATAGGAAATGTTAAAAGTATATATATGTAAGTCCAAAAAGCAAGTTAAGAGGGAAAAGCAAGCAAGCCCAAGTAAATCTCCTCCTCTCCTTTCCTTTTTCTTTTCTTTCTTCTTTTCTCTCTTCTCTTTTCTTCCCTTTTCTCTCTTTCTCTTTCCCTCTTTTCTCACTTCTCTTTTATCACTTCTTAAAAGCAAAACAAGTCCAACACACGCCCTAAGCCAAGCAACATACTTCATTTTAACATGCACTAAACCATGTATTAAAGCAAGACAGAAGAAGAAGAAAATACCATATCCGTAAGCATGCACCCCCAAGCCTCCGAGTGAGATGTATTAGCCCCAAATAAAACATTTAGCAAGAAAGAGTAACATGCTATTTAGGGCCTCAACACAATATCTAATTCCAAAGCCACATGCACAGTGATATTTTTTTTCATAAAGCAAGAGGATGCCAAAAGACCTATTAATCACCAACATATGCCATTTTTATGAAGAAGAAAAAGAATCTTACAAGCCTTTTAGCATGAAATAGGCTTACATTCATGAAACACCACCCTACCAAAGCCTTGAATCGCAAAATAAAAATGAGGGCAAATTTATACCTTAGTAATGCAACAAACAACTAAGCAAAAAATATTAAATGAACATACAGGGAAGCCGAGAGAACACAGCCGAGAGTCGAGCAAGCAAGGGCTCGAGCAAGCTCAAGAGAAGAAAGAAAATAGGGTCTTCCAATTTCTCAGACACACACCGTGACTGAGCCAGAGAGCATGAAAGAAAAAGAAAGGCAGCACCTCCCCCTCTCAAGAGAAATTCTGCCTACCTCAAGAACTCCCCAAAGTGATGATTATATAATAAGGAGAGAGGGGAAAATTCCAAGCAACACTCACCCAAACTTACCCAAGCCTCCGTTATGCATAAGGAACGGTCAAGTAACTGCAGCAGAGGTGACAGAGAGAGGGAGAAGACTTGAGAAGGGGCTTGGAAGGCATCGGAAAGGAGAGAACTTTCCCCATTCGCATCACAAGGACAGGCTCCCTAA
Source organism: Papilionanthe hookeriana x Papilionanthe teres (assembly GCA_022702705.1). Lineage (NCBI taxonomy): Eukaryota > Viridiplantae > Streptophyta > Magnoliopsida > Asparagales > Orchidaceae > Papilionanthe > Papilionanthe hookeriana x Papilionanthe teres. The sequence continues at coordinate 22,335,126 of CM040426.1, forward strand.
GATCTTAGGAACAAAGAGGAAAGCCCACAGCCTGGCACGGCTTTGGGATGGAGAGTCTCGAACAGAACGTGTCAAAGAGGGGTGAGGAGTCAACTTTCTGTTGCGTGGAGGGAAATCTTTGAGAACAGGCACAATTAGGATTTCAGAAGGGTCGCGCGAACACAACTCTTGGGTTCGTGTGAGTGGAAGCAGGATGAAGGAGATGGATCATGAGAAAGGGGCTTGGCTGGGAGTGTTTAGGGAGCGGGTGCATAAGGTAGAGATTTAGGGGTGTAATAATGGGTAAAAAAGGTTAACATAAGTTAATTTAATTAAATGCATTGAATTTTGGGCCGCTTACTCGTGCTCGGAATCGTAGCAAAGTGTATGTCCTTTCTAGGTTAATACGACGTTCCAGACGCATCGGCGAAGAACGTTTCACGATCCAAGGTCGTTCGAGCATCTTCGTCATTGGTCGAGTTGAAAATGCATCCAATCCGATCCTTTCTGAAATTTTAACTCGGTGCCGATGGTCTTGGCAAGTTGGCTTCATCTTCAATGAGTTGTAGGACATCTGAAGGCGTCGAAGTGGTGAATTTAGAAATTTGTGCTCGGTAGTGCAAAAATGTGCACGAGGCTGCACTAAGGCCTAGTGGTCTTATGGGGACTCCTCTCGAGTTCGTCACGTCAATTCCAACCTTCCATGTGCTAGAGATATAGAATTACGTGAGGGACTCCAAAAAGAGTAATGAAGTGGTTTCAAAATTTCTAGCACGAGGTGGGTCCCATTGCAAAGATCCTAAGATTGTTAAAGGAGAGACCCTAAGGCTAGAGCCTAAATCCTAAAGAGGAAACTAAATCTCGACGAAAGTGAGGTCAACAGTAACCGACCAGAATGTTCTGGTGATTGAGCACCAACTTAAGAAGGTGATCCTTGATTACTCTAATTAGATGCATATGAAAGTAGGGTTGTATCTTATGAGCAAATGTTAGTACCTCCATAATTGAATACCTGACCACCACCGCTTGGAGAACAAAACTGGTTTAGTAGACGAGGAATTTCTTTCTCGACTCCTCCCAGACCAACACAGAGCTGGTCGCCTTAGTTCCCACCCCTCAGTATAGAAAGATCTCTTCATCTGGCTTCAAGTTTTGGAGGAGTGCTGGTTAAACTAAAGCATCCTGAAGGCCCTAAAAAGCCTGCTGGAACTCATCTATCAATAAAAAACTATCAGCTTTTTGTGAGTTTTGAAGAACGCGACACACTTTTCTCTCAACCTTAAGATAAAGCGGCTTAGATCTACGATCTGGCAAATTAACTTTTAAACCTCTTGGGTACTCTGTGGGGTTGCAAATAGATCAGCACTTGAATTTTATCCAGATTTTCTTTTATGCCCTCGGGGGTCAGATGGTTACTTGAGAACTTACGATTTGAGGCTTTAAAACGTGGATTTTAAGAGGTTCAACCTTATATTAAATTTTCTTAAGATTTCAAAAATTCTTATTAGGACTTTTATGTATTGTTTTGTCATTTGGATTTTCACTACGATATAATCGACGTAGACCTCAATTATCTTTCCATTTACATTCGTAAAAAAATGCATCCATTAAACATTGTTAAGTAGTCCTAGCATTCTTAAGCTTGAGGGCATTACATTATAACAGAACACTCCCTCAGCAAAAATGAAGGAGAATTTTTCAGCATTTACCGAGTGCATCCTTATATGATGATAATTAGAGTAAGTGTCTAGGAAGCTCACCACTGAGTAGTCTACGACTAATTTAATTTGGGTGTTGATCTTTAGAAGTAGGCAATAGTCCTTCGTGCAGGCGGCATTATATTGGTGAAGTCAACGGACATCCGTTATTTCCCATTGGCCTTCTATACCATGACTACATTCATAAGCTAGGTGGGGTACTAAGCATATTAGATGTAACTTTCCACTTGCGACTTCAACACCTCCTCCATGATAGACCTAACCAACGTGGTCACTGAGTTCTTACCATCCGCTTAATCAGCCAAAATGTAAAGGCTCGCATTCAATCTGTTGTAAGCAACATCGGCGGGTATCACAGGCATTTCCGCAGAGGATCAGGTGAAAAAATTGTAGGGTCACAAAGTGTTTGAATTTGAAGCTACCAGAGTCCTAAATCAAACTATCAACTATTAGAAAAGATTTACCAAGTTCGTCTTCACCAACTGAGACCTCCTTGGTGGCCTCATTGGTCTTGAGGTTGTCCTCCTTTCAGTTATGTAAGTCAAGTGGCTCCTCTTCTATGTTTCCAGCTATCTAGAGGCAGCAAACTTATGACTGCTCTAGATCTCCCCTAATAGTAATTATTTCTATATCTCACAGGAACTTGACTACAATGTGGTAGGTAAACACCATGGATCTGAAGCAATTTAGTAATGGGCGGCCATAAAGATAGCTTGTTGGTTGGGGCGAGTCTATGCCGAGGAAATCTTCCATCTTCGGCTACTAATTCTCTTCTTCTCCTAAGGTGACAGCCAAAGGCATTACGCATAACACTTTCTTGGGCCGGCCCGAGCCACTAAACAATCGGCTCAGAGAATAAGCTTGTCGAACACTGATTTGAAAGAAATGTTCATGTAGTTATTAGAGTTGATGAGGATACTTCCAACTTGAAAACTACTAATTATCCCCTAACGACTATAGCTTCGTTTCAAGGGTTTTCCATTTGGGAACGATTATCTTCTGTGAACATCATGGGATGACAGCCTCCTCCTCTCAGTATGGATGTGAGGTTGCACAACATGCACATCTTGGTCCTCTTATGTGAGCATTGTCATGGGGCATCCGTACCACCGAGGATAGTTGGGTCTACCCCGAAGACACGAACAACACTCGTATAGAAGGGCATTGGTAGAGTCTCTATCTTTGAGGCCTCGGTACGCCCTACTCATTGATGTTATCTCTGTAAGGATCTGACACCATCTCGGTTTGACACCTGCTCTATAATCGGGGTTCTCATCCCCTGTCTTCCTTCTTGCATGTGTTCCTTAATGTCATCCCATTGGGGATTCACGTTAGCTACTGCTATTTGGTTTTTCCCATCTCTTTTTGATCATTTTGTTCCTCTACTTATCGATGACATGGCTCTACACTCTCCACACGTTTTAGGATATTGAATCTAAATCTATTTTGCAGGCATGTCTAAGGAATAGAGCACTTGAAGGATGGTAGGGAGAGAAGAGAGAGCAATAACACAATAATGAACGATAAATTTGCGTAACTTTTACTCATGAAATGGAAGCCCTATTTTTATAAATGGGCAGTTGTACATTTACACGTACCTCTAATGTACATAGGTACGGCGGGGGGTATTTTAGCCTGTACATGCATATTACCCATTGGACCAATGGGTGTTGCCAGACGACCATCAAGCCATAAGGCGATTTATTGAAGGTCCACGCCAACTACCTTGGACCTGAAGGATCGATTTCACTTCCTCAATTTACCCCTCATCCGCCTAAGATGTGCCGTCTTTGTGGTATGTGGAACTGGTCGACTGAGGGTGCAGCTCTGGATCTTGATTGGTAGATCCAGCGTGGCTGCGACAACTCCTCCACCATCCACGAGATGTCTTTTCGATTCGGGGTGGCATACTCTGGTGGGTGCCATGTACCGATTCTCCCGGTCTAGGCAATATGATGGGTGCTCATGCCATGTGCTATTATTTGCGGACCCCGTGCCAAGGGGATCAAACCCCTAACCTGAGGCGACTTACAGTGAACCCCGCCAACCAATAGGCTAAGGCATGAGCGCGAGCGCGAGCGCACACACACATACATACATATATACATATATATATATTAAAATTTCTTGCAGCGCTTAAGATCAATTTTTTTGTGTATAAATAAGAGTTTTAAAAAGAGAATCTTGATTCTGCAATCTTACACAGTTGCGTGAACTCTACTTTAGATTTCGGTTACCATTGAGCTTAGAGCTAGTAGTATTCTCCCAACTTCTTATAGACTAGTTTCAATCTCCATTTTTCTTTTTCTTTTTTTCTCTTTTTCATTGCGCAAGTAAAATTTGGCCAATATATGAACTAAAAAATTAGCATCCATTAATACAATGATTTATATTCCACCAAACTTTATGTGAAAATATGATAATCATATGTATGACCGTGATATATGGTATTTGTCTTTTAATTAACAATAGTGATGCTTTAAATGAATTTCTAATGATGAATTACTAGAAACTTTGATATCTACAACTATTTGAGTTTACTCATCCTTAGCTTATCAATCCAAACACCTTTCTCTTTCTAATGTAGCACTTCCTCGAATCCACGAGTTTGTAGTGGAAGCAAAGTTGTCGCTGGAAGTAAAATTAACCCAGAATTTAAAATTCAATTTCTGTTCTTATTTGTAATATTTTAAATTAGCCTTACATTCAATGGAGCCAAAATGATTGGTCAAGTTTTTTCTAGTTTATCATCGTGTTATAAGAGCATCGAGACAAAATTAATTAATTATGTTGGTTAAATTTATTTACTTTTATGTAAATCAAAGTATGTAAATTGATCAGAGAATATTTATGCCTTTGATTCGAAGCTAAACAAAATAAATTTTTCTTTAATTTTTGTAATTTATTAATAATTTCGTAAATTTTCTGGGTTAGTAAAATATTCTCTTATGTTAAATTAAATTCAAAAAGATATAATAATATTTTATCTAGACTATAAAAAATAGATTGATTTATAATAATTTTTAAAAAATAGTGATATATGTTTAAATATAAAACAACAACAACAATTGCCTTTATACCACTAATGAGTCAACTAAATAACTCCTTTTTCTATATTGTGTCCTATAGAGTGTTATATTTTCTTTTAATTCTAACAAATTAAGATTATTTTTTATACAACATGCCCGAGCCTCAGTTTAGGTTCGCCTCTACCTTTCTTAACACAAATCAAATCTAAAACATCTACTCTCTTAACTGAATCGTCAGATGATTGATGTTTAATGTGACCAAACCATCAAAGACAACCCTCTCTAATCTTGTCTGCCACTGGAGCTCCTCCAACCCTTTTACAGATGCATTTGTTTTGCATTGTCTCTGAGAGTTAAGTCACTCATTCACCTAATCATTTTCATCTCAGCAATATTTTATTTAGTTTTAAACTTCTCTTTTATAGGCCAATATTTTGTGCCATAAAGCATTACAAATTTCACCACCATCTTAGAAAAATTTTCTTTTAACTCGGGCAGTGCTTTTTTTTTACATCACAGGCCTAATGTGTTCTTCCACTTCAATCATCCATGTTTAATTCTACTAATAATATGTCAATCTATATCACCATTACTTTGAACAATAGAACTAAGACATTTACTCTTTTTAAAGGTTTGATTACCCATTTTAACAATTCTGCCGATTGATCTACTATTGCTCAAATTACATTCCATTTATTCAATTTTAGATATACTCAAATGAAGTCCTATAGACTCTAATGTAGACTTTCATAATTCATGTTTATCTTGAACTCTTTCTCTAGTCTTATGCACAATAAGGATATCATCTACACAAAGCATACACCAGGTACATCCTCTTGTAATTGTTCAATAAGTGCATCAATAACTAAAGCAAAAATATATGATTTTAAAACTGATCTCAGATGTAATCTATCTGAAATAAGAAATACCTTAATTGTGACATAATCATAAACATGAATATCTAAAATTAAACTATTAATTTTTTTTTTTTTTGAAAAGCTGTATTGTTCAATATTATGTTGGTTCTACAGAAAGTACGTTTAATGTGCGCTAGTTAGAAACAAAATTTAAACAAAGAAGTATAAAGTATTAAATGGTCAACTAAATCATTTATTAGACCATGATCTCCTGTTATTTTAGTTTAGTTAGACATCTCAAAATGACATTAATTAATGAGCGGACAGAAAGTGAGAGAGAGAGAGAGAGAGAGAGAGAAGCATTACGTCATGCCTTGCGAGTAGTCGGTACCATGCCTTTTTGAATCGACCACAGTAGTGGCTGTAGCTGGAGATCAATTGTCATTTCCCATTCCGTGTTCAACATATAGAAACAGAAAATAAAAAAATAAATAACAAATAAATTAAGTAGAATGTTCATTTTATCAGAGCTATTATTTAATTAATATTTATTTTTAATAAAAAAAACTTTTAAAGAAAGTTGAAATGATGCTTCATTATGCTTAATTCGGCCAGATTGATGACGACACATATGCTTATAATAAATCACAACGGCCAGGAGAGAGTGAGAGCATTGTACCGAAATTGGTTATGTAGACCAATCAAATGGAGGTGGACTAATTGATCAGATTTAAAACAAATAAATGATTTTAGAAGGAATCTTAGGCAAATTTTCGTCTTACATGGGTTTCTACGTCACATATGGTAGGTGTCTCTTTCTAGAGGCCGTCATCAATATGGCTTTGATGGGCTGTCGATTTGTTTTATGATCTACATACATTCATAGTTATGTAAACAGTGTCCCGGTATGCAGAAATTCTCAAATCTGAATTGCATTCAATACTATAAAATTTAGGAATTTAGTATGCTTTTCATTAAGGAATGAGATGATCATTTAAAACAAGAGCAGAACGTTATCGCTCATCTCCACTAATATGTTCAATAAGTGATGAAGCATTTCATGACTATTCAGTTGAACTATCAATCAAAGCTTTATTCAATCATCAATGATATACTTACAAGATCACCATCTTTATCTTACTAAAGAAATATTGTCGCTAACACGACAATTCTTACAAGAGGTTTAGAATGGTTGTCAAAAGAAACACTTAAGCAGTATAAACCGCAGAATATTGCGTCGTTATAAACTGAATCACCATCAAATATCTTTGGCCTCTTTCTGTCTTTTTATTCTTCTCCTCATTACAAATTTTATTTCTATATTTTGTTTGAAGTATTTTCAGTTCATATTTAAATCTTGGAAATGTCAGTATTTTTACATTTTTAATTTGATAATATCACATGTATTTACTTGAGTGTTTCCCCTTTTTTCTGGATTAAGTTAATGTCGCGTTCTTTTGACTGTAGTCAACTGAATTAATAGAAGAGTTGTATAATTTTGTTTGTGAAAAATTTGCATTGCTTCAGGTAAATGGATAATAAAGATAGGATATTTGAGAGAACGAACATCTATGCTCCATAAACCAGCCCCAAGAACCATGATGAAAGGGTTCACAAAAGAATACCCAAGTTTACCATCAAGTATGCTTTGACAATTTGTTAATAGCTATGTATAAAGCCAAAATTTATGCTTGGAAGGTATTTTGTTTTAGTGGTTCCCTCATGCTATTATAGGCTAGCTAGACTATGGTTTAATAATATTTTACTAATATGGCTTTGCTTGATGTTGTTTTGCTTAATTTGGCCTCTAAACTTAGTTTATCTAGCTTTATTTTGTGTCCTAAGTTCATTTAAGTTAGCATAATTAGGCTTATAATTTTTTTTCTGAGATAGCATATCTTTTCATGGCATAGTTTGTTGATCCACAAATGTTGTGAAGCATTGCTATCACACAATTATAGTTGTCAATCAAGTAAAATACATATGACCCCGAGTTATCGTTCCAAAAAAAAAAACTTTGTTAATTTTAAAATAAGTCAAATAACTAATTTACTATTTCTGCTTTCACTCCAAAAAGTTGAATGTTTTTTTTTTATTTTTAAAGTTTCTAAAATCCTAATTTCGGAAGGAAAAACTCTAAGTTAGTGAGAACATTTTTCAAATAATTTGTACGTATCTGTTGAATTCTAAGTTACTAGAAATAAATTTTCTTCTACAGTTGTCAATCGAGGCCTATTACTTTTTGGTCTTTTTCGGAACATAACAAGCATGGGAATCCCATATTATATTTAGTTACCATAACCTTGCAAAAATTCCCAGGCATCCACATTCTCCATATAAGATCACAAAGGTCTAATAAAAATATTCCTATTCGAATAGAATCTTATGTTTAGCCAATTTGTGTTTCCAGTCTTCTTTCAACGACCATATATTACAACCAAATTTAACAATTAAAATAGCCAGTATACATGCATATTAATTAGAATGTTAAAACAATAACTTTTTATTTCCTAATCTCAAAAATCTAACCTGAATTCCCTTAGATTTTGAAGAAAATAAATTCAATTGACAAAGAGATTAAGGATTAATCATGATTTGAAATGAAAACACACATAGCTTTAATAAATTTCAAACCAAGTCTATATAGTAAATGGAATTGGATAACTAGATGGATGAAATCATGGTCACAAGATTTAATATCCCTCTGAAATGTTCTCCTTTATTTTATACAATCATACCCTCACTCTCCCAGACATTGAACAAGTATATCTCACACACAATCACACTTAAAATCTTTAATATTTACTTTGCTCTCCCCACTACAGTCTTAGTCTCTTCCTAAAAGATTGAAAGCCTCCACTCCAACAAAAAAAAAAAACTTATTCTTATATGCTTTATCGCATTGGAATCCTAAGCAAAACCACCAAACTGATCTATGTTGGTGGAGGGTACGGCGGTGCTGACATGGTGACGTTGGGGACTTGGATAGAAGCGTAACGACACCAGCTTCTTGTGGCTCCGGATAGTGAAATTAGGGCATTAGCTCCTGAGATGCTGGCTTTGAGTAGTGTAGGGGGTTTTGGATATGGGTCAGCCTTCACTCAGGGACTGACATTTAGTGTCATCTTTTGCTAATATTGGTATAAATCTGGTAAATTCATGTAATGAGATTGACATTGGAGTGCACTATCTAGGCATTGGGGCGCTTACTTTTGAGTTAGCCTATTATGCCAATTACTCAAAACACTCCCATTTTCCCAATATAATTAACATATTAACCAAGTATACCAATAAAAAATATATATATAAATGACACAAATAATGGATTTAAAATGTCATACAATCCCTACACATTTTGTTCACATCACTTATCTTGGTTAGAGTTGGCATGATTAGGCTTATAAGACTTGCATTTCATTAGATAGATTAGGTTTTACTATGTTAAGCTTAGCTATATTTTTGTCAATATAGTTCAATTTTCTTCTGTCTTTACGTTTTAATATTGACATTTGTCAATCCTATTTTAAAAAGTTTGATGCTAAATTTTACAATCTTTACCAACCCTTATGTGTTCATTTCTTAGTTGGCTTAGCTTAACTTGTAATTTATTAACTTCAATTGGTTCCACATAGAATCAAAACCATAAGATAGCCTTTTATTAGGTAACGAGTGGCTAAGCATGGCTAGATTAACATAGATTTTCTTATCATGTTGTGGATTGACTTCATTTCAAGGCTTAACATTAGCTTTTCTCGACATTTCTTAAATGGGGATATTTATATAGGGTTGGGTTTAGTTTAAATTTTTCATCTTCCAGCCGGCATTCCTTTGACTTCATTTGGTATTGCAATCATACATTAACCATGATTTCATTCCGCTTACTTAAACTTTGCTTTTCTAAGCCAATCGCAGTTTAAATTTGTTTGGCTTGACATATCATTGCATTGGTTGAATTAAATTAATTTGCTTTGTTTGGTTTTACTTAGATTTAAATGAAATAGATTTGTTGAATAATGAGGAGAAAACAGCGATGGTCAAACAATTATAATTAAGAATTACAGTCGTGTAATGACAATTAAGTGAAGGTAATTATAGTATATTTCAAAAATTACGGTAGAGTGGTCAAATGTTAATTTAAAAGTGCGCAAAGCAGTTTATTTAATTGTTAAGCTTCTAGTTTTCATGATTGCTCTCAAACCATATTAATTTGTTTAGGGATTACTAATTTAACTTTTATGGAAAACTATTGAAAATAATTTTAGCATTCACTGTTCTAGTAAAAAAGAAAGGAGTTGGATCATAAAATAAAATTACAGTTCTATATTTACAGAGGGAGCAAAAAAGTTTTAGAATTTGCTTTTCAAAGAAAAATGCATTGGGATAAATGCAAAATTTGTATTAAAATATTTTTTACATCATTAAAGATGTCAAAAGTAACTTAATTTCCAAAGGCTTTTTCCTTGGATATGTTGTATGAAACTGACTTGGAGAAAAATATTCTACTGTAAGCGAAGTTTTAAAATATACATCATTTAGCACTACATCTAACTCTAAGTAATTGCCAGCTCAAATTTAAAATCATAATGTTGATGACACAAAGAAACTATTGAGGACAACATTTGGTTCATATAGTGTCACAAATAATCTTGTTGGTGTTAGTGGAAATTAAAATATAAGTCAATCCACTATTTTTTAAAAAAATTGAAGTTGCTAGAAGTTACATAGACTGATTTATATCAAGCCTTAAAAAATTTATTATTTATTCTACACTTATTTAAATTAAAATGCTTACATTGTTGGATTGCACGATCTTTAGATATGAGGCATGCCTCAGAATTGAATACTTTTTTAAATGCATTTAATGCATATTTTATATGATATTGTACTTTAATGGAATGTATTTTGCATGTCTTTAGTTTTTGGTACAAGAAATGAAACTTTATAGAAAATGGAGCGAAATGAAGGCAAAATGGAGCCAAAAAATGGCACCACATGCTCTCACGCTACAGCACCAGTTTGATGTAACCTGCAACATAGCACCCCAATTTAGCGATATAATGCTAGAATCAGTTCCCACTTTGGTTCAATGAATTTGGAGGAATTTTGAAGAGGTGCTTGAAGTGACTCGTGGTTATTTTCAGAGCTTTATAAAATAGGAGCATTGGCTGGTCGAAAAAAGGGGCTCTAAAGACTGTGTAAGTTAATAGGGGCGAGATTGTGTGTAAGAGGGGAGAGTCCTTGATTGTCTAACAAGAGTTTGGAGATATCTTGAAAGAAAATTCAGGAATTGCCTAGGGAGTAGTCTAAGATAATTACATGTATTACTAATTAAGTTTTATACTGATAAAACTTTGGCTTTAAATATAATTCATGTTTTGTTTTGTTATTCTCATGAGTTCTGAGTAGTTTTGTTTTCTTTATTCTCGTAATAAAAAGTAATCATATGGATGATTTAATTTGTTTAAAGCTTCTTGTATTCCATAAGTTGTGATGTTATTTTCACTGGTTTTTCATTTAACTTGCAAACTGGCCATTTGTGATGTTAAAATTCGTTACGAAATATAATGATGCGAGAGGGCTATTATTTCACCCAATTAGTGAGTACCACACTAGAATAACGAGGAGGGGAAACACAATCTATGGAAAGCGCAAATAGATAGGGAGATAAGCCTTGATGAACGTAGAATTGGTGTTTCTAGCATGACAGGCTAGATCCTTTACTAATTTGGTCAAAAGTTTGAGCTAAGGGTCCCTGGTAGGTCCCTATAGAGAGGGGCGAGTGGATAATCTAGAAGTGGCAGACAAGAATCTTCCCAGTACTACCACATAAGCGGGAACATACTTTAGATCAGTCAATGTTCTTTATGCACTCGGGAGAGGGTAAAAAAGCATGTGTACTCCTATTTGTCACAACACAACATTTAAACATTTTAACTTTTTGATTTCAACACTGAATACAATTTAATTACAAGGAAAAATATTCTTTACGTAATTCAAACTTTTCTACATTTAACTAGTTTATAATTTCAGCATTTTAATTTTTCTTAGAACTAAACCTTTCATAGATTTAGTTCTAATCTTTTCTAAATACTTCGAAATTCTTCTCCTACACTGTTTCTAAGTCATTATAGAAGTTACAGCTTTCATCGTGGGATTGATATTGTGGTTTTTAAAGAAATCTCTATATTGCTTGAAATAATACATATACTTGCGTAATACCCATAATATATAAAATATTTTCTAAATTTCATAACATTTCGATTTTATACACTAGTCGCTAAATATAAATTGGATCAAATTTTTAACAATCCTTTGGAACTTTATTGTCTGTACAATTGAAGGTCGGGTCAATATGTTATTTGAGTTGTGTCATATGTCTTTCCTGATTGAGCATCATTGCTTAGGAGAATGTACAAAGTAAATAAATAAAAGCAACCAAGAAAGCACTTGATCTTGGTTATGTAAAGAATACACATGTACGAATGATTGTATACTATTCTAGAATGATAATTATTCGTAATAGTGTTCTAATTAGAAGTGCAAGTTTATATAAGGGAGGAGAATTAAATTTAAATCAGTATAAAATATTTATCATTTACCTTAATTTTAAATATCGATTAAAACAAAAAAATTACCTGAAATCATGCTATGACATTCCATAAGGAGAAAAAAAGATGAAATGTTATAATATCCTGTTGATGGAGAAGCTTGAAGATTATTTGACTCCTTATACTTTTATTTTGCTTCAGATCTATGAAATAAATATCTTGGTTTAATAGATGAGAAATTTAATCTTTTTAAGCTTATGAATACTACATAATAGATATTGTCGGTGCTTTTCATAACATATAATATATCACCTTAGTCTGGGATCACGAAATCTTAACTTATTCTTTTTATTATTAATACCAGGCGAGACAAGTTCAAGAAATGACAAATGACATTGATATCTACCTATAATCATTAATTATAAGGATACAAGATTTACGTCATGGAGTACAAATATATGATACCGCAACTCAATAAAATTTTACATGAGGTGCAACATATTATAGACTATCAATAATTTTTTCTACATACGATATAATATCTTGGTGGAGCTAAAAATATAAATGTTTTTCCCATTCTAGGAACAAAAAAAACAAAAAGTCATTTTGATTATTTAAGAGAAAATTATCTTACATGGGTCATCAATATTGGCTGACAACTACTTATATAATATTTCAATGGTTGCATAACATTATTAAAATGAATAATTTCAGATCTACCTCATATAAAACTATTGGAAGTCAAGTTTTATCACAAGTTGACTGTTTATAGTTCATTTTTGTAAGATGAATAAGGACAAAATAAAAGACAAAAAGAAAATGCAATACTTTAGTACTTCCAAAGTTCATTATAATTGAATGGAAGAAATAAAATGAATTTTTAATCATATTTCATTGGAAACTCAATGTAATACCACAAAATATAAAAGTGTTGCACATAATAAAAAAAATTATAGTTAATATTCCTTTACTTGATATTCATAAAGTAAAAGATAACTTGGAAGCACAATAAGATTTATTTGATATTGGAATGAAGAGCACACAATATTCTTAAACATTAGAGAATGGGCATATTATGCTATCAAAGAATGTTAAAATAAAATTATGTGAAAAATTTAAAAATATAATTAAATGCTTAAAGGATATGCATAAAAAAAATAAGTATATATATTATAATTGATATCAAAATTAATCGTCTAAATAGTAATTATTTTCACGTTGTTATTGAAGATAATTTTTCAATTACACTAAAGTCTTATTCACATTTAATAAAAAATATTAGCATTGTAGTAGATATATCACATTTTTAAACTGCCATATATTCTAAGGTGCCCTTCCAAATCAAAATCAACATAGAGAAATATTGAAATGAATTTATATACTATAGCGCGATATTTTCTCTCTTTTTCATCATGATAATCGTTCACTTATTGACACACTTAAATGACTTATTCATTACAGGTATATGTACCATCTTGTGAGGAAACATTTATATTTTATAATTTAATTTTTAAAAAATTATGAGATATTCAGTCAAACTACAATGACATTAAGGTTGTCCTCAATGCTTAAATGTTTAAATTAGAAACAAGGAAAAACCCGAGGGTCTTATTGTGGAAGAAGAAAAACAATTTTTTTTTCAAAATCAATACACTGATTTAATGTGCAACATAAGTCCACAAGCATGAAATGTCTACCATATGCAGAAAATTAATGTTAAAAATTGGCAAAATGGAGGAATATCATTGGGCCAGGTGACATTTTGTTATGTAAATGAATAATTTTTAGCTTAGAGCTCATGGATATTTGCTTTGACAGTGTGATCATGTTGCACAATATAAAGAAACTTTGTTTAATGTTGTGAAAATAAAAAGACATGCAGATATACATGGTACACTATTTGATATTACAATCTTATCAAAAAAATAATCCATGGATGATTTAGTGAAGAGGTAAAGTATATACACTAAAAATAGACTATTTGAAAATAATGTAATATGTAGTTACACATTTTTTCTATACTGAGCGACACTAGTTCATCGATGTAAAAAAAAATTAAGGACACTAACTCATGGTTATAGTAGATTTACAAAATGATTAATGTGTTTTACATCACTAGATATGCATTTGATACCAACGATTACATTGATATTGAGAAGAATCAAAATTATGCTGTTGTGAATGCCATAGAAGTTTGTAACATTAGTTATTATGGTCAAGCAAAAAATATTTTTGATATCAAATTTTTATGTTTATTTAGAAACATGTTGTTCAATTGTGATTGGTTCGACACTATTATTGTTCGTATGAAGCGGAATCACTTTGGATATTGACTTTTTAACTTCTTAAATTTAATTAATACTATAGAGAGGTTGGTGCAAGATCCATTTGCTTTTTCAACCCAACACAGGCTTATTTTCTACAGTCAAGATCTTAATAATCCAGATTGGAATGTAGATATGAAAGTAAATCAACAAATATAACTTAACTAAGTTTTTTTTTTTTATAACGCAATTAATTATATATTTTACTTCTTATTTCTGATGCAATTACTTACATATTTTATTTCCTTTAATTAACCTTGCTTATTTCTAATAGAAATATGCATGCATTCTACATTTCTTTTAGACTTGCAAAATGATTTATATATTCACAATAACGATAAGTGGAAGTTTACTAAGGTGGAATAAAAAACTAATATCAAGAGGTGGTATAGCAGCTTTAATAAAAGTCGAGTCTTTGAAACCCCTTGCACTTCAATCCATCCTTATTTCAAGTAGAATGACTACACCACACATACGATCTGTGATAGCAGTCGTTCTATAGCAATGGAGAGCATCCGTGCCATATTTATGTATATTTTTTATTGGTCAATATCTTTTGGAACTAATAACAAAAGTTTTTTTAAATATTCATCTTTTTTATAACATTATTCCACTGATTTATAATGAATTATAAGCAACAAATATTTTGTGTCGGATGATTAAGTTGCCTTAGTGAAATATAAAGGTCATACTACATATGCTAATATTCGAACTTTGTCATTTGTCACACTAGTTCACATTAGTTTTATCTATAGTGTTGTGCCTTGTAGCATTCCAGAATTTATATTTTTAGGAGCTTATTTAAGTGTTATTGCCGGAGACTTAACAGTAGCACTATTCTCTTTTTTAGAATGGCATAATAAAGATATGGTGTTGTTTAAAAAGAAAATTTTAAAAGTAGTGAAGGAAATTTAAATATAGTATCTTTAGTAATAATAATGTTTAAGTGAATGTTGAGTCTTTAATTGTTCATTGATTAAAGCTAATCATTCAATTTATTTTTATATATGCAGTGTAACTTCAATTTCTCTGAACAAATTTGACATTGAATTTTCCAGTCACTAGGTGTTAAGTGGTGGAATTACAAGACCGTTCTAAAAGAGCAAAGTAGGACTAGATTTTGCATAATGGATTGAATTAGTGACTCGATGGTCATTATCAGAGAATCACGTTACCACTATATACATGCTTAATGTAACTAAATTTTAAAGATAAACAAATTTCTTACCTTCGAGAGAGGGTGGCATAGAAAAATGAATTTGTAAAAAATATATATATTTTTTGTTATAATGGTTTGAGTTCTACAAGAAGACAATGAGAAACTATATAAGATAACTTTTATAGTCCTCGAAGATTACAAATTATTAATTTTTGATATTTTTTTATTTGTGTATGATATTAAAGGTATACTACAATTATGGAGATGAGCAAAATGTGTAACTGAAGTCTATAATAAATTTCATAATATATGTTTATTTTAATCAATTTTAGTTTCATTTTTCCCAAATGAGATTTTTTTCTAATGTGCTTTGCAGGATTCATGAAAGATTCGTTAGAGCTGATGAAATAAGGGAAAAAGTTGAAATGAGAATCACTATGTAGGCGCCAGAGCAAAGCGTTAGTTGCCGTAAGAGCTCAAAATTTATGTCAAATACAAAGAAGATTGAAAGTAGGTTCCCTAATAGTAGTGCCTAGGTGCTGCAGTCTCAATGCCTAAGCTCTACATATGGTTATCTTGGTACCTAATGCCGTATAACTTAGAAGTAGAATGACAAGTATCATGACTATAGTGCCTCAGCACTAGGGATTAACACCTAAGCCCCAGTTCATGCATTTTGACTATTTGAGAGATTTACTAGTGCCAATTCATGATGAACGATTTAAATTCTCTTTCCACCAAAGGAAGGAGAGACTCACACATATTTCAAAAGCACTATAGTTGAGAGAAACTCAAGGATAAATGATCCAAGTTCTAGTGGGAGAAGTGAAGAGAGATTATGAGTGATTCAAAGTGTGTGATCATGCTTGTACATTTCATCATATCATCTGGATAAGGACATGAAAAATTTTTGTGTAATTGTTCATATTTACATTGTGTTTTATCTGTCAATTTCTTATTTATATTTTGTTCTTTCAATATATTATTAATGTCATTGTTTACAAGTATTGTTAGTGATTAGATTAGTCTTTCTTTTTTGAATTAGCGGTGTAGGAATTCTATGTTTGAATTCTCTTATGTGATTCAATGAAATTTTTGACCTCATTTTTAGTCACATAGAACTTCTGCGGACATCGCCCTAGGTCAGGCATAACAAAATTGGCTAAAAGGTA
The DNA here is from genome assembly GCA_022702705.1 of Papilionanthe hookeriana x Papilionanthe teres. Classification (NCBI taxonomy): domain Eukaryota; kingdom Viridiplantae; phylum Streptophyta; class Magnoliopsida; order Asparagales; family Orchidaceae; genus Papilionanthe; species Papilionanthe hookeriana x Papilionanthe teres. Next base: position 22,351,912 of record CM040426.1, read on the forward strand.
GCCTGCCCTTTATTTGGGCCAGGTTTCGGCGTGACCTCATCCAAATGTTCCCTGCTGTGATCATACCTAAGATAGGTGTGACCACTCTTGGAAGTCCTCAGTTTGGTTACACTAACCATGGGTGTGACCATTAACAAGGAAACCTTCTAGACATGCCAGCAATTCGCAGTCTTCATCCATGGATCAGGCCACGAATCGTCCCTCCTTCGGCGATCCATTTCTCTTCGATGGTCAGACTAATTGTGACCATCAACCCAACAACTTACGAGAAGACTCAGAGGGCTCTGTCACTGCCATCCACACCTATAAAAGGGGTCTCCAGCACTCCCCAAATATCATACACATTCTTGTTTACAATATTCATGCACATTGTCTACAAAGGAAGAATAAGTGCACAAGAAGAAGATGTTGGAAGAATTCTCTAGAGAGCCTCATCCTCCTCGTCGGTAAACTCCTCTTCTTTCCTTTAATTTAAGAATTTATTTTCTTAAGTCTTCTCAACCTAAGTCAACTCAATACCCTTGGATTAGGCTTGTGTTTGGGTTTGACTCGGGTTGACTCAAACCCAGCCTAGTCCAAACTCACTTAGGCAAACTCTAGACCTAACTCAACTTAAGTATAGCCCAAACCCTAGAACAAACTTAATTCAGGTATAGCTCAAACCCTAAACTTAACCAAAGTCTGACCTAACCCATACCCTAACCTAGGTCTGACCCAAACAGACATGACCCAAACCTTGAACTAAAGCCTAAACCTAAACTAGAACATAACCTAAAGCTAAGCCAACCCTGGTCAACCCAACTAAGTCTGCGTCACACCCAAACTAAACCTAAGCCAACCCAGGTCAACCCAGCTTAACCTGGGTCAAACTCAAAAAAAACCTAAGCCAATCAGGTCAATCTAGCTTAATCTAAGTCAAACCGAAACCAAACCTAACTACCCGTGTCAAATCTAAATCAAACCTAAGCTAATTTAGGTCAAGCCAATTTAAACAGGGTTAAATCCAAGCCAACCCATGTCAACCCAAGCCAACTTGGGTCAATACAAACCAAAACCAGCCTAAGCTGTGCTAATTTAAAGCTAGAGTAGCCCCAACTAGGCTATCTTATACCATACCCTAGCATTATCCCGAGTTAAATTTAGCTGAAAACTAGCGTACCCCAGTTCAACTCAAACTTATGTCTAATCAAAGAAAAAATGTTACTTTATATGTTTTGTTTAACATGTCATTATTTTGCTTTAATTTATTTCATGTGTTATTTCAATTTTCAAAAATAAAATAATAAACAAATACATAAAACAAAAAATAACTATGGGAGCTACTTATTTTTCTCTGAAAAACATAAATAATCAAAATTTAAATAAAACAAAACTCAAAGCATAGAAGCTTTGATATCTCAAAATAACGGACAAACCTACGAACCAAACAAGACATGAATTAAAGCATTTAACTTCAAATAAATATTTAAAAAAACTAAGATTAAGAATTAGAATTGAACCTAGGTAGATCCAACACGGACTTTGGATTGAATAACTTAAACATTGAACTAAGTGTCATACATGTACCCAAGTTAGTCTGAGCATGGAAGCCTAGGTTAGTTTAGGTACCAAGATAGTGTTAATGATTAGGACATGTAAAATAACAAGCCTACTCCTTGATTGGAGGGAATACCTTATAATGAAGTACCCAATGATTACTGACAAAGGTATTTCATACTGCTTTGAAACTATGAATCCTCTGTTCTTCAGCATTTAAGGGGGGATTCTGGTTATGAGACTGTTATTCCCAAAATCTTAGTTAATCAACCTATAGAATTCTTTAGATAGTTTAATGTTTCATCTTCTATCTAGAAATCTTTTACCACAAGATGTAGGTCGCTTTTCTTAAAAAATGCTTTAATTTAATATGTATATATAATTTATTTTGAAAATAGTATTTTAAATTTAAAATCTAAGAGATGAAGCATATGAGATCGAACAGATCTCATAAATTTCATAATTTAAACAATCGAGCACAACACTATAAGTAATACACGATCCCAACAGATAGGCATACTATTTAAAAATGGGCTTGATCATATAAATTATATAATTTATGACAATCATTTGGAATGCGAACCTTTCATTTATGACAGAAAAGTTCCCTACAAAATTTTGATGATTATATAGGGTTTATTTTACTTGGGTTCTAAGTTTCCTATAAAGGCAAGCCCCTATAGTTAATTACATCTTAAACATTTGAAATTACCTTAGAAATCTCTCGACTAAGATCAGTGATTTTATCTTCAAGATTTCAAAATTTTGGTTTTCAAGGTTGGACATGGAACGTAAAGTGTGAATGGCTCAAGTAGGAGCATATATATTTAAGAGTCAAAGGAGTGAAAGGTAGGGGATTGTTGGTCGCAAAAAAGGGGGGGGGGGTTAAGAATTGTCGCTTTAATATAGATTTAATTTAATATCTATACATAGTATTCAAAATATCATTTTTTTAATTTCCAAATATGAAATCAAATCGATCTCATATATGCAATAGTTTAAATAATCAAGCACTTCACTATAAGCCATGTATCGACCCAAAAGAATAGATACATTGCTTGGTGGTAAGACTTGATCAATAAACAAAAGAATCCATGATTTCTATTTGTATTATGAACCATTTATGTTGACTGACAACTTCTCCTATCTAATGTAAAATAATTAGATAAGGTTTATATTAATCTGGGGTCATTAAGCTTCCTATAAGTGAAAGCCTCTATAATTAATTACATCTTAGACAACAAAAGTCACCTAAAAAAACTCTTGATATAGATCAGGAATTATTGTATTCATGACTTCCAAAATGTGGGTTCTTCAAGAAAGTGTGGTAATATGAAATCCAATAGGTGAGTAGCTCATGTTTCAGAACATTTATTATATGAATCCAAAGGAAGAGAAAGTTAGGGGATAGAATAGATCCAAGAAAAATCTCAGTGTTTCCCAAAATATCCTATGGTTTGGGTTCAATTTGGGATAGTTATTTAATGTTCAATCTTGCCAATTTTATTATTTAGGGCTTACATTCACTTGATGTCGATCATGTGAATAGCCTGGAAGATAGAAGGATTTAGTCATACTGGATGACAACCTTAAAACCTAAGACAAGTTAGGGCTTATATCGCACAAAGTGCAAAGTCCTAAAAGGATAAGGTGAGGGTTTATACTGCACTAGGCAAGCTACCTCGAAGTCCTATGGCTTGTTGTTTCATTCTAAGGAGTTTTGCTGTTGAAGATGGATGTGCTGCCCACTGTGCATTCTCCAAGCTCATCATCGTAGCAGGTTTAGTTTTAGTAGTGTCAAATTGAAGAGATAGGGAGAAGAAGCATGTTTTAGAGATATTTAAATTGAGATGTTTTAATGTCATATTTGGGGGAATATTTAAGTTGATTATAGCTACACTAGTTAGGATTCACGTTTCCCTCATTCCAACACCACTATTTTCTTCGGATTCACTTAGTAAAAATGAATTTACTAAGCTCAACTAAATGAGTTCCATACTTTCATTTAGTCCGTGGGAAATCTCGTTAGCAACCGTAGGATGCATCCTCTGAGGTATACTCGATCATTCGATAGAGATTTTTTAATTTAGTTACAATTGTGATTTTTGTTTCGTTTGTGATTAAATTTTGAGTTATTTTATATTTTTATTGTTGTGGCAGTGAATTTTATCGTTTGTTTGTTTTAATTTTAATTTTGAGTTTTGTTTTTGTGACTATCCTAAAAGTTCTGGTTTTTATGCAGGGTGATATTGTTATTTAACATGCAAGCTTGTAAGCAGGAAAAATATAGTCAAGACAGTGGAGGAAAAGAAGGTGTTGTAAACTATAAAAATATACTTGGCGAGTCTTCTCGTTCCTCCACCTAAAACTTTAGTATCTTTTGTAGTAAACATTTATAATTTGCAGGAAAGTATAGCATATGGATAGATTCGTAATGGGCCTATCGAGTCCTGTGCCACAACTTAGTAGGTTCTTTTTATTCATTTAAGGGATGCTTTCTTTTAATAAGTATGATAGGTTCAGTTGTCGTATAAGATGTCGAAGAGACTTGTGAAAAGATATAGAGAGTACCAGGATTTTTCACAACCCTTTTGAACTTTCTTGAGTTCATTTAAACCTTTCATGATCATTAAATGATTCATCTATTTCGTAAACTTATGCTCAATAAACATTGATGTTTCAATCAACCCGTAAAGTGGGGTAACTATTACTTGATATTTTATTTATAAATTATATGTGTAAAGGCCTCTAGGGGCAAACTTGATTCATTAGGAATTCTGACAAATTTTCTTTTATTAGGCTTGTAGTGTTTCCAAATAGGGTCTAATATTAGTTAAAGTTTTTTTTCTAAACCTCATTAGTCTAATTTTAATTAAGCCTAGTTCACTACTAAGCCCTTAAGGCTTTAGTGGGTATATTTATATTTTAGAAAAAGTTGTTAAGTTGACTTTTATGATTATGATCAAAATATTTAATTACCATTAAACCACTGATTGATGGGAGTATAGTTCATTAAATACCATCTTCCAAAGATGAAACTCGTAACTTAGGATCATTTAATTTTGACTATCTTCCAAATTAATATAAATGAAGAAATTACAAATTTACCTTTTTAATATGACAAACATAAGATTAGTTTCTACAATTTATCCATTTATGTTTCAATCATTCAATCATATTAATCAAGATCATTCATTGCCAATTTTCCACTTTAATTAAGCCTAAATATTGATTAAGGCTATATTCTTTAAAATTAAAGTTTACCCCTAAGGCCTTAACACTTCATAATTAATCAAATTTAACTCAAATGACCTTGAAATTTTTATGGTACCCCACTTATGAATCATTTAGAACATTAGAAGAGAAAATGTGATTTCTTTCAATTTTAATTTAATTTATATAAATTTTTTAATGCAAAAATAGAGATTTTTAAAGATAATTTTGTAAATCAATCGAAAGACAATATTAATTTTTTAAAAAATTTCTGGAGGTTCATCCAGATGAGAGGAGCACTTGGACCAACTTTCTTGATTTTTTGATTCTTATTTTAATTATCATAATTATTTTAATTTTTGGAGTATTAATTAAATATAAAATAATAATTTATTTGAAAATTAAGATTTATATTTTTATTAAATCTCTTTAAGGTTAGGGACCCCAAAGAACTAGTTTCATATATATTTTTTTATTTTTATTTCAATTATTAGAATTATTTAAGTGAGAAATTAGGAAAAATTCATTTTTAAGCTTTAGAAATTATTTCAACCCTTTAAAATTTAATATCATTATTTAGAGGATTAGGAAAATTATTCCAATTGCTCCTAAGTGCTTAGGAGGTTATTAAAACATTTCCATCAATTTTATTAATTTTGTGTTTTTTATGAATTTTTAGTTATTTAAATATTTAAAACAACTTAAAAATTAAAATTTAATTTTCCCTATGTTCCTGTAAGCGCATAGAACTCCCAAAACCAATTTGGTAATTCTTTAGCTATATTTCAATTATTAGAATTATTTTAATGCCAAAGGCAATATTTAACGTATAAAATTCATTTAAGTGGCCAAATCAATTCCAAATATCTTCAAAATTTTTATGGGAGTTTTTTTGGTCATAAGCCATAATGTGGAGCAATATTTAAGTTATTTACACTTGTATTTAGTCCAATTTAATTTCCTTTTAGTTTTAAGGTTTAATGGAAATTAGGGTTATATTTTATGATTTAAACTAAGTTATGTTTTTCCTATAGTCCTCTGGTCACAAGTAAAATACAAAAATATTTTTATATTTTTCTGATGGTTGTTTTAATTTTTCTAATAATTTTATTAAAACAGACACAATAAAATTGAAAAAATAGGGATCTCCTCATAGAGATCCCCCCTGACCTTTGAAATATCAGGGTAGATCCCCCATGACAGAGGGAACAAAATCCTTAAATCTCAAGACTCAGTTAAATATTCATGTAAATGGATAATTAAAATAACAAATAATGTATTTAATTAATTAAAAATAAAATATACATCAAATGAACATGAAATTACTTCCACATTATTCTCCTCTATTCTTTGAGCAAGAAAGTGTTTTTATTTTATTTTTCTTGTTTTCCTACACTAAGTTATGGATTTTTAACTTTGTCCTAATTTAATTAATTCAAATAATCCCTAATTTTCTACATAAGTGATGCGGCGCCACGGTAACCTTAACAGCTTCGAAGGCACCACGCGACATGCTCCCATTCGACACCGCCAACTGACTAGCATCCACGCGACTGCGCTTTATGTATCATCTCCCCATCTAACTACATCAGTACCGTCCATTGAAAATACACGCGATCGAACGGTCCTCCTTCATTGTCCTCAATTGGTTCATCCCGAGAGCCGTCCACCTTCTAGCCCTAAGATCTCTGCCTAGACTCAACCAAATTGCTTTGGGTTTATTTCTATAGACTTATCTAAGTGAGACAAACCTATCCATATGGCTAAGACACCATGAAATATAGTATAAATAAATGGAGAATCAAAATAGGCTCGGGATAAAGAGTGAGATCAATACTTTCATTTGAGAGGGAAGGCCTCAATCAGATGGTTGTGGTAGCTTTGATTTGTTTCAACGAACCTCCATATGAAGCCTTTTGTTGTGGGGAAAAAACTGGACCCAAATTCGACCAGAGTCGATTTCAGGTGTTGATCAAAGTCTAGGTTAGAGGCTCTCTGTGATGGGGCTTTGATAGGGGAACTTCTTCTTTCAGTATGCTGAAGTTTTTGGTGCAATTAATTTGAATTTGGTGCATTGTGGACCAATGGTGGAAAGTGTCCAGTTTTTGGCTGGAATTTTAGTGGGGAAATTAGCTATAGACAGTGGGGATTAGCGCTGGAAGACAGTAGGATTACACTTAGGAGATCTCAGGAACGCTGTGGAAGCAATCTTGCAGAGTTTTCTTAAGAAAATTTCAGCACCTCTCTTTGGCTGTGCAGAGCTCTATTTATGGCCATGGCTACCTAGTGGAGCTCAGGGCTTGGCTATGCTAGGAATCAAATTCTTAGCTGGAGTGCTGAAGAGATCCAGTGAGCAATCAGAGCTGGATAGCCAGAATGGGTGAACTTGGGTTTAAAGGGGAGGAATTGGCTCTCAGTTTGAGCTCCTCCAGTGACTAGGCTGACCGGCCAAGCCAAGAGATGTGGACAGAGGTCAGGTGAGCCAGAGGTCAGGTCATAATGGTGAGGTGCTTTAGTGGTTAATGGTTCATTGCAAATCTCATTGGTTTTAGCCTTTTAAGGTAGGGAATCCATTAGTTTAGGGGACCCTTGGTCCATGGCTCCACCAGAGTTTGTAGGTGGATCTAGCTTAGTCTCTAGGGTCCCAAGGCTAGTTGTGGTGAGCTTGGTTTGGTCACATTTAGTTTAATTTGGCTACATTGGGTCAAGGGTTCAATTTGGGTCACTTGGGTTCAAGTTGTGCTAGGTTGGGCTCAAGCTTGAGTTAGGTCTAATTAATTGCTTAAAATAGTATGTATGATTGCTATAAAGATTTTTAAAATGGATTGGGATAATTTTAAATTGGTTTGGGGAGACAATTTGGCTTGATTTGGGTATTTGGTCAATTTTGGGTATATTTGGTTAGTTTGGGTTTAGGTTGGGCTAGAGTGGGGTCAAGACTCAATTGAAGTTCAAAACGGTCTATGGGGATGTTATGAAGCGGTCTTTACATAAATTGGGTGTCAATTTTGGGCTGAGGACATTGAATTTGATGGATTTTTGACATACGGCAAATTTGAGGCAAAATTACAGATTTTAGGTTTGGTTGGACTTGGGTGAGGTTTAGGCTTAAATAAAGGAAAATTTTTGGTTCAATTTGGTGTGGGGAAATGTCAATAAGAGTTTAGAATTCAAAATTGGGGGGAATTGATTGTCATGGGGTGTAATTTTTGGGGGATTTGGTCATATTGTGAAAATTGGGGCCTTTTGGTTTGGGTTGAAATTGTACATGAATTTTGGTTTAAATTGAGTTTGGGGATGATGAATTTTGGTTTATAATTGAAATTGGGCAAGACTTTGATCAATTGGATGGACATTGAGGGTGATTTGGGGAAATTAGGGCTTTAAGGGCAATTTGGGGCTTTTAGTCAAATTGGGCAAACTAATCAAATTGGGTCAATGTGGTGGTTCAAAATTGAAATTAGGAATATTTAGAGGGTTTTGGGAATTTTTGGAATTTTTGGGCTAAGAGGGGCATTTTGGTCATTTTGGGTATTTTGGGGGTATTTTGGAATTTTGGTAAATTTGACGTGTTTTGGGTATTTTAAGTGGTGACGAATATTTTGGGATAATATTTTAGGGATTTTAATAATTTTGGTTGATTTTAAGAAATTTTGTGCAAAATTTGGGTTTTAGGGGTAATTCGGTCACTTAGTGGAGTTTAGGGGTAAAGGGGTCAAAAGTTGGAATTTGGTAAGAATTGGAGTTTATTTGGGAATGCCAAGCTATTTGAGTCATAAACCAAGGAAATTCCTCATTTGGATCCTACATGTTCTGGTACTAGCCAAACCCAAGCCCAGGGCTAAAAGCTTAGGAAAACCACCCACATGAGCTTCCAGAAGAGTAGGGGATCAAGTGTGAGGAAGTTTGGCATGAGGTTTAGGGTTGTGAGGTAGTGTGTGAGAGTGTAATGTGCAAGCGTGTGTGTGTGGGCCTCACCCAGACCACCCTGGGTAAGTCCTAAGGCTTGACCATGCTATAGGGAACTCCTCTTGAGCTTCATGATGCTTGATCTCATCCTCCTGAGTACTTAAAGGTTAGACTTTAAACATTTGAAACTCCAAGTGAAGCAAAGAAGTGTTTTGAATTTTTAAGGGGGAAGGGTCCCATCACTAGTCTTCTAAGATAATCACCAAAAAATTCCTATAGCTAGACCTTAGGTAACTCTATAGAAAGACTATACCTCAATAAAAGTGAGGTCAACAAATGGACCCCAAATATGTGTGGTGTGCCGGACAAGCACACAACACGTATTGGTGTTGACCGACGAGATCAACAAAACCAACACAACTGTCTGAGTCAAAACTCAAGACAAAACGTAGAATTCAACAAGGAAGTTTCCGCTTGGGGTTTTCTGGTTGAAAAACTTCAAACCCGAGAACTCTTGCTGGGGAAAGCAGGTGTGATACCTTCAAAATAAGGGTATGAGTTTCAAGCCTCCAAATTCTGAAGGATTCCGATCCGATTCGATTTTAAAATTTGATTTGGAATTGGAATTTGATTTTAGAATTAGATTTTGGATTTTAATTTGAATATTGTTTTGATTCTGAATTTGAATTTGATTTTGAGTTTCAAATTTATGGGAATTGAGTTTATAGAAATTTAAATTTGTCAAATTTCCATTTTCTTTTTTTATTTTTGACTTTGAGAAGTTTGATTTCGAGGAAATTTTTGAGTTTAAATGAGTGTAGAGGGAGAGAGGACCTCAGAAAAGGGAATCAGAATTTAAGTACTGATCTCGAAGAATGAGAACTGGAATTTAGGTACCAGTCTCAGAGATGAGAATCATAATTTAGGTACTGATCTCAGAATATCATGAATGTGGAAAATATCTCAAAAAGGGAGCAAAATTTAGAGATATTTAGAGAATTGGACTACCGAGCTCCGATCCTGGAATTTCATGGAAGGTGAAAAAATTCTCGTATAGGGTGTAAATATTTAGGGAATTTTGAAGGAATCAGACGACTGGGCTCCGACCCTGGAGTTTCATGGAAGGCAAAATTTTTTTTAGATATGATGTAAAATTTAGGGAATTTAAAAGAATCAGAAGACTGTGCACCGACCTTGGAATTTCATGGAAGGCGAAAAATTTCTCGGATAGGATGTGAAAATTTTGGGGATTTTTAAGGAATTGGATGATTGGGCTTCGACCTTGGAAATTCACAGAAGGCAGAAAATTTCTCGGATAGGATGTGAAAATTTTAGGAATTTTGAAGGAATCAGACGACTGAGCTCCAAACCTGGAATTTCATGGAAGGCGGAAAATTTCTCGGATGGGATGTGAAAATTAAGAGAATTTGAAGGAATCAGACGACTGTGCTCCGACACTGGAATTTCATGGAAGGTGAAAAATTTCTCAGATATGATGTGAAAAATTAGGGAATTTTGAAGGAATCAGACAACTTGGATCCGATCCTGGAATTTCATGGAAGGTGGAAAATTTCTTGAATAAAATGAGAAAATGCAGGGAATTTTGAAGGAATCGGATGACTGGGCTCTAATCCGAGAATTTCATGGAAGGCAAAAAATTTCTTGGATATGATGTGAAAATTTAAGAAATTTAAAGGAATCAGACGACTGTGTTCTGACCATGAAATTTCATGGAAGGCAGAAAATTTCTTGGATAGGATGTGGACATTTAGGGAATTTTGAAGGAATCGTATGACTGGGCTCCGATCCTGGAATTTCATGGAAGGCGAAAAATTTCTCGGATAGGATGTGAAGATTTAGAAAATTTTGAAGGAATTACACGACGGTGCTCTGATCCTTGAAATTCATGGAAGGAAGAAAATTTCTCAGATGGGAATTGAAAATTTAGGGGATTTGAAGGAATCAGACGGCTGTGTTCCAACCCTAGAATTTCATGGAAGGCGGAAAATTTCTCGGATAGGATGTGGAAATTAAGGGAATTTTAACCACATTGCGGAGGAAAGCTCGGGGACACATATCCAGCTCAAGAGGCAACAGAATGTCACATTAGGAAGGAAAGATCAGGGACTCACATCCAATCCTAGAAGTGACGGAAGGGAAATAGAATTTGGGTACTGATCCTAGAATTTATTGTAAAAATATTTACAGAGAATTTGATGTTGATTTTTGAAGGAAGTAGAATTGTGCAGTTCGGCCAAGACTCGTAGACATTACAAGATTTGTGGAATTTTGTGACGTTTTGAATTTGTGAGAAGTGACATTATGTAAAGTGTCAAATTTTGTGGAGTGCTTTTAGAAATGAAGAATCTGAGAACGAGTTCAGAGACTCAGAATTTTGAGAAAGAGTTATCATATCATTTTTTTTCAATTTTATCATTATCATTCAAATTGTTTCAATTCATTTCATTTGGGAGATATCCAATTTCAAATTCGATTTTCTTTGATATTTCATTTTATTTTAACTTCTTCATTTGTTATTATTTTTTTAATCATCTATTGTATCGTTCTTTGTTCGTTTTTAATTTGGGGCCAACATATGTTCCCGCGGCATTTCGACCATTGCACCAAATAAAAGAACTCTAAAATAGAAATCTTCATTAATTTTTTTGAAAGCAGTAGTACTAGTGATCACGTGCTGTCAAGCTTTCAAAATTAGATTGAGTGTACATAGCTGAACAAAAATGGCATATCATATCATACTGGCACCGAAAAGCGGTGAAAACTATCGGTAACTTGTGTAGGAGTTAGTAGAATTCTGTCATATGAGGCCATACCGTGAACAAGACAACCTACCAAGGCTACGCTCTACGACAAAAGTCCCCTCGTGAACACCTAGAGGTGCTGCTGTCACAGTGGTAAGGGATGAAGGTTTTCCAACTCTGGATCTGGCTCGTAGTAGAACAATGCCTTGTCCTCGTCCATTCATTTAAAGGTAACGAAAACTCTTCGTCCTGTGACTCCTAGGATGTAGTGCTTTGCAAGATCTACCCCATTTTCTTTTAGCATTTATACTGATATGACTGGTAAAGGGATCACAACGGAACATCAGAACTCCTCTGGCCAAAAAATCTGAGTCTCCTGACTGAATAGTATGTTGCTTTCATTTATAAATGGGACCGTGTAGAAAGGCCTCACAAAGTCGTGGTGATCAATATGAGGCGGGATACAGTACCCATCCTCATAGATGTTTATAATGCAGTTGTTTGGAATACAATATGTAAATCTATGCCACAAGAAACATTCTCTTTATCATCTTCTTAATTTACGGCGGCATCAGATCCACTTCATCATGCTGTAGAATCCCTAGGAGATTACACTATTGACCCGACCGCAAATAACGCAGTAATTTTTGTATCCAAAAGATGGCAAAAAACTTGACCCAATTTATAAATAGCGGCTAGTGCATAAAATAAAAATATTATAAAATTTTAGAAAATATTTTACACACTAGGGGTACTACGGAAGTATACGTATCGTTTCAAGTAATATAGGGTTTTCTTTATAACCCCAGTATCGATCTCACAAGGAAGCGATGTAAGAAATCCTTTAGGTTAATTCCAGTCTATTTCTATAAGGCCCAAATTTGAAATGTCGATTAAAATGAGTTTTCTATTAACTAATCCTAAATTAAATTCTTAAATAAAAAGATAACTTATGGAAAAATTGGTTTGGAGAAATTCGACATATTAAAAATTACCTTTCTCTTGCAATTACATAAATAATGTGTAAGAAAGATATGCTTAGAATTAATGTAGTAGTGCCAAATAGAAGCATTCCTATTCTTTACCCTTTGGTCCATGCATAAAGAACATTGGCTAATATATAGATCGGTTCAGGATGTTTTATTAGTAGAATGGGTTAATCTAGGCTCACACAACTAGATGTCCAAGGGTGGCTATGGTCGGCCCTACCAGTGACCCGTTCCCTTTCTATAGATCAAATTATTAGAATTTAGTCTGTCACTCTAAAAACTAATCAATTCCGCACCCAATAAACAATATCTCCCTATTTATTTGCATTTCACCTTGAATAACCCGCACAAGGCCTTCGACTACCCAAGGATTCATGTGATATCTACTAGTAAAGAATTCATCTCCTTCTAGGTCTCAGAGTTCTTCAACAGATTTTAACAATACAAGTGATCAATTTGTAAAGTAAATGAAGATTCGGTATGAATATCATCACCATAATATAATAAGAGAATATCTAAGAAAATCCTAATTCCTAAACATGCATCTATTTCATTACAAAATAAAAGTAAATGAAAATAATGACATAAGAAGTAAAAGAATTGATAGAACAATATAATAAATTAAGTGTCAATAAGGAACTTATTTCATTAGTATTCTATTATATTTATGCAAGTATCTGTCACCTAGAAGCATCTAATAGATAATTTTATCATAAAAATGATTTTCCTACGCATGCCACTACTTCATATTAAAAGAAAGAGTAAAGGAAATCACTTACGAAACATGGATAATTCACGACATAAAACTTGGTTTAAAACAAAGAAAATCCATTAGAAAGTGTTTACAACAATTACAAGAGAATGAAGAACACAATACTTAGCTTTTTCCTTCTGAAAGAAAGAAGAAGATCTCTCTACCAAAGTTTCCCACTAATCCATGCGTCGCTCGTACATCCCTTACATAAATATCGCAAAATCCCTCACCAATCTCTCCATAAGATGTAAAAATCTACATCTTCATGACTCTAAAATGACTAAAATGACTGAGGGGAAAGAGAAAGACTATAGGGTGCGATTTTCTCTGAAGGAGTGGCCTCCTAATTATAGGCTTAAAGGGTTGCCTTGAGGCACCTCTTCAAAACATGTCCAAATTCAATGAATCTTCTAGAAGGTCTGTCTGGCGCCTAGGCGCCGGACACCGCGTCCAGTTCTCCGCACCTCTTCACTTTGGCTCGCACCTCTTCGCGATTAAAACCGTTTTGGAGCGTCCAAATGCAATGTATCACATGTCCTATTATCAAGGAACAACTGCCAAGCTTCTAGAAGGTCTATAAACTACTTAACACCGTCAAAATAAATCCCAAAGTAGTCAAAATCCCATCCAATAACCGTTTCTGGATGATTATGGCGCCTAGGCGCCGGGTTTTGGCTCCTAGGCGCGACCCTGTGTGTAGCTCCACCATTTTGCTCCGTTTGGCTCCGTTTCAACTTCGTTTCGCCCCATTTCAGTTGCGTTGCGTTCCTAACATCTTCAACTACAAGATAGACATAAAAAAACCTTTCTCAAAAGTTTAATTTCATCCAAAAACATGTGAGAAATATAAAATATATTAAACATAGAAAGACATATCAATATGTACTAAGTTCAAATCTTCTTCCTTTGCTTATTTTGGCTCAAAATTGCATAGTTTTTGCTTCATTTTTTATAAAATCATATTTTATACTTGAAGACAAAAATATGCAAAATTACTTCCTTTATAGTGTAATATCATTAAAAATGTACATAAAATGAGCATGAAATCTATACTAAAAATAGGTACTTTTTTTCTTGGATCAAAATCCCCCAAACTTAAACGTTACTTGTCCTTAAGTAACACTATAATAATTAAAAACCACATAAGCAAATCATGTGTATGAGTGTTTTTTAGGAGTTTCTAAAGTTTTGTTATAGAAATATAGTAGTCCAATTTAGAAAAAATTTTAGTAAATGAGACCAATTTAAAGTTTAGAAATCTCTTAGATGAAAGAGTATGAAAATATGTGTTGCTATCTAATTCAGAAATTCTTGTAAATTTTTTAAAATATAGGGGTTAAGCATTTTATTTTCTTTACTTAGAAATCTTTATTAAAAATAATTATACTAACTATATTATATTTTAAATCTTAAGATTTTCTCAAATCTTATACTTTAAAAAGCTCAGGTGTGGAACCAATTTTTGATTAGGCCTTTTAATCCTCAAGCTTCCTTCCTTTTTCACATAATATACTCTTTTTTTTCTTTTTTTTTTCTTTTTCTTTTTCTTTTCCTTTTCTTTCTTTTTTTTTCTTTTTTAGGCAAGGATTACTATATCTGGATAGGCCTTTAATAATTTTGAATTCCATCCTTCCTTTCCGAAAGCATAAGGTAGATATATATCTTTTACTTAGAAATATAATAATAGTTTTGAGAATTATTTTTCAATAAAAGAAATTTAAATATTGAAAACAAAAGTCTAGTCCTTCTATTTTTTTTTAAAATACAACTTTTCTTACTAAAGATGGTTACACAATATTTATCATTTCTTCACTAAGAAAAATTAACTTTAAATTTTTCATCACTACTATAAATTTTAACTAAATTCTCTTACTTATTTACGTATTCAAAATTTTATTTCCCTAATATAACTTCATACACATAATTATTTTTCAATCAAAATCAAATTTATTTATAACACTTTTGAGGACAAATAAAATTTAAGTTTTTGAAAATTGTTTTTCATTCCCCCCCCCCCCCAACTTGAATTTTTTAAAATATTTTGCAATTAATTCCATAAGATGTAGGAGGAAGAAAAATAAAAGCTAAATCTACTAACTACTACAACATCCTATCAAATTTAAACACATGCATAATCAAGAAAGAATGATTGCAGGAGAAGGTAAATCTAACTTAAAACATGCGTACAATAATATTAAACTAAAAAGAAAGTATACTAACTTTAAAATATATTTTTCTTCCTACCCCCAAACTTGAATTTGAATATGTATAACATTCAGCACAGAAAATATAAGCAGGAAGAAAAATAGTTCAGAAATTCTATCTACCACAATTGTCTATCAATAACATCTACATGTATTCATCAGGACAGAATAATTTTCAACATAAAGTAAATCTAAACTAACATTTTAGAATAAAATTAAATTAAAGAAAGGTTAAATAAGCATGGCAAACATCGGCATGGGAAAATATATTTAAGTGTTCTTCAAATCTCTAAATTGTTGTAACACAAACACAAATACAAACACACAAACTAAAATATCTAGACTCGCAGATTCATACACAAATATCAAATGAGGTTAATTTGATCTCCTTTTCTACTCACATTTTCCCTCCTTACTTTCAATTTCTAACGGAAGAAACTACACTAATAACGTGGGTGTATTAATAAAAGTAGTGCAGTTCATCTATATTTTGTTTACTAAATAAGTTCGCGACCTTACTCAATGAAAACAAAGTCAGTTAAAGGAAGTAACAGAGTTGACATGGAGTGGTCCAAGTCTAAACTCTACATGCTTCAAGGTAACGCTCAGCTCCGGTTGAGAACTGAGTTATAACAGACTCTTCAGCCTGCTACTACCAGAAGTCATATATAAATTTAGTCAAGACCAAGGCATAACCTCACAAATCTAATCCGCACTAAAGCAAACTCAAAACATAAACATAAACAATCATGACTCTCAAGCAGACTAAATTAAGGTACACTGATAACTATGGGTTGCCTCCCATAAAGCACTTGGTTTTAACGTTGCGGGCCCGACAAATGTTTCCTCCTGGATCAAAAATTCATTTTAATAATCCTTGATCGATTGCCCAATCATTTCCAGATCCAGGGATTCCTATAAAATCTTAAAATTTTAAATTTTCATTTAGCTCTTCATTTTCAGTTTGATTTATATCATGGTTCCTCATATTTCTTTTTTGATTCAATATTCTTCTATTGATTTTATGAATTTGCATATTAATATCATCCTTAAAATTTATAAGAAATGGATCTTTATAAGATACTTCAAGGTCTCCCAAAATTTGGATCAGATTCTCTTTGGATAATTCAGATTCAGGATTAAATTCTTCTATATTACTCTTTTGTTTCAAATTATCTTCCAATTCTTCCCTTTTATAATTATTAAATGATGGAGGATCTATCTTAGTTGAGGAAATAGGTTTTTCTAATTCCTTAGGAATTTCTTCCAATGGTCTTCCAATATCCTTATCCTCTTTTCTCAACTCAAAGTTCTTTTGAAATATATCCTCAAATTCTCTTCCAAGTCTTAGTTCAATAATTTTATCATGTTCATCATTCAATTCAGGTTTTTCTTGTGATTGAGTCGAATCCAAAGATATAAAGACTGGTTGTGTAGATGAATTCCCTAAATAGGTAGGCTTTAAAATTGTATGGGGTACATCCATCTTAAGTTCATGAGATTTTTCAACAAGATGGAATTAAAAGTTTACTATTTTCGGTGACGTCCATCATTTCACACCTCTCTTGAACATACATACGATCTTCTTTAAATAACATTTTTGAATCATCATGAAAATGCATTCCGACCTCATCCGTTATCTTACTCTTAAAACTTTCTTGGAAATGGTTTTTATTTAGATAATCAATTTCATCCATCCAAAAACAATCATCAATTTTCTCAACTTGGATGTTTCATAGTCTTTAATACATCAAAAGTTACTTCATGGTCATTAATATTTATAGTCAACTTTCCTTTTTGTGCATCTATCATAGCTTGTCCAGTAACAAGGAAAGGTCTCCCTAAAATAATTGGAATTTCTTTATCTTCCTCCATATCTAATACAATAAAATCCACAGGAAAGATAAACTTATCCACTTTAACAAGCACATCTTCTATAACTCCTTTTGGATAAATGATAAATCGATCAGCTAACATAAGGGTTACAGTAGTGGGAGAAATATCGACTAAACCTATCCTTCTAAATATAGATAGAGGCATCACATTAATGCTCACTCCTAAATCACATAAAGCTTTTCCACATAATCTTATTCCAATTGCACAAGGAATTGTAAAGCTACAAGGATCGTTAAGTTTCCGAGGAAAATTTTTCTGAAGTATAGCGCTGCACTCCTCATTTAGTGCAACTGTCTCATAATCCCCAAATTTCCTTTTATTGTTCAATATCTCCTTCATAAACTTTGCATAACTTGGCATCTGTTCCAAAGCTTCAGTGAAAGGAATATTTATCGTTAATTTCTTAAGTACTTTCATGAACTTTAAAAATTTCTTATCCAACTCATACTGTTTAAGTCTTTGAGGAAATGGAGGTGGTGGTCTTTCTAAATTGATTTTAGTTGGAGATATTAATTTTTCTAGATCCTTAGAAACATGTTCTTCAGGTCTTTTAGTTTCCTCTATCTCTCTTCCACTTTTTAAGTGGACAGCTTCTACTTGTTCATTAGTGTTCTCTTTAGGGTTGATCTCAATGTTGCTAGGAAGTGTTCCTTGGGGTCTATTGCTTTGTAAATTAACAATTTGTCCCAATTGATTCTCTATGTTTATAATCGCAGCATTTTGACTTTGCAACTGGTTTCCCACTTTCAATACCACTTCTTCCATAGACATCTCCTTATCCTCAAATTATTTATCTTTGTTAGAGTCCGGTGGATATGAAGGTCTATAGTTTGTGTTCCCCTGATTATTCGAACTTCCATTAGGATTTGCATGATTATTTTCCCATTTTTGGTTTCTGACCCACTTTTTAATGTTTACAAAAATAGCAACGGCACCAAAAATTTGATCCTGCTTAATATATATTTAATTTTATGATGGAATGTATAATGTGGATTCTACGCAAGTATACGTATCGTATCAAGTAATACATGGCTCTAGTGGAGTCCCGGTTATCGATCCCACATGGAAGTTTTACTAGATTTGTAACAGCTAAATTTAAAGGATTTACTTACTAATATAGTATACGGAATTTAGAATACTTAACTAAAGCGATCTAAAGTAAACTAATGCTTTAAATAAAGTTGATTTAAAGATTTCAGAAAAAGTATCTCTCCCCTTGTTTTTAGAAACTTAAGTGAATGATGAGTTCAAATAGATTTTTTTTTATTGTATTTTGACAAATAGGAGCATTCCTATTCTTTACCCTTTGGTCCAGGTGCAAAGAACATTGACTAGTCCTATGCTTGATTACTGAATCTGCGGCTAGGCTGGGAGGATACTGACTGCCACTTCAGAGCTCCCACGTTCTCCTCGCCTGAGGGCTAACATCTACACTTCAGCTCTCAAACAATAGGACAAAATTGAATATTTTAGTCTGTCACACTAAAATGTCCAATTCTACGTTCGATAAATAATATTTCCCTATTTATTTGCACCCTACTTCCAAGGCTTTTGACTTCTTTGAATATTGGATGTAATCTTTACTATAGTTGATAATTCAACATATTTTAGCAATTCAATTGGCCAGATTGAAAGTAAATTAAGTTTTAAGTAAAAGATTATCACAATTTATTTTTAATATATTAGGCACTTCTATTTAATTTTATCAATTCACATAATTTTCATAAACAAGGAGAAAGACTAAGAAAACTACTCAGAATGCATGGGAATTAAACAAAGCATGGATTCATTTAATGTTAACAACAATAAACAAAGATAATTATCTCAATTTCCTCCCCAAGCAGACTCTTTGAAGTTCCTTTGACTTTTCCTTCTAGTACAACACACTTCTTAACTCACTACTTACACTTACTCACACTAAACTTCAACTTAGACTCAAAAGCACACTAATAGAATACTCTAAAACTCCTAAAATAGACACACCACATATTAAAATTTGTCCTCTATTTATAGAGGTAGACAAAGGTCCAAGGGGTACTTAAACACCTCGTCAAAAAAGCGTCCAGGTTCAATGTATCGGGCATTTTGAATAGTCGGCGAGAAATGACGTCGTCGTCAGCGGGTCTTCTAGAAGGTCTCCAAACCGCGCGATCTCGCCGTCGACGGGCTCGGGCTCGCTGTCGGCGAGTAGTTGCAAATCCTTCAAAAATTCTCCTCATGATCTCACCGTCGGCGGGTTCGATCTCGCCGTCGGTGATTTAGTTCATTTTGCATGAATTTCTTCCTTTTTTTATCCAAATTCCCTCCATTTCATGCATTTTGCTTCCATAACTTATAAATCTTCATTCCTGCAATAAAATAAAGAAAATACCTTTCTTTAAAGTGCAATTTCATAAAAAATGGGTATGAATATCTTAATATATTTTCCTGTGATCAGTTTTCACAATCAGTAGTATGATTGCAGTTAAATTTAGGATGATTCTCCCAACCTGGGTTGTAAACGTTAGAATATAGGTTGTTTGTGGTATTTAAAGTTCCATATGATAAGTTAGAATCAATTATATTCCTTAATGAACTTTCCTCACTTACTGGAGTAAATTGAGGCTGGTTCATTCCAAATTGGTCCAACTTCCTTGATATTTCAGCAACCTGAGATGCAAGAATTGTAATCGCATCTATATCATGAACACCGACTACCTCTTTAGGATTTACCCTTGCGAGAGGGCCATTTAAATTCATTTGTAGCCATTTCTTCAATTAACGCATACGCTTCATCAAATGATTTTGACATTAACGATCCACCATGGCAGCGTCAATTATAAACTTAAGGGATCCTACTAACCCATTGTAAAAAGTTTCAATGATTAACGAATTAGGCAGAGCATGGTGTGGACACTTTCTTAGGAGATCCTTAAATCTTTCCCAGGCTTCGTATATTGATTCCCCTCCATATTGACAAAATGAGATAATATTGTTTCTAAGTTTAGCTGTCCTTGAAGGTGGAAAATACTTAGCTAGGAATTTCTGAGTTAACTCTTCCTAATTTTTAATAGAACCAGGTGCTAATGAGTATAACCACATTTTAGCCTTATCTCTTAGTGAGAAAGGAAAAAGCCTTAGTCTAACAACATCGTCTGACATGCTGTTATAACTAAATGTAGCACAAAGTTCTAGAAAACATGATAAGTGTAAATAGGGATCCTCCAAAGGAGTTCCCCCAAACTGGTTGTTCTGAACAAGTTGGATAATCTCAGGATTTATTTCAAATGAGTCAGCTTATACGACAGGGTTTTGTATACTTGAGTGAATTTTATTTGTCGTAGGATTTTCATAATCTCTCAATGAAGTATGATGATTTTCTATGTTACTATCTTGAAAGTTTTCCATTTCCATTTCTAGTTTTTCGAGTTCCTTCTGTTTTTTTTTTAAATTTTTTCCATTTTTCTAACTTGGGATCATAAGGCACAAGTCCTTCAGATCCTTTGTTTCGCATATAGAGCACAACAAACAGTATATTAACAATTAAACAAATAATAAAAAAAATATATTCAACACAATAAAACATTTTCACGAACACCTTATTTTTCACACAGACAGTTTTTACAACACTACAATTTTCCAAGTCTAAACCTAATTATTTCAACTAAAATTCTCCTAAAGTTCTTACCGAAGCTTCCCCGGCAACGGCGCCAAAAACTTGACCCGACCGCAAATAACGCAGTAATTTTTGTATCCAAAAGATGGCAAAAAACTTGACCCAATTTATAAATAGCGGCTACTGTATAAAATCAAAATGTTGTAAAATTTTAGAAAATATTTTACACACTAGGGGTACTACGCAAGTATAAGTATCGTTTCAAGTAATATAGGGTTTTCTTTTATAACCCCAGTATCGATCCCACAGAAAAGCGAGGTAAGAAATCCTTTAGGCTAATTCCAGTCTATTTCTATAAGGCCCAAATTTGGAATGTCGACTAAAATGAGTTCTCTAATAACTAATCCTAAATTAAATTCTTAAATAAAAAGGTAACTTATGGATAAATTGGTTTGGAGAAACTCGAGATATTAAAAATTACATTTCTCTTGAAATTACATAAATAATGTGTAAGAAAGATATGCTTAGAATTAATGTAGTAGTGCCAAATAGAAGCATTCCTATTCTTTACCCTTTAGTCCAGGCCTAAAGAATTGATAGAACAATATAATAAATTAAGTGTCAATAAGGAACTTATTTCATTAGTATTCTATTATATTTATGCAACTATCTGTCACCTAGAAGCATCTAATAGATAATTCTATCATAAAAATGATTTTCCTACGCATGCCACTACTTCATATTAAAAGAAAGAGTAAAGGAAATCACTTACGAAACATGGATAATTCACGACATAAAACTTGGTTTAAAACAAAGAAAATCCATTAGAAAGTGTTTACAACAATTACAAGAGAATGAAGAACACAATACTTAGCTTTTTCCTTCTGAAAGAAAGAAGAAGATCTCTCCACCAAAGTTTCCCACTGATCCATGCATCGCTCGTACATCCCTTACATAAATATCTCAAAATCCCTCAACAATCTCTCCATAAGATGTAAAAATCTACATCTTCATGACTCTAAAATGACTAAAATGACTAAGGGGAAAGAGAAAGACTATAGGGTGCGATTTTTTCTGAAGGAGTGGCCTCCTATTTATAGGCTTCAAGGGTTGCCTTGAGGCACCTCTTCAAAACATGTCTAAATTCAATGAATCTTCTAGAAGGTCTGTCTGGCGCCTAGGCACCGGAATCTGGCGCCTAAGCACCGTACACCATGTCCAGTTCTCGCACCTCTTCACTTTGGCTCGCACCTCTTCGCGATTAAAACCATTTTGGAGCGTCCAAATGCAATGTATCACATGTCCTATTATCAAGGAACAACAACCAGGCTTCTAGAAGGTCTAGAAACTACTTAACACCGTAAAAATAACTCCCAAAGTCGTCAAAATCCCATCCAATAACCGTTTCTGGATGATTCTGGCGCTTAGGCGCCGGGTTTTGGCGCCTAGGTGCCACCCTATGCGCAGCTCCACCATTTTTCTCTGCTTGGCTCCGTTTCAACATTGTTTCGCCCCATTTCAGTTGCGTTGCATTCCTAATATCTTCACCTACAAGATAGAAATAAAAATAACCTTTCTAAAAAGTATAATTTCATCCAAAAATATGTGAGAAATATAAAAGATATTAAACATAGAAAGACATATCAATATGTACTAAGTTAAAATATTTTTTCTTTGCTTATTTTGGCTATAAATTGCATAGTTTTTGCTTCATTTTCTATAAAATATTATTTTTATACTTGAAGACAAAAATATGCAAAATTACTTCCTTTATAGTGTAATATCATTAAAAATGTACATAAAATGAGCATGAAATCTATACTAAAAATATGTACTTTTTTTCTTGGATCAACTATTGATCTTTTGTGAAGTTATAACAACACTCACACTGAAAGGTGACCCTGCCCTTTCATCTTTTCCATTTCATCGGGTCTGTGTATGTCCACTCCTTTAGGCTGCCTGCTCTACCCAAGTCTTGGAGAGAAATAACACAATCCAAAATTTCTCTTGACCAGTATTTAAAAATACATATGTATAAAGCTTCGAGGCCTTCCAAAATATTAAAGAAACTTCCTTGGATTTCCTAGTAATGTTGAAATTCTTTCTTCCTGACCCCTCTTATTTTAGCCATCACATAGTCCGAGACTCCTCACTGTAGTGACGATAAAACAAACTGTGATACGTTTGGCTCTAGGTCAGGATGCTCCTTTCTCTTGAGTAGCATTGATGCGGCTGCCTATGCCTCGAACGTGTTGTACTCCCCCAACTGTAGAACATGGCACTGCGGGCATTTTGAAAAAGCCACTGTGACTGAAGGCTATCTGGGTAGACTCAAGTTTCAAGTCGAACACCCAATAAATATTTCTTCATCGGATCCCATGCCTGTGCGAGGTCCTCAGTAGTCTCTAGGTCGGTCTCTATACGCAGCATGCTGTCTTTAGCTTCTTTCATTTCTGGATCATAATACTGCTCTGGAATTGGCAGTAGCTCAGTGGCTAAATCCTCGGTCTACCTCCTCTCCATCCTGTCCAAGAGGTGAGGCTTTTAGCAATTTGTATTTCTTCTTTTTGTACATGTCAATGGTGCGTCTGAAACTCTTTCAACTGTAGCGGCGATAAGACCACCCTTTGGAGTAGTAATCATGGA
Source organism: Papilionanthe hookeriana x Papilionanthe teres (assembly GCA_022702705.1). Taxonomy (NCBI): domain Eukaryota; kingdom Viridiplantae; phylum Streptophyta; class Magnoliopsida; order Asparagales; family Orchidaceae; genus Papilionanthe; species Papilionanthe hookeriana x Papilionanthe teres. The sequence continues at coordinate 22,375,416 of CM040426.1, forward strand.
TAGAATCTTACTATGTCTCCCATCGAGGAGGAGTGAGTTAACAAAACCTCCAGTGCTTTCGTGTCCTGATATCTATCCAGCTTCCTTCATGATCGACATTCATCTTTGATTTCATATTTGCAACCTTCTCGTAGCGAAGGTCCAAGTAATCCTTGAAAGTAAATTCCAACTTATAGTCTGAGACATCCTACACAAGAAAATAGGGGGAAATGTCAGTGGTTGGTACTTTGCACGAACAAGAACAATAACAAACTTATTATTATTTATTTAGTGATTTTGATAATTATTTTGATGCCATTATCTTATTTAGTATAATTTTACAAAATTTGACATTAGAAATTTAACAAGCGTATGTTATCTTGTGAGAAAATTTATTTTATTTCATTCAACTTCATTTTATTACAAAATTTCGACCCAGTCACAGACACTGGCCTCATGGCTTATTTCGGAACAATCGTCCCTTTTCAAAATATCTTTATGTTGCATAGTATTTCTTCAGGTAATGTACATTTATCGATAACATGGGCCTATCTCCTTGAGAATCCACTAGCTGGTATGACCCGCCAGTGTAAACCTTCTCCACCACAAATGGTCCTTCCCAAGTTGGGTGAAATTTTCCACCTATCTTGCGGTGTACAAGAAAAGACCTTCTAAGAACTAAAACAAGGTCACCGACATTTAACGACCTCGGTCAGACTAATTTTTTATGGGCTTGAATCATTTTTGCTTGATAAAGCTCTACATTCTATTATTCAAGCAATCTCTTCCCCTTGAAGCTTTCTATCTCTGCAAGTCAGAGGTTGCCATTCTTTTTCGTTGTGATCTGATTGGCGACGGTGATCCTGATCGACAGTAACTGAACCTCTAGCGGAAGCACTGCCTCAGAACCGTACAAAGTGCATAAGATGTAGACTGTGCTGGTGTTCTGACTGTCATCCAATATGCCCATAATGCTTCAGCAACTTCTCGTGCCATCATCTTTTATTATCATCGAGCATTTTCTTTAAAATCTGTACGAGTGTTTTGTTGAATGCTTCTGCCAAGCCATTTACTTTCAGATAGTAGATTGTAGAGTATCACCAATCTATCCCATGACGTCTGATGAAGTTGTTGATTTTGGTGCTCTTGAAAGTGGACCTATTATCTGAAATGATTCTGCACGGTACATCGAAGCGGTAGACGATCTGATTTTTGAAAAACTGTAAGACCTGCTGCGTTATAACTTCTTGTAATGGAACCGCCTCTTCCCATTTGGAGAAGTAATCTTAGCTGCGAGTAAAAACCTATGTCCTTTTGAAGATGGAGGGTCTATTGGACCCACCATGTCCGTGCCCCAACACTCGAATGGCTACGAGGTAATCGTGGGGTGTACAACATTCATAGGTTGGTGCAAGACTGATCCACTCAATATTTATACTTAAAATTATGATATGAAATTGGCAACAACGACAAAAAATTTTCTCCGCCGGATATATATGCTTATGATTTTGATATGAAAATTATGATTTATAATTTGTATAATACGCAAGTATACATATCGTTTATCAAGTAATATAGGACTTTCTGATTAAGCCCCGAGATATCGAACCCACAGGGAAAGTGAAAAATCTTTAAAGAAATTAGAAAATTATCTTTTTTACTTTTTAATTGGCTTTTGAAAGTATTTTTTGATTTTGAAAAGTTTGATAGTTGATTTCACACTTTAAATTTTCTTGTAAAAGTCAAACAAGAAATTAAAATGATAATAACTGTAAACACGGTTTGAAAAGCATTATTAACTAGAATATCTTTTTCTTTCCTTTATAAAGTAGTAATAATTATGAAAGTATTGTTGTGGAAGTATTTAAATTTGTTGGGATAAATAGAAGCAAATGTATTCATTACCCTTAGTTCTATAAAGAACATTGGTTAATTTGAAATTTTATCATTTTGAACATGGTTAAGCAGGGAAGATACCAGCTCTCACTCTAGAGTTCCCTCATTTCCCTCTACCTGGGGGCTAACTTCTCATAACAAAATTCAAAACTTCAAATCAAATTAGGTACTTTTAGCTTGTCACACTAAAAATCCTCTAATTTTACTCCCCTTTAATTTTCTTTTTTTAGTATATTGCATTCAATTATATGAAATACAATTTTCACCCATATAATTGCATGTGATTCTTACTAACTTGTATGAGACAATACCACATTGGATCTTACATAATCTCACCACAAATTTTACATCTTAACAGGCCAAATTAAGAAGTAAATAAAGTTTATAGAATCAATCTTCACAACTTCCTTCCAACTTTATACACATATACATTCCACAACAATTCTTCATGAATTACTTACTTCTTTATTTAAGAAAGAAAAAGATAAAATAAACTATTCAGAATGAATTGAGAAAATACAAAAACACATTGATTTGAAATTAAAAACTATAAGAAAAAAACAAACACAAGTATTAATTAAAAACTAAATGCAAGAACAAAAGTAAACACTTACCTGAAAATCCTCTCCAAAAGACTCAAAAAGTTCCTCTGAAACATTGAATCTTCACTAAACTACTCCTCAGAGCAGATCTCCCAACTCTGATGACTCAGAAAAAGACTTCAGACTTCAATAAAAACTAAACTAAAGGAAAGAAAATAAGTGGGAAGAAGAAGGCTTCAATCCTACCATTTTCTCTTTTCTACTCTCTACTCCTACTCCTAATGAATACAATAAAAATTCTATAAAAACTCTCTTCAAAATGTAGTGGAAGAGCCCCTAATCTTTCCTAAGGCTCTCTTTAAAAATTAAACCAAAAGGTGCCTTGGTGTCTCTTCAAAATGTGTCCAGATTCGATGTATCCACCAAAGAATGCACTACTTCATTCAAACTTGCCGCCCAAAGGAAGTTATGGAAGTTACCACCAAGAGTTGCATCCCATCCCCTTTGAAAATGACACCAAATTCAAGTTATTCTTGATTTTTAACTGTGGCGGCTAAGTGCCAACGGCGCTTAGCCGCCAGTTTCTATATTTTTATTTTTCATTTTTTTGCTCAAAATTTGATCCAATTTTTGCTCCTGTCATCATAATCACTCATTTTCATCATACCTACAAGAAAAACACTAAATACCTTCCATTAAAGTGCAATATCAGCAAAAATAGGTATAAAAATGTACATAAAAAATACTATATATTTTAGGTTTATCAAAATCTCCCAAACATAAAATGTTACTTGTCCTCAAGTGATAGTTAATCTCATAGAAAAATTTTAATATGCAAATTATGTAATGAGTTTGTTAGGAAGATAACAAAATTTTGTTCTAGAAATGGAATAGTCCAATTTAGAAAAAATTTCAGTAACTAAGACCAACTTAAAGTTTTGAAAGTTCTTAAGGAAAGAAAAATGACAAATATAAGTCTCTATCTAATTTAGAAATATTTTTAGATTCTTCAAAATATAGGATTCAAACATCTTATTTTTCTCACTTAAAAATATTTATTTAAAAATAATTTTACTTACTATATTATAACCTTAAGCTTTTGATTTTCTCTGAACTTATATGTTAAACTTTAGGTATGGAACCAATTTTTGATTAGGCCCTTAAATCCTCAAGCTTCTCCTCCCTTTTTACATTCTATTTTTCCCGTTTTCTTTTTCTTTTTCTTTTCTTTTTATTTTTCTTTTTTTCCTTTTTCTTTTTTGTTTTTTCTTTTTCTAAGGCAAGGATTACTGTATCTGGATAGACCTTTAATGATTTTGAATTCCACCATTCCATTTAAAATAAAGGTCAGAAATATATCTTTCACTAAAAAATCATAATAATAGTATTTGAAAATTATTCTTCAATAAAAGAAACTTAAGCTTTGAAGAATAAAAGTCAAATCTTCTATTTATCCAAAAATATAATATTTTTTACTAAAGATAGATAGCTATATTTAACATCTCTTCAATAAGAAAATTTTAACTTTAAGTTTTTCATGATTACTATAAATTTTAACTAAATTCTTTTATTCATTTCTATATTCAAAAATTTTGTTTCCCTAATATAACTTCATATACACAATTGTTCTCAATCAAGAAATAAGATTTATTTTAAGTATTCTTGAGAACAAATAAAATTTTAGGTTTTTGAAATTTTTTTTTTGTTTTTAAAATTCCCCCTAAACTTTAATTTTTAGTTAGGATAAAACATTTAAGAAAAAGAAATGATACATGGATGAGAATTAAAGACTAACATAACATGCTTGCATGAATTTAAATATCCTAAATATGCAAGTATACCAATTTAAACAACAGGAGTAAAATGAAATCAAATTCAGTTTTTCAAAACATTTTCTTTTTAACAAGAAAAGTAAAAATTTCAAAAGACTTCTACAGTAGTGAAGGTTTTCAAAGCAAATACACACAAACTGAAATCACACTGATACTAGATAGCAAATGGTAGTCGTAGATTTTTGTAAAGTTGTTAAGCATGCAGTTTCCTAAATAGTAGTTTCCATAGTGTTCTCTAATCTCCTAACAATTTTAGAATTAAAGTACACCCTAAAAAAAGCTCTTGTACAACATACACATTAAAACATTTACTACCACACACACTACACTTAAAGAAACATCTAAAACATCAATCCAACAACAATACATCTGAATATGCATAACAGATAAAGAGTACAACTACAATCTGCATACTATCAAAGTTCACATCACAACACAATCATTGATCCATGAAAAAAATACCTATTTTTATGCCTTGATTTTTATCAAATTTTTAAGAATATTATGCTTTAATGAAAGGTATTTTTGTGTTTTTGGATGTAGGTGATGCAAAAATGTTCAAAAAGAAAAAAGGATGAAAAAGGAGCAAAAATGGAGCCAAAATGCAAAATTTTCAAAATAATGGGTTTGGCGCCTAGGCGCCAGAATCCGGCGCCTAAGCGCCAACTCGATACCAAATCTGTGAGGGTTTTTATAACTACTTTGGGCGGTTATTTTGACTGTTAGAGCGGTTATTGGACCATCTAGAAGATTGGCAGTTATTCCTGGATTATAGGACATGTGATACATTGTATCTAGACGCTTAGAAACGGTTTGGATCGCGAAGAGGTGCGATCCAAAGTGAAGAGGTGCGAAGAACAGGACGCGGAGTCCGGCGCCTAGGCTCCGGATGCTGGCACCTTGGCGCCAGACACACTTTCTAGAAGATTCATTGAACTTGGACACATTTTAAATAGATGCTTTAGGCAACCCTTGAAGCCTATAAATAGGAGGCCATTTCTACAAAGAAAAATGCTCAATAAGAAGCCCGCCCTAGTCTGCTCCAATCAGAGAGAGAATTAGAGAGATAATTTTAAGGGCCATAATTATAGTTTACTTTCTTTGATAAATTAGTGAGTTTATTTTATTTAGAGTTTGTATTGAGAGTTTGAAAGAGTTGGTGCTTTTGAAGTCTATTTCGCTTTGGAGTCAGAAGGAATCAGAGGTTCAGTTGGAGAAACACTTGAGATAAGTATTTGTAATTTGATTCAAAGTTTTATTTATATATTTTGTTATTTAAATTCAATGTGTTCTGAGTAGTTACTTTACTTTCTCCTTTCAATTATGAAAAGATAAATAAGATAATATTAAATGCGTTGGAGAATTAAAAACTAAATATGTTTAAATATTGTTATGATACTAATTCCGGATCTTAAATTTATAACTTTAAAAGAAATACTTAAAAATAAAATTAAAATTATTTAAAAATCTATAAACCTCCTCGTGGGATCCATACTGGGGTCTTTATTTAAAATCCTATATTACTTGAAACGATACGCATACTTGCGTAGTACCTCTAGTGTGTAAAATATTTTTCATAAAATTATATTTCTATACACTAGCCGCTATTATTATTTGGGTCAAGGTATTGGCTATAACATATTTTTGAAAGCATAAATTACTGCGTTATCCCGGATCGAGGTCAATCATCAAACAAAATACTAGACAAAGAACACAATAACACAAAACAACAACACAACAACTAAAACAAACAACATACATCTACTCTTCATCCTTATCATCATCATCATGCTCGTTCCAATCCCTGGATGGAACATAAGGTATGCAGAATGGATGAGCGGGCATCTCAGCACCATGATCACCTCTAATTAGTCAATCCAAATAATGCTGATAATTCTTCTCATACTTATCATGTTTTACAATATATCTCTCCACATTATCCATCTTACCATCCATTTCTTTCATATTCTCTCGAGTAAGACTCACTTTCTTCAAAATTTTCCTTAAAAAACTAGTCTGTGAATCAGTAGATGATGAAACATGTGAAATAGTAGCACGAGAAGTAGAAGCAGAAGCAGAAGTAGTAGAAGCCCTACCAAATCCTCCTCTCCAGCCAAATTCTGAATGTACAGTGTAAGCTATAACTTTTACACTGGTGATAGGTCTCAAAGGCTAAAGTACCTCTTCCCAGGTTTCAAATTTCACTTCAGACCGTTCACGGAATGAATGAATCAGGGAAGGAAATCCCATACCTGCAGTAGTGGTAGATCTAGCACAATTCACAATATAATCAAAAATGATCGCTCCAATATCTATAGGCTTCCATTGTTGAATGCAATGGTTCAAAACAACATTTTCCCTCGTCACTTCACTAGTATGACTTGAAGGCACCAGTTTAAAAGAGATAAAATAATGTCATGCCTTAGAAGTGGCATTTAATTTGGAAGCAGGAAAATTCACTCTTCTATCATTTTTTATTTTCCATAATCCTCTTCCATCAGTCAAAAATGTCATTATCTCATCTAACTCTCCCTCCGTAGGATGAAAATTAGAATAAAAACAAAATATAGTATGAGGCAGTTGATAGAAAGTGTTAATTACCCCAGAAGAAAATTCCACATCTTGCCCCCTAACCATCACCAAATTCTCTTCTGATGCAGGCAAATTAGTATAGAATTCTCTAACAATAGAAACAACAGCAACAACGGAGAAGCAACAGTAGTTCTCCTAGTTCTTCCTAGAAATCATTTCTTCAATTACTTCTCCTGACTTACTGAACACTCTCTGATGAATCAATTTACGTGACTGCAACGCATCAATGTATCGTTCCTCAGCCCTCGTACTAACAAATTTGTCGGAATCAAACTTCGTCTTTCCTCTTGCGCTCTTTCACTTTAAAGCCATCTCTAAAAATTCACGAAATGTTTACCATAAATTCCAAAATTAAACTAAACTTGCTAAATTATCTTCCAAAAGATATTTCCATTAAATCTAAGCAATTTCTTAAGTTTTTTCTCAAATTTTCATCATGAATAGTGATTTTAAGATTTTCCAAAATGTACTCAAAATACATGGTGAAAGTAAAAAAATTTTACTTAGGAGTAGTGCTCTTACCTCAAGGAACCTAAAGTTACAAATTTTTGTTGAGACCGGCCCTTAAATGGTCCAAATCAAGGATGCCCTAGACTCTCTCTCACGTGAAAACGATGGGTTGAAGATGAACAGGGGAGTTAAAATGGCGATTCACGGGTTTTTAACTGCTGGGAACCAATTTTCGCGAACTGGGGCCTAGGCACAAACCCTTCGGCGCTTAGCCGCGAAATCTGGTGCTTAAGCGCCAACACTCTAGCGCTTAGCCGCCAATACCCAGATTTTCACAATTAAGGTATATGATTTAAACCACTTCGTTAATCACCCTTAATCTCTTCAGGATAATTATCTCTTCCTAATAAATCTTCCAATATTCCAATTCAAATGTTTAATATTCATCGATTCCAAAAAAATTTCACACAAAAACAAACTTATATTCATTAAAACAAACATAACACTTAATACAATCCTAGAATTTCTATCCACATACATAGGATGAAATTCTCTAGATACAAGAGACTTAATCTTAAACTGATAAGTTTACATCTCTAGGATGTAACTATCACATCATAAGGCGTAATTAAAATTCAAACATAAACACTAAACACACCAAACGAAATACATAAGAACACTAAACATATTAAACAAAACACATAAGAACACAAAACATATAAGAGCGAAGCACACTTAATTCCACTCCCCATTAGGCGGATTATATCTAGGACCATTATTATCTCATTTGACTCTTCTGGAATATAAAACTGATAGAACGGGCGATAATTATTCATTCTTATATCTTCTTCTTCAATCAATTTGTTCTTCAAAAACAACGCCTTATCCACTTCTTCCACGATTCTTGAATGATTAAATTGCATCTTGAGTTGCCATCCCATGTGCTCCAAATGTAAGTTAGTTTCATTGATCTTTGCTTCCATTGAAGTCACTCAGGTTTCAATTTTTGCAATCATTTCTGCAATCCCTTGAATACTAACAGTGAGAAATCCATTGAATAACTCTTTAGCAATGCCACTAATGAACTTACTCTTGTCAGAATCTTGCTTCTTCTTAATCTCATTCTCCCAGGAAGACATGATGTACTCAAAATACTCTTCTTAAGATTTAGAAATGAAAATAGGACTTGAGGCAAGTGTTTCTCTTAAATCAGGTTCTTTTTATAAACTTTGGAAGTGCTAAACTACCCCAAGACGTTTTAAAACTCCAAAATAACTTCCAAAACCTCTTCCCCACGATCTAGGCTTCTAGAATATCATTTTTCACATTTTTTGTAACTACCCATGGTGTAGTTGAAAAAAATGAAATTGGGAATATTTGGGATTTTCTGTAATGTTTTGGGAATTTTCTGAATTTTTGGATTTTTGGGGTAAAATGGTATTTTGGTAATTTTGGGGGGGGGGGTTTAGGGATATTTTTGGAAATTTTGGTATTTTTGGCCAAAGATGGTCAATTTGAATGGTGGGAAGTGTTTAGGATTGATTTTGAGGGACCTTGGGTAATTTAGGCAATTTTGCAAATTTTGGGTCATTTCAAGGACATTTGGTAGGTTTGGTGGGTCCGGGGCCCCGGGGGTAAAAAATTAGAGCCCAACCAAAGTTGAGAACTCTTTGTGACACTCCTATGAAAATTTCTCAACATTAATTTTACATCAAACCCAAAATTAGCCCAACCTTAGCCCAAGTTAACCCAATTTGACCCACTTTGGCCCCTTTACCAAAAGTCTCAAATTAAACCCAATTCAACTCCAAATTATTCCAAACCAATTCCAAATCATTCATGACACATCCCCAAACTAAACCAAACACTTGTTTGGCCCAAGCCTTTACCAAACTTTCATCCTAAAATCCATTTTAAAATCCAAAAGCCCACTTCCCTAAACCTTTTTAAAAGCCCATCTCCACTAAATTTTAAAGGCCCAAACTTCATGCTAAAGCCCATATGACATTCTTTTCATCATCCCATTAATTGATATCATCCCTTAAGTCCTAAATAAATCATCAAATAATCCTAAATTAGGCCTCATGCCAAAATCACCCATAAAATCTCAAAAATTCAAAACCTTCTTTCATGTAAATGACCAAGCTTTGTCCCAAGCCACAAGAAGCCATGAGCAAGCCATTTACAAGCCATATGAAGCCATGGAAGGTTTGACATGTGACCAAGCCATTAATGGCAAAAGGAGGGCCCCCTTTCCTAATCCTTCCTTAAGCCTTTTTAACCATAACCATGCCACACACTTAACCAAGTTTAGCCACCTCACCATGGATGGGGACTTCACCACTCCATGACAGCTGACCCAACTGATCCCCCTGACCCAAAATCAGACCATGGGAAGGTGAAACAAGCCCAAATACATGGGTTGACCAAATTGAACCTAAAATGAGCCTCTCCCCATTCCATTTCAATTCACCACCTTTACACATGGCCAACTCCAATTGACTTCACCATTGCCAAGCCCTACCCTCACTGGTCAGGATGGTGACCTGACCCTGGCCGGCCAGCCACCACAGCCTCCGGAAAACCCCATGGCCGAGACCTTGGGTGGAGCCCAACATTGAAATTCCATCTTGCTGAGCTGCCCCATGCCCAATGGTTGCCATGGCTGTTCTTCCCTTGACATAAGCAGCTGATCTAAACCATTAAACCCCCTTGGGAGGCCCTCCAGCCACTCCTATTTAAACACCACCTCCTCTCGGCCAAAGGGGACATTTTGAAAGAAACCATACAGAAACTCTGCCAAAATCATTCCAGAATCTCCCCCACACCTGGAGAACTTGATCCCCACTGAAATCCCCCTGCCATTTCCTCTCTGCGAGCTCGATTTCGAGTTGAAATTCAAACCCAAAACCAGGACACTTCACCACAGTGAGTCAATCCTCAAATTGATTGACCCTACACCTTCACCACACCAAGAGGAGAAGTTTCCCAGTAAAAGCCCCCTCACCAGGCCAGCCATTTCTTCCAGCCTCCAAGCTTTGTGATCGGCTGTGGTCACTTTTGTACCTAGGAAATTCACCAGACCAAGGGACTTCATCTGGAGCTTGCTTGGACCCAATCGAACGTGAGACAACTCTCAGATTGAAGCTTCACTTCTCTGAGCAAAGGTATGAGCTCTCTCTTCCTCCCGAGCTTCTGGAGATTCTCCATTTGATATGAATCGATTTCAATGCATGTTTACCATATGGATGTGTTCGTCTCTTCAAGACGAATCCATAGAGCATAAGAACACAAAAATCCGTTGAGAATCGAGTGAGTTCTTAGGGTTTTAGTGTGGACGGTCACGGGTGCGCACCAGTCGTAGACAATGACCAAGAGCTGTTGGATCGCGCGTGCATCGGATGGACGGCTCGGATCGCGTCGGACCTGAAGATGTTACGTAAAAGGCGAGCCCCGGGACGGCTGACTCAGATGGCGGCGCCCAATCACAACGCGACACGCTCCCCTTCGGAGCCGCCGAGGTTGACGCGGCGCCGCGTGGATAAGTAGAAAAATAGGGTTATTTTCCTATTTATTAAATACCCAGAACTTCAAAAATGCATAACTTTGTGTAGTAAAATCCTAAAAATAAAAATAAAAATACCCTCTTGCTCAGTGAATAGAGGAGAATAATGTGGAAAAGAAATCAAGTCATTTCATCAAGTATTTTATTTTTAATGATTTATTTACTCTGTGGTATTTTAATTCTCCATTTGCATAGAAAATTCACCATGGCATGAGACCATAGGGCTTTTGAAGCCTCTGATCTAGGGAACATTCGATGAATTTTCCAAGGTCAGAGGCCATCCCTATGAGAAGTTATTAATTTTCCAAGTTCATGTTACTGTTTTGAGTATTTTAATTCCAATAATTAGCATGTTGAGAAATAAATTCTAGGAAAATTTAGTGATGTTTCTTATGACCAGAGGAACCCAGGAAAAATAGGTTTTGAGTTAATTCACTTGGAACAACCCTAATTGGTTTACATACCCAAAATTGAACTTTAATTAATTAGGGTTAAACACACATTAAATTAACTTGAAAATAATTCTCCACTAATCTTTAGGATCAGAGGAACATCACATAAAAATTTGAAGTCAATTGAATTTGATTAGCCTCACCAAATGGGTTGATTAAGCCTCTTAAGCAAAATGGATAAAATTAAATTTTAAAAATTCATAACTCACAAAATACTTTTCAAAAATTCACAAAATGGTTTTGGAGCTTCTCTAATATCAGAGGAAATTAGGAAAAATAAAATTGTAATTTTCTAAAAAAGTTGATTTTTATCATTATTTTAATATTTTTAATAATTAAAAAATAATAAAAATCATAAAAATATTAAAAATCACCAAAATATCACATTTTGAATTCTAATCACTTAGGAACAAACCAAATATTTTTCCTAATTTTCTAGGGTAGGATATTAAATTTTAAAGGCTTAATGTAATTTTTAATATTAAAAAATGTATTTTCCAACCTTTTCACTAAAATTATAAAATTTGTTTCACTGGACTAATTGAGGTCTGAGAGATTTAAGAAAAATATTAAATCCATTTTTCAACTTTAATTTTATTTTAAAATTAATTGATACTCCAAAAATCAAAATAATTCTAATAAATAAAATATAATACAAAAAATCACTATAATTGGTCCACATGGTCCTCTGGTTATTAGGAATATTCCATAATTTTTATAAGGACGGAAACATTTCCTTGGTCATGTTTTTGAATTTTCCTTGAAAACCCCTATTTTCCATTAAAAATAATTTCATAAATAAATTAAATACAGAAAAATCACATTTTCTCCTCTAATTTTTTTCATGTGAGTGAGGTTACATAAAAATTTCAAGTTCATTTAAGCTTAATTTAGTGAGTTATAGAATTATTAAGCTTGAAGGGCAAAAGGGTAATTAAAAATTTCAACCCTTAATTAAAATTTTAGGATTAATCAAAAAGGGGAGGGTAAAATATTTGATTTTAAACTGATTTTAGATGATTGAAACTTAAATGAATGAAGGTAGAAACCTACTAACCATTTCAAATATAATTAAAATAAAACTTTAGTTAATTAATTAATTGAAATTTTGGAAGAATAATAGAAATTGGAATTATTAAAGTGGGGATATTATTAAGAGGATATTTATTCTTTAATTTAAAAATCCCTAAATAAATCACTTCAATAATACTTAATTCTTAATTAAAAAATTAAAATATAAACCAAATTAAAAGTAAACTAAAATTAAATTAAAATTTAAATTAAATTAAATTAAATTAAATTAAAATCAAAATTAAATTAAAATTAAATTAAAATTAAATTAAAATTAAAATTAAATAAAATTAAATAATAATTAAAATCAAAATTAAATTAAAATTAAATTAAATTAAATTAAATTAAATTAAATTAAATTAAAATTAAATTAAATTAAAATTGAATTAAAATTAAATTGAAATTAAATTAAATTAAATTAAAATTGAATTAAAATCAAATTAAATTAAATTAAATTAAATTAAATTAAAATCAAATCAAATTAAATTAAAATTTAATAAAATTGAATTAAATTAAATTAAAATCATTTAACAACAAACCTAAATGAAATCATTAAGAATTAAATCTAAAATAATTTGAACACTATTCAAAACTTGAAATTATTAATTAAAACCTCATAATTAAATCAAAATACTTTAAATCATTAACTCAAACTTTAAATTAAAAATGATTAAAATTTTTCAACAAACCAACTTGCCCTGAAAGCTTCTATCATTATAACTCCTAAATGAACTATCAAGTGAAGTGTTACTTCACTTACAGGATATTCAAATGTCCTAATTCACTGAGCAAGAGAACACAACTTAAACTCCTGGATGATTAATTCACTTGTATAATTAAATTCTCTTGGACTTAAAACAATCCTAGAGATATTGAAAAGATGTTTTAGACTCGTCCTAAGCACTTCCTCAATATGATAGGATGTTTATAAGAATAATTGAACTTAATTATTCTTCAATGAAGAAAATCATCCTTAAACCAAAACACAAGAACCTCGACGTCATAGGAGATGACTAGCTATAGGATTAGGACTTTGGTAGACAACCAAAACCTTTCCATTAGCTTTACCTAGGTACTTATTGAAACATTTAAATGTCTTAACATGTGTTTTAAGTGTAGCTTGGGATGACGGGAAGACCCTCCAGGTACGCTTTTATTTTATTGCAATTTAGTTTATTGCAATTTACTTACATGCACTGTACTTTACTTTTCTTGCATGATAAACAACTGTTGCATGAAAACCAAAACCTTTAGGATAGTCCTTGAACTGAAACCAAAACTAAATTAAAAGTCATTACAAGATAAAAATAACTCCACAACATTTCAAAATATAAAACAATTCAAAATTTAATCACAAACGGAACAACAAAAATACAATTACAACTAAATTAAAACATCTCATTGAATGATCGGGAATACCTCGGATGATGTAACCCACGTGTTGCTAACGGGATTTCCCATGGCCTAAATGAAAGTGTGGAACTCATTCAGTTGAGTTTAGCAAATTCAACTGGACTAAGTGAATTCGATGAAAATAACAGTGTCGGGATGACAGAACCGTGGGATCTTAATCGGTTCTGTTTAAACAACTTTAAGATTTGTTTTAATTAAAATATTAAAAACACTTGAATTTTAAGATTTCTCTAAACCAAAACACTTCTCTCATCTCCTGATTTATGACTTATAAAACTAAACCTCTGCAACAACAAGGAGCTCGGAGCATGTTGGGCAGCACGGCCATCGTCATCAGCAAAACTGGAATCTTCTTCAACAAAACCTTTCTTAGGATTAAATAACAAAGTCATAGGACTCCGAGGTAGTTTGCTTAGTGCAACATAAATCCTCAACTCTTTGTTAGGCATTTGCATGATCATGTCATGTAAATTAAGCCCTAACCGGTCTTAGGACTTCGAGGTAGTTGTTCGGTATGACATAAACCCTCACATCTTCGAGGATCTTTGCATGACTGTGTCATACGAATATAAGTCCTAATTAATTAAAATTGGTAGGATTGTAACATTAAATAAATTCTCAAATTGAAGCCAAACAATAGGATAGTTTGGGAATTTTCCAAGATTCTTCTTGGATCCTCAGCTTCTCTTCTCTTCCATTGGACTCCAAAATAAAATATTCCGAATTTGAGCTAATCCCTATTAAAATCTCCAAAATTCAATCCTTTGAAAACCTTAAACTTTGAAATTCTTGAGAGCAAAACCATTGATCATTATCGAGAGTTTTCTTAAATGATTCCCGTCATTTAAGATGTAATTAACTATAGGGGCTTGCCCTTATAGGGAACTTTAAAAACCTAGGTAATATAAACCCTGCTTAATTTCTTTGTATTAAGCAGGGGAACTTGTAGGCTTATAAAATTGGTTCACAGACCAAACGGACGTCACAAATCATATATTTTATTTAATTGAGCCCCATTATCAAGCAGTGTGTCTATTCTTCGGGATAAATACACGGTTTGTGATGCGGTGCTCGTTTATATAAACTATTCTCGATGTGAGATCGGTTTGATTTCATATCTTAAAATTTTCAAATTTAAAGTTATTTTCAAAATCAAATACTACTGTCTAAATTATTTATATATTTAAATTAAATTTAAAATCTGAAAATTCGCTGACAATTCTGTAGGCGACCCCTTTTCAAAATACAACACATAACCTAAAAATAAGTCGTACACTCGAATGAGAGTCGGAATTTAGGTACCGACCTCGAAGGAAGAGAACTGGAATTTAGGTACCAGTCTCTGAATTTAGAATTGAAATTTAGGTATCAATTAGAAAGAGAATCGAAATTTAGGTATCGATCTCGAATGAGAGTCAGAATTTAGGTACCGACCTCGAAGGAAGAGAACTTGAATTTAGGTACCAGTCTCGGAATTTAGAATTGAAATTTAGGTATCAATTCGAAAGTGAATCAAAATTTAAGTATCGATCTCGAATGAGAGTCGGAATTTAGGTACCGAACTCGAAGGAAGAGAACTGGAATTTAGGTACGAGTCTCGGAATTTTAATGAGAAATGGAAACTGGTTCCAATCTCAAAGATTTATCTATTTGAAGAGGGACCCAATCCCATGCCATCAGAACCAAATCGAACAAAGTTCGTGCTTCTGTGTCGATAGAACTAGTCGATCCTCTAAGACACAGCAGCAAGAGAATTGAAAGGAGCTGGTAAGGGTACCAAGCTAAAAAGACTTGACTTAACGACAAGTCAAAGAGAATATTCAAATTTCAAAAAGAGTTTTAAACAGATTTCAATTGAGGAAAGAACTGAAAGGTTCGAATCAGAGGATTCAGATCAGAATTCAATTTGAGATTTAGATTCATTTTGTTTGTCCTTTAACGATCACATTTTTTTTATTTTTGTTGTTTATTTAGTGTTCATGTGATTTTGAAGTTCATTTTAATATTCATACTTTTAGGAAAAATTCTCATTTATTTTCTTTTCTTTTTATTCTTCGTTCAAAGTTCATTTAACTCTAATGGTGTTTCCCAGTCAATTTGCACAACAAGAGGTGAAGGCAAAATATGACGTAGTCGTTTTCATTCCAACTTGCTGAAAGTACATCATACAACTCGATCTAGTCATGATGACATTTTCCTCAGAAATTTAATGTCTCATACAATCCATGTAAATCCAAAATGGACTGTGTAAACTTCTTGCTGATCCATTCAAAAGCGTTTGTCAAAAAATCCATGTCTGAATAGTAAGAAACATGGGCAATAACATCACCTTCCAAGCCATCCTTGGCAGGAATGACACATGGATGTGCATTGGAGGTGTGCTATTTCCCATGTAACTCACAGCTCGTAGGGCCGGAGACTCTCCAATTCTGGATCTGGCTGAAAGTGGTAAGGCATTTTTCTGTCGTCCATTCTTCTAAAAGTAACTGAGATCCGCTCCACAGGCACTCCTGGAATGCAATGCTTCGCAACGTCTGCTCCATTTCCTTTTAACACTAGGACGAAACCTACCGGTAATGGTATCTCTACCGGCCCTTGGAACTCACCGGGGCCTGCAATCCAGAGGTTAGATCAGAACATGATGTTGCACTGGTTGACGAATGACACTGTGCAGAAGGGTCTAACAAAGTCATGATGATCTATATGTGGAGGTATGCAGTCGCCTTCCTTGTAGATGTTAATAATGCAGTACGTTGGGTATGCAATATACAGGAAAAACCATCCATGTTATCATCCTTTTCACCATTCTCTTGATGATTCTTGGCATCGGTTCCACCTCACTGCGACGAAGTATCCCTGGTGGATTTCCTTTTCTATCTGTGGAAATATTGTAGAAACATCTGTATTGGATTGTAACTCTTACCTTTCCTGGCATCCATCTTCGGGGTTCTGAATATGTCTTTTCTCTCAGGCGGCCAGCTCGACCCATTTTCTGTAATTCGAGGATGCAGTCTACAATTTGTTGTTGCTCGTAATCTGAGAAAACATCTGTATGCAGCTCGTGGCCTTCCAAGATGTTGACCTTCTTGTCTCCAATTCTTTCAAAGTATTCGAAAGTTTTCTTCTCAACTAGTTGCATTTTCTCCAGCTCGTATTCTGGGATTATCTGAAGTCCTTGGTGTCTAGTGACATACTGCGGGATGTATGGCTCAACCCCAGCACGTTCTTCTGCATGTCTCGGATCCTCGGGGATAGTATCCGTAGGGACATCCTCCGGGATTGCTTTTGGAATAAGACTCTTCGAATCCGGTACATATGCTCGGCGTCGAGGTACCGACTTTATTTCTGATTTTCTTGGTATTTCTTTTATCTGTTCCGACCTTCTTGGAGTTGACTTTCTTCTTTCTGGTTCTTGACGAACCGGTCTCCTTGGAGCATTTGCACTAACGGTATCCACTGTCTTTTTATATTGATCTTCTGCTAACTTGGTCAACATTTTGCGAATGCGACGATTCTAATTTCATCGCTGGGTAGCAGTGAGAGTAGCTCTCCTTACCCCTTGAATTTCTGCGGGTGCGGCGCTGACAAGCCTACCCTCTGCTGTGGCAACCAAGGACTTAACTTTCTTATCTTCTTCGGTTGCATGCGCGGCGTTTACTTTTCTTTTCTTGTTGCTGGATTGGTGGCTCGGGCCACCCATTTTCATCACTGTTTGGCTGTGAAGTTCTTCTCGATCAACTGGGATCCAATCATTTTCTTCGTATTGTAAGCCAGCTGGTGTGAAGTTTGAGTCAATCTCTATCACTGCTCCATCCCTCACCCTCTTTTCATCAAGTGCTAGACTCACGCCATTTCTAAAGTTTAGAACCAACCGCTCGTTCGACATTTCCCTGCGAAAAAATAAGGAAAGGATCAGGGGCTGTACTAAGAACAAGAACAATAAGAAAAAAAACACTTAAAAATTCTTATTCACTTCTTTTAAATTTAAAGGAAGTAGGAAGAGATGAGAAAATATCAGGAATGAATGGATTTAAAAGGAAAGATTGACATTTTATTATTATGATTTCCCATGTTTTCTTTTTAACATTTTCGTTGATGAGATTTTTTTTTTATTTTGGGTTCGGACCCAATCACAAAGTACTTCACCCATGTTTCTAGGGATAAGATTCTACTTTAAAAGCCACCCTTCGAAACATCAGGTTGCGTAATACTTCTTTAAATACCGTCCATTGATTGGAAGCATGGGTTGTTCTCCACGATAATTCACAAGCTGGTAGGAACCTACTGAGTAGACTGGCTCGACCACGAACGGCCCTTCCCATGTTGGTTCAAATTTACCACCTATCTTCCGATGTGCAAGAATAGGTCTTCTGAGAACCATAACCAAGTCACCGACTTTGAAAGTTCTTGGGCGGACCAGTTTATCATGGGACTGGATCATCTTGGCTTGATACAGTTCCAAATTCTGCTGCGCGGAAAGTTTTTTCCCTTCCAAGCTTTCAATTCTTCCATTCAGAGTCTGGCATTTTCTTCTGTAGTGATCTTTTCTGCAACTGCAATTCGGAGTGACGGAAGCTGTACTTCCAGGGGCAAGACGGACTTGGACCCGTATACTAAAGCGTAAGGCGTAGAGTGAGTAGGAGTCCTAAAATTTGTCCTGTAGGCCCAGAAGGCTTCGAACAACTTCTCGTGCCAATTTCTCTTATTGTCGTCCAAAGTTTTCTTTAATATTTGAACGAGAGTTTTATTAAAAGCCTCGGCCTGGGCGTTTGCTCTTGGGTAGTAGATCGTTGAGTATCGCCAATCGATCCCGTGTCTTCTGAAAAACTTGTTGATCTTTGTACTTTTGAATGTAGACCCATTATCTGAAATGATCCTGCGTGGTACCCTAAAAAGGTAGACGACTTGGTTCTTGAAAAACTATAGCACGTGGTGTGCCTTCACTTCTCTGAGTGGTATAGCTTCTGTCCATTTAGAAAAGTAGTCTGTAGCTGCAAGAATGAAGCGATGTCCTCTTGAAGAAGGCGGTTCTATCGGACCCACTATATCTGTGCCTCAACACTCAAATGGCCATGAGGCGATTGTCGGATGTAGCACATTTGGGGGTTGGTGTAGAACCACTCCGTGCACTTGGCACTGGTCACAACTTTTGGCAACTTTCATACAATCGTTCATCATTGAGGTCCAGTAGTATCCTAGTCTTTTAATCTTCATTTTTCATTTTCGGACCTGACTGATGAGCGCCACAAAGTCCTGAATGTACTTCTTTAACGATTTCACGAGCCTCTGACTCGCTCAGGCATCTTAGCCACATCTGATCAAAAGACCTTCTATATAATGTATTGTTTATTAATGCGTAATACAGAGTTCTTTTCTTGATTTGATGGGCTATCGACTTATCGTTTGGTAGGCTTCCTGTTTGCAAGTAGTCTATTAATGGCTGTCGCCAATCTTCTATATTTTCTGTCACTGCTGCAATTGTTTCTTCTGCTTTTCTTTCTGATTTGTGTACCGTATCCATGTCGAGCTGTGATAGGACCTGTCGTCCCTGAACTGACACTTCAACTGACTCATCTTGCAAGCAGGCAAATTCCTTTGCAAGGCGGGCTAGCGCATCAGCGAGAGCATTTTCTCTTCTAGGAATCTTGTAGATTGTTACGTTTGGAATTTGTTTCAACAATTTCATGGTGTACTGAAAGTACTGCTCGAGTCTTGGCTTTAAAATTCTATACTGTCCGGCGACCTATTGAATGATCAACTGAGAATCTCCGTAGAGGTTGATGTCCGTTATTCCCATTTGAATGGTTAATTCTAATCCAGTTATAAGGGCTTCGTATTCTGCCTCGTTGTTTGTACACGGTTTTGTTTAGTGGTAGGAGTATCTTAACATCCCCCGCTCCGGTGTTATAAAGATTAGTCTGATTCCTACCTTCTAAGCTGAGGACGCACCGTCGAAGTATAGTTCCCAACGTCGATCATCAGGGTCTTCTAGGCTCATTATCTGCTCGTCAGGCAAATCGTCGTCGAGAGGCGAATCCGCCGGTAAAGCGTGTGCTGCAAGGAAGTCTGCTAGGACTTATCCCTTTACGGCGCGAAGAGGAACGAAAGTTATGTCAAATTGCAATAGTATCATTGACCACCTGACAAGTCTGCCAGAAAGCGTCGATCGGGTCATCAAGTATTGCAACGGATTAACTCTCGAAATAAGGTTGACCTTATGAGAAAGCATGTAATGTCTGAGCTTTTGAGCGACGAAGATCAGGGCCAAACAATGCTTCTCAATCGGAGGATACTTTACTTTCGTCAGGATTAAACGACGACTTAGGTAGTAGAGAGTATTTTCTTTTCCCCCGTCATTGACCTGGGCTAACAGGGCTCCGAGAGAATCGTCTAAGGCCGCGATATAAAGTATTAACGATCTACCTGAGACTAGGGCTGCTAAGACAAGAGGTGTCATTAAATATTGCTTAACGTCCTTGAAAGCCCGCTGGCATTTCTCATCCCAAACGAATTTGGCGTCCTTTTTAACTAATGCCGAGAAGGGCTGGCACCTACCTGACAAGTTCGAGATAAAGCGTCGAAGATATGCCAACTTCCCTTAAAAGGATCGTAGTTATTTCAAAGTTTTGGGAGGAGGCATTTCTAAAATAACTTTAATCTTTTTCGAATCGATTTCAATCCCGCGATGTCGGATAGTAAATCCTAAGAATTTCCTAGAGGTGACGCCGAAGGCGCATTTTATGGGATTCATCTTAAGGTTAAATTGTCTTAGTCGCTTGAAAATAATTCTCAAATCATACAGGTGATCTTCCTTCAGTTTACTTTTGATGACCACATCATCCACGTAGCACTCAACTTGGTTGTGAATGAGATCATCAAAAATCTTCGTCATCGCTCTTTGGTATGTTGCTCCTGCGTTCTTTAGTCCGAATGACATTACTGTGTAGCAATACACTCCGATCGGCGTTCTGAATGCCGTGAGCTTTTCGTCTTCTGGTGCCATCTTTATCTGGTTGTATCCCGACGATCCATCCATAAATGAGAAGATTTCATGCGTCGAAGCGATGTCAATCATAAGTTCTGGGATTGGTAGTGGAAATTCATCCTTTGGACATGCTTTATTCAAATCTCTGAAATACACGCAGATTCTGATCTGACCATTCTTCTTTCTGATTGGTATCACGTTGACTAACCAAGTAGGGTATTGTTCTTCACGAACCAATTTAGCGTCTATTAGCTTCTTAACTTTGGCTATTACTTGTTGCTCAATTTCTAGACGCATTCTTCTTAGAGCTTTTCTAACTAGAACAGCAGTGGGATCCACTCCTAATTTATGAAGTGCGACCTCTAGAGCTAATCCTGGCATTTCGTCGTAACTCCAAGCAAAATAGTCCTTGAATTCCATTAGTAGCTTGATTATGTCTTCGGAGTCTTCTTTATTGAGCAAGGAGCTAACAAAGGTAGGCCTAGGTTCTTAGCTAGTACCTAAGTTAACTTCCGTTAACTCGTCTATTGTAGATTTGATTTCTTCCTCGAATTCTGGTGGAGCGTCGCCGATTGGTAGATCCTCAAGATCTTCTGAAGCTTCCAAGCACTCTTTATTAGGTTTGCATGTGACAACCAAGCAAAATCCCATATCATCAACAGACCCTACCGTGCCGAATCCGAGACCATGTTTTGAATTGGGAGGCCGACTGGCATTATTCCATAATTTTTCAAAATGTTGTGATTGACCTTTTGTCCATTGTCGAGGTAAGACACCACGTTGAATTAAATTTTGAACACAGGGAGAGTACCACTAAAAAGGTAATTCCATTAATTCAGATGAAGTAACATCTTCAAATCGTACATCTTTTTCAGTATTGGAAGAAGAAGTACCACGGTAAAACTTGATTGGTTTAATACCACCACCATGCACTTCCTTGACCACCATACCCTTGATCTTATTAGAATGGATCGGGGTCAGGGTCATAGTATGTACATAATGGTTAATCTTCTCGTACATTGATTTGTATTCTTCATTCTTTTCATTTTCGAGAGAGATCATGAACTGGGGTTTCTTTTGACTTATTGTCGCTTCTTCTTTCTCAATTTCTTATTCTTCTTTGGAGCTGTTCTCCCAATCAACATCGATGACCGGTTTCTTCTGTCCAACTGTTCCAACATTTCTTCCACGTCCTCGTCCCGGGCCTCGACCTCGGGTGCGAGTTCTGAAGAAATCTTCACCATCTCGCCGTAAGGGAGTGGTGAGTAACTGTTGGACTAGAACTTCAGGTTCTTCATCGTCTAGAATTTCTTTTGTTTCATTTGGTATGGTATTTCTGGAAAAGATTATTTTCTTTAGGGGCGCGTAGTAGGCGCATCTTCATGAATTCCAATTTCGTGTACGGAGAATGGTTGCAAGTCACCTTTGATACACTTTTCTCCTCCTTCGTAATATTTTATGCACTGGTGCAGAGATGAAGGTACCATCCGGTTTTCATGAATCCATGGCCGACCCATTAGAGCATTGAACGATGTCTCAGAATCAAATATGTGGAATTTTGCGGTTGTCTTTGCTAAATCACCGGTCTTCATTAGTAGTGTTATCGATCCAAGAGCTCTTTCTCCTTTTTAATTGAAGCCTCTTAATAGCATCTTGTTTGCTTCAAGCTCGCGAACATCAATTTCCAAATATGCTAGCGTCCAAAGATTCATTATGTTGATTGATGCTCCCAGATCAACTAACACTCTGGAGAGCGTAAACCTTCCAATAGTGACTGAAATGTATAACAGTCGGTTGTGATCAGCTGTTCCCAGTAATAGATCATTGTCCGTGAAGGTAACACCTTGTTGTTCTCTTAACGTGCAAACCTCATCGAAGGAATTACCAGCCATTTGGGCTAAACAAATCTTTGGATCAAGTAAAGCCTTGATCAGAGCCTCTCTCATCTCCTTTGACAGGATCAGAGCGTCGTATATGCTTAGTTTGGATGGTAGCTTCCTAAGATGGGCTAGCACGTTGTAGTCCACTTTATTACCATGTTCCTCGGTTTCTTCTAGAATGGACAGTTCCTCTGCTGGGGTTGACTCTTCCTGAGCAACCACCTGCATTCCTTTATCCTTTGGACCCATTCTCGGGGGTAGAACTTTTCCACTTCTTAAATTTACTTCAGTTATTTCTTTTGAATTTGGTGTTGAATCTGCCAGTGTATCCTCTTGAATTGGAATGTCTGGCTCTTCTGGCGTTGCTTCAGAATCTAATAACTCCAATTCTATCGCGATTGGAGCTCCTCGAAATTCATAAATGGACTCATTGCTTGTCGAGCTTTCGTAGCCTCCTTTGTGAACATCTTCTTCGTCGTGTTCGTCGAGGTTCTGTATGATTTGAGAATCATTATTTGTATGGTAATCGAGATCCGGATTAAGCCGGTTGTCGTTAGTTACGTAATCGTTAGAAATAGTCAAAACGTAGCCAACGCCATAACCCTTATCATTATAAGATACCGCCGGAGCGAAAAGATAATCATACAGAGTCAGGAGTTCAAGGGATTTCTCCCCTGAATCGGAAACAACCATCGTAGCATAAGCAACCCCTAGTCTACCCTGCGGAGCCTCGATCTTCTTTTCTTCCACAATCTTCTCCTCTTTCCGGGGCGGTTCTTCAATCGCAAGTGATAGTGTCGGCTCGACAGGTTTCAAACTCTGAGTTGAAGCGCGTACCGAAGCGGTCTGGATGTGATCCAAATTTTTCTTCGATGATCTTGTCCAGACAGTACTCCATCCATCATCAGTCGTGTATGGGTTTATCAGAACAATGGGATCCATGGAAATAACGTTGACGGAACCTCCTTTTTGGGGTTCCTTCATATATTCCTTTGGGATCGTTATGTTCCCTCTCCGGAGATTGTCATCAAGCCAACTCTTGAAGGTGATGCAATCCTCTATCTTGTGTCCGAGCATCTGGTGGTAAGGGCAATAGTTCAGATGATCTTTCTTATTGACTTCCTCCGGCTTCTTGGGCTTTGGCAGCTGAAAATCCGGTGTCATCATTAAGCTGCAGAACATCTTCGCTACTGCTTTAGTTTTGAATGGATATTCTCTATTTAGAAGTTCTCTTAAGGTACGCGATGAACGAGACTATTGTTCATAATGCTGAGGCGACTGATAGCTCGGACGAGGTTGCTGATAGCCTTGCTGAGGTTGCTGATAGCCCTACTGAGGTTGCTGATAAGTCCGTTGCGGTGGTTGATAACTAGGCTGTGGCCGCTCTGACTGTATCTGAACCGGCTGCTTGCCCTTATCTACTGCAGCGACGATTCCGGATTTCTTTTCGAATGTTTTCACGGGCTTCTGCTTATCGTTCTTGTCCATGAAACTTAACTGCTTTGCCTCTTCTTGCAAGCTCCCGGCCTTGCTAAGCAACTTCTCAAAAGTCTTGATTGTAAATCCTTTAAGGAGAAGTGCTATCGGGCCATGGATACTTTTAAGTAGGATGCCGAATGCATGTTGTTCTTGAAGCTGTGGTTCACACTTCATGCTTAAGTTTCTCCATCGAAGTATGTAATCCACTAAAGTCTCGTTCGGCTTCTGTTGCTCCACCACTAGATCACCGATAGTGATTTGGTGCTGAGATCCGGCAAATCGTTTAACGAAGAGATTCTCTAGTTTTGAAAAGTTCTTTACTGAACCATTCGGTAATTCTACGTACCAGTCGAAGGCAATCCCTGATAAACTTCTGACGAACTGGCGGAAGAGTAGAGCGTCACTCCCACCGGCATTGCAGCAACTAGCACGAAAATGTGCAACGTGCTGCCGAGGGTTTCCCGTTCCATCAAAAGTATTAAACAGAGGTGGTACGAAGGCTTTCGGGTATTGGACTGCATCTAACTCTTCAGGGTAAGGTCTACCCATCTGAATAGATGCTCCACTCTTGGATTGTGCTAGGGCTTCTCGCACCTGCTGTTCTACCATGTTTTTAATGTCCTTTTCTGGAATCATGCTTTGTGCAGGATCTTTCTTTGGTTGTTCATCTCCGTTGACGGATGTGATCTCTTTTCCTTCATCTACAATATGGATAATTTCTGGGGTGTCTCTTTCTGAGGTTGTACCTGACTTTGGAGAGTGGCTAAGGCAGCAGCCAACTCTTCCATCCTCTTTGCCATCTGGGAAATTGTGTCATCTCTTTCCTGAAGCTGTGCCCTCATTACTTTTGGTTCATCTCTCTCTGCAGCTGCTGGAGCACCTTGTGAAGCAGATGATGTTCGCGTTTCAACCATGTTGATCTCGGTATACTCCTCATCCATGAACTCTGATGAGTCAACTTCATCCTTTAGTTTTTCTTCTCTTTCTTTTGCTAACCGTCGGATGACGGTCTTTAACTTATCCATGGCATCCTCTAGTGGCCTATTCCGTACAGTCTCGCAGTTGTCTCGTGACGGTTATTGAACTTCCTTTATGGGAGTCCCCTTCATTGCAGTAGCACTTTCTTCTTATTCAAGTCTCCTGACGAGACTTTTCTTCTCAGAACATTGTTTTGGTCTTAGCTAGCCAGTAGTAGGTCGCCATAGCATCCTTCTTACAGCCGGAAGCCTAGGACCAGATGATCTGTCGGCTATATGCTGGAAGGTGGTATCCTCCCCAATTTGTAGACCCGATACAACAATAGGTGAACTGGCTTTTATCTTCTTCTTTGGTTTCTCTGTGGCAGCAACAGGCTCTATTCGCGGTCCAAGGCGGGATTTAGCTGGCACCCATCCTATCCTTCTTAAGATTTCTGACACAAGGCATCTTTCTTTCTTTGCCAATCTTCCTATCACAGCTTGCAGTCGAGCCAATGGCGTAGTCTTATCCCTTTTCCTCTTGTAATTACTGTAGTACGCAGGTCGGGGTAATGCAGCGGCGATCCTACGAACATTTTCTTCATCTGATGCGACAGAGAAAGGGTGAAACCTGCTCCCTTCCAACAGAGGTATATACTCAGGCAGTTCTTCTCTTTCCTCAGGAATTTCTTCTAGAAAAGCAACTTCAGCAGCTCTGGCTTTGTCGATCTTGGCTATCTTTCTGTTTCTATTTCTCCTTTGAGTCCGAGTTAGGGGTGCAACTCTTGAACTGGACCCAATCTAAAAAACAGCTGGTATTGTTGCAAAATCTGTACCCTCCACGGTGACAGGCTCATCACAGACTTGGATTTCCTTCCCCTTCAGTTTGGCAGAAGTCGAGATAGGTGCAGAGATGACTAGACCGGTGGGGGTAGAGACAACAGTCCTCCTACGAAAAGTAGTACTCCTTTCAGCTGGAATCCTTTGTAGGAGAGGGAATTCTTGAGTCAATTTCTGGTTGAACTCAATCACGGGCTCTTCAGTTTCTGACACTTTGTCCATTAGTGTGAAGAGAGTGACATCAGCGAACTTGACATCTGTGTTACCGAGTCCTTGTCCGAAACGGATGATTCCATTGTCGGGCAGCTCATTCTTGTAAACGGCGAAGTCAATTCCATTGGTGAAGGAGAAGATTAACTTTGGGGCAGTCATTTTCTGCATGGTAGATTCTGAATGTCAGTTCCGAATTATGCTTCTTTTCGTCGTAAGGTTTAGGACAAAAAAAAGAAAGAGTCCGAACACATTTTCATTTATCTTAATGTATTTGTGATTTTTAAAAGAGATTGTTTATTAGGAGGTTCGTTTTTTACAAACAAAACGATTAAGGGAAAAAGGTTATAGAAAAGGTAAAGTGCCCGATTTAGAATTGGAAAGGAAGAGAAAGTCTTATGCAAGACTTCTCGACTTGAAGGACCGCTCCTAAACTAACACCTATTGGGGGTCCAACCCACCTCAGAAAAAGAGGTAAAAGGATCTCGGAACCTCTCCGTTTAGGGGTGTCTAAACAGTGGCTCCTAAATTTGAGAGGAGTTGGCTATACTCGTTCAAGACAAAACTGAACAGGCTATCCCAACAGAAGAATGGTAGTTTTGGTCCACTAGTGATATGGACTCACTATCGATTTATGAAAGCAAAACCATCTAATTAAAAATGGAGAGAGGAACTACTCCCCAGCGGAGTCGCCAGAAGTTGTCGGCATAATTTTAGATTTGTGTGCTGTATTGTAAAAAGGGGTCGCCTACAGAAATTGTCGGTGAATTTTCATATTTTAAATTTAATTTAAATATATATATAATTTAGAAAGTCTTATTTGATTTTTGAAAATAATTTTAAATTTGAAAATTTTAAGATATGAAATCAAACCGATCTCACATCCCAAATAGTTTATATAAACGAGTACCGCATCACAAACCGTGTATCTATCCCGAAGAATAGACACACTGCTTGATGATGGGGCTCGATTAAATAAACTAGAAGATTTGTGACATCCGTTTGGTCTGCGAACCAATTTTATAAGCCGAAAAGTTTTCTCGCTTAATATAAATGAATTAAGCAGGGTTTATATTACCCAGGTTCTTAAAGTTCCCTATAAGGGCAAGCCCCTATAGTTAATTACATCTTAAATGACGGGAATCATTTAAGAAAACTCTAGATAATGATTAGTGGTTTTGCTCTCAAGAATTTCAAAGTTTAAGGTTTTCAAAGGATTGAATTTTGGAATTTCAATAGGGAATGGATCAAATTTGGAACAGTTCATTTCAGGAGTTCAAAGGAAGAAAAGTAGGAGAAGCTGAGGATCCAAGAAGAATCTTGGCAACTATCCTATTGTTTAGCTTCAATTTGGGAATTTATTTAATATTGCAATCTTACCAATTTTAATTAATTAGGACTTATACTTGTATAATATGATCATACAAATAGCCTCAATGATGTGAGGGTTTATGTCGTACCAAACGACTACCTCGGAGTCCTAATACCAGTTAGGGCTTAATTTGCATAAAATGATTATGCAAATGCCTAACGAGAAGTTGAGGATTTATGCTGCACTAGGCAAACTACCTCGAAATCCTGTGGCTTGGTTATTTAATTCTAAAGAAAGGTTTTGCTGAAGTAGACCCGAGTTTTGCTGATGACGATGGCCGTGCTGCCCACTGTGCTCCAAGCTCCTTGTTGTTGTAGAGGTTTATTTTTAGAAGTCATAAATCGGAAGATGAGAGAAGTGTTTTGGTTTAGAAAAAAATCTTAAAATCTAAGTGTTTTTAATATTTTAATTAAAACAAATCTTAAAGTTTGTTTAAACAGAACCGATTAAGATTCTACGATTCCGTCATCCCGGCACCGTTATTTTCATCGAATTCACTTAGTCCAGATGAATTTGCTAAACTCAACTGAATGAGTTCCACACTTTCATTTAGACGGTGGGAAATCCCGTTAGCAACACGTGGGTTACATCATTCGAGGTATTCCCGATCATTCAACGAGACATTTTAATTTAGTTGCAAATGTATTTTTGTTGTTCTGTTTGTGATTAAATTTTGAGTTGTTTATATTTTGGAATGTTGTGGCAGTGAATTTTATCTTGTAATGACTTTTAATTTAGTTTTGGTTTCAGTTCAGGGACTATCCTAATGGTTTTGGTTTTCATGCAACAGTTTTATTTAACATGCAAGAAAAGAAAAGCGCAATGCATGTAAGTAAATTGCAATAAAATAAAAGCGTACCTGGAGGGTCTTCCCGTCATCCCAAGCTGCACTTAAAATACATGTTAGAGCATTTAAACATATCTTTGCAAGAAATACCTAGGTAAAGCTAAGGAAAAGGGTTTTGGTTATCTACCAGAATCCTAATCCTATAACTAGTCATCTCCTATGACGTCTAGGTTGTTGGCTTGGTTTAAGGATGATTTTCTTCATCAAAGAACAATTAGATTCAATTGTTCTTCTAAAACATCCCTTCATATTGAGGAAGTGTTTAGGACGAGTCCTAAACTTCTTTTCAATATTTCTGGGATTATTTTGAGTCCAAGTAAATTTAGTTGCACATATGAATTAATCATCCAGGAGTTTAGTTAAACTTTGTCTCTTGCTCAGTGAACTTGGGTATTTGATTACCTGATGAATGAAGTGACATTTCATTTAATACTCTATTTAAGAGTTATAATAATTAAAGCCTTTAAGATCAAGTTGGTTTATAGAGAATTTCAATCATTCTTAATTTAAGGTTTGAGTTGATGATTTAAAGTGTTTTAATTTAATTATGAGGTTTTAATTAATAATTTTTTAATTTTGGAATAGTGTTCAAATAATTTTAGATTTAATTTAAATTTTTACACTTTCAATTATCTTAGTATTTCAGATTGATGTTCATGTTTTAAATTTACTTAGGTATAAAGAGGTATTTAAATTATTAATATATTTTGATTTAACTCTTAATGATTTCATTTAGGTTTTTTGTTAAGTGATTTTAATTTAATTTAATTTAATTTAATTTGATTTTAATTTAATTTAATTTAATTTAATTTAATTTAATTTAATTTAATTTAATCAAATTTTAATTTAAATTAATTTTAATTTTAGTTTCAATATTTTAAATTTAATTTAATTTAATTGTTAAGGTGTTAATTTAGTTTAATTTACTCTTTGAATTAACTTAATTTAATTTAATTTAACTTAATTCCATGATTTTAAATTTGATTTTTAATTATTATTTTAATTTTTAGTTAAGAACTAAATATTATTGAAGTGACTTATTAGGGATTTTTAAATTAAAGAATAAATATCCTCTTAATAATATACCTATTTTAATAATCCAAATTTTAAATATATTATTTCCAAAATTTAAATTATTTAATTAATTAGAGTTTCATTTTGATATTTTCAAAGTTTTTAATGGGTTTCTACCCCTTAATTTCCCTAAGTTTCAATCATCCAAGAGAAAGTTAAAATCAAATATTTTACCCCCCCCATTTTGATTAAACATAAAGTTTTAATTAAGGGTTAAAATTTTTAATTACCTTTATGCCCTTTTAAGCTTATTTATTTCATAACTCATTAAATTGAGCTCAAATGAATTTGAAATTTTTATGTCACCTCACTCACATGTCAATTAAGACATTAGAGGAGAAATGTGATTCTTTTGAATTTAATTTATTTATATAATTATTTTTAGTAGAAAATAAGGGTTTTCAAAGAAAATTCAACAACATGATCAAGGAAAGGTTTCTGTCCTTAAGAAGATTATGAGATGTTTCTTATGACCAGAGGACCACTTAGACCAAATTTTGTGATTTTTTGAATTATATTTTCTTTATTATAATTATTTTGGGTTTTAGAGTATTAATTAATTTTAAAATAAAATAATATTTGAAAAATAGATTTTATATTTTTCTTAAATTTCTCCGAACTCAAGGAGTCCAGAGAAACAAATTTTATAATTTTCTGATTTTTCTTTGATTTATTAGAATTATTTTAGTGAAAAAGGTTGAAAATTCATTTTTTAATATTAAAAATTACATTAAGCCTTTAGAATTCAATATCTTATCCTAGGGACTTAAGAAAAAATCTTTGGTTTGTTCCTAAATGATTAGGAGTCAAATTGTGACATTTTTATGATTTTTAATATTTTTATGATTTTTTTTTTATTTTTTAATTATTCAAATATTAAAATATTGTGAAAAATCAACTTTTTTAGAAAATTCCATTTTTAATTTTCCTGAACTCCCCTGATTTCAGAGAAGCTCCAAAACTATTTTTTGTGAATTTTTGAAAAGTATTTTTGGAGTTATGAATTTTTAAAATTCCATTTTGCTTATGAGGCTTAATCAATCCATTTGGTGGGGTTAATCAAGTCCAATTGATTTCAAAATTTTATGTAAGGTTCCTCTGACCCTAAAGAGTAATGGAGAATTGTTTTCAAGTCAATTTGATGTGTGGTTAACCCTAATTAATTCAAATTCAATTTTAGGGGTTTAGGTCAATTAATGTTATTATGAATGAACTAACTCAAAATATATTTTTCATGGGGTCCCCTGGTCCTAAGAAACATCACCAAATTTTCCTAGAATTTATTTTACAACATGCTAATTATTGGAGTTAAAATACATAATACAGTGACTTGAACTTGAAAATTCAATAACTTTTCACAGAGATAGCCTCTAACCTTGAAAAATTCAGAGAAAGTTTCCAAGATCAGAGGCTTCAAAAGCCCTATGGTCTCATGCCATGGTGAATTATCTATGCAAATGGAGAATCAAAACATTGAAAATAGTAAATAAATTATTAAAAATAAAATACTCTTCTAATTAACTTGATTTATTTTTCACATTATTCTCCTCTGTTCACTGAGCAAGAGAGTATTTTTATTTTATTTTTGTGATTTTTCTATGCAAAGATATGAATTTTTGATGTTCAGGGCATTTAAATAATTCAAAAATACCCTAATTTTCTACTTATCCATGCGGCGCCGCGTCAACCTAGGCATCTCCGAAAGCCCACGCGTCGCGCTGTGATTCGGCACTGCCATCTGACTCAGCTCTCCAGGGGCCCGCGGTTCATGTACCATTGCGCTGTCCGACTTGATCTCGACCGTCCGCTCGATACAGGCGCGATCCAACGGCTCCTGGTCATCGTCTACGACTGGTGTGCACCCGTGACCGTCCACACTCAAACCCTAATATCTCTCTCAATTCTCAATGGATTTTCGAGTTCTTATACTCTATCGATTCGTCTTGAAGAGACGAACACATCCATACGGTTTATAAGCTATGAAATTAACCGAAACAAAATGGAGAATTGCTGGAAGCTCGGGAGGAAGAATGAGTTCATACCTTTGCTCAGAGAAGTGAAGCTTAGATCTGAGAGTTGTGTCACCTTCGATTGAGTCCAAGCAAGCTCCAGATGAAGTCTCTGGCTCTGGGGAATTGTCTAAGTTATAAAGTGACCAAGGCCGATCACAAAGCTTGGAGGCTGGAAGCAATGGCTGGCCTGGTGAGGGGTTTTTGCTGGGGAACTTCTCCTCTTGGTCTGGTGAAGGTGTAGGGTCAATCAATTTGGAGATTGGCTCACTGTGGTGAAGTGTCATATTTTTTGGGTGGATTTTTAACTCAGAAATTGAGCTCACAGAGAGGGTTTTAGGGCTGGATTTCAGTGGGGATCAAGTTCTCTTGTTTGGAGAGGGATCTGGAGTGATTTTGGCAGAGTTTTGGTAAGGCTTTTGTTCAACACCTCTTTTGGCCGAGAAGTGGTGGTGTTTAAATAGAGGTGGCTGGAGGGCTTCCCAGGGGCAATTGGAGGCTGGGATCAGCTACTCAGGAGAGGAGAAGAATAGTCATGGTGTTCATTTGGGTTGGGACTGCTCAGCCAGTGGGTTTGAATTTTTTGAAGCCAAATAAGGCTCTCGGCCTGGTGTTTTCTGGCGGCTCTGGTGGCTGGCCGGCCAGGGATGGGTCACCATCTGACTTAGTGGGGTCAGGGGTTGAGTTTGGTGCAAGCAATGGGTATTGGCCATGTGTAAAGAGGTTTTATTTAAATAGTGTGGGGGAGAGGCCATTTTGGATTCAATTTGGTCAAGTCATGGTTTAGGCTAGGTGCACCTCCCCAAGGCTGGTTTGGGCTCAAGAGAAAGTCACTTGGGTCAGCTTAATTAGTGGGGTCAAGTCACAATCCAAGTACAATTAGGCTTAAGCAAGATTAGGGGATACATGGGAGTGTCTAATCACTCCTATGGGAATCATTAAAGGGTTTCCTCCTTGTTCCATTTAGGGAGTGGTGATAAGTCAAAGCTCTCATGGCTTTCATGTGGCTTGTGCATGGCTTCAAGGACTCCATTTGGCTTAGGGATGACTTGGCTCATTTACATGGAAATGGATTTTGGGATTTTTGATGAATTTAGGGGAAATTGGCATGAGGCTTAATTTAGGATAATTTGATGATGAGTTTTAAACTTAGAGAATGATTTAAATCAAAGGGATGATGAGAGGAAATCTCATGTGGGCTTTGGAATGGATTTTGGGCTTTTTGAATTTTGGTGAAAATGGGTTTTTAAAGGCTTTATGGAAGTGGGCTTTTAGATTTTAAAATGGGCTTTTGGATGAAAGTTTTGTGAAGGACCATGCCAAATAAATGTTTGGTTTAGTCTAGGGATGTGTCATGAGTGATTTGGAACAAATTTGAAGTGATTTTGAATTGAATTGGGTTTATTGTGGGTCTTTTAGTAAAGGAGCCAAAGTGGTTCAAATTGGGATAACTTGGTTTAAGGTTGGGCTAAAGTTGGATTTGATGTAAAATTAATGTTGAGAAATATTTATGGGAGTGTCACAAAGAGTTTTCAACTTTGGTTTGGCTTTGATTTTGGAATTTGGGCCCATTTGGGTTAGGTTTGGGCTTAGGTCAATTTAAGGGGTTTTGGTTTTGGGTTAGGTTTAGGTGGAGTTTAGGTTCAAATTTTGGGCAAATCAAGTTTATTTTTTTGTTTATGGGGGTGTTAGGAAGGCCTTAGAAAAGATTTGGGGCCAATTGGAGTTGAATTGGGTTGGTTTGAGCTAGGTTTAGGTCGTGGGCCAAAATTGGGCCTTAGGCTTCAAATTGAAATTGGGCTCAAATGTCAATCAAAGTGGACTTGGATTTGGTCTAAATTGATGTTGAGGATATTGAATTGAAGTTTATAATTGAATTAGACCAGAATTGAGGTCAATTGGGGAGGTTTGGTTTAACATTGGGTTCACTTGGGTTAAAAATGGGTCAAATTGGGGATTTTGGTAAAAGTGGGGTAAATTGGCAAAATTGGCCTATGGTGTAGTTGAAATAAATGAAATTGGAAATATTTGGGATTTTCTGGAATTTTTTGGGAATTTTTTGAATTTTTGGATTTTTGGGGTAAAAGGGTATTTTGGTAATTTTGGGGGGGGGGTGTTAGGGGTATTTTTGGAAATTTTGGTATTTTTGGCCAAAGATGGTCAATTTGAATGGTGGGAAGTGTTTAAGATTGATTTTGAGGGACCTTGGGTAATTTAGGCAATTTTGCAAATTTTGGGTCATTTCAAGGACATTTGGTAGGTTTGGTGGGTCCGGGGCCCCGGGGGTAAAAAATTGAAATTTTGAAAAAAATGAGATTGATTAAATGTGAATGAAATGGGATCACTTTAGTTGAGCCATGAAGCCATTTTAAGCCCATATAAGCCACGAGAGGACTCATTTGAGGCATTCACTATGTTGTTCCTAACCCTCTTAGCTAGGGGCTGAGGGGTTAAGGACCATCCATATGAATTACCTACATGAGTCAGGAAGTCAAGTTGGGTGATAGTGTGGTTTTAGGACTTGGAATGTGTGTGAGAGTGTAGTGTATGTGCAAGTCAACCCTCACCAGACCAGGCCACCTAGGGTATTCCTAAGGCCAAAAAGTCCTATAGGGAACTCATCCTTTAAACCTCCACATTTGATTTCAACCCTCTAGGTAATTAGGGGTCTACAATCAAGCTTGTGGGGTTTGCAGGGAGTTAAGAGGAGTTTGAATTTCTAAGTGGTGGGTTCAATTTCTAGTCCTCTAAGATTAGTCAAAGGAAAAGCCTAAGGCTAGATCCTAAGTACTAAAGAGAGAAGCAAAAGACCTCATCAAAAATGAGGTCAACAGGGGCATCTCATTTCTCCTAGAAATATTGCCTACACGCTGCCATCTATCACAATTTTTAATATAAGCATTCATGTCCTTAAAAATCATAGGCCAATAAAATCTAGATTGTAAGATTTTATATGCAGTTGTATCACTTCCAAAATGTTCCCCATAATCAGAATCATGACAATTTTGAATTATTTCATAAGTCTCTTCCAAAGGTACACATCTTCGAATTATAAGATCCTTTCCTTGTTTATATAAAAATGGGTCATCCCAAAAATAAGTCTTAGCATCAGACATAAAGTTCTTCTTTTCCTAATATGTCAAACCATAGGGTATAATATCACTGACAATAAAATTTACTATGTCTGCATACCATGGAACACGCCACACATTAACAGTGAATAATTTTTTATCAGGAAAATGTTCATAAATTTCTTCAACATCACAGAGAGATTTTTCAATTTCAAGTCTGGACAAATGACCAGCAATTTAATTTTCAGAACCCTTTCTATCTACAATCTCAAAGTCAAATTCTTGCAAAAGAGGAATCCATCTTATCAGTCTTGGTTTTGCATCTTTTCTTTTCATTAAGTATTTGATAACAGAATGATCAGTATGCACAACACATTTAGTTCCAATTAAATATGATCTAAATTTATCAAAGGCAAATACTATAGCTAATAACTCTTTCTCAATAGTGGTATAATTAATTTGAGCTTCATTAAGAGTTTTACTAGCATAATAAATAACTTTGAAATTCTTATTATATTTATGACCCAAAACAATACCATTAGCATAAGCACTAGCATCACACATTAATTCAAAAGGTTTTTCCCAATTTGGTGAAATTATTACAGGTGCTGTGATTAAATTTTCTTTTAATGTTTCAAAGGCTTTGAGGCAATCATCATCAAAATTAAAAACTACATCCTTTTCCAGTAAAAGGCATAAAGGCTTTGTAATCTTTGAAAAGTCTTTGATGTAACGCCTGTAGAATCCAACATGTCCTAAAAAACTTCTACATCCTATAACTTGAATTTTTGCAGGATCTACCTCCAAACCTTTTTATGAAATTCGATGTCCCAAAACAATTCCTCCTGCTCCCATAAAATGGCATTTTTCCCAGTTAAGGACCAAATTAGTTTCTTCACAGCATTTTAGAACCTTAGATAAATGTTCTAAACATGATTCAAACAAAATTCCAAACACTAAAAATTCATCCATAAAAACTTCAATCCTTTTTTCAATTAAATCACAAAAAATAGCCATCAGACATCTATGAAATATAGTAGGGGCATTACATAAACCAAAGGGCATTCTTCTAAAAGTAAACATACCATAAAGACTGGTAAACATAGTTTTCTCTTGATCATTAGGTGGATTTGAATTTGGTGATAACCAGTATATCCATCCAGAAAACATAAGTATTTATGCCCAGCCAGTCTATCCAACATTTGATCCAGAAATGGGAGTTGAAAGTGATCTTTCCTTGCGACAAGATTTAATTTTCTATAATCAATGCATATTCGCTACCCTGTAACTTATCTTGTTGGTATTATTTCATTCTTTTCATTAACAGTCACAGTCACTCCTCCTTTCTTAGGAACACAGTGAATAGGACTAACCCATGCACTATCTGAAATAGGGTAGATAATTCCAGCATCCAAACATTTTAAAATTTCTTTCTTAACAACATCTTTCATGATAGGATTTAATCTCCTTTGGGGATCAGCCCGCGGTTTGCAATTATCTCCCATAAGAATTTTGTGCATACAAATTGAAGGACCGATTCCTTTAATATCAACAATTTTCCATCCAAAGGCTTTCTTGTGTTTCTTCAAAATTTCAAGCAAACTCTCTTCTTCTTTTTTCAGTTAATTGAGAGAAAATTATAACTGGCAAGGTAGAGGATTCTCCTAGAAAATATACTTCAAATTATCAGGAAGCATTTTTAACTCAAGTTCATGAGATTTTTCAATTGATGGACCATAAGATTCATCTTTTTCAGTCAAATCCAACATTTCAAAACTTTCACGAACATACTTTAAATCTTCCTCTTGAAAATCTTCAGAATCAAGTAACTCCTCTTCTTGCTTATGTTCCAATTCTTCTCTTTCAAATTTCTCTTCATAAGTTGTTTTGAAATGACATTTACTTAAATATTTGATAACATCCATCCTATAACATTCATCTTCTTTACCTCTAGCAGGTTATTTCATCAATTTTGAAATATTAAATGTAACAGTCTGATCATTAATTTGCACATCTATCATGGCTCATCCTATAGCTAGGAAAGGTCTTCCCAAAATTATAGTTATCTCTTTATCTTCCTCCATATCTAACACAATGAAATCAAAAGGAAAAATAAATTGATCCACGTTAACCAAAACATCTTCTATAACTCCTTTAGGATATGTGATCGAACGATCTGCTAATTGCAGAGTTACAGTAGTTGGGGTTATTTCTCCTAGTCCCAGTCTTTTAAATATTGATAGAGGCATAAGGTTAATGCTTGCACCCAAATCACATAAAGCTTTTCCATAGAACCTGCCTCCGATTGCACATGGAATTGTGAAACTACCAGGATCTTTAAGCTTTTTAGGAAGCTTATTCTGAATGAATGCACTGAACTCCTCACTAAGTGCAACAGTTTCGTTATCTTCAAATTTCCTTTTCTTGTTAATAATATCCTTCATAAATTTTGCATAGCTTGGCATTTGTTCTAAGGCTTCATCAAATGGAATATTAATAGTAAGCTTCTTAAATATCTCCAAGAATTTTGAAAATTGCTTATCCAACTTTTTTTGACGAAGTCACTGAGGAAATGGAGGTGGTGGTTTTTCTAAATCAACCTTAGGTGGAGAAACACATTTTTCCAAACCTTTCGGAGCATCCTCTTTTGGTTCTTCAATCTCTTCTTTCTCTACTTCAATTTCTTTTTGAACTCTATCTTCCAATTCTCTTCCACTTCTCAGTTGAATTGCTTTTACTTGTTCTTTATTCTTTTCTTTTGGATTTACTTCAGTATTACTTGGAAGCATTCCTTGGGATCTATTACTTAAGTCATTTGCAATTTGTCCCAATTGATTTTCAATAATTCTGATGGTTGCACCTTGAATTTGTAATTGATTTCCCATATGTGACACCACTTCTTCAATAGATAACTTCTTCTCCTTTAATTGTAAAGCATTGTTATAACCTGAAGGATAAGTTAATTTATTATTATTATTATTTCCTTGGTTGTTCCAATTCCCCAATGGGTTTACTTGGTGGTTCCCCCATTGTTGATTAACACCACCTCGATTATTGGTATTCCCGTTAAAATTTGGATGATTCTTCCAACCTGGGTTATAATAATTGGAATATGGGCTGTTAGGCTTAATTATAGCGTTCACAGTTTCTGGTGAAGAATAAGAATCAACCATGTGGCCTAATAAATTTCCTTCAATCATGGAATGTGGCTGAGAAAAATTCATTCCAAATTGGTGTATCTTCCTTGAAACAATAGCAACTTGATTTGCTAACATTGTAAAAGCATCATTTTCAAAAACTCTGGCTACCTTTTTAGGATTTAACCTTTTAGAAGGCAATTGAAAGTTATTAGTAGCCATTTCTTCAATTAAAGCATAAGCATCAGAAGATGGTTTAGACATTAATGATCCACCAATAGTAGCATCGATGATCAATCTAAGAGATCCAACTAATCCATTATAAAAAGTTTGAATTAATAACTAATCTGGTATCGAATGATGTGGACATTTCCTGAGGAGATCTTTAAGTGTTTCCCATGCTTCATATATGGATTCCCTTTCAAACTGACAAGAAGATGTAATATCATTTCTCAACTTAGCAGTCTTAGATGGTGGAAAATATTTAGCAAGGAATTTTGTGATAGTTCACCCCAAGTTCTAATTGATCCAGGTACTAACGAATGTAACCATATTTTAGCTTTATCCCTTAGTGAGAAAGGAAAAAGTCTAAGTCTAATAGCATCATCCGAAACACTATCATATTTAAAAGTAGCACACAACTCTAGAAAATTAGTAAGATGCAAATTAGGATCGTTAGTTGTTGCTCCCCCAAACTGATTATTAGACTCCATTTTGATAATAGCAGGTTTAAGCTCAAAAGAATTAGCAGCTTCAGCAGGATTTTGAATACTACCACAAAGTTCATCCACTGTAGGGTTAACATAATCTCTTAATGTTGATGGATGCCAACTTTTTGATCTTGATGATTTGCCATTTATTGAATATTTTTATCTTTTTCTGTATTTTCAATTTTTTTGATTTTTCTGATAGTTCTTTCTAATTCAGAATCGTAAGGCACAAGTCCCTCAGAACCTAAACTATGCATACAACAATAAAACAAAACAAAACATAACACACTAACAAAAAAAAAGAATAGTAAAAATTTAAAATTTTTTATTTTTCTTTAAAATGTAATTTTAATTAATTTCTTTCCCCGGCAACGGGGCAAAAAACTTGATCCACCCAATATTTATACTTACAATTATGATATGAAAATTGGCAACCATGACAAAAAATTTTCTCCGCCGGATATATACGCTTATGATTTTCATATTAAAATTATGATTTATAATATGAATACTACGTCAGTATACGTATCGTTTATCAAGTAATATAGGACTTTCTGATTAAGCCCCGAGATATCGAACCCACAGGGAAAATGAAAAATCTTTAAAGAAATAAGAAAATGATCTTTTTACGTTTTTAATTGGCTTTTGAAATTATATTTTGATTTTGAATAGTTTGATAGTTGATTTCACTCTTTAAATTTTCTTGTAAGAGTCAAACAAGAAATTAAAATGATAATAACTGTAAACACGGTTTAAAAACACTATTAACTAGAATATCATTTTCTTTCCTTTAT
The DNA here is from genome assembly GCA_022702705.1 of Papilionanthe hookeriana x Papilionanthe teres. Lineage (NCBI taxonomy): Eukaryota > Viridiplantae > Streptophyta > Magnoliopsida > Asparagales > Orchidaceae > Papilionanthe > Papilionanthe hookeriana x Papilionanthe teres. Next base: position 22,414,572 of record CM040426.1, read on the forward strand.
AAAGTAGTAATAATTATGAAAGTATTGTTGTGGAAGTATTTAAATTTGTTGTGATAAATAGAAGCAAATGTATTATTTACCCTTACTTGGTTCTATAAAGAACATTGGTTAATTTGAAATTTTATCATTTTAAACATCGTTAGGCAGGGAAGATACCAACTCTCACTCTAGAGTTCCCTCATTTCCCTCCACCTGGGGGCTAACTTCTATAAGAAAATTCAAAACTTCAATCCAAATTAGGTACTTTTAGCTTGTCACACTAAAAATTCTCTAATTTTACTCCCCTTTAAAATATCTTCCAATATATTGCATTCAATTATATGAACTAAAATTTTCACCCATATATTTGCATGTGATTCTTACTAACTTTTTTGAGACAATACCGCATTGGATCTAACATAATCTCACTATAAATTTTACATCTTAACAGGCCAAATTAAGAAGTAAATAAAATTTATAGAATCAATCTTCACAACTTCTTCCAACTTTAGACACATATACATTCCACAACAATTCTTCATGAATTACTTACTTCTTTATTTAAGAAAGAAAAAGATGAAGTAAAATACTCAGAATGCATTGAGAAAATAGAAAAACACATTGATTTGAAATTAAAAACCATAAGAAAAACAACAAACACAATAAGTATTAATTAAAAACTAAATGTAAGAACAAAAGTAAACACTTATCTGAAAATCCTTTCCACATGACTCAGGAAGTTCCTCTGAAACTTTGCATCTTCACTAAACTACTCCTCAGAGCAGGCCTACCAACTTCGATGACTCAGAAACAAACTTCAGACTTCAATAAAAACTAAACTAAAGGAAAGAAAAGAAGTGGGAAGAAGAAGGCTTCAATCCTACCCTTTTCTTTTTTCTGCTCTCTACTCCTACTCCTAATGAATACAATAAAAAATCTATAAAAACTCTCTTCAAAATGCAATGGAAGAGCCCCTAATCTTTCTTAAGAGTCTCTTTAAAAATTAACCCAAAATGTGCCTTGGTGTCTCATCAAAATGTATCCAGATTCGATGTATCCACCAAAGAATGCACCCCTTCATTCAAACTTGCCGTCCAAAGGATGGAAGTTACCACCAAGAGTTGCATCCCATCCCCTTTGAAAATGGCGCCAAATTCAAGTTAATCTTGATTTTTAACTGTGGTGGCTAAGTGCCGGCCCAGCGGCGCTTAGCCGTGAGGGCCCAAATTTTCATTTTTCATTTTTTTTCTCCAAATTTGATCCAATTTTTGCTCCTTTCATCATAATCACTCTTTTTCATCATACTTACAAGGAAAACACAAAATACCTTCAATTAAAGTGTAATATCATAAAAAATAGGTATAAAAATGTGCATAAAAAATACTATATATTTTAGATGTATGAAAGACCACTCCATGCACTTGGAACTGATGACATTTCTTCACTGTATCCATGCAATCAGTCATCATTACTGAGTAGTAGCATCCATGTTACTCTATATTCATTTTTATTTTTGTCTCTGACTGGTGAGCTCCACACAATCCGGCGTGTATCTCTCTAGTGATTTTTTGTGCTTCTATTTTGCTGAGTCATCTGAGCCACATCTGGTCGAAAAATCTTCTGTACAGAACATTATCAATTAAGGCATACAACAAAGCCCTGTTCTGAATCTAATGCATTGCTAACTTGTCTTCTGACAATCTTTCTATTTGCAAATATTCTGTTACCGACTGACACCAATCTTCTGCATCATGTGACACTGTAGCTATTATTTCTTCTTTTCCAAGTTTGTGCAAATTGTCGAGGTTGATTTGTGACAAAATCTCACATCCTTGCACAGTAATTTCTATAGAATCTTTGGGGGGACAAACCAATTCTTTAGCAAGCTTCGATAAAGTGTTTGCATGGCCATTATCTGCTCAAAATATGCTATAAAACGTTACACTGGGAGTCTGCTCTAGCGATTTCATTGTATAGTGATGGTATTTCTCTAATTTTGGTTTCAAAATCTTATATTATCCTACCACATGTTGTATGACGAGTTGTGAGTCACCATAAATGGCAATGCTATAATTTTCATTAATATTTCTAACTCCAGACTGGTGATTAGTTCTTCATATTCTTCTTCGTTGTTGGTACATGGCTCTATCAGGTGGTAGGAGAATCTTAACATTCTCTGATCTGGAGTCACGAAGATCAGACCAATTCCTGCTTTGCTAGGCATCACTATCTATTGTCCTTTATCTCTTTTGGCCAATGAAGCCCCATCGAAGTACATCTCCCAACATCTGGCACTAGGCTGTTCCACTTGTAGTATCTGCTCGTCCGGTAGTTCATTGTTTAAAGGGGACCCAGCTGGCAGTGGGTGTGTCGCGAGAAAGCCAGCAAGATGCTACACTTTGATAGTGAGAAGGGGCACAAAAGTTATGTCAAATTGTAATAGTATCATTGACCACCTTGTTAAACGTCTGGAAAGTCTTGGTCAGGTCATCAAATATTGCAACAGATTAACATTTGAAATCGGGCTGACCTTATGAGACAACATGTATAGTCTAAGCTTTTGAGCATCGAAAACCAAAGCTAGACAATGTTTCTCAATAGGAGGATACTTTACCTCTACCGGTATTAGACGTCTACTTAAGTAGCAGAGTGCGTTCTCCTTACCTTCACCATTAACTTGGGCAAGCAAGGCTCTGAGAGACTTCTCTAAATCCGCGGTAACGAGCATCAATGGTCTACCTGGGATAGGAGCTGCCAAAATAGGAGGTTTTGTTCAGTATCGTTTAATATCTTTGATTGCCCGTTGGCACGGCTCTCCCCAAATAATTTCGTATCCTTTCAAAGTAAGATCAAAAAGGGTAGACACCTTCCTAACATAATAGATATAAAGCATCTCAGGTATGCAAATTTACCTTAAATAGAAAGTAGTTGCTTCAAGTTTTTGGAGGAGGCATTTCTAAGATAGCTTTAATCTTCTTTAGGTAAATTTTGATTCACCGATGATGGACATTAAATCCTAGAAATTTCTCGGAGGTAACACCGAACATGCACTTTAAGGGATTCATCTTGAGATTGTATTTCCATAATCATTCAAATAGGATCCTCAAAACATATAGGTGGTTATGCTTTACTTTTCTCTTGACGTCCAAGTTATCCACGTAGCATTCCACTTGGTTGTGAATAAGGTCATCTAAGATCTTCGTCATTGCTCTTTGTTAAGTAGCTCATGTTATTTAAGCCAAACGACATCACAGTGTAGCAGAAAATACTGATCGGAGTTCTGAATGTTGTTAGCGTTGCATCTTATAGAGCCATCTTGATCGGGTTGTAACCTAAAGATCAGTACATGTGAGAGAAAATTTCATGTGACGACGCAATGTCCACCATTAATTCTGGTATTGGTAACAAGAATTCATCCTTTGGACATGCCTTGTTTAAATCTCTAAAGTTGACACACACTAGTATTTGTTTGTTCTTTTTATTTACTAGCACAACGTTGGCTAATCGGATATTGTTCTTCTCGTACAAAGTTAGTGTCTATCAATTTCTTTATTTCTGCTATAGTTTGTTGTTCTATTTCGAGACGCATTCTTCTTGGAGCTTGCTTCACTGTCATTGTATATTGATCCACCCCAAGTCGGTGAACTGCAACCTCTAGATATAATCCAGGCATTTCATCGTAGTTCTAGGAAAAATAATCTTTGAATTCTGATGATATCTTGATGAAATATGTATATTCCTCTTCAAGAGTAATGAACTTATAAAAGTTGATTGGGGTTGCTCCTCAGTCTCGAGGTTGATTTCCTTCAGTTCATCAACTGTTGATTTGATTTCTTCTTCAAACTCTGGCGGAGCATCATCAATCAGTTAATCTTCAAATCCATCTCAAATATCAAGGTAATTTTCTTCTGACTGGCTTGTAACAACCACACAAAATTCTGAGTTATCGACGGGTCCAATCGTATCAAACACATGACCTTTTTTTGAATTAAGTTTCTTTCCTTTGTATTCCATAATTTTTTAAATGATTGTAGCTTATATTTTAACATTTTCTTCAGTATATATCCTTGTTAAATTAATTTTTGTACTCAAGGTGAAAAGTAACCAAAAGTTCATTCCATTAATTCAATAGAATCATTTTCTCCAAGAATTACACATGGTTTAGAAGTAGAAGGGGAAACTCGATAAAACTTGATCGGTTTAAAACCATTATTATGGACTTCCTTGACCTCCATAATATCGATCTTTTGAGGATGGATCAGAGTTAGGGTCATGACTTGAACATAATGGTTAATCCGATCGTACACTGACTCATACTCACTCTTCTCTGTGTTTTCTAAATAGATCTTGAACTGAGGCTTCTTCTAACATATCATCATTATTTTTTTTTATTAAATTCATACTCTTCAGAGCTTCCTTCTACGATGATGCTGATCTTCAGCTTCCTCCATTCAACAATCTGGTGAGTTCTTCCTCGCCGACGTCCCCGACCTCGATCTTGGTTGTGTGGGCTAAAGGAACCTCCACCAACTCGTTTCGAATGAGTGGTGAGAGACTGTTGAAGTGGAGGTGAATGGCCCCGTTCTTGTGTTTCTTTTGAATCTTCAACTTTTCTTATCACAACTTCTCTTGAAAATATTATTTTCTTAGGGGGAATGTAGTAGGTTTCATCTTTGTGAATGTCCACTTCATGTATTGATAATGGTTATAGATGTCCCTTGATGCAATGTTTTTGTCCATCTTTGTAGTACTTGATGCATTAGTGAAGCGACGATGGGACCATATTGTACTCATGAAGCCACAGTCTACCAAGAAAAGTGTTGAACGAAGTATCTGCATCGATGACTGATGGCGTTCCGGGTACTCGGCTCATCGCCGCCAGCGCGTCAATTCTCTCGTATCATTGTGGATGTCGGAATGTCTGTAGAAGTCATTGTTGAAGAGTCGCCACTCTGTCATATTGCCCTAATATTCAAGTAATCTTATTCTTTTGGATCATGTGAAAGATCCTTAGATGTTAAGAAATTTGAAAGAGGAAGATAAGAACAGATAAAATAGAAAACAGTAAAACAAGGAATTATCAGTGGTAGTCCTTACGGAGAACATTCCAGAATGCCTTATTTTAGATATCTTCATACAATGAAAACCACATGGAAAATCTAATAACCAGAAATTTTAGGTGTGATACCTATTCTAAGTTCTTCAATTCTCCTATAGGAGCAAGCTCTTATAGTTAATTACATCTTAGACAATTAAGATTGCCTAAGAAAACTCTTGATTAACGTTAACACACGTTCTCTATGAAGAAAGTAGTTGTCAATGTTTAATCCTAAGGGTAATAAGTGTCACGTACTACCCTAAATTTTTGGTTTTGTTATCGTTGTTTTTTTTTGTCAATATCATTTTGTTTCATTATTTATTTTATTTTGTCAATATCGTTTTGTTGTTGTTTTGTTAATTTCATTATTCTGTTTTATTTTGTCAATGTCGTTTTGTTGTTGTTTGTTTTGTTTTGTCAAAGTCATTTTATTATTGTTTCGTTAATTTTGTTGTTTTGCTTTTTTTTTGTCGATGTTGTTTTGTTGTTGTTTTCGGATTTGTGGCTATCCTAAAAGTTTTGGTTTTGTTTCATTTTGATGTTCTTGTTTTGTTGTCATTTTGTTTTTGTTTTGTTGTTGTGGTTTTGTTTTAATGTCATTGTTGTCCCGTATTTAGAATTAACAAAATAGAGTTAGCTCACCCTAATAACATGCAAAGTAAATAAAAAATAGGACTTATCTTCAACCTGCAAGAAAATAGTGCCAGATTTATTCTTGTGAAAAGAATAATGTTGATTTTATTGATTTTGTTAGTTGAATTTTTTGACAACCTAGTTAAGTTGTCCATGGCTCTGTCGTCCTAGAGTCGTCGGATGCCTTGATTTACTTAATATGAAAGGTTTCTAAACCAGGACCAAAAGACTTCTGTCAACAGCTGGGATTGCATCGTCCAAGAAATCTTCATCGATCAAGAACGCTGGGGTTCAAGTTGCATTTGGTGATCGTTATTCATTAAGGTTTCATTTAAGTATTAATATTTTTTTTTGGATTTTAGGTTGGAAAATTTTAAGTTGTTTACGATTTATTAACAGATATAAATTTTCCATGTGTCATTTTGATTAATTTTTATGTCAGTTTTTATTTGTTTATTTAAGTTTAATGTATTTTAGACCTAGAGAAATGAATAATGTTTTTTTAGATCTAATGTCCGTAAGATCTAATTAGACTTGAGAATTTTAGATTCAGTGTCGTTTGAATCTAATATTGTTGAGTTAAATCTAATATGAATTAGTTATAGGAATTTAGATTCAATGTCTTTTGAATCTAAAGGATCTGGATTAAGTCTAGTCTAAATTAGACTTGACAATTTAGATTCAATGTAGTTTGAATCTAATATTTTTGAGTTAAATCTAATATGAATTAGATTTAAGAATTTAGATTCAATTTCTTTTGAATCTAAAGGTTTTGAATTAATTTGACTAAGTCTAAATGTAAATTAGAATTAATTTTTAAGTCCTAATGTTGTTTGGACCTAAAGAAATTTTTTTAAGTCTAGTATAGGTTAGACTTAGTGTTTTAGGTCTTGATGTCAGTTAGACCTAAAGATTTGGATGGGTTTGATTCAATCTGGATTGAATGTTGAGTTTAATTTCAATGTAGGTTGAACCTAAGGTTGATGTTTGGGTTGATATTTAACTTAAGTTTAACTTTAGGTTGATCCTAAGTTAAATGTTTCATTTTAGGTTCAATGTGGATTGAAGTCTAAGTTATAGTTTTTGTCTTAAGTTCAACTTTGGATTGAACTTAAGTTAAGGTTTGGTTTAGGTTCAATGTGATTTGAACCTAAGGTTAAAGATTTTTAAGTTCAATTTAGGTAGGACTTAAAGTTGATTTATGTCCAATATGGATTGAACTGAAGGGTTTGAAATTGTTCTAAGTCCAATCTAGAGGATTTAAAATTAGTTTAGGATTGTTCCCAAGGAGTTGGAATGGTTCTATGTCCAATGTGGGTAGGTCTTGAGGTTGACTTAGATCCAATGTAAGTAGAATCTAAAATTGGTTTAGGTTTACTTGGAATCAAACCTAAAGTTTGACATGCTGATAAGTCTAATGTATTTGATTTAATGTAAGTAGGATCTAAAGTTGGCTTCGGTTTAATATGAATTGAACCTAAGGCTTGAAGTTATTATAAGTCTAATTTAGGTAGAACTTAAGATTAATTTAGGATTTAAAGGTTTGATTTGATTTAGCTTCAAGTTGGGTTGAACCTAAGATTTTGATTTGATTTAGGTTTAAGTTGGGTTGAACCTAAGAGTTTAAAATTGGGGTTTGAGTTAAATTAAGCCTAATGTAAGTAAGGCTTAAAGAGATTAATTAGGACTAATTAGGGTTAGACCTACTTAGAGTTTATGTTTACTTAAGCCTAATGTAAGACTGGCTTAAGAAGACTAATTAGGTCTAATTAAGGTTAGACTAATTTAGGTTTTATATTTGGTTTGGGTTCAATGTGTTGAACCCAAGGAATTTAGATTTGACTTAAGTTCATTTGGTTGAACCTAAGGTTTAAATTTAAGTTTAGGTTCAATTTAGGTTGAACGTAGAGTTTATGTCGAGTTAGATTTAATTTGTGTTTAATCTAATGTTTTGTTAAGTTAGGTTCAATGTTGGTTGAACCTATAGGTTTGGTTAGGTTCAATGTAGGTTGAACCTAAGGTTAGGTTAAGTTTGAACCTAGAGGTTTGGTTAAGTTCAATTTGGGTTGAAGCTAAAGTTTGGTTGAGTTAGGTTCAACGTTGATTGAACTTAAGGTTAGGATAACTTAAGTTCAAGTTAGGTTAACCTAAGATAAGGTTTGAGTTAGGTCTAATGTATGCTGAACCTAAAAAGGTATGGGTTAACTTGGGTTCAAGTCATTTTGAACCTAAGTTAAGGTTTGAGTTAGATTCAATGTGGATTAAACCTAGAGGTTTGGTTAACTTGGGTTTAAGTTAGGTTGAATCCAAGTTAAGTTTAAGTTAGGTTCAATGTGGGTTGAACCTAGAGGTTTGGTTTTCTTGGGTTCAAGTTAGGTTGAACCTAAGTTAGAAATTGATTTAGGTTCAATATGGGTTGAACCTATGGTTTGGTTAACCTCGGTTCAAATTAAGTTAAACCGAAGTCAGAAGTTAATTTAGGTTCAATATAGGTTGAACCTACGTTATAGGTTTGAAGATTTAAGTCTTATACGAATTAAGCTTACTTAGGTTTATAAGTTACTTAAGTCTAATGTAAGTAAGACTTAAGAGACAATCAAGTTTAACTGAGTTAGAATTAATTGAGGTTTAGGTATTATTAAACCTTAGTTATTTAAGGTTTAGTGATTTAATTAGCTCTAATGGGTTAGACCTAATTAGATTTTAGGTTTGATTAAACCTTAGTTTGTTAAGGTTTAATAATTTAGTTAGGTATAATGGGTTAGACCTAAATAGAGTTTAGATTTGATTAAACCTTAGTTAGTTAAGGTTTAATGAATTAATTAAGTCCAATGAGTTAGACCGAATTAGAGTTTAGGTTTGATTAAACCTTAGTTTGTTAAGGTTTAATGATTTAATTAAGTCTAATGGTTTAGATTTAATTAGGGTTAATGTTTCATTAAACCTTAGTTAGTTAAGGTTTAATGGTTTAATTAGGTCTAATGGATTAGACCTAATTATAGTTTAAATTTGACTAAACCTTAGTAATGGTTTAATGATTTAATTAAGTCTAATGGGTGATACCAAATTAGGGTTTAAATTTTATTAAACCTTAGTTTGTTAAGTTTTAATGGTTTAATTATGTCTAATGGGTTAGACCTAATTATATTTTAAATTTGATTAAACATTAGATAGTTAAGGTTTAATGATTTAATTAAGTCTAATGTGTTAGACCTATTTAGAGTTTAAATTTAATTAAGCCTTTGTTATTTATGGTTTAATGATTTAATTAATTCTAATGGGTTAAACTTAATTAGGGTTTAGGCTTGATTATATTTTAGTTAGTCAAGGTTTAATGATTTAATTAGGTCTAATGGGTTAGTCCTAATTATAGTTTAGGTTTAATTAAACCTTAGTTAATTAAGGTTTAATGATTTAATTAGGTCTAATGGGTTAGACCTAATTAGGGCTTAGATTTGATTAAACCTTAGTTATTTAAAGTTTAATGATTTAATTAGGTCTGATGGGTTAGACCTAATTAGGGTTTAGATTTGATTAAACATTAGTTAATTAAGTTTTAATGATTTAATTAGGTCATATGGATTAGACTTAATTAGGTTTTAAATTTAATTAAACCTTAGTTAGTTAAGGTTTAATGGTTTAATTAGGTCTAATGGGTTAAGACCTAACTAGGGTTTAATTTGTCTTAAACCTAATGTAATTAAGGTTTAAGGTGTTTAATTAGGTCTAATTAGGGGTTAGACCTAATTAGGATTTGATTTGTCTTAAACCTAATGTAATTAAGGTTTAAGGTGTTTAATTAGTTTTAATTATGGGTTTTACCTAATTAGGGTTTGTTTTGTCTTAAACCTATGTAATTAAGGTGTAAGGTGATTAATCAGGTATGATGAGGGGTTAAACCTAATTAGGGTTTATGGTGTTAAGCCTAATGTGATTAAGGCTTAAATAATTTTGATCAGGTCTAATTGATGTCTTAGACCTAATTAGGGTTTATGGTGTTAAACCTAATGTGATTATAGCTTAACAAAGTTTAATCGGGTCTAATTGATGTCTTAGACCTAATTAGGGTTTATGGCGTTAAATCTAATGTGATTAAGGCTTAACAAGGTTTAATGAGGTCTAATTGATGTCTTAGACCTAATTAGAGTTTATTAAGTTAAACCTAATGTGGTTAAGGTCTAACTTGGTTTGATTAGGTCTAATTGATGTTTTAGATCTAATTGGAGTTTATTAAGTTAAACCTAATGTGGTTAAGGTCTAACTTGGTTTAACTAGGTCTGATTGGTGACTTAGACCTAATTGGGGTTTATTAATTTAAATCTAATGTGATTAAGGTCCAACTTTGTTTAATTAGGTCTAAATGGTGTCTTAGACCTAATTGTGGTTATCGTGTTAAACCTAATGTGATTAAGGCTTAACACGGTTTAATGAGGTCTAATTGATGTCTTAGACCTAATTGGGGTTTATTAAGTTAAACATAATGTGGTTAAGGTCTAACTTGGTCTACTTGGTGTGTTAGATCTAATTGGGATTTATTAAGTTAAACCTAATGTTGTTAAGGTCTAACTTGGTTTAATTAGGTATAAATGGTGTCTTAGACCTAATTGGAGTTTATTAAGTTAAACCTAATGTGGTGAAGGTCTAACATTGTTTAATTAGGTTTAATTTGTGTCTTAGACCTAATTAGGGTTTATTAAATTAAACTTAATGTGGTTAAGGTCTAAGTTGGTTTAATTAGGTCTAATTGATGTCTTAGACCTAATTGGGGTTTATTAAGTTACACTTAATGTGGTGAAGGTCTAACTTGGTTTAATTATGTCTAATTGGTTTCTTAGACCTAATTAGGGTTTCTTAAGTTATACCAAATGTGGTTAAAGTTGAACTTGGTTTAATTCAGTCTAATTGTTGTCTTAGACCTAGTTGGACTTTATTAAGTTAAACCTAATGTGTTTATGGTCTAACTTGGTATAATTATGATATAGGTTCATTTGGGTTAAACCCAAAGCTTCAGGGATGTGACAAAGTCCAATTGTTGTTAAGGCTTAGTTTTACTCTAGGTCTAATTAAGAATTAAACCTAAGAATTAGGATTAGGTCATTTAAAGAAATCCTTTAAGCCTAAGGGTTTTTTATATATAAATTCGAAAATTTAAAATTTTACCCTAAGAGGTTAAGATTATCATTTTAATTTTTCAAAGGTTAGAAATTATCATTTTAAGGTTTGAATTCATAACCCTAAATTTTCTAACCAATTTCCCATTTAATCTCCAATTTTCCTAGTTTTTATAATTATTTTTGAGAATAATTACAAAGTTTGATGAAAATTTGTGAATTTGATTTTAGGGAATTTTTCCTAGCCTTGGAAAAAAAATAATCTCATCGAGACAATCATATCCCTACGACTATGTGGGTGCTTTATGATGATTTTCTTCATAAAGACTCAAATTCGAGCTAGGAATTAGATTTAAGGTCACATACCTGGTCTCTAGAGGTGAGGCCTCAATCGAGCATGAGAGGAAGAGGAAGGAACCTTTTTTCCTTGCATAGTCTATCATAAGTTCGATCGAGCCGAGGTGTGTTAGAGTTTAAGAGCTTTTCCTCTCATTCTCCCTCTAGAATGTGAGCTCATGTGTATGGCTTTTTATAGCCATGGGGAAGCCATGAAAAAGCATAAGATTGCTTAGAGAAGAAGATAAGTAGCTAATGATGGTTTATGTTGATGATCCTAACTTGTTCTTCCCTTATTGGTTAATCCACGATGTGGATAAAGCTTCTTAGATCCACCTCCCTCATATGAATTCATGAACCATTTAATTATTGGTGATGAGATGACACATATTCCTTCTCATTCACAATTTTCATAATTTGGTCATGATAAGCCTAATTATGTTTAGGATAAGGATTTAAATGGGTCATTCACTTATTGGATGGAGGTGGTGGTTGTTGACCTCATTTTTGATGAGGTCTTTTGCTTCTCTCTTTAGTACTTAGGATCTAGCCTTTGGCTTTTCCTTTGACTAATCTTAGGGGACTAGAAATGGAACTCACCACTTAGAAATTCAAACGCTTCTTAATTCCCTGCAAACCCCACAAGCTTGATTGTAGACCCCTAATCACTTAGAGGGTTGAAATCAAATGTGGAGGTTTAAAGGATGAGTTCCTTATAGGACTCTTTGGCCTTAGGACTACCCTGGGTGGCTTGGTCTGGTGAGGGCTGACCTGCACATACATTACACTTTCACACACATTCCAAATCCTAAAACTATTCATGTCTAGCGTGACTTTCTGACTCATGTGGATAATTCATATGGATGGTCCTTAACCCCTAAGCCCCTGGCTAAGAGGTTAGGAATAACATAGTGAATGCCTCAAATGAGTCCCCTCATGGCTCCTATGGGCTTAATATGGCTTCATGGCTCAACCAAAGTGATTCCACTTTACTCAAATTTGATCAATCTTCATTTTTCCAAAATTTCAATTTTTGACCCCAGGGCCCCTACACCCATTAAACCTACCAAATGCCCTTGGAACTACCCAAAATTTGCAAAATCACCTAAATTACCCAAAATTCCTCAAAATAAATCCTAAACATTTCCCCCCACTCAAATTGATCAGCCATAGCCAAAAATACCAAAATTTCCAAAAACACCCCCCAATACCCTCCAAATACCCAAAATGCCCCTCTTGACCCAAAAAATCCATAAATTTAAAATATTCCCAAAAAATTTCAGAAAATCCCAAATATTCCCAATTTCATTTTGTTCAGCTACACCATGGGCCAATTTTGTCAATTTACCCTACTTTTACTAATACCCTCAATTTAGCCCATTTTAAACCCAAATGAACCCAATGTCAAACCAAATCACCCCAATTAACCTCAATTTTGGTCCAATTCAATTCTAAACTTCAGTTCAATATCCCCAATATCAATTTAGACCAAATCCAAGTCCAATTTGATTGACATTTGGGCCCAATTTCAATTTGAAGCTTAAGGCCCAATTTTGGCCCATGACCTAAACCTAGCTCAAACCCACCCAATTCAACTCCAATTAACCCCAAACATTTTCTAAACCTTTCCTAACATCCCCACAAACAAAACACTAACATAATTTGCCCAAAATTTGGACCCAAGCCCTACTCAATTTCAACCAAAAACCAAAATTTCCTAAATGGGCCTACACCCAGACCAAATCCAAATAGGCCCAAATCTCAAAATTAGAGTCCAACCAAAGTTGAAAACTCTTTGTGACACTCCTATGAACATTTCTCAACATTAATTTTACATCAAACCAAACATTAGCCCTACCTTAGCCCAAGTTAACCCAATTTTACCCACTTTGGCCCCTTTACCAAAAGTCCCAAAGTAAACCCCATTCAACTCCAAATTATTCCAAACCAATTCCAAATCATTCATGACACATCCCTAAACTAAACCCAACATTTGTTTGGCCCAAGCCTTTACCAAACTTTCATCCTAAAATCCATTTTAAAATCCAAAAGCCCACTTCCCTAAACCATTTTAAAAGCCCATCTCCACTAAATTTTAAATGCCCAAACTTCATGCTAAAGCCCATATGACATTCTTTTCATCATTCCATTAATTGATATCATCCCTTAAGACCTAAATCAATCATCAAATAATCCTAAATTAGGCCTCATGACCAAATCACCCATAAAATCCCAAAAATTCAAAACCTTCTTTCATGTAAATGACCAAGCTTTGTCCAAAGCCACATGGAGCCATGAGCAAGCCATTTACAAGCCATATGAAGCCATGGAAGGTTTGACATGTGACCAAGCCATTAATGGCAAAAGGAGGGCCCCCTTTCCTAATCCTTCATTAAGCCTTTTAACCATAACCATGTCACACACTAAACCAAGTTTAGCAACCTCACCTTGGATGGGGACTTCACCACTCCATGGCAATCGACCTAACCGATCCCCCGGCCCAAAATCGGACCATGGGAAGGTGAACCAAGCCCAAATACATGGGTTGACCAAATTGAACCTAAAATGAGCCTCTCCCCATTCCATTTCAATTCACCACCTTTACACATGGACAACTCCAATTGACTTCACCATTGCCAAGCCCTGCCCTCACTGGTCAAGATGGTGACCTGACCCTGGCCGGCTAGCCACCACAGCCGTCGGGAAACCCCATGGCCGAGACCTTGGGAGGAGCCCAACATTGAAATTCCATCTTGCTGAGCTGCCCCATGCCCAATGGTTGCCATGGCTGTTCTTCCCTTGACCTAAGCAGCTGGTCTAAACCATTAAACCCCCCTGGGAGGCCCTCCAGCCACTCCTATTTAAACACCACCTCCTCTCGGCCAAAGGGCACATTGAAACAAACCATACCGAAACTCTGCCAAAATCATTCCAGACTCTCCCCCACACCTGAAGAACTTGATCCCCATTGAATTCCCCCTGCCATTTCCTCTCTGTAAGCTCAATTTCAGAGTTGAAATTCAAGCCCAAAACCAGGACACTTCACCACAGTGAGTCAATCCTCAAATTGATTGACCCTACACGTTCACCAGCCCAAGAGGAGAAATTTCCCAGTAAAAGCCCCCTCACCAGGCCAGCCATTGCTCCCAACCTTCAAGCTTTGTGATCGGCTGTGGTCACTTTTGTACCTAGGTAATTCACCAGGCTAAGGGACTTCATCTGGAGCTTGCTTAGACCCAATCGAATGTGACACAACTCTCAGATCGAAGCTTCACTTCTCTGAGCAAAGGTATGAGCTCTCTCTTCCTCCCGAGCTTCAGGAGATTCTTCATTTGATATGAATCGATTTCAATGCATGTTTACCATATGGATGTGTTCGTCTCTTCAAGACGAATCCATAGAGCATAAGAACACAAAAATCCGTTGAGAATCGAGTGAGTTCATAGGGTTTTAGTGTGGACGGTTACGGGTGCGCACCAGTCGTAGACGATGACCAGGAGCCGTTGGATCGCTCGTGTATCGGATGGACGGCTCGGATTGCGTCGGACCGGAAGATGTTACGTGAAAGGCGGGCCCCAGGACGGCTGACTCAGATGGCAACGCCCAATCACAGCGCGACACGCACCCCTTCGGAGCTGCCGAGGTTGACGTGGCACCGCGTGGATAAGTAGAAAAATAGGGTTATTTTCCTATTTATTAAATACCCAGAACTTCAAAAATGCATAACTTTGTGTAGAAAAATCCTGAAAATAAAATAAAAATACCCTCTTGCTCAATGAACGGAGGAGAATAATGTGGAAAAGAAATCAAGTCATTTCATTAAGTATTTTATTTTTAATGATTTATTTACTCTCTGTGGTATTTTAATTCTCCATTTGCATAGACAATTCACCATGGCATCGAGACCATAGGGCTTTGAAGCCTCCGATCTAGGGAACATTCCCCGAATTTTCCAAGCTCAGAGGCCATCCCTATGAGAAGTTATTAATTTTCCAAGTTCATGTTACTTTTTTAAGTATTTTAATTCTAATAATTAGCATGTTGAGAAATAAATTCTAGGAAAATTTGGTGATGTTTCTTATGACCAGAGGAACCCAGGAAAAATTGGTTTTGAGTTAATTCACTTTGAACAACCCTAATTGGCCTACATACCCAAAATTGAACTTTAATTAATTAGGGTTAACCACACATTAAATTAACTTGAAAATAATTCTCCACTGATCTTTAGGATCAGAGGAACATCACATAAAAATTTGAAGTCAATTGGATGTGATTAACCTCACCAAATGGGTTGATTAAGCCTCTTAAGCAAAATGGATAAAATTAAACTTTAAAAATTCATAACTCACAAAATACTTTTCAAAAATTCACAAAATGGTTTTGGAGCTTCTCTGATATCAGAGGAATTTAGGAAAAATAATAATGTAATTTTCTAAAAAAGTTAATCTTTATCATTATTTTAATATTTTTAATAATTAAAAAATAATAAAAATCATAAAAATATTAAAAATCACCAAAATGTCACATTTTGAATTCTAATCACTTAGGAACAAACCAAATATTTTTCCTAAGTTTCTAGGGTAGGATATTAAATTTTAAAGGCTTAATGTAATTTTTAATATTAAAAAATGTATTTTCCAACCTTTTCACTAAAATAATTCTAATAAATCAAAGAAAAATCAGAAGAACATAGAATTTATTTCTCTGGACTCCCTGAGGTTAGAGAGATTTAAGAAAAATATAAAATCCATTTTTCAACTTTAATTTTATTTTAAAATTAATTAATACTCCAAAACTCAAAAGATTTCTAATAAATAAAATATAATTAAAAAAATCACTAAAATTGGTCCAAATGGTCCTCTGGACATTAGGAACATCCCATAATTTTCATAAGGACAGAAACATTTCCTTGGTCATGTTATTGAATTTTCCTTCAAAACCCCTATTTTCCATTAAAAATAATTACCTAAATAAATTAAATACAGAAAAATCACATTTTCTCATCTAATGTCTTAATTGACATGCGAGTGAGGTTACATAAAAATTTCAAGTTCATTTGAGCATAATTTAGTGAGTTATAGAATTATTAAACTTAAAGGGCAAAAGGGTAATTAAAAATTTTTACCCTTAATTAAAATTTTAGGATTAATCAAAAAGGAGAGGGTAAAATATTTGATTTTAAACTAATTTTAGATGATTGAAACTTAAATGATTGTGGGTAGAAACCTACTAACCATTTCAAATATAATTAAAATAAAACTTTAATTAATTAATTAATTGAAATTTTGGAAGAATAATAGAAATTGGAATTATTAAAGTTGGGATATTATTAAGAGGATATTTATTCTTTAATTTAAAAATAACTCAATAAATCACTTCAATAGTACTTAGTTCTTAATTAAAAAATTAAAATAATAATCCAAATTAAAATTAAACTAAAATTAAATTAAAAATTAAATTAAATTAAATTAAATTAAATTAAAATCAAAATTAAATTAAAATTAAAATTAAATTAAATTAAATAATAAATTAAATTAAAAATAAATTAAATTAAATTAAATTAAATTAAAATTAAATTAAATTAAATTAAATTAAATTAAAATCAAAATTAAATTAAAATTAAAATTAAATTAAATTAAATAATAAATTAAATTAAAATTAAATTAAATTAAATTAAATTAAATTAAAATTAAATTAAATTAAAATTGAATTAAAATTAAATTGAAATTAAATTAAAATTAAATTAAAATTAAATTAAAATCAAATCAAATTAAATTAAAATTAAATTAAATTGAATTAAATTAAATTAAAATCATTTAACAACAAACCTAAATGAAATCATTAAGAATTAAATCTAAAATAATTTGAACACTATTCCAAACTTAAAATTTTTAATTAAAACCTCATAATTAAATCAAAATACTTTAAATCATTAACTCAAACTTTAAATTAAAAATGATTAAAATTTTTCAACAAACCAACTTGCCCTAAAAGCTTCTATTATTATAACTCCTAAATGAAGTATCAAGTGAAGTGTTACTTCACTTACAAGATATTCAAATGTCCTAGTTCACTGAGCAAGAGAACAAAACTTAAACTCCTGGATGACTAATTCACTTGTATAATTAAATTCTCTTGGACTTAAAACAATCCTAGAGATATTGAAAAGATGTTTAAGGCTCGTCCTAAGCACTTCCTCGATATGATAAGATGTTTATAAGAACAATTGAACTTAATTGTTCTTCAATGAAGAAAATCATCCTTAAACCAAAACACAAGAAACTAGACGTCATAGGAGATGACTAGCTATAGGATTAGGACTTTGGTGGACAACCAAAACCTTTCCATTAGCTTTACCTAGGTACTTGTTGAAACATTTAAATGTCTTAACATGTGTTTTAAGTGTAGATTGGGATGACGGGAAGACCCTCCAGGTACGCTTTTATTTTATTGCAATTTACTTTATTGCAATTTACTTACATGCACTGTACTTTACTTATCTTGCTTGATAAACAACTGTTTCATGAAAACCAAAACCTTTAGGATAGTCCCTGAACTGAAACCAAAACTAAATTAAAAGTCATTACAAGATAAAAATCACCGCCACAACATTTCAAAATATAAAACAATTCAAAATTTAATCACAAACGGAACAACAAAACTACAATTACAACTAAACTAAACGCCTCATTGAATGATCGGGAATACCTTGGATGATGTAACCCACATGTTGCTAACGGGATTTCCCACGGTCTAAATTAAAATGTGGAACTCATTCAGTTGAGTTTAGCAAATTCATCTGGACTAAGTGAATTCGATGAAAATAACGGTGCTGGGATGACGGAACCGTGGGATCTTAATCAGTTTTGTTTAAACAACTTTAAGATTTGTTTTAATTATAATATTAAAAACACTTGGATTTTAAGATTTCTCTAAACCAAAACACTTCTCTCATCTCCTGATTTATGACTTCTAAAACTTAACCTCTACAACAACAAGGAGCTTGGAGCATAGTGGGCAGCACGACCACCGTCTTCAGTAAAACCTGAGTCTACTTCAGCAAAACTTTCCTTAGAATTAAATAACCAAGCCATAGGACTTCGAGGTAGTTTACCTAGTGCAACATAAATACTCAATTCTCCGTTAGGCATTTGCATGATCATGTCATGTAAATTAAGCCCTAACCGGTCTTAGGACTCCGAGGTAGTCGTTTGGTACAACATAAACTCTCACATCTTCGAGGCTATTTGTATGATCATATCAAGCAAATGTAAGCCCTAATTAATTAAAATGGGCAGGATTGAAACATTAAATGATATTCTCAAATTCAAACCAAACAATAGGATAGTTTGGGAAGTTGCCAAGATTCTTCTTGGATCCTCAGCTTCTCCTATTTCTCTTCCTTTGGACTCTTGAAATAAACTGTTCCAAATTTCAGCTAATCCCTATTGAAAATTCCAAAATCCAATCTTTTGAAAACCTTAAACTTTGAAATTCTTGAGAGCAAAACCAATGATCATTATCGAGAGTTTTCTTAAATGATTCCCGTCATTTAAGATGTAATTAACTATAGGGGCTTACCCTTATAGGGAACTTTAAGAACCCAGGTAATATAAACCCTGCTTAATTTCTTTGTATTAAGCATGGGAACTTGTAGGCTTATAAAATTGGTTTGCAGACCAAACGGACGTCACAAATCTTCTAGTTTATTTAATTGAGCCCCATTATCAAGCAGTGTGTCTATTCTTCTGGATAGATACATGGTTTGTGATGCGGTGCTCGTTTATATAAACTATTCGGGATGTGAGATCGGTTTGATTTCATATCTTAAAATTTTCAAATTTAAAATTATTTTCAAAATCAAATAGTACTTTCTAAATTATATATATATATTTAAATTAAATTTAAGATTCGCCGACAATTTTTGTAGGCGACCCCCTTTTCAAAACACATAACCTAAAAATAAGCCTTACAACTTCTGGCGACTCCGCTGGGGACTGGTTCCTCTCTCGATTTTTGATTAGATGGTTTTGCTTTCATAAATCGGTAGTGAATCCATGCTCCTAATGGACCAAAACTACCATTCTTCCGTAGGAATACCCCGTTAATTTCTGTCTTGAACGAGTATAGCCAACTTCTCTCGGATTTAGGAGCCACTGTTTAGACACCCCTAAACAGAGAGGTTCCGAGATCCTTTTACCTCTTTTCTGAGGTGGGGTGGACCCCCAATAGGTGTTAGTTTAGGAGCGGTCCTTCGAGTTGAGAAGTCTTGCATAAGACTTTCTCTTCCTTTCCAATTCTAAATCATGTCCTTTACCTTTTCTATAATCTTTTTCCTTCAATCGTTTTGTTTCTAACAAACGAACCTTCTAACAAACAATCTCTTTTGAAAATCACAAATGCACTAAGATAAACGAAAATGTGTTCGGATTCTTTCTTTTTCGTCCTAAACTTTACGAAGAAAAGAAGCATAATTCGGGACTGACATTCGGAATCTGCCCTGCAGAAAATGACTGCCTCAAAGCTAATCTTCTCCTTCACTAATGGAATGGACTTCGCTGTTTACAAGGATGAGCTGCCAGACAATGGAGTCATCCGTTTCGGAAATGGTTTCGGTAACACAGATATCAAATTTACTGATGTCACTCTCTTCACACTAATGGACAAAGTGTCAGAAACTGAAGAGCCCGTAATTGAGTTCAACCTGGAATCGACTCAAGAATTCCCTCCCCTGCAAAGTGTTCCAGCTAAAAGGAGTACCACTGTTCATAGAAGGACTGTTGTCTCTACCCCCACCGGTCTAGTCATCTCAGCACCTACCCCGAGTTCTGCCAAACTGAAGGCGAAGGAGATCCAAGTCTGTGATGAGTCTGCCACCGTGGAGGGTGCAGACTTTGCTACAATACCATCTATTTTTGAGATTGGGTCCAGTTCAAGAGTTGCACCCCTAACTCGGACTCAAAGGAGAAATAGAAGCAGGAAGATCGCCAAGAAAGCTAGAGCCGCTCGAAGTTGCTTTTCTAGAAGAAATTCCCGAAGAAAGAGAAGAACCGCTCGAGTATATACCTCTGTTGGAAGGGAGCAAGTTTCACCCCCTCTCTGCCACGTCAGATGAAGAGGATGTTTGTAAGATCGCCACTGTATTACCCCGACCTGCATACTACAACAATTACAAGAGGAAAAGGGATAAGACTACGCCATTGGCTCGGCTGTAAGCTGTTATAGAAAGATTGGCAAAGAAAGAAAGATGCCCTGTATCGGAAATCTTAAGAAGGATAGGATGAGTGCCAGCCAAATCCCGCCTCGGACCGCGAATAGAGCCTGTTGCTGCCACAGAGAAACCAAAGAAGAAGATAAAAGCCAGTCCACCCGTTGTTGTATTGGGTCTACAAATTAGGGAGGATACCACCTTCCAGTATATAGCCGACAAACCATCCGGTCCTAGGCTTCCGACTGCAAGAAGGATGGTGTGGCGACCTACTACCGGTCGCCTAAGACCAAAACAATGTCCCGAGAAGAAAAGTCTCGCCAGGAAACTTGAATCAGAAGAAAATGCTACTGCAATAAAGGGGACTCCCGGGAAGGAAGTTCAACAACCGTCACGAGACAACTGAGAGACCGTGCGGAAAGGGCCAATAGAGGATGCCATGGACAAGTTAAGGACCGACATCCGACGGTTAGCAAAGGAAAGAGAAGAAGAATTAGGAGATGAAATTGACTCATTAGAGTTCATGGATGAGGAGTATGTCCAGATCAACATGCTTGAGACACGAGCATCATCAGCTTCACCAGGTGCTCCAGCAGCCGCAGAAAGAGATGAACCGGAAGTGTTGAGAGCACAACTTTGGGAAAGAGATGATACGATTTCCCAGATGGCAAAGAGGATGGAAGTGATGGCTGCTGCCTTAGCCACTCTCCAGAGTCAGGCCCAGCCTCAGAAAGAGACACCCCCAGAGATTATACATATTGCAGATGGAGGAAAGGAGATCACATCCGTCAACGGAGACGAACTACCAAAGAAGGATTCTACACAGAGCATGATCCCTGAAAAGGATATTAAAAACATGGTAGAACAGCAGGTGCGAGAAGCCTTAGCACAATCCAAGAGTGGAGCATCTATTCAGACGGGTAGACCTTACCCCGAAGAGTTCGATGCAGTTCAATACCCGAAAGGCTTCGTACCACTTCTGTTTAAGACTTTTGATGGAATAGGAAACACTCGGCAGCATTTCACACATTTTCGTGCTAGTTGCTGCAATGCCGGTGGGAGCGACGCTTTACTCTTCCGACAGTTCGTCAGCAGCTTATCAGGGATTGCCTTCGACTGGTACGCAGAATTGCCGAACGGTTCAGTAAAGACCTTTTCCGAACTAGAAAATCTCTTCGTGAAAAGATTTGCCGGGCTCAGCACCACATCACTATCGGTGATCTAGTGGTGGAGCAGTAAAAGCCGAATGAGACTTTAGTGGATTACATACTTCGATGGAGAAACTTAAGCATGAAGTGTGAACCAAAACTTCAAGAACAACATGCAGTCGGTATCTTGCTTAAATGTATCCATGGCCCGATAGCACTTCTCCTTAAAGGATTTACAATCAAGACTTTTGAGAAGTTCCTTAGCAAGGCCGGGAGCTTGCAAGAAGAGGCAAAACAGTTAAGTTTCGCGGACAAGAACGATAAGCAGAAGCCCGTGAAAACATTCGAAAAGAAATCCGGGATCGTCGCGGCAGTAAATGAGGGCAAGCAAGCTAGTGCAGACATACGATCGAGCGGCCACAGCCTAGTTATCAACCACCACAACGGACTTATCAGCAACCTCAGCAGGATTATCAGCAACCTCGTCCGAGCTATCAGTCGCATCGACATTATGAACAACCACCTCGTTCATCACGTACTTTAAGAGAACTTCTAAACAAAGAATACCCATTAAAAAGCGAGCGACAGCGAAGATGTTCCGCGACTTAATGAAGACACCGGATTTTCGACTGCCAGAGCCCAAGAAGCCGGAGGAAGTCAATAAGAAAGATCATCCGAACTATTGCCCTTACCACCAGATGCTTGGACACAAGATAGAGGATTGCATCACTTTCAAGAGTTGGCTTGATGACAATCTTCGAAAAGGGAACATAACGATCCCAAAGGAATACATGAAGGAACCCCAGAAGGGAGGTTCCGTCAATGTTATTTCAACAGATCCCATTGTTCCTTTAGACCCTTACACGACTGATGATGGATGGAGTACTGTCTGGACAAAGTCAACGAAGAAAATTTTGGATCACATCCAGGCCGCTTCGTTACGCGCTTCAACTCAAAGTTTGAAACCTGTCGATCTGGCACTATCACTTGCGATTGAAGAACCGCCCCAGAAGGACGAGAAGATCGTGGAAGAAAAGAAGACCGAGGCTCCGAAGGGTAGACTAGGGGCTACTTATCCTAGGATGGTTGTTTCCGATTTGGGGGAGAAATCCCTCGAACTCCTGACTCTGTATGATTATGTGCTCACTCCGGCGGGATCTTATAATGATAAGGGTTATGGCGTTGGCTACGTTTTGACTGTTTCTAACGATTACGTAACAAACGACAACCTGCTTAATCCGGATCTCGATTCCAATACAAATAACGATTCTCAAATCATACACAACCTCGATGACCACAACGAAGAAGATTTTCACAAAGGAGGCTACGAAAGCTCGACAAGCAATGAGTCCATTTATGAATTTTGAGGGGCTCCGATCACGATAGAATTAGAACCATCAGACACCGAGGCAACTTCAGAAAAGACAGTTGTTCCAATTCAGGAGGATACACCGGCATATTCAACACCAAATTCAGAAGAAATAACTAAAGTAAATTTAAGAAGTGGAAAGGTTCTACCCCCGAGAATGGGTCCGAAGGATAAAGGAAAGCGAGTGGTCGTTCGAGAAGAAGCCAACCCGGCGGAGGAATTGCTCATTCGGGAAGAAACCGAGGAACATGGTAATAAAGTGGACTATAACGTGCTAGCCCATCTTAGGAAGCTACCAGCCAAACTAAGCATATGTGACGCTCCGATCCTGTCAAAGGAAATGAGAGAAGCTCTGATCAAGGCTTTACTTGATCCAGAGATTTGTCTAGCTCAAATGGCCGGTGATTCCTTCGACGAGATTTGCTCGTTAAAAGAACAGCGAGGTGTTACCTTCACGGACAATGATCTATTACTAGGAATAGCGAGATCACAACCGACCGTTATACATTTCCAGTCACTATTGGAAAGTTTACGCTCTCCGAGTGTTGGTCGATCCGGGAGCATCAATCAACGTAATGAATCTTCGGACGCTAGCATATTTAGAAATTGATGCTCGCGAGCTTGAAGCAGACAATATGCTATTAAGAGGCTTCAATCAAAAAGGAGAAATAACTCTTGGATCGATAACACTACTAATGAAGACCGGTGATTTAGCAAAGACAACCGCAAAATTCCACATAATTGATTTTGAAACATCGTCAACGCTCTACTGGGTCGGCCATGGATCCATGAAAACCGAATGGTACCGTCATCTCTGCACCAGTGCATAAAGTATTACGAAGGAGGGGAACAGTGCATCAAAGGTGACTTACAACCGTTCTCCGTACACAAGATTGGATTTCATGAAGATGCGGCTTACTACGCGCCCCCGAAGAAAACAATCTTTTCCAGAAATACCATACCAAATGAAATAAAAGAAATTCGAGACGATGAAGAACCTGAAGTTCTAGTCCAACAGTTACTCACCACTCACTTACGACAAGATGGTGAAGATTTCTCCAGAACTAGCACCCGAGGTCGAGGCCGGGGACGAGGACGTGGAAGAAATATAGGAACGGTTAGACAGAAGAAACCGGTCATCGATGTTGATTGGGAGAACACCTTCGAAGAAGAAGAAGAAATCAAGAAAGAAGCAGCAACAATAAATCAGAAGAAACCACAGTTCAAGATCTCTCTCGAAGATGAAAAGAATGAAGAATATAAATAAATGTACGAGAAGATTATTTATCATGTACATACTATGACCCTGACCCCGATCCCTTCTAATAAGATCGAGGGTATGGTTGTCAAAGAAGTGCATGGTGGTAGTAAGCCAATCAAGTTTTACTATGGTGCTTCTTCTTCCAGTAATGAAAAAAGATGTACAATTTGAAGATGTTACTTCTTCCGAATTAATGGAATTACCTTTTGAGTGGTACTCTTTCTGTGTTCAAAATTTAATTCAGCGTGGTGTCTTACCTCGACAATGGACAAAAGGCCGATCACAACACTTTGAAAAATTATGGAATAATGTCGGTCGGCCTCCCAATTCAAAACATGCTCTCGGATTCGGCACAAGTAGATCGGCCGACGATACGGGATTTTGCTTGGTTGTCACTTGCGAACCTAATAAAGACTGCTTGGAAGCTTCAGAAGATCCCGAAGATCTACCAATCGGAGATGCCCCACCAGAATTCAAAGAAGAAATCAAATCTACAATAGACGAGTTAATGGAAGTTAACTTAGGTACTGGCGAAGAGCCTAGGACAACCTTTGTTAGCTCCTTACTCAATAAAAAAGACTCTGAAGACATAATCAAGCTACTAATGGAATTCAAGGACTGTTTTGCTTGGAGTTACAACGAAATGCTAGGATTACCTCCAAGAGTCGCAGTTCACAGGTTAGGAGTAGATCCTACTTCTGTTCCAGTCAGACAAGCTCCCAGAAGAATGCGTCTAGAAATTAAGCAACAAGTAATAGCCGAAGTTAAGAAGCTAATAGACGCTAAATTTGTCCGTGAAGAACAATACCCTACTTGGTTAGCCAACGTGGTACCAGTCAGAAAGAAGAATGGTCAGATCAGAATCTGCGTAGATTTCAGAGATTTAAATAAAGCATGTCCAAAAGATGAATTTCCACTACCAATCCCAGAACTGATGATCGACATTGCTTCAACACATGAAATATTTTCATTCATGGATGGATCATCAGGATACAACCAGATAAAGATGGCATCGGAAGATGAAAAGCTCACAGCCTTCAGAACGCCAATCGGAATATACTGCTACACAGTAATGCCATTCGGACTAAAGAACGCAGGAGCAACATACCAAAGAGCGATGACGAAGATTTTTGATGATCTCATTCACAACCAAGTCGAGTGCTACGTGGATGATGTGGTCATTAAAAGCAAACTGAAGGAAGATCACTTGTATGATTTGAGAATTATTTTCGAACGACTAAGACAATACAACCTTAAGATGAATCCCTTAAAATGCGCCTTCGGCGTCACCTCCGGAAATTCTTAGGATTTGTTGTCCGACATCGCGGGATTGAAATTGATCCGGAAAAGATTAAAGCTATCTTAGAAATGTCACCTCCTAAAACCTTGAAACAACTACGATCCTTTCAAGGGAAGTTGGCATATCTTCGACGCTTTATATCGAATTTCTCAGGAAGGTGTCAGCCTTTTTCTCGCTTTGGTTAAGAAGGATGCCAAGTTTACTCGGGACTCCAAGTGTCAACATGCCTTCGATGACATCAAACGATACTTAATGACACCTCCCGTCTTAGCAGCCCCGGGTCTCGTGTAGACCGTTGATACTTTATACCACGGCTTTAGATGACTCCCTCGGAGCCCCGCTAGCCTGTGTCAATGATGAGGGAAAAGAAAATGCCCTCTACTACTTAAGCTGTCGTCTAATCCCGACGGAAGTAAAGTTTTCTCCTGTTGAGAAGCGCTGCTTGGCCCTGATCTTCGCCGCACAGAAGCTCAGGCATTACATGCTTTCTCATAAGGTCAACCTTATTTCGAGAGTTAATCCGTTGCAATATTTGATGACCCGACCGACACTTTCTGGCGTACTTGCCAGGTGGTCGATGATACTATTGCAATTTGACATAACTTTCGTTCCTCTTCGTGCCGTAAAGGGACAAGTACTAGCTGACTTCCTTGCAGCACACCCTTTACCGGCAGATTCGCCTCTCGATGACGACTTACCTGACGAGCAGATAATGAACCTAGAAGACCCTGATGATCGACGTTGGGAACTATACTTCGACGGAGCGTCCTCAGCACAGAAGAACAAAGAGTTGCAAACGATAGTGCCCGGTAAGGCAGGAATCGGACTAATCTTTATAACACCGGAGCGGGGGATGTTAAGATACTCCTACCACTTAACAGAGCCGTGCACAAACAACGAGGCAGAATACGAAGCCCTCATAACAGGACTAGAACTAACCATTCAAATGGGAATAACGGACATCAACGTCTACGGAGATTCTCAGTTGGTCATTCAACAGGTCGCCGGACAATACAGAATTTTAAAGCCAAGACTCGAGCAGTACTTTCAGTATGCCATGAAACTGTTGGAACAAATTCCAAATGTAACGATCTACAAGATCCCCAGAAAAGAAAATGCTCTTGCGGATGCGCTAGCTCGCCTTGCAAAAGAATTTGCCTGCTTACAAGATGAGTCAGTTGAAGTGTCAGTTCAAGGACGACAGATCCTATCACAGCTCGACATGGATATGATACAGAAATAAAAAAAAGCAGAGGAATCAGTTGCAGCAATAACAGAAAACACAGAAGAATGGCGTCAACCGCTAATAGACTACCTGCAAACAGGGAAATTACCAGACGATAAGTCATTAGCCCATCAAATCAAGAAAAGAACTCTGTCTTACACATTAATAAACAATACATTATACAGAAGGTCTTTTGATCAGATGTGGCTAAGATGCCTGAGCGGGTCCGAGGCTCGTGAAATTGTCAAAGAGGTACACTCAGGACTCTGTGGCGCTCATCAGTCGGGTCCGAAAATGAAAATGAAGATTAAAAGACTAGGGTACTACTGGCCCTCAATGATGACCGACTGTATGAAAGTCGCCAAGAGTTGTCACCAGTGCCAAGTGCACGGAGTGGTTCTACACCAACCTCCAAATGTGCTACATCCGACAATTGTGTCGTGGCCATTTGATGTTGGGACATGTATAGTGGGTCCGATGAACCACTTCTTCAAGAGGACATCGCTTCATTCTTGCAGCTACAGACTACTTTTCTAAATGGGCAGAAGCAGTTCCACTCAGAGAAGTAAAGGCACATCACGTGCTACAGTTTTTTAAAAATCAAGTTGTCTACCGTTTTGGAGTACAGCGCAGAATCATTTCAGATAATGGGTCCGCATTCAGAAGCACAAAAATCAATAATTTTCTCAGAAGACATGGAATCGATTGGCGATACTCAACAATCTACTATCCAAGAGCAAACGGCTTGGCCGAGGCTTTTAATAAAACTCTCATTCAAATTCTAAAGAAAACTTTGGACGACAACAAGAGAAATTGGCACGAGAAGTTGTTAGAAGCCTTATGGGCCTACAGGACGACTTTTAGGACTCCTACTCAGTCTACGCCTTACGCTTTAGTGTACGGGTCCGAGGCAGTGTTACCATTGGAAGTCCAGCTTCCATCACTCAAATTGCGATTGCAAATAAAATTACTACGAAGAAAATGCCAGATTACGACCGGAAGAACTCGGAAAGCTTGGAAGGGAAAAGACTTGCAGTAGCAACAAAATTTGGAACTCGTATCAAGCTAAGATGATCCAGGCCCAAGATAAACTGGTCCTCCCAAGAACTTTCAAAGTTGGTGACTTAGTTCTTGTTCTCAGAAGACCTATTCTTGCACATCGCAAGATAGGAGGTAAATTTGAACCAACATGGGAAGGGCCGTTCGTGGTCGAGACAGTCTACTCAGGAGGTTCCTACCAACTTGTGAATTGCCATGGAGAACGACCTATGCTTCCAATCAATGGACGGTATTTAAAGAAGTATCACGCAACCTGATGTTTCGAAGGGTGGCCTCTAAAATAGAATCTCATCCCTAGAAACACAGGTGAAGTAATCACTTTATGACTGGGTCCGAACCAAAAAAAAAATAAATTGGATGATAAAAAAATAATAATCTCATCAACGAAAATGTTAAAAAAGAAAACATGGGAAATCGTAATAATAAAATGTCCATCTTTCCTTTTAAATCAATTCATTCCTGATATTTTCTCATCTCTTCCTACTTCCTTTAAAATAAAATAAGTGAATAAGAATCTTCAGTGATAAATATTTTCTTAATGTTCTTGTTCTTAGTACAGCCCCTGATCCTTTCCTTGTCTTTTTCACAGGGAAATGTCGAACGGGCGGTTGGTCCTAAAATTTAAAAATGGCGTGAGTCTCGCACTCGATGAAAAGAGGGTGAAGGATGGAGCAGGTGATAGAAATTGATTCGACTTCACACCAGCCAGCCTACAGTACGAAGAAAATGATTGGGTCCCAGTGGACCGAGAAGAGCTTCACAGCCAGACAGTGATGAAGATGGGTGGCCCAAGACACCAATCCAACAACAAAAAGAGAAGGACAAACATCGAGGAAAGCAAGAAAATCAAGTCAGTAGTTGCCACGGTAGAGGGCAGGCTCGTCAGCGCCGCGCCCGCAGAAATTCAAGGGGTAAGGAGAGCCACTCTCACTGCTACCCAGAGAAGGAATAAGAATCGCCGTATCCGCAAGATGTTGACTAAACTAGCAGCGGATCAACACGAAGAGACAGCCGCTTTTGCCGGCACACACATTTCAAAGATACCGGTTCGTCAGGAACCAGAAAGAAGAAAGTCAACGCCAAGAAAATCAGAACAAATCGAAGAAGTGCCAAGAAGAACAGAAATAGAGCCAGTGCCTCGACGCCGGACAGAGAGACCAGA
Source organism: Papilionanthe hookeriana x Papilionanthe teres (assembly GCA_022702705.1). Classification (NCBI taxonomy): domain Eukaryota; kingdom Viridiplantae; phylum Streptophyta; class Magnoliopsida; order Asparagales; family Orchidaceae; genus Papilionanthe; species Papilionanthe hookeriana x Papilionanthe teres. Next base: position 22,443,461 of record CM040426.1, read on the forward strand.
TCTGAAGAACCTTGTTGCGGAAGCAACCCCGGAGGATGTCCCGACAGAGACAATCCCCGAGGAGCCAAGGTATGCAGAGAGCGTGACGGGATTGAGTCATACATCCCGTAGTACGTTACTAGGCCTCGTCACTTGCAGATCATCCCAGAATATGAATTAGAAAGAATGCGAAATGTTGAGAAGAAGACTTTCGAATACTTTGAAAGAATTAAAGGCAAAAGAATCAACATTTTGGAAGGTCTCGAGTTACACACAGATGTATTCTCAGAGTACGAGCAGCAGCAGATTGTGGACTACATCTTAGAGCTTCAGAAGATGGGTCGAGTAGGCCGTCTGAGGAAAAAGACTTATTCAGAACCCCGGAGATGGATGCCAGGGAAAGGAAGACTCACAATACAATGCAGCTGTTGCTATAACTTCGCAGAGGACAGAAAAGGAAATCCATCAAGGATACTACGTCACAGTGAGATGGATCCAATGCCGAGGATAATTAAAAGAATGGTGGAAAGAATGGTAACGTGGGGGGTACTGCCAGCAGACTGCATACCCAACAGTTGCATCATCAACATTTACCAGAAAGGCGACTGCATACCTCCACACATAGACCACCACGACTTTGTCAGACCTTTCTGCACGGTTTCGTTCGTCAACCAATGCAATATCATGTTCGGATCTGACCTCCGGATAGCAGGCCCGGGTAAGTTCCGAGAGCCGGTGGAGATACCACTTCCGGTAGGTTCCGTCATGATATTAAAAGGAAATGGAGCAGACATCGCAAAACATTGTATACCGGGAGTGCTAGTGGAGCGGATCTCCGTTACGTTTAGAAGGATGGACGACAGAAAGGCACCTTACCACATCCAGCCAGATCCAGAATTGGAGAATCTCTGGCTACGAGCTGTGAGTTACATGGGAAATAGTACACCTCCAATGCACATCCATGCGGCATTCGTGCCAAGGGTGGCTTGGAAGGTGATGTTATTACCCATGTTTCTTACTATTCAGAAATGGATTTTTGACAGACGCTTTTGGATGGATCAACAAGAATCTTATAACAGTCCGTTTTGGATTTACATGGATTTTATAAGACATTAAATTTCTGAAGAAAATGTAATCATGACTAGATCAAGTTGTATGATGTACTTTCAGCAAGTTGGAATGAAAATGACTACGTCATATTTTGCCTTCACCTCGTTTTGTGCGAATTGACTGGGAAACTCCATTAGAGTTACATGAACTCTGAACGAAGAACAGAAGAGAAAAGAAAATAAATGAGAACTTTTCCTAAAAATCTAAATAGTAAAATGAACTCCAAATTCACATGAACACTAAATGAACAACAAAAATGAAATCAGATCGCTAAAGGACAAATGAAATGAACCTAAATCTCAAATTGAATTCCAGTCTAAATCCATCTTTTCAAACCCTCCAATTCTTCTTCAAATCAAAATTTACTTCAGACCTCTTTTGAAACCCTCTTTTGGGATGATTTCAGAACCACGAAAAATTTTTGATTTGGTTCTGATGGCATATATTCATACCATTCATCAAATAATCAAACTTTGATTGATTCTCGTGGGATGTGGAACACTTTCACATCTCATTTCAATCTTCTGCTAAATTCAAATTTCCACAGTACATTTCAATTCAAAATTTCTAAGATTGGTACCTACATTCCAGTTGTCATCTTGAGATCGATACCTACATTTCGATTCTCATTCGAATTGATACCTAAATTTCAATTCTAAATTTTCGAGACTGGTACCTAAATTCCAGTTCTCTTCCTTCGAGGTCAGAACCTAAATTCCGACTCCCATTCGAGATCGATACCTAAATTTTGATTCTCTTTCGAATTGATACCTAAATTTCAATTCTAAATTTTCGAGACTGGTACCTAAATTCCAGTTCTCTTCCTTCGAGATCGGTACCTAAATTCCGACTCTCATTGGAGATCGATACCTAAATTTTGATTCTCTTTCGAATTGATACCTAAATTTCAATTCCAAATTCCGAGACTGGTACCTAAATTCCAGTTCTCTTCCTTCGAGGCCGGTACCTAAATTCCGACTCTCATTCGAGATCGATACCTAAATTTTGATTCTCTTTCGAATTGATACCTAAATTTCAATTCTAAATTCCGAGATTGGTACCTAAATTCCAGTTCTCTTGCTTCGAGGTCGGTACCTAAATTCCGACTCTCATTCGAGATCGATACCAAAATTTCGATTCTCTTTCGAATTGATACCTAAATTTCAATTCTAAATTCCGAGACTGGTACCTAAATTCCAGTTCTCTTCCTTCTAGGTCGGTACCTAAATTCCGACTCTCATTCGAGATCGATACCTAAATTTCGATTCTCTTTCGAATTGATACCTAAATTTCAATTCTAAATTTTTGAGACAGGTACCTAAATTCCAGTTCTCTTCCTTCGAGGTCGGTACCTAAATTCCGACTCTCATTCGAGATCGATACCTAAATTTCGATTCTCTTTCGAATTGATATCTAAATTTCAATTATAAATTCCGAGACTGGTACCTAAATTCCAGTTCCCTCCCTTCGAGGTTGGTACCTAAATTCCGACTCTCATTCGAGATCGATACCTAAATTTCGATTCTCTTTCGAATTGATACCTAAATTTCAATTCTAAATTTCGAGGTCGGTACCTAAATTCCGGTTCTCTTCCTTCGAGGTCGGTACCTAAATTCGACTCTCATTCGAGATCGATACCTAAATTTCGATTCTCTTTCGAATTGATACCAAAATTTCAATTCTAAATTCCGAGGTCGAGTACCTAAATTCCAGTTCTCTTCCTTCGAGGTCGGTATCTAAATTCTGACTCTCATTCGAGATCGATACCTAAATTTCGATTCTCTTTCGAATTGATACCTAAATTTCAATTCTAAATTTTCGAGACTGGTACCTAAATTCCAGTTCTCCTCCTTCGAGGTCGGTACCTAAATTCCGGTGCTCATTCGACATCGATACCTAAATTTCGATTCTCTTTCAAATTGATACCTAAATTTGAATTCTAAATTCTGAGACTGGTACCTAAATTCTAGTTCTCTTCCTTCGAGGTCGGTACCTAAATTCCGACGCACATTCAAGATCGATACCTAAATTTCGATTCTCTTTCAAATTGATACCTAAATTTCAATTCTAAATTCCGAGACTGGTACCTAAATACCAGTTCTCTTCGTTCGAGGTCAGTACCTAAATGTCGACTCTCATTCGAGATCGATACCTAAATTTCGATTGTCTTTCGAATTGATACCTAAATTTCAATTCTAAATTCCGAGGCCTTAAATTCCAGTTCTCTTCCTTCGAGGTCGGTACCTAAATTCCGACTCTCATTCGAGATCGATACCTAAATTTCGATTTTCTTTCGAATTGATACCTAAATTTCAATTCTAAATTTTTGAGACTGGTACCTAAATTCCAATTCTCTTCTTTTGAGGTCGGTACCTAAATTCTAACTCTCATTCGAGATTGATACCTAAATTTCTATTCTCTTTCAGGTTTGATACTTAAATTTCAATTCTCATCCCTTTCGAGACCAGTACCTAAATTCTGATTCTCATCATTTTCCCGTCGATACTCAAACTCTGATTCTTACTCCGAGGCTGGTACCTAAATTCCAGTTCTCTTCGCAATCCCGAGGTTGAAACCTAGGTTTTAATTTCATATCCAAATTTTAAATTCAAAATTTCCTTAAATATATTTTAAATTAAACTTCAATCGAAATTGAGACTCAGAACAAATTGAAATCCAAACTCACACATTGAAACTTGAAATTTAAAAGTAAACTGAAATCTAAATTGAATTTCCCATATCTTGGGATTTGGAGTTCACCTCCTTTTCCATTCCCAGCGAGAGTTCAGGAATCTCCAGTCTTGGAAATATACCTGATACTCCCCAGCGAAAATTCTTCTACTTCGTCCTAAGTTTGTCACTTGGACATCTGTGTTGGTTTTGTTGATCTCTTCGGTCAACGCCAATACGTGCGGTGTGCTTGGTTAGCACACCACACCTATTGGGGGTCCATTTGTTGACCTCATTTTTTATGAGGTTTTTGCATCTCTCTTTAGTACTTATGATATAGCCTTAGGCTTTTCCTTTGACTAATCTTAGAGGACTTGAAATGGAACTCACCACTTAGAAATTCAAACACTTCTTAACTCCTTGCAAACCCCACAAGCTTGATTGTAGACCCCTAATTACCTAGAGGGTTGAAATCAAATGTGGAGGTTTAAAGGATGAGTTCCCTATAGGACTCTTTGGCCTTAGGACTACCCTGGGTGGCCTGGTCTGGTGAGGGCTGACCTGCACATACATTACACTTTCACACACATTCCAAATCCTAAAACTATTCATGTTTAGCTTGACTTCCTGACTCATGTGGATAATTCATATGGATGGTCCTTAACCCCTAAGCCCCTGGCTAAGAGGGTTAGGAACAACATAGTGAATGCCTCAAATGAGTCCCCTCATGGCTCCTATGGGCTTAATATGGCTTCATGGCTCAACCAAAGTGATTCCACTTTACTCAAATTTGATCAATCTTCATTTTTCCAAAATTTCAATTTTTGACCCTCGGGGCCCCTACACCCATTAAACATACCAAATACCCTTGGAACTACCCAAAATTTTCCAAATCACCTAAATTACCCAAAATTTCTCAAAATCAATCCTAAACATTTCCCCCCACTCAAATTGATCAGCCATAGCAAAAAATACCAAAATTTCCAAAAACACCCCCCAATACCCTCCAAATACCCAAAATGCCCCTCTTGACCCAAAAAATACATAAATTCAAAAAATTCCCAGAAAATTCCAGAAAATCCCAAATATTTCCAATTTCATTTTGTTCAGCTACACCATGGGCCAATTTTGTCAATTTACCCTACTTTTACCAAAACCCCCAATTTAGCCCATTTTAAACCCAAATGAACCCAATGTCAAACCAAATCACCCCAATTGACCTCAATTTTGGTCTAATTCAATTCCAAACTTCAATTCAATATCTCCAATATCAATTTAGACCAAATCTAAGTCCAATTTGATTGACATTTGGGCCCAATTTCAATTTGAAGCTTAAGGCCCAATTTTGGCCCATGACCTAAACCTAGCTCAAACCCACCCAATTCAACTCCAATTAACCCCAAACCTTTTCTAAACCTTCCCTAACATCCCCACAAACAAAACACTAACATAATTTGCCAAAAATTTGGACCCAAGCCCTACTCAATTTCAACCCAAAACCAAAATTTCCTAAATGGGCTTACACCCAGACCAAATCCAAATAGGCCCAAATCCCAAAATTAGAGCCCAACCAAAGTTGAAAACTCATTGTGACACTCCTATGAACATTTCGCAACATTAATTTTACATCAAACCCAACATTAACCCAACCTTAGCCCAAGTTAACCCAATTTGACCCATTTTGGCCCCTTTACCAAAAGTCCCAAATTAAACCCCATTCAACTCCAAATTATTCCAAACCAATTCCAAATCATTCATGACACATCCTAAACTAAACCCAACACTTATTTGGCCCAAGCCATTACCAAAATTTCATCCTAAAATCCATTTTAAAATCCAAAAGCCCACTTCCCTAAACCATTTTAAAAGCCCATCTCCACTAAATTTTAAAGGTCCAAACTTCATGCTAAAGCCCATATGACATTCTTTTCATCACCCCATTAATTGATATCATCCCTTAAGACCTAAATCAATCATCAAATAATCCTAAATTAGGCCTCATGCCAAAATCACCCATAAAATCCCAAAAATTCAAAACCTTCTTTCATGTAAATGACCAAGCTTTGTCCCAAGCCACATGGAGCCATGAGCAAGCCATTTATAAGCCATATGAAGCCATGGAAGGTTTGACATGTGACCAAGCCATTAATGGCAAAAGGAGGGCCCCCTTTCCTAATACTTCATTAGGATTTTTTATCCATAGCCATGTCACACACTAAACCAAGTTTAGCCACCTCACCATGGATGGGGACTTCACCACTCCATGACAGCTGACCCAACTGATCCCCCCGCCCAAAATCAGACCATGGGAAGGTGAACCAAGTCCAAATACATGGGTTGACCAAATTGAACCTAAAATGAGCCTCTCCCCATTCCATTTCAATTCACCACCTTTACACATGGCCAACTCCAATTGACTTCACCATTGCCAAGCCCTGCCCTCACTGGTCAAGATGGTGACCTTACCCACGGCCGGCCGACCATCACGGCCATTGGAAAACCCCATGGCCGAGACCTTGGGAGGAGCCCAACATTGAAATTCCATCTTGCTAAGCTACCCCATGCCCAATGGTTGCCATGGCTGTTCTTCCCATGACCTAAGCAGCTGATCTAAACCATTAAACCCCCCTGGGAGGCCCTCCAGCCACTCCTATTTAAACACCACCTCCTCTCGGCCAAAGGGCACATTGAAACAAACCATACAGAAACTCTGCCAAAATCATTCCAGACTCTCCCCCAAACCTGGAGAACTTGATCCCCACTGAAATCCCCCTGCCATTTCCTCTCTGTGAGCTCAATTTCAGAGTTGAAATTCAAACCCAAAACCAGGACACTTCACCACTGTGAGTCATCCTCAAATTGATTGACCCTACACCTTCACCATACCAAGAGGAGAAGTTTCTCAGTAAAAGCCCCCTCACCAGGCCAGCCATTGCTCCCAGCCTCCAAGCTTTGTGATCGGCTGTGGTCACTTTTGTACCTAGGCAATTCACCAGGCCAAGGGACTTCATCTGGAGCTTGCTTGGACCCAATCAAACATGACACAACTCTCCGATCGAAGCTTCAGTTCTCTGAGCAAAGTTATGAGCTCTCTCTTCCTCTCGAGCTTTTGGAGATTCTCCATTTGATATGAATCGATTTGAATGCATGTTTACCGTATGGATGTGTTCGTCTCTTCAAGACGAATCCATAGAGCATAAGAACACAAAAATCCGTTGAGAATCGAGTTAGTTCTTAGGGTTTTAGTGTGGGCGGTCACGGGTGCGCACCAGTCGTAGACGATGACCAATAGCCGTTGGATCGCACGTGTATCGGATGGACAGCTAGGATCGCGTCGGACCGGAAGATGTTAAGTGAAAGGCGGGCCCCGGGACTACTGACTCAGATGGCAACACCCAATCACAGCGCGACACGCACCCCTTCGGAGCTGCCAAGGTTGACGCGGCGCCGCGTGGATAAGTAAAAAAATAGGGTTATTTTCCTATTTATTAAATACCCAGAACTTCAAAAATACATAACTTTGTGTAGAAAAATCCTAAAAATAAAATAAAAATACCCTTTTGCTCAGTGAACAGAGGAGAATAATGTGGAAAAGAAATCAAGTCATTCATCAAGTATTTTATTTTTAATGATTTATTTACTCTCTGTGGTATTTCAGTTCTCCATTTTCATAGACAACTCACCATGGCATGAGACCATAGGGCTTTTGAAGCCTCTGACCTAGGGAACATTCCCTGAATTTTCCAAGGTCAGAGGGCATCTCTATGAGAAGTTATTAATTTTCCAAGTTCAAGTTACTGTTTTGAGTATTTTAATTCCAATAATTAGCATGTTGAGAAATAAATTCTAGGAAAATTTGGTGATGTTTCTTATGACCAGAGGAACCCAGGAAAAATAGGTTTTGAGTTAATTCACTTGGAACAACCCTAATTGGCCTCCATACCCAAAATTGAACTTTAATTAATTAGGGTTAACCACACATTAAATTAACTTGAAATTAATTCTCCACTGATCTTTAGGATCAGAGGAATATCACATAAAAATTTGAAGTCAATTGGATTTGATTAGCCTCACCAAATGGGTTGATTAAGCCTCCTAATCAAAATAGATAAAATTAAACTTTAAAAATTCATAACTCACAAAATACTTTTCCAAAATTCACAAAAATGGTTTTGGAGCTTCTCTGATATCAGAGGAATTTAGGAAAAATAAAATTGTAATTTTCTAAAAAAGTTGATTTTTATCATTATTTTAATATTTTTAATAATTAAAAAATAATAAAAATCTTAAAAATATTAAAAATCACCAAAATGTCACATTTTGAATTCTAATCACTAAGTAACAAACCAAATATTTTTCCTAAGTTTCTAGGGTAGGATATTAAATTTTAAAGGCTTAATGTAATTTTTCATATTAAAAAATGTATTTTCCAACCTTTTCACTAAAATAATCCTAATAAATCAAAGAAAAATCAGAAGAATATAAAATTTGTTTCTTTTGACTCCTTGAGGTTAGAGAGATTTACGAAAAATATAAAATCCATTTCTCAACTTTAATTTTATTTTAAAATTAATTAATACTCCAAAACTCAAAATAATTCTAATAAATAAAATATAATTCAAAAAATCACTAAAATTGGTCCAAATGGTCCTGTGGTCATTAGGAACATCCCATAATTTTTATAAGGATGAAACATTTTCTTGAAATTTTGGAAGAATAATAGAAATTGGAATTATTAATTTAGGGATATTATTAAGAGGATATTTATTCTTTAATTTAAAAATCCCTAAATAAATCACTTCAATAATACTTAATTCTTAATTAAAAAATTAAAATAATAATCCAAATTAAAATTAAACTAAAATTAAATTAAAAATTAAAATAAATTAAATTAAATTAAATTAAATTAAAATCAAAATTAAATTAAAACTAAATTAAAATTTAAATTAAATTAAATAAAATAATAAATTAAATTAAAATTAAATTAAATTAAATTAAATTAAATTAAAATTCAATTAAATTAAAATTGAAATAAAATTAAATTGAAATTAAATTAAAACTAAATTAAAATTAAATTAAAATTAAATTAAATTGAATTAAATTAAATTTAAATCATTTAACAACAAACCTAAATGAAATCATTAAGAATTAAATCTAAAATAATTTGAACACTATTCTAAACTTAAAATTATTAATTAAAACCTCATAAATAAATCAAAATACTTTAAATCATTAACTCAAACTTTAAATTAAAAATGATTAAAATTTTTCAACAAACCAACTTGCCCTGAAAGCTTCTATTATTATAACTCCTAAATGAAGTATCAAGTGAAGTGTTACTTCACTTACTGGATATTCAAATTTCCTAGTTCATTAAGCAAGATAACAAAACTTAAACTCCTGGGTGATTAATTCACTTGTATAATTAAATTCTCTTGGACTTAAAACAATCCTAGAGATATTGAAAAGATGTTTAAGACTCGTCTTAAGCACTTCCTCGATATGATATGATTTTTCTAAGAACAATTGAACTTAATTGTTCTTTAATGAAGAAAATCATCCTTAAACCAAAACACAAGAACCTAGACGTCATAGGACATGCCTAGCTATAGGATTAGGACTTTGGTAGACAACCAAAAACTTTCCATTAGCCTTATTTAGGTACTTGTTGACACATTTAAATGTCTTAACATGTGTTTTATGTGTAGCTTGGGATGACGGGAAGACCCTCCAGGTACGCTTTTATTTTATTGCAATTTACTTTATTGCAATTTACTTACATGCACTGTACTTTACTTTTCTTGCATGATAAACAACTGTTGCATGAAAACCAAAACCTTTAGGATAGTCCCTGAAATGAAACCAAAACTAAATTAAAAGTCATTACAAGATAAAAATCACCGCCACAACATTTCAAAATATAAAATAATTCAAAATTTAATCACAAACGGAACAACAAAACTACAATTACAACTAAATTAAAACGTCTCATTGAAGGATAGGGAATACCTCGGATGATGTAACCCACGTGTTGCTAACGGGATTTCCCACGGTCTAAATGAAAGTGTGGAACTCATTCAGTTGAGTTTAGCAAATTCATCTGGACTAAGTGAATTCGATGAAAATAATGGTGCCGGGATGACGAAACCGTGGGATCTTAATCGGTTCTGTTTAAACAACTTTAAGATTTGTTTTAATTAAAATATTAAAAACACTTGGATTTTAAGATTTCTCTAAAGCAAAACACTTCTCTCATCTCCTGATTTATGACTTCTAAAACTAAACCTCTGCAACAACAAGGAGCTTGGAGCATAGTGGGCAGCACGACCATCGTCTTCAGTAAAACCTGAGTCTACTTCAGCAAAACTTTCCTTAGAATTAAATAACCAAGCCATAGGACTTCGAGGTAGTTTTCCTGGTGCAACATAAATCCTCAATTCTTCGTTAGGCATTTGCATGATCATGTAATGTAAATTATGCCCTAACCGGTCTTAGGACTTTGAGGTAGTCGTTTGGTACGACATAAACCCTCACATCTTCGAGGCTATTTGTATGATCATATCATGCAAATGTAAGCCCTAATTAATTAAAATGGGCATGATTGAAACATTAAATGATATTCTCAAATTCAAACCAAATAATAGGATAGTTTGGGAAGTTGCCAAGATTCTTCTTGGATCCTCAGCTTCTCCTATTTCTCTTCCTTTGGACTCTTGAAATAAACTGTTCCAAATTTCAGCTAATCCCTATTGAAAATTCCAAAATCCAATCCTTTGAAAACCTTAAACTTTGAAATTCTTGAGAGCAAAACCACTGATCATTATCGAGAATTTTCTTAAATGATTCCTGTCATTTAAGATGTAATTAACTATAGGGGTTTGCCCTTATAGGGAACTTTAAGAACCCAGGTAATATAAACCCAGCTTAATTTCTTTGTATTAAGCAGGGGAACTTGTCAGCTTATAAAATTGGTTCGCAGACCAAACGGACGTCACAAATCATCTAGTTTATTTAATTGAGCCCCATTATCAAGCAGTGTGTTTATTCTTCAGGATAGATACACAGTTTGTGATGCGGTGCTCGTTTATATAAACTATTCGGGATGTGAGATCGGTTTGATTTTATATCTTAAAATTTTCAAATTTAAAATTATTTTCAAAATCAAATACTACTTTCTAAATTATATATATATTTAAATTAAATTTAAGATTCGCCAACAATTTCTGTAGGCGGCCCCCTTTTCAAAACACATAACTTAAAAATAAGCCGTACAGTGGTGAGTGATGAGCTCACCATATCTTTACTCCAAATTTCATGAAGGATTGACACATAAACTTCTTATTACCTCTCTTTCATGGTTTGGTTATGATGAAACTAACCATGGTGAAGATTTGGCATGTAATTTTCGGCCTCCTTCCATTGGTTAGCTCATAATGTGGATAAGAGTTTACGATAGGCTAGGTATGCCTTCCCCATATACTTCTTTCCAATCAGTTAATGAGTTTATGGAGAGGATGACACATGGATCTTCTATTTCCTTACTTTCATGGAATGTAATGATGAGGCCAATTATAATGGGGAGGATGGCATGGTTAAATTTCTTTTTCCATTAGATTAGGAGGGAGGTGAGTGGTGACTTCTCCTCATCCTTATTCAAAAATTCATGGGGGAATGACACCTCATTATTCCCTTCATGATGGTGTCATAATGATTTTCTTTTATCTTTTGTCAAAGGGGTGACACATATCCCTCTTTATTTCATTTTTTATGATTTGATCATAATGACCATAATCATGTATTGGATAAGGGTTTAGATATATTTTATTCACTCATTGAATGAAGATGGAGGTGTGTGATGAGTCACCATATTTTCCTTCCATGTTTCATGAAGGAATGACACATATGCCTTCCCAGTCCCAATTAGTATAATTTGGTCATAATTACCCTAATTATGTACGGGTAAGTGTTGAGATGGGTCTTTATCCCATTTGTTGGAGGTGGTGGTGAGTGATGAGCTCATCATGTCTTCCTTCCATGTTTCATGAAGGAATGTCACATCATTCCCCCCTTCATGATGGCTTCATGATGATTTTTTGTCTTTTGTTAAGGCTGTTGTGTCATGGGTCATAATAGGTTTTATGGGTCATGGGTCTATTAGTGACCCTACAAATGTCAAATTAATTTTGAAAATCATTTATGGATTTTAGATGTCATATGTGATGTATTCCTTGTGATGTCATGTGTGATGTCATATGTGAAGTCATATGTGATGTTATGTGTGATGTCATGTGTGATGTTATATGTGATGACACGTGTGATGTTATATGTGATGACATTTTTGATGTCATATGTGAAGTCTTATGTGATGTCATGTGTGATGTCATATGTGATGTTATGTGTGATGTAATGTGTGATGTCATATGTGATGTCATTCATTTTATTTTAGGGTTATGTGATTATAATTTCCTTTTAAATTAATTATGTAATTAATTAAAAGATATATGAAATTATAATATTAACCCATAAATTGGTCAAAATGATTTTAGGTTTTGACCATTTGACTAATTTTATCAATTTGGTTCAAAATTGACTATTTTGACCCAAGTTGACCAAAGTTGACCAAGGTTGACCATAGTTGACCAGGTTTGACTAAGGTTGACCATAGTTGACCAAAGTTGACCATGGATGAATAGATTTGAACAAAGTTGACTAAGGTTGACCATGACTGACCAGGGTTAACCAAAGATGACCAAGATTAATCATGGTTGACTAGGTTTGACCAAAGTTGACCAAGTTTGACCAAAGTTGACCAAGGTTGACTAAGGTTAACCAAGGTTAGCCAAAGTTGACCAACGTTAACCATGGTTGATGACCCATAGAAAAAGTGTTAAGATCTTCATTCCTATTATATACTGATTTTGATGATATTGCAGTTTAAAGAAGGGTATTTTTGGTGTTTTTCTACAGGTATGAAGATATAAGGACAATGGAGCGAAAATATGCAAAAAGGAGCGAATTTGGAGCAAAAAAGGTCCAAATTATGAAAATTTGACTTATGGCGCCAACGACGAGGTCGATGGCGCTGACGGCGTGATTTTCCCGAGGGTTCAGAATATATTTCAAGGGAGGCCACCGACGGCGGAGGTCGAGGCCCTGGCAGCGGGCTGGTTCAAGGCAGTGTTACTAGAAGGCCGCCGGCGGCGGGATCGATGGTTCTTTTCAACAAATACATCGAATGTGGATGATTTTCAAAGGGATGCTTGTAAAACCCTTGGAGACTCTTCAACTACTTAAAAAAAAACAATTTTAGGCCGAAAAAGTCTTCTATTTGGGTCCTCTAAAAGTCACTAAGAGTCCTTAAAAAGTTCTATTGGGGTCTTCCAAAAGTCACTTAGTGTCAAATAGAGAGTCCACTAGTGTCCATTGTTCTTATTTGTGAGTGTTAATTAGTGAGTCCAGATAGAGATATTGTTGAGGAATTCTTCGAAGGATTGTAAGAGTGGAAAGGAAGTGAGAGATCTCTTATGCATTACTGTTTCGAAAGAGAATTCCGCATAATATAAAGAAACGAAGAGATTCAGAGGAACTTCAAGGAGTTTGTTTGTCAAGGAGTTTAAGATAAGTTGTGTTTATTTACATTAGTTTGTAGAACTTTACTTTTATATATGAAATCCAAGTTTTATTGTATTCTCTCCATGAAATTTGAGTAGTTTTCCTGTCTTTCTCCTTGTTTTGATATTTTTGCGAAATGGTAAACTGAATTAGTGTACCGTAAAAGTTTAAAGAAGTTGTGATAATCTTTTACAGAAAATCTTAATTTACTTTCAATCTGGCCAATTAAATAGTTAAAATATGTTGAGTTTAACAACTATAGTAAAGATTGCATCCGAAATTCAGGGAGGTCAAAGTGCTTGGAAGTAGGGTGCAAATAAAAAGGAAAATAATGTTCATCGGGCGTAGAATTGGAGATTTTAGAGTGACAGGCTAAAATCCTCAACTCGGTCATATCGTTTGGGTGCTGAAGTGTAGATGTTAGCCCTCAGGCGAGGGGAACGTGGGAGCTCCGAAGTGAGAGCCGGTATCCTCCTAGCCTAGCCGCAGATTGAGTAACCAAGCATAGGATTAGTCAATATTTTTTATGCCTAGACTAAAGGGTAAAGAATACGTATGCTTCTATTTGGCACAACACTGTTTTAAACTAATTCTAATTATCCATTCACTTAAATATCTTAACAAATGAGAAAAATTATTTCTTATATATTTGAACTTTGCTTTATTCGTATAATTAGTTATCTATTAGTAGAACTAGTTTAATTAAAACTTAATATTATTGTCGATTACGTATTAGTGATAGATAGGCAATTTCGATTTAGTTGTAATTCTGAATTGATTTCTATAATCCTAGTCTATAGTCTCTAAACTATTCCCTGTGGGATCGATATCCAGGACTCCACTAGAGTCCTGTATTACTTGAGCGATACGTATACTTGTGTTAAAGAGTAACTCTGTGATTAAAGAATATATTATATACTTGTTACAATAAGAATTAAAATTATACTAAGTTTCTGCCGCGCGGAGTGGAAACTCACCCAAGTCAATTTGGTGTCGTTGTCGGGGAATATAACATAATTAGAGTAACAAACGATTTAGGACTGTTAGAAAAATTTTTAATAGAATTGCAACTTATTAAGTTAACTGTTTTGTTGTGTACTGATTTTGATTGTATGCGTAAATTTGGTTATGAAAATCTTATGCCCTACAATTTAGAATTAGAAGGCACTGTTAGAAGAATTAGAAAACTGAGAAATGAACTTATAAATTCTGAAACAATGGAAAACAACTTAAACAACCAAAGAATAGAAAATGAACATCAATCTAGAACACTATGAGAATACGCTAACCCTACATCAGATGAAATTCACTTAACTATCCAAAATCCTGATGTAGCTGCTAATTCATTTGAGTTTAGACCTGTAATTACCCAAATGGTACAAAATAATCAATTCGGTGGAACTTCAAATGAAGATCCTAATTTACATCTTGCAAGTTTCTTAGAACTTTGTGCTACTTTTAAGTATGACAGAGTGTCTGATGATGTTGTCAGACTTAGACTTTTTACTTTTTCACTAAGGGATAAGGCTAAGTCTCAGTTAAATTTGTTAGCACTTGGATCTATTAAAACTTGGGGAGAACTTGCACAAAAAATTCTTATCGAAATATTTTCACCATCTAAGACGGCTAAGCTTAGAAATGAATATCACATCTTTCAGTCAGTATGAGGGAGAATCAATCTATGAATCTTGGGAAAGATTTAAAGAACTTCTAAGGAAATGTCCACATCATGTTTTACTAGATTGGTTAATTATTCAAACATTTTATAATGGATTAGTAGGACCTCTTAGATCAATTATTGACGTTGCTGCTGGTGGATCACTAATGTCTAAACCTTTTGAAGAAGCCTATGAATTAATAGAAGAAATGGCTACCAATAATTTTTAATGGCATGCCGAAAGGGTAAATCCTAAGAGAGTAGCCAGTATTCATGATTCTAATGCTTTAGTTATGATAGTTTCTCAAATTGCTGATCTTTCAAAGAAAATAGATGAATACATAATGAATCGTTCTCAAACACCTCCAGTGTTAGAAGAAAATTCATTAGGACAGATTGTAGATGCTCAATCTTCATACGAAACTATAAATTTAATAAATAATAGACAAAATAACCCTTATTTAAACTATTATAATCCAGGTTGGAAAAATCATCCAAACTTTAATTGGAATAACCAAGGTAATGCAATTCCTGTAAATCCTCAGTGGGGGAACAATCCTGTAAACCCATTAGGAAACATAAACAACCAGGGTAATTCTAATTATAAACCTTCTAATCCACCAAGTTTTTATAATAATTCCTAATTTAAGGAGAAGAAGTTATCTATGGAAGAATTAGTTTTGAATATGGGTAATTGATTACAAAGTCAAGGAGCTGCTATTAAAAATATAGAAAACCAATTAGAGCAAATTGCTACTGCACTAAGCAATAGACCTGTTGGAACTTTACCTAGTAATGTTGAAGTAAATCCCAATGATCAAGGAAAAGAACAACTTAAGGCTATTCAATTGAGAAGTGGAAAAGAGTTGGAGACAAGATTTCAAATAGAAACTGTAGTTGAAAAAGAAAAAGGAGAAACTGAAGGAGAAAAGGAAAGTTTATATCCTGATTTTCCTCTGAAACTTATGAAAATTACTGTTGAAAGACCACCACCACCATTTACTCAAAGACAAAAACAACAAGATAAAGTAAAAAAGATTTGTTAAATTATTAGACATTTTGAAAAAAAATGTCGATTATATTTCCTTTTGTTGAAACTTTGGAACAAATGCCTAATTATGTTAAATTTATGAAGGATATACTCAACAAAAAGAGAAAGTTAGTAGATCATGAGACTGTTGCACTCAGTGAAGAGTGTAGTGCTATAATTCAAAGAAAACTTCTTAAAAAACATCAAGATCCTGGTAGTTTCACTATCCCGTGTGCTATTGGTGAAATATTTTATGGGCGAGCATTATTTAATTTAGGAGCTATCATAAATTTGATGCCTTTATCAAATTTTAAAAGGTTGGGAATTGGAGAGATTGCACCAACTTCTGTAACTCTACAGTTAGCTGATAGATCTATTACACATCCTAATGAAGTTGTAGAAGATGTTCTGGTCAAGGTTGATAAACTTATCTTTCTTGTGGACTTTATCATTTTAGATATGGAAGAAGATAAGGAAATTCCAATCATTTTAGAATGACCATTCCTAGCTACAGGAAGAGCCATGATAGATGTTCAAAAAGGAGAATTGACTATGAGAGTAAATGATCAAGAAGTAACCTTTAACATCTCAAAGTCAATGAAATACCCTTCAATAGAAAAAGATGATGAATGTTTCAGGATGGATATATGTGATTATTTGAAAAGAGAATATTTCAAAGAAAATTATGAAGAAAAAGAAGATATGGAAAAAGATAAATAAGATGAAATTAATAGCGAAGAAGTTGATTATATTTAGGAGAAATTTGAAACTCTCAATTCAACAACAACAGAAAATAAAATATTAATTCCATCTGTTGTAAAACCCCCGAACTTGAATTAAAGATTCTTCCAAACCATTTGAAGTATGTATTTTTAGGAGAGTTTTCAACATTACCAGTAATTGTATCCTCAGACTTAAATGAAACTCAAGAACAAAAATTAATGGATACATTAAAAAAATACAAAAATGCTTTTGGTTGGACATTAGCTGATATTAAAGGAATTAGTCCTTCAATTTGTATGCACAGAATTTTATTAAATGGTGAACATAAACCAAGAATTGATCCTCAAAGGAGACTGAACCCTATTATGAAAGATGTAGTTAAGAAAGAGATTTTAAAATGGTTAGATGCTGTAATTATATAGCCTATTTCGGATAGTACTTGGGTAAGTCCAATTCATTGTGTTTTCAAGAAAGGAGGAGTAACTATTGAAGCAAATGAAAATAATGTATTAATACCTTTCAGACAAGTTTCTGGATTACATATTTGTATTGATTATAGAAGATTAAATGCTGCCACCCGAACATATCACTTTCCTCTTCCTTTTCTAGACCAAATGTTGGATAGACTTGCTGGACACAAGTACTACTGCTTTCTGGATGGATATACCGGTTACCATCACTTACTTATTGCTCCTGAGGATCAAAACAAAACAACATTTATTAGTTTTTATAGAACTTTTGCTTTTCAAAGAATGCCTTTCGGACTATGTAATGCACCTGCAACATTCCGGAGATGTATGATGTCTATCTTTAGTAAGTTAATTGATAATGTAATAGAAGTATTTATGGATGATTTCTCTGTGTTGGAACATCATTCGATGCATGCTTAAATCATCTTGAAAAAGTTTTTGAGCTATTCGAAAGAACTAACTTATTTATAAATTGGGAGAAATTTCAATTTGTGGTTGTAGGAGGAATTGTATTAGGGCATAAAATTTTAGAAAGTGGCATGGAAGTAGACCCTGCAAAAATTCATGTAATAGCTAAATTACCACCTCCTACTACAGTGAGAGGGGTAAGAAGTTTTCTTGGATATGCTGGTTTCTACAGGCATTATATTAAAGATTTTTCAAAATTTACCAAACCTCTATGCCAACTTTTAAAAAAAGACAAGAAATTTGAATTTACCAAAGATTGCTTAAATGCCTTTGAGTTATTAAAGGAAAAACTAATCATTGCCCTGTAATAGTTTCACCTGACTAGGAGAAACTATTTGAATTAATGTGCAATGCTAGTTATTATGTTATTGGAGCTATTCTTAGTCAAAGATATGATAAAATTTTTAAAGTTATATACTATGCTAGTAGAACTCTTAATTATGTTTAAATTAACTACATGGTTACTGAAAAAGAGTTACCGACTATTTTGTATGCTTTTGATAAATTCAGATCATATTTTATTGGAACTAAATGTATTATGCATACTGTTCATTCTGCTATTAAATATCTGATGCAAAAGAAGGATACTAAACCAAGATTAATTAGATGGGTACCTTTATTGCAAGAACTCAATTTTGTGGTGATTGATAGAGAGGGAACTAACAATCAAATTACTGATCATTTGTCGAGACTAGAATATCATGAATCATCTGATACCGACAATGAGATAACAGATAGTTTCCCTGATGAAAAAATTTATAATATTAATGAGTGGAAAATACCTTGGTATGCTGATATTATTAACTATATAGTAAGCGATATTTTTCCACCTATGCTAATTTCACAGCAATAGAAAAAATTCATTCATGATACAAAAGCACATTTTTGGGATGAACTATATTTATATAAGCAATGTAACGATCTTATTATTAGGAGATGTGTGCCTTATGAAGAAACTGAACAGATTATTCAAAAATGCTACGATTCTGAATTTGGAGGACATTTTGGGATTGACAAAACTGCGCATAAAATTTTGTAAGATGGATTTTATTGGCCTACTATTTTTAGAGATGTTTACAGATTTATCAAAACTTGTGACAGATGCCAACGAGTAGGTAATATATCTAGAAGAAATGAAATGCCACTTAATTTCATGTTAGAAGTTGAGATTTTTGATGTTTGGGGATTAAATTTTATGGGACCATTTATTCATTCATTTGGGAACTTATATATTTTGATTGTAGTTGATTATGTATCAAAGTGGATTGAAGCACGAGCTTTACCTCGTTGTGATGCTAAAAGTGTTTCAAGATTCTTAATGAAAGCAGAGAGTAATTATCACTGACAAAGGATCCCACTTTAGGAATAAATATATTCATAAATTGGCAGAAAAGTTTAATAATGTTCATAGATTCTCTACTACTTATCATCATCAAACCAGTGGTTTAGCTGAAGTTTCTAATCGTGAGAACAAACAAATTTTTAGAAAAGCCTGTAAATCCAAGTAGAGTAGATTGGTCTACGAGACTAGATACTGTATTATGGGCATACATGACTGCATATAAATCTACTATTGGTATGACTCCTTACAGACCAATTTATGGAAAAACTTGTCACTTACCAGTAGAATTGGAGCATAAAGCATATTGGGCGATTAAAAAATTCAATTATAATTTGAAAAATGTTGGTGAGAAGAGATTGTTGCAATTGAATGAATTAGAAAAATTAAGAAATGAATCTTACAAAAAAATTAAGAAATGAATCTTACGATAACGATAGAATTTATAAGGAAAAATTGAAGTTAATGCATGATCAGAAGATTAACGAGAAGAACTTTGAACTAAAACAATAAGTTTTGAATTACAATACAAGGTTGAAATTACTTCTTGGGAAATTAAAGTCTCGTTGGTTAGGACCGTTTACTGTTACTCAGGTTTACACTTATGGAGCTATTGAATTTGAAAATCAGAAGACTGGGAATAGATTTAAAGTAAATGGACATAGATTAAAACCATATTTTTAAGGTAAAAGACCAGATTTTAAAGTGGTTTTTAATGCTAGGTCAACCTGAATAACACCTGAATAGGTCGAGCTGATGACGTTAAACCAAGCGTTGTATGGGAGGCAACCAATAGTTATCTTTATTTGTTTGAGTGTTTGTTTGAATTTATCATTAGTTTGTAGTAATATTGAATTCTACTACTTGTATTTGGCCTATGATTGTCAAGAATTTGGATCCATAGAGAAAATTTGGAACGTATTTGACCACGGCAGAAATGTACAAATTTTTTCCCAGAGAGCCGATGGCGCACTCGATGCCGCTGAAGGCAGGTTTTTCTCGAGAGTCCTGGAATTTAATTGCACAAGGCTCACCGACAGTTCCATCGAGGCTGCCGACAGCGGTGTGAGTGGGCAGTTTTTCGAGTTCGAAATGACGATTTTTTGCAATTTTTAGTGAATTTGTCCCTTATAAACTCCCATTAATAGTTCCTAAACACTCCAACTCCCAAAAGCAAATGGAAACTACTTTTAATTCCTCTCTAATGGCTTCCAATTCAGTAGATTACCCTAGATTCCAACTTTGAAACTGGAGAAAGTTCGATAGTACCGAGGCACAATGACTTTTCAAGAAGGGTATGTTCAAGAGAAGGCTAATCAAGGAAAGAAGATTCCTTAATCAAGGATTAAGTAATTCTTCATCACCAATTGAAGAAATGATTGTGCGGCGAAGATGGGTAGTATTTTTCTATGCTACGACCGTAGTAGTCATTCCAGTGGTCAAGGAATTCTATGCCAATTTACATGGAATCAACCAAGGAAGCGTCTATGTGCGAGGTAGGTGGATAACATTTAATTTTGGAAGAATTAATGAGTTATATATTCTTGAGAATGTTCCTGTCTGCCATTATTTGAATTTCATGCCGACAAGAGACAAGATGAATGAAATTTACCAATATTTGACGGACGAAACTGAAGACTTGGAAGTTAGAGAAAATTGGTACGTTAGTTTTTCTGCAACACTTTTAAATCCCGTTTTGAAAAATTGACACTTTTTCATATATGCAAAGTTATTGTCGACGATGAAAATCTACAAAATCACGAAAGAGAGTGCTATTTTGAACTACTGCATTTAAATGGGATGGCCCATTGATATTGGATCAATTATTGTGAAGTCTGTGTTTAGCCTGATCGTTCAAGGATCATCACAAGGGCTTGGACATCCTTCAACAATTTTCTCAATATGCATTTTGTTTCAAGTATCGTACGAGATTTGGGAAAAGTACTGCTAACCTGGAAACCTTTAGACCCAACTCGTATGTTCCCAGCCAATGATGAGGAGAATGACATGGGCGTGATTATGGATCAAGCATCGCAAAATTCTATTCCTATTCAATCTCTAGTAGCGGACAAGACACCGATGATTTTATACTGAATTAAGAATCTAGAGAAGCAGGTACAAAATTTAACGAGTACAGTTAACAATATGTCTGATTTCTTTGATTATATCGATTGAAGGATGAAAGAACATTTTGATCATACAGGCAATTTGAAGCATGTTTGATACTCTTAATGAAGAAGATGGGATGGATTGAAGAAGATTCAACTGAATAATTCCTATTCCAACCTTTTTATAACCTGTTTGTCCATGTTCAAGCAATGGGTGATATCAGAGGAGAAACCAATACTGATTCAGAAGAGTAGTAGAATTGTCTTGTTTTATTTGTTTCTATATGTTGTGTTTGATTTGAACTATGTTTGTATGTTTGCTTTCTTAGTTTGCTTTTTAATCTCAGTATAGTTGAGATTATAATTGAAATGTTTATTTTCAGCGTTTCGAGTGTTGTGGTTTAGATTTTGACACTGATTAGATGAATTTAGGTTGAGAAAATACCTGCTTATGTGTGTTATATATTGTGGATTGTAAACACTTGGATTTAATATATAATTGTGAAGTTTTGTTGTGTGTATGTTTATTTGTGTTAATACATCATGTAATCACTTAAAATATATGATTAAAATGATCGAACGGATGACGACGAGGCTTAAATTCATCGAAATCGCAAAAATTTGAAAAATGATCAATATTTGAGAATCTCACCGATGGCATGATTGAGGCCGCCAACGGCGTGATTTTCCCGAGGGTATTGTAATTTAATTCAATTGAGCCCACCGACGGTGCGAACAACCCCGCCGACTGTGAGATCCAAAAAATTACCTTTTAACCGCGATTTTGACCAGTCAAATGCCACTATTCATCGTCTTCTTTCCCGATTTACCCAAAATTTTGACTTAGGGCTTGATAGATCTCGGATTTGGAGTGATTTCAACATATTCTAACACGGGATTTCATCTTCCCTTGGTAAGAGCTTCACTCCTATGTAAAAATTTTTTATTTTCACCATGGATTTCTTCCACATTAAGAAATTTTGGAAAATTTTAAAATGTGGAGAAAAGACTTGTAAGGAATTCATGGAACTTGATTTAGATTGCTTTAAACCACCTTTAGAAGCCGTTATATTATTATTTTGGAGATTAGTGTGAATTTTTGTGATTTTGGTAGATCAAAAATGGCTCCACGACAATAGTGAAGTCTCGAAAGACAGAGCTGTTTTGAATTTCTGTATTCTGAACAGTATAGCTATAAATTTGGGGAGAATAATTTACAAGAATATTATGGCCACTACAAAGAGTGAGTCAAGTGGATATTTAGGACATCCTGGCCTAATCTGTGAAGTTTATCAATTATCTGGAGTTGAAGCAAGAGATGATGAAGAATGGGTGCATCCGATGAAACCCATTAGTAAAAAAAATTGAAAAACTTATGAACCCCATGAGGAATGGAGATCTGGGAGTAGGAGCAAGGTGCCTTCTACTAGTAGAGACATCCCTTCTACTAGCTATGACCCTCCTGCATATAGTTCCCATACCTTATATGATTTGATGAATGTCATGACCCTGCAGCGGAAAAGTTTTGAGAAGTTTAATGAAAAATTAGAAAGAATTGATCACAGGAATGAAGGATTAGAGAGAAGACATGATCACGATAGTGAGTATCTTCATAGGCATTCTGATTTTGAGATGGCTTATTATGATGCTCAGGCTAGGTACTACAGAGGAGAGCCTGATGTCGTTTTTCCAGAATGCCCCCATTATACTCAGTATCAGCCCAATCCACCTGCTGACCAGGGTGATGAAGACATTGCATGGGATTTTGATGATTGATATTTGTGGTTGTGTTGTGATGTCATGTATGTGTTTGTTTTAGTTTTGTTGTAGTACTTTAATTTTATTAATTGTATTATGTGGACTATGCTTTGTTTCTGAGATATGTGTTTAGTTTTGTAGTTTGTGTTTTCATTTCTAGATATTTATGATGGATTGTGATTGCAATTGTAATTGTAAACTGTTAAGTCTAAAATAGTAAACTATTTGTTCTGTGTTGTGAAATGCATATGTCTTGTGCAGTGTAGTTAATTGTTGTTAATGTTTTAGTTTTATATACTTGTTTTAAAATTTCATTACCCCAGCAAATTTTCTAAACTGTTATGTATGTAGAATGATTTATAATATTACAGGACAAGTGAAGTTAAACATTTTTTAGAAGAACCTGCAAAATTTCAAAAAGACAAAAATGCATAAAGTGCAAAGGTATATTTTTTTTATTTAGAATTTTTCTTTCCACCCTGTATTAATTCTATTATGGAAAATTTTAAGTTTAGGGAGGAGAAAAATATTAACTATTATGTGTTCTCAATTAACGTAATTTTAAAAAAATTATAATATAATTTTTGTGATGAAATTTAATTCAGATAACAATATTTAGATTTTATCTAAATATTATAGAAGATTCAAAGAAATATTTTTGGTAATGAAAATTAATTTTGTAGGTTAAGATATTTAGTATAAGAGGATAAGAATATAGTTAACTATTTAAAGTAAAGAAACCTTTATTTTGAAATATTAAGAATCTTAAGAATTTAGTTGAGAAAGAAAAGATTGGGATTCAATGATATGAAAACTATGATTCACATAAAAGGTAAAGAATGTTTTAAAGTTTTAAATTTAGGAAAAGAAGAGTGAAGTTCAAAATTATTAATAGACTATCCAGATATAGTAATCCTCACTTGAAAAATTTTAAAAAAAAGAAAAAAAAAGGATTGAAAAAAAAAACAATCCCTGAAAAGAATAATATATATATATATATATATATATATATATATATATATATATATATATAAACATATATAGGATTGAAAAATAATCAAAAAAAAAAAGTAAGTGAGGAGAAGCTTGAGGAGATGCCTTATCAAAAATTGGCTTCACATGGATTAACCTAAAGGGAAAACTAAAAACATTTCTGAACTTATATTTATAACTAGTTTCTTTACTAATAGTATCCTAATGAAGTTTCTATCTTTAAAATATTCTAAGTGAATTGATATTGCAACATATAGTCATTCTTGAAATAAATAGAAGACTATAACTCTTAGACTTGATGACTAGATAGTCTTATACCCACAAAATTAATCTAATTACTTGACAATCTTTCTAACAATTCTTGTTATGATATTTATTTAAATCAAAATTATAGTATTTCTAAATTAAAACTTTACCACAATGAATCATAACTTTTATGTAGTACTAAAGATTACTTGAGGACAAGTAATAGTTAAGTTTGGGGGATTTTGACCCAAGAAAAAAATGTTAAGATTTTCATGCCTATTTTATACTGCTTTTGATGATATTGCACTTTA
Source organism: Papilionanthe hookeriana x Papilionanthe teres (assembly GCA_022702705.1). Classification (NCBI taxonomy): domain Eukaryota; kingdom Viridiplantae; phylum Streptophyta; class Magnoliopsida; order Asparagales; family Orchidaceae; genus Papilionanthe; species Papilionanthe hookeriana x Papilionanthe teres. The sequence continues at coordinate 22,467,935 of CM040426.1, forward strand.
AAGAAGGGTATTTTTGGTGTTTTTCTATAGGTTTGAAGATTTAAGGACAATGGAGCGAAAATATGCAAAAATGAGCAAATTTGGAGGAAAAAGAGACCAAATTATGAAAATTTGACCTAGGGCGGCGACTGCGAGGTCGATGGCGCCAACGGTGTGATTTTCCCGAGAGTTCAGAATAAATTTCAGGGGAGGCCGCCGATGGCGGAGTCGAGGCCGCTGACACCGAGGCCGGTTCAAGGCAGTGTTTCTAGAAGGCCGCCGATGGCGGAGCTCGAGGCCGCCGACGGCTGGATCGACTGTTCTTTTAAAAAATACATCAAATGTGGATGATTTTTGAAGGGATCCTTGTAAAACCCTTGGAGACTCTTTAACTACTTTAAAAAGAACAATTTTACGCTGAAAAAGTGTCCTATTTGGGTCCTTTAAAAGTCACTAAGATTCCTCAAAAAGTCTTATTGGGGTCTTCCAAAAGTCCCTTAGTTTCAAATAGAGAGTCCACTAGTATCCATTATTGTTAGTTGTGAGTATTAATTAGTGAGTTCAGATAGAGATATTGGTGAGGAATTCTTCGAAGGATTGTAAGAGTGGAAGGGAAGTGAGAGATCTCTTTTGCATTGTCATTTTGAAGGAGAATTCCGCATACTGTAAATAAAGAAAGAGATTCAAAGGAACATCAAGGAGTTTGCTTAGGGAGGAATTTAAGATAAGTTGTGTTTGTTTACTTTAGTTTGTAGAACTTTACTTTTATTTATGAAATCTATGTTTTATTGTATCATCTCCATGAAATCTGAGTAGTTTTTCTATCTTTCTCCTTGTTTTGATATTTTTGTGAAATGGTAAATTGAATTAGTGTGCCGTAAAAGTTTAAAGAAGTTGTGATAATCTTTTACTTAAAATCTTAATTTACTTTTAATCTGGCCAATTAAATAGTTATAATATGTTGTGTTTAATAACTATAGTAAAGATTACATCCAAAATTCAGGGAGGTCAAAGTCCTTGAAAGTAGGGTGCAAATAAATAGGGAAATAATATTCATCGGGCGTAGAATTGGAGATTTTAGAGTGACAAGCTAAAATTCACAATTCGGTTCTATCGTTTTGGTGCTGAAGTGTGGATGACAGCCCTCAGGCGAGGGGAACGTGGGAGCTCCGAAGTGAGAATCAGTATCCTCCCAGCTTAGCCGCAGATTCAGTAACCAAGCATAGGATTAGTCAATGTTCATTATGCCTGGACCAAAAGGTAAAGAATATGTATGCTCCTATTTGGGACAACACTGTTTTAAACTAATTCTAATTATCTATTCACTTAAATATCTTAACAAAGAAGAAATATTCTTGCTTATATATTTGAACTTCGCTTTATTAGTATAATTAGTTACCTGTTAGTAGAAGTAGTTTAATTAAAACTTAATATTATTTCGATTGCGTATTAGTGATAGATAGGTAATTTCGATTTAGTTTTAATTCTGAATTGATTTCTATAATACTAGTCTGTAGCCTCTAAAATATTTCCCGTCGGATTGATATCGAGGACTCCACTAGAGCCCTGTATTACTTGAGCGATATATATACTAGTGTTAAAGAATAACTCTGCAATTAAAGAATATATTATATACTTGTTACAATAAGAATTAAAATTACGCTAAGTTTCTGTCGTCCGGACTGGAAACTCGCTCAAGTCAGTTGACCAAGTTTGACCAAAGGTAACCAAGGTTGACCATGGTTGACGAAAGTTGACTAAGGTTGACCATAATTGAACAAGGTTGACCAAAGTTGACCAAGGTTAACAAGGTTTTACCAAAGCTGAGCAGGTTTGACTAAAGTTAAGCAAGTTTGACCTAAGTTCACAAGTTTTGGCCAAAGTTAACCAGGTTTGACCAATGCTGACCATGTTTGACAAAAGTTGACCAGGTTTGATCATGGTTAACCAAAGTTGACCAAGGTTGACTATGATTGACCATGTTTGACTAAAGTTGACCAACGCTAACCAAGTTTGACCAAAGCTGACTAAGGTTTACCATGGTTAACCCGGTTTGACCAAAGTTGACCATCATTGACCAAAATTGTCAAAGGTTTACCATAATCGACCAAGGTTGACCAAAATTAACCAAGGTTTACAATGGCTGACCGTTTTGACCAAAGTTAACCAAGGTTGACTATGGTTGACCAAGATTGACCAATTTAGATCCAGGGTTGACCTTTGGGTCAATGTGGTACTCATTAGGTCATGGATTGATCATTTTGATCAAATGTGACCATCTTAGGTCAAGGGTTAACCAGATGGTCAATGTGGTGATCATTAGGTCATGGATTGACCACTTTAACCTAATTTGACCAATAAGGTCATTGGTTTGACCATAGGGTTAATTTGGCGGTCATTAGGTCAAGGATTGACCATTTTGATCAAAATTGACCATCTTAGGTTAAGGGTTGACCAGAAGGTCATTGTGGTGGTCTTTAGGTCATAGAATGACCATTTTGACCTAATTTGATCATTTAGGTCATTAGTTTGACCGTAGGGTCAATTTGGCGGTCATTAGGTCATGAATTGACCATTTTAACCAAATTTTACCATCTTAGGTCAATGGTTGACCAAATCAAGGATTTTCATTGCTAGTCTGATTATTTTAGGATGTCATGTTGGTTTAATCCAACAAAGGGTATATTGAGGTCAATCCAACTTTTAGGGTTTTAAGAAATCCTTAGAGATTTAAAGGGGTTAATATTGGTTGACCTCCTCCTAGGATGTATATAATCACCATAGTTATTGATGCACCAAAAATATATACGGTTTTTGCTATATGATTTTACGCAATTTTGGTGATATTGCACTTTAAAGGAAGTTATTTTTTATGATTTGTTGCAGGTATGATGATTTTAGGTGATTGGAGCAAAAATAAGTAAAAATGGTGCAATTTGGAGCAAAAAACGAGCAAGAAAACAAATTTTGTCTTAACACATTTCGATAAGTCTTTCTATGCTTAATCTCTTTTAGACTTCTTGCATATTTTTAAATGAGATTACACTTTAAAGAAAGGTTTTTTTATGCTTATTTTGTAGGGCTATCTGTTAGGAACACAACGCAACTAATATGGGGCTAATTGGAGCTGAAACAAAGCCAAACAGAGCAAAATGGTGGAGCTGCGCAGGATGGGCGCCGGAGGCGCCCAAACTGGCGCTGGCTGCTCCAAAAGCATGAGACCACAAAAAATAGGGTGCCGACAGCGGCCTATTCAGCGCCGGCGGCGCCCAAGATGGCCTGGATGCTATATTAGATGGTTTTTGGCCAAATACATCGAATCTGGATGCCTTTTGGAGGGTTTCTTCATGCACCTCTTGGGAAATTCGTTCCTACTCTATTTTAAACTGAAATTGAAGCAAAAAATGAAGAGGAGAAGATAGGAAAAATGTGGAGACTGTTAAGAGATCTTAGAATAGGAGTAGAAATGTAGATTTCTTCCTTTTTGGAGAGATTGGTGAGGGGATTTTGAGAGAATCTGTGAGGGAATGTTCAAGCATTGCATGGATCAGCGAGAGACTTTGTGGGAGAGATTTTCATCTTTCTTTCAAGGGGAAAAAGCTAAGCATTGTATTCTTCATTATCTTATGATTTTGTATACACTTATTTTGTGGTTTGCTTTGAAATGAAGTTTTCCGTTGTGTTTTCTTCATGCTTTGTGATGTCTTTCTCTTACTCTTTCTTCTTATTTGGAAATAGTGACATAAAAAGATTATGTCATTGTTTTCACTCTACTTTTTTTTTGCAATGAGTAAGATTCATGTTTAGGATATTGGGATGCTTGCTAAAATTTGTTTTAATTATAAATATGATGGTTTTTACTTGCATTTCATTTACATTACAAAAAGGGCCCGTCGTATTGTTAAAACTCATTGTAATTGCATTGTCCCAAAAGGCCGGTGAAATTCTCAATAAAGTGGAACTGCATTCAATGTTCTTGAATGAGTTACGTAGTTTATGGGGATTGAGTGCAAATAAATAAGGAAATGTGGTTTCATAGGCATCGAATTGGAGGTTTCACGGTGACAGGCTGAGATCCCCAATTTGGTCCTAAAGATTGGTAACTGAAGTCAAAGGTTAGCCTTAAGGTGAAGGGTGAGTCGGAGATTCGTAGTGACAGCCGGTATCCTCCCAGCCTAGCCTTAGAATTAGTGACTGAACTTAGGATGTGTCAATGTTCTTTATAGCACTCTGAAGATGGGGTACTCGGAAGAAGGTAAATAATAAGATTGCTCCTATTTGGCACATACAATATTTAATGCATCTCATTCCTAAACTTTATCCAATTCATTACATAAGAACAAAATATTTTATTATTACAAAATTCACTAAACAAATTTCCTCAAAAAGGGTTATCTTTAGAAGTAATATTTGCATTTAGGAGTATTTTTTATTCTTACATATAATCGTCTGCATTTAGGAGTACTTGTTAGAAAAACCACTTATATTGACCTTCCAATCTAAAGTCTGATAATTTTAGATTAGAATTTGACTGAGAACCTTTTACCTTGCTTACCTGTGTGTTGAATAAACTAGACTCCATTAGAGCCCTATATTACTTAATACGATACATATACTTACGTTTGAAATTGTGACTTTACAAAATCATTATAAATATGTAAATCTGAGGTCATAAATTCTTACATATAAAAAAATCGCATTAAGTTTTTGGCGCCTTTGCCGGGGAAGCTTCGGTAAGAATTTTAGGAGAATTTTAGTTGCAGTAATTAGGCTTAGAATTGGAAAACTTTAGTGTCGTAAAACTGTGTTTGTGTGAAAAGTGTTTTTTTTGTATGAATAAGTGTTGTGAAAAAAAAAACTGATTGTGTGAAAAATAAGGTGTTTGTGAAAATGTTTTGTTGTGTTGAACATATTTTTTGTTTGATTTATTTTATTGTTAATGTATTATTTGTTGTGTTATGTATGAGAAACAAAGGATATGTAGCACTTGTGCCTTATGATCCCGAGTTATAAAAATGGAAAAAAATAAAAAAACAGAAAGGAGTTGAAAAACTAGAAATGGAAATGGAAAACATTCAAAATAATAACTTGAAAAATCATCTTAAATCATCGAGGGATTATGTAAATCCTACGATAGATAAAATTTACATAAGTATACAAAACCCTGTTGTAGAAGCTGACTCATTTCAACTAAATCCAGTGATTATCCAACTTGTGTGGAACAACCAGTTTGGGGGAACTCCTTTGGAGGATCCCTGTTTACACTTATCTAGTTTTCTAGAACTTTATGCTACATTTCATTATAATGGCATGTCAGACGATGCTGTTAAACTAAGGCTTTTTCCATTCTCACTATGGTATAAGGCTAAAATGTAGTTATACTCATTAGCACCTGGTTCTAATAAAAATTTGGAGGAGTTAACTTTGAAATTCCGAGCTAAGTATCTACCACCTTCAAGGACTACTCAACTTAGAAACGATATTATCTCATTTTTTCAATATGAAGGGGAATCAATATACGAAGCCTGGCAAAGATTTAAGGAACTCCTAAGAAAGTGTCCACATCATGCTCTGCTAGATTGGTTAATCATTCAAACTTTTTATAATGGGTTAGTAGGATCCCTTAAGTCCATTATTGATGCTGCTGCTGGTGGTTCATCAATTTCAAAAATATTTGATGAAGCATATGCTTTAATTGATGAAATGGCACAAATGAATTTCAATGGCCCTCTACAAGGTTAAATCATAAAAATGTAGCTAGTGTTCATGATACAGAAGCGATTGCAATTCTTGCATCTCAGGTTGCTACGAAGTTATACCACTTTGGAATGAACCAACCTCAATTTACTCCTGTAAGTGAGGAAAGTTCATTCGGGCGTATGATTGATTCCAACTTATTATATGAGACTTTAAATACCATAAACAGCCCATATTCTAACTTTTACAACCCATGTTGGAAGAACCATCCTAATTTTAACTGGAATCATACTACTGAGAGTGGAAACCAACAATGGAAAAACAATCATGCAAATCCTAATGGAAGTTGGAATAGGCAGGGTAACACAAGATATAGGCCTTCACATTCACTGGACTCTAATATTGATCAACAATTTGATGATAAGAAGATGTCAATAGATAAAGTGGTATTGCAAATGGGAAATCAGTTGCAAAGTCAAAATGCTATGATTAGAAATATAAAGAATCAACTGGGAGAAATTGCTAATTCACTTAGCAATAGAACCCAAGGAACACTTCTTAGCAACACTGAGATCAAACCTAAAGAGAACGATAATGAGAAACTATTCCTTGTTACTGGACAAACTATCATAGATGTGCGAAAAGGAGAGTTGATTATGAATATTAATGACCAGGAAGTCACTTTTGATGTGTTGAAGACTATGAAATTTGCAAGTAAGAGAAATGATGATGAATGTTGTTGGATGGATGAAATTAATTATCTAAGTAAAGACAATTTCCAAGAAATTTTTGAGAGTAAGATAACAGATGAGGTCGGAATGAATTTTCATGATGAGTTGAAAATGTTATCTAAAGAAGACTGTATGTATGTTCAAGAGAGGTGTGAAATGATGGAAGCTGCCAAAAATAGTGAACTTGTAATTCCATTTGTTGAAAAATCTCATGAACTTAAGATGGATGCACCTCATGTAATTTTAAAGCCTTCCTATTTAGGGAATTCATCTAAACCAGCAGTCTTTATATCTTCATATTTAACTCAATTACAAGAAAAACCTAAATTGAATGATGAACAAGATAAAGTTATTGAACTAGAACTTGGAATAAAATTTGAGGATAAATTTCAAAAGAACTTTGAGTTGAGAAAAGAGGATAAGGATAATGGAAGAACATTGGAAGAAATTCCTAAGAAATTAGAAAAACTTATTTCCTCAACTAAGATAGATCCTCCATCATTTAATAACTATAAAGGGGAAGAATTGGAAGATAACTTGAAACAGAAGAGTAACATAGAAGATTGTGATCTAGAATCTGAATTATCTAGGGATAATCTGATTCAATATTTGGTAGATCTTGAATTATCTTATAGATATCCATTTCTTATAAATTTCAAGGATGATATTAATATGCAAATTCAGAAAATTAATATAAGAATATTGGATCTAGAAAGAAATATGAGGAACAATGATATAAATTCATATGAAAAGGAAGAGCTGAATGAAAAATTGCAATGTAAGGATTTTGTAGGAATTCCTGGATCTGAGAAGGATTGGGCGATTGATCGAGGATTACTTAATTGAAATTTTGATCAAGGAGGAATCATTTGTCGGGTTCGCGACGTTAAAACCAAGCGCCTTATGGGAGGTAACCCGTAGTTATTAGTGTGCTTTGATTTAGTGTGCTTGAGAGTCATGATTGTTAGTGTTGTATGGTGTTTGCTTTAGAGTGGATTGACTTGATCTTTATGTGTCATTATGGATTGATCAGTTTGATTGTTGTTTGTAGATGTTTGAATTGTTAGTGGTTGAATTTGATCTTTATGTGTCATGAGGGAGGTGATTCCTTAACTTCTTATTAAGGTTAGACTTGTATGTTTTCTTGAAGTAGTTGGATTGGTGAGTCCACTATGACTCGGGTCTTACCCAGTCTTGAGTTTTACATGAGTATCATGAATTTGAATAGTGTTAGCTTCATCTCAATCTTGTTATATCCTTTCTCTAACTTTGTTTTCATTTGATAGAAGTCGCGAACCTATTTTCTGAATAACATTAATATGATCTTACACTACAATATGTAACAGTTAGAGGTGCTTAATTTATCAGGGATAATCTTATCTTTGGGATTATAATATATAAAATCATTTTAAAGTGTACCTAATTTATTAATGCAGTGATTCCTTTAGAAATTGGAGGTAAGTTAGTGAGATGCGATGAATTAAATGATGAATTAACCTCATTTATGTGTGTTTATGTTTGTGTTATAACTTTATTTAGGTCTTAAAAAATAATTTTATATTCCCTTGCTGATACGTGCTATGCTAGTTAAAATTTTATTTAGTGAATTTCATTCTGGCATGAGTAGTTTAGATTTACTTTCTGCTGCATATTGTTCTGTCCTAATGAATACTTGTAAACGGTTTTGATAGACATTTGTGGTAGATAGAATTTCTAAATTGTTTTTCTTCCTGCTCATATTTTCTGTACTAAATGTTATATATGATAAAAATCAAGTTTGTGGGTAGGAAGAAAAATAAAATTTTAATGTGAAAATACTTCCTTTAAATTTAATTTTATTGCAAGCATGTTTTAGGTTAGATTTACTTTCTCCTTCAGTCTTTTATCTTGATTATGCATGTATATGAATTTGATAGGATGTTGTAGTAGTAAGTAGATTCATCCTTTATTTTTTCTTCCTGCAACATTTTATGGAATTAATTATAAAATATTTTAAAATTTAAGTTTGAGGGGAAGAAAAGTTTTAAAATGTAACTTTATTTGTCCTCAGTAGCTTGTATTTAATTTTATATCACTTTTAAAATGACTTGTGGTATGTGGTGTTACCTTTAGGTTACTATAATTTTGATTTTAGGAATGTTAGAAAAATAACTTAGTCGAAATCCTATGTGAAGAAACTGTTCTAGAGTTAAGATATTTTGTAGGAAACATTGGAAAAATAATATTTCTATTTATGGTAGAAAAAAGTTGAATATTTGAAAAGCTAAAATTCTAAGATTTATACTTAATGAGATTTGAGCCTTTATTGAGAACCTTTTTCGAACTAATACTTGCACTTATAAAAAGTGAAGGAAATTTTTGAGTTTTAGATTTTAGCGAGAGGGCAGTGAATTTCAAAATTATTAAAGGCCTATCCAGATATAATAATCCTCACATAAAAAAAGGTGAAAAAAGGGAATTGAAAATGATCCCGAAAGAAAATAAAAAGAAAATAAAAGAAAATATGTGATGAGAAGCTTGAGGGGAAGCCTAATCAAAAATTGGTTTCAATTGAATCCTTTTAAATGAAAAGACTTAAAAACAATCCTAAGCTTATTCTTATTTCAAAAGGTATTGGTTAAATTGGTATAGATAATGTGCTTAAATTCTATATTTATACTTTTTTGAATCCTTAGTTTGACAATTTTCAATAACTTTTGAAGTAAATAGAAAATTATGATTCCTAAGTTGAATATGAGATATTCTTACGATCTAGTCCTAGGTTGATTTGCTAGAATTTCTCCTATGTTATAATATAATATTTCTGAGATGAAATTATAGGAAATTCTATTAATACTCATAACCACAAGTCAACATATTTTATTTTTAAATTTATAGTGTTACTTGAGGATAAGTAACAGTTAAGTTTGGGGATTTTGATGCATCAAAAATATACAGAGTTTATGCTATATGATTTTACTCACTTTTTGTGATATTTCACTTTAAAGGAAGGTATTTTTCATGATTTGTTGCAGATAAGATGATTTTAGGTGATTAGAGCAAAAAGAAGCAAAAACGGTGCAATTTGGAGCAAAAACGAGCAAGAAAATAAATTTGGGCTTGACATATTTCGATAAGTCTTTCTATGCTTAATAACTTTTACACTTCTTGCATATTTTTGAAAGAGATTATACTTCAAAGAAAGGTTTTTTTTATGCTTATTTTTAGGGCTATCTGTTAGGAACGCAACGCAACTGAAGCGGGGCGAATTGGAGCTGAAACGGAGCCAAACGGAGCAAAATGGTAGAGCTGCACAGGATTGCGCCGGCGGCACTAGAAGCCCGAAACCATGAAAAATAGGGCGCCGGCTGCACCCTATACAGCGCCGGCAGTACCCAAGATGGCTGGATGTGATATTGGGCAGTTTTTTGGCCAAATACAATAAATTTGGATGCTTTTTTGAGGGTTTCTTCGTGAACCTCTTGTGAAATTCATCCCTACTCTATTTTAAACCGAATTTAAAGCCAAAAAATAAGAAGATAAGATAGGAAAAACGTGGAGAATGTTGAGAGATCTTAGAATAAGAGTAGAAATGTAGATTTCTACCTTTTTGGAGAGATTGGTGAGGGGATTTTGTGAGAATATTTAAGAGAATGTTCTAGTATTGCATGGATCAGTGGGAGACTTTGTGGGAGAGATTTTCATCTTTCCTTCAAGGGGAAAAAACTAACTATTGTGTTCTTCATTATCTTATGATTTTGTAAATACTTATTTTGTGGATTTACTTTGAAATGAAGTTTTCCGTTGTGTTTTCTTCGTGCCTTGTGATGTATTTCTCTTACTCTTTCTTCTTATTTGGAAATAGTGACATAAGAAGATTATGCCATTGTTTTCACTCTACTTTTCTTTTGCAATGGGTAGAATTCATGTTTAGAATATTGGGATGCTTGCTAAAAGATGTTTTATTTATAAAATTGATGGTTTTTACTTTCGCTTCATTTACATTACAAAAAGAGCCCATTGTTTTGTTAAAATTCGTTGTAATTGCATTGTCGCAAAAGGGTGGTGTAATTCTCAACAAAATGGAACCACATTCAATTTTCATGAATGAGTTATGTAGTTCATGGGGATTTAGTGCAAATAAATAGGGAAATATGGTTTCTTAGGCGTCGAATTGGCGGTTTCAGGGTGATAGGCTGAGATCCCTAATTTGGTCCTAAAGATTGGTAACTGAAGTCGAAGGTTAGCCTTCAGGTGAAGGATGAGTGGGAGATTCGTAGTGACAAGTGGTATCCTCCCAGACTAGCCTTAGATTTAGTGACTGAACATAGGATATGTCAATGTTCTTTATAGCACTCTGAAGAGGGGGTACTCAGAAGAGGGTAAAGAATAGGATTGCTCCTATTTGGCATATATAGTATTCAATGCAGATCATTCCTAAACTTTATCCAATTCATTACATAAGAATAGTAGATTTTATTATCTCAAAATTCACCAAACCAATTTCCTTAAAAAAGAGTTATCTTTAAAAGTAATATTTGCATTTAGGAGTAGTTATTATTCTTACACATAATCGTCTGCATTTATGAGTACTTTTTACAAAAACCACTTATATTGACCTTCCAATCTAAAGTTTGAATATTGTAGACTAGAATTTGACTAAAAACCTTTTACCTCGCTTCCCTGTGGGATTGATAAATGAGACTCCATTAAAGCCCTGTATTACTTGATACGATACGTATACTTGCGTTTGAAATTTTGAATTTACAAAATCATTATAAATATATAAATCTGAGGTCATAAATTCTTACATATAAAAAAGTCGAATCAGTTATCATTAGGTCTATAAAGAGGTATCTAAGGATCTTGATTCAATGATAATGTCTTAAGATATTTCATGTTTGTGAGCGTCAATTTGGGTCCTCATAAAAGTGAGGTCAACAATGACATGGATATTTAAGGTTGTTACTAGATCTCTAAATTTCATCAGAAGTGATTTAGATCCAATGGCTTTTTGTCCTTTCTAGTTAAATCTTCTTAACCTTATATGTGGAAAGCTCTCGCGTGTCGATGTCCAAGTAAGCTAACATCCGTAGAATCATTATGTTAAGCGACGCTCCAGAATCTACTAACACTCTAGAGAGAACAAACCTATCGATGATGACGGAAATGTAGAGTGGATGGTTGTGATCGGTGGTACCAAGTAGCAAGTTTTCATCGATGAAGTTATGCCAAGCTGTTGTTGACCTCATTTTTTATGAGGTCTTTTCTCTTCTCTCTCCTTAATACTTAGGATCTAGCCTTAGATTTTCCCTTTGACTGTCTTAGAGGACTAGAAATGGAACCCACCACTTAGAAATTCAAACACCTCTTAACTCCCTGCAAACCCCATAAGTTTAATTGTAAGCCCCTAAGTCACTTGGAGGGTTAAGATCAAATGTGGAGGTTTAAAGGATGAGTTCCCTATAGGACTCTTTGGCCTTAGGACTACTCTGGGTGGCCTGGTCTGGTGAGGGTTGACCTGCACACATTACACTTTCACACACATTCCAAATCCTAAAACCATTCATACCTAGCTTGACTTCCTGACTCATGTAGGTAGTTCATATGGATGGACCTTAACCCCTAGGCCCTTGGCTAAGAGGGTTAGGAACAACATAGTGAATGCCTCAAATGAGTCCTCTCATGGCTCTTATGGGCTTGATATGGCTTCATGGCTCAACCAAAGTGATTCCATTCTACCCAAACTTGATCAACCTTCATTTTTTTCAAAATTTCAATTTTTGATCTCCGGGACCCTACACCCACCAAACCTACTAAATGCCCTTGAAACTACCCAAAATTTGCAAAATCACCTAAATTACCCAAAATTCCTCAAAACCAACCCTAAACATTTCCCACCATTCAAATTGATCATCCTTAGCCAAATATACCAAAAATTCCAAAAATACTCCCAAATACCCCCAATACCCTTCAAATACCCAAAATGCCCTTCTAACCAAAAAAATCTAAAAATTCAGAAAATTCCCAAAACATTCCAAAAAATCCCAAATATTCCCAATTCATTTTGTTCAACTACACCATAGGCCAATTTTGTTAATTTAACCCACTTTTACCAAAACTCCCAATTTGACCCATTTTTAACCCAAGTGAACCTAATGTCAAACCAAACCACTGCAATTAACCTAAATTTTGACCCAATTCCATTCTAAACTTCAATTCAATATCCCCAATATCAATCTAGACCAAATCCAAGCCTAATGTGATGAACATTTGGATCCAATTTCAATTTGAAGCCTAAGGCCCAAATTTTGCCCCATGACCTAAACCTAGCCCAAACCAACCCAATTCAACCCCAATTGGCCTCAAATATTTTCTAAAACCTTCCTAACATCCCCACAAACAAAACACTAACTTGATTTTCCCCAAATTTGGACCCAAACTCCACCCAAAAACTCCACCTAAACCTAATCCAAAACCAAAATCCTCTAAATTGGCCTAAACCCAAACCTAACTCAAATGGGCCCAAATCCCAAAATTAAAGCCCAACCAAAGTTGAAAACTCTTTGTAACACTCCCATAAACATTTCTCAACATTAATTTTACATCAAATCTAACATTAGCCCAACCTTAGCCCAAGTTAGCCCAATTTGACCCACTTTGGCACCTTTACCAAAAAAGTCCCAAATCAAACCCAATTCAACTCCAAATCACCTCAAATTTGTTTCAAATCACTTATGACACATCCCTAAACTGAACCCAACATTTTTTTGGCCCAATCCTTCACAAAATTTCCATCTACCAATTTGTTTTCAAACCTAAAGGCCCACTTTCTTAAACTATACTAAAAGCCCATATTCACCAAATATAAAAGGCCCAAAGTCAATCGAAAGCCTACATGACACTTTCACCTCATCATCCCTTTGATTTAAGTCACTCCCTAAGTTTCAAATTCATCATTAAACTTTTCTAAACTAAGCCATGTGCCAAAATACCCCTAAATATCTAAAATCCTTGAAACCCATTTCCTTGAAATTGACTAAGCTTGGCCCCAAGCCAAATGGAGCCATACATAAGCCATATGTAAGCCATGAGGAGCCATGGACTTGTCATCACTCCCTAAATGGCAAAAGGAGGAGATCCTTTAAGCACTCCCTAAAAGTCATTAGCCCTACCCATGATTCCCCTTAACCCAAAACTAATCCAAATAATCTTGATGGGGACTTCACCACTCTTCATAAGCTGACTCACCTGACCTCCCTCAGCCCAAAATCGAGCTTTGGATGGTGCACCAAGCCCTAAGCCATGACTTGATCCATTTGAACCCAAAATGACCCTTCCCCCTTACCACTTAAATCAAACCTCTTTACACTTGGCATTGGCCAATTGAACCCACAAACTTCAAGCCCTGACCCTCCTGATCAGGATGGTGACCTGACCCTGGCCGGCCAGCCACCAGGTTGCCGGAAAACACCATGGCTGAGAGGTTTAAATGGATTCAAAAATTCAATTTGAACTAGATGAGTTGTCCCATGCCGAATGGCCACTGCAGCTGTTCTTCTTTTCACTAGAGCAGTTGATCCAAGCCATCAAACCCCCCTGGGAGGCCCTGACCATAGCTATTTAAACCAGCCACCCCCTCTCGGCCAAAAAGTTGGCTGAAATCAACCTTCACAGAATCCCTCCAAACTCCTCACAGAGCTTCCCCTAGCCAAGAGTAATCCATCCCCACTGTTCTCCTGCACTAAATCGCATTGATTGAGCTCAATGTTGGAGCTCAATTCTCAGGCCAGAACAGTACATCTCTCAAACCTCCACCAAAATCAAATTAAACTCACCCACACCTGCACAGGACCAAGAGAAGGAGTTCCCTAGTGAAAGCCCCCTCTCCAGGCCACCCAATTGCTCTAGCCTTCAAAGTCTGAAATCGGGCCTGATCACTTTCATACTTAGACCTTTCACCAGGGCCAGAAGCTTCATCCATAGGCTCTTCCAGCTGCAACGAACGTGACGAGCACATTCAGTTGAGGCCTCACCTCCTGAACCAAGGTATGAAGACTTCTCTTTAACCCGAGCTTCCAGCGATTCTTCAATTTGTTTGAGTTAATTTCATAACATGTAAACCATCTGGATGTGTTCGTCTCTTCCAGATGAATCCATAGAGTATAAGAACACGAAAATCCATTGAGAAATGAAAGAGATATTAGGGTTTGAGTGTGGACGGTCACGGGTGCACATCAATTGGAGACGACGACCAGCCGCCGTTGGATCAAGCATGTATCAACTGGACAATTCAGATTGCGTCGGACCAAAGAACGGTACGTGAACCGCGGGCCCCCGGAGCGCTGAGTCAGATGGCGGCATTGAATAGGGAGGCGACGCATGGTCTTTCGAAACTGTCGAGGATGAGTCGGCGCCGTGTGGATATGTAGATAAATATGGATTTTTTTGATTTATTTAAATGCCTGAAACATAGAAAATTCATATCTTTGTGTAGAAAAATCATGAAAATAAGATAAAAATACCCTCTTGCTCAGTGAACAGAGGAGAATAATGTGGAAAAATAATTGTGTTAATTTGATGAGTATTTTATTTTTAATTAATTATTTACTCATCTCAGTATTTTAATTCTCCATTTGCGTAAAAAATTCACCATGGCATGAGACCATAGGGCTTTTGAAGCCTCAGATCTTGAGAATATTCCCTGAATGTTTCAAGGTCAGAAGCTATCTCTATGGGAAGTTATGTATTTTTCAAGTTTATGTCACTGTTTTTGGTGTTTTAATTCCATTAATTAGCATATTGCTTAGAAAATTCCAGGAAAATTTGGGGAAGTTTCTTAGGACCAGAGGAACATAGGATAATTATGTTTTGAATTAATTCATTAAGAATAACCCTAACTGGCCTAATTACTCAAAACTGAACTTTAATTAATTAGGGTTAACCACACATCAAAAGAACTTAAAAATAATTCTCCACTAATCTTTATGATCAGAGGGAGTTCACATAAAAATTTGGAATCAATTAGAAACGTTTAACCCCACTAAATGGATTAATTATATCACATAAGTAAAATTAAACTTTGAAAATTCATAACCCCAAAAATACATTTTAAAAATTCACCAAATTAGTTTTGGGACTTCTCTGGTAATATAGGAGTCTTAGAAAATTAAAATTGAAATTTTCTAAAAATCTTCATTTTTCACCATATTTTAATATTTTAATAATTAAAAAATCATAAAAATCACAAAAATGTTAAAAATCATAAAAATGTCATATTTCACCTCTTAATCACTTAGGAACAAACTAAAAGTTTTTCCTAAGCCTCAAAGTAAAGATATTGAATTTTAAAGCCCTAAAATAATTTTTAATATTAAAAATGGATTTTTCAACCTTTTCACTAAATTAATTCTAGTAAATCAAAGAAAAATTATAAAAATATAAAATTCATTTTGCTAAACTCCTTGAGGTCAGAGAGACTTAAAAAAAATATAAAATTCATTTTTTAACTTTAATTTTATTTTATAACTAATTAACACTCCAAAAAATGAAATAATTATAATAAATAAAATATAATTCAAAAAATCACCAAAATTGGTCTAAGTGGTCCTCTAGTCATTAGGAACATCCCATAATTTTCTTAAGGACAGAAACCCTATCTTGGTCATGTTGTTGAATTTCCATTGAAAATCCCTATTTTTCATTTAAATAATTATATAAATTAAATTAAAAACAAAACAATCACATCTTCTCCTCTAATTTCTTAATTGACATGTGAGTGAAGAGAGAAAAAAATTTCAAGCTCATTTGAGCTCAATTTGATGAGTTATGAAATAATTAAGCTGAAAAGGGCATATTAATAATTAAGAATTTTAACCCCTAATTAAAACTTTAGGTTTAATCAAAATGGGGGGGGGGGTAAAATATTTGATCTTAATTTTTTCCTAGATGATTGAAACTTTGGAAAAATAAAAGGGTAGGAACTCATTGATCACTTTTAATAAACCAAAAAAATGAAACCTTAATTAATTAAATAACTTGAATTTTGGAAGAATAATTAAAAATTTGGATTATTAAAATGGGGATATAATTTAAAGAGACTATAATCACTTACACTAAAATCCCCAAATAAATCACTTTAATTATATTTAACTTTTAATTAAACTTAAGATGATAATTGAAATTAATAAATTAATAATAAAGAAAAGGTAACCCTTAATTAAATTAAAACTTAAAATATTAAATAAATTGATAATTAAAATGAAATAAATTTAAAACATTAAAAAATATTATTAATTTCAAAAATCACTTGAAATTAAATTTAAAACAAACTTGAAACATCAAAAATAAATTTCAAAAAAAAAAGATTCTTAATTAAAAAAATCAAACCAATTAAAAGTTAATTTAGAATATTGCAATTAAATTAAAATTAAATTATTAAATTCTAAATTAAATAATTCAAATCTTCTTTAAATTCAAATATTTTAAAACACTTAAGAATAAAACAACTTGAACACTATTCCAAATTTAAATTTATTAAAATTTTATAACTAAATTAAATCACCTTAAAACATTAATTCTAATTTTAAATCGGTAAAATTCTTAATGAATTGATTTGCCCCTAAAGACTTTTATCATTATAACTCTTAAATGGAGCATCAAGTGAGGTATCACTTCATTCATAGGATAATCAAATGTCCTAGGTTCACTGAGCAATAGTTAAAGCTTAACTAAAAACTTCTGGATGATTGATTCATCTCTACAATGAAAATTCATTTAGACTCGAAATAATCTCAGAAGTATTGAAAAGATGTTTAGGACTCGTACTAAGCACTTCCTCAATACAATGAGGTGTTTTAAGAAGAATAATTAAACTTAATTGTTCTTTGATGAAGAAAATCATCCACAAAATATAATGAACCTAGACGTCATAGGAATTGACTAGCTATATGATTAGGACTTTGGTAGACAACCACAATCTTCCCTTAGCTTTACCTAGGTATTTGTAATAAACATTTAAATGCTTTAATATGTGTTTTAAGTGCAGTTTGGAATGACGGGAAGACCCTCAAGGTACGGTTTTATTTTATTGCAAGTTAATTACATGTACTGCACTTTACTTTTCTTGCATGATAAACAGGATTGTTGCATGAAAACTGAAACCTTTAGGATAGCCACGAAACTGAAACCCAAAATTAAATTAAAAGTCACAACAAGATAAAATTTACCGCCACAACATTCAAAATATAAAACAACTCAAAATTTAATCACAAACAGAACAACAAAACCACAACTTTAACTAAATTAAAACGTCTTGTTGGATTATCGGTAATACCTCGGATGATGTAACCTACGTGTTGCTAACGGGATTTCTCACGGTCTAAATGAAAGTGTGGAACTCATTCAGTTAAGATTAGCAAATTCATCTGGATTAAGTGAATCCGATAAAAATAACGGTGCCAGAATGATGGAACCGTGGGATCTTAACCAGTGTTGTTATAACCAACTTTATGATTCCCCTAATAAAACATTAAAGACATTCAGACTTTAAAAGATTTCTAAACCAAAACACTTTTCTCATCACTTGATTATCACCTTCTAAAACTAAAACCCTGTGACAACGACAAGGAGCTTGGAGCACGGTGGGCAGCACGACCATCTTCTTCAGTAAAACTCAGGTCTACTTCAGTAAAACTAATCTTAGACTTAAATAACCAAGCCATAGGATTTCGAGGTAGTTTGCCTAGTGCAACATAAATCCTCAACCTTTTCATTAGGCACTTGCATAATCATTTTATGCAAATTAAGTCCTAACCAGTTTTAGGATTCCAAGTTGTTGTTTGGTACGACATAAACCCTCACATCTTCGAGGCTACTTGTGTGATTATATCATACAAATATAAGTCATAATTAACTAAAATTGGCAAAATTACAACATTAAATAAACTCTTAAATTAAAGCAAACAATAGGATAGTTTGGGAAGTTACCAAGATTCTTCTTGGATCCTCAGCTTCTCCTACTTCTCTTCCTTTGGATTCCTAAAAATAATTGTTCCAAATTTGAGCTAACCCCTTTTGAAATTCTATAAGCCAATTGTTTGAAAACCTTAAACTTTGAAATTCTTGAGAGCAAAACCACTGATCATTATTGAGAGTTTTCTTAAGTGATTCCCGTCAGTTACGATGTAATTAACTATAGGGGCTTGCCCTTATAGGGAACTTTAAGAACACAGGTAATATAAACCCTGCTTAATTCCTCTATATTAAGCAGGGGAACTTGTCGGCTTATAAAATTGGTTCGTAGACCAAACGGATGTCACAAATCTTCTAGTTTATTTAATCGAGCCCCATCGTCAAGCAGTGTGTTTGTCCTTCGACATAGATACACGGTTTGTGATGTAGTGCTCATTTATATAAACTATTTGGGATGTGAGATCGGTTTGATTTCATATCTTTAAAATCTTTCGAACTTAAAAATTATTTTTAAAATCAAATGCTACTTTCCAAATTATATATATATATATATATATATATATATATATATTTAAATTAAACTTAAAATTTAAAACTCGCCGAAAACTTCGTGGGTGACCCCTTTTAAAATACCACATAACCTAAAAATACGCCTACAATTGTCCATTAATCAAATTTTCGGATCGAGTAGGGCCTTAACTAGATTTTCTCTCATCTCCTTTGACAGGATTAGAGCATCGTAGATGCTTAGTTTGGCTGAAAACTTCCTAAGATGTGCTAGTACATTGTAATCCACTTTTTTTGAATTTCCAATCTCATTTCAAATTTGTACTTCTTCCATTGCTGGAGGCACTTCTTCTTGAGTAATTATCTGTTTTCCTTTCTCTATTAGAGCTGTCCTTAGTGGTAGTACCTTTCCACTTCTAAAATGTCCTGATGTTGTTGCTGATTCTTCTGGTACCGTTTATGTATATGAGAAGTCTAAGTTCATGGAAAGTGGAGTTCCTTCACACTAGAGGACTGGCTCCTTGCACCCCGTACTGTCGCAACTGGTGTTGGCGATATCTTCTTCATTTTCATCAATGTTCTCGTCGAGAACTAGCGTGATTTATGGATCAATTTGGGAATTGAAATCAGGGTATCATAGGTTGTGATTAGTTACGTCATCACTAGGGATAGTTAGTCATCTTCATTATGAGACCCTGAACGGTCATAAAGATAATTGTACAAAGTCAGGGGTTTGAGGGTTTTCATCCCCTAATATGAGAAAACCAATCTAACAGTGGCAGCCTCTATCCTAGCCATCGAGCTATCATCCTCAATTCTATTTGTGATTTACTTCTTTCTCCTTCCCCGCTGTGGTGGTCTCTTTGGTGAAATCTTTATTTTAGGCTGGGCTGGTGGCATAATTCCAGGTAACGACTTTTCTTGACTCTCTTAAGCTCAATCCAAACAGAACTCCATCCACCCTTGCCGGCATAGGGGTCAATTGGACAGACTGGCTCGAACAAAATCATATTTACAGAACCTCTTTCAGGTTCTTTCAAAAATTCTTTCAGTATCATTATATTTCCTTCCACGTAATTCCTCTCGAGCTAAAAATTAATACTGAAGCATCCTTCTATTGTATGTCCGAGCAACCTGTGGTAGGGACAAAAGTTAGGTTGATCTTTCTTATACATCTCTTCCAACTTCTTTAGCTTACGTAATCTGTACTCGAGCTTTTTCATCAAGTTTCTGAACATTATTGCTACAACGTCGTCTTTGAAAGAGTTCTTGCGTAGCCGTTTTGACATTATTGGACCCTATCTTTCATCGGTCTTGTACGGCCTCTATTGCTGACTAGCCTGACGGATTTGCTGCGGACGGAACTGAAATTACTGCTGAGACTGACTGTACTGCAGAGACTAGCTGCACTGCAGAGGCTGACTGTGCTGCTGCGATGACTGCTCGGCTTAAATCCTCATCGGTTGCTTCCCTTTGTCGACTGTTTCCACTACAACATATCTCTTATCGTATACGTTGACCAGTATCATTTTCTCTGCTTCGTTTTTAGGCTCCATATGGTTGACCTCTTCTTGTAAAATGCTTGCTTTACTGAGTAGTTTCCTGAAGGATTTGATAGTGTGACCCTTAAGCAAGAAAGCAACTGGACCATGGATGCTCTTGAGTGGTATCTTGATCGCATATTGTTCCTGTAGCAGAGGCTCACACTTCATGCTTAAGTTACTCCATCTCAGAATAGTCAACACGAGTCTCATTAGGCTTCTATCGCTCCACTACGAGATCTCCTATAGTAACGTGGTGATGCACACTGGTGAATCTTTTCACGAACATGTTCTCCATTTCTGTGAAGGTCTTTACTGATCCATTCGGTATTTCTGCATACCAATTAAAAGTTATCCCTGACAAGCTACTGATGCTGACGAAATGTAGGATTAATAGAGCTTCACTTCGTCTTATGTTGCAACAACTGGCTCTGAAGTGTGCTATATGCTGACGAGGATTTCCCTATCAGTTGAATGTTTTGAAATTCGAGGGCACAAAGCCTTTGAGGTAAGTCACGACAACAAATTCCTTCGGCTATGGTCTACCCCTTGAAACTGATGCTCCACCTTTGGAGTAATCCAAGGCCCTGCTTGGTGTCCTTTCTGGTAGAATCAGAGTTGAATCCTTCTTTGGAGGTTCGTCTTCATTGGCAGAAGAGACTTCCCTTCTTTCATCCTTGATGTGTATAATTTTGGGCTGGTTAACATCCAGAGATGCTGCTAGTCATGATTACGGTTGTCAGTGGAGCATGACCATGGCGATCATAGCGGTAGTCATTTTTACATCTTCTTTTCCAGACGACTGATCTATTCATCTCTTGCCAATATGGCCCTTTGAAGCTCATCCTCGGCGCTCTCCTCACTACGAGCATCGCGAGCAGATGTCCTGGACTTGTCTTCATCCATGTAATCCAATAGGAAGTAATCTTCATCATCAATATCCACCCCTGTTGTTTGGCTAATTCTGAAATCCTTGTGCACGGCTTTTTAACTTTATCATCGACTATTTTCTCTTTAATTAACTTTAGATCTGTAGGCTTTCCTCGACTGTTACTTCTTTTGTAATTATCTCAGAAGCAATGGTAGTAGTGGCAATGGAAACATCAGACTCATGATCCATCTTATGATCCACAGACTTATCGGAGCATACTGGTAGAACGAACTTTGGTAACGACACTTTCCCCTTAAGAGTTGATGTCTTGATATGGGGTGTCTTGGCGTGGACATCGGAGTGGTGAGGGGAAGTGTGCTCCCTAGTGTGTAGACCATGTACAGAGGTAAACAAACTTCTCTTATTATTCTTCTTCTGGAATTCCTCATAATCATCGACAGACAGTACTCTTGGACCTAGTCGGGACTTAACTGTTCTGTGCACTGCAGGTGTCACTCTTATTTTGGGAGATATTGCACATCCCATCCTCTTAAGGAGCTTAGCAACAAAACATCCCTCCTTTTTAGCTAATCTTTGGAAGATTGTGCGGACTCGGGTGATGGGTGTGGGGTTTTCCCTCACCTCATCACGACCATGTGGTGATGGTAGAGTAGAAGCAATCCTGTGGAGGGTCTCTTCTCTAGTAGTATGAACCAATGGGTTGAACCTACTCCCTCGAAGGAGAGGAGAGGTCTCTGGTAAACCGAGTTTCTCCTGCTGAGGAATCTCATCGATTACTAGCGAACTTGTATCTTGTGTTCCGACAGCTTTGAGAATCCTATAATTGTGATTCCACCTTTAAGACCTAGTTAGCGGGGGAATTGTAGAACTGGAACCAATCTAAAAAATTGACGGTGTGGCGAGAAAGGTATTATTGCAGTCTTCTTCATGGAGAATTTTTTCCCTTTGGTAGATGGGAAAGTAGGTGTGGTGATGGAAAAACATGTATCGATAGGCATAACAACTCTTCTACAGAGCAGTAGAATCCTTCATCTTCTTAGTAGAAGGGAAATCCTGGTGGGAGTTTATATTGAACTTGGTAGATGGTTCTTAAACTTCATGGGTAGCAACATTTAAAATGATGAATGGGGCTTTTCTGAGCATAAGTTTGAACTCACTAAAGCCGTTCCCAAACTAAATCATTAGAGTGGTAAGATGGCGTTAAGAGAAGTGGGCAAGTTGCAGGAGAAGGTAAGCATCGAAGTTGACATTGTAACTATTGAAAGAAAAATTACGAACGTTTGCGAAGGCCAAATCCTTGTGATCATAGTGCTAACACTACGAAGAAAGGTCACTCTGTGAACTGGGAACAGTTTATTCTTAATGTTTTATTTCATCTTTAATCTTTATGTATGTTCGTTAATGGATTATTTTAAAATTTAAGGAAAGATGGTTCAATTTGCTGCTAGCAAAATTGAGCCCGAGTGACACAAAGAGAAAGTGAAGTGTGGGACCCTGTCCGGAATCCCCTTTACAATGCATATTGCCCTGACAAAAATTGTTCACCAACACACCTATTGGGGGTCTGACCCCTCAAAATCAAGAAAAAATCCAAAAGATTTCTAAACCCCTCTGTTTAAGGATGATTAAACAGATGGACCTGAAATAGAGGAGAGTTGATCATACTTTCCCAAAAAGGAAATGGGTAAAGAATGTTAACAGAAAAATGGTAATCTAGTTCATGAGGGACATGAACATATTAGCGATGTATGAATACAACGTTTCATGTTCTTACTGAAGAGAGAAACAAGTCCCCAGAAGAGTCACCAGAAGATTATCGGTTGCAATAAAAGGCAATTTTAAGAATTGTCATTTTAAAATAGATTTAATTTAATATATATTTAGTTTTGAAAATATCATTTTTAATTTGAAAATATGAAATCAAACCAATCTTATATATGTAACCGTTTAAATAATCAAACACTTCACTACAAGTCATATATTTATCCCGAAGAATCGATACATTGCTTGGTGGTGAGACATGATCAAATAAACTAAAGAATCCATGAAACTTGTTTGGTTTATGAACTATTTATGTTGACCAACAACTTCCCCTATCTAATATAAAGGAATTTGCTAGGGTTTAGATTAATCTGGGGTCCTTAAGTTTCCTATAAGGGTAAGCCACTAGTTGATTACATCTTAGAAAACCGAAGTCACATAAGAAAACTCTTGATATAGATCAGGAATTATTATATTCATGACTTCCAAAAGGTGGGATCTTCAAGAAAGTGTGGTAATAGGAAATCCAACAGGTGAGTGGCTTGAGTTTCAGAACAGTTATTAAGGAATCCAAAGAAAGTGAAAGCTAAGGGAAAGACATGGATCCAAGGAAATCTCAGTGTTTTACCAAACTATCCTATATTTTGGCTTCAATTTGAGATAGTTATTTAAATTTCAATCTTGCCAATTTTATTATTTAGGGCTTACATTCCCTTGATGTCGATCATGTGAATAGCTTGGATGATAGGAGGATTTATGTCATATAGGATGATAACCTCGGAACCAAAGAAAAGTTAAGGCTTATATTGCACGAAGTGCAAAGGCATAAAATTATAAGGTGAGGGTTTATACTGCACTAGGCAAGCTTCCTTAAAGTCTTATAGCTTGGTGTTTAATTCTAAAGAGTTTTGCTATTGATGATCGCGTACTGCCCACTGTGCATGCTCTAAGCTCCTCTTCGTGCAGGTTTAGTTTCAGAAGTATCAAATCGAAGAAATAGGGAGAAGTAGCATATTTTAGAAATATTTAAATTGAGATGTTTTAATGTCTTATTTGCAGAAATATTTAAGTTGATTATAGCGACACCGGTTAGGACCCCACACTTTCCTCTTTCTGGCACCACTATTTTCTTCATATTCACTTAGTCCAAATGAATTTACTGAACTCAACTAAATGAGTTCCATACTTTCATTTAGACTATGGGAAATCTCGTTAGTAGCCGTAGGTTGCATCCTCCTAGGTATTCCTGATCATCCGATAGAGATAATTTAATTTAGTTGCAATTGTGATTTTCTTTTTATTTGTGATTAAATTTTGAGTTATCTTATATTTTTTATTGTTGTGGCGGTGAATTTTATCTTTCTTTTGTTTTAATTTTGATTTTGGATTTTGGTTTTATGACAATCCTAAAAGTTCTGGTTTTCATGTAGGGTGACATTGTTATTTAAAATGCAAGCTTGTAAGCAGGAAAAATATAGTAAAGATAGTGAACGGAAAGAAGGTGCTGTAAACTATAAAAGCTTATCTGGCGTGTCTTCTCGTTCCTCCACTTAAAATTTTAGTATCTTTTGCAGTAAACATTTATAATTTACAGGAAAGTAAAGCCTATGGATAGGTTCATCATGGGCCTACCGAGTCCTATGCCATATTTTGGTGGGTTCTATTTATTCATTTGAGGGATGCTTTCTTTTAATATGTCTGATAGGTTTAGTGGTCCTACAAGATGTTCAGAAGACATGTGAAAAGATTCAGAGAGTTGTTGGATTTTTCACAACCCTTTTGAACTTTCTTGAGTTCATTTGAACTTATCTTGCTTATTAAATGATTCATCTATTTTATACCCTTAAGCTTAATAAACATTGATGTTTCAAACATCCCGAAAAGTGTAGTAAACGTCACTTGATATTTTATTTACAAATTATGTGAGTAAAGGTCTCTAGCGGCAAACTTGATTTATTAAGAAATTCTGACCAGTTTTCTCTCATTGGGCTTACAGAGTTTCGAAAAAGGGAATAATATTATTAAAGCTTTCTTTTCTAAACCTCATTAGTCAAATTTTAATTAAGCCTAGTTCACTCGTAAGCCCTTAAGACTTTAGTGGGTATATTGAAAAGGAAGCTAAGTTGACTTATATGATTATGATCAGAATATTGAATTATCATTAAACCATTGATTGAAGGGGGTTCAAATCATTAAATATCATCTTCCAAAGATGAAACCCCTAACTTAGGATCATTTAATTTTGACTATCTTCCAAATCAATATAATTTAAATAAATTACAAATTTACCTTTTAATGTGACAAACATGAAATTGGTTTCTACCATCTATTCATTAATGTTTTGATCATTCAATCATGTTAATTAAGATCATTCATTACCTATTTCCCACTATATTTATGCATAAATATTGATTAAGACTAAATTGCTTAAATTTAGAACTTTGCCCCTAAGGCCTTAATACTTCATAGTTAATCAAATTTAACTCAAATGATTTTGAAATTTTTATGGTACTCGACTTATGGGTCAATTAGAACATTAAAAGTGAAAATGTAATTTTTTTCAATTTTAATTTAATTTATATAATTATTTAAATACAAAAATAGGGATTATCAAAGATAATTTTATAACTCAAAGAAAACACAATATTAACTTTTAAGAAAATTAGTGGAGGTTTACCTAGACTAGAGGACCACTTGGACCAAAGTTCATGATTTTTTTAATCTTATTTTAATTATCAAAATTATTTTAAATTTTGAAGTTTTAATTATATATAAAATATTAATTGATTTTAAAATTAAGTTTTATATTTTTATTAAATCTCTCAGAGGTTAGAGAACTCAAAGAATTAAGTTTCATATTATTCTGATTTTTATTTCAATTATTAGAATTATTTTCGTGAGAAATTAGGAAAATCCATTTTTAGCTTTAGAAATTATTTCAACCCTTTAAAATTCAATATTTTTACTTAGAGAGTTAGGAAAATTATTCCAATTGCTCCTAAATACTTAGGAGGCAATTTAAAATAATTTCATAAATTTTTTTAATTTTGTGATTTTTATGAATTTTTAATTATTTAAATATTTAAAATAACCTTAAAAATGAAAATTTTATTTTAAGGCCAATTTTATTTTTCTTATATTTCTTTGACCACAAATAACTCCCAAAACCAATTTGGTATTTTTTAATGTTATATTTTAATTATTAGAATTATTTTAATGCCAAAGGTGATACTTAGCGTAAAAAATTTATTTAAGTGGCCAAATTATTTCCAAACATCCTCAAAATTTTTATGGAAATTCTCTGGCCATAAGACACAGTGGGGAGCAAAACTTAAGCTATTTACACTTATGTTTGGTCTAAATTATTTTTTTTAGTTTTAAGATTTAATGGCAATTAGGGTTATAATTGATGATTTAAAGCAAGTTGTATTTTTCCTATGGTTCTCTGGTCACATGTAATCTAAGAAAATATTTTTATGTTTTTTTATAGGTTTTCTAATTTTAATAATTATTTTATTAAAACAGACACAATAAACATAAAAAATCGGGATCTCCTCATAGAGATCTCCCCTCAACTTAGGAAAATCAGGGAAGATCACTCACAACAGAGGGAACAAAATCCGTAAAGCTCAAACCATGGTGAAATATTCATGCAAATGGAGAATTAAAATAGTAAATACTGTATTTAATTAATTAAAAATAAAATATACATCAAATGAACTTGAATTTTTTTCCACATTGTTCTCCTCTGTTCACTAAGCAGATGGTATTTTACTTTTATTTTTCTAATCTTCCTACACCAAGTTATGAATTTTTAAAGTTGGCTTGATTTAATTAGGTCAAATAATCCCTAATTTTCTACTTGAGTGATGCAGCGCCTGGTAACCTTAACAGCTCCGAAGCCGCCATGTGGCACGCTCCCATTCAATGCGGCCATCTGACTGGGCATCCATGCAGCTGCGCTTTATGTATCATCTCCGCTTCTGAGTGCATCAGTAGCGTCCATTCAAAACATGCACGATCGAATGATCCTCCTTCATCGTCCCCAGTGGTTCATCCCGAGAGCCATCCACCTTTTAGCCCTAACATTCCTACCTAGACTGAACCAAATCATTTTGGGTTTGCTTTTATGGACTCATTTAAGTGAGAGGAAACCATCCATACAGCTAATACACTAAGAAATAAATACATGAAGAATCAAAATAGGCTCATGATAAAGAGGAGATCATTACCTTCATCTGACAGGGGAGGCCTCAATCAAATGGTTGTTGTAGCTTCGATTGGACCAAACGAACCTCCAGATGAAGCCTTTTACTGTGGTGAAAAGCTTAGACCCAAGTTCGACTAGGGCCAATTTCTGGTGTTGATCAAAGTCCTGGTTAAAGGCTCTCTATGATGGGGCTTCATTAGAGGAAGTTTTTCTTTCAGTATGGTGCATGTATGGTGCAATTAATTTTAATTTGGTGAACTATAGAACTGTGGTGGAAAGTGTCATAGTTTCAGCTAGAATTTCATTAGGGAAATTGGCTTTGGACAGTGGGAATTAAGGTTGGAAGACAGTAGGATTGCACTTAGGAGATCTACGGGTGGAATCAGTTGCTTAGGTGGAGTGCTGAAGAGATCTAGTGAGCAATTAGAGCTGGACAATCAGGATGGGTGTTCTTGGATTTAAAGGAGAGGAAGTGGCTCTCAGTTTAAGCTCCTCCGGTGACTAGGCTGGCCTGCCAGGTCAAGGAAGGTGGCTAGAGATCAGGCCATCATGGTGAGGAGCTTAAGTGGTTAATGGTTCATTTTAAATCTCCTTGGCTTTAGCCATTTAAGGAAGGGGATCCCTTAATTTAGTGGAACCTTGGTCCATGGCTCCACTATATTAGACTAGGTGGATCTAACTCAGCCCTAGGGGTCCCAAGACTTCTTTTGGTGAGCTTGGTTTGGTTACATTTGGTTCAATTTGACTTCATTGGGTCATAGGTTCAATTTGGATGATATGGGTTCAAGTTAGACTAGGTTGGGTTCAAGCTTGGTTTAGGTCTAACGGATTGCTCAAAATGGTGTCTATGGTTTCTATAAAGAGTTTAAAAAAGAATTGAGGTAGTTTTAAATTGGTTTGCGGGGTCAATTTGACTTGATTTGGGTATTTGTTCAATTTTGGGTATGTTGGGTTAGCTTGGGTTTACGTTGGGCTAGAGTGGGGTCAAGACTAAATTGAAGTTTCAAAATTGTCTATCGGATGTTATGAAGAGCTCTAGACATAAATTGGGTGTTACTTTAAGGGTAAGAAAATTCAATTTGATGGATTTTGGACACACGGAAAATTTGGGGCAAAATTGTGGATTTTAGGTTTGGTTGGATTTGGGTGAGGTTTGGGCTTAAATCGAGGGCCATTTATGGTCCAATTTGGTGTGAAGAAATTTCATGAAGTGTTTAGAATTAAAAATTGGGGGAAATTTATTTTCATTGGGTTTAATTTTTTGGGTATTTGGTCATATGGTAAAAATTAGGGATTTTTTTTTGGGTTTTAATTGGGTATAAATATTTATCAAATTGAACTTAAATTTGATTTTAATTGGGATTTGGGAGGATGCAGTTTTTTTTAGAATTGAAATTGGGCAAGATTAGGGTAAATTTGATGGATATTGGGGGTGATTTGGGGAAATTGGGCCTTTAAGGGCAACATGGGCCATTTGGTCAAATTAGGAAAATTTGGTCAAATTGGATTAATGTGGTGGTTCAAAATTGAAATTGTGAATATTTAAAGCATTTTGGGAATTTTTGGAAATTTTTGGAAATTTTAGAATTTTTGGGCGAAGATAGGCATTTTGGTCATTTTGGGTATTTTGGGTATTTTAAGTGGTGAGGAATGTTTTAGGATAATTTTTTAGGGATTTTGATAATTTTGATTGATTTTAGAAATTTTGGGCAAAATTTGGGTTTTAAGGGTAATTCGTTCACTTGGTGGAGTTTAGGGATAAAGGGGTAAAAAGCTGGAATTTGGTAAGATTTGGAGTTTAATTAGGAATGCCAATATATTTGAGCCATGAGCTAAGGGAATTTCCCTCTTGGATCCTCCATGTGCTGGTATTAGCCAAACCCTAGCCTAAGGCTAAATGCTTGGGGAAACCACCCACCTGAGTTTCCAAAAGAGTAGGGGATCAAGTGTGAGGAAGTTTCGCATGGGATTTAGGGTTGTGAGTTAGTGTGTGAGAGTGTAATGTGAAAATTTTTGTCTGTGGGCCTCACCCAGACCACCCAGGGTAAGTCCTAAGGCTTGATCATCCTATAGGGAACTCCTCTTGAGCTTCATGATGCTTGGTCTCATCCTCCTGAGTACTTGAGGTTAGACTTTAAACATTTGAAACTCCAAGTGAAGCAAAGAAGTGTTTTTGAATTTTAAAGGAAGAAGGGTCCCATCACTAGTCTTCTAAGATAGTCACCAAAAATGTCCCATGGCTAGACTCTAGGCTACTCTAATGAGAGACTAGACCTCAACAAAAGTGAGGTCAACAGGGATGTTACGGATCCGGAAAAAAATCTAGGTGACTCGGTAAACTATCTTACAATTTGGCTTTTTCTTAAGATGATATAATTTAATGTTTCAATCTTACCTATTTTTTTTTCTTGAACACTTGCATGATACACAAATCCTACAAATAACATACAAAGTTAACAAGATTTACATCATACCGAATGACAACTTTATAGCCTAAAAAGAGTGAGGATTTATGTCATGCTAGACGAGTGTCGACTGCATTTCTCAATTTCAATTTAATTTAAGTATATATAATTTTAAATAATTTGGAATGTAGTGTTTGATTTTGAAAATACAAGACCAAACTGATCCCATATCCTTAATAGATTAAATAAATGAATCATACAACGCAAGACATGGACCTATCCCGAAGGATAGACACATTACTTGATAGTGAGCCTCGATTAAATGAACTAATAGATTTATGACATCTGTTTAGTTTACAAAACAACTTTACATAAGCCGACAAGTTCCCCCACCTAATACAAGAGAATTAAGCAAGGTTTATATTACATGGTCTTTATGGTTCCCTAAAGTGGTAAGCCTCTATAGTTAATTACATCCTAAATGATCGAAGTCACTTAAGAAAACTCTCGATAAAGATCAGTGATTTTGCTCTGAATAATTTCTAAATTTAAGATTTTCAAGGATGAACTTAGAAGTATCTAATGGGATTCGCTGAAATAAGAATGATTTTTGTAAGTGTCCAAAGAAATGAGAAGTGGGGAATGCCATGGATCCAAAGGAGAACCTCTGGTGACTTCCCAGACTATCCTATTGTTTGGTTTTGATTTTTGTAAATTACTCATTTTTTCAATCTTGCCAATTTTATTTATTTAGAAATTTTGTTTGCTTGAAAAAATCATTCAAATAGCCTGAAAGATAGGAGGGTTAATGTCGTAATAAATGATAACTTTAAAATCATATACAGAGTTTAGGGCTTTAATCACACAACATGATTGTTCAAAGGCCTAAAGAGATAAAGTGAGGACTTACGTTGCACTAGGAAAACAACCTCGAAGTCTTAGGGCTTGTAATTTATTTCTAAAGAAGATTTATTTTATGTAAATTTGTTTTGTTGTTGAAGATGGTTGTGTTGCCCACAACACTTGCTACGAGCTCCCCAATGAAGTTAGTTTGAATGTAGAAATGTCAAATTCAAGGGATTAAAAGAAGTATCAGGTTTAGAGGTTATGCTTTCTAAGGTGTCAATTTTATGTCAATTATCTTATTATGGGGGAATTTAAGTTGATTATAGAGACACTTGTTAAGATCCTATGGTTTCCTCATTCCAGTAGAACTATATTCTTCGGATTCACTTAGTCCAGATGAGTTTACCAAATTTAAGTAAATGAATTCAATACTTTCATTTCGACCATGAGAAATCTTGTCAGCAGTCATAGGTTGTATCATCCGAGGGATTCTCGATCATCCGATAGATGGTGTATTAATTTAGTTGCAATTGTAGTTTTGGTTGTTTGGTTTGTGATTAAATTATAGGTTTTCTTATATTTTGGTTATTGTGAATTGATTTTTTATTTTTCTTTTAACTTTACGGCTATCCTAAAAGTTCCAATTTTGACATGCAAGTAGAAGTAAAGCATTTATTAAATAAAACAGTGTAAATTATAATAAATATAAATGCGTACCTGGCATTCTTCAAGTACAAGAGCTGAAATGTAGAATCTCAAGCAGTTATGAAAGTAGAGATAAAAGTTTAATGATTTCAATTCACTGGGGGAATCTATTTCATAACTTGGTGGGTCTCTAAGGTGTGTTAAGGATGACTTTATTGATCAAAGAACAACGAAATTCAATTATCTTTATAAAATAACCCATTAGATTGAGAAAGTTCTCGGGGCATAACCTTGAATATCTTTCTCAAAGCTTTGGGTCCACTTTAGAGTTTATTTGATTTCATCATATTTCTCAATCAATCACTTATACTTAATTAGAGCTTGTTAATGAAGTTTTAATTCTTGCTCAATGAACTTATATGTTTTGATTATCCCTTGAGTGGGTAACATTCATTTAATGTTTTATTTAGAAATTATGTGAGTGAAAGGTTTTAACGACAAATGGGTTCTTTAAGAGCTTAGCCAATTTTAGTTTAAAGTTGGGCTTGTAGTATTTTAAAAAATGTTTCAAGTTAATTATATTATTTTTTCTAAACCATATTAATCCAGTTTGATTAAGCCTAAGCTCCCTACTAAGCGCTTAAGTCTTCAAGAATAAATTTGTAATTTTGGAAATGTTAAGTTAAATAATCATTCAATCTTATCAAACATTGAATAATCCTTAAACATTAGATTTAGGTGTCCCAAATCATAAGTTATTATCTTTCAAAATTAGACCCTTCACCTTAGGATCATTTTTATTTAATTTTCTTCCAAGTTTAAATTATTTAAGAAATTACAATTTCACCCTTATAGTGGAAATGGTGAGATTGGTTTCTACCTTTTATTTCCTTATGTTCCAATTATCAATTGATGTTATTTAAGATTTTTCGTTGCCCATTTAGCCTTTAATTAAACCTAAATATTAATTAAGGCATAAGTCCCATAATTACCATTTTGTTCTTTTAGATTTATTACTTCATAATTCTTTAAATATAACTTAAATGACTTTGAAATTTTTATGTGACCCCTTTCATGAGTCAATTAAAATACTAAAGGAGAAAATGTAATTTTTTTTATCTTCATTTTATTTTTTATAATTATTTTTATGCAAAAATAGATAATTTCAATATTAATTCAATAACTTAGCCAAAGTAAAATATTTATCCTTAGGAACATTATTGGAGGTTTATCTAAGTCAGAGGATCACTTAGAAAAATTTTTATGATTTTTTGAGTTTTAATTTAATTTCTAGAATTATTTGTTTTTTAGTATTAATTAAATATAAAATATTATTTAAGTAAAAAATTAAGCTTTTAGTTTTTCTTAAATCTATCTGATTCCAAAAATCTTAGAAAAGTAAATTTTATATTTTGTGATTTATATTTTAATTAATAGAATTATTTAAATGCAAAAATAGAGAAATTCACTTTTAACCCTTAAAAATTATTTTAAGCATTTAAAAATTAATATCTTCACTTACAAAATTAGGGAAAATTCTTTTAATTGCTCCCAAGTGATCAGGAGGCCAAATTTGACCTTTTGGTGGACTTTTATATTTTTGCGATTTTTATTTTTTTAATTAATTTTTAATTATATAAATATTAAAATATAGCTAGAAAATGAAATATTTATTTTAATTCATTTTTATTTTTTTAAGTTCTTCTGGTCACAAGGAACTCTCAATACCATTTTTATAACTTTTTTATTTATATTTCAATTATTAAAAATTATTTTAATGAAAAAATGTCATTTTTCTTTAGAAAATCAAGTTTAGTGATCAAATCAATTCATATTGAGCTCAAACTTTTATAGGGTGTTCCCCTAACCATTTTCTTTAATGTGAATTAGTTTTCATAATTTTTATGATTATATTCTAATTATTTGATTTTTCTAGAGCTTTAATGAGTTAATTACATAAAGTGGTATTTTTATTACTTAAATACATTTTTTATTTTTCCTACGATCCTCTGACTATAGTGAACCTATTAAACTTATTTTTATTATTTTCTGATTTATCTTTTAATTATTATGAATTTCTAATTAAAACAAAGGCAATATACTTTGAAAATTAGAGCTTTCAAACTTAGAGGTGTTCTCTTGTTTGGAAAAATTAGAGAACACCAAGCATGAGAGGTTTTAACCTTCCAAATTTCACATTTTAATGATTAATATTTAATTATTTATGATTTAGACAATTTATGGAGTATTTAATTAATTTCAAAATAAACATAAATATAATTTTTTTTAATTTATAGTCCATATTATTCTCCACTATTCACTGAGCATAGGGGTTTTTTTTTTATTTTTAGGATTTTTTCTACATGAAGTTATTCATTTTTAAATTTTATGTATTTATTTAAATCAAAAACACCATATTGCTCTAATTATCCACGCCGAGGCCGAGTCGACCTCGTCGTCTCCGAAGCCTAAGTTATTTTGAACCTAAGAAATCTAAGTTTTGGACATGTTTGAATGACATACACAAAGATCATCGAAGTTCAGATATTTAGATATGTAAACATATAAAAATTAAGTGGCAAGCCTATGAATATTTAAAAAATATGTTGCATGTATATGTATAAATAGAAGTTGTGTGTAGAGCATCTAATATATATTGCATGACATGTATGTAAAAAATTCATGGAATAATGTGATGAAAATGTGAATGTATAAAAAAAGATTGGTGGCATGAACGTAAATTTTTAAATCTTAGGTGTTAGACATGTAAATACACAAGTTTTAAATGACGTGCAAATAAATACATTTAATTTTGAGAGATGTGTACGTAACATATTCAAGTATTGAGATCAAATATGTAAATACATAGGATTTGAGTGGTGCCAACATAAACTATCAAAGTTTAGGTGTTAGAGAGTAAAACCTCAAGAATTGGGTGGTATGCATGTGAATTCTCTTTTTTTTATTAGGTGTTAGAAATTTGAATACATCGGAATAGAGTGGTATACATGATTGAAGAGACAAAGAAATGATCAGAGATATGTTATTCACCTTGTTTTAATGGTCACTGGTAGATGAAATGGAGGTGCTTTTTCTTGCTTGAAGGTTGAGAGTTTAGAGGAGGTGTGGACGTTCAATTTTTTTTTTCTCTTATTT
This sequence comes from Papilionanthe hookeriana x Papilionanthe teres, assembly GCA_022702705.1. Classification (NCBI taxonomy): domain Eukaryota; kingdom Viridiplantae; phylum Streptophyta; class Magnoliopsida; order Asparagales; family Orchidaceae; genus Papilionanthe; species Papilionanthe hookeriana x Papilionanthe teres. Next base: position 22,502,257 of record CM040426.1, read on the forward strand.
TTTTTCTTTTTTTTTCTTTTCTTGTTTTTTGGGTGAGGAGGCTGAGGCTAACGTCAAAGAGATAAAATTATAGTAGGAAGGAGTTGTGTAAGGTTTGGAGGATGAGGGTATGGAAAATAAATGGAGTGGAGAGAATTTTTTGACTTCCATTATTATTATTTTTAAGAGAGAGAGGGAGAGGAATAGAATATTGGAGAGAGGGTGGAGAGAAGATTCTCTTCTTTTTTTTTTTTTTTTTTTTTTTTTTTTTTTTTCTCTAACCGAGATAGAATGGGGGAGAGAGGCTGAGAGGGAGTGTGTTAATTAAGCATCCAATCCCCTTTTTCTATAAACCGTAAGCTCACACACACACACACACACACAGATATATATATATATATATATATATATATATATATATATATATATATATATATATATATATATATATATATATATATATATATATATATATATATATATCTGTTCCTTCTTTTCTGTTTTCTTTTTTTATTAATTTTAATTTGTATATTTATTACATTATATGTTTTTATTTTTATTTTTATTGGTCACTTTATGTCATGTTAGATTTAATTTAGTTGAAGGGGATGACTTTGAATTATTTTTTGAGTGGCTTTTGGTCTTTTGTATGATAATGGGTTGCACTCACCCATCATGAAAATTGTGCTTCATGGGGGCTTGCGTGGATAAGTCCAAATCATGAGGATTTGTGTTTAGTTTAGGTTAGAGTTAGTCATGAAAGGGATAAAGTGTTTTTTAGAGGAAATTTAAAGAAAGTCTTCATTTTGCCACTTAAGGAGTGGTGACATGGTATGACTCATATGACTTGCATATGGCTTGGAAGTGGCTTCATTGCTTGCCTTTGGCTTATCTCATTTGCATGAGAATGGATTTTTTGAATTTTGGGTGATTTTAGGAGAAATTTTCATGAGGCCAAATTTAGATGATTTTGATTTCATGATCCTCATGTAAGGTTCCATGAGCCATGTCAGGCTATGTATGAGTCCATGGAAAAGTTTCATGCAAAAGGAATTTCTAATTTTCATGAGTTTTGGAAAATTATGCCATAATGCCTGTTTTGGGTAAGGTGTAATGTATGCATGGTAAGCTTGGTGTAACGTCATGATATAATCATTTAAATATTATGGAATGATGAATGGTTAATACTTTGTCATGTGAGCTCCAATTGGGCTTTTAAATTTAGTGTCATGGGCCTTTGAAAGTGCACATAGGTATGGGCTTTTAGCATGCATGATGAGCTTGATTTAATTATGACATGGGCTAATTAAATGGATTTGGATTTGATTAAAATTGGGTTTAGGCATGATGATGTTCAATATGGATATGAAATTTTGAGAAATTGAATTGGCTATGGAGCTCAATTTGGGAAATATTGGATTTTGGGCCAATTTGGGGGCATTTGACTTGAGCTTTAAATTTGGAATTGAAATGGGTTTGAATTGGCTTGAATTTTATTTTTATTGGTTTGGAGATGATGAATTTTGATTTGGAATTAAAATTTTGGAAGTTTGAATTCAATCCGGTGGAAAGTAGGGGTTATTTGGGGAATTTGTGCCTTTAAGGGCAATTTGGGGATTTTGGCCAAAATGGGTAATTTGGTCAAATTTGGAAAACATGGGACAATTGGGTGATATCGGAATATTTCAAATGATTTTTGGGATTGAATTGGGTAAAATTTAAATTTTTACAATTTTGGGTATTTTTGGGTATTTTAGTAATTTGGCTAATTTTAGTAGGTTTGGGTGCAATTGGGTCAAATGTTAGCTCAAATTGATTTGGGTGAGGTTCTAGAGTAAAGTTAGGAAATTTGGTTTGAAAATTGGGATTTAGATTGATATTAGGGTTTAGGGGTATTTGACCATGTGTCGTGGTCATGCCTAACCACTTTTGGGACCAAGCCTAGCTAAATGACAACCTCTTTATGAACCTTCACAAACTGATCCTAGCCAACTTGATCAAAGACTATAGGCTTGGAATCATCCACGTGAGTTTTTCAAAGGGTAGAGGAGGAATTGGTTTAGGATTTTGGGACAAGTGGGGTATTTAAAGGATTTGGGGTGTGTGTGCAAGACCAAGCTCTTGTCACCGAAGGTTGCCTTAAGTTCAATCATTCCTATGGAAAGTCATTTTTGAGCCTTCACATGTTGGTCTCAACCTTTGAAGTGATTTGGAGGATTGTGACCTTCCTTATAGGAATTCAAGGAAATCTTGGACGTGGTTAAGATTTCTAGGTGGTGGGACTCATCTCTGGTCCTCTAAAATAGTTAAGGAGAAATCTTATGGCTAGATCTTAAACACTAAGAAGAAGTTTAGACCTCACAAAAAATGAGGTAAAAAAATGGACCCCCAATAGGCGTGGTGTGCTAACCAAGTATACTGCACGTATTGGCGTTGACAGGAGAGGCCAACAAAACTGACACAAACGTCTAAATGACACACTTAGAACAAAGCATAGAATTGAGTGAGAATGGTTTCACTGGGGAGCAATAGGTAAATCTTCAAAACGGAAGACTCCAAAACTCTCACTAAGGAATTAAGAGGTAAATTTTCAAACTATAGAATCTCAGGGATGGATTTTAGATCCATTTTCTTTTGATTTCAGATTCTAATTTTGATTTTGAAATTGAATTTTGATTTGATTAGAGTTTTTTTTAGATTGAAATTTGATTTGGGATTAATTTTGAGATTGATTCTTAGATTAATTCTGAGAAATTGTTTCGATTCTGGATTTGAATTTAAGTGTCAATTTTGAGTATTGATTTGAAGTTTCAATTTTGTAGAGAATTTTGAAATTTGATAATAGCGGGGAACAAACTGAGAAGGAAATTACGGGGACTCATGTCAAACACAAAAGGTGACAGAGTGAAATCAGAATTTAGGTACTGAACCCATGATGAGAACTGGAATTTTGGTACCAGCCTCAGAATAAGAATCGAAAACCTTACTCCACTCAAGGGCTTACACACATATTGAGAATTTTAATTTGAACCATTGCGATAAAAAAATGATCCTAAAGCAATGCAGTATCGAATAATGTAACCCTCAACCTCTATTTGATTATTTGGATTGAACCATAGCGATATGAAAGGATCTTAAAGTAATGTGGTATCAGATACTGTGTTCCTTAACCTCTAAGATTTGATATTTGGATTGAACTATGACAATAGGAAATGATCCCAAAGCAATGCGGTATCGGATGTTGTGATCCTCAACCTCTAAGATTTGATTTTTTTTGGATTAAACTATTGTGATAAGAAATGATCCTAAATAATGTGATATCGGATGTTGTGACCCTTAACCTCTAAGATTTGAATTATTTGGATTGAACCATTGTGATAGGAAAGGATCCTAAAGCATGCGATATCAGATATTGTGATCCTCAACCTTTAAGATTTGATTTTTGGATTGAACCATTGTGATAGGAAAGGATCCTAAAGCAATGCGGTATAGGTGCTGTGATCCTCAAACTCTAAGATTTGATTTTTTTTATTTTTTTTGGATTAAACCATTGTGATAGGAAAGGATCCTTAAGCAACGTGGTATCGGATGCTCTGATCCTCAACCTCTAAGCTTTGATTTTTGGATTGAATCATTGTGATAGGGAATGATCTCAAAGCAATGTGTTATCAGATGTTGTTATCCTCAAACTCTAGGATTTGATTTTCTGGGATCAAATCATTGCGATAAGGAAGGATCCTAAAGCAATGCAGAATAGGATGTTGTGATCCTCAATCTCTAAGATTTTATTTTATGGACTTGAATCATTGTGATATGGAAGGGTACTAAATCAATGCGGTATCGGATGTTGTGATCCTCAACCTCTAAGATTTGATTTTTCTGGGATTGAATCATTGCGATAGGGAAGGACCCTAAAGCAATGCGGTATCAAATACTGTGATCCTCAAACTCTAAGATTTGATTTTATGGATTGAACCATTGCGATAGAAAATGATCCTAAAGCAATGTAGTATCAGATGTTGTGATGCTCAACCTTTATGATTTGATTTTTCTTGATTTACAGGAAATTTGTGAAATTTGTGAGTGCAGATATTTGTAGCGTAGATTTGTGAAGTGTAGAATTTTGGTGTTTGAGGATTTCGTGAAAGTTGTAAAACATTTTTGTGGAAAGAAATAGATTTGGAGGGAATATGAGGGTGTTTCGTATCCCACTCAAAAAGTTGGAAAAAAGTGTTTGTTTGGGAAAAAATGTGAATTCAAGCCATCAGATCCATGTCAATAGAATCAACTTATCCTTTCTCAAACAAGGGAGAGGATTGATGGATATTGATCACAGCACCACGCCGAGGAAGCTCAACCTCTTACCAAGTTGGGAGAGGAATTCAGATTTCAGATTTGTTTTTGTCTTTGTTTGTTTTCTTAGTTTCAATAATTTGATCTTATTTTGATTTAAATTTTGTTTTGATTAGAACTTCATTTTGATTTTAATTTATATTTTATATTTTATCTTATTCAAAAAAAAAATTATTTAATGGGTTCTATTTTCTGTTATTTATTTGTTGTGAATTTTTATTGTATTTTTGTATGTTTCATTACTTTTCTTTTGTTGTGTGTGTGTGTGTGTGTGTGTGTGTGTGTGTGTGTATTGTTAGGATTTAGACCCAGCTACAAGCAAGTGCAGCATCTGTGCTTCGTAGAAGGAGACTGTCTTTGAAAGATCACGATACAGAGTACTTCTTCAGGTATCTTCCACTAACTCAAGATATGTGTAGAAAATAACTCACTCTTCAAGGTGCCATCGGAATTGTATTCTTTTAAATATCTATTAAGATGTGTTATTCTACAAACACCATAGCTGAATATGTTGTAACTTTCTAGCTTTGTCGTAGTGATCGTCGTTTCTTTAAGGATCGTCCAAGTTGTCTTTGACAAATCGCTCTGACGCTCTTTAAATTGATGTTGGAGACAAAATTTTTTAGGAACTGAAGGATATAAATTTGGGTTTGAATTTTTATTAATTGCTAATAATATGACCCTTCCTCTATTTTCTTTCTAGGCGTAAGCAGATTTCAAAATTTATGCTCATATAATTAGAATATTTTTCACTGTTCAAAGATATTTTTGAGCCAATTAATTGCCGACTAAAAGGCATAGAGTCACTTTACTATTTTCAAAGCATAATATCAAAGGAATCTTTTCAAGGTAGCCTTTCAAGTTTTATTAATTGGGAGAATCTTAAGGTACCAATTTTTTATTATATGCTTTTCATAAGCTTCTTCTCAGGGAGCCTTCTTTTTTCTCTCTTTTTATTTGATTGAGAATTTCGTAAAACCTTTTTTCTGTTCTTTTCCATTGAGAATTACTATATTTGGTGGAGCACATGTTAATGATTTTGAACTATTGAATTGGGACACCAATTTTTGGTTCTGTGCTCACCTCAAGCTTTTCCTCAGCTGGATCTTAATAAAAAAATGTTTTCCCTTTTCTTACTTTCTTTAGCTTCTTTTTTTTTCTGAGAATTAATGTATCTGGTAAGGCATATTTATTTTAAAGATTTTGATTGTTAAAAGTCCCCTAATTAATTGTTCTAAAATGTTCCTTAACACGAAACATGAGATATTATAACTTATTCGAAAGTCTGGAACCAGTCACATAGCAGAAAATTAAAAAGATCATGATATCTCGAATCAATTACTCATATTTCAAACACACTATTTAAATTTTAAATCTACTTAGGATCCAGTCCAAATTCCCTAAAGGGAGGACCCAATTATTAAGGCATCAATTTGACTCCCCCCAGAGTCATCATCTTGTTAAAGCACCGAATGTTTTGTCTTGTGTAACTCTGTTCTTGATTGTCTTTCTGTTGATCTTTGAATGTTCTTTGATTGAGCTTTCAAAATTTTGAATAATTCTGGGCAACTAGCCAGTTCTTTCTTCTCTCTTTCTTTATTACGGTGGGAGGGTTAGGTCAACTACCCATCATCTTCTTGTTGTCATTTTTTTTATTGTTGATCTTAGAAGTTTAACTTGTGGATAGCCTTGTCACGGAGCGGTTCCCTGGTTAATGTGAAGATCAGCTTTAACGATGTCATCGCTTTTTTCATTTAAAGAATTTTTGGAAATTTATGATGTCCCGTGCCTTGTAATTTGAGCAGTAATACTCAAGTTAATGTACTTTTCTTGTAAACTGAGCATCGTTTGAAATTTAATCTTGTGAAAGTTTTAATTTCATAATCATGAATTTTATTTTAATATTGGAAGCTTTATTTTTATTTTAAATTTTGACAAAATTTTGTTTTGTTTAGAGCTTATTGGAAAGTTGTTAGAGTGTAATTTCAGTTTGACCTGTTTGCAACAAGTCAAACCCGAAGAGGTATGAAAATATTAGAGGAGGTTGATTTTGTATAAAACTCACTTAAATATACCACTCCTAACCTAGCAAACCTATTAGGGGTCCAACCCATTTTTAGGAGGCGGAAGGATCCCGGAACCTCCCTGTTTTGGTATGTTTAAGCAGTGGCTCCAGAATCCAAGAAGAGTTGACTATACCCGTTCAAGGTAGAAATGAGCGCGGTATGCTAACAAAAGAATGTTATTTTGGTCCACTAGGGGCATGGACTCTCTACCTATTTATGAAAGCAAAATCAAATAGTCCCTAGCGAAGTTGCTAAAAATTGTCAGCTGCATTTTTCGATTTCGATTTAATTTAATTATATATAGGAATGTAGTGTTTGATTTTGAAAATAAGAGACCAAACCAATCCCTTATCCTTAATAGTATAAATAAACCAATCATACAACGTAAGACATGCACATATCCCGAGGGATAGACACATTACCTAATAATGAGGCTCACTTAAATAAACTAATAGATTTATGACATCTGTTTCGTCTGTGAACCAATTTTGTATAAACCGACAAGTTCCCCTAACTAATACAAGAGAATTAGGTAGGGTTTATATTACATGTGTTCTAAAGTTCTCTATAGAGGCAAGTCTCTATAGTTAAATGACCATAGTCACTTAAGAAAACTCTCAATTAAAATCAGTGATTTTGCTCTCAAGAATTTCAAAGTTTAAGGTATAAAGGATGGACTTAGAAGTATCAAATGGGATTGACTCAACTAGGAATGATTATCATAAGAGTTCAAAAAAATGAGAAGTAGGGGATGTCATGGATCTGGAGGAGAACCTCTGTGACTTGCCAGACTATCATATTAATTCTCTTTGATTTTTGGAAATTACTCATTTCAATCCTGCCAATTTTATTAATTTAGGACTTATGTTTGCATGATATAATCATACAAATAGCATGGAAGATATAAGGGTTTAGGTCGTAATGAACGACAACCTCAAAATCCTATACAGAGTTTAGGGCTTAAGTTACACAACATGATTTTGTGAAGTCATAAAGAGATAAAGTGAGGACTTACGTTGCACTAGGGAAACAACCTTGAAGTCTTAGTGTATGTGATATTTTTCTAATAAAGGTTTAGTTAACGTAGATTTATTTTGCTGTTGAAGATGGTCGTGCTGCCCACAACGCTTTCTCCGAGCTCCTCATTAAAGTTGGTTTGAGTTTAGAAATGTCAAATTTAAGAGATTAATAAAAGTATAAGGTTTAGAGGTTAAGCTTTCTAAGGTGTCAAATTTAATGTCAATTATCTTATTAGGGGGAGTTTAAGTTGACTATAGCAACAATGGTTATGATCCTACGGTTCCCTAGTTCTGGTACTAGTATTTTCTTTAGATTCACTTAGTCCAGATGAATTAACCAAATTCAAGTAAATGAATTCAATGCTTTCATTTTGACCGTGAGAAATCTCATTAGCAGTCGTAGGTTACATCATCCGAGGGATTCCTGATCATCCAATAGATGATGTATTAATTTATTTGAAATTGTAGTATTGGTTATTTGGTTTGTGATTAAATTTGGAAATGTCTTATATTTTGATTATTGTGAATTGATTTTTGGTTTTGCTTTTGTTTTTATGGCTATCCAAAAAGTTCTTGTTTTGACATGTAAGTAGAAGTAAAAAAATTAATTAAAAAAATAGTGTATATTGCAATAAATATAACTGCAAACCTAAGTGTCGTCGAGCACACACGCTAAAATTTCAGCATCTCAAGCAGTTATAATAGCAGAGATTAAATTTTAAAGATTATAATTTAGTGAGGGAACCTATTTCATAACTTGGTAGGTCCCTAAGGTGTGTTAAGGATGATTTTCTTGATCAAAGAAATTTGAAATTGAATTGTCCTTATAAAATAACTTATTAGATTAAGAAAGTGCTCGGAGTAGAACCTGGAACATCTTTCTCAAAGGTTTGGGGTGTCCACTTGGAGTTCATTTCGTTTCATCATATTGTTCAATCAATTACATATTCTCAATTAGGGTTTGTTAATGATGTTTTAATTCTTACTCAATGAACTTAGATGTTTTGATTATCCCTTGAGTAGGGTAGCATTCATTTGATGTGTCATTTAGAAGTTATGTGGGTAAAAGCCTTTAAGGTCAAATGGGTTTATTAAGAGCTTAGCCAATTTTAGTTTGAAGTTGGGCTTGTAGTGTTTTAAAAATGTTTCAAATTAATTATACTATCTTTTATAAACCTTATTAATCCATTTTGATTACGCCTAAGCTCCCTACTAAGCTCATAAATCTTAAAGTATAAATTTGCAATTTTGGAAATGTAAGTTAAAAATCTTTCAATTCTTATCAAATATTGAAATATTATTAACCATTATATTAGTGGCCCCAAATCATAAGTTATTATCTTTCAAAATTATACCTCTCACCTTAGGATCAATTTTAATTTAACTATCTTGCAAGTTTTAATTATTTAAGAAATTACAATTTTATCCTTATGGTGGAAATGGTGAGATTGGTTCCTACCTATTATTCTCTTATGTTTCAATCATCCAATCATGTTAATTAAGATTATTCATTGCCCATTTACCCTTTAGTTAAACCTAAATATTAATTAAGACTTAAGTCCCATAATTACCATTTTGTCTTTTTAGGCTTATTAATTTATAATTATTTAAATATAACTCAATTGACTTTGAGATTTTTATGTTACCCCACTCATGAGTTAATTAAAATACCAAAGGAGAAAATGTAATTTTTTTATCTTTATTTTATTTTTTATAATTATTTTAGGCCATAAATAGATGTTTTCAATATTAATTAAATAACATAGCCAAAGTAAAAAAATCTATCCTTAAGAACATTACTAGAGGTTCATCTAGGTACGAGGATCACTTTGACCAATTTTTATGACTTTTTAGTTTTAATTTAATTTTTAGAATGATATGTTTGATTTCAGTATTAATTATATATAAAATATTATTTAAGTAAAAAATTAAGCTTTATATTATTCATAAATCTCTCTGAGTCCGCAGAACCTAAAAAAATAAATTTCATATTTTGTTTATTTATATTTTAATTATGAGAATTATCTTAGTGAAAAAATAGAGAAATTCACTTTTAGCCTTTAAAAATTATTTTAAGCCTTCAAAAATTAATATCTTCACTTAGAAAATTAGGAAAATTATTTTAATTGCTCCCAAGTGATCAGGAGACCAAATGTAATATTTTGGTGGACTTTTATATCTTTGTGATTTTATGATTTTTAATTAATGTTTAATTATTTAAATATTAAAATATAGCTTAAAAATGAAATATTTATTTTAATTCTAATTTTATTTTTCTTAAGTTTCTCTAGTCACAAGGAACTCCCTATACCAGTTTTGTAATTTTGTTATTTATATTTCAATTATTATAATTATTTTAATGAACAAATGTCATTGTTTTTAGAAAATCAAGTTTAGTGATCAAATCAATTCATATTGAGCTCAAATTTTTATAGGAAGTTCCCCTAACCATTTCCTTTAATGTGGATTAGTTTTCATAACTTTTATGATTATATTTTAATTATTTTTTTTTCTAGAGCTTTAATGAGTTAATTACATAAATTAGTATTTTTAATTACTTAAATCAATTTTTTTTCCAAGGATCCTCTGACTTTAGTGAACCTACTAAACTTATTTTTATAATTTTCTGATTTATCTTTTAATTATTATGAATTTTTAATTAAAACAAAGGCAATTTACTTTGAAAATTAGAGCTTTCACAGTTAAAGGTGTTCTCTGATTTGGAAAAATTAGAAAACACACCTAAGCATGAGAGGTTTAAAGCCTCCAAGTTTCACAATGTTATGATAAATATTTAATTATTTATGATTTAAACAATTTCTAGAGTACTTACTTAATATAAAAATAAATATAAAAGTATTTTTTTTTAATTTATAGTCCACATTTTTCTCCACTATTCACTGAGCATAGGTTTTACTTTTTTTATTTTAAGGAATTTTTTATATGAAGTTATGCATTTTTAAATTTTATGTATTTATTTAAATCAAAAACAGCATATTGCTCTAATTATCCACGTCGACGCCGCGTTGACCTCGTCGTCTCCGAAGCCTATGTTGTTTTAAACCTAAGAAATCTAAATTTTGGACATGTTCGAATGACATACATAAAGATCATCGAAGTTCAGATATTTAGACATGTAAATACATAAACATTAAGTGGCAAGCCTATGAATATTCAAAAAATATGTTGCATGTATACGTATAAATAGAAGTTGTGTGGCAAGCATCTAATATATATTGCATAACATGCATGTAAAAAATTTATGGAATAATGTGATGAAAATGTGAATGTATAAAAAAAAGATTGGTGGCATGAACGTAAATTTTAAAGCTTAGGTGTTAGACATGTAAGTACACACATTTTAAATGACGTGAAAATAAATACATTAAATTTTGAGAGATGTGTACGTAATATATTCAAGTATTGAGATCAAATATGTAAATACAAAAGACTTGAGCGGTGCCAAAATAAACTATCAAAGTTTAAGTATTAGATATGTAAGAATTGGGTGGTATGCATGTGAATTCTCTATTTTTCTTTTTGTTAAGTATTAGAAATTTGAATACATGGGAATAGAGTGGTATACATGATGTAAGAGACAGAAAATATCAGAGATATGTTACTCACCTTGTTTTGATGGTCACGGGTAGATGAAATGGAGGTGTTTTTTCTTGCTTCAAGTTGGAGTGTTGTTCACGATTTTTAGAGGTGTGGACTTTCAATTTTTTTTCCTTTTTTTTATTGTGTTTTGGGAGAGGAGGATGAGGATAACGTCAAAGAGATACAATTTGAGTGGGAAGGAGTTGTGTAAGGTTTGGAGGATGTGGTTAAGGAAAAAAAATGACGTGAACGGAGAGATTTTTATGACTTACGTTATTATTATTTTTAAGAGAGAGAGTGAGAGGAATAGAATATAGGAGAGAGGGTGGAGAGAAGATTCTCTCTTTTTTTTGGTTTTGCTCTAAACTTGAGAGAGAATAGGGGAGATAGGGAGTGTGTTAATTAAGCATCCAGTCCCCTTTTTTTAAAACCGTAAGTTTACACACACAATATATATATATATATATATATATATATATATATATATATATATTAAATTTGCTCCTCTTCTCTTTTAGTTTTTTTCTAAATTTTAACATGTATATTTATTATATAATATATTTTTATTTTTATTTTTACCTTTACTTGTCATTTTATGTCACGTGAGATTTAAATTGATTTGAAGGGAATGACTTTGAATTACTTTTTAAGTGACTTTTGGTCTTTTGTATGATAATGAGTTGTACTCGCCCATCATGAAAATCTGGCTTCATGGGGGCTTGGGTGGATAAGTCATAATCATGGGGATTTGGTTTAGCTTAAGTTGGAGTGAGTCATGAAAGGGATTAAGTGCTTTTTAGAGAATCTTAAATGAATGTCCTCTTTTTGCCACTTAAGGAGTGGTGACTTGGCATGGCTCATATGGCTTGCATATGGCTTGGAGGTGGCTTCAAGACTTGCCATTGGCTCAGCTCATTTGCATGAGAATGGATTTTTTGAATTTTGGGTGATTTTAAGAGAAATTGTCATGAGGCCTAATCGGGGCTGCTACCTTAGAATAAATTTTTTAAAAAATATTTTCAGTTCTGTCACAAAGTATAATCAGTTTAGTAATAAAGCAGCTAATCTATTCGTAAGTATACATATCGTTCAAGTAATACAAGGCTCTAGCGGAGTCTTACCTATCGATCTCATAGGAAGGAAGCAAACCTTAAGCGTAGCACAGAAATCCAATATTAAAATTTCTAATGCACTTAAACTAAATGCTAAAGTTGCTAAAGTTTAAGAACGTTAGAGATTTTAAAATCACTAAAGTACTTTCTATACTTCTAATTAAACTTAACTACTGCACAACAAGTTTTGTATTGCAAAGTTTAAATTTAGAGAAAGTGTCCTCCCCCGTGAATGATAAAGATTAGTAAGATTCTTGTATTGTGCCAAGTAGGAGCATACACATTCGTTACCCTCTTCCGAGTTCTATAAAAAACATTAGCTAAACCTATGTTTAGTCTCTAAATCAGTGGTTAGGTTGGGAGGATACTGACTCTCACTGCAAGGTTCCCACTTCCCTTCGCCTGAAGGCTAACTCTCACTTTAGTTTCCAAACATTGGGATCAAATTGAGGATTTTATTTTGTCACCATAAAATCTCTAATTCTACGCCTAATAAACATATTTTCGTATTTATTTACACCCAATCCCCATGAACTACATCACTCATTCATAGACATTAAATGTAATATTCACTTTTGTTGTAGAAAGCATAGTCCTTTTGGATCGTATGTTTCACAACATATTCTAACAGTTCAATTGGAAAGATCAAAAAGTAAATGAAGTACGAAGTAAAAATTCATCACTATTTCTTAACATGGATATGGCACATCCAATATAATCGATCACTTCACCATATATCATTGTAAGGAGAAAGAAGAAGAAATCTACTTAGAATTCATGAGTAAGAAACGACAAAACAAAGATTATATATATAAAAGAAAAGTAATACAAACAATAAGAAGTAAATAAAACTTATCTCAATTTCTTCCACAAGTAAATCCTTTGAAGTTCCTTTGAATCTCCCTCTCTCTTCACAACAACAGACAATTCTCTCTTAGAATAGTAGGGAAGAAGCAATCTCTCACTTTCCCTCTCCTCCTACAACTCTTTTGAGAAGAATCCCTCATAAAACAACACTTTACAACAAACCTTAGACTCTAAGCTCTTTACAAAAACATCCTCTCAACTCACACCTTACTTTACTTCGCTCACACCACTTTTTTTCTAGACTCCTATCTTAAATTCTCGCATTAAAATCATGTTAAAATAGTCTTGAGACAATTTCCCAAAGAGATGCTTCAAGAATCCCTCCAAAAGTCATCCAAATACATCGAATCTGGCCTTCATAAACATTGGGCTCCGTCGGCACCCTACTGCGCTTAATTTTTCTGGGCTCTCTGGAAAAATGTGTCGTCGACACCAATTCTGGTTTTTGCCCTTTATTGCTTAAATTCTTTCATTTTTTCTTCTTTTTTCTCCAACTAACAAAAATCTTCATACTTACAGCAAAACATGAAAAATATCTTTCTTTAAAGTACAATATCACAAAAAATGAGTAGAAAATATATATGAAAAATCAAACATATTTTTGGTGCATCAAAATCCAAAAAATATAACTATTCTTCTCCTTAATTAATCCTTTTACTACATAAAAATATGACTTTTAGTAGTGAACTTTACTTAAAGAATACTATAATTTTTTATTTAAATGAATATAATTGCAAGACATTTATAAAGATTTTTAATAACTTAGGTCAAAACTATAAGTGTAAAAACATTTAGTAATCAAGTATATGAGATCTAGTCTCCTATGCATTTCAAGAAAACCCATAGTTTGTCACATTGAGGGTGCTTTGAAGGAACATATGAAAAAGAAGCTCATGTGAACTCTAATAGTAAGGATGCTAATACTTAAATATAAATTAAGAAATGTAACTAAGTTCTTCCCTTAAGTTGATTCAAGTGAAGCCAATTTTTGAATAGGCATATCCTTAAGCTTCTCCTTACATATTTTTTTTTCTTGCTTTTCTCTTTTCTTTTTTGGATTGCTTTTCAATCCTCTCTTTTTTCCCTTTTTCTTTTTATTTTTTTTCTTGTCTTGTGAGAATTACTACATCTAAATAGTCTTTAATAATTTTGAACTTCACTCTCCTCTCCCTAAAGTTGGAACTTGAAACACCTCTTTACTTTATAAATATATATTAGCTTTTAAATGATTCATCGTAGAGTCACAATCTTTTCTCCTCACTTAAGCCTCTAAGACTCTTAACATTTCAAAAATACAGTTTTATATACTTTAAATAGTCAACTATAGTCTAATTTTCGTATACTAAATATCTTAGCCTTATAAAGTTAACATTCATTACTAAAAACTTTCATTCAAATATACTATGATATTTAAATGAAATAAAAAATTTAGTTATCTAATGTAAAACTCAGCTACTTTAACTCATGTTAAGATAATTTTGAAAATAAATTTTAATTGAGAACAAATACAAGTTATTTTTTTCTCCCCCAAACTTAAGTTTTTCAGTGCATATCAAATTAATAAAAGAGAGAGGAAAAAAACACAAACTAACCTTTTTGTGCCGGGCTTTTGATTCTTCTATAGCATGCAAGCATTAATAAAAAATTTAACTACAGGAATAAAAAAAATTAGAAGCATTGTTTCAATATATATCAGAGTTTTGTAAGGTGAAGAAAATTTTGAACACAACTTTAAACACTTAATATAATATCCCTTACAATTTTAATACAACTATAACAAACCAACATAATTTTCAATACAAATTAACAAAATTAAAAGAGTACAATTACTAAACATATCTACTACACAAAAGCAAATAACAAACACAAAAATCTACACAACAATAACAAACTAAAGAAAATCATCCTTTCTTCTTCTGCTCCTTCCTCCTAAAGCTGGTATAGAATAAAAAGAGGGCATTTTTGAAATATCACACCAGCTTCTCCCCTCAAAAATCTCATCTGACCATTGATCCTTAAATATTCATGCTTACGATATTCACTTTATATTTGTTTCCAATGATACTAACTCTTTCTTTGCAAAGACGCCAAAAACATGATTCAAAAGCAAATAAGAAATATATTTTATTTATTTATAATATGGGGTACTACGCAAGTATATATATCATTTATCAAGCAATATAAGACTTTTTGATTAAAATCTGAGATATTGAACCCACAGGAAAATGTGTAAAATTTTAAAGAAATAAGAAAAGTAACTTTTTATTCTTAAAATTGATTTTGTAAAGTATGTTTTAAAATATAAGGTTTCTCAAATTTGTTTTTGGTATTTTCTGAAATAAAAGTAAAGCAAACAACTAGAGTTAATAAAACTATAAAATAGTATGAAAGCAAATGAGAATAAAATATCTTTTTCTTCTTTCAATGAATTAGTAATAATTATGGAATTTTGTTGCGGAAGTATCTAAATGTGTTGTGCCAAATAGAAGCAATTATATTCTTTAACCTTACTTGGTTCTATAAATAACATTGGTTCATTTGAAGTTTTGAAATAATGTAGATAGGTTAGGCATGGAAAATGCTAGCTCTCATTTTAGAGTTCCCTCGATTCCCTCCACCTAGGGGCTAACATCACATAACAAAATTTAAAACATCAAACTAAATTAGGGGGTTTTATCCTGTCACTCTAAAGTCCTCTAATTTTACTCCCCATTAAAAGCATATCTTCCTATTTATTTACACCGAACCATATGGACTACACTTATCACCCATACAATTGCATGTAATCTTTTCCAATTGTTGAATGAGACAATACCGCATTGGTTCTTACATGTTCGCACAACAGATTTTAACATCTTAATTGGCCAAACCAAGAGGTAAATGAAGTGAAAGGTAGTGAATCTCACAACTTCTTCCAAAATTGAAATCCTATACTTCACACAACTTCCTTCCATAATTTAATTATTTCATTATTTAAAGGAGAAAGATAAAAAAAACTACTCATAACTCATGGAGAAAACACAATCACAACTTGATTTGAAAGTAGAATTCATAGTGAAAACACAATAAGTCTTACTTTAAAACTAAATGTAAAATAAAGATAAAACTTATATGAAAATCCTCTCCACAAGACTCTTGAACTTTCTTTGAAACTTTGCTTTCCCTTTATAAGACACAATAGAGGTTGACACCCAACTCCGTTGACTTTAAATCTCTTTTATACTCTTTAATAAAAACTAGATACAAGTGATAATAAAAATGGATGAAGTGGAAATGTGTGCTCTCAATAACTCTCTAACATAAACTTGACTTTTAACACTAATCACACCCTCCAAAAACAACCCTTTTTCTGATGTTCAAGTTTTCTTTTTAAAATTTTCCAAAGGGTGCATTGGTTTCTCTTTAAATCATGTCCATATTCAACGTATCCACTAAAGAATGCATCCATCCATTCAAATCTTTTGCCCAAAAGAAGTTTAAACCAAAAGTTGTTTCAAACACCCATTGAAAATGACACCAATTTTGAGTTAAATTATTTTTTTTAACTGTGGCACCTTTGAGCCACGTGTCCGACGCTTAGGTGTCAGAGGCCAAAAATTTTCATTCTTTAATTTTTGCTCAAAATTGGATTCTCTTTTGCTCCTTTCATCATAGTCAATCATTTTAATCAAACCTACAAGAAAAACACAAATATGCCTTCCATTAAAGTGAAATATCATCAAAAATAGGTATAAAAATGCATTTAAAAACACTATATAATATAGGTGTATCATAATCCACCAACCTTAAAATGTTTCTTGTCCTCAAGTGAGACTTAATCACATAGAAAATCTTAACATACAAATTATGTAAATGAGTTTCTTTAGGATTGTTTCAAAATTTTGTTCTAGAAATGAAATAGTTCCATCTAGAAAGAACTTTAGTAAATGAGACCATCTTAAAGCTTAGAAGGTTCTTAAGTGAAGGATGATGAAAAATATTAGTTCCTATCTAATTCAAAAATACTTGTAGATTTTTCAAAATATAGGATTCAATCATTACATTTCTCTCACTTCAAAATTTTTATTTGGAAATAATTTTACTTACTATATTATAACCCTAAACTTTAGATTTTCTCAAAACTTATATTTTAAACTTTAGGTATGGAACAAATTTTTGATTAGGCCCTTAAATTCTCAAGCTTCTCTTTCCTTTTTACATACTATTTTTCTCTCTTTTTCTTTTTCTTTTTCTTTTCTTTTTCTTCTGTTTTTCTCTCTCTTTTTTTCTTTCTTTTTTTTATAAAGCAAGGATTACTGTATCGGGATAGGCCTTTAATGATTTTGAATTCTACCATTTAATTTACAACAAAGGTCTGATATATATCCTTCAATTAAAAATCATAATAATAGTGTTAAAAATTATTTCTCAAAAAAAGAAATTTAAGCTTTGAAAAATAAAAGTCAAATCTTCTATTTATCCAAAAATAGAAAACTTCTTACTAAAGATAGTTTAACTATATTTAACATTTCTTTACTAAGAAAATTTTAACTTTAGATTTTTCATCATTACTATAAATTTTAACTAAATTCTCTTATTCATTTCTCTATTCAGAATTTTGCTTCCCTAATATAACTTCATATACATAATTATTTTCAATTAAAAATCAATTTTTATTTAAGTATTCTTGAGAACAACTAAAAATTTAATTTTTAAAAATTTGTTTTTAAATTCCCCCAAAATTTTAAATTTTTAGTTAGGATAAAACATTTAAGCAAAAAAAAAGATACATGGGTAAGAATAAAAAAAACTAGAATAACATGCTTGCAAGAATCTTAATATCCTAAATATGTAAGTATAACTGTTTAAAAACTAGGAGTAAACAGTTGATCAAATTCAGTTTTTTAGTTTTTCATAAAATAAAATTTTCAAAATTTTAAAGGACTTCTGCAATAGTGGAGGTTTACAAAGCAAATACACGCCAACTTAGCTTAACACAAATCACAACATACAAGAAAATAAATGGTAGCAATTTTTGAAAAGTTTAAACATGTTATATAGATAGTGGTTTCTAATAGTGTTCTAAATTTTCCTAATATTTATAAGAATTAAATTAGACACTGCTAAAAACTCAAACACTAGAAACACATAAAAATATTTACTACCACAAACACATCACATATTACAGCATAAAACATCTGAATGTGCATAAAATAAATAGTCTGACTATAATCTTTACAACATCAGAGTTCACACCAAAATACATCACATCACATATAAGAACATTAAATAAAAACATCACAACACATAAAAAAAGCACAACACAACATCATAAACTCAACATAACAATCCTAATCATCATCCTCATCGTCATCTTCATTCCAGTCTCTGGATGGTACTTAAGTTATATAAAAAGGATGAGAGGGCATCTCAGCACTATGATCTCCTCTAATCACTCTGTCCATGTATGGTTGATAATTCTCTTCATATTCATCATCTTTTACAATATACCTTTCAATATTTTCAATCTTATCATCCATATCTCTAATATGCTCTCTCATAAGACTCACCTTCTTCAAAAACTTCTGTAATAATCCAGTTTGTGAATCTCTGGAGGATGATGCATGTGTAGTAGAAGCACAAAAAGTAGAAGCAGCAGAAGCAGAAGAATTGGAAGCTCTAACAGATCCTCCTTTCCAGCCAAATACTGAATGTACAAGGTAAGTGTTCACATTTACACTGGTAATAGGTCTAAGTGCCTGAAGAACCTCTTCCAATGTTTCAGACTTAACACCAAATTGCTCACAAAGTGAACAAATCAGTGAAAGAAACCCCATACTTGCTGTAGTAGCAGCTCTGGCCCAGTTCAAAATATAATATAAAATAATAGCTCTAAAATCTTAAGGCTTTCCCTGCTGAATACAATGGCTCAGAACAGCTCTCTCCCTTTTAACTTCACTGACATGACTCGAAGGAAACAACTTAGATGAGATAAAGTAATGTCATGCCTTTAAGGTGATGTTCAACTTAGAGGCTTAAAAATTCACACTTCTTTCATTTGTTATCTTCCACAAACTTCTTCCATCAGTAAGAAAGGTCATAATCTCATCTAACTCTCCCTCAGAAGGATGATAATTTGCATAAAAAAAACATCATAGGAGGTAACCAGTAAAAAGTATTATTTACCACAGGTGAAAAATCCACTTATTGCCCTCTAACCACCACCAAATTGTCTTTTGTTGCTGGCAAGTTAGCATAGAACTTTCTCACCAGAGAAAAAACTGCAATAGCGGAGAAGCAACAATATCTTTCCCAATTCCTTCTAGCAATCATCTACTCAATATCTCCTCCTGGCTTGCTAAAAACTCGTTATGGAATCACCTTCCGCGATGCGAGTGCATCAACGTAACGATTCTCTGCTTTAGAACTGAAAAATTTGTTAGAATCAAATTTTGCTTTTTCATTTGAGCATTTTAACTTTGGAGCCATCTCTAAAAATTCATCAAAAATTCACTATAAATTCCAAATTTAAACTAAACCTGTTAACTCAACTTCGAAAGGTAAACTCCACTAAATTCAAGCAATTTCTCATGATTTTCCACAAATTTTTACCATGAATAGTGATTTTTAGATTTACAATAATGTACTCAAAATACATGGTGAAAATAAAAATTTTTTACTTAGGGGTAGTGATCATACCTTAAGGAATTCAAATCCAACAAATTTCAACAAAATCGGCTCTAAAATGATCCAATTTAGTGATGCCCTAAGCTCCTATTTTGCGAAATCTGGAGGTTGAAGGTGTTGGGGGTGTTAAAAATGGCAAATTTCGGGATTTTAACTGCCGAAAATCAATTTTCACCAACCGGCGCCTATGCGCGAGGCATACAACGCTTAGCCGTGAAATCTGGCACTTAGCCACTAGTACCTAGATTTTGGCAATTAAGTTAATTTCATCAAAAATCCAAGTTAATCACCTTTAATCACTTCAAATAATTATTTCTCCCCATAAACTCTTCTAATACTCCAAAAGTACACTTTAATCTCTAATGATTCTACACAAATTTCACACAAACACAAACTTATATTACTAAATATCAAACACATTTAAATACAAACTACAAATTTCTATCCAAACACTTTGGATGAAATTCCCCAATACATAAGTTCATACAGATGTAATTTAAACACAAACTTTCATCATTAAGATGTAACAAACACATGTAAAGTGCAACAAACACAAACATTAAAGAAAACACACTTAAAACACTAAACACACATAACTCAACCATAAGACCAACATATCTAATTCCAATCTCCATTAGGTGGATTATATCCAAAACCACGATTACTCCCATCTGAACTACTTGGAATGTAAATTTGATAAAACATGCGATGATTAAAAACTCTTATATCATCTTCTTCTATCCATTTGTTCTTTAGAAACGTCGCTCTATTAGCTTCTTCCACATAACTTGTATGGTTGAATTGCATTTTGAGTTGCCATCAAATGTGCGCTAAATGTGCATTAATTTCATTTACCTTTGCATCAATAGACTCCACATCGGCCTTGATCTTCGTAATCCTTTATGATATTCCATGGATACTCACAGCTGGAAATCCATTATATAAATCTCGGCGACTATCACAAATAAACTTCTTCTTGTTGGCATCCTCTTTTTTCTTAATATCGCTCTCCCAAGAAGACATTTTTGCACTCAAAATATTCCTTTTAAGACTCAAAAATGAAAATAAGAACTTGGTCAAGTATTTCATCAATTCAGTGCCTTTTTATAGAATTATGAAGCCTTAAAACCGACTCTAGACATTATAAAACTCCTTAAAACCTCCAAAAACTACTCACCCACGATTTAGGCTTCTAAAATCTCATTTTTCACGTTTTTTTATAACTGTGGCGCATTGCCGCCAGTGCACATTTTTGCACAGTACTGCCAAACATCAAAATCATTATTCTAACTCCTCTAAATCATCAAATAAGGTTAAATAAACACCACTATGACATAAAAAAACTCCAAAATACTACCACATTTCTCAAATCAAACCAAATAAAAGCACACAAAGCAAACATAAAGCAAAACAAACTGATAAATATGGGTTGCCTCCCACAAAGCGCTTGGTTTAACGTCATCAGACAGACATACCCAGAGCTTATTCTGAGTGACCCAACAATAGATTTTCATCAGATTTAGATTGATCGACTGAAAAGTAAGGTTTAGGTATATGATTGTTAAGTTTAAATATTTTTCCAGTCTTAAGATCTTTAATATCCACAGCTCCATATGAATAAACTTTCATCACAATAAATAGGCCCATCCACCTGGACTTAAGTTTTCCAGCAAAAATTCTCAATATAGCATTATATAGTAAAACCTTTTCCCCTGGCTCAAGATTCTTAGTAAGAATCTTCCGATCATGCATAACTTTATCTTTTCTTTATAAATCTTAGCATTTTCATAAGATTCATTCCTTATCTCTTCAAGCTCATTTAATTGCAAAAAGCTTTTTTCTCCAGCATCGTTTAAATTATAATTGAACTCTTTAATAGCCCAATATGCTTTATGATCAAGTTCAACTGGTAAATGACAAGCTTATCCAAAAATTAGCCTATATGGTGACATTTCTATAGAAGTTCTATAGGCAGTCGTTTAGGCCCACAAAGCATAGTCAAATTTGATTGACCAATCCTTTCTACTTTGATTAACAGTCTTTTCCAATATTTTTTTAATTTCACGATTGGATAATTCAACTAAAACCACTTGTGTGCGGATGATAAGCAGTAGCAATGCGATGATTAATATTATATTTCTATACTAACTTCTCCATAATCGCATTCTTAAAATGACTTCCCCCATAAGTTATGATTACTCTTGGTATTCCAAATCTATAAAAAATATTTTTATTTAAAAACTTTGCAACACTTTAAGCATCATAGAGAGGTAAAGCAACAGCTTTTATCCATTTAGATACATAGTCTACTACTGTCAAAATGTATGTATTCCCAAAAGATGGTGTAAATAGTCTCATGAATTCTAATCCCCAAACATCAAATATTTCAACTTCCAACATATAATTGAGGGGTATCTCATTTCTTCTAGAAATATTGCCTACACGTTGACATCGATCACAATTTTTAATATAAGAATTAACATCCTTAAAAATTGTAGGCCATTAAAGTCCAGATTGTAAAATTTTATATGCAGTTTTATCAACTCCAAAATGTCCCCCATAACTAGAATTATGACATTTTTGAATAATTTCATAAGTTTCTTCTAAAGGCACACATCTTCGAATAATCAAATCCATTTCTTGTTTATATAAAAACGGGTCATCCCAAACATAAGTTATGCCTTCAGATAAAAATTTCTTCCTCTCTTGGTATGTCAAACCATAGGGTAAAATATCGCTAACAACAAAGTTTACAATATCGGCATACCATAGAACACACCACTCATTAATAAGGAATAATTTTTCATCAGAAAAATTTTCATTAATTACTTCACTATCACAGAGACATTTTTCAGTTTCAAGCCTGGATAGATGATCAGCAATTTGATTATCAGCACCCTTCCTATCTACTATCTCGAAATCAAATTCTTGCAAAAGAAGATTCCATCTAATAAGTCTTGGTTTTGCATCCTTCTTCTCATTAAGTATTTAATAGCAGAATGATCAGTATGCACCACACATTTAGTTCCAATTAAATATGATTTAAATTTATAAAAGGAAAATACTATAGCTAATAACACTTTCTCATTTGTAGTATAACTACTTTGAGCTTCATTATTAGCATAGTAAATCACTTTGAAAATCTTGTCATATTTCTGACCTAAAACAACTCCAATAACATAATCATTAGAATCACACATTAATTCAAAAGGTTTTTCCTAGTTAGGTTAAATTATAACAGGTTTAGTGATTAATTTAACTTTTAAAGTTTCAAAAGCTTTTAGCCATTCATCATCAAAATGAAAAACCACATCATTTTCCAGCAAACGGCATAAATGCTTCGAAATTTGTGAAAAGTTTTTAATATATCGCCTGTAAAATCCAGCATGTCCCAGAAAACTTCTAATTCCCCTGACACTAGTTGGGCAAGGTAAATTAGAGATCACTTGACTTTTTCAGGATATACATCCATACCATTTTCTGATATACGATATCCCAAAACAATTCCTCCTGCTACCATAAATTGGCATTTCTTCCAGTTAAGGATCAAATTAGTTTCTACACAGTATTTCAAGACTTTAGATAGTTGTTCTAAACATGATTCAAATGAAATTCCAAACACTTAAAATTCATCTATAAAAACTTCAATTCTTTTAAAATAAATATCAGAAAATTGCCATCATACATCTTTGAAATATATCAGGGGAATTACATAAACCAAAGGGCATTCTTCTAAAAGCAAATGTATTATAAGGACTAGTAAAATTTATTTTCTCTTGATCCTCAGTAGCTATTTGAGTTTGGTGGTAACCAGTATATCCATCCAGAAAACAAAAATATTTATGCCCAGCCAGTCTGTCTGACATCTGATCTAGAAAAGGAAGTGGAAAATGGTCTTTCCTGGTGGTAAGGTTTAATTTTCTATAATGAATGCATATTCGCCACCCTGTAACTTTTCTTACTAGTATTATTTCTTTCTTAGGTACAAAGTTAAAAGGACTAACCCATGCACTATCTGAAATAGGGTAAATAATTCTAGCATCCAACCACTTTAAGATTTATTTCTTAATAATTTCTTTCCTGATAGGATTTAATCTCCTTTTAGGATTATACAGATGTTTGCAATTATCCTCCATAAAGATTCTATGCATATAAATTGAAGGATTGATTCCTTTAATATCAGCTACTGTCCTTCCAAAGGCTTTCTTATATTTCTTCAAAATTTCAAGCAAACTCTCTTCTTCTCTTTCAGTTAAATGAGAGGAAATTATTACTAGCAAAGTTAAGGAATCACCTAAAAAAGTACACTTTAAATAATTAGGAAACATCTTTAAATCAAGTTCAGGAGGTTTTCAATTGATAGACCAAAAGATTTATCTTTTTCAATCATGTCTAACATTTCAAAATTTTCATAAACATAATTTAAATTTTCCTCATGAAAATCTTCAGAATCTTGTAATTTCTCTTCTTGTTTGTGTTCCAATTCATTAATTTCATATTTCTCTTCATAGTTGACTTGAAATAACATTCACTCAAATATTTGATAACATCCCTCCTATAGCATTCATCATCTTTACCTCTTGCAGGATATTTTATTGAATTTGAAATATTAATTGTAACAGTTTGATCATTAACTCGGATCGTCAATTCCCCTTTCTACACATCTATCATCTCCCTGCCTGTGGCTAGGAAAGAGCTCCCTAAAAATATGGGTATCTCTTTATCTTCCTCCATATACAACACAATGAAATCAATAGGAAAAATAAATTGATCCACTTTCCCCAAAAAATCTTCTATAAATCCTTTAGGATCTTTGATCGAATGATCAACTAATTGCAGAGTTATAGTAGTAGGGGTTATTTCTTTTAATCCCAGTCTTTTGAATATTGATAATAATCTATGTTTAATGCTTGCACCCAAATAACATAAAGCATTTCTAAGAAATCTTTCTTTGATTGCATATGGAATTGTTAAACTTTCAGAATCTTTAAACTTTTCAGAAAGCTTTTTCTGAATAATAGCGCTACACTCTTCACTAAGTGCAACAGTCTCATTATCTTCAAACTTTTTCTTTGTGTTGAAAATATCCCTCATAAATTTCACATATCTTGGCATTTGTTCTAAGGCTTCAAAAAATGGAATATTGATTATAAGCTTCTTAAATATCTCCAAGATTTTTGAAAATTGGTTATCCAATTTTGTTTTTCAAAGTCTCTGAGGAAATGAAGGTGGTGGCTTTTCTAAATCAACCTTAGGTGAAGAAATAGGTCTTTCCAAACCTTTTAGAGCATCCTCTTTTGTTTTTTCAACCTTTTCTTCCTATATTTCAGTCTCTTTTTGAACTCTACCTTCCAACTCTCTTCCACTTTTCAACTGAATAGCTTGTACTTGCTCTTTAGTCTTGTGTCTTGGATTTACTTCAATATTACTATGAAGCATTCCTTGGGATCTATTACTTAATGAATTGAAAATCTGTCCCAATTGATTCTCAGTATTTCCGATTGTAGCTCCTTGATTTTGTAATTGATTTCTCATTTATAACACTACTTCTTCAATACACAACTTCTTCTCCTTAAATTGTGAAGCATTGTTAAAACTTGAAGGATAAGTTGGTCTCCATTTATTATTCCCTTGGATGTTCCAGTTTCCCAATGGGTTTACTTGGTTGTTCCCCTGTTATTGATCACTACCACCCTGATTATTGGTATTTCAGTTAAAGTTTGAATGGTTTTTCCAACCTGAGTTATAATAATTGGAATATGGGTTATCAGGTTTACTTATGGCATTCAAGGTTTCTGATGAAGTTTGAGAATCAACCATTTGGCCTAATGAATTTTCTTTAATCATGGGAATTGACTGAGAAAAATTCATTCCAAATTGGTCTATCTTCCTTGAAATTGCAGCAACTTAATTTGCTAGCATCGCAAAAGCATCATTTTCATGAATGTTGGCTACCTTTTTAGGATTTAACCTTTCAGAAGGCCATTGAAAATTATTAGTAGCCATTTCTTCAATTAAAGCATAAGCATCAACAAACTGTTTAGACATCAATAAACCACCAGCAGCAGCATCGATAATAGATCTAAGAGATCCAACTAATCCATTGTAAAAGGTATGAATTATCAACCAATCTTCTATCGAATGATGTGGACACTTTTTCAAGAGATCTTTAAAATGTTCCCATGCTTCGTATATAGATTCCCCTTCGAATTGACAAAAAGATGTAATATCTTTTCTAAGCTTCGCTGTCCTAGATGGTGGAAAATATTTAGCAAGGCATTTCTGTGCAAAATCACCCAAAGTTTTGATAGATTCAGGTGCTACTGAGTTTAACCAAATCTTAGCTTTATCCTTTAGCGAAAAAGGAAAAGTCTATGTCTAATAGCATCTTCCATAACACCATTGTATTTAAAAGTAGCGCACATTTCTAGAAAATTGGCAAGATGTAAATTAGGATCTTTAGTTGGTGCTCCCCCAAACTGATTATTAGTTACCATCTAGATAATAACAAGTTTAAGTTCAAATGAATTAGCAGCTACAATAGCATTTTGAATACTATCATGAAGTTTATACACATTAGGGTTGTCATAATCTCTTAAAGGTCTAAATTTTTAATGGATTGCAACATTTTGATGACCTTGATTTGTCATTTCTTTAATATTTTTATCTTTTCTGTCTTTTTAATTTTTCTAATTTTTCTGATAGTTCTCTCTAATTCAGAATCGTAAAGCACAAGTCCCTCAGAACCTGAACTACGCATACACAATTAACAAAATAAAATAAAACATAATGAAGAAAATAATGAATAGTAAAAACTTTATTCTCTTTAAACGATATTTTAATTAATTTCCGCGGCAACGGATGCCGAAAACTTGACCCCCAAATATTTATGCTTACGATTTGCACTTTATATTTCTTTCCAATAACATTATCTCTTTCATTGCAATGGCGCCAAAAATTTGACTCAGAAGCAAATTAGAACAAATTTTAATTATTTATAATATGGGATACTACGCAAGTATACGTATCGTTTATCAAGTAATATAACGTTTTTTTATTAAGCCATGAGATATCGAACCTAAACAGAAATATCTAAAATTTAAAGAAATAAGAAAAATAAATTTTTACTTTCAAAAATGATTTTGTAAAGTATGTTTTAAGATATAAAATTTTTAAAAATTATTTTTAGTATTTTCTGAATAAAAAGTAAAGCAAACAATTAGAGTTAATATAACTATAAAATAGTATGAAAGCAAATAAGAATAAAATATCTTTTTACTCTTTCAATGAATCAGTAATAATTATGGAATTTCGTTGTGGAAGTATCTAAATGTGTTGTGCCAAATATAAACAATTATATTCTTTACCCTTACTTGGTTCTATTAAGTAAGTTGGTTAATTTAAAGTTTTGAAATAATGTAGATGGGTAGGCAGGAAAGATACTAGCTCTCACTTTAGAGTTCCCTCGATTCCCTCTACCTGGGGGCTAACATCACATAACAAAATTTAAAAAATCAAACCAAATTAGGGGGCTTTAGCCTGTCACTCGAAAGTCCTCTAATTTTACTCTCCATTAAAAGCATATCTTCCTACTTTTTTTGCACCCAACAATATGGACTACAATTCTCACCTATACAGTTGCATGTGATCCTTTCCAAATGTTGAATGAGACAATGCCGCATTGGTTCTGACATGTTCTCACAAAAAAATTTTAACATCTTAATTAGCCAAATCAAGAGGTAAATGATGTGTAAGGTAGTGAATCATCACAACTTCTTCCAACATTGAAATTCAATACTTCACATAACTTCCTTCCATAATTTAATTACTTCATCATTTAAAAGGAAAATATAAAGAAAACTACTTAGAACTCATGGAGAAAACACAATCACAACTTGATTTAAAAGTAGAATTCATAGTGAAATTACAACAAGTCTTACTTTAAAATTAAATGTAAAACAAAGATAAACACTTATCTAAAATTCCTCTCCACAAAATTCTTGAAGTTCCTTTGAAACTTTGCTTTCCCTTTACAAGACACAATACAGGTTGGGCCAAACTCTGTTGATTCCAAATCTCCATTCTACTCTTTAATAAAAACTAGATACAAGTGATAATAAAAGTAGATGAAATGGAAAAGTGTGCTCTCAATAACTCTCTAACATAAAATTAACTCTTAACACTAATCACACCCTCCAACAATAACACTTTTTCTGATCTTCAAGTCTTCTTTTTAAAATTTTCCAGAAGGTGTATCTTCAAATCATGTCTGGAGTCAATGTATCCACCAAAGAATGCATCCATCCATTCAAATCTGCCGCCTAAAAGAAGTTAAGGAAGTTTAAATAAAAATTTGCTTCATACATCCCTTGAAAATGATGACAAATTTGAGTTAATTCTTATTTTTTAACAGTGACGCCTATGTGTCAAGAGTCTGGTGCTTAGGCGCCAGAGGCCAAAATTTTTTATTCTTCAATTTTTACTCTAAATTTGATCCTCTTTTTCTCCTTTCATCATAGTCAATCATTTTAATCAGACCTACAAGGAAAACACAAATATACCTTCCATTAAAGTGCAATATCATCAAAAAAAGGTATAAAAATGCATTTAAAAACACCATATATTTAGGTGTATCAAGCATCATGAAAAGCTATATCATATTCCACTCTTCTCCTCTGATAATAATCATTGATGTTATTTGTTGCTTCCAATTCGTCAATCTTGCTACGAAGACACTTAATATCACTTTCGTCGTATCATCGGTCACTCTATAACATCAGAAATAATCAGAGTTTCAGAGGTAGAAGGTATGTCTTGACCAGTAGAGGGAATCTCACTACTTTTACTTCTAGATCTCCATCCTACGTGAGATTCATAAGTGTGAATTTTGGCTTTACTAATAGGCTTTAAAGGATGAAACAACTCTTTGCTACTATCAATTTCAACTCCTGATTGTACACATAATGTGTAAATTAGGGCAGAATGTCCAAATCCTCAAGTGGTTTCCACTTTAGCTATAGTCTGAATACTATTATGAATAAATTTACCAATGTCAATTATTCTCATGTTTTGGATACAAAAATTTAGATTAGCTCTATCTCTTGAAACTTCACTAAGATGATAAGTAGGTAGTAGTCTTGTAGAAATAAAGTAATGTCAGGATTTAGATGTGACATTTAGAGTGGAAGCAGGAAATTTATCTTTTTCCTTTACTTTATTTTCCACTCTTTTCCATCAGCAAGAAAAGTAATTAACTCATTTAAGGCCAAATCCACCATACCAAAAGATTTGTACTCACATAATGGATTATCTCTCAACTGGTAGAAGCACTGATTCATACAGGGGTGTATTCTACCATTTGTCCTCGAACCAGCACATATTCTTCTTCACTCCACCGCAAGTTAGCATAAAACTCATGAACTACATCAGAAATAATATCGGTAGAAAAATAACAAAAAGTTTCTCAATTCCAATCAGCAATCACCTGCTCCACAACTTCGCCTGGGTTTTTAATTCCTCGATCCTGTATACACTTTTTGCTTTGTAGTGTAGAATTGAAGTAATATAGTGCTTTAATATTCATAAATTTACTGTCATAAAAATCAACCTTTCTCTTTCTCTTAAACATCCCTGGAGTCATAACAAAATTTCTAGAAATTTGCAAATAAATCTAAATAAATTTCAAAATCACAATGTAAAGACTCTAAAGTCAAATCTAACATGTAAGAGTAATTCACCATGGATTATCTTAAAGTATTGTTCAAAAACCCAAAATTTTCAAATTTCTCCAACATAGAAGATTTCCATGGTGAAAATAAAAAATTTCTAGTTTAAGGTAGAGCTCTTACCAAGAGAAGATGAGATCCAATCTTAAAAAGCCTCGAAATCGCTTCAAATCCAAATGCTAGCAAGCCTTAGGAGTACTTTTCGACCTTGTTGGAGGTTGAAGGTGTTCAAATGCGGTCAAACGCTCAAAATAATGAATTTAAAATGTCCTGGATGATTTTGGGTTTTGGGTACCGTTGGCGTCAGACCAATTCAGGATTCAACAAAATTTTACAATTTCGATTGTTTTAAAGTCACGACAACATATAATTAGTCTTTTTAAGCAACTATATTCATAATTAAGTAATGAAATAATACAAATCTTACAAAAATAATAAAACATCACTTTTATAAATAAATTTCACAATTATAAATGTACACATATAAGTCATTCTACCACATCAATAATTTAGCGACACAATCAAACCATGACACTCTAACGCTGAAAACATAACATAACTCAAAACTCAAGCATAATAAGTTTGAAATCACACCATAACCATGCCAAATACAAATCAAACCTAAGAAAATAAAGTCAAAATACTAAATAAAGTAGATAAAATAGAGAATCGCTACTCCTCATGAATGTCTGTGCTACCTTCTCTGATATCTCCCATGAATTGGTGGTGCACAAACAAATTGTAGAAGGGTCGATACAGGAATTCATTAGTCAAATTCTCTTAAATTGAAGCCTTATTCTTCATGAAACACATCAATCTTCCATACGCCCAGTAAGATCAAACTGTTCCTTCATCGTCCAATCCAGATGATCAAATAATTCAGATATATTGTTAATAGCATCCATAAGATTTTGTACCTCTTGCTCTAGTTACATGATCTTTCGCATAATCACCAGCCCATTTTTAATAAAACAAGGTTGGAAAAGTAGTAGACTATGAGATAGTTGGTCTATAGTTATGCTCAGATCGTTTTAATCCCCAGTTGCTTGACAGTCATAAATATTAGTTGGGTCCATGGGCTTCCAGGGGAGAAACACTATTTCCCAACTTTCATATGGTACTTGTGACTGGCTGTAGAGAAGAAATATAGTGGAAGGATGTTCCAAACCGTAATTTGATCCTTGCACAATCAAGCCAAAAATAGATTTTACAATTATGGTGCCAATATCAATAGGCCTTACAGTTTGAATGCAATAGTGCAATATTGCACTTTCCTTTGTCACTTTACTAAATTTCATTGTTTGAAGTATTTTCAAAGATAAAATGAAATGTCATTGATTTAACACATTCAATAAGGTAGTAGAGAAATTGACATACCCATCATCTCTTATCTCTCAATCTTCACCTTCATCCATCAAATATCCATAGATTTCATTCATGTTGTCTCTCATAGGGACAAAATTGGTGTAATGACAGATTGATACATTATCTATCATATAAATTTCACTAATCTTTGAAGAGTGAATGATATCCACCCACCTCACACGTAGACGACTCCTTAGTTGATTCCATGAAGATTTGTATAAAATTCCTTCACGACATGAATGACTACTGTGGCAGTAGTATAAAAAAGATACTTCCCATCTCCTCTGCATAATAATTTCTTCTACTCGAGTACTAGGAACATTCATACCTTGATTGATGAAGCCAATTTCCTTGATAAGTTTCCTCTTTAACAGTTCTTTGTCGCAAAGTCACTGTGCCTCGAAACTCACAAACTTTCTCCTATTGAAAACTCTAAATCCTAGAGATTCAAAGAAGTTTAAAGCCATGGAATGCAAATTTTGGAACTACCCTTTCATTTTTCTGATGTTAATGGGTTTTAAAATAAGTTTGGGGAGTTATAACGGTGTAAATCCCGTTCAAAATAGCTAAATTTTGCCATTTGAAACATAAAAAACTGCTACTCGGTCATTAGTGCCGTCGGCGCTAGATAGGGCGTTGTCGGCGCCCATGCTCCAAAATTAAACAATGCTCTCTGAAAAATCTCACCGTCAGTGCCCATTCTGGTGCCTTTGGAATCTGATCACAGTTTTGCTCTAACAATGTTTTCGTCTAAATAAACTCTGAATCTTCGATACATATAAAAAATTATCACCATTTAGTGCATGATTAGGACTCAAAGAGAAGACTATCTTATAATAATATCAACTACAACCAAATCAAAACAAACTAAATAACACAGATAACTATGCATTGCCTCCCATAAAGCGCTTGATTTCACGTCGTCAGCCGGACAAACATTAGTCTTATTCAATATGACTTAACATTAAAACCTCTTTATGATTTGGTCGTAACCCCTCAAAATATGGCTTTAATCGATGCCCATTAACTTTAAATATTCTTCCAGTTTTAGGATCTTTAATATCAATAACTCCAAACCAGTAAACTTTTATGACAGTGAAAGGACCTATCCATTTAGACTTTAGTTTTCCAGGAAATTATTTCAACCTTGTATTATATAACAAAACTTTCTGTCCATGTTCAAATCTCTTTCTCATAATCTTTCAATCATGGAATATCTTCATTTTTTATCTTGTAAATTCTATCATTATCATATGATTCATTAATATTATCTTCCAATTCATTATATTGTAATAATCTTTTCTCATCAGTGTTCTTTCAACTGAAATTGAACTCTTTAATTGCCCAATATGCTTTATGTTCTAATTCAACTCGTAAATGTCAAGTTTTTCCAAAAGTCAGTCTATAAGGAGACATTCCTATAAGAATTTTTTAAGTAGTCCTATATGCCCATAATGCAGTATCTAATCTCGCAGACCAATCTAATTTATAAGTATTTACAGATTTCTCTATCGGCATATTTTTAGGTTTGTGTGTTGTATTTTAAAAAAAGGGGTCACCTACAGAAATTGTCGGCGAATTTTAGATTTTAAATTTAATTTAAATATGTATTTAATTTGGAAAGTAGCATTTGATTTTGAAATAATTTTTAAATTTGAAAATTTTAAGATATGAAATCAAACCGATCTCACATCCCAAATAGTTTATATAAACGAGCACCGCATCACAAACCATGTATCTATCCGAAGAATAGACACAGTGCTTAACGATAGGGCTCGATTAAATAAACTAGAAGATTTGTGACATCCGTTTGGTCTGTGAACCAATTTTATAAGCCGACAAGTTCCCCTGCTTAATATAAATGAATTAAGCAAGGTTTATATTACCTGGGTTCTTAAAGTTCCCTATAAGGGCAAGCCCCTACAGTTAATTACATCTTAAATGACGGGAATCATTTAAGAAAACTCTCAATAATGACCAGTGGTTTTGCTCTCAAGAATTTCAAAGTTTAAGGCTTTCAAAGGATTGAATTTTGGAAATTTCAATAGGGATTAGCTCAAATTTGGAACAGTTTATTTCAAGAGTCCAAAGGAAGAGAAGTAGGAGAAGCTGAGGATCCAAGAAGAGTTTTGGCAACTTCCTAAACTATCCTATTGTTTGGTTTGAATTTGAGAATGTCATTTAATGTTTCAATCCTGCCCATTTTATTTATTTAGGTCTTATATTTGTATGATATAATCACACAAATAGGCTCGAAGATGTGAGGGTTTATGTCGTATCAAACGACTACCTCGGCGTCGTAAGACCGGTCAGAGCTTAATTTACATGACATGATCATGCAAATGCCTAACGAAGAATTGAGGATTTATGTTGCACTAAGCGAACTACCTCGAAATCCTATGGCTTTGTTGTTTTTGAAACTAGGAAAGGTTTTCCTGAAGTAGATTCAAGTTTTGCTGATGACGATGGCCGTATTGCCCACCATGCTCCAAGCTCCTTGTTGTTGCAGAGGTCTAGTTTTAGAAGTCATAAATCATGAGACGAGAGAAGTGTTTTGGTTTAGAGAAAATATTAAAATCCAAGTGTTTTTAATATTTAATTAAAACAAATCTTAAAGTTGTTTAAACAGAACCGATTAAGATCCCAAGGTTCCGTCATCCCGACACCATTATTTTCATCGAATTCACTTAGTCCAGATGAATTTGTTAAACTCAACTGAATGCGTTCCACACTTTCATTTAGACCATGGGAAATCCCGTTAGCAACACGTGGGTTACATCATCCGAGGTACTCCCGATTATTCAATGAGACTTTTTAATTTAGTTGTGATTGTAGTTTTATTGTTCTATTTGTGATTAAATTTTGAGTTGTATTATATTTCGGAATGTTGTGGCGGTGAATTTTATCTTGCAATGATTTTTAATTTAATTTTGGTTTTAGTTTAGGGATTATCCTAAAGGTTTTGGTTTTCATACAACAGTTTTGTTTATCATGCAAGAAAAAGTAAAGCACAGTGTATGTAAGTAAATTGCAATAAAATAAAAGCGTACCTGGAGGGTCTTCCCGTCATCCCAAGCTGCACTTGAAACACATGTTAAGGCATTTAAATATTTTGCAAGAAATACCTAGGTAAAGCTAAGGAAAAGGGTTTTGGTTGTCTACCCAGTTCCTAATCCTATAACTAGTCATCTCCTATGACGTCCAGGTTTTTGGTTTGGTTTGACATTGGGTTCATTTGGGTTTGACTTTTGGGCAAATGGGGGGTTTTGGTAAAAGTGGGGTAATTTGGTAAAATTGGCCCATGGTGTAGTTGAACAAAATGAAATTGAGAATATTTGGGATTTTCTGGAATTTTCTGGGAATTTTTGGAATTTTTGAATTTTTGGGTCAAATAGGGCATTTTGGTAATTTGGAGCGTATTGGGGGTATTTTTGGAAGTTTTGGTATTTTTGGCTGTAAATGATCAATTTGATTGGTGGGGAAATGTTCAAGGTTGATTTTGGAAAAGTTTTGGGTGATTTGGAAATTTTGGTGGTTTTGGGTAGTTTCAAAGGCTTTTAGTAGGTTTGGTGGGTCCGGGGCCCCGGGGGTCAAAAATTGAAATTTTGGAAAAATGAAAACTAAGCAAGTGTGAGTGAAAGAGAATCATTTTGGTTGAGCTATGAAGCCATATTAAGCCCATAGGAGCCATGAGAGGACTCATTTGAGGCATTTGCTATGTTGTTCCTAACCCTCTTAGCCAGGGGCTTAGGGGTTAAGGACCATCCATGTGAATTACCTACATGAGTCAAGAGGCCAAGTTGGGTAAGAGTGTGGATTTTAGGATTTGGAATGTGTGTGTGAGAGTGTAGTGTATGTGTAAGTCAGCCCTCACCAGACCAGGCCACCCAGGGTGATCCTAAGGCCAAAGAGTCCTACAGGGAACTCATCCTTTAAACCTCCACATTTGATCTCAACCCTCTAGGTGATTAGGGGTTTACAATCAAGCTTGTGGGGTTTGCAGGGAGTTAAGAAGTGGTTGAGTTTCTAAAGGGGTAGGTTCCACCTCTAGTCCTCTAAGATAGTCAAAAGAAAAGCCTAAGGCTAGATCCTAAGTACTAAAGAGAGAAGCAAAAGACCTCATCAAAAATGAGGTCAACAAATGGACCCCCAATAGGTGTGGTGTGCTAACCAAGCACACCGCGAGTATTGGCGTTGACCGAAGAGATCAACAAAACCAACACAGATGTCCAAGTGACAAACTTAGGACGAAGTAGAAGAAACTTCCGCTGGGGAGTATCAGGTATATTTCCAAGACTGGAGATTCCTAAACTCTCGCTGGGGAATGGAAAAGGAGGTGAACTCCAAATCACAAGATTTGGGGATTTCAATTTAGATTTCAGTTTACTTTTAAATTTCAAGTTTCAATGTGTGAGTTTGGATTTAGATTTGTTCTGAGTCTCAATTTTGATTGAAGTTTAATTTAAAATCAATTTAAGGAAATTTTGAATTTGAAATTTTGATTTGAAATGAGAATTGAAACCTAGGTTTCAACCTCGGGATTGCGAAGAGAACTGGAATTTAGGTACTAGCATCGGTGTGATAATCAGAGTTTAAGTGTCGACGGAAAAAGGATGAGAATCATAATTTAGGTACTGATCTCGAAATGGATGAGAACTGAAATTTAAGTATCAATCTCGGAAGAGAGTCGAAATTTAGGTATCGACCTCAAAAAGGATGAGAACCAGATTTTAGGTATTGATTTCGAAATGAGAACTAGAATTTAGGTACCGGTCTCGAAAGTGATAATTGAAATTTAGGTATCAATCTTGGAAGAGAGTCGAAATTTAGGTATCGACCTCGAAAAGGATGAGAATAAGAATTTAGGTACTGATCTTAGAATG
This sequence comes from Papilionanthe hookeriana x Papilionanthe teres, assembly GCA_022702705.1. Taxonomy (NCBI): domain Eukaryota; kingdom Viridiplantae; phylum Streptophyta; class Magnoliopsida; order Asparagales; family Orchidaceae; genus Papilionanthe; species Papilionanthe hookeriana x Papilionanthe teres. Next base: position 22,537,892 of record CM040426.1, read on the forward strand.
AGAACTGGAATTTAGGTACCAATCTCGAAATTTTTTTTTTGAATTGAAATGTAGGTATCAATTTAGATGAGAATCGAAATGTAGGTATCGATCTCGAAATGAGAACTGGAATGTAGGTACCAGTCCCAGAAATTTTGAATTGAAATGTAGGTATCAATTCAGATGAGAATCGAAATGGAGGTATCGATCTCGAAATGAGAAGTGGAATGTTGGTACCAGTCTTGGAAATTTTGAATTGAAATGTAGGTATCAATTCGGATGAGAATCAAAATGTAGGTATCGATCTTGAAATGAGAACTGGAATGTAGGTACTAGTCTCGGAAATTTTGAACTGAAATGTAGGTATCAATTCAGAAAGAGAATCGAAATTTAAGTATCGATCTCGAAAAGAGAGTCAGAATTTAGGTACCGACCTCGAAATGAGAACTGGAATTTAGGTACCAGTCTCGGAAATTAATGAGAAATGGAAACTGGTTCCAATCTCGAAGATTTATCTGTATGAAGAGGGACCCAGTCTCATGCCATCAGAACCAAATCGAACAAAATTCGTGGCCCCATGTCAATAGAACTAGTCGATCCTCTAAGACACAGAAGAAAGAGAACGTAAAGGAGCTGGTAAGTGTAACAAGCTGGAAAGAGTTGACTTAGGAATAAGTCGAGGAAAATATTCAAATTTTAAAAAGGGTTTTAAACAGATTTCGATTGAGGAAAGAACTGAAAGGTTCAAATTAGAGGATTCAGATCGGAATTCAATTTGAGATTTAGATTCATTTTGTTTGTCCTTTAACGATCCCATTTTATTTTTTTTTTGTTGTTTATTTAGTGTTCATGTGAATTTAAAGTTCATTTTAATATTCAGATTTTTAGGAAAAATTATCATTTATTTTCTTTTCTCTTCTGTTCTTTATTCAAAGTTCATTTAACTCTAATGGTGTTTCCCAGTCAATTTGCACAAGAAGAGGTGAAGGCAAAATATGACGTAGTCGTTTTCATTCCAACTTGCTGAAAGTACTTCATACAACTTGATCTAGTCATGATGACATTTTCCTTAGAAATTTAATGTCTCATACAATCCATGTAAATCCAAAACGGACTGTGTAAGTTTCTTGTTGATCCATCCAAAAGTGTCTGTCAAAAATCCATGTCTGAATAGTAAGAAACATGGGTAATAACATCACCTTCCAAGCCACCCTTGGCAGGAATGTCGCATGGATGTGCATTGGAGGTGTGCTATTTCCCATGTAAATCACAGCTCGTAGGGCCGGAGACTCTCCAATTATGGATCTGGCTGGAAGTGGTAAGGCGCCTTTTTGTCGTCCATCCTTCTAAAAGTAACGGAGATCCGCTCCACTGGGACTCCTGGTATACAATGTTTTGCAAAGTCTGCTCCATTTCCTTTTAATATCATGACGGAACCTACCGGAAGTGGTATCTCCACCGGCCCTCGGAACTTACCCGGGCCTGCTATCCGGAGGTCAGATCCGAACATGATATTGCATTGGTTGATGAACGAAACTGTGCAGAAAGGTTTGACAAAGTTGTGGTGGTCTATGTGTGGAGGTATGCAGTCGTCTTTCTAGTAAATGTTGATGATGCAACTGTTGGGTATGTAGTCTGCAGGCAGTACCCTCCACGTTATCATTCTTTTCACCATTCTTTTAATTACCCTCGGCATTGGATCCACCTCACTGCAACGGAGTATCCCTGGTGGATTTCCTTTTTTGTCCTCTGCAAAGTTATAGCAACATCCGCATTGTATTGTGACTCTTCCTTTCCCTGACATCCATCTCCGGGGTTCTGAATAAGTCTTTTCCCTCAGACGGCCTGCTCGACCCATCTTCTAAAGTTCTAAGATGCAATCCACAATCTGCTGTTGCTCATATTCTGAGAATACATCTGTGTGTAACTCAAAGCTTTCCAAAATGTTGATTCTCTTGCCTTTAATCCTTTCAAAGTATTCAAAAGTCTTCTTCTCAACATTTTGCATTTTTTCTAATTCATATTTTGGGATGATCTGTAAGTGACGAGGCCTAGTAACGTACTGCGGGATGTATGGCTCAATCCCGTCACGTTCTCCTGCTTACCTTGGTTCCTCGGGGATTGCCTCTATCGGGACATCCTCCGGGGTTGCTTCCGCAACAAGGTTTTTTACCACTGGTGGCTCTGTCTGGCGTCGTGGTAGCCTCTCTGCCTCTGATCTTCTTGGAGTTTCCCTTATCTTTTCGTTGTTCTTGGAGGCCGGTTTACTCTTTTCAGGTTCCTGATGAACCGGTATCTTTGAAATGTGTGTGTCGGCGATAGCGGCTGTCTCGTGTTGATCTGCTGCTAGTTTAGTCAACATCTTGCGGATGCGGCGATTCTTATTCCTTCTCTGGGTAGCAGTGAGAGTAGCTATCCTTACCCCTTGAATTTCTGTGGGCGCGGCGCTGATGAGACTGCCCTCTGCCGTGGCAACTACTGAGTTGATTTTCTTGTTCTCCTCGGTGTTTGTTTTTCTTTTTTTGTTGTTGGATTGGTGGCTTGGGCCACCCATCTTCATCACTGTCTGGCTGTGAAGCTCTTCTCGATCAACTGGGACCCAATCATTTTCTACGTACCGTAGGCTGGCTGGTGTGAAGTCAGAATCAATTTCTATCACTGCTCCATCCTTCACCCTCTTTTCATCGAGTGCGAGACTCACGCCATTTCTAAAGTTTAGGACAAACCGCCCGTTCGACATTTTCCTGCAAAAAAGACAAGGAAAGGATCAGGGGCTGTACTAAGAATAAGAAAATTAAGAAAATATTTATCACTGAAGATTCTTATTCACTTATTTTAACTTTAAGGAAAGTAGGAAAAGATGAGGAAAGATCAGGAACAAGATTTGATTTGAAAGGAAGGGTAAAACTTTATTATTATGATTTCACATATTTTATTTTTAGCACATATTTTTTTGTCATCCATTTTTATGTTTTTTTTTGGGTTCGGACCCAGTCATAAGTGGTTACTTCACCCGTGTTTCTAGGGATGAGAATTCATTCTTTCGAAACATCAGGTTGCGTAATACTTCTTCAAATATTGTCCGTTGATTGGATGCATTTGTCGTTCTCCTTGGCAATTCACAAGTTGGTAGGAGCCTCCTGAGTAGACGGTCTCGACCACAAACGGCCCTTCCCAAGTCGGTTCAAATTTACCTCCTATCTTGCGGTGTGCAAGAATAGGTCTCTTGAGGAAAAGAACTAAGTCACCAACTTTGAAATTTCTTGGGTGGACCATTTTATCTTGGGCCTGGATCATCTTAGCTTGGTACAGTTCCAAATTTTGCTGCGCTGCAAGTCTTTTCCCTTCCAAGCTTTCCAGTTCTTCCAGTCATAATCTGGCATTTTCTTCTGTAGTAATTTTATTTGCAACTGCAATCCTGAGTGATGGAAGTTGAACCTCCAAAGGTAAAACTGCCTCGGACCTGCATACTAAAGTGTAAAGCATAGACTGAGTACGAGTCCTAAAAGTTGTCCTGTATGCACATAAGGCTTCTAACAACTTCTCGTGCCAATTTCTCTTGTTGTCGTCCAAAGTTTTCTTTAGAATTTGGACGAGAGTTTTATTAAAAGCCTCGGCCAAGCTGTTTGCTCTTGGGTAGTAGATTGTTGAGTATCGCCAATCGATTCCATGTCTTCTGACAAAATTATTGATTTTTGTGCTTCTGAATGTGGACCGATTATCTGAAACGATTCTGTGCGGTACTCCAAAATGGTAGACAACATGATTTTTGAAAAATTGTAGCACGTGATGTGCCTTTACTTCTCTGAGTGGAACTGCTTCTGCCCATTTAGAAAAGTAGTCTGTAGCTGCAAGGATGAAGCGATGTCCTCTTGAAGAAGGCGGTTCAATCGGACCCACTATATCTGTGCCCCAGCATTCAAATGGCCACGAAGCAATTGTCGGATGTAGCACATTTGGAGCTTGATGTAGAATCACTCCGTGCACTTGGCACTGGTGACAACTTTTGACAACTTTCATACAGTCGGTCATCATTGAGGGCCAGTAGTACCCTAGTCTTTTAATCTTCATTTTCATTTTTGGACCCGACTGATGAGCGCCACAAAGTTCTGAATGCACTTCTTTAATGATTTCACGAGCCTCGGACCCGCTCAGGCATCTTAGCCACATCTGATCAAAAGACCTTCTGTATAATGTATTGTTTATTAATGTGTAAGACAAAGTTCTTTTCTTGATTTAATGGGCTATCGACTTATCGTCGAGTAATTTCCCTGTTTACAGGTAGTCTATTAGCGGTTGACGCCAATCTTCTGTGTTTTATGTTATTGCTGCAACTGATTCCTCTGCTTTTTCTGATTTCTGTATCATATCCATGTCGAGCTGTAATAGGACCTGTCGTCCCTGAACTGACACTTCGACTGACTCATCTTGTAAGCAGGCAAATTCTTTTGTAAGGCGAGCTAGCGCATCTACAAGAGAATTTTCTTTTTTGGGGATCTTGTAGATCGTCACATTCAGAATATGTTCCAACAGTTTCATGACATATTGAAGTACTGCTCGAGTCTTAGCTTTAGAATCCTGTACTGTCCGGCGACCTATTGAATGATAAACTGAGAATCCCCGTAGATGTTGATGTCCATTATTCCCATTTGAATGGTTAGTTCCAGTCCTGTTATGAGGGCTTCGTATTCTGCCTCGTTGTTTGTGCATGGTTATGTTAAGTGGTAGGAGTATCTTAACATCCCCCGCTCCGGTGTTATAAAGATTAGTTTGATTCCTGCCTTACCGGCCACTATCGTTTGCAATTCTTTGTTCTTCTGTGCTGAGGATGCACCGTCGAAGTACAGTTTCCAACGTCGATCATCAGTGTCTTCTATGCTCATTATCTGCTCGTTAGGCAAATCGTCGTCGAGAGGCGAATCTGCCAGTAAAGGGTGTGCTGCAAGGAAGTCGCCTAGACTTGTCCCTTTACGGCGCGAAGAGGAACGAAAGTTATGTCAAATTGCAATAGTATCATCGACCACCTGGTAAGTCTGCCAGAGAGCGTCGGTCGGGTCATCAAGTATTGCAACGGATTAACTCTCGAAATAAGGTTGACCTTATGAGAAAGCTTGTAATGCCTGAGCTTCTGTGCGGCGAACATCAGGGCCAAGCAGTGGTTCTCACTAGGAGGATACTTTACTTCCGTCAGGATTAGACGACGGCTTAAGTAGTAGAGAGCATTTTCTTTTCTCTCATCATTGACCTGGGCTAGCAGGGCTCCAAGGGAGTATTCTAAAGACGCGGTATAAAGTATCAACGTTCTACCTGAGACTAGGACTGCTAAGATAGGAGGTGTCATTAAGTATTGTTTGATGTCATCGAAGGCATGTTGACATTTGCAGTCCCAAGTAAACTTGGCATCCTTCTTAATCAAAGCAGAAAAAGGCTGACACCTTTCTGACAAATTCGATATAAAGCGTCGAAGATATGCCAACTTTCCTTGAAAGGATCGTAGCTGTTTCAAGTTTTTAGGAAATGACATTTCTAAGATAGCTTTAATCTTTTCCGGATCAATTTCAATCCCGCGATGTGGGACAACAAATCCTAAGAATTTCCCGGAGGTGATGCCGAAGGCGCATTTTAAGGGATTCATCTTAAGGTTGTATTGTCTTATTCGCTCGAAAACAATTCTTAAATCATACAGGTGATCTTTTTTAAGTTTGCTTTTGATGACCACATCATCCACGTAGCACTCAACTTGGTTGTGAATTAGATCATCAAAAATTCTTGTCATTGCTCTTTGGTATGTTGCTCCTGCGTTCTTTAGTCCGAATGGCATTACTGTGTAGTAGTATATTCTGATTGGCGTTCTAAAGGCTGTGAGCTTTTCATCTTCTAATGCCATCTTTATCTGGTTGTATCCTGATGATCCATCCATGAATGAAAATATTTCATGTGTTGAAGCAATGTCGATCATCAGTTCTGGGATTGGTAGTGGAAATCGTCCTTTGGACATGCTTTGTTTAAATCTCTGAAGTCTACGCAGATTCTGATCTGACCATTCTTCTTTCTGACTGGTACCACGTTGGATAACCAAGTTGGGTATTGTTCTTCACAGAAAAATTTAGCATCTATTAGCTTCTTAACTTCAGCTATTACTTGTTGTTCAATTTCTAGACGCATTCTTCTGGGAGCTTGTCTGACTGGAATGGAAGTAGGATCCACTCCTAATCTGTGAACTGCAACTTCTGGAGCTAATCCTGGCATTTCGTCATAACTCCAAGCAAAACAATCCTTGAATTCCATTAGTAGCTTAATTATGTTTTCAGAATCTTTTTTACTGAGTAAGGAGCTAACAAAGGTTGGCCTAGACTCTTCGCTAGTACCTAAGTTAACTTCCATTAACTCGTCTATTGTAGATTTGATTTCTTCTTCGAATTTTGGTGGAGCATCTCCGATTGGTGGATCTTCGAGATCTTCTGTAGCTGCCAAGCAGTTTTCATTAGGCGCGCAAGTGACAACCAAGCAAAACTCTATATCGTAAACTGATCCTACTGTGTCGAATCCGAGACCATGTTTTGAATTGGGAGGCCGACCGACATTATTCCATAATTTTTCAAAGTGTTGTGATTGGCCTTTTGTCCATTGTCGAGGTAAGACACCACGTTGAATTAAATTTTGAACACAGGGAGAGTACCACTCAAATGGTAGTTCCATTAATTCGGAAGACGTAACATCTTCAAATTGTACATTTTTTTCAGTTTTGGAGGAAGAAGCACCACGGTAAAACTTGATTGGCTTGGTACCACCACCATGCACTTCCTTGACCACCATAGCCTTGATCTTATTAGAGTGGATCGGGGTCAGGGTCATAGTATGAACATGATGGTTAATTTTCTCGTACATTGATTTATATTCTTCATTCTTTTCATCTTCGAGAAAGATCTTGAACTGGGGTTTCTCTTGACTTATTGTCGATGCTTCTTTCTTGATTTCTTCTTCTTCTTCGGAAGTGTTCTCCCAATCAACATTGATGACCGGTTTCTTCTGTCCAACTGTTCCAACATTTCTTCCACGTCCTCGTCCCCGACCTCGACCTCGGGTGCGAGTTCTGGAGAAATCTTCACCATCTCGCCGTAAGAGAGTGGTGAGTAACTGTTGAACTAGAACTTCAGGTTCTTCATCATCTTGAATTTCTTTTGCTTCATGTATGGTATTTCTAGAAAAGATTGTTTTCTTCGGGAGCGCGTAGTAGGCCGCATCTTCATTAATTCCAATTTCATGCATGGAGAACGGTTGCAAATCACCTTTGATGCACTGTTCCCCTCCTTCGTAATACTTTATGCACTGGTGCAAAGCTGACGGTACCATCCGGTTTTCATGGATCCATGGTCGACCCAGTAGAGCGTTGAACGATGTCTCAGAATCAATTATGTGGAATTTTGCGGTTGTCTTTGCTAAATCACTGGTCTTCATTAGTAGTGTTATCGATCCAAAAGCTCTTTCTCCTTTTTGATTGAAGCCTCTTAATAACATCTTGTCTGCTTCAAGCTCACGAGCATCAATTTCCAAGTATGCCAGCGTCGAAGATTCATTATGTTGATTGATGCTCCCGGAACAACCAACACTCTGGAGAGCGTAAACTTTCCAATAGTGACTGAAATGTACAACGGTCAGTTGTGATCAGCTTTTCCCAGTAATAGATCATTGTCCATGAAGGTAACACCTCGCTGTTCTCTTAACGAGCAAACCTCGTCAAAGGAATCACATGCCATTTGAGCTAAACAAATTTCTGGATCAAGTAAAGCCTTGATCAGAGCCTCTCTGATCTCCTTTGACAGGATCAGAGCGTCGTATATGTTTAGTTTGGCTGGTAGCTTCCTAAGATGGGCTAGCACGTTGTAGTCCACTTTATTATCGTGTTCCTCGGTTTCTTCTCGAATGGGCAATTCCTCTGCCGGGGTTGGCTCTTCCTGAGCAACCACCTGCTTTCCTTTATCTTTTGGACCCATTCTCATAGGTAAAATTTTTCCACTTCTTAAATTTACTTTAGTTATTTCTTCTAAATTTGGTGTTGAATCTGTCGGTGTATCCTCTTGAATTGGAACCACTGGCTCTTCTGAAGTTGCTTCGATGTCTGATGGTTCTAATTCTATCATGATCGGAGCTCCTCGGAATTCATAAATGGACTCGTTGCTTGTCGAGCTTTCGTAGCCTCTTTTGTGAACATCTTCTTCATCGTGGTCGTCGAGGTTGTGTATGATTTGAGAATCATTATCTATGTTGGAATCGAGATTCAGATTAAGCCGGTTGTCGTTAGTTACGTAATCGTTAGAAACAGTCAAAACGTAGCCAACGCCATAACCCTTATCATTATAAGATCTCGCCGGGGTGAGCAAATAATCATACAGAGTCAGGAGTTCGAGGGATTTCTCCCCCGAATCGGAAATAACCATCCTAGGATAAGCAGCCCCTAGTCTACCCTTTGGAGCCTCGGTCTTCTTTTCTTCCACGATCTTCTCCTCCTTCTGGGGCGGTTCTTCAATCGCAAGTGATAGTGCCAGCTCGACAGGTCTCAAACTATGAGTTGAAGCACGTACCAAAGCCGCCTGGATGTGATCCAAAATTTTCTTTGATGATTTTGTCCAAACAATACTCCATCCATCATCAGTCCTGTAAGGGTTTATCGGAACAATGGGATCCGTTGAAATAACGTTGACGGAACCTCCCTTCTGGGGTTCCTTCATGTATTCCTTCAGGATCGTTATGTTCCCTTTCTGGAAATTGTCATCAAGCCAACTCTTGAAAGTGATGCAATCCTCTATCTTGTGTCCAAGCATCTGGTGGTAAGGCCAATAGTTCAGATGATCATTCTTATTGACTTCCTCCGGCTTCTTGGGCTCTGGTAGCTGAAAATCAGGTGTCTTCATTAAGTTGCGGAACATCTTTGCTACTGCTTCAGTTTTGAATGAGTATTCTCTATTTAGAAGTTCTTTTAAAGTACGTGACGAACGAGGCGGTTGTTCATAATGTTGAGGCGACTGATAGCTCGGACGAGGTTGCTGATAGCCCTGCTGAGGTTGCTGATAGCCCTGCTGAGATTGTTGGTATGTTCGTTGTGGTGGTTGGTAACTAGGCCGTAGCCGTCCGATCGTATCCGCATTGGCTGCTTGCCCTTATCTACTGCCGCGACGATTCCAGATTTCTTCTCGAATGTTTTCACAGGCTTCTGCTTATCGTTCTTGTCCGCGAAACTTAACTGTTTTGCCTCTTCTTGCAAGCTCTCGGCCTTGCTAAGCAACTTCTCGAAAGTCTTGATTGTAAATCCTTTAAGGAGGAGTGCTATCGGGCAATGGATACTCTTAAGTAGGATACCGATCGCATGTTGTTCTTGAAGCTCGGTTCACACTTCATGCTTAAGTTTCTCCATCGAAGTATGTAATCCACTAAAGTCTCGTTCGGCTTTTGTTGCTCCACCACTAGATCACCGATAGTGATGTGGTGCCGAGCCCCGCAAATCGTTTAACGAAGAGATTCTCCGGTTCGAAAAGGTCTTTACCGAACCCTTCGGCACTCTGCGTACCAGTCGAAGGCAATCCCTGACAAACTGCTGACGAACTGGCGGAAGAGTGGAGCGTCGCTCCCACCGGCATTGCAGCAACTAGCACGGAAATGTGCGACATGCTGCCGAGGGTTTCCTGTTCCATCAAAAGTCTTAAACAGAGGTGGTACGAAGCCTTTCGGGTATTGGACTGCATCGAACTCTTCGGGGTAAGGTTTACCCGTTTGAATAGATGCTTCATTCTTGGATTGTGCTAAAGCTTCTCGCACCTGCTGTTCTACCATATTTTTAATATCCTTTTCTGGAATCATGCTTTGTGTAGATCCTTCTTTGGTGGTTCGTCTCCGTTGACGGATGTGATCTCCTTTCCTCCATCCGCAATATGGATAATTTCGGGGGTGTCTCTTTCGAGGTCGGGCTCGACTGCGGAGAGTGGCTAAGGCGCGAGCCATCTCTTCCATCCTCTTTGCCATCCGGGAATTGTATCATCTCTTTCCCAAAGCTGTGCTCTCAACACTTCCGGTTCATCTCTTTCCGCAGCTGCCGGAGCAACTTGCGAAGCTGACGATGCTCGTGTCTCAACCATGTTGATCTCGGCATACTCCTCATCCATGAACTCTGATGAGTAAACTTCATTTCTTAGTTCTTCTTCACTTCTTTTGCTAACCATCGGATGTCGGTTCTTAACTTGTCCATGGCATCCTCTAGTGGCCCTTTTCGCACGGTCTCGCAGTTGTCTCATGACGGTTGTTGAACTTCCTTCCCGGGAGTCCCCTTTATTGCAGTAGCACTTTCTTCTGACTCAAGTCTCCTGACGAGACTTTTCTTCTCAGGACATTGTTTTGGTCTTAGCTGACCAGTAGTAGGTCTCCATACCATCCTTCTTACAGCCCGAAGCCTAGGACCGGATGATCTATTGGCTATATGCTGGAAGGTGGTATCCTCCCTAATTTGTAGACCTGATACAACAACGGGCGAATTGGCTTTTATCTTCTTTTTTGGTTTCTCTGTGGCAGCAACAGGCTCTATTCGCGGTCCGAGGCGGGATTTAGCTGCCACTCGTCCTATCCTTCTTAAGATTTCTGACACAGGGCATCTTTCTTTCTTTGCCAATCTTTCTATCACAGCTTGCAGTCGGGTAAATGGCATAGCCTTATCCCTTTTCCTCTTGTAATTGTTGTAGTCTGCAGGTCGAGGTAATGCGGTGGCAATCCTACGAACATCCTCTTCATCTTATGCGGCAGAGAGGGGGTGAAACCTGCTCCCTTCCAATAGAGGTATATACTCAGGCAGTTCTTCTCTTTCTTAAAGAATTTCTTCTAGAAAAGCAACTTCAGCAGCTCTAGCTTTCTTGGCGATTTTTCTGCTTCTATTTCTTCTTTGAGTCCGAGTTAGGGGTGCAACTCTTGAACTGGACCCAATCTAAAAAATAGATGGTATTGTAGTGAAATCTGTACCCTCCATAGTGACAGGCTCATCACAGACTTGGATTTCCTTCCCCTTCGGCTTGCGTGAAGTCGGGGTAGGTGCGGAGATGACTAGATCGGTGGGGGTAGAGAAAACAGTCCTCCTACGAACAGTAGTACTCCTCTCAGCTGGAACCCTTTGCAGGGGAGGGAATTCTTGAGCCGACTTCGAGTTGAACTCAATCACGTGCTGTTTAATTTCTGACACTTTGTCCATTAGTGTGAAGAGAGTGACGTCAGCGAACTTGACATCTGTGTTGCCAAATCCTTGTTCGAAACTAATGATCCCATTGTCGGGCAGCTCATCCTTGTAAACGGCGAAGTCCATTCCGTTGGTGAAGGAAAAGATTAACTTCGGGGCAGTCATTTTCTGCAGGGCAGATTCCAAATGTCAGTCCCGAATTACACTTCCTTTTGTCGCAAAACTTAGGATGAAAAAGAAAGAGTCTGAACACATCTTCGTTTATCTTAGTGTATTTGTGATTTTTTAAAAGAGCTTATTCATTAGAAGGTTCTTTATTAGAATGGATTTGTTTTTTAAGAACGGAATGTTTAAAGGTATAGAAAAGGTAAAGGATCCGATTCAGAATTGGAAGGGAAGAGAAAACTTCATAAGACTTCTCAATCCAAAGGACCGCTCCTAAGCTAACACCTATTGGGGGTCCACCCCACCTCAGAAAAAGGGGTAAAATGATCTCAGAACCTCTCTGTTTAGGGGTGTCCAAACAGTGGCTCCTAAATCCGGAAAGAGTTGGCTATACTCATTCAAGACAGAAATGAACGGGGTATTCCAACGGAGGAATGGTAGTTTTGGTCCACTAGGGATATGGACTCACCATCGATTTATGAAAGCAAAACCATCCGATCAAAATGGAGAGAGGAACTATTCCTCGACGGAGTCGCCGTAAGTCGCTTCGCATATTTTTAGGTTTGTGTGTTGTATTTTTAAAAAGGGGTCGCCTACAGAAATTGTCGGCGAATTTCAGATTTTAAATTTAATTTAAATATGTATTTAATTTAGAAAGTAGCATTTGATTTTGAAAAAAATTTTTAAATTTGAAAATTTTAAGATATGATATCAAACCGATCTCACATCCCAAATAGTTTATATAAACGAGCACCGCATCACAAACCGTGTATCTATCCGAAGAATAGACACACCGCTTGACGATGGGGCTCGATTAAATAAAGAAGAAGATTTGTGACATCCGTTTGGTCTGCGAACCAATTTTATAAGCCGACAAGTTCCCCTGCTTAATATAAATGAATTAAGCAGGGTTTATATTACCTGGGTTCTTAAAGTTCCCTATAAGGGCAAGCCCCTATAGTTAATTACATCTTAAATGACGAGAATCATTTAAGAAAACTCTCGATAATGACCAGTGGTTTTTCTCTAAAACATTTCAAAGTTTAAGACTTTCAATAGATTGAATTTTGGAAATTTCAATAGGGATTAGCTCAAATTTGGAACAGTTTATTTCAAGAGTCCAAAGGAAGAGAAGTAGGAGAAGCTGAGGATCCAAGAAGAATCTCGGCAACTTCCCACACTATCCTATTGTTTCGTTTGAATTCGAGAATGTCATTTAATGTTTCAATCCCGCCCATTTTATTTATTTAGGTCTTATATTTGTATGATATAATCACACAAATAGCCTCGAAGATGTGAGGGTTTATGTCGTATCAAACGACTACCTCGGAGTCCTAAGACCGGTTAGAGCTTAATTTACATGACATGATCATGCAAATGCCTAACAAAGAATTGAGGATTTATGTTGCACTAAGAAAACTACCTCGAAATCCTATGGCTTTGTTGTTTTTGAAACTAGGAAAGGTTTTGCTGAAGTAGATTCAAGTTTTGCTGATGACGATGGTTGTACTGCCCACCATGCTCCAAGCTCCTCGTTATTGCAGAGGTCTAGTTTTAGAAGTCACAAATCAGGAGACGAGAGAAGTGTTTTGGTTTAGAGAAAATCTTAAAATCTATGTGTTTTTAATATTTAATTAAAACAAATCTTAAAGTTTTTAAAATAGAACCGATTAAGATCCCACGGTTTCGTCATACCGACACCGTTATTTTCATCGAATTCATTTAGTCCAGATGAATTTGCTAAAATCAACTGAATGAGTTCCACACTTTCATTTAGACCGTGGGAAATCTCGTTAGCAACATGTGGGTTACATCATCCGAGGTATTCCCGATCATTCAATGAGACGTTTTAATTTAGTTGTGATTGTAGTTTTATTGTTCTGTTTGTGATTAAATTTTGAGTTGTTTTATATTTTGGAATGTTGTGGCGGTGAATTTTATCTTGCAATGATTTTTAATTTAGTTTTGGTTTCAGTTTAGGGACTAACCTAAAGGTTTTGGTTTTCATGCGATGGTTTTGTTTATCATGCAAGAAAAAGTAAAGTACGAGTGCATGTAAGTAAATTGCAATAAAATAAAAGCGTACCTGGAGGGTCTTCCCGTCATCCCAAGCTACACTTGAAACACATGTTAAGGCATTTAAATATTTTGCAAGAAATACCTAGGTAAAGCTAAGGAAAAGGGTTTTGGTTGTCTACCCAGTTCCTAATCCTATAACTAGTCATCTTCTATGACGTCCAGGTTCTTGGTTTGGTTTAACATTGGGTTCATTTAGGTTTGACTTTTGGGCAAATTGGGGGTTTTGGTAAAAGTGGGGTAAATTGGCAAAATTGGCCCATGGTGTAGTTGAACAAAATGAAATTGAGAATATTTGGGATTTTCTGGAATTTTCTGGGAATTTTTGGAATTTTTGAATTTTTGGGTCAAGAGGGGCATTTTGGTAATTTTGAGGGTATTGGGGGTATTTTTGGAAATTTTGGTATTTCTGGCTGTAAATGATCAATTTTATTGGTGGGGAAATGTTCAAGGTTGATTTTGGAAAAGTTTTGGGTGATTTGAAAATTTTGGTGGTTTTGGGTAGTTTCAAGGGCTTTTAGTAGGTTTGGTGAGTCCGGGGCTCCGGGGGTCAAAAATTGAAATTTTGGAAAAATGAAAACTGAGCAAGTGTGAGTGAAATGGAATCATTTTGGTTGAGCCATGAAGCCATATTAAGCCCATAGGAGCCATGAGAGGACTCATTTGAGGCATTCGCTATGTTGTTCCTAACCCTCTTAGCCAGGGGCTTAGGGGTTAAGGACCATCCATGTGAATTACCTACATGAGTCAAGAGGCCAAGTTGGGTGAGAGTGTGGGTTTTAGGATTTGGAATGTGTGTGAGGGTGTAGTGTATGTGTAAGTCGGCCCTCACCAGACCAGGCCACCTAGGGTGATCCTAAGGCCAAAGAGTCCTATAGGGAACTTATCCTTTAAACCTCCACATTTGATCTCAACCCTCTAGGCGATTAGGGGTTTACATTCAAGCTTGTGGGGTTTGCAGGGAGTTAAGAAGTGGTTGAGTTTCTAAAGGGGTAGGTTCCATCTCTAGTCCTCTAAGATAGTCAAAGGAAAAACCTAAGGCTAGATCCTAAATACTAAAGAGAGAAACAAAAGACCTCATCAAAAATGAGGTCAACATTCTCCAAAATTTGTTTAATTTCACAATTAGATACTTCAGCTAAACCACTTGTTTGGGGATGTTAATCAGTTGAGATTCCATGCATAATAATTTATTTTTCAGTCAATCTTTGAATCAGATTATTTCTAAAATGAGATCCACTTTCAGTAATGATAACTCTCGATATTCCATATCTTGTAAAAATATTTTTCATTAAAATTTTGGAAACACTTCTAGCATCACATTTTTACAATTGACAAGGAATCCTCACCATGAAATAGTGGGCCCCCTATCAATACCTGATTTTAGTTTCATACTGCTACGATAAACCAAACACCTCATCTTCGGCTAGTGTTGTTGTCACCTCTAAGAATCCTAAAAAATTATAAGAATCGAAAGACTTTAAGTGCTCATTTACTCTACAAATTGAAAAAGGAAATAAAGAAAGAAGAATTTGGATTTAAAATTCACCTATAGGAGAGTAATTATGAACTGATACTTACATCATATTTGAAACAATTATCAACAAACATCAAATTTTTTGTAAAAAGAATTTTCTAAACCACAATTAAAATTAGACAACGATTAAAATTTTATCTTGGTAAAATTTAAAAATTTGATCCTAGAAAATTTTACTCTAAAAAGGAACATTTAACACTTCTAAACATTTGTTCTATCATTTTAAGTTAACTTGAGCTACATCTCGTGCCAAATGGTTGAAACAAATCTTATACCCCAAAATCAAAATTTTCAACTATGTGTGACCGCAACTAAATGGTGTGTAGTGACATCAGCATGACTGCCTCATGCGCAAATTCATGTGGTTCATGCATGAATATGTCCTCTTCCTTTCTAGCCCATTTTGCTTCCCTATTTTGCACATTTGCTCCTCCCCGACACCTCTAAGCTTTCATGCAAGACCCTGGCAAGCCACAAAACAATCCTGGAAGCGCAAGTCAGCCGTAAATCACTCTAATCTGTTGGCTCTTCCTCCATTTAGGTGAGATTTCCGGTCTTTTGGGATTTTGCCGTGGGTTTTTAGTGATCTTCTCTTAGCCTTTTTTAAATTATCCACCATGCCAGTTAGAATGAGAGGAAGGAGGCTACCTACTATGATGAAAGAAAATTTGTGAGTTTAGTAGCTTCCCAACGATATTACAGTCCAAATTTTAGGAGAAAAATTAACTCCTAAGAGAATTTATCAAAAGCCAAAGCCTGAGATTAAAGCCATGATATTAAGTTAGCTATGGGGTGCTATAGTTTGAATGTTCTATGCCAGTGCTCATAATTCCATTGACGGGTGATACACCTAAAATATATAGTATTTTCATACACATTTTATACCTATTTTTGATGATATTGTAATTTAAAGGAAGGTATTTTGTGTATTTTTTTTTCAAGTATGATTAAACGGATGAAAGTAATGAAAGGAGTTAAAAAGGATCAAATTTAGAGAAAAATCAAGAAATGCTCAAAATTGATCTGTAGCGACTAAGTGCCCAGACCTAGTGCTTATGCGTTAGAGCCTTAAAGCTAAACATTAAGACCCCGCAGTTAAGTGATGTGGTGCAGTTACTTTAGAGGACTTAATTAATATTTGGCGTCATTTTGAAAGGGTGTTTGAGGCATCCTTTGATACAAACGTGTGTAACTTCATATTGGCGCCAAAATTAATTTAAATTACTCTTGAATGGATGCATCTCTTAGAGGATTCATTGAATCTGGACATAATTGGAAAGTTATATAAAGAAGACTTGAAGATGAAAAATTGATTGTTGTTAGAGGGTGTGTGGTTTATGTTTTAAGTGTAGGATAGTTCTTTAAGTTCCACTCTGCTCCACTTCACCATTTCTACTTACTTTAGTATAGTTTGTATAAGGATTAAAAGAGAGATTTGGAGTCCTTAGAGTTAGGCGCCACCCTAAGGAAGATTTTAATGAAAATCAAAGTTTTCAATGGACCTTTAAGAGTTTGGTGGAGAGGATTTTCAGATAAGTTTTTATTTTTGTTATTACATTTAGTTTTAAATTGAGACTTCTTTTGTTTTCACTACGTTTTTTACTTTTAAACCAAGTTGTGATTGTATTATATCCATGAATTCTAAGTAGTTTTCTTTATCTTTTTTTCCTTAAAATGGTGAAGTAATTTTGTTGTGGATGGAAGTTGTGTTAAGTATAAGAAATCAATATTGGAAGATGTTTCAAAATCTTGCACTTCATTTACTTCTTGATTTGGCTAATTAAGATGTTAATATATGTTATGAGAACATGTCAGAATTGGTATGGTATTGTATCAATCAATAATTGGTAATAATCACATGAGATTATATGGGTGAGAATGTAATCCATATGGTTGAGTGCAAATAAATAGGGAGATATACTTCGATGGGTGTATGATTAGAGGACTTTAGGGTGATAGGCTAAATCCCCCAGTTCGATTTGATGTTTTATGTCTTGATACGTGATGTTAGCCCCAAGGTGGAGAGAGACAAGAAAATCTAGAGTGAGAGCTAGTATCTTTCCTACCTAGCCCGTCTTCAAGATTACTAAAGCATTAGATTAACCTATGTTATTTATATCATCTCTAGTAAGGGTAAAGAATATAATTGCTCCTATTTGGCACAACACATTTTAGATACTTCCACAATAAAATTCCATGACTTGTTACTAATTCATAGTAAGGAAAAAAATATTTTATTTTTATTTTCTTTCATCTTACAAAAATCTAGTTAAATTTTGTTGTTTGCCTTCATTTCAAATTACAAAAATTACCAAAAGGAATCGAACTTTCGTTCCTAGAATATTCTCTTTAGTTTGAGTAAGATCTATCTTAAAAAGTAAAAGTTATTTTTCTATATTCTTTGTTAAGAAAATTTAACATTTTTCTTTGTGGGTTCGATATCTCGTGGCTTAATATGAAAGTTCTATATTACTTGATAACGATACGTATACTTGCATAGAATCTCATTTTATATTTAATAGCAATTAAACTCTTATTTGCGTTGCCATCAAGTTTTTGGCATCGATGTAAAGAAAGAGATATATTTAAAAAGAATTATAAAGTATAAACTCATATATAAAACGTAAGGATAAATATCGGGGATCAACAGGCAATATTTGTGCAGGGCAAACAAGTTCTTTTTGACCCAACTACCAGCAATCACCTATTCTATCTTCTTAAGCGAGTATTCAAAGATCATTGCTCTTGATTGTTAGGTTACTATCAACTTTTTTAGCAACTTTAGGGGAAGTTGGAACACAAAGCTAGGTGAAAATTAGAGTAAGATCAGCCTCCCCATGACATACCTAATAAGATAACCCAAGCTTGCCACTACTTTATAGCGACCTTTTCCTACCCACTACTAGTCTCATCGAGGTCAAAAGAGGCAGAACTATCCTAAATTATTGCATCCAATAGGGTAAGTCCATAAATATTATGGTGGACATCCACTATTCTATACTATACATTGCTAGTTGCCATACTATTGTAGGTTTAGGGCACCCTAACCTGATTAAAGCCTTATGTGACTAGGTCGGTGTCAACTACAAAAGGGATAAAAGGAGGATTCATCCACAAAAGACCGTTACCAAAGCCACTATCCAAGCTTGCAGACAGTCTTCTCCCATGACACATGAGAGAGGTGAGAGTTCTTCCCATCACCCTTCACCTCCTTTTTTTGAGATCACGGTTGACGAAATCACCATGCGCATAGATCAGTTGTCTTACACTTAAGAAGTCATGGTGTTGAAGACACAAGTAATCCACAAACAAATGTCGTTGTATGCCGCTCAGTATCCCCCTTAGTACGGTCACATTCACTAGAGCATAGAGGCCTCGCACAGAGGAGAAGCATCACCATCATCACCCCCATTCGATTTCAATATCATGGATGGCCTAGAGATGGCGGAGTAGGAAAACAACTAGAAGAGGCCTAATAAATGCTTCTATTTCTTGTTTTTATTTTTATTTTAGTTAACTATTGAGTGTTTAGCTACTATAAGATGATGATGGTACTATGTATCCACGTGTTACTTGCAATATGATGTTTAGTATTTGGATTTTAATTTTTTGTAATATCATGAAACTTTATGTTCTTTACCATTTCTAAGAAATGACTGTATGTTCCAACAAAGTGTTTAGACAGAAATTCTCATTAAAAGGAGAAAAGAAGGTCATTTTAAATAAACCCAATATTTTACGTTAACAGATCACCTTTTTGAGTTCAGTAACCTCTGTAAAATGGCTAAAAATGTGCGATAAAGTTTTTCTCTAACTGATCAAAAATATTTTAATTTGAAATTAATTCATCCAAAAATGTAAATTTCAAAGGAAATGTGTTATATCAGAAAACTGTATTAAGAAAAATTCATAGAATTATCAATCAAAGAGAAAAACAAATTTCCAAAATCTTTAAAATAGAATTGTGCTCCACTAGATATAGTAATCCTTAGGGAAATGTAGTGAAAAGAAGCAAAATATATATATTTATGAAATTAAATGAGGGGCAAAATCCTTGAAGTGAATTACTTACTACCCTTAAAAGAAGCTTGAGGTGAGTATAAACAAAAAATTGGCTTCTAGAACACTCTCTAGTTTATAAAACTTACATTTTTCTTAAGAGAGCTTCCAATAATAATATCTTCATGGAAAATCAACAAGATAAACTTAATTGATCCGTTGACTTTTTGCCATATTAAAATATCTTTGATTTTAAAATGAATATTTTAATATACAAGATTAATGATTTTTCAGATATTCTAGAAACCAGTTATTATAAGATTGAAATAAATGATTGGTTTATTTTAAACTAACATAAATTTGTCCTAAAACTGCATTTGCAGAAATATCATTGTAGGGAGATTGTATATGTTGTATGTTCTTGAATTATATCAAATAAGTCACATTGCATCATAGACCCATTTTAAACATCATTTCTACTTTATTAGTATCCACGTCCTTATCCATCAACCAGGATTTATAGATTATAGGAACTAAACAAATCAATTATCTTCCAGGGAAATATGTCTTAAACTCTATGAGTGTCAATTATTGCAAAATCTTTAAAATCTTTAAAATCATTGAGATCTTTAAAATATTCAAATTATTCTAAACACTCAAAATCTTAAAAGTATTCTAAATCTTCTGAATCTTTGAAAGCATTTAAATCCTTAAGAATCTTCATAATCTTCAAAGTCTTGAAGTCAAGTTTAAGATCTAACTCACTTTGAAATTTAAAATTTCTAGAATCTTGATCAAAATCTGAGAGTTGATTTATAGTTAATCTTCCAAAGTTATGATTTGCTTTAAAACATTCAAAATTAAAACTTTCAACCCATTCTCATGACTAAATTTGAAATGTAACTTACATTGAAACTATGTATCTGTCTGAATAAACCAAATTTGAGCTTTTAGATGATAACTAATACTTCAATTACTTGACAAAAAGGTAGGTCATCTGGTAAGCTCTTCAATAGTGTCTCTCTAAAATTGGCCAAACACGATGAATGAACATCAAATCCATGACAGGACCTACAAGTCTCAATATGTCATAAGCAGGGACTTTCATTGACTTCTTTGCCATGGAAAGATCTGATAAGTCTGTTTTAGGAGAATAGTCGATATAAATTAACCTAGTTAAAACCCTTAACTTTCAACCAAGAATTTTAGAACTGATAACACAATGGAGGGGTAAGTGTAATCAAACCATAGGACCAAATTTTATGACAATTGAAGGATCTAAAGTTCCAAAGCACAATATGTTCCAAGAAAGAGAATAATGTGTCAACAGAACTTTCCTTAATAGTTGGGAAGATCCGAACCATTAAATAATTTATTTTCCATACTACAAGCAATAGAACTCGGTCACTTCTTTCAAATAGAGCCAAATAATCAACCAACCGAGTGTAAAGCACAAAACTTTGAGCATGTGGATAAGTTCAAGAGTTGATAAGTTAACATATTGTAAGGATTGCAATTCTACACTAACATATTTACCAAGTAGGAACAAATGTACACAGTCAAAATTATATGTCAACTTTAAACGATGGGCCGATGAGGCTTATTAAGACAAAAAAACTTCTTTGAACCTAAACAATGGCTAAATGAAAAAGGAAGCCCTCTCTACAATTTTGCTATTTCTATAACCTGGAATAGGACTCGTGAGGCCTCTTAAATGTTTTCACTCACAATATGGAAGTCGATCCACTGCTAATCAAGTAAAAATATTGATTAATTGATTGTATGAAAAATTTTTCCACCGTCATCTAGGCTAGATAACTACATAGTCAACATTTATGATCAAGGAGATTACATTCCACCGCATATAAATCATCTTGGCTTTGAACGACCTTTCTGTATGGTCTCACTCGTAAGTCAGGGTGATAGGGTGTTTGACAATAAATTTAGGACATTGGATCAAGGGAAGTTAAGTGGATCATATTCTGTCCCTTTACCACAAGGATTAGTCTTAGCGATGGAAGAAAATAGTGCTAGCATTGTTAAACACTACATATCTTCTATCACTAAACATCAAGTTTTCATCACTTTTAGAAAGCTAAGAGCTCAAAATGTCCCTCCAACTATGTCTGAGTATCAAGTTAATGCAATTTTGAAGATCTGTTGACTATCTATGTTCTGGATTTATGACTGGTAATGTTTGTCATATGTGGTGTTTGTAAATCTTTGTCATTTAGTTGAATGAATGTATAAAAAATAATGGATATGTTTATAAGTGAATTGATGTTTTTTTTTTAAAAGTAATATCTTTCCTCACTGAATGCATGTGATGCTAACTGAACCTTGAATAGTTTTATCCAGGTGATTTTTAGATGAACCATATACATTTTAGGTTTGGACTTGTCTGGGAATTCCTATACTCAAAACATTTGTGAAACAAACCAACAATCTAACATTCATTCAACATTTTCTTACAAAACAAGCACTTTTCTCAAAAAACAAGAAAAATTCCATCAACATAATTAGAATTTTTTGAAATGAACCCTAAAAAAACCATTCAATTACAACAATCAAAATCAAACCGACAAACAAAACAATCAAAACAAACACAAACAAAATCACAACACTCAAAATGATCTAAAACCATGAGAAAAATTTTTAGGAAACTCTTTAAAAAATCTCAACTTTTTTTTGAAATATTAAAATCCTTGATAGTCCTAAGGATAACAACCTTTCGAATACCCCAGTTACTTTTTGTCCCACACCAAAATATAACTAAAAAATTCAACAAAAGACTCAAGCATAATGCACAACAAATCCACTTTGAACTTCTTCAGGTCTATTAGCAATTGGAGTACTCCTCACAAGGCACCAACATGATGGATGAAATTGATTGACCTCTGGCCAATTGAGGTTGGTTTTGGAGATCAATCATATAGAATTAGTATCATCTCAACTTAATCATTTGCACGCCAAAAGGTATTTTTTTGTCTATCAAAATTTAGAGCACACCCGCATGGCTCCATGATGACGTGATTCAATTGGTTAAACTCAAATCAATTAGGGTTAATTTTTGTTTGTTAATCTTTTCAGTTAGTAAACTTGAGATGCAGGAAATCATACAAGTCCCATTCAGTAGCCCGTCATAACCTTTCTCTAAACCTTCTTCAGGTCCATTGAGAGTTTAAGTAGCCCTACATTGCACCAACACAATGTGATTAGGTTAATTGACTTTCATAAATCATCAATCCATTGAGTTAGTAAATCTTGGTTAAGGTATATCTTAATCATATCCAAAATACTCAGAGCACATGGGAAAAAGTTTTGTAGGGCATAGTTTAATTATATTCAAACCCTCCACAAGTTTGGCTTTGGTCTATTGGGAGATGGAGTAAGAACTACATGTATGTTGACCTCATTATTGTTGAGGTCTGCTCTTTCTTGCATAGAAGCCTAAGATCTAGCCATAAAACTTTCTTGTTGACTATCATAGAGGACTAGCAATGGAACCCTATCCCATTAGAAATTCTAAGCACTTCTTTACTCTTCTTGGAGTTCCACATGTTTCGTATTGACCTCCAGCACTTAGTAGGATGAAACAAACATGAGGGAGCTCAAGAGGAGTCCCCATAGGACTTTCTAACCTTAACCTTAAGGTTTCCCATGGGTTTTGTGGCCGTAGTTAGTCTTGCACACTCTCTTGAACCCTTCGCTTCCTCTCAAAACCTAAAACACTAGACCAAGCTCCTTAACTTGGTTTCCCACTCTTTTGGAAACTCATATGGGTGATCCCGAAAGCCCTTAGCCTTTAGCTAGGGTATGGCTTGGACCAACACATGGAGGATCCAAAATGGAGATTTCCTTGGTCTCACGGCTCAGAGAGGGTAACAATATCATTAACATCCTCAATTGATCCCAATTCCACAAAAATCCATAATTTGACCTTTAACCCTAAAATTTTCCAAAATTATCAAAATGCCCCTGAAACCATCATTTTTTCAATATTTACCAAATTCTTAAATTCCCTCCAAAAATCATATTTGGTTGTCAATTCCTTTTTTATCTACTTTTATGAAGTCAAATTCTTTCATTACAAGTACCCATCCAATTATTCTTGGTTTAGCATCCTTCTTTTGCATTAAGTACTTGATATCATAATGGTCTGTATGCACTATTCATTTAGTCCCAATTCAGTACAACCTAATTTTTTCAAAAGCACAAACAATCGCTAATAATTCTCTTTCAGTAGTGGTATAATTAAATTGAGCATCATTAAAAGTTTTACTAGCATAGTATATAACTTTGAAAATTTTATCATACCTTTGTCCTAAAACAACTCTAATTGTTTAATCAATAGCATCGCACATAAGTTCAAATGGTTTCTCCCAATCCGGTGAAACTATTATTAGGGTAATAACTAATTTTTCTTTCAATAATTCAAAGGCATTTAAACATTCTTCATTAAAATCAATTTTCTTATCTTTTTCTAAAAGTTGGCACAGAGGCTTAGTAAATTTTGATAAATATTTAATATAACGTCTGTAGAACCCACATATCCTAAAAAACTTCTCACCCCTCTCACAGTATTTTGAGGTGGTAGTCTCGCGATGATTTGAAACTTAGCAGGGTCTACTTCAATGTCATATTAAGAAATTTTATACCCAAGTACTATTACTCCTGCAACCATAGATTAACATTTCTCCCCATTTAGAACTAAATTTGTCTTTCACATAAATCCAAAAATTTTTCTAAATTATTTAAGCAAGCGTCAAATGAAGTTACAAATACAGAAAAATCATCCATAAAAACTTCTATTCCATTATCAATCATATTACTAAAAATTGACATCATACATCCTTGATGTGTTGCAAGTGAGTTACATAATCCAAAGGGCATTCGTTGAAAAAAAAAAAGTTCCATAAGGACAAGTAAAAGTGGGCTTTTCTTGATCCTGAAGAGCAATTGGTATTTGATGATAGCCAGTTTATCCATCTAAAAAGAAAAAACATTTGTGCCCAACAAGACTATCCAATATTTGATCTAGAAAACATAAAGGAAAGTGATTCCTAGTGGCAGCATTTAGTTTTTTATAATCAATATAGATTCGCCAACCAATGAATTGTCTCATGGTTATAAATTCATTTCTTTCATTAGTTTCAACTGTCACTCCTCCATTCTTAGGAATACAAAGGATCGAACTTACGCATGCACCATCTAAAATAGGATATACAATTCCAGCATCCAACAATTTCAAAATTTCTTTTTTTACTACTTCCTTCATCAATGGATTTAGTCTACTCTACGGATCATCTTTAGGTTTATATTGTTTATCCAATAAAATTCTATGCATACGGATCAAGGGACAGATTTCTTTAATATCAGCTAACATCCAACCAAAAGCTTTTTTATATCTTTTCAATGTATCTAGTAATTTCTGCTCTTACAAATCAATCAAATATGAGGATACAATAACTAGTAATGCAGATAATTCTCCTAAGAATACATAATTCAAATGATTTAGAAGTATTTTCATCTCAAGTTAAGGAGGTTTTTTTATAGATGGAATTAAAGTTTTATTATCATTTTCTTTAATATCCAACATCTCAAATCTTTCCTGAACATAATTCAGTTCCTCATTACCTATCTCGTTAGATTTACCTTCCATTTCATCTTCATCCTCACATTTCAATTCTTCTAGTCCCGTTTTTCTTTATATTTCTCCTTAAAATGCTCATCTTTTAAGTAGTCACAAATTTCTATTCAAAAGCATTCATCATCTCTTTCTATTGCTAGATACTCCATAACTTTTAATATATTAAATGTCACCTCTTGATTATTAACTCTCATAGTTAACTCTCATTTTTGAACATTATCATGGTTCTTCTATTTGCATGGAATGGTCTTCCCAAAATGATAGGAATTTTTTATCTTCCTCTATATCTAAAACAATAAAATCTAAAAGGAAGATAATTTCATCAACCTTTACTAAAATGTCTTCAACAACTCCTTTAGGGTAAGTAATAGAATGATCAGCTAACTGAAGAGTTACTGAAGTAGGGTAAATTTCTCCTATTCCTAACCTTTTAAAAGTTGATAGAGGCATGATATTAATGTTGACTCTCACATCACATAAGGCTCTTCTAGAAAACATTTCTCCAATAGCACAAGGAATAGTGGACCTATAGGATCTTTGAGTATTTTAGGAAGCTTTTTTAATAATTGCACTACACTCTTCACTGAGTGCAATAGTTTTATTATCTTTAATCTTCCTTTAATTATTTAATATATCCTTCATAAACTTCATAAAATTGGGCATTTGTTCTAAGGCTTCAACCAAAGGGATATTTACAGTTAGGTTTTTAAGGAGTTCTAGGAATTTTGAGAATTGTTTATCTCTCTTTTGTTACTTCAATTTTTGAGGAAATGGAGGTGGTGGTCTTTCAACGGTAATTTTCATTGGTTTAAGAAAATATTCTAAATCGAGATATATATTATCATTACCTTTTTCAATTTAACCCTGCTCTTTTTCAACTTCAATGTCTTTTTGCACTCTTGATTCCAATTCTATTCCACTTCTTAATTGTATAGCCTTAATTAGTGCTTTAATTTGATCCTCTTGGTTAATCTCAACATTACTAGGGAAATTTTTTGAAGGTCTAAGTGCAGTAGTAATATGTCCTAACTGATTTTCAATATTATTAATAGCTGCTCCCTGACTTTGTAATTGGTTCCTCTGACTTTGTAATTGGTTACCCATATTTAATATCAATTCTTCCATAGACAACTTCTATTGAAATTTGAAGGGTAAGAAGGACTAAAACTAGTGATTCCATGGTTGTTTGAATTTCCCAATGGGTTTACAAAATTGATTTCCCTCTAAGAATTAGCAGTAGCAGTGTTTTTATTTTAGTTTAAGTTTAGGTGATTTTTCTATCTGGGATTATAATAAATTGTATAAGGATTGTTGGGTCTATTTTTTATAGCATTCAAAGTCTCATAGGATGCTGGAGAATCTACTATCTGTCCCAATGAATTTTCCTCTAACACTTAAGATGTTTGAGAATAGTTCATTATGAATTGATATATTTTCTCTAAAATTGCAGCAATTTGGAAAGTCAACATGATATTGCATCAGAATCATGAATACTACCTACTCTTTTGGACTTACCCTCTTAGAGAGCCATGTAGTCATCTCTTCAATTAAAGAATATGCCTCATCAAAGGGTTTTAGCATTAATGATCCACCAGCAGTAGCGTCAATTATTGATCGAGGTGATCCAACTAATCCATTATAAAATGTTTTAATTATTAGCCAATCTGATAAAGCATGATTTGGACACTTCCTAAGGAGATCTTTAAATCATTCCCAAACTTCATATATTGATTACTCTTCAAACTGATACAAAGATATAATATATTTTCTAGGATTATTAGTTTTTTAAAGGAGGGAACTATTTTGATAAAAGTTTTTTGTGATAATTCTTACAAAGTTTTGATAGATCTTGGTGCTAATGAATTTAACCATGCCATAGCTTTATCCCTTAGTAAAAAAGGAAAATGTTTAAGCTTGACAGCATCATTCAACACTCTGTCATGTTTAAATTTAGCACACAATTCTAGAAAACTAGCAAGATGTAAGTTAGGATCTACATTCGGTGTTCCACCAAATTGATCATTTTGTACACTATAGATAATAGTAGGTTTAAGTTCAAATGAATTAGCCACTATATTAGGATTTTACATAGTTAAGTGAATTTCATCTGTTGTAGGGTTAGCATAATCTCTTAAAGGTTTAGGCTGATGTTCATTTTCATTTCTTTGGTTATTTAGATTGTTTGTCATTTTGTTCATATTTTTAAATTATTTTGTTGTTTTAAAATTTCTAATAGTACATTCTAACTCTGAATTGTAAGGTACAAAACTTTCAGATCCAAAACTACACATACAAAAATACGAATTATTAAATAAAGGTTTCTATTACTGCTAAATTTATAACTACCTGCATGGCAACGGCGCCAAAAACTTGATGTGGGCAGCTGCTACTAAGGAATAAACTTTTAAAACTAATTCAAGTTCAGACATAAAATATAATCAGTTTAATAAGATAACAGCCAATCAATATGCAAGTATACGTATCGTTCAAGTAATATAGAGCTCTAGCGGAGTTCTGATTATTGATCCCAATGGGAGGAAGCAAACCTTAAAGCGTAGCACAGAAATCCAATATTCAATTTTCAATGCACTTAAATTTTTACCAAGATGTTAAAGTTTAATGATGCTAGAGATTTTAAGATAACAAAATTACTTTCTATAGTTCAAATTAAAGTTAACTACTACTACAATAAGTTTTGTAATGCAAGGTTCAAGTTTAGTGAAAGTGTCCTCCCCCTCACAATGATATTAAAGTTAGTGAATGATATAAATTAGTATAATTATTTTATTGTATAAAATTGGAGCATACCTATACTTTACCCTCTTTCGAGTGTTATAATGAACATTTCCTAATTATAGGTTTAGTCCCTAAATCTGCTGTTAGGCTGGGCGGATACTGGCTCTCACTCCAGAGCTCCCACTTCCCTTTGCCTAAAGGCTAACTCTCGCTTTAGTTTCTAAACACTGGGATAAATTTAGGGATTTTAGTCTGTCACCCTAAAATCTCTAATCGGATGCCCAATAAACCATATTTTCCTATTTATTTACACCCAACTCCCATGAACTACATCACTCATTCATGGACATTGAATGTAACCTCCATTTTCGGATCGTATGCTTCACAACAAGTTTTAACAATTCAATTGGTCAGATCAAAAAGTAAATAAAAAACAAAATGAAAAATCATCGCAATTTCTTTTCTTTCATATGAAACATCCAACTAAACCATCACATCACCATTTATCATTGCAAGGAGAAAGACGAAGAAATATACTCAGAATTCATAAGGAAGATACGACAAAATAAAGATTTTATATATGAAAGCGAAGTCATACAAACAATAAGAAGTAAATACAAATTATCTTAATTTCTTCCCCAAGCAAATCCCTTAAAGTTCCTTTGATTATCTTTCTCTCTTTAGAACAACACACAATTCTCTCTTGGAATAGTAGGCAAGAAGTAATCTCTCGCTTTCTCTCTCCTCCTACAACTCTTTTGAGAAGAATCCCTCACAAAACAAGACATAACAGCAATCCCTCAACTCTAAACTCTCTCTAAAAACTACCTCTCAACTCACACACACTTTACTTCACTTAAATCATCACACACACACTATACTTCACTAACATAAACATACACAGAACCAAATTTTGTCACCTAAAATAAGTTAAAATAGTCTAGGAATGAATTTCTCAAGTGTTGACTCAGGAATCCCTCAAAAATTCATCCAAATACATTGAATTTAACCTCCAGTGACATTGGGTGTTGTCGATGCTCTATCACAAGATTTAATTCTAGACTCTCTAGAAAAACACATGTCAGCGCCCATTTGTGCATCGTCAGTGCCAGAACTTTAAATTTCTAGTTTTTGCCTTTTTTCGCTCCAAATTCATTCCTATTCGCTTCTCTTTGCTCTATTTGCCTAAAATCACCATACGTGCAGCAAAACATAAAAAATACATTCTTTAAAGTGTAATGTCACAAAAAATGAGTACAAAATCTAAAAGAAAAATCAAATATATTTTTGGTGCATCAGTGATGTAGGTGTTTAAATTTTCTACTTCACAAAGGTCAAAACCCGAGCAAGAATTAGGTTAAAATGGCTATACCTGGTTTTGATGAGGTGTAGCCTCTATCAAGCATGATAGAAGCACTCACTAAGTCCTTTTGAACCTCCTCCTGTGCTCAATTTGAAGTGAAATCAGGTCAAGGTATGATTTCACTGCAATCTGTTTGGGCTTGAGATGGGTTTGAGCTTGCGGGACGAGGTAATTCTGATTGGGAACTTCTTTGTGAAGTTTAGGGATGGTGTTGGGATGGTTCAATTGGAGTTTAGAATGGTTTTATGTCAGGCCAAAAATTTATCTTGTTTTTAGTGCATGAAATTGAAGCAGATTAGTTGGTTTTAAAAGCCGAATCTATAACGAATCAATTCTTCAGGGTTTGCGAAACAAGTTTGATGTTGAAGTTTTTTTTGAATTGGGGACTGTACGGGGAATCAATTCCAAGAGCAAAAGCTTCGACAGCATAGCCCTTTATAGAAAGCACATCAAATCAGCAACAGAGACATGGCCTTTTGACGGCCCCAAAGTTAATGTGGTGCTGAGTTGCATAAGTAGGAAATTCCCAATTTTTATATTTAAATAAACATAGAAAAGCCTAAAAACTTAAAAATACATAACTTAATGTATAAAATCACAAAAATAAAATAAAAATATCTTTGTACTCAAGGAACTAAGAGAAAAATAATAATAATAATAAATTTGAAAATAATTACCTTATATTTTATTTTTAATTAATTAAAAACTCTATGGAGTATTTTCATTAATAAAAATTACTTAAAAGGTAGAAATATCTAAAATTTTGGGAATAATTTCCATCTATCTTTCGGAACCTTGTCTGATTTTTCTTGAGTTAAAGGGGCCCCCTAACCTTAAATTGATAAATTTTCTACCCATATTATCATAATTATCGTTAATAATAAAAAATTTTAAAAATAAAATTAGAAATTTGAAAATTAAATTGGAAATTGACAAAAGAACTTGGGCAATAAATTTAGCCCTAAAATGATAATTTTCACCCTTCACAACACAAAAATAAAAAAGTAGGAAATTAGGGGTAAAAATGTAAGATTAAATTTTTACACTTTGGCCCAATTTACCTTAAAATTCAATTTTATAACACTAAATCCAACCTCATGAGCCTAACCAAATATGGGTCTTATGGGATTAACAGTATGATTATCCCTCTAACCTTGAAACCCCCTGAATGACCAAGTGTTTGCTCAATTTGAGCTTGAATTTGTTTTAGGATAAACTAAATTACACCTAACCTAAGTGGATTCACAACTGGATTTACTCTTATTCAGGTCAAGTTTGAGCCCCAATCAGATTTGACCTAGCCCATGAGCAACCTTGATTTGATCTAAGTCTGACCCAAATTAGACCTACATCAAACCAAATCCTCTTAAGTCTAACCAAAACTACATCTAAACCTTAAAAAATCTTATGTCTAAACCAAAATGGACCTAAATCCTAAACCTCCTTGATCTATCCAAAATTATACCTAAACCCTAAACCTTTTAGGTCTAATTCAAATTAGACCAAAACATAGCATCATAGGCTAACCAAAACTAGACATAAACCGTAAACCCTAGGTCTAACCCAAAATAGATATAGCTTAATCCAAATCATCCTAAGTCTTATCCAACCTAGAATTAGCTCACATAAACCCTTACTAGACATATCCCAAATTAGACCTAGTCTCACATGACCTCATTTAGGTTTAACCCAAATTGGACATAACCAAAATAAAAACCCCTCTAGGTCCAACCGAAGTTAGACCTAAACCATAATCTAACCCCTTTTAGGTCAAAAAAAAAATTAGACCTAAATTCAACTAAAGCTTTTTAGGTATAACCCATATTATACCAAAAATCAACTAAACCCTTTTAGGTCTAGTCTACATTTAATCTAAAAATCAACGCTAGGTATAACCTAAACCTAAACCTAACATAAAACATTTATGTCTATCCCAAGTTAGGCCTAAATTTAACATTCTAGGTCAAACCTACATTAGATCTAAACATCAATCCTTTTTGTTATAACCAAAGATAGACCTAAACCAAACTTAAACCCTTTAATTCTAACTTACATTATACCTAAAATACAACCATCCTAATTCTAACTTAACTTAGACTCAGTACAACATGAACTTCTTTAATTCTAGCCTAAGCAAGAACTTGCCTAAGTCTTACCTAACCTGGACTTGGTTCAACTGAAACTCACTTGCTAAATCAGCTTGAATCATCGGGTCAACCTGACCTAACTCGGGTTCAACTAATCAACCAGATTCACTCATGCAACCGGTCCTAACTCGGGTTAATACAATTAGCCTAATTCAGTGGGTGAACTCGAACTAACTCATATTTACCCAATCAACCTAATTCCCTGGGTCAAATTGACTAAACTCAAGTTAACCCAATCAAACAGATTCACTAGATCAACCTGACCTAACTAAAATTAACACAATCAACATGTTTCACTGTGTCAAACCAACCTAATTCACGTTAACCCAATCATGCTAATTTACTTGGTCAAACTAACCTATCCAGGGTTAAATCAATCAACCAGGCCTAATTCAGGTCAACCCAAATCAACCTGAATCATTGAGTCATTTCGAACTAACTCGAGATAACCCAATCAACTTGATTCACTGAGCCAACCCGAACAAACTTTGGTTAACCCCATCAACTTCATTCATCGATTCAGCTCATCCTAACTTGGTTTAACCAAATAAAATAGATTCACCATGTCAAGTTGACCTAACTGAGGTTAACTGATGCACCAAAAATATATACTATTTTTGCTATCTAATTTTACCTCTTTTTGGTGATATTGCATTTTAAAGAAAGGTATTTTTCATGATTTGTTGCAGGCATGATGATTTAAGGTGATTAGAACGAATAGATGCAAAAAGGAACGAATTCGGAGCAAAAAGGAGAAAAAAGGAGCAAAATGGTGAAAAAGTGTTCTAGCGCCGCCAGTGCCCAAATCCAGAGACTCCAGAATTTATTGTACAATAGAGCGCCGCCAGCGCCCAAAGTCGGTGGAAATCAAAATTTGAGAGTTGGCGAAATTTTAAAGGGATGCCTATGGAAACTCTTGAGATTTCGTCCCTAACTCTTAAATAACTCATTTTGGATGAGAGAAAGGGGGCTCTCTTGCATTCTAGTGCTCTCTCCTAGTGTTTTAGTGTGTGTTAAGTGTAGGGTTTAGTAGAGTAGTGTGTAGAAGTGAGGATTTGAGAGGAATTCTTGAGAGATTGCTTCTACCTTTTTATTTTAAAAAGAGAATCAAGTGTTGTAAAGAAGAGAGAAGTGGATTCAAAGGAACTTCAAAGGGATTGCATTGGGAAAGAGAAAGAGATAAATTTATTTTCTTTTATGGTTTGTATGACTTTTCTTTTATATATAAAATCCATGTTTTATTATATCTTCTCCATGAATTCTGAGTAGTCTTCTTTGTCTTTTTTCTTTCTTAGAGATGTGATGATGTTTTGATGCGGATTTTATCTGCTTTTAATGTATTGAAGAGATTGTGATGTTTTTTCATTTAGAGCTTAATTAACTTTCAATTTGGCCAATTGAAATGTTAAAATATGTTGTTGAACATTAAGTTTGAAAGGATTTAATGTCCTACAACAATAATGAAAGATCCATTCAATTTCCATGGATGAATTGCGTAGTTCATGGGAATTGCGTGCAAATAAATAAGGAAATGAGTTTTGAAGGAATTTAATGTGGAGATTTCAGGGTCACAAGCTGAAGTCCCAAAATTAGTTCTAAGATTAGTAATTAATGTCAAAGGTTAGACTTCGGGTTAATGGTGAGTGGGAGCTCCAAAGTGAGAGTCGGTATCCTCCCAGACTAGCCTTAGAGTTAATGACTAAACTTAGAATATGTTAATGTTCTTTTCTTATTTAAAGGATGGGGTACTCTTCTAAAGATAAAAACTCATCTATGCTCCTATTTGGCACAATAAATTAGATAACTAATCCATATCAATCCACACATCATATTCTCATTGCAAGAAGAAAGATACTTTTCTCATATATATAAAAAAACTTTTCAAATACTTAGTTTAGTGTGTCTGTTAATTATTTTTTTTTTCAAGTTATTATAAGTAATTATAGTTTAGTTAGTTGTTACTATTTTCTGCATAGTAGTAGTAGAAGTAAGTATTTAAATTTAAATATAATTAGAATATAGGATTTCAGTGCTTTATTATATCTTGTGAAACTTTTACTTTACCTCAACTTAAAACCTCCCTGTGGGATCGATAACCAGGACTCCATTAGAGCCCTGTATTATTTGATACGATACGTATACTTCCGTTGAGTACATGAATTTTAGAAAATCAATATAAAAATATAAATTTGAGTTTATAAATTATTGCATATATATAAGCCCCTCACGATTAAGTTTTTGGTGTTGTTGCTGAAGCTTAAAATCTTCTTACTGTGGTAAAAAAATTCTTGCATTTAAATATATAAAATTAAAGTCCACGTGTGTCGAGTTTTTGGCACCGTTGCCGGGGAGGTAATCAAGTCAAAGCAAAAAAAAAGTAAAAAAAAAGTATTTGAATTTGTATATGCGTAGTAGTGGATCTATAGGTTTAGTGCCTTATGATTCAATGTTAGAGCATACTGTCAGAAAAATTAGAAAACATTAAAAATAAATTGAAAATCATTGTGAAATGGCGAATATTCAAGATAATCAGGGAAATGATATTGAAAATTTGCCAAGACCTTTAAGAGATTATGCTAACCCAACAACAGATGAAATTCATATAACTATTCAAAGTCCTGAAGTTGCTGCTAATACATTTGAACTTAAACCTGTTATTATCCAATTGGTACAAAATAATTAATTTTCTTGAACACCTAATGAGGATCCAAATTTACATCTCCCTAGTTTTTAAGAACTATGTGCTACTTTTAAATATGATGGAGTGTCTAGTGACGCTGTCAGACTTAGATTTTTTCCTTTCTCATTAAAGGATAAAGCTAAGGTGTGGTTAAACTTGTTAGCACCTGGATCTATTAGAACTTGGGGAGAATTATCTTAAAAGTTTCTATCAAAATATTTCCCTTCATCAAAGACTGCTAAGCTTTGAAATGATATTACATCTTTTTGTCAGTTTGAAGGAGAGTTAATATATGAAGCTTGGGAGAGATTTAAAGATCTTCATAGGAAGTGCCCACATCATGCTTTTCCAGATGGGTAAATAATTGAAACATTTTATAATGGATTAGTGGGATCATTGAGACCTATTATAGATGTTGTTGCTAGTGGATCATTAATTTCAAAACCTTTCGATGAAGGATACGCATTAATTGAAGAAATGGCTACAAATAATTGTCAATGGCCCTCTGAACGGGTAAATCCTAAGAGAGTAGCTAGTGTTGATGATTCAAATATGATGACTATGGTAGTTTATA
This sequence comes from Papilionanthe hookeriana x Papilionanthe teres, assembly GCA_022702705.1. NCBI lineage: Eukaryota > Viridiplantae > Streptophyta > Magnoliopsida > Asparagales > Orchidaceae > Papilionanthe > Papilionanthe hookeriana x Papilionanthe teres. The sequence continues at coordinate 22,572,010 of CM040426.1, forward strand.
AAATTGCAGCCCTTTCTAAAAAAAATAAATCAATATGGAATGAATTATTCTCAACCACCTCAAGTGTTGGAGGAAAATTCATTTCGACAGATAACTAAATTTCAAACGCCTTATGAGACTTTAAAAGCTATTAATAAACCTAACAATCCTTATTTGAATTATTATAATCCTAGTTGGAAGAATCACCCAAATTTCAATTGGAATAATAGCAATGCTAATGTTAACCCGCTTTGGGCTAACAATTCTATGAATCCAATTGGAAATTCAAAATATCAAGGAAATACTAATTTTAAACCATCTTATCCCCCTGGGTTCAATAGTAACCCACAATTTAAGTAAGAGAAGTTGTCTACTGAAGAAATGATTCTGAATATAGGAAATCAAATACAAGCTCAAGGTGTTGCTATGAAAAATATTGAAAATCAATTAGGACATATTTTCACTGCACTTAATAATAGATCTTCTGGAACACTTCCAAGCAATATGGAGATCAATCCAAAAGATCAAAAAAAGAAACAACTTAAGGCTATTCAATTAAGGAGTGGAAAAGAATTGGAAGCTAGAGTGCAAAAAGAAGTTGAAATAGAAAATGAGAAGGTGGAAATTGAAAAAGGTTCAAACAAGATTTATCCAGACTTGGATTATCCTCTTGAGCCAATGAAGATAACTTTTAAAAAACCACCACCTCCATTTCCTCAAAGATTAAAGAAACAAAATAGGGATAACATATTTGGAAAATTTTTGGAAATCCTTAAGAGATTAACGATAAATATTCTTTTTGTTGAAGCATTAGAACAGATACCTGATTATGAAAGTTTATGAAGGATATTTTGAGAAAGAAAAGAAAGTTTATAGATCATGAAACTATTGCACATAGCGGAGAGTGTAGTTCAATAATTCAGAAGAAGCTTCCAGAGAAACTTAAAGATCCTGGTAGTTTTACTATTCCGTGTTCTATAGGTGAAAATTTTTTCGGAAAGGCTTTATGTGATCTGGGTGCGAGTATTAATCTTATGCCTTTATCAACTTTCAAAAGGTTAGGAATAGGAGAAATTTCTCCTACATCTGTGACTCTTCAGTTGGCCGATCGTTCCATTACTTACTCTAAAGGAGTGGTGGAAGATGTGTTAGTGAAAGTGGATAAATTTATCTTTCCTGTGGATTTTATTGACTCGATATGGAGCAAGATAAAGAAATTCCAATCATTTTGGGAAGACCATTCCTTGCTACTAGAAGAGCAATAATTGATGTTCATAAAGGAGAATTAATTATGAGAGTTAATGATGAGGAGGTGACTTTTAATATTTTAAAATCAATGAAGTATCCCTCAATGGAAAAAGATAATGAATGTTCTAGGATGGAGGTCTGTGATTATCTAAGAAACAATCATTTCAAAATATATTTGAAAAATAATAAGAATATAAAAAAATATTTTAAGAAGTGAAGATGATGAAAATTCATATAATAGAAAGAATGAAGATTTGGAGTATGTTCAGGAGAGATTTGAAATATTAGACACTATGGAAGGTGAAAATAAAAGCTTAATTCCATCTATCATAAAACCTCCTGAACTTGAGATGAAAATTCTCCCTAATCAATTAAAGTATATGTTTTTAGGAGAATCTTCTACTTTGCCAGTTATAGTATCTTCGGAGTTAAATGATAATCATGAACAGAAACTGTTGGAAACTTTAAAAAGATACAAGAAAGCTTTTGGATGGACTTTGGCAAATATTAAAGGAGTTAGTCCTTCGATTTGTATGCACAGAATTTTATTAGATGAAGAACATAAACCGAGAGTTGATTCGAAAAGGAGATTGAATCCTATAATGAAAGAGGTAGTTAAGAAAGAGATTTTAAAATGGCTAGAAGCTGAAATTATTTATCCTATTTCGGATAGTGCTTGGGTAAGTTCAATACATTGTGTACCGAAAAAGGGAGGAGTGATTGTTCAATTAAATGAAAGTAATGAAATTATAACCATAAGACAAATTAATGGATGACGAATTTGTATTGACTATAGGAAATAAAATGCCGCCACCAGAAAAGATCACTTTCCACTTCCTTTTCTCGATCAAATGCTAGATAGACTTATTGGACACAAGTACTACTGTTTTCTAGATGGATATACTGGTTACCATTAAATTCCTATTGCTCCTGAGGATCAAGAAAAGACAACATTTACTAGCCCTTATGGAACCTTTGCTTTTCGAAGAATGCCTTTTGGACTGTGTAATGCACCTGCAACATTTCAAAGATGTATGATATTTATCTTCAGTAGTATGATATATAATTGAATAGAAGTTTTTTTGGATGATTTCTCTGTATTCGGGACTTCATTTGAAATTTGTCTGGAAAACTTAACAAAATTTTTGGAGCTTTGTGAGAAAACAAATCTAGTTCTGAATTGGAAGAAATGTCAATTTATGGTTGAAGGAGGAATTGCGCTTGGGCATAAAATTTTTGAACATTGTATGGAGGTCGATCCTGCTAAAATTAGAGCATAAAGCATATTGGGCGATAAAAGAGTTAAATTTTAATTTGAAAAACGCTGGAGAGAAAAGATTTATGCAATTAAATGAATTGGAAGAGATTAGAAATGCATCTTATCACAATGATAGGATTTATAAAGAGAAAATGAAATTATGGAATGATCGGAAGATATTGAAAAATAACTAGGAATTTGGACAAAGAGTTTTATTATACCACACAAGATTGAAATTATTTCCTGGAAAGCTCAAGTCTAAATGGTTAGGACCTTTTACATTTGTAAAAGTTCATTCTTTTGGAGCTGTTGATATTAAAGATCTTAATACTGGAAAGATTTTCAAGATTAATGAGCATCGATTAAAGCATTACTTTGATGGGTTCCAACCTGATTTCAAAGAGGTTTTCATGTTGAGTCATCTCGATTAACTAAATGGTTTGTCGGGCTTACGACGTTAAACCAAGCGCTTTATGGGAGGCAAACAATATGTATCTTTGTGGTGTGTTTGCTTGTTTGTTGTAGTTGTGCTTTTTAGATAGTTGTTTCTGAATCATAATTACTCCTAAATATTTAAAAATTAATAAATAATGGATCGAATCAAGATATTGGAATATTTTGGATCAAACAAAGTTCGGTGAAAGTTTTTGACCACTGGTGCCGCCGGAGCCAGAATGGGTGTTGCCGGCGCCCTATCGTTTTGACCCTACTGAACTTGTATGTTTGAGCGACGCCGGAGCCCAGTCGAGCACCATCGGCGCCCAAATTCTGCTTAACAGTTTTTAAGTTTTAAAACACGAGTTTTGGAGGTTTTTGGCGGGATCTTTGTCCTTATAACTCCTCAAACTCCATTTTTGACTTCTTAACTCCAGAAAAAGGAAAACCACCAATACCACTTCGATTCATATGGATTCCAATGCCATTGAAACCTCTCAATCTCGCATTTGCAATAGAAGGAAGTTCATAAGTTTAGAAGCGTAGTGTTTGTTCAACAAAGTGATGATGAAAAGCCAGATTATCAAGGAAAGGGGCTTCATAAATCGAGGTATGGATAATGCTACAACTAGAACTAAAGAAATTTTTAAGGAGAGTTGTTGGGAAGTCCTTTGTTTCACTACCGCCTCCGTTGTTGTTTCTGTAGTGAAAGAATTCTATGCGATTCTTTACGGAATCAACCAAGGGTTTGTATTTGTGCGTGGTAGATACGTGCAATTCACTCATGCACGAATCAACGATCTCTTCATGATTAAAAATGTTTCTATTTGCCACTCTTCTAATTTCAATACCACGAAGGATAATATGAATGATGTCTATTGATTTTTGACAGATGAGAATGAGGAATGGGAAGTTAGAGAGTATGGATACATGAGTTTCCCATCTACATCTCTCAATCCAGTATCGAAGCAGTGACATTACTTCATTTCGGCAAAATTACTTCCGACATTGAAATAAGCAAGGTTACCAAGAAAAGCGCCATTTTGAATTTCTACATTCAAACTGGAAGGCCAGTTGACATTGGTAATCTTTTTGTGAAATCAGTACTTGGACTAATTGTGGATGGATCTAAATATGGGCTTGGACACCCGTCCACCATATTCCAGTTATGTAGTCAGTCGCAGGTTCCATGTGAAAGTTGGGAAAAGGTTCTTCTTCCATGGAGACCTATTGATCCAACCAACCTTTACGACTACCAGATAGTTGGAGATGAGGATAATATGAATCTACTTACTAATCAACCGATGCAGACTTCACAGTCAATTCAACCCTACTTTCCTGAAGGTTCCAGAATTATATTGCAGAGGATCAAACAATTGGAGAAAGAGGTATGAAACTTTATGAACGCGATCAATAACATTTATGATTTATTCGATCATATAGATTGGAGAATGAAAGAGCAGTTCGATCACACTAGCCGATTTAAGATGGGATTGATCAATCTAATGAAGAATAACACTGTGATTGCTGAAAAATCATCTGACGAATTTTTATTTCGTCCATTCTATAACTTTTTTGTGCATCAGCAATCAATTGGAGACATTAGAGGAGAGGATAGTTCTGAAACTAACATGGAGTAATTTGATGGATTCTACTTATGTATGTTATGTGTTTAGTTTACTAATCAACCGATGTAGTATTTACTTTGCTTTGAACTTGGATTTGGATGTGCTTGCTTTTATTATGTGCTTTGATATTAGTGCTTGCCTATCGTAGAGAACTTGCTGCGCTAAATATCTAAAAGAGTTCGTTTGAATGAACTTATTTGGTGTATTTGATGTAACTTGGATTAATATATATATATATATATATATATATATATATATATATATATATATATATATATATATATATATATATATATATAAAATGGCGGGCGGCAAGGTTTTTGCTCTGCTAGGGTTCCGACCATGACCCGACCGGCGGCTAAGCCTCGTGTGAGCTCTCGGTGGGTTCTCGGTCTTGGTTTCTCCTTCTCCGGCCTCTAGTGAAGAGTGCTGCCGACCCTCGGCTTTACTTCCGGATGTTTGAGTTTTCCTGAGACTCATCGTTTATTTGAATTCTACTCGTTCCATTGCTTGGAGTTCCGAGAAATATCTCCTGCTGTGCTTGGCTGCAAAGGTTCCCCTTGTTGCTGAGGCCATCCTGTTTTACTGGTTTTTCTGGTTTCTATTACCTGGAGTCAATTTCTGTTTCTGCTGGTTGGGACTTTCTGGGTTTCTCCCTAATGGCCTGCCCTATAGATCTGGAAACCAACATAAATTGGGCCAAAGCCACTTATGCTGGAGTGGTAGGAAATGCTCCTTTTACCTCTGATCCCTCTAAACTTATTTTCCCCCAAAATCTTCATGAGGCTGCTGCTGGGAAACTCTCCTGCCCTTTCATCCACCCTCTTGAGGTAAAAGAAGGTTGCCCTGCTGTAATCTTCACTGATGAAGAGTTATCTGCTTTGGATGATGAGGTGAAACTCACATTGATTGGCAAATTCATGCTGGGACACCCTAAAATGGAATCTGTTAGAAATTTCTTTGCTTCCCTTAATTTCAAAGGCAATTGGAAAATTGGGCTATTAGATGGGAGGCATTTGCTAATCAATTTTTCCATTGAAGAGGACTATGCACTCTTGTTTGCTAAACAAGTGGTTAGTATAGCTGGGGTGGAAATGAAAATCATAAAGTGGACCCCCAATTTTGACCCTAGCAAAGACCCACCTATTGTCCCTATTTGGTTCAAATTACCAAAACTTCCATATAGATATTTCAATCAAACAGCATTATTCCAAATTGGGAGATCCCTTGGCACACCCCTAAGACTTGATGCCGAAACTCTAAATAAGGCTAAACCTCGAAGCGACTAGAATTCAAGTTGAAAGAGATATTACTTTGCCTGAGATCCACAAGATTTGGATTGGGTCAGCTAGTGAAGGACAATGGCAAGAAGTTATCATGCAACAAAAGCCTTACTTCTGTTCTCATTGCAAAATGTTTGGACACACCAATGAGAGATGTTTCAGACTCCACCCTCCAAGCGGAGAAGGTTCGAACTCCGGAAAAGCCACAGTCGACACCCCACCCCTTGCACAACAAGCTCTGGGGGCCTCCAGGCCTGTTGATTTACCCCCAGCTTCTACTGGTATTCCTCCTCTACAGGCCCCAATCCCTTCTTCTAACACTGTTGTAGGTAATGTCCCAATTAAATCTGCTTCCCCCTCCTTGTCTGAGGATGATTCTGCTTCCCATATCGTCGCCGGATCTTCTTCGGCCGGTGCGAAGGGAGGACTTGGAAGTTAGAATAATTACACCCACTCCATCTTTTGAGCAGATTAATGACCCACAGGTCCCAAATCAAGTTGAAGTTAACCAGATGCAGTCAGATGTGGAAGGAAAATGGCTTACCCAGATCTCCAAGAAACAGAAAAAAAGGCTCTCTCCGAAGTACGTAAGCTCGGGTACTCCTCTATCGGTGGGGAACCGGCCGGCAGTTCTCGTAACTAGGGGCGGATCTAGATCTATTTCTCGGTCCTCACTCACCCCCTACCTAACATATGATTAATTTCCTAATTTGGAACATCAGAGGGATTGCCAATCCCCTAACTTTCAAAAGGCTCTTGTATCTTAATAAAAAATATAAATTTTGGTGTATTTCAATTTTGGAACCCTTGGTTCACAAGTCTCCCCAGAAGATAATTAGCAAATTACATGGATTCACTCATTATGCTAATTGCAATAATAAAATTTGGGTATTCTCGGAAAAGAGGTTTCCTGGACTGTTCTCATTGACAATAGCCAATTCATTCATTCTTCATTTCAGATTAATGGGAGAGCAGGCACTGCAACTTTTGTCTATGGTGGCTGCAATAGGGATGATAAAAAATTGCTTTGGGACCAGCTTCAAGAGATCAGTATCCACTTGCATTCACCTTGGTTAGTGGGAGGGGATTTTAACGACGATTGGGTTTACCGAGTGAGAAGAAAGGTGGCGGGTCTCCCGAGTCGTCGGATATGACTAGGTTCATTGATAACATCACTCGTTGCTAATCTCTTTGATATTGGTTTTAGAGGCTCGAGTTCACTTGGAAGAGGGGAAAAATGCGGGAGAGACTTGACAGGGTCCTGGTGAATAATGAATGGCTTGCTAATTGGCTCCAAACATATGTTACCCATCTAAATTTCTCTGGATCTGATCACAGGCCCCTCCTTATCTCTATAACTTCTCCTAGCTGCTCCAATACTCCTCCTCCATTCAGATACCTAAATGTTTGGTCCACTTTTGAGGGGTTTCACAATGTGGTGAAGGATAAGCGGCTTTGTGAGGACCGGTCGGATCCCTTATTAAAACTATGCATGCTGCAAAACAATTTAAGCAAAGCCCTTAGAAAATGGAGCTGGACATCTATTGGGGATTTTTCTGTTGCTGTTAAAGAAGCTGAGAGGGAACTGACCAGAGTGGAAGCTGCTGTTGAGGCTGGACTTGAACCTGAAGAAAGTTTCTATACTGCACAATTGAATCTCCTCACAGCCACAGAAAAACTGGATCAATATCTTATACAGAAAGCTGCCTTTAACCATTTTCTCCATGGGGATAGAAATACCCAATTTTATCATGCCTGCATCAAATATAGAAGAAAATGCAACACCATTCACTCCATTTTATCAGCTGAGGGGAGAAAGCTGCTTGAAGACAATGAGATTGGTCTGGATGCTGTCTCATATTTTGAAGGACTCCTTAATCACAACCCCTTGTGCAGAAAATCTATTGATAGTTCCTTGTTCCATGAGAATTTCCAATACACCAAGCAATCTACATCTCACGGATATACCCTCGACTCGGGAGATCCGGATGGTCGTAAATTCTATTGACTCCTCTAAAGCTGCAGGCCCCGATGGGTATACTGCCGACTTTTATAAGAAGGAGTGGAATGCGGTGGGGGATGATGTTGTAGGCTGCAGATTCAAAGTTTCTTCCAGGGCCAACCTTTGCCTAGTTATTTCGTGCCTCTAGCATGGTGTTGATTCCAAAAACCTCTACTTTGCAAAGGTGGGAACATTATAGACCCATCAGTCTTACTTCTGTGATCAGCAAAGTAATCAGCAAAATTATGGTGGGGAGACTCCAACCTCACTTGGATATGATTATCAGCTTGAATCAATCTGCATTTGTTAAAGGCAGACTGATTACTGATAATGTTTTGCTTGCTCAAGAACTCTTATTGGATCTAAACAAAGCCCATAGGGGGGGTAACCTGATTTATAAGCTTGACATCCAAAAAGCATATGATACTATAAATTGGGACTTCATCATTGAAGTAATGACTGCTAGGGGATTCAACCATCACTTCTGTAATTTCATCTCAAGGTGGCTAAATTCCAATGAACACTCTATTCTAATTAATGGGTCTGCTAGAGGCAAGTTCAAAGCCACTAGAGGACTACAGCAAGGAGACCCTTTATCTCCCACTGTCTTCATCCTTGCAGTGGACTATTTCTCCAGGATGGTTGATCATGAGTTGCTGAACAAATCCTATGCAAGGTTCCACCACAGATCTAATATCTCCATTTCTCACCTGATGTATGCTGATGATATCATGGTGTTTTCCGAGTGCTCACAAATCTCGTCGTTAAGAAAGTCAAACGAGTGCTCGGACTCCTTTCAACAACAATCGTGTATGGTGTTTAACACCGATAAATGTCAACTCGATTTTCTCTAATTTGACGAGCCTAGCCCAATCAAGCAATGGATTTTGAACTACACTCGGATTCCAAAGTGTTTCTCCCCTCTTAAATACCTTGGAGCATACCTCACTGCAGGCAGATCCAAACAGATACATTTTGATGATATCATGGTCAAAATTAACTCCCAACTCAGCACTGGACCAGCTCTTTTTTATCAAATGGAGGTAGGATCACTTTGCTAAAGAGTATCCTGACCACCTTCCCCTCTTACCTTCTCCAAATGGTCACCATGAAGAAAAGCACCCAACTTCTGATGGAGAGGGCATTTAACGGGTTTCTTTGGGTCGGCCGGACAAAGCAACCCCACCGGACCTCTTGGCAAGCTGTTGCCAAACCAATCGCTTGCGAGTGGCTTGGGATTGAAAGGCCTCCCACACATCCAGCAAGTGAACTTTTGTAAACTTTGGATACACTTCAGAGCTCAAACCTCATTATGGGCAATGTACATGATGGGGAAATACTGCAGATCTGTACACCCCTCCCAGGTGGAAAGAAAACTGGGGGATTCCAGAACTTGGGCCAAACTGCTTAATGTTAGAAAGAGCTGCAGAGGACTTATATATCCGGAACCCGGGTAGGGGTGAAATCAACTTCCGGCTTCGACAATTGGTGTCCCAAAGATTGGTTGGTTGCTAAAGGCCCACACATTGAGCACTCCTCCAAAGTCTCTGATTTCTGGGATGGGCATAATTGGTCCATTCCCCACCTCAAAGCCATTCTCCAAGATCAATCTGCTTCACTGATTTCTACCATCAAATTTAATAGAGCTGTTCCTGACTCCATCTGTGAGCCCATACATCAACATCGAAGTATCTCCAAAGTTTTTTATAATACCCTATACCGGTGGACCCTCGTACCTTGGCATCTTGCTCGTATGGAATCGGCTTTTGTCCCCCTCCATGGCCTTCCTATGTTGGAGAACCCTCCATAAATTAATCCCCACCGATGACATTCCGAAGCTTAAAGGACTCGGAGGCCCTTCCAAATGTGTCTTATGCAATTCTAAAGAAGAATCAATTCCACATTTGTACTTCCATTGTCCTTTCTCTATATCTCGTTTGGCAAGCAGCTTATCCGTCGCCAGTGCAAATTAAGAATTGCCACTGGGAAGAGTTTAGCAGTTTCTGGTTGGAGGGGAATAATCAGAAAATTCAAGTCATCCATCTCATTGTCATCTGGTTTCTGTGGATGGCTAGGAATAATGCTAAGTTCAATGGCATTGCTGCCACTACTACCAAGGTGGTGAAAAACTGCAAAGCTTATTTACATAAAATTATTAGTTACAAAAGATTCACCAACATTTTAAATATTGATCTCCCTACCACTGCTACTCCTACCCCCAAGGTCATGTTGGTCAGATGGCTTCCCCCACTAGACCAATCATCAAAATTAACACTGATGGCAGTTTCTCAAATGAGAGAGCAGGTGTTGGTGGCATCTTCGAGAACTCCCTTGGTCAATGCCTTCTCTATTTCCATGCTCCGAGCTTCTAGCTATGGATGCTCCGGAAGCCGAATACATTGCGGTCCTTTATGCCCCCGTGACTTGCCCATTCCGCTCATTGGTCAAACCTCCGGATTGAAGTTGATTCTCATCGCTCTTGTCCACGACTTACACCGAGTGAGTGCTTCCTCTTGGAGGCACAACTATTGGACTCGCCGGATTCATCGGATCACATCTCCCCAAACTATTTTCTCTTCAATTTTTAGAGAAGGTAACAAAGCCGCACACTCGGTTGGCAAGTAAGGTGCAACTTCTCGGCGGTGAGGGTATCTACCACCCCCACATCTGAGTTAAAGTTGATCATTGCTGGAGATATGCTGAGCCTTCCACATCTTAGACTGGTTAATGCCAATTCTCTTTAGCTCATCTGATGGACTGACAGCCCTCAGATCCTTCTGCTGCTCTTGGTGGAAGCTTTTCCACACCCTACTCTCCCCTGTATTTTGTGTTATCTCTTTTGTATCTTTTTGAATGGGTTTTTTTGTTCTCGGGTGAGAATCATAGGGGTCCTAGGTGGTACTCTTACTTCTTCTGTACTACATTTTTATTTTAACATGTAAGGAGCCACTGTTTGCTCCTTTTTTTTTTTTTTTAAAATATATATATATATATATATATATATATATATATATATATAATTGTTGTGTATTGTTTGTGTGAAAAAATGTGTTAGTTATTGCTTATGGGATGATGTAAAAGCTTATTGAAGTGTTAAACATCATTGTGGATGTCGAAATGATCGAAATTACGAAAAAATTTTTGGACCTAGAAAATATTTTGGACTGGTGCCGTTGGCGCCCAAATCCAAAAAGTTTGGCCCATATATTTAAATAGAACGCCACCGGTGCCCTATCGAGCGCCGCCGGCGCCCAGTCGGCATATTTTTAGGTTGTGTGTTGTATTTTGAAAAACACAAATTATCGGCGAATTTTAGATTTTAAATTTAATTTAGATATAGATATAAATTTAGAAAGAAGCATTTGATTTTTTTGAAAATAATTTTATGTTTGAAAATTTTAAGATATGAAATCAAACCGATCTCACATCCCAAATAGTTTATATAAATGAGCACCACACCACAAACCGTGTATCTATCCCGAAGAATAGACACACTGCTTGATGATGGGGCAAGATTAAATAAACTAGAAGATTTGTGACATCCGTTTGTTCTGCGAACCAATTTTATAAGCCGACAAGTTCCCCTGCTTAATATAAGGAAATTAAGCAGGGTTTATATTACATGGGTTCTTAAAGTTCCCTATAAGGGCAAGCCCCTATAGTTAATTACATCTTAAATGACAGGAATCATTTAAGAAAACTCTCGAAAATGATCAGTGATTTTTCTCTCAAGAATTTCAAAGTTTAAGGATTCGATTTTGGAAATTTCAAAAGGGATTAGCTCAAATTTGGAACAATTTATTTTTAAGAGTCCAATGGAAGAGAAGTAGGAGAAGTTAGGGATCTAAGAAGAATCTTGGCAACTTCCCAAACTATCCTATTATTTGGCTTCAATTTGAGAATTTATTTAACGTTGTAATCCTGCCAATTTTAGTTAATTAGGACTTATACTTACATGATATAATCACACAAATAGCCTCGAAGATGTGAGGGTTTGTGCCGTATCGAACGACTACCTCAGAGTCCTATGACCGGTTAGGGCTTAATTTGCATAGCATGATTATACAAATGCTTAACGAAAAGTTGAGGATTTATGTAGCACTAAGCAAACTACCTCAAAATCCTATGACTTTATTATTTAGAACTAGGAAAGGTTTTGCTGGAGTAGATTCCAGTTTTGTTGACGACAATGGCCGTGCTGCCCACTATGCTCCAAGCTCCTTGTTGTTGCAGAAGTTTAGTTTTAGAAAGTGAAAATCAGGAGATGAGAGAAGTGTTTTGGTTTAGAAAAGTCTTAAAGTCGAAATGTCTTTAATGTTTTATTAGGGTAATCTTAAAGTTGAATATAACAACACCGGTTAAGATCCCACGGTTCCATCATTCTGGCACCATTATTTTTATCGGATTCACTTAGTCAAGATGAATTTGCTAAACTCAACTGAATGAGTTCCACACTTTCATTTAGACCGTGGGAAATCCCATTAGCAACACGTAGGTTACATCATCCGAGGTATTCCCGATCATCCAACAAGACGTTTTAATTTAGTTATAGTTGTAGTTTTGTGTTATGTTTATGATTAAATTTTGAGTTGTTTTATATTTTAAAATATTGTGGCGGTGAATTTTATCTTGTTGCGACTTTTAATTTAGTTTTAGGTTTCAGTATTGTGGCTATCCTAAGGGTTTCAGTTTTCATGCAGGGTGTCAATCTTGTTTAACACGTAAGAAAAGTAAAGTACAGTGCAGGTAAGTAAATTGCAATAAAATTAAAGCGTGCCTGGAAGCTCTTCCCGTCATTCCAAGCTACACTTAAAGCACATGTTAAGGCACATATATATTTGCAAGAAAATGCTTAGGTAAAGCTAAGGGAAGGTTTTGGTTGTCTACCAAAGTCCTAATCCTATTTCTAGTCAATCCCTATGACGTCTAGTTTCTTTTATGCTTTGTTAAGGATGATTTTCTTCATCAAAGAACAATTAAGTTCAGTTGTTCTTCTAGAACATCTCATCATATTGAGAAAGTTCTTAGGACGAGTCCTAAACATCTTTTCAATACTTCTGAGATTATTTTGAGTACAAATGAATTTCTTTGTTTAAGTGAACCAATCATCCAAGAATTCAATTAAATTTTGCTTTATGCTCAGTGAATTAGGATGTTTGATTATCCTATGAGTGGAGTGCATTTCACTTAATGCTCCATTTAAGAGTTATGATAATGAAAGCCTTAAGGGCAAATTAATTTATTAAAGATTTTAATGATTTAAAATCGAAATTGATGATTTAAAGTAGTTTAATTTAGTTATGAAATTATAATAATTTTAAGTTTGGAATAGTGTTCAAGTTGTTTTAATTTAATTAAATCTTTACATTTTAAATGATTTCAATGTGTTAGATTAATTTGGGTTGAAAGAGGTGTTTAGATTATTCAATTGAGATTTTAATGATTTAATTTTAATTTAATTGAAATATTTTAGATTAATTTTTAATTGGTTTGATTTTTAGTTATGAATTATTTTTGAGGTTGATTTTGATGTTTCAAGTTTTTTTTAGATTTGTTTTCAAGTGATCTTTGAGATTAATTTTTAATGTTTTAAATTTATTTCAATTTGATTATCAAGTTATTCAATGTTTTAAGTTTTAATTTAATAAGGGTTGCTCTTTTTCTTTTAATTATTTAATTTATTAATTTCAATTATCACTTTAAATTTAATTAAAAGCAAAATATTATTAAAGTGATTCATTTAGGGATTTTAACATAAGTGATTACAGTCTCCCTAAATTATATCCCCATTTTATTAATTTCAATTAATCTTTCAAATTTTAAATTATTTAATTAATTAAGGATTCATTTTTTTTGCATTATTAGAACTGATTAATGGGTTCCTGCCCTTTTATTTCTCAAGGTTTCAATCATCTAAGAGAAAATTAAGATCAAATATTTTACCCTCCATTTTGATTAAACCTAAAGTTTTAATTAGGGGTTAAAATTCTTAATTACCATTATGCCCTTTTAAGCCTAATTATTTCATAACTCATCAAATGGAGCTAAAATGAGCTTGAAATTTTTATGTCACTTCACTCACATGTCAATTAAGACATTAGAGGAGAAAAATGTGATTTTTTTATTTTTAATTTACTTTATATAATTATTTTAATGAAAAATAGGGATTTTCAATGGAAATTCAACAACATGACTAAAGCAAGGTTTTTGTCCTTAAGAAAATTATGGAATGTCCCTATTGACCAGTGGACCACTTGGACCAACTTTGGTGATTTTTCAAATTATTTTTTATTTATTATGATTATTTTGATTTTTGGAGTGTTAATTAATTGTAAAATAAAACTAAATTTGAAAAATTGATTTTATATTTTTCTTAAGTCTCTCTGACCTCAACAAACATAGAGAAATAAATTTTATAATTTTCTGATTTTTATTTGATTTATTAGAATTAATTTAGTGAAAAGGTTAAAAAAATACATTTTTAATATTAAAAATTGTTTTAAGGTTTTGAAATTAAATATCTTAACCTAGAGACTTGGAAAAAAATATTTGGTTTGTTCCTAAGTGATTAGGACTCAAAATATGATATTTTTGTGATTTTTAATATTTTTTTTTATTTTTATTATTTTTTAATTATTAAAAAATTAAAATGAGGTAGAAAATGAAAATTTTTGAAAAATTCCAATTTTAATCTTCTTAGACTCTTCTGGTATCAGAGAAGTTCCAAAACCAATTTGGTGAATTTTTGAAATGTATTTTTGGAGTTATGAATTTTTAAAGTTTAATTTTGGTCATGTAACTTAATTAGTCCATTTATTGGGGCTAATCACCTCTAATTGATCTCAAATTTTTATGTGAGGTCCCTCTGATCATAAAGACCAGTGGATAATTGTTTTCAAGTTATTTTGATGTATGGTTAACCAAATTAATTAAAATTCAGTTTTGAGTATTTAGGCCAATTAGGGTTATTCTTAATGAATTAACTCAAAATACATTTTTCCTAGGGTCCGCTGGTTCTAGGATTCCTCCTCAAATTTTCCTAGAAGTTATTGAACAACATGTTAATTATGAGAATTAAAATTCCAAAACAGAGACATAAACTTGAAAAATACATAACTTGCCATAGAGATGGCCTCTGACCTTTGAAAATTCAGGGAATGTTCCCAAAAACAGAGGCTACAAAGGCCCTATGGTCTCATGCCATGGTGAATTGTATGCATGTATGGAGAATTAAAATACTGAAAACAATAAATAATTAATTAAAAATAAAATATTCATCAAAATAACTTAATTCTTTTTCCACATTATTCTCCTCTGTTCACTGAGCAAGAGGGTATTTTTATTTTATTTTTGTGATTTTTTACACAAAGTTATGGATTTTCTAATTTCTGGGTATTTAATTAATTCAGAAAATAGGGATTTTTCTACTTATCCACGCGGCGCCGCGTCAACCTTGGCACCTCTGAAGCCCTACGTGTCGCGCACGCATTCGACGCCGCCACCTGAGCCAGCAGCCACGCATCTCGCGGTCCCGCTTCTTCTTTTAATCCGACGCGATCTGCGCCGTCCATTTGATACACGCTCGATCCAACGACGACTGGTCATCGTCTCCGACTGGTGTGTCCTTAGAGCCGTCCACACTCAAACCCTAAGATCTCTCTCATTTCTGTATGGAATTTTGTGTTCTTATGCTCTATGGATTCGTCTTGAGGAGGCAAACACATCCATAAGGTTTACATGCTATGAAATTGATTCAAATGGAATGGAGAATTCACAGAAGCTCGGGAGGGAGAAGTGATCCATACCTTGGCTCTGAGAAGTGAAGCTTCAATCAGAGAGTTGTGGGACCTTCGATTGCACCCAAGGAAGCTCCCGATGAAGTCTCTGGCTCTGGGGAATTACCTAGGTACAAAAATGACCAAGGCCAATTTTAAACCTTGGACTCTAGAAGCAATGGCTGGCTTGGTGAGGGGGCTTTTGCTGGGGAACTTCTTCTCTACCTCTGGTGAAGGTGTCGGAGAAGTTAATTTAGATTTGGTGGAGTTTCAAGGGATGTCCAGTTCTGGCCTGAGAATTGAGCTCCAAAATTGAGCTCAATCAGTGGAAATTAGGGCAGGAAGACAGTGGGGATGAGTTCCTCTAGGCTAGGGGAAGCTCTATGAGGAGTTTGGTGAAGTTCTGTGAAGGTTGATTTCAGCCCACCTTTTGGCCGAGAGGAATGGTTGGTTTAAATAGACATGGATAGGGGCTTCCTAGGGCCAATTGAGGGCTGGGATTTGCTGCTTAAGGGAGTAGAGGAAGAGATGTAGTGGCCAATTAGGATGGGGCAGCTCAGCAGGTGAAATTAGAAGTTTTGAATCCATTTAGACCTCTCGGCCATGGCGTTTTCCGCTGGCCCAGTGGTCGGCCGGCTGTGGTCAAGTCACCGTTCGATCGTGGAGGTCAGTGCTTGAGACTTGTGAGCTCAATTGTCCAATGCCATGTGTAAAGGGGCTGAGTTTAAGTGGAATGGAGAAAGGCTCGTTTTGGGTCCTATTTGGTCAACCCATAGTTTTAGGCTTGGTGCACCACCCAAGGCCTGGTTTTGGGCTGAAAAGAGTCCTTTGGGAAGGTGGTGAGGTCTCCATCAAAATTGTTTAAGTTAATTTTGGGTTAAGGTGTAGCATAATAAGGTTAAAACGGCTTAATGAAGGCTTAGGAAAGGCTCCCCTCTTCTTGCCATAAATGACTAGGTGAGGTGTCAAAACTCTCATGGCTTCATATGGCTTGTAAATGACTCACATTTGGCTCACATTTGGCTTGGAAAAGGTTAACTTGTTTCATGAAAAAGGGTTTTAGGCATTTTTGATGAATTTTTGGAAGATTTTCATGTGCCTTGATTTAGAATGATTTGATGATCAATTAGAACTTTAGGGATGATATCAATTAAAAGGATGATGAGAGGAAACTTCATGTGGGCTTTGGAATAAGCCTTAGGCTTTTTGAAATCATTTTGGATGGGCTTTTAAAATGGTTTAAGGAAGTGGGATTTTAGGTTTTGAAATAAATTGATGGATGAAAATTGGTGAGGGGTTGTGTCAAATAAATGTTGGGATTGGTTTAGGAATGTACCATGTATAATTTGGAACAATTTGGGGTGATTTTGAATTGAATTGGGTTTAATTTAGGCTTTTTGGTAATGAGGCCAAAGTGGTTCAAATTGGGTTAACTTGGGTTAAGGTTGGACCAATGTTGGGTATGATGTAAAATTAATGTTGAAAAATGTTTATGGGGGTGTGACAAAGAGTTTTCAACTTTGGTTGGGCTTTGATTTTGAGATTTGGGCCTATTTGGGTTCATGATTTGTTTAGGCCAAATTGGGGATTTTTGAATTGGGTGGAGTTTGGTTTCAAATTTGGGGCAAATCATGTTGGTGTTTTGTTTTTGGGGATGTTAGGAAAGTTTTAGAAAAGATTTGGGGCTAATTGGAATTAAGTTGGGTTGGTTTGGGCTAAGTTTAGGTCATGGGCCAAAATTGGGCTTTAAGCTTCAAATTGAAATTGAATCCACATGTTGATAAAATTGGGTTTGGATTTGGTCTAAATTGATTTTGGTGTAATTGAATTGAAGTTTAGAATTGAATTGGATCAAAATTGAGGTCAATTGGGTTAATTTGGTTGGACATTGGGTCCACTAAAGTTAAAAACGAGCCAAATTGGGGGTTTTGATAAAAGTGGACCAAATTGACAAAATTGGCTTATGGAGTAGTTGAACAAAATAAAATTGGGAATATTTGGGATTCTCTAAAATTTTCTGGGAATTTTCTAAATTTTTTGGAATTTTTGGGTTAAAAGGGTATTTTGGGTTTTTTTTGAAAATTTTGGGTTAAAAGGGTATTTTGGGTATTTGGAGGGTATTGGGGGGTATTTTTGGAAAATTTTGGTGTATTTGGCCATGGGTGATCCATTTGAGTGGGGGCAAGTGTTTAGGATTGGTTTTGAGGAATTTTGAGTAATTTAGGCAATTTTGCAAATTTTGGGCATTTTTCAAGGGCATTTGGTAGGTCTGGTGGGTTTAGGGCCCCCGGGGTCAAAAATTGAAATTTTGGAAAAATGAAGATTGATTAAACGTGAATGGAATGGAGTCAATTTGGTAGAGCCATGAAGCCATATGAAGCTTACAAAAGCCATGAGAGGACTCATTTTAGGCACTCACTATGTTGTTCATAACTCTCTTAGCCAAGGGCTTAGGGGTTAAGGTCCATCCATATAAATTACCTACATGAGTCAGGAAGTCAAATTGGTTAAAGGTAGTTTTAGGGTTTTGAATGTGTGTGTGGGAGTGTGGTGTGTGCAAGCTTACCCTCACCAGACCAGGCCACCCAGGGTAATCCTAAGGCCAAAGAGTCCTATAGGGAACTCATCCTTTAAACCTCCACATGTTGGTTTTAACCCTCCAAGTGGCTTGGGGGTTGTTAATCAGGCATGTGTGGTTTAAAGGGAGTCAAGAAGTTTTTGGGTTTCTAAGTGATGGGTCCCATTTATAGTCCTCTAAGATAGTCAAGGAGAAGCCCTATGGCTAGATCCTAAGTACTAAGGAGAGAGAAGAGAAAGACCTCATCAAAAATGAGGTCAACAAATGGACCCCCAATAGGTGTGGTGTGTTAACCAAGCACACCGCAAGTATTTGCGTGGACCGAAGAGATCAACAAAACCAACACAGACGTCTAAGTGACACACTTAGAACGAAGTATAAAAAATAAGTTCCTCTGGGGAGTATCAGGTAAATCTCCAGGACTGAAGATTCCAGACCTCTCGCTGGGGAAAAGAAAAGGAAGTGAATTTCAGATCACAAGATCTAGAGAGATTCGATTTTAGATTCGTTTCATTTTTGGTTTCAAGTTTTAATGTGTGAGTTTGGATTATGGTTTGAGTTTCAACTTCTGATTGAAGTTCCATTCAAAATTTATTTCCAGAGGGATTTCGTAGAAATCCTGGATTTAAGGTGAGCATCGCAACCTAGGATCCAACCTCAGGATTTGAAGAGAATTAGAATTTAGGCTATAGCCTCAAGAAGAGAATTGGAATTTGAAGAGAACTAGAATTTAGGCTCTAGCCTCAAGAAGAGAGTTGGAGTTTGAAGAGAACTAGAATTTAGGCTCTAGTCTCAAGAAGAGAGTTGGAGTTTAGGCTCCATCCTCGGAAATTTGAAAGAGAGCTAGAAGTTCGGCTCTAGCCTCAAAGAAACTGGAAGTTCGGCTCCAGTCTTGGAAGTTTGAAAGAGAGCTAGAAGTTCGGCTCTAGCCTAAAAAAGAACTGGAAGTTCCAGTTCTCTCCAGCCTCAGAAATTTGAAAGAGATCTAGCAGTTCGTCTCTAGCCTCGAAGAGAACTGGAAGTTCGGCTCCAGCCTCGAAAGTTTGAAAGAGAGCTAGAAGTTCGGCTCTAGCCTCGAAGAGAACTTGAAGTTCGGCTCCAGCCTCGAAAATTTGAAAGAGAGCTAGAAGTTCGGCTCTAGCCTCGAAGAGAACTGGAAGTTCGACTCCAGCCTCAGAAGTTTGAAAGAGAGCTAGTAGTTCTGCTCTAGCCTCGAAGAGAACTGGAAGTGCGGCTGCAACTTCGGAAATTTGGAAGAGAGCTAGTAGTTCGGCTCTAGCCTTGAAGAGAACTGGAAGTTCGGCTCCAGCCTCAGAAATTTGAAAGAGAGCTAGAAGTTCGGCTCTAGCCTCGAAGAGAACTGGAAGCTCGGCTCCATCCTCGGAAATTTGAAAGAGAGCTAGAAGTTCAGTTCTAGCCTCGAAGAGAACTGGAAGTTCGGCTCCAGCCTCGGAAGTTTGAAAGAGAGCTAGAAGTTCGACTCTAGCCTCGAAGAGAACTGGAAGTTCGGCTCCAGCCTAGAAAATTTGAAAGAGAGCTAGAAGTTTGCCTCTAGTCTCCAAGAGAACTAGAAGTTCGACTCCAGCCTTGGATGTTTGATCTGTATGAAGAGGGACCCAATCCAAAGCCATCAGAACCAAATCGAACAAAGTTCGTTGCTCCATGTCAATAGGTCTAGTCGATCCTCTAATACACAGAGGAAGGAGAATTGAAAGGTTGGAATTGAAGGATTCAAAATGAAAATCAGTCTGAGATTTAAATTTGTTCAAGTGATTAGATTTCATTTCGTCTATTTAGAGTTCATGTTTATTTGCAGTTTATTTTGACATTCAAATTCTTAAAAAGAAGGAGTTCCTTATTCATTTTCTTTCTCTTTTCATTCTTTGTTCGAAGTTCATTTAGCTTAATGGTGTTTTCCAGTCAATTTGAACAAAACAGAGGTGAAGGCGGAACATGACATGATAATTGTCATTCCAAACTGTTGAAAATACATCATACAACTTGATCCAAAAAATGATGATATTTTCCTCGAAAATTCAGTATGTCATACAATCCCCATAAATCCAAAACGGATTGTGTAAAATTCTTGTTGATTCTTCCAAAAGCATTTGTCAAAATCCATGTCTGAATAGTAAGATACATGGACAATAACATCACCTTCCAAGCCACCCTTGGCAGGAATGCCGTACGGACGTGCATTGGAGGTGTGTTATCTCCCATGTAACTGTTGACCTCATTTTTGATGAGGTTTTTTACTTCTCTCTTTAGTACTTAGGATCTAGCCTTAGGATTTTCCTTTGACTATCTTAGAGGACTAGAGATGGAACCTACCCGTTTAGAAACTCAACCACTTCTTAACTTCCTGCAAACCCCACAAGCTTGATTGTAAACCCCTAATCACCTAGAGGGTTGAGATCAAATGTGGAGGTTTAAAGGATGAGTTCCCTATAGGACTCTTTGGCCTTAGGATCACCACTGAGGGCCGGTCTGGTGAGGGCTGACTTACACATACACTACACTCTCACACACACATTCCAAATCCTAAAACCCACACTCTCACCCAACTTGACCTCTTGACTCATGTAGGTAATTCACATGGATGATTCTTAGCCCCTAAGCCCCTAAGCCCCTAGCTAAGAGGGTTAGGAACAACATAGCGAATGCCTCAAATGAGTCCTCTCATGGCTCCTATGAGCTTAATATGGCTTCATGGCTCAACCAAAATGATTCCATTTCACTCACACTTGCTCAATTTTCATCTTTCCAAAATTTCAATTTTTGACCCCCGGGGCCCCGGACCCACCTAGCCTACTAAAAGCCCTTGAAACTTCCCAAAACCACCAAAATTTCCAAATCACCCAAAACTTTTCCAAAATCAACCTTGAACATTTCCCCACCAATTAAATTAATCATTTACAGCCAAAAATACCAAAATAACCAAAAATACCCCCAATACCCTCCAAATTACCAAAATGCCCCTCTTGACCCAAAAATTCAAAAATTCCAAAAATTCCCAGAAAATTCCAAAAAATCCCAAATATTCTTAATTTCATTTTGTTCAACTACTCTATGGGCTAATTTTGCCAATTTACCCCACTTTTACCAAAACCACCAATTTGCCCAAAAGTCAAACCCAAATGAACCCAATGTCAAACCAAACCTTTCCAATTGACCTCAATTTTTGTCCAATTCAATTCTAAACTTCAATTAAATATCCCCAATATCAATCTAGACTAAATCCAAGCCCAATTTGATTGAAAATTGAATCCAATTTCAAATTTAAGCTTAAAGCCCAATTTTGACCCATGACCTAAACTTAGCCCAAACCAACCCTACTCAACCCCAATTGACCCCAAACCTTTTCAAAATTGTCCCTAACATCCCCACAAACAAAACACTAACTTGATTTGCCCAAAATTTGGACCCAAACTAGACCTAAAACAAACCCAAAACCAAAATCCCTTAAATTGACCTCAACCCAAACCTAACCCAAATGGGCCCAAATCCCAAAACTAAAGCCCAATCAAAGTTGAAACCTCCTTGTAACACTCCCATAAACATTTCCCAACATTAATTTTATATCAATTTCAACCTTAGCCCAATCTTGATCCGAGTTAGCCCAATTTAACCCACCTTGGTCCCTTTACCAAAGAAACCCAAATTCAACCCAATTCAATTCCAAATCACTTCAAATTGATTCCAAATCACTCATGACTCATCCCTAAACTAAACCCAACATTTCTTTAGCCCAATCCTTTACAAAATTTCCACTTACCAATTTGTTTTTAAACTTAAAAGCCCATCTCCATGAACCTTTTTAAAAAGCCCACTTCCACCAAATTCAAAAGCCCAAAATTTATTCTAAGGCCCATATAACACTCTTCTTCATCATGACTTCAATTAAAACCATCCCTAAAGTTCCAATCAAACATCAAATTATTCTAAATCAAGCTTCATGCTAACTTCTCATACATTCATCAAAAATGCCAAAATCCATTTTCATACAAGTGAGCCAAGTTATGTGCAAGCCATAGGCAAGCCATGAAGCCATCCTTAAGCCACATGTAAGCCATGTGAGTTGCATCCATGTCACCATGCCATGTTGGGCAAAAGGAGGGGGCTCTTTCAAAATTCCCTTAAAGTGATTAACCACTCCCATGATTCCCCTAAGCCATACTTAAGCCTAATTGTACTTGGATTGTGACTTGACCCCACTAATCAAGCTGATCCAAATGACTTTCTCTTCAGCCCAAATTAGCCTTGGGGAGGTGCAC
The DNA here is from genome assembly GCA_022702705.1 of Papilionanthe hookeriana x Papilionanthe teres. Classification (NCBI taxonomy): domain Eukaryota; kingdom Viridiplantae; phylum Streptophyta; class Magnoliopsida; order Asparagales; family Orchidaceae; genus Papilionanthe; species Papilionanthe hookeriana x Papilionanthe teres. The sequence continues at coordinate 22,594,470 of CM040426.1, forward strand.
CTAGCCCAATCCATGTAGTTGACCAAACTTAGCCAAAATACACTCTTACCCCATTCAATTTAAATCAAGCCCTTTACACATGTCAAACCCCAATTGACTTCACCAAATTCAACCCCTGACCTCCCTGATCTTGAGGGTGACCCATGCCTGGCCGGCCAGCCACCACTGCCGCCAAAAAACCCCATGGCCGAGAGCTCCATGTGAGCCTAACATTGAAATTCTCCATTGCTGAGCTGCCCCATGCCCAATTCCTGCCATGGCTGTTCTTCCCTTGACCTAAACAGCTAATCCAAGCCATCAAACCCCCCTGGGAGGCCCTCCAGCCACTCCTATTTAAACCCCACCCCCTCTCGGCCAAAAAAGGAGTTGCACCAAACCATACAAAAACTCTGCCAAAATTGTTCCAGACCCTCCTCCACACTTAGAGCAATTGATCCCCAGTGATAATTTGCCCTAATCCCCATCCACAGAGCTCAATTTCTCAGCCAAAATTCCACCCAAAATCAGGACACCTTCCAGTTCTCCACCAAACTCAAATTAAACTCACCCACACCTGCGCAAGATCAAGAGAAGGAGTTCCCTAGTGGAAGCCCCCTCTCCAGGCCAACCATTTGCTCTAGCCTCCAAGCTTTGGAATCAGGTCTGGTTGAATTCAAGTCTAGACAATTACCCAGGGCCAGAGACTTCATCTGGAGCTTACTTGGACTAAATCAAAGGTGACACAACTCTCAGATCGAAGCCACACTTCCCTGAGCAAAGGTATGAGCTCTCTCTTCTCCCCGAGCTTCTGAACATTCTCTATTTTGTTTGGATCAATTTCATGCCACATAAACCGTATAGATGTTTTCGTCTCTTCAAGACGAATCTATAGAGCATAAGAACACGAAAATCCATTAAGAATCGAGTGAGATCTTAGGGTTTTAGTGTGGACGGATCTCGGGTGAGGTCGATCGGGGACGATGAACGGATGCCGTCCATTCGCATGTGTATTATGTGGACGGCTCAGATGGCGTCGGACCGGGAGATGGTACGTGAACCGTGGGCCTCATGGCAGCTGACTCAGGAGGCAGCGCCGAACCAGGAGACGACGCGTGGCCGTTCAGGGAAACTAAGGATGCGCTGGTGCTGACTGGGTTAAATAGATAATTAGGTATTTTCTGAATTTATTAAATACCAAAAACTTCAAAAATTCATAACTTTGTGTAGAAAAATCACAAAAATAAAATAAAAATACCCTCCTGCTCAGTGAATAGAGGAGAATAATGTGGAAAAGAAATCAAGTCATTTCATCAACTATTTTATTTTTAATGATTTATTTACTCTCTGCATTGTTTTAATTCTTCACTTGCATAGGAAATTCACCATGGCATGAGACCATAGGGCTTTTGAAGCCTCTGAACTTGGAAACATTCCCTGAATTTTCCAAGGTCAGAGGCCATCCCTATGAGAAGTTGTTGATTTTCCAAGTTCATGTTACTGTTTTAAGTTTTTTAATTCCAATATTAGCATGTTGAGAAATAAATTCTATGAAAATTGAGTGATATTTCTTATGACCAGAGAAACCTAGGAAAAATAGGTTTTGAATTAATTCACTTGGAATAACACTAATTAGCCTTAACACCCAAAATTGAATTTTAATTAATTAGGGTTAACTACACATCAAATTGACTTGAAAACAATTCTCCATTATTCTCTAGGGTCAGAGGAATCCCCAATAAAAATTTGAAGTCAATTGGATTTGATTAGCCCCATTAAATGGATTAATTAAGTCACAAAACCAAAACAAAACTTTAAAAATTCATAACTCACAAAATACTTTTCAAAAATTCACAAAAATGGTTTTGGGGCTTCTCTGGTATCAGTGGAATTTAGGAAAATTAAAATTGTAATTTTCTAAAAAAGTTAATTTTTATCATTATTTTAATATTTTTAATAATTAAAAAATAATAAAAATCATAAAAATATTAAAAATCACCAAAATGTAACATTTTGAATTCTAATCACCTAGGAACAAACCAAATATTTTTCCTAAGTCTCTAGGGTAAGATATTGAATTTTAAAGGCTTAAAACAATTTTTGAATTAAAAAAATGATTTTCTTTAACATTTCCACTAAAATAATTCTAATAAATCAAAGCAAAATTAGAAAAATATAAAATTTGATTCTCTGATTTTCCTGAGGTTGGAGAGATTTTTTAAAAATATAAAATCCTTTTTTTCATCTTTTATTTCTTTTTTAAATTAATTAATACTCCAAAATTCAAAATAATTCTAGTAAATAAAATATAATTCAAAAAATCACCAAAATTGGCCCAAATGGTCCTCTGGTCATTAGAAACATCCCATAATTTTCTTAAGATAGAAACATTTCCTTGGTCATGTTATTGAATTTTCCTTGAAAACCCCTATTTTCCATTAAAAATAATTACATAAATAAATTAAATACAGAAAAATCACATTTTTCTCCTTTAATGTCTTAATTGACATATGAGTGAGGTTACATAAAAATTTCAAGTTCATTTGAGTTTAGTTTAGTGAGTTATAGAATTATTAAGCTTGAAGGGCAAAAAGGTAATTAAAAATTTCAACCCTTAATTAAAATTTTAGGGTTAATCAAAAAAGGGGAGGGTAAAATATTTGATTTTAAACTGATTTTGGATGATTGAAACTTAAATGATTGAGGATAGAAACCTACTAACCATTTCAAATAAAATTAAAATAAAACTTTAATTAATTAGTTAATTGAAATTTTGGAAGAATAATAGAAATTGGAATTATTAAAGTAGGGATATTATTAAGAGGATATTTATTCTTTAATTTATGAATCCCTAAATTAATCACTTCAATAATATTTAATTCTTAACTAAAAGGATAACCCTAACTTAAAATTTAAAATGCTAAACAATTTAAAAATTAAATTAAATTAAATTTAAGATGTTGAGATTAAATTAAATCAAAATCTAAATCAAGTTAACACCTTAACAATTAAATTAAATCATTTTTAATATATTAAAAAAAATAACATTAAATCAAAATAAATTAAATCAAATTAAGTTGAATTAAAATTAAATTAAATTAAAATTTAAAATTAAATTAAATTAATTCAAATTACATTAAATTAAATTAAATTAAATTAAATTAAATTAAATTAAATTAAATTAAACTTAAATTAAAATTAAAATTAAATTGAATTAAAATCATTTAACAACACACCTAAATGAAATCATTAAGAGTTAAACCAAACACTTAAAGTAAACTTAAAACATGAATGACTTGAACACTATTCCAAACTGAAACTAATTTTTATATTAAGTCAAAAATTAAAATTAAATCATTAAGTTTAAATCATTAAAATACTTAATAAGTTGATTTGCCCTTTTAAAGCTCTTATTATTATAACTCTTAAATGAAGTATCAAGTGAAGTGTTACTTCACTTATAGGATATTCAAATGTCCTAGTTCACTGAGCAAGGGAACAAAACATAAACCCCTGGATGATTAATTCACCTGTGCAACTAAATTTACTTCGACTCAAACAATCCCATAAATATTGAAATGATGTTTACGACTAGTCCTAAGCACTTCCTTAATATAACGGGATGTTTTAGAAGAACAATTGAATTTAGTTATTCTTTGATGAAGAAAATCATCCTTAAAAGCAAACCAAGAATCTAGACGTCATAGGAGATGACTAGTTATAGGATTAGGAACATGGTAGACAACCAAAACCCTTTTCCCTAGCTTTACCTAGGTATTTCTTACAAAATATTTAAATGCCTTAACATGTGTTTCAAGTGCAGCTTGGGATGACGAGAAGACTCTCCAGGTACGCTTTTATTTTATTGCAATTTACTTAGATGCACTGTACTTTACTTTTTCTTGCATGACAAACAAAACTGTTGCATGAAAACCAAAACCTTTAGGATAGTCCCTAAACTGAAAACAAAACTAAATTAAAAATCATTGCAAGATAAAATTCACCGCCACAACATTCAAAAATATAAAACAACTCAAAATTTAATCACAAACAGAACAATAAAACTACAATCACAACTAAAATAAAATGTCTCATTGAATGATCGGGAATACCTCGGATGATGTAACCCACGTGTTGCTAACGGGATTTCCCACGGTCTAAATGAAAGTGTGGAACTCATTCAGTTAAGTTTAGCAAATTCATCTGGACTAAGTGAATTCGATGAAAATAACTGATGTCGGGATGACGGAACCGTGGGATCTTAATCGGTTCTGTTTAAACAACTTTAAGATTTGTTTTAATTAAGTATTAAAAACACTTGGATTTTAAGATTTTCTCTAAACCAAAACACTTCTCGTCTCCTGATTTATGACTTCTAAAACTAAACCTCTGCAACAACGCGGAGCTTGGAGCATGGTGGGCAGTACGGCCATCGTCATCAGCAAAACTTGAATCTACTTCAGCAAAACCTTTCCTAGCTTTAAAAACAACAAAGCCATAGGATTTCGAGGTAGTTTGCTTAGTGCAACATAAATCCTCAACTCTTCGTTAGGCATTTGCATGATCATGTCATGTAAATTAAGCCCTAACCGGTCTTAGGACTCAGAGGTAGTCGTTTTATACGACATAAACCCTCACATCTTCGAGGCTATTTGTATGATTATATTATACAAATATAAGACCTAAATAAATAAAATGGGCAGGATTGAAACATTAAATGACATTCTCAAATTCAAACCAAACAATAGGATAGTTTGGGAAGTTGCCAAGATTCTTCTTGGATCCTCAGCTTCTCCTACTTCTCTTCCTTTGGACTCTTGAAATAAACTGTTCCAAATTTGAGCTAATCCCTATTGAAATTTCAAAATTCAATCCTTTGAAAGCCTTAAACTTTGAAATTCTTGAGAACAAAATCACTAATCATTATCGATAGTTTTCTTAAATGATTCCGTCGTTTAAGATGTAATTGACTATGTGGGCTCGCCCTTCATAGGGAACTTTAAGAACCCGTGTAATATAAACCCCGTTTAATTTCTTTATATTAAGCGAGGGACTTGTCGGCTTATAAAATTGGTTCACAGACCAAACGGATGTCACAAATTTTTTAGTTTATTTAATCGAGCCCCATCATCAAACAGTGTGTCTATTCCTCGGGATAAATATACGGTTTGTGGTGCGGTGCTCGTTTATATAAACTATTCGGGATGTGAGATCGGTTTGATTTCATATCTTAAAATTTTCAAACATAAAATTATTTTCAAAATCAAATACTATTTTCTAAAATATATATATATTTAAACTAAAATTTAAAATATAAAATTCACCGACAATTTCTGTAGGCGACCCCTTTTTAAAAATACAACTTAACCTAAAAATATGCCGACAGTAACTCACAGCTCGTAGGGCCGGAGATTCGCTAACTCTGGATCTGGCTGAAAATGAAGTGGCATCTTACTGTCGTCCATCCTTCTGAAAGTGACGGAGATTCGCTCAACAGGCACTCCTGGGATGCAGTGTTTTCCTATGCCTGCTCCATTTCCCTTTAAAACCATGACGGAACCTACCGGTAGTGGTATTTCCACCGGCCCTCGAAATTTTCCGGGAACCGCTATCCGGAGGTAATATTCAAACATGATATTACACTGGTTGACAAAAGAGACTATGCAGAAAGTTCTGACAAAGTCATGATGGTCTTTGTGTGGAGGTATGCAGTCGCCCTCCTTGTAAATGTTAATGATGCAGCTGTTGGGTATGCAATTTGCAGGTAATACCCTCAATGACACAATCCTTTTACCATTCTTTTGATAATTCTTGGCATCGGATCCACCTCACTGTGACGGAGTATCCCTGGTGGATTTCCTTTTCTGTCTTCGGCGAAGTTGTAGCAACTCCCACACTGGATAGTAACTCTTCCTTTCCTGGCATCCATCTTTGGGGTTCTGAATAGGTCTTCTCCCTCAGACGACCAGCTCAGCCCATTTTCTGAAGTTCGATAATACAGTCCACAATCTGTTGTTGTTCGTAATCTGAGAACACATCCGTATGCAGCTCAAGGCCTTCAAAGATGTTGACCCTCTTGCCTTGAATTCTCTCGAAGTATTCAAAAGTTTTCTTTTCAACTTGCTGTAATTTCTACAGCTCGTATTCCAGGATTATCTGAAGTCCTCGGGGTCTGATAACATACTGCGAGATGTACAGCTCAACCCCAGCACACTCTCGTGCATGTCTCGGCTCCTCGGGGATAGTCTCTATTGGGACATCCTCCGGGGTTGCTTTCGCAACAAGACACTTCAAAACTGGTAGCTCTGTCTGGCGTCGTGGTACTATCTCCGTTTATATTTTCATTGGGATTTCTTTCACCCTTTCTGCTGTTCATGGAATTGACTTCCTCCTTTCTGGCTCCTAACGAACTAATCTCTTCAAAGTATTTGTACAGACGGTAGCGACTGTCTCTTCACGCTGATCTGCTGCCAGCTTAGTCAGCATCTTGCGAATGCGATGGTTCTTGTTTCTTCGTTGACTAGGTGTGAGAGTGGCTCTCCTCACCTCTTGAATTTCTGTAGGCATGGCACTGACAAGTCTGCCTTCTGTTGTAGCCACCACGGACATAACTTTCTTATCCTCACCCGTTCCATGAGCGGTGTTTGCTTTTCTCTTCTTGCTAGTAGACGGCTGACTCGACCACCTAATTTCATCACTATCTGACTGTGGAACTCTTTTCAATCAATCAGAGTCCAATCCGTTTCTTCATATTGTAGCCCGGCCGGTGTGAAATCAGAGTCAATTTCAATCACGGCTCCATCCTTCATCCACTTTTCATCGAGTGCCAGACTTACACCATTCTTAAAGTTCAGAACCAACCACACGTTCGACATTTCCCTGCAAAAAATAAGGAAAGGATCAGGGGCTGTACTAAGAACAAGAACAATAAGAAAACATTTATTAATGAAAAATTTTATTTACTTATTTTAAATTTTAAAGGAAGTAGGAAGAGATGAGGACAGATAAAGAATGAATTGATTTAAAAGGAGGAATCAAAATTTTATCATTTCACATATTTTCTTTTTAACATATTTTTTTTGTTAATGATTTTTATTTTATCATCCATTTTTTTTTTTTTTGGTTCGGACCCAGTTACGAATGATTACTCTACCCGTGTTTCTAGGAATGAGACTCCACTTTTAAAGTCCATCTTTCGAAACATCAGGATGCGTAATATTTCTTCAAATATTGTCCATTAATTGGAAGCATAGGTCGTTCTCCACGATAGTTAACAAGCTAGTAGGAACCCCCTGAGTAGATTGTCTCGACCACAAAGGGCCCTTCCCAAGTTGGTTCAAATTTACCTCCTATCTTGCGGTGTGCAAGAATAGGTCTTCTGAGTACTAGAACCAAATCACCGACTTTGAATGTCCTTGGGAGGACCAGTTTATCGTGGGCCCGGATCATCTTGGCTTGATACAGTTCCAAATTTTGCTGCATTGAAAGTCGTTTCCCTTCTAAGCTTTCCAATTCTTCTAGTCGTAATTTGGCATTTTCTTCTGTAGTGATCTTGTTCGCAACTGTAATTCTGAGTGACGGAAGCTGGACCTCTAAGGGTAAAATGGCTTCGGACCCGTACACTAGAGCGTAAGGTGTAGACCGGGTAGGAGTTTTGAAAGTCGTTCTGTAAGCCCATAAAGCATCTAACAACTTCTCGTGCTAATTTCTTTTGTTTTCATCCAAATTTTTCTTTAATATTTGGATGAGAGTTTTATTAAAAGCTTCGGCCAAGCCGTTTGCTGTTGGGTAGTAAATCGTCAAATTGCGCCACTCGATCCCGTGTCTCCTGACAAAAATGTTGATCTTCGTACTCTTGAACGCGGACCCATTATCTGAAATGATTCTGTGCGATACCTCGAAATAGTAGACAACTTGATTCTTGAAGAACTGTAGCACATGGTGTGCCTTCACTTCTCTGAGCGGTACTGCTTCTGCCCACTTGGAAAAGTAATCTGTTGCTGCATGAATGAAGCGATGTCCTCTTGAAGAAGGCGGTTCTATCGGGCCCACAATATCTGTGCCCCAACACTCAAATGGCCACGATGCGATTGTCGGATGTAGCACATTCATAGGCTGATGTAGAACCACTCCATGCACTTGGCATTGGTGACAAATCTTGGCAACTTTCATGCAATCAGTCATCATCGAGGGCCAGTAGTACCCTAGTCTCTTAATCTTCATTTTCATCTTCGGACCCGACTGATGAGCGCCACAAAGTCCTGAGTGCACTTCTTTAACAATTTCACGAGCCTCAGACTCGCTCAGGAACCTTAGCCACATCTGGTTAAAAGACCTTTTATATAACGTATTATTTATTAATGCGTAAGACAAAGTTCTTTTCTTAATTTGATGGGCGAATGACATATTGTCCGGTAGGTTTCCTGTTTGCAGGTAGTCTATTAGCGGCTGACGCCAGTCTTCTGCATTTTCTGTTACTACTGTAACTGTTTCCTCTTCTTTTTTCTGTCTTGTGTATTGTGTCCATGTCGAGCTGTGAGAGAATCTGACGTCGCTGAACAGAAACTTCAACTGATTCATCCTGCAAGCAGGCAAATTCTTTTACAAGGCGGGCTAACGCATCTGCAATAGCTTTTTATCTGCTGGGAATCTTGTGGATCGTTACATTTAAAATCTGCTCCAACAATTTCATGGCATACTGAAAGTACTGCTCGAGTCTTGGCTTTAGAATTCTGTATTGTCCTGCGACCTGTTGAATTATCAACTGAGAATCCCCATAGATGTTGATATCCATTATCCCCATCTGAATGGTTAATTCCAATCCGGTTATAATGGCTTCGTATTCTACTTCGTTGTTTATACATGGTTCTGTTAAGTGTTAGGAGTATTGTAACATTCCCCGCTCTGGTGTTATAAATATTAGTCTGATTCCTGCCTTACCGGGCATTGTCATTTGCAATTCTTTATTTCTCTTTGCTGAAGATGCTCCATTGAAGTACAGTTCCAAACGTCGATCGTCGGGGTCTTCTAGGCTCATTATCTGCTCGCCTGGCAAGTCGTCGTTGAGAGGCGATTCTGCCGGTAAAGGGTGTGCTGCGAGGAAGTCTGCTAGGACTTGTCCCTTTACGGCACGAAGAGGAACGAAAGTTATATTGAATTGTAATAGTATCATCGACGACTGTCAAGTCTGCTGGAAAGCGTCGGTCGGGTCATCAAATATTGCAATGGATTAACTTTCGAGATAAGGTTGATCTTATGAGAAAGCAGGTAATGCCTGAGCTTTTGAGTGGCGAAGATCAGGGCCAAACAATGCTTCTCAATCAGGGGATACTTTATTTCCGTCGGAATTAGACGACGAATTAAGTAGTAGAGAGTGTTTTCTTTCCCCTCGTCATTGACCCTGACTAGCAGGGCTCCAAGGGAGTCGTCTAAAGCTACGATATAAAGTATCAACGGTCTACCCGAGTCTGGGGCTGCTAAGACAGGATGTGTCATTAAATATTGTTCGATGTCATCGAAGGCATGTTGACATTTAGAGTCCCAAGTATACTTGGCATCCTTCTTAACTAAAGCAGAAAAAGGCTGACACCTTCCTGACAAATTCGAAATATAGCGTTGAAGATATGCCAACATCCCTTGAAAGGTTCGTAGTTGTTTCAAGGTTTTGGGAGGTGGCATTTTTAAGATAACTTTAATCTTTTCCGGATTGATTTCAATTCCACGATGTCAGAGAACAAATCCTAAAAATTTCCCGGAGATGACGCTGAAGGCGCATTTCAAGGGATTCATCTTATATTTATATTGTCTTAATCGCTTGAAAATAATTCTAAAATCATACAAATGATATTCCTTCTGTTTGCTTTTGATGACTACATCATCCACGTAGCATTCAACTTGGTTGTGAATGAGATCATCAAAAATTCTCATCATAGCTCTTTGGTATGTTGTTCCTACATTCTTCAATCCGAAAGGCATCACTGTGTAGCAGTATATTCCGATTGGTGTTCTAAAGGCTGTGAGCTTTTCGTCTTCCGGTGTCATCTTTATCTGGTTGTATCCTGAAGATCCATCCATGAAAGAGAAGACTTCGTGTGTTGAGGCGATGTCGATCATTAATTCTGGGATTGGTAGTGGGAATTCATCCTTTGGACATGCTTTATTCAAATCTCTAAAATCTACGCAGATTCTGATCTGTCCATTCTTTTTTCAGACTGGTACCACGTTGGCTAACCAAGTTGGATATTGTTCTTGACAGAAAAATTTAGCGTCTATTAGCTTCTTAACTTCATCTATTACCTGTTGTTCGATTTCTAGACGCATTCTTCTCGGAGCTTGTCTGACTGGAACGACAGTGTGATCCACTCATAGCTTGTGAACTGCAACCACTGGAGCTAATCCTGGCATTTCATCGTAACTCCAAGCAAAACAGTCCTTGAATTCCATCAGTAGCTTGATCATTTCTTCAGAGTCTTCTTTATTGAGTAAGGAGCTAACAAATGTCAGCCTAGGCTCTTCGCTAGTACCTAAGTTAACTTCCATTAACTCGTCTATTGTAGATTTAATTTCATCTTCAAATTCTGGCGGAGCGTCTCCGACTAGTAGATCTTTGAGATCATTTGAAGCTTCCAAGCAATCTTCATAGGCTTGCAAGTGACAACCAAGCAAAATCCCGTATCATCAACTGATCCTACTGTGCCGAATCTGAGACCATGTTTTGAATTGGGAGGCCGACCGACATTATTCCATAATTTTTCAAAGTGTTGTGATCGACCTTTAGTCCATCGTCGAGGTAAGATACCGCATTGAATTAAATTTTGAACACAGGGAGAATACCACTCAAAAGGCAGTTCCATTAATTCAGAAGAAGTAACATCTTCAAATTGTACACATTTTCAGTTTTGGAAGAAGAAGCACCACGGTAGAATTTGATCGGCTTAGCACCATCACCATGCACTTCCTTGACCACCATACCCTCGATCTTATTAGAATGGATCGGGGTCAGGGTCATAGTATGCACATAGTGGTTAATCTTCTCGTACATTGATTTGTATTCTTCATTCTTTTCATCTTCGAGAGAGATCTTGAACAGGGGTTTCTTTTGATTTACTATTGCTGCTTCTTTCTTGATTTCTTCTTCTTCGGAACTGTTCTCTCAATCAACGTCAATAACCGGTTTCTTCTGTCCAACTGTTCCAACGTCTCTTCCTCGACCTCGTCCCCGGTCTCGACCAGGGGTGCGAGTTCTGGAGAAACCTTCACCATCTCACCGTAAGAGAGTGGTGAGTAACTGTTGGACTAGAATTTCAGGTTCTTCGACGTCCCGAACTTCTTTTACTTCATTTGGTACGGTATTTTTGGAGAAGATTGTTTTCTTCGGAGGCGCGTAATAGGCTGCATCTTCATGAATTCCAATCTCGTGTACGGAGAATGGTTGCAAGTCACCATTAATACACTATTCTCCTCCTTCATAATACTTTATGCATTGGTGCAGGGATGACGGTACCATCCAGTTTTCGTGGATCCATGGCTGACCTAGTAGAGCGTTGAACGATGTCTCAGAATCAATTATGTGGAATTTTGCGGTTGTCTTTACTAAATCACTGGTCTTGATTAATAGTGTTATCGATCCAAGAGCTCTTTCTCATTTTTGATTGAAGCCTCTTAATAACATCTTGTCTGCTTCGAGTTCGCGAACATCAATTTCTAAATATGCTAACGTTCGAAGGCTCATTATGTTGATTGAGGCTCCTGGATCATCCAACACTTTGGAGAGCGTAAACATTCCAATAGTGACTGAAATGTATAATGGTCGGTTGTGATCAGCTGTTCCAAGTAGCAAATCTTTGTCTGTAAAGGTAACACCACGCTGTTCTTTCAACGAGCAAACCTCGTCTAAGGAATTACCGGTCATTTGAGCTAAACAAATCTCTGGATCAAGTAAGGCCTTGATCAAAGTTTCCCTCATCTCCTTTGACAAGATCAGAGCATCATAGATGCTCAGTTTAGCTGGTAGCTTCCTAAGATGGGCTAGCACGTTATAATCCACTTTATTACCATGTTTCTCGATTTCTTCCTGAACGGGCAATTCTTCTGCTGGGGTTGGCTCCTCCTAAGCAACCACATGCTTTCCTTTATCCTCTGGACCCATTCTCGGAGGTAGAACTTTTCTGCTTGTTAGGTTGACTTCAGTTACTTGGTCTGAATCTGGCGGTGACTCTACCAATGTCTCCTCTTGAATCGGAATGACGGGATTTTCTGGAATTGATTCGGAATCTGATAACTCCAGTTCTATAGTGATTGGAGCTCCTCGGAATTCACAAATAGATTCTTTGCTTGTTGAGCTTTCGTAGCCATCTTTGTGAGCGTCTTCTCCTTCGCCGTGGTCATCAAGGTTTAGTATGATTTGAGAATCGTTTATCGTATCGGAATCGAGATCCAGATTAGGTTGGTTGTCGTTAGTTACGTAATCGTCAAAAATAGTCAAAACGTAGCTAATACCAAAACTCTTATCATTATAAGATCCCGCCGGGGTGAGCAAATAATCATACAGAGTCAGAGGTCTAAGGAATTTCTCCCCCGAATCGGAAACAACCATCCTAGGATAAGCAGCCCCTAGTCTACCCTTTGGAGCCTCGGTCTTCTTTTCTTCCACGATCTTCTCCTCCTTCTGGGGGTGGTTCTTCAATCGCAAGCAATAGCACCGGCTCGACAGGTTTCAAACTCTGAGTTGAAGCGCGCATCGAAGCCTACTGGATATGATCCAAGATTTTCTTTGAAGACTTTGTGCAAATGGTATTCCATCCATCATTGGTCGTGTATGGGTTTATCGGAACAATAGTGTCGGCATGTTTTTAGGTTTGTGTGTTGTATTTTTGAAAATGGGTCGCCAAACAGAAGTTGTCGGCGAATTTTTAATTTAATTTAAATTTAATTTAAATATATATATATATATATATATATATATATATATAGTTTAAAAGATAACATTTGATTTTGAAAGTAATTTTAAGTTTAAAAGTTTTAAGATATGAAATCAATCCGATCTCACATCCCAAATAGTTTATATAAACGAGCACCGTACCACAAACCGTGTATCTATCCCGAAGAATAGACACACTGCTTGATGATGGAGCTCGATTAAATAAACTAGGAGATTTGTGACATCCGTTTGGTCCGCGAACCAATTTTATAAGCCGACAAGTTCCCCTGCTTAATATAAATGAATTAAGCAGGGTTTATATTACCTGGGTTCTTAAAGTTCCCTATAAGGGCAAGCCCCTATAGTTAATTACATCTTAAGTGATGGGAATCACTTAAGAAAACTCTCGATAATGATCAGTGGTTTTGCTCTAAAGAATTTCAAAGTTTTAAGGTTTCAAAGATTTGAATTTTTGGAAATTTCAATAGGGAATGGATCAAATTTGGAACAGTTTATTTTAAGAGTCCAAAGGAAGAGAAGTAGGAGAAGCTGAGGACCCAAGAAGAATCTTGGCAACTTCCCAAACTATCCTAATTGTTTGGTTTAGATTTGAGAGTTTACTTAGTGTTTCAATCTTGTCAATTTTAGTTAATTAGGACTTATATTTGTATAATATGATCATACAAATAGCCTCGAAGATGTGAGGGTTTATGTCGTACCAAACAACTACCTCGGAATCCTAAGACCGGTTAGGGCTTAATTTGCATAATATGATTATACGAATGCCTAACGAAGAGTTGAGGACTTATGTTGCACTAGGCAAACTACCTCAAAATCCTATGGCTTTGTTGTTTAATTCTAAGAAAGTTTTGTTGAAGTAGATCCGAGTTTTGCTGACGAAGATGGCCGTGCTGCCCACCGTGCTCCAAGCTCCTTGTTGTTGCAGAGGTTTAGTTTTAGAAGTCATAAATCAAGAGATGAGAGAAGTGTTTTGTTTATAGAAAATCTTAAAATCCAAGTGTTTTTGATGTTTTAATTAAAACAAATCTTAAAGTTGGTTAAACAGAACCGATTAAGATCCCACGGTTCCGTCATCCCGACACCGTTATTTTCATCGAATTCACTTAGTCCAGTTGAATTTGCTAAACTCAATCGAATGAGTTCCACACTTTCATTTAGACCATGGGAAATCCCGTTAGCAACACGTGGGTTACATCATCCGAGGTATTCCCGATCATTCAACGAGACGTTTTAATTTAGTTGCAATTGTAGTTTTGTTGTTCTGTTTGTGATTAAATTTTGAGTTTTTTTTTATTTTGAAATGTTGTGGCGGTGATTTTTATCTTGTAATGACTTTTAATTTAGTTTTGGTTTCAGTTCAGGGACTATCCTAAAGGTTTTGGTTTTCATGCAACAGTTGTTTATCATGCAAGAAAAGTAAAGTACAGTGCATGTAAGTAAATTGCAATAAAATAAAAGCGTACACTGGAGGGTCTTCCCGTCATCCCAAGCTGCACTTACAACACATGTTAAGACATTTAAATGTTTCAACAAGTACCTAGGTAAAGCTAAGGGAAAGGTTTTGGTTGTCTACCAAAGTGCTAATCCTATAGCTAGTCATCTCCTATGACGTTTAGGTTCTTGTGTTTTGGTTTAAGGATGATTTTCTTCACCCAAGAACCGTTAAATTCAATTGTTCTTATAAACATCCTATCATATTGAGGAAGTGCTTAAGACGAGTCTTAAACATCTTTTCAGTACCTCTAGGATTGTTTTAAGTCCAAGAGAATTTAATTATACAAGTGAATTAATCATCCAGGAGTTTAAGTTTTGTTCTCTCGCTCAGTGAACTAGGACATTTGAATATCCTATAAGTGAAGTAACACTTCACTTGATACCTCATTTAAGAGTTATAATAATAAGAGCTTTAAAAGGGCAAATCAACTTATTATGTATTTTAATGATTTAAACTTAATGATTAAATTTAAAAAATTAGTTTAAGTTTGGAATAGTGTTCAAGTTATTTTAGATTTAATTCTTAATGATTTCATTTAGGTTTGTTGTTAAATGATTTTAATTTAATTTAATTCAATTTAATTTTAATTAAATTTAATTTAATTTTAATTTAATTTGATTTGATTTTAATTTAATTTAATTTAATTTAATTTTAATTTTGATTTTAATTTAATTTAATTTAATTTAATTTAATTTTAATTTAATTTAATTTAATTTAATTTGATTTAATTTAATTTTAATTTAATTTAATTTAATTTAATTTAATTCAATTTTAATTTAATTTAATTTTAATTTAATTCAATTTTAATTTAATTTAATTTAATTTAATTTAATTTAATTTAATTTAATTTTAGTTTAATTTTAATTTGGATTATTATTTTAATTTTTTTTAAGTAAGAATTAAGTATTATTGAATTGATTTATTTAGGGATTTTTAAATTAAAGAATAAATATCCTCTTCATAATATCCCTACTTTAATAATTCCAATTTTTATTATTATTCCAAAATTTCAATTAATTAATTAATTAAAATTTTATTTTTAATTATATTTGAAATGATTAATAGGTTTCTACCCTCAATCTTTTAAGTTTCAATCATCCAAAATCAGTTTAAAATCAAATATTTTACCCTCCCCTTTTTGATCAATCCTAAAATTTTAATTAAGGGTTGAAATTTTTAATTACCCTTTTGCCCTTCAAGCTTAATAATTCTATAACTCACTAGATTAAACTCAAATAAACTTAAAATTTTTATGTAACCTCACTCACATGTCAATTAAGACATTAGAGGAGAAAATATGACTTTTCTGTATTTAATTTATTTATGTAATTATTTTTAATGGAAAATAAGGGTTTTCAACGAAAATTCAATAACATGACCAAAGAAATGTTTTTGTCCTTAAGAAAATTATGGGATATTTCTAATGACTTACGGAACATTTGGACAAATTTTGGTGATTTTTTGAATTTTATTTTATTTATTAGAATTATTTTGAATTTTGGAGTATTAATTAATTTTAAAATAAAATTAATTTTAAAAAATGGATTTTATATTTTTTTTAAATCTCTCTAACCTCAAGGAGTCTAGAGAAATAAATTTTATATTTTTCTGATTTTTCTTTGATTTATTAGAATTATTTTAGTGAAAAGGTTGGAAAATACATTTTTTTAATATTAAAAATTACATTAAGCCTTTAAAATTCAATATCTTATCCTAGGGACCTAAAAAAAATATTTGGTTTGTTCCTAAGTGATTAGAATTCAAAATGTGACATTTTGGTGATTTTTAATATTTTTATGATTTTTATTATTTTTTAATTATTAAAAATATTAAAATAATGATAAAAATCAACTTTTTTAGAAAATTACAATTTTAATTTTCCTAAGTTCCTCTGATATCAGAGAAGCTCCAAAACCATTTTTGTGAATTTTTGAAATGTATTTTGTGAGTTATGAATTTTTAAAGTTTAATTTTATCATGTGACTTAATTAATCCATTTAGTGGGGTTAAACATTTCCAATTAATTTCAAATTTTTAAGTGATGTTCCTCTAATCCCAAAGATCAGTGGAGAATTGTTTTCAAGTCAATTTAATGTGTGGATATCCTTAATTAATTAAAGTTCAATTTTGGGTATTTAGACCAATTAGGGTTATTCCAAGTGAATTAACTCAAAACTTATTTTTTCCTAGGTTCCTCTGGTCATAAGAAATATCACCAAATGTTTCTAGAATTTATTTCTCAACAACCTAATTATTGAAATCAAAATACTCAAAACAGTAACATAAACTTGGAAAATCAATAACTTCTCATAGGGATGGCCTCTGACCTTGGAAAAATCAGGGAATCTTCCCTAGGTCAGAGGCTTCAAAAGCCCTATGGTCTCATGCCATGGTGAATTGCCTATGCAAATGGAGAATTAAAATAATGCAGAGAGTAAATAAATCATTAAAAATAAAATACTCAATGAAATTACTTGATTTCTTTTCCACATTATTCTCTTATGTTCACTGAACAAGTGGGTATTTTTATTTTATTTTTAGTATTTTTCTACACAAAGTTATGCATTTTTGAAGTTCTGTTTATTTAATAAATAAGAAAAATCCTTATTTATCTACTTATCCATGCGGCGCCACGCAATCCTCGGCAGCTCCGAACGCCCACGCGGCGCATACCTATTCGACGCCGCCATCCGACTCAGCGCTCCAGGGGCCCACGGTTCATGTACCATTGCGCTGTCCGGCTCGATCTCGACCGTCCGCTCGATACACACTCGATCCGACGGCTCCTGGTCATTGTCTACGACTGGTGTGCACCCGTGACCGTCAACATTAAAACCCTAAGAACTCACTCGATTCTCAACGGATTTTTGTGTTCTTATGCTCTATGGATTCGTCTTGAAGAGACGAACACATCCATACGGTAAACATGTATTGAAATCGATTCATATCAAATGGAGAATCTCCAGGAGCTCGGAAGGAAGAGAGAGTTCATACCTTTGCTCGGAGAAGTGAAGCTTCGATCCGAGAGTTGTGTCACGTTCGATTGGGTCCAAGCAAGCTCCCGATGAAGTCCCTTGGCCTGGTGAATTTCCTAGGTACAAAAGTGACCACAGCCAATCACAAAGCTTGGAGGCTGGAAGCAATGGCTGGCCTGGTGAGGGGGATATTGCTGGGAAACTTCTCCTCTTGGTCTAGTGAAGGTGTAGAGTCAAACAATTTGAGGATTGACTCACTGTGGTGAAGTGTCCTGGTTTTGGGCTTAAATTTTAACTCTGAAATTGAGCTCACAGAGAGGAAATTGCAGAGGGGATTTCAGTTGGGATCAAGCTCTCCAGGTGTGGGGGAGAGCCTGGAATGATTTTGGCAGAGTTTCTGTATGGTTTGTTTCAGTCTCCTATTTGGCTGAGAGGGGGTGGTGTTTAAATAGAAATGGTTGGGGGGCCTCCCAGGGGGAGTTAGTGGTTGGGATCAGCTGCTCCTGTGAGGAGAAGAACAGCCATGGTGGCCATTGGGCATGGGGCAACTCAGCAAGGGAGAATTTCAATGTGGGCTCACATGGGAGCTCTCGGGTGTGGCATTTTTCGGCGGCCCAGGTGGCTGGCCGGCAGGCATGGGTCACCCTCAGGGTCAGGAGGTTCAGGGCTTGATGTTTGTGAGTTCAATTGGTTGTTGCCATGTGTAAAGTGGTTAGATCAAAATGGAATGGAGGCATGGCTTCTTTGGCTTGGTTTGTGTCAACCCATGTGTTTAGGCTGGGTTCACCTCTCCATGACCTGATTTTAGGCTGAGAAAAAGTGGTTTAGGTCAGCTTAATTAGTGGGGAAGGGTCACCATCCAAGTACAATTAAGCTTAAGCAAGGTTTAGTGGAATCATGGGAGTGGCTAATCCTCTTAAGGGAATTTGGAAAGAGCTCCCTCCTCTTGCCATCTTGGGTATGGTGAAGTGTCCAAGGCTCTCATGGCTCTCATGTGGCTCATGCATGGCTTGATGGCTGCATTTGGCTTGGGAAAAGTTAAGTCAACTTTCATGAGGAAGGATTTTGTGATTTTTGGCATTTTGGTGAGAATTGTCATGTGGCTAGAATTGGAATGGTTTGATGATAAATTAGGACTTTAGAAATGATTTTAAATTGAATGTAAGATGAGGGAGAGTGTCATATGGACTTTAGGATGGGTTTGGGCTTTTAAAATTTGGTAAAGGTGGGCTTTTAGAATGGTTTAAGGGAGTGGGCCTTCATGTTTCAAGATGGGCTTTTAGATGAAAATATTGTAAAGGGAAATGCCAAATAAATGTTAGGTTTGGTTTAGGGATGTGTCATGAGTGATTTGAAGCAAGTTTGAGGTGATTTGGAATTGAATTAGGTCTAATTTGGGTCTCTTTGGTAATAGAGTCAAAATGGGTCAAAATGAGCTACCTTGGGCTAAAGTTGGGCTAATGTTGAAATTGATGTAAAATTAATGTTGAGAAATGTTTATGGGAGTTTGAGAAAGAGTTCTCAACTTTGGTTGGGCTTTGATTTTGGGATTTGGGCCTATTTGGGTTATGTTTGCGTGTAGGCCCATTTAGGGAATTTTCTGTTTGGGTTGAATTGGAGTAAGGTTTGGGTCCAAATTTTGGGCAAATCATGTTAGTGTTTTGTTTGTGGAGATTCTAGGAAGGTTTTAGAAAAGATTTGGGTCAAATTGGGATTGAATTGGGTTGGTTTGGGCTAGGTTTGGGTCATGGGTCAAAATTGGGCTTTAAGCTTAAAAATGAAATTGGATTCAAATGCCAATCAAATTAGGCTTTAATTTGGTTTAGATTGATATTGGGGATATTGAATTGAAGTTTAGAATTGAATTGGACCAAAGTTGGGGTCAATCAGAATGGTTTGGTTTGACATTGGGTTCATTTGGGCTAGGAATGGGTCAAATGGGGGGTTTTGGTAAAGGTGGTGTAAATTGCCAAAATTGGCCCATAGTGTAGTTGGACAAAATGAAATTGGGAATATTTGGGATTTTCTGGAAATTTTCTGAATTTTGGGATTTTTTGGCTCAAGAAAGGCATTTTGGTAATTTGGAGGGTCTTGGGGGTGTTTTTGGAAATTTTGGTATTTTTGGCTGGAGATGGTCAATTTGAGTAGTGGGGGAAATGTTTGAGATTAACTTCAGGAAATTTTTGGTGATTTGGAAACTTTGAAGAATTTGGGTAGTTTCAAGGGCTTTTAGAAGGTTAGGCGGGTCCGGGGTCCCAGGGGTCAAAAATTGAAATTTTGGCAAAATGGAGATTGATCAAATTTGAGTAAAGTGGAATCACTTAGGTTGAGCCATGAAGCCATATTAAGCTCATATAAGCCATGAGAGGACTCATTTGAGGTATTCACTATGTTGTTCCAAACCCTCTTAGCGAGGGCCTTAGGGGTTAAGGACCATCCATATGAATTATCTACATGAGTCAGGAGGTCAAGCTAGGCATGAATAGTTTTAGGATTTGGAATGTGTGTGTGAGAGTGTAGTATATGTGTAAGTCAGCCCTCACTGCGACCGGGCCACCTGGGGTAATCCTATGGCCAAAGAGTCCTATTGGGAACTCATCCTTTAAACCTCCACATTTGATTTCAACCCCCTAGATGATTAGGGGTCAACAATCAAGCTTGTGGGGTTTGCAGGGAGTTAAGAAGTAGTTTAAATTTATAAATGGTGGGTTCCACTTCTAGTCTTCTAAGATTAGTCAAAGGAAAAGCCTAAGGCTAGATCCTAAGTAGTAAGGAGACAGAAGAGAAGAGACCTCATCAAAAATGAGGTAAAAAAATGGACCCCCAATAGGTGCGGTGTGCTAACCAAGCACACCGCGCGTATTGGCGTTGACCGAAGAGATCAATAAAACCAACATAGATGTCCAAGTGACAAACTTAGGACGAAGTAGAAGAATTTCCGCTGGGGAGTATCAGGTATATTTCCAAGACTGAAGATTCCTGAACTCTCGCTGGGGAATGGAAAAGGCAAGATCTGGAAGAATTTCGATTTAGATTTCGTTTCATTTCATGTTCAAGTTTTGATGTGTGAGTTTTGATTTTAGTTTGAGTTTTAATTTATGTTGAAATTTGACTTAAAATCAATTTGAGGAAATTTTGATTTGAAATGGGAATCGAAACCTAGGTTTCAATCTCGGGATCGTGAAGTAAAGAAACTGGAATTTTAGTATCGATCTCAGAGTGAGAATCGGAGTTTGAATGTTGATTGAACAGGATGAGAGTCAGAATTTAGGTACTGATCTGGAAAGATTATCGAAATTTAGGTACCGACCTCGAAAAGCTGTACGATAACTGGAATGTTGGTACCGGCCTCGGAAATTGTATGAGAATCGAAATGTAGGTATCGATCTCGGGATGAGAACTGGAATGTAGGTACCAGTCCCGGAAATTTGTACGGGAGTCAGAATGTAGGTACTGATCCCAAAATGAGGACTGGAATGTAGGTACCAGCCTCGGGAAGTTTGTACGGGAGTCAGAATGTAGGTACTGATCCCAAGATGAGGACTGGAATGTAGGTACCAGCCTCGAAAAGTTGTACGGGAGTCAGAATGTAGGTACTGATCCCAAGATGAGGACTGGAATGTAGGTACCAGCCTCGAAAAGTTGTACGGGAGTCAGAATGTAGGTACTGATCCCAAGATGAGGACTGGAATGTAGGTACCAGCCTCGGAAAGTTGTACGGGAGTCAGAATGTAGGTACTGATCCCAAGATGAGGACTGGAATGTAGGTACCAGCCTCGGAAAGTTATACGGGAGTCAGAATGTAGGTACTGATCCCAAAATGAGGACTGGAATGTAGGTACTAGCCTCGAAAAGTTGTACGGGAGTCAGAATGTAGGTTCTGATCCCAAGATGAGGACTGGAATGTAGGTACCAGCCTCGGAAAGTTGTACGGGAGTCAGAATGTATGTACTGCCTTGGAAAGTTGTACGGGAGTCAGAATGTATGTACTGATCCCAAAATGAGGACTGGAATGTAGGTACCAGCCTCGAAATGTTGTACGGGAGTCAGAATGTAGGTACTGATCCCAAGATGAGGACTGTCATGTAGGTACCAGCCTCAGAAAGTTGTACGTATGAAGAAGAACCCAGTCACATGCCATCAGAACCAAATCGAACAGAGTTCATTGCTCTGTGTCAATAGACCTAGTCGATATTCCTACAAGAGGGAAAGGATATCACAGAAAATCAAAGGATTTCGATTGTGACGAAAAGGTGTAAAATTTTGAAGTTGAAGTGTAGGCCTCCCGTGAGGAAGAACCATCCCGGAAAAGAATTTTGAAGTAGATTTGATTTGAAAAGAACTGGAGGATTTGAAAATATGGATTTAGATTGAAATTCAATTTGAGATTCATTCTCATTTTGTTTATCCTTTAACGATCCAATTTTATTTTTGTTATTCATTTGATGTTCATGTGAATTTGGAGTTCGTTTTAACATTTGGATTTTTTAAGGGAGAGAATTTTCATTTATTTTCCTTTTCTTTTCTGTTTTTTGTTCAAAGTTAATTTAACTCTAATGGCGTTTCCCAGTCAATTTGCACAAAAAGAGGTGAAGGCCAAAATGTGACATAGTCACATTCATTCCAATCTTTTTGAAGATACAGCATACAATTTGATCTGAAATATATCTCATACAATCCATGACTCAAAACGGACTATGTATGATTCTTGTTGATCCATCCAAAAAGTATCTGTAAAAAATCCATTTCTGAATAATGAGATACACGGTCAACAACATCACCTTCCAAGCCATCCTTGGCAGGAATGCCACATGGATGTGCATTGGAGGTGTGCTATTTCCCGTGTAACTCACAGCTCGTAGGGTCGGAGACTCTCCAATTCTGGATCTGGCTGGAAGTGGTAAGGCGCCTTTCTGTCGTCCATCCTTCTAAAAGTGACGGAGATCCGCTCCACTGGTACTCCCGGTATACAATGTTTTGCGATGTCTGCTCCATTTCCTTGTAATATCGTGACGGAACTTACCGGAAGTGGTATCTCTACCGGCCCTCGTAACTTACCCGGGACTGCTATCCGGAAGTCAGATCCAAACATGATATTGCATTGGTTGACGAACGAAACTGTGCAGAAAGGTCTGACAAAGTCATGGTGGTATATGTGTAGAGGTATGCAGTCGCCCTTCTGATAAATGTTGATGATGCAACTGTTGGGTATGCAGTCTGCTGGCAGTACCCTCCACGTTATCATTCTTTTTACCATTCTTTTAATTATCATCGGCATTGGATCCACCTCACTGTGACGGAGTATCCCTGGTGGATTCCCTTTTTTGTCCTCTGCGAAGTTATAGCAACATCCGCATTGAATTGTGACTCTTCCTTTCCCTGGCATCCATCTCCGGGGTTCTGAATAAGTCTTTTCCCTTAGACGGCCTGCTCGACCCATCTTCTGAAGTTCTAAGATGCAATCCACAATCTGCTGTTGTTCATATTCTGAGAATACATCTGTGTGTAACTCGAGGCCTTCCAAAATATTGATTCTCTTGCCTTTTATCCTTTCGAAGTATTTGAAAGTCTTCTTCTCAACATTTTGCATTCTTTCTAATTCATATTCTGGGATGATCTGCAAGTGACGAGGCCTAGTAACGTATTGCGGGATGTATGGCTCAATCCCGTCACGTTCTCCTGCATACCTTGGCTCCTCGGGGATTGTCTCTGTCGGGACATCCTCCGGGGTTGCTTTCGTAACAAGGTTTCTTAGCACTGGTGGCTCTATCTGGCGTCGTGGTAATCTCTCTGCCTCAGATCTTCTTAGAGTTCCCCTTATCTTTTCTGTTGTTCTCGGAGCTTGTTCCCTCTTTTCAGGTTCCTGATGAACCGGTATCTTTGAAATGTGTGTGTCGGTGAAGGTGGCTGTTTCCTCGTGTTGATCTGCTGCTAGTTTGGTCAACATCTTGTGGATACGGCAAATCTTATTCCTTCTTTGGGTAGCAGTGAGAGTAGCTCTCCTTACCCCTTGAATTTCTGCAGGCGCAGCGCTGATGACCATGCCCTCTGCCGTGGCAACTACAGACTTGATTTTCTTGCTTTCCTCGGTGTTTGTCTTTCTTTTCTTATTGCTGGATTGGTGGCTTGGGCCATCCATCTTCATCACTTGTCCTGTTGTGAAGCTCTTCTCGGTCAATTGAGACCCAATCATTTTCTTCGTACTGTAGGCTGGCTGGTGTGAAGTCAGAATCAATTTCTATCACTGCTCCATCCTTCACCCTCTTTTCATCGAGTGCGAGACTCACTCCATTTCTAAAGTTTAGGACCAACCTCCCGTTCGACATTTCCCCGCAAAAGACAAGGAAAGGATCGAGGGTCGTACTAAGAACAAGAACATTAAGAAAATATTTATTACTGAAGATTCTTATTCACTTATTTTAATTTAAAGGAAGTAGGAAGAGATGAGAAGATATCAGGAATGAATGGATTTAAAAGGAAAGATTGACATTTTATTATTACGATTACCCATGCTTTCTTTTTAATATTTTTGTTGATGAGATTACTATTTTTTTATCATCCATTTTATATTGTTTTGGGTTCGGACCCAGTCACAAAGTGATTGCTTCACCCGTTTTTCTAGGGATAAGATTCTATTTTAGAGGCCACCCTTCGAAACATCATGTTGCGTAGTACTTCTTTAAATACCGTCCGTTGATTGGAAGCATTTGTCGTTCTCCTTGGCAATTCACAAGTTGGTAGGAGCCTCCTGAGTAGACTGCCTCGACCACAAACAGCCCTTCCCAAGTAGGTTCAAATTTACCTCCTATCTTGCGATGTGCAATAATAGGTCTTCTGAGAACAAGAACTAAGTCACCAACTTTGAAAGTTCTTGGGCGGACCCGCGTTATCATGGGCTCGGATCATCTTAGCTTGGTACAGTTCCAAATTTTGCTGCGCTGCAAGTCTTTTCCCTTCCAAGCTTTCCAGTTCTTCCAGTCGCAATCTGGCATTTTCTTCTGTAGTAATTTTATTTGCGACTGCAATTCTGAGTGATGGAAGCTGGACTTCCAATGGTAACACTGCCTCGGACCCGTACACTAAAGCGTAAGGCGTAGACTAAGTAGGAGTCCTAAAAGTCGTCCTGTAGGTCCATAAAGCTTCTAACAACTTCTCGTGCCAATTCCTCTTGTTGTCGTCCAAATTTTTCTTTAGAATTTGAACGAGAGTTTTATTAAAAGCCTCGGCCAAGCCGTTTGCTCTTGGATAGTAGATTGTTGAGTATCGCCAATCGATTCCATGTCTTCTAACAAAATTGTTGATTTTTGTGCTTCTGAATTCGGACTCATTATCTGAAATGATTCTGAGCGGTACTGCGAAACGGTAGACAACTTGATTCTTGAAAAACTGCAGCACGTGGTGTGCCTTTACTTCTTTGAGTGGAACTGCTTCTGCCCATTTAGAAAAGTAGTCTGTAGCTGCAAGGATGAAGTTATGTCCTCTTGAAGAAGGTGATTCTATCAGACCCACTATATCAGTGCCCCAACACTCAAATGGCCACGACGCAATTGTCGGATGTAGCACATTTGGAGGTTGGTGTAGAACCACTCTGTACACTTGGCATTGGTGACAGCCCTTGGCGATCTTCATACAATCGGTCATCATTGAGGGCCAGTAGTACCCTAGTCTTTTAATCTTCATTTTTATTTTCGGACCCGACTGATGAGCTCCATAGAGTCCTGAGTGTACCTCTTTGACAATTTCACGAGCCTCGGACCCGGTCAGGCATCTTAACCACATCTGATCAAAAGACCTTCTTGTCGGCATATTTTTAGGTTGAGTGTTGTATTTTTGAAAAGAGATCGCCTACAGAAATTGTCGGCAAATTTTTAATTTAATTTAAATAAATAATTTGAAAAGTAGTATTTGATTTTGAAAATAATTTTAAATTTGAAAATTTTAAGATATGAAATCAAACTGATCTCACATCCCGAATAGTTTATATAAACGAGCACCGCACCACAAACTGTATATCTATCCCGGAGAGTAGACACACTGCTTGATGATGGGGCTTGGTTAAATAAACTAGAAGATTTGTGACATCCGTTTGGTCTACGAACCAATTTTATAAGCCGACAAGTTCCCCGCTTAATATAAATGAATTAAACGGGGTTTATATTACTCAGGTTCTTAAAGTTCCCTATAAGGGCAAGCCCCTATAGTTAATTACATCTTAAATGACAGGAATCACTTAAGAAAACTCTCGATAATGATCAGTGGTTTTGCTTTCAAGAATTTCAAAGTTTAAGGTTTTCAAAGGATTGAATTTTGGAAATTAAAAAGGGAATGGATCAAATTTCGAACAATTTGTTTCAGGAGTTCAAAGGAAGAAAAGTAGGAGAAGTTAAGGATACAAGAAGAATCTTGGCAACTTCTCAAACTATCCTATTGTTTGGCTTCAATTTGGGGATTCATTTAATGTTTCATCTTACCTGTTTTAATTAATCAGGACTTATATTCGTATGACACAATCATACAAACAGCCTCGAAGATGTGAGGGTTTATGTCGTACCGAACGATCACCTCGGAGTCCTAAGACCGGTTAGGGCTTAATCTACATGATATGATCATGCAAATGCCTAACGAAGAGTTGAGGATTTATGTTGCACTAGGCAAACGACCTCGAAGTCTTATGGCTTGGTTATTTAATTCTAAGAAAGTTTTGCTGAAGTAGACTCGGGTTTTGCTGATGACAATGGTCGTGCTGCCCAACAATCTCCGAGCTCTTTGTTGTTGCAGAGGTTTAGTTTTAGAAGTCATAAATCAGGAGATGAGAGAAAAGTTTTGGTTTAGAGAAGGTCTTAATTTCCAAGTGTTTTTTTATGTTTTAATTAAAACAAATCATAAAGTTGATTATAATAACACCGGTTAAGATCCCACGGTTCCATCCTTCCGGCATCGTTATTTTTATCGGATTCACTTAGTCCAGATGAATTTGCTAAACTCAACTAAATGAGTTCCACACTTTCATTTAGACCGTGGGAAATCCCGTTAGCAACACGTAGGTTACATCATCCGAGGTATTCCCGATCATCCAACAAGACGTTTTAATTTAGTTGTACTTGTAGTTTTGTTGTTCTGTTTGTGATTAAATTTTAAGTTGTTTTATATTTTGAAATGTTGTGACGGTGAATTTTATCTTGTAATGACTTTTAATTTAGTTTTGGTTTCAGTTTTAGGGACTATCCTAAAGGTGTGGGTTTTCATGCAACGATTGTTTATCATGCAAGAAAAGTAAGTGCGATGCGATTAAGTAAATTGCAATAAGTAAATTGCAATAAAATAAAAGCGTACCTGGAGGGTCTTCCCGTCATCCCAAGCTGCACTTAAACACAATTTAGAATATTTAACCATTTAAAGCAAGTTCCTAGGTAAAGCTAAGGGAAGGGTTATGGTTTTCTACCAAGTTCCTAATCCTATAGCTAGTCATCTTCTATGACGTCTAGGTTCTTTGTGTTTTGGTTTAAGGACGATTTTCTTGATCAAAGAACAATTAAGTTCAATTGTTCTTATAAATATCCTATCATATTGAGGAAGTGCTTAAGACGAGTCTTAAACATCTTTTAATACCTCTAGGATTGTTTTAAGTCCAAGAGAATTTAATTATACAAGTGAATTAATCATCCAGGAGTTCAAGTTTTGTTGTTATCTTGCTCAGTGAACTAGGACATTTGAATATCCTATGAGTGAAGTAACACTTCACTTAATACTCCGTTTAGGAGTTATGACAACAAGAGCTTTGAGGGCAAATTAATGTTCAAGTGATTTATGATTTAATTTAATTTCAATTAATGGGTTTAAGTTTGGATTAGTGTTCAAGTTGTTTTAGATTTATTTTTGAATTCTTTATGTCTTAGGTGATGTTATTTTTAATTCAATTTAATTTAATTTAATTTTAATTTAATTTAATTTGGTTTAGTTTTAATTTTAATTTAATTTTAATTTTATTTTAACTTGACTTTATTTTTTATTTAATTTAATTTAATTTAACATGCTTTAATTTAATTAAATTTAATTTAATTTAATGTGATTTAATTTAATTTAATTTAATTTAATTTAATTTAAATTTTAATTTAATTTAATTTAATTTAAACTTTAATTTAATTTTATTTTAGATTTTAATTTAATTTAAATTTTAATTTAATTTAATTTTTAATTTTAATTTAATATTTTATTTTTTTATGTTTTAAAGATGATTTAATTTTAATCATTAAAGTATTAATTTAATTGAAATTTTAAGAGGATTTAATTTAAATAATTAACTTTAATTTAATTTAATTTAATGATTAAGTCTTTTAGCATTTTAAATCTTGAATTTGGATTATCATTTTAATTAGGAATTAAATATTATTGAGGTGATTAATTTAGGGATTCTTAAATTAAAGAACAAATCTCTTCCTAAAAATATCCCTATTTTAATAATTCCAATTTTTCATTATTCTTCCAAATTTAATTAATTATTTAATTAAGGTTTATTTTAATTATTTTTAAATTATTTGGTAGGTTTCTACCCTTTAATTATTTAAATTTCAATCATCCAAATCAGATTAGGATCAAATATTTTACTCTTTCATTTTAATTAAACCTAAAATTTTTACTTATAGATTGAAATTTTAATTACCATTTTGCCCTTTAAACTTACTAATTTCATAACTCACTAAATTGAGGTTAAATGAATTTGAAATTTTTATATGACTTCACTCATATGTCAATCAAGACATTAGAGGAGAAAATGTGATTTTTCTGTATTTAATTTATTTATGTAATTATTTTTGGTGGAAAATAGAGATTTTCAAGGAAAATTAAATAATATGACCAAGGGAAAGTTTCTGTCCTTAAGAAAATTATGGGACATTCCTAATGACCAGAGGACCACTTGGACCAATTTTGGTGATTTTTTGAGTTTTATTCTTTTTTATTATAATTATTTTAAGTTTTGGAATATTAATTAATTTAAAAAATAAAATAAAGGTTGAAAAATGAATTTTATATTTTTCAAAAATCTCCCTGATATCAAGGAAATCAGAGAACCAATTCTTATAATTTTATAATTTTTTTTTGATTTATTAGAATTATTTTAGTGGAAATGCTAGAAAATACATTTTTTTAATTTTAAAATTACCTTAGGGTTTTAAAATTTAATATCTCATCATAGAGACTTAAGAAAAATATGGGGCTTGTTCCTAAGTGATTAAAATTTAAAATGTGACATTTTGGTGAATTTTATTATTTTTGTGATTTTTATTATTTTTTAATTATTAAAAATATTAAAATAATGCAAAAAATCAACTTTTTTAGAAAATTTGAATTTTAATTTTCTTAAATTCCCCTGATATCAGAGAGGCTCCAAAACTAATTTGGTGAATTATTGAGAAGTATTTTAAAAGTTATGAATTTTTGAAGTTTAATTTTGGCTGAATGGCTTAATCAACCCATTTGATAGGGCTAACCAAGTCCAATTGACTTCAAACTTTTTTGGTGGGTTCCTCTGATCCTAAAGGTCAGTGGAGAATTGATTTCAAGTCAATTTGATGTATGATTAGCTCTAATTAATTAAAGCCCCATTTTTGGGGTTTAAGCCAATTAGGGTTATTATAAGTGAGTTAACTCAAAAACTATTTTCCCAAGGGTCCTCTGGTCAAAGGAAACATCACCAAATTTTCCTAGAATTTATTTCACAACATGCTAATTATTGGAATTAAAATACTCAGAATAGTAACCTAGAATTGAAAAATCAATAACTCTTCATAGGGGTGGCCTCTGACTTTGGAAAATTCAGGGAATGTTCCCAAATTTAGAGGCTTCAAAAGCCCTATGGTCTCATGCCATGGTGAATTGTATACATGCATGGGGAATTGAAATAGTGCAGAGAGTAAATAAATAATTAAAAATAAAATACTTGATGAAATTACATGATTTCTTTTCCATATTATTCTCCTCTGTTCACTGAGCAAGAGGGTATTTTTATTTTATTTTTCTAATTTTCCTACACAAAGTTATGTATTTTTGAAGTTTAGGGAATTAAATAAATCAAAAAATACCCTAATTTCCTACTTATCCACGCGGCGCCACGCCATCCTCGGCAGCTCTGAAAGGCCAAGCGTCGTCTTCTGATTCGGCGCTGCCATCCGACTCAGCGCTTCAGGGGCCCACGGTTCATGCACCATCGCGCTGTCCGGCTCGATCCAGACCGTCCGCTCGATACACGCTCGATCCGACGGCTCCCAGTCATCGTCTACGACTGGTGTGCACCTGTGATTGTCAACCTTCTAACCCTAATTTCTCACTCGATTCTCAATGGATTTTCGAGTTCTTATGCTCTATGGATTCATCTTGAGGAGACAAACACATCCATACGGTAAACATATATTGAAATTGACTCAAATTAGATAGAGAATCTCTGTAAGCTCGGGAAGAAGAGTGAGTCCATACCTTTGCTCAGAGAAGTGAAGCTTCGATCTGAGAGTTGTGTCACCTTCGATTGGGTCCAAGCAAGCTCCGGATGAAGTCCTTGGGCCGGTGAATTGTCCAGGTATGATTTCAACCACAGCCGATTACAAAGCTTGGAGTCTAGAACAGATGGGTGGCTTGGAGAGGGCGCTTTCACTGGGGAACTCCTTCTCTTGACCTTGTGCAGGTGTGGGTGAGTTTAATTTGAATTTGGTGGAGAATTGGGAGATATCCTGTTTTTGGGTGGAATTTTGGCTGAGAAATTGGGCTCTGTTGGTGGGGATTAGGGCAAATTGCCACTGGGGATAAACTGCTCTAAGTGTGGAGAGTGGTCTGGAGCAATTTTGGCAGGGTTTCAGTAAGGTCCGGTTCAGCACCTCTCATGGCCGAGAGGGGGTGCTGTTTAAATAGGAGAGGGTGGAGGGCCTCCCAGGGGGGTTTAAGGCTGGGGATCAGCTGCTCTATGCAAGAGAAGAACAACCATGGTGGCCACTTGGGCTGGGACACTTCAGCAAGGGGGAATTTCAATGTTGGCTCACATGTGAGCTTTCAGCCATGGTGTTTTTCGGTTGCCTGGTGCCTGGTCGGCCAGGCACTGGTCACCATCTTGTTCAGGTGGGTCAGGGCTGGGGTTTAGTGCAGTCAATTGGCCATGGACATGTGTAAAGGGGATGGCTTGGAATGGAATGGGGAAGAGGCCATTTTGGCTTGGTTTGGGTCAACCCATGTGTTTGGGTTGGGTTCACCTCCCCATGACCTGGTTTTAGGCTGAGAGAATAAGTTAGGTCAGCTGGTCAAAGGTGGTGAGGTCTCTTTCTAAGAATATTTAGATTAAATTTGGGTTAAGGGGAATCATGGTTAAGGCTAATGACTTTAGGAGATTAAGGAAAGGGTCTCCTTCTTTTGCCCAAAATGGCATGGTGACATGTAAAGAGGCTCTCATGGCTTCCATGTGGCTCATGCATGGCTTCATGGCTTGCCTATGGCTTAGGATGGCTTGGCTTGATTTCATGGAAGTAGAATTTAGGAATTTTGGTACTTTGGTGGAGAATTTTCATGAAGCTTGATTTGGAATGGTTTAATGATGATTTTGAAACTTAGGGGTGATTTTGATTAAATGGATGATGAGGGGAAGTGTCATGTGGGCTTTGGATGAATTTTGGGCCTTTTGAAATCATTTTTGATGGGCTTTTAGGAAGGCTAAAGGGGATAGGCCTTTAGGCTTAAGAATGAATTCATGGATGGGAATTTTGTAGAATTTTTGGGCCAAATAATTGTTTGGTTTGGTTTAGGGGTGTGTCATGAGTGATTTGAAATGAATTTGAGGTGGTTTGGGTTTGAATTGGGTTGAATTTGGGTTGATTTGGTGAATGGGCCAATGTAGGTCAAATTGGGCTAATTTGGGCCAATGTTGGGCTAAGGTTGAAATTGATGTAAAATTAATGTTGGGAAATGTTTATGTGAGTGTTTCAAAGAGGTTTCAACTTTTTTTGGGGTTGGATTTTGGGGTTTGGGTCTATTTGGGTTAAGTTTGGGTTTAGGTCAAAATTGGGCTTTTTGGTTTTGGGTTGAATTTGAGTGGGGTTTGGGTCCAAATTTTGGGCAAATTATGTTAGTGTTTTGTTTGTGGGGATGTTAGGGAAGGTTTAGAAAAGATTTGGGGTTAATTGGAGTTGAATTGGGTTAGCTTGGGCTAAGTTTGGGTCATGGGTCCAAATTGGGCTTTAAGGTCAAAAGTGAAATTGGATTCAAATGCCATTCAAATTGGGCTTGGATTTGGTCTAGATTGGTGTTGGGGATGTTGAATTGAATTTTAGAATTGAATTCAACCAGAATTTGGGTCAAATGGGTAGGTTTGGTTTGACATTGGGTTCACTTTGGGTTAAAATGGGTCAAATTGGGGATTTTGACAAAAGTGGGGTAAATTGACAAAATGGGCCCATGGTGTAGTTGAACAAAATGAAATTGGGAATATTTGAGTTTTTCTGGAATTTTCTGGGAATTGTCTGAATTTTTGGATTTTTGGGTCAAGAGGGGCATTTTGGGTATTTGGAGGTTATTGAGGGAGTATTTTTGGAATTTTGGCATATTTGGCTATGGATTATCAATTTGAGTGATGTGGGAATGTTTGGGATTGGTTTAGAGGATTTTTGGGTGATTTGGAGAATTTTGGAAAAAATTGGGTAATTTCAAGGGTTTTGGGTAAGCTAGGCGGGTCTGGGGTCATGGGGGTCAAAAATTGAAAATTTGAAAAATTGAAGATTGGGTAAATGTAAGTGAAATGAAATCATTTTGGTTGAGCCATGAAGCCATATTAAGCCTATATGAGCCATGAGAGAATTCATTTGAGGAATTCTCTATGTTGTTCCTAACCCTCTTAGCCAAGGGCTTAGGGGTTAAGGACCATCCATGTGAATCACCTTCTTGAGTCAGAAGGTCAAGTTGGGTATGGGTGTGGTTTTAGGAGGTCTGTGAAAGTGTAGTGTATAAGTGTAGTGTGTATGTAGGTCAGCCCTTCACCAGACCAGGCCACCTGAGGCAGTCCTAAGGCCAAAGAGTCCTATAGGAACTCATCCTTTAAACTTCCACATTTGATTTCAACCCTCTAGGTGATTAGGGGTCTACAATCAAGTTTGTGGAGTTTGCAGGGAGTTAAGAGGTGGTTTGAATTTCTAAATGGTGGGTCCCAATTCTAATCCTCTAAGATAGTCAAAGGAAAAGCGTAAGGCTAGATCCTAAGTACTAAAAGAAGAAGAGAAGACCTCATCAAAAATGAGGTCAACACTTCTGTATAATGTATTCTTTATTAATGCGTAAGACAGAGTTCTTTTCTTGATTTGATGGGCTAATGATTTATCATCTGGTAATTTCCCTGTTTGCAGGTAGTCTATTAGCGGTGGACGCCAATCTTCTGTGTTTTCTGTTATTGCTGCAACTGATTCTTCTGTTTTTTCTGTTGATTTGTGTATCGTATTCATGTCGAGCTGTGATAGGACCTGTCGTCCTTGAACTGACACTTCAACTGACTCATCTTGTAAGCAGGCAAATTCTTTTGCAAGGCGAGCTAGCGCATCCGCGAGAGCATTTTCTTTTCTGGGGATCTTGTAGATCGTTACATTCGGAATTTGTTCCAACAGTTTCATGGCATACTGAAAGTATTGCTCGAGTCTTGGCTTTAAAATTTTGTATTGTCCGGCGACCTGTTGAATGATCAACTGAGAATCTCCGTAGATGTTGATGTCCGTTATTCCCATTTGAATGGTTAGTTCTAGTCTCGTTATGAGGGCTTCGTATTCTGCCTCGTTGTTTGTGCACGGCTCTGTTAAGTGGTAGGAGTATCTTAACATCCCCCGCTCCGGTGTTATAAAGTTAGTCCGATTCCTGCCTTACCGGGCACTATCGTTTGCAATTCTTTGTCTTTCTGTGCTGAGGACGCACCGTCGAAGTATAGTTCCCAACATTGATCATCAGGGTCTTCTAGGTTCATTATATGCTCATCAGGTAAATCGTCAAGAGGCGAATCTGCCAGTAAAGGGTGTGCTGCAAGGAAGTCAGCTAGTACTTGTCCCTTTACGACACGAAGATGAACGAAAGTTATGTCAAATTGCAATAGTATCATCTACCACCTGGCAAGTCTGCCAGAAAGCGTCGGTCGGGTCATCAAATATTGCAACGGATTAACTCCCGAAATAAGGTTTACCTTATGAGAAAGCATGTAATGCCTGAGCTTCTGTGCGGTGAAGATCACAGCCAAATAATGTTTCTTAATAGGAGGATACTTTACTTCCGTCTGGATTAGACGATGGCTTAAGTAGTAGAGAGCATTTTCTTTTCCCTCATCATTGACCTGGGCTAGCAGGGCTCCAAGGGAGTTATCTAAAGTCGCGGTATAAAGTATCAACGGTCTACCTGAGACTGGAACTGCTAAGATAGGAGGTGTCATTAAGTATCGTTTGATGTCATCGAAGGCATGTTGACATCTGGAATCCCAAGTAAACTTGGCATCCTTCTTAACCAAAGCAGAAAAAGGCTGACACCTTCCTGACAAATTCGATATAAAGCGTCGAAGATATGCCAACTTTCCTTGAAAGGATCGTAGTTGTTTCAAGGTTTTAGGAGGTGGCATTTCTAAGATAGCTTTAATCTTTTCCGGATCAATTTCAATCCCGCGATGTCGGACAACAAATCCTAAGAATTTCCCGGAGGTGACGCCGAAAGCGCATTTTAAAGGATTCATCTTAAGGTTGTATTGTCTTAGTCGCTTGAAAACAATTCTCAAATCATACGAGTGATCTTTCTTCGCGTTTGCTTTTGATGACCACATCGTCCACGTTAGCACTCGACTTGGTTGTGAATGAGATCATCAAAAATCTTTGTCATTGCTCTTTGATATGTTGCTCCTGCGTTCTTTAGTCCGAATGGCATTACTGTGTAGCAATACACTCCGATCGGCGTTCTGAATGCCGTGAGCTTTTCGTCTTCTAGTGCCATCTTTATCTGGTTGTATCCTGATGATCCATCCATGAATGAAAATACTTCATGTGTTGAAGCAATGTCGATCATCAGTTCTGAGATTGGTAGTGAAAATTCATCCTTTGGACATGCTTTATTCAAATCTGTGAAGTCTACGCAGATTCTGATCTGACCGTTCTTCTTTCTGACTGGTACCACGTTGGCTAACCAAGTAGGATATTGTTCTTCACGGACAAATTTACCGTCAATTATCTTCTTAACTTCGGCTATTACTTGTTGCTCAATTTCCAGACGCACTCTTCTAGGAGCTTGTCTGACTGGAACAGAAGTAGGATCTACTCCTAACTTGTGAACTACGACATCTGGAGCTAATCCTGGCATTTCATCGTAACTCTAAGCAAAACAATCCTTGAATTCTATTAGTAGCTCAATTATTTCCTCAGAATCTTCTTTATTGAGTAAGGAGCTAACAAAGGTTGGTCTAGGCTCTTCGCTAGTACCTAAGTTAACTTCCATTAAATCGTCTATTGTAGATTTGATTTCTTCTTTGAATTCTGGTGGAGCATCTCCGATTGGTAGATCTTCGAGGTCCTCTGAAGCTTCGAAGCAGTCTTTATTAGGTTCGCAAGTGACAACCAAGCAAAATTCCGTATCGTCAACTGAACCTACTGTGCCGAATCCGAGACCATGTTTTGAATTGGGAGGCCGACCGGCATTATTCCATAGTCTTTCAAAATGTTGTGATTGACCCTTTGTCCATAGTCGAGGTAAGACACCACGTTCAATTAAATTTTGAACATAGGGAGAGTACCACTCAAAAGGTAATTCCATTAATTCGGAAGAAGTGACATCTTCAAATTGTATATCTTTTTCATTATTGGAAGAAGAAGCACCACGGTAGAACTTGATTGGCTTAGTACCACCACCATGCACTTCTTTGACCACCATACCCTCGATCTTACTAGAATGGATCGGGGTCAGGGTCATAGTATGAACATGATGGTTAATCTTTTCGTACAATGATTTGTATTCTTCATTCTTTTCATCTTCGAGAGAGATCTGGAACTTCTTTTCACTTATTATCGCTGCTTCTTTCTTGATTTCTTATTCTTCTTCGGAGGTGTTCTCCCAATCAACATCGATGACCGGTTTCTTCTGTCTAACCGTTCCGATATTTCTTCCACGTCCTTGTCCCCGGCCTCGACCTCGGGTGCGAATTCTTGAGAAATCTTCACCATCTCGCCGTAAGGGAGTGGTGAGTAACTGTTGAACTAGAACATCAGGTTCTTCGTCGTCTCGGATTTCTTTTGCTTCATTTGGTATGGTATTTCTAGAAAAGATTGTTTTCTTCGGAGGCGCGTAGTAGGCCGCATCTTCATGAATTCCAATCTCGTGTACGGAGAATGGTTGCAAGTCACCTTTGATGCACTGTTCCCCTCCTTCGTAATACTTTATGCACTGGAACATAGACGACGGCACCATCCGGTTTT
The DNA here is from genome assembly GCA_022702705.1 of Papilionanthe hookeriana x Papilionanthe teres. Lineage (NCBI taxonomy): Eukaryota > Viridiplantae > Streptophyta > Magnoliopsida > Asparagales > Orchidaceae > Papilionanthe > Papilionanthe hookeriana x Papilionanthe teres. The sequence continues at coordinate 22,630,308 of CM040426.1, forward strand.
CATGAATCCATGGTCGACCCAGTAGAGCGTTGAACGATGTCTCAGAATCAATTATGTGAAATTTTGTGGTTGTCTTTGCTAAATCACCGGTCTTCATTAGTAGTGTTATCGATCGAAGAGCTCTTTCTCCTTTTTGATTGAAGCCTCTTAATAGCATCTTGTCTGCTTCAAGCTCGCGAGCATCAATTTCCAAATATGCTAGCGTACGAAGGTTCATTATGTTGATTGATGCTCCCGGATCAACTAACACTCCGGAGAGCGTAAACTTTCCAATTGTGGTCGAAATGTACAACGGTCGGTTGTGATCTCGTCGTTCCCAGTAATAGATCATTGTCCGTGAAGGTAACACCTCGTTGTTCTTTTAACGAGCAAACCTCGTCAAAGGAATTACCGGCCATTTGAGCTAAACAGATCTCTGGATCGAGTAAAGCCTTGATCAGAGCCTCCCTCATCTCCTTTGATAGGATCAAAGCGTCGTATATGCTTAGTTTGGTCGGTAGCTTCCTAAGATGGGCTAGCACATTATAGTCCACTTTATTACCATGTTCCTTGGGTTCTTCCCGAATGGGCAATTCCTCTGCTGGGGTTGGCTCTTCCTGAGCAACCACCTGCTTACCTTTATCCTTCGGACCCATTCTCGGGGCACAACTTTTCCACTTATTAAATTTATTTCAGTTATTTCTTCTGAATTTGGTGTTGAATCTGCCGGTGTATCCTCTTGAATTGGAACCACTGGCTCTTCTGAAGTTGCTTCGGTGTATGATGGTTCTAATTCTATCGTGATCGGAGCTCCTCGGAACTCATAAATGGACTCGTTTCTTATCGAGCTTTCGTAGCCTCCTTTGTGAACACCTTCTTCGTCGTCATCATCAAGGTTGCGTATGATTTGAGAATCGTTATTTGTACTGGAATCAAGATCCGGATTAAGCCGGTTGTCGTTAGTTATGTGATCGTTAGAGACAGTCAAAACGTAGCCAATTCCATAACCCTTATCATTATAAGATCCCGCCGGAGCGAGCAAATAATCATACAGAGTCAGGAGTTCGAGGGATTTCTCCCCCGAATCGGAAACAACCATCCTAGGATAAGCGGCCCCTAGTCTACCCTTCGGAGCCTCGGTCTTCTTTTCTTCCATGATCTTCTCCTCCTTCCGGGGCGGTTCTTCGATCGCGAGTGATAGTGCCGGATCGACGGGTTTCGAACTCGAGTTGAAGCGTGTACCGAAGCGGCTCGGATGTGATCCAAAATTTTCTTTGATGATTTTGTCCAGACAGTACTCCATCCATCATCAGTCGTGTAAGGGTATATCGGAACAATGGGATCCGTTGAAATAACATTGACGGAACCTCCTTTCTGGGGTTCCTTCATGTATTCTTTTGGGATCATTATGTTCCCTTTTCGGAGTTTTTCATCAAGCCAACTCTTGAAAGTGATGCAATCCTTTATCTTGTGTCCAAGCATCTGGTGGTGAGGGCAATAGTTCGGATGATCTTTCTTATTGACTTCCTCTCGGCTTCTTGGGCTCGCGGTCGAAAATCCGGTGTCTTCATTAAGGCTACGGAACATCTTCGCTATCGCTTCAGTTTGAATGGGTATTCTTTGTTTAGAATTTCTCTTAAAGTACGTGATGAACGAGGTGGTTCTTCATAATGCGGATGCGACTGATAGCTGGGACGAGGTTGCTGATAAGTCCGTTGTGGTGGTTGATAACAAGGCTGTGGCCGCTCTGACTGTATCTGCACTGGTTGCTTGCCCTTATCTACTGCCGCGACGATCCCGGATTTTTTTTCGAATGTTTTCACAGGTTTCTGCTTATCATTCTTGTCCACGAAACTTAACTGTTTTGCCTCTTCTTGCAAGCTCCCAGCCTTGCTAAGCAACTTCTCGAAAGTCTTGATTGTAAATCCTTTAAGGAGAAGTGCTATCGGGCCATGGATACTCTTGAGCAAGATGCCGACTGCATGTTGTTCTTGAAGTTGTTGTTCACACTTCATGCTTAAGTTTCTCCATCGAAGTATGTGATCCACTAAAGTCTCGTTCGGCTTTTGTTGCTCCACCACTAGATCACCGATAGTGATGAGGTGCTGAGCCCCGGCAAATCGTTTAACGAAGAGGTTCTCCAGTTATGAGAAGGTCTTTACTGAACCATTCGACAATTCTGCGTACTAGTCGAAGGCAATCCCTGACAAACTGCTGACGAACTGGCGGAAGAGTAGAGCGTCACTTCCACCGGCATTGCAGCAACAAGCACGAAAATGTGCGACATGCTGCCGAGGTTTTCCTGTTCCATCAAAAGTCTTAAACAGAGGTGGTACAAAGCCTTTCGGGTATTGAACTACATCGAATTCTTCGGGGTAAGGTCTACCCGTCTGAATAGATGCTCCACTCTTGGATTGTGCTAAGGCTTCTCGCACCTGCTATTCTACCATGTTTTTAATATCCTTTTCAGGGATCATGCTCTGTGTAGAATCCTTTTTTGGTAGTTCGTCTCCGTTTACGGATGTGATCTCTTTTCCTCCATTTGCAATATGGATAATTTCTAGGGTGTCTCTTTCTGAGGCTGGGCCTGACTCTGGAGAGTGGCTAAGGCAGCAGCCATCTCTTCCATCCTCTTTGCCATCTGAGAAATTGTATCATCTCTTTCCTGAAGTTGTGCTCTCAACATTTCCAGTTCATCTCTTTCTGCAGTTCTTTGGAGCACCTTGTGAAGCTGATGATGCTCGTGTCTCAACCATGTTGATCTCGGCATACTCCTCATCCATGAACTCTGATGAATCAATTTCATCTCCTAATTTTTCTTCTCTTTTCTTTGCTAATCGTCGGATGTAGGTCCTTAACTTGTCCATGGCATCCTCTAGTGGCCCTTTCCGTACGGTCTCGCAGTTGTCTCATGACGGTTGTTGAACTTCCTTCCCGGGAGTCCCCTTTATTGCAGTGGCACTTTCTTCTGATTCAAGTTTCCTTGCGAGACTTTTCTTCTCAGGACATTGTTTTGGTCTTAGCTGACCGGTAGTAGGTCGCCACACCATCCTTCTTACAGGCGGAAGCCTAGGACCGGATGGTCCGTCGGCTATATGCTGGAAGGTGGTATCCTCCCTAATTTGTAGACCCGATACAACAACTGGTGGACTGGCTTTTATCTTCTTCTTTGGTTTCTCTGTGGCAGCAACAGGCTCTATTCGTGGTCCGAGGCGGGATTTGGCTGGCACTCGTCCTATCCTTTTTATGATTTCCGATACAGGGCATCTTTCTTTCTTTTCCAATCTTTCTATAACAGCTTGCAGCCGAGCCAATGGCGTAGTCTTATCCCTTTTCCTCTTGTAATTATTGTAGTATGCAGGTCAGGGTAATACAGTGGCGATCTTACGTACATTCTCTTCATCTGATGCGGCAGAGAGGGTGTGAAACTTGCTCCCTTCCAACAGAGGTATATACTCAGGCAGTTCTTCTCTTTCTTCAGGAATTTCTTCTACAAAGGCAACTTCAGCAACTCTAGCTTTTTTGGTAATCTTCCTGCTTCTATTTCTCCCTTGAGTCCGAGTTAGGGGTGCAACTCCTGAACTGGACCTAATTTTAAAAATAGATGGTATTGTAGCAAAGTCTGCACCCTCCACGGTGGCAGGCTCATCACAGACTTGGATTTCCTTCCCCTTCAGTTTGACAGAACTCGGGGTAGGTGCTGAGATGACTAGACAAGTGGGGGTCGAGACAACAGTCCTTCTACGAATAGTGGTACTCCTTTCAGCTGGAACCCTTTGCAGGGGAGGGAATTCTTGAGTCGACTTCAGGTTGAACTCAATCACGGGCTCTTCAGTTTCTGACACTTTGTCCATTAGTGTGAAGAGAGTGACATCAGCAAATTTGATATCTGTGTTATCGAATCCTTGTCCGAAACGGATGACTCCATTGTTGGGCAGCTCATCCTTGTAAACGGCGAAGTCCATTCCATTGGTGAAGGAGAAGATTAGCTTTGGGGCGGTCATTTTCCGCGGTGCGCATTCCGAATGTCAGTCCCGAATTATGCTTCTTTTCATCGTAAAGTTTAGGACGAAAAAGAAAGAGTCCGAACACATTTTCATTTATCTTAGTGTATTTGTGATTTATAAAAGAGTTTGTTTGTTAGAAGGTTCGTTTGTTAGAAACAAAGCGATTAAAGGAAAAAAGGTTATAGAAAAGGTAGAGGACACGATTTAGAATTGGAAAGAAAGAGAAAGTCGTATGCAAGACTTCTCAACTCAAAGGACCGCTCCTAAACTAACACCTATTGGGGGTCCACCCCACCTAAGAAAAGAGGTAAAAGGATCTCGGAACCTCTCTGTTTAGGGGTGTCTAAACAGTGGCTCTTAAATCCGAGAGAAGTTAGCTATACTCATTCAAGAAAGAAATGAACGGGGTATTCCAACGGAAGAATGGTAGTTTAGTCCACAAGGGGCATGGATTCATTACTGATTTATGAAAACAAAACCATCTGATCAAAATGGAGAGAGGAACTAGTCCCCAGCGGAGTCGCTAGATGTTGTCGGCTAATTTTTAATTTAATTTAAATTTAAATTAAATATATATATAGTTTAAAAGATAACATTTGATTTTGAAAGTAATTTTAAGTTTAAAAGTTTTAAGATATGAAATCAAACCGATCTCACATCCCAAATAGTTTATATAAACGAGCACCACACCACAAACGTGTATCTATCCCGAAGAATAGACACACTGCTTGATGATGAAGCTCGATTAAATAAACTAGGAGATTTGTTACATCTGTTTGGTCTGCGAACCAATTTTATAAGCGGACAAGTTCCCCTGCTTAATATAAATGAATTAAGCAGGGTTTATATTACCTAGGTTCTTAATGTTCCCCATAAGGGAAAGCCCCTATAGTTAATTACATACTAAGTGACGGGAATCACTTAAGAAAACTCTCGATAATGATCAGTGGTTTTGCTCTCAAGAATTTCAAAGTTTTAAGGTTTCAAAGGATTAAATTTTTGGAAATTTCAATAGGGAATGAATCAAATTTGGAACAGTTTATTTTAAGAGTCCAAAGGAAGAGAAGTAGGAGAAGCTGAGGACGCAAGAAGAATCTTGGCAACTTCCCAAACTATCCTAATTGTTTGGTTTAGATTTGAGAGTTTACTTAGTGTTTCAATTTTGTCAATTTTAGTTAATTAGGACTTATATTTGTATAATATGATCATACAAATAGCATCGAAGATGTGAGGGTTTATGTCGTACCAAACAACTACCTCGGAATCCTAAGACCGGTTAGGGCTTAATTTGCATAATATGATTATACGAATGTCTAACTAAGAGTTGAGGACTTATGTTGCACTAGGCAAACTACCTCAAAATCCTATGGCTTTGTTGTTTAATTCTAAGAAAGTTTTGTTGAAGTAGATCCGAGTTTTGCTGACGAAGATGGCCGTGCTGCCCACTCGTGCTCCAAGCTCCTTGTTGTTGCAGAGGTTTAGTTTTAGAAGTCATAAATCGAGAGATGAGAGAAGTGTTTTGGTTTAGAGAAAATCTTAAAATCCAAGTGTTTTTAATGTTTTAATTAAAACAAATCTTAAAGTTGGTTAAACAGAACCGATTAAGATCCCACGGTTCCGTCATCCCGGCACCGTTATTTTCATCGAATTCACTTAGTCCTGATGAATTTGCTAAACTCAACTGAATGAGTTCCAAACTTTCATTTAGACCGTGGGACATCCCGTTAGCAACACGTGGGTTACATCATTTGAGGTATTCCCGATCATTCAACGAGACATTTTAATTTAGTTGCAATTGTAGTTTTGTTGTTCTGTTTGTGATTAAATTTTGAGTTTTTTTATATTTTGAAATGTTGTGGCGGTGATTTTTATCTTGTAATGACTTTTAATTTAGTTTTGGTTTCAGTTCAGGGACTATCCTAAAGGTTTTGGTTTTCATGCAACAATTGTTTATCATGCAAGAAAAGTAAAGTACAAATGCATGTAAGTAAATTGTAATAAAATAAAAGCGTACCCGGAGGGTCTTCCCGTCATCCCAAGCCGCACTTAAAACACATGTTAAGACATTTAAATGTTTCAACAAGTACCTAGGTAAAGCTAAGGGAAAGGTTTTGGTTGTCTACCAAAGTCCTAATCCTACAGCTAGTCATCTCCTATGACGTCTAGGTTCTTGTGTTTTGGTTTAAGGATGATTTTCTTCACCCAAGAACAATTAAATTCAATTGTTCTTATAAACATCCTATCATATTGAGGAAGTGCTTAAGACGAGTCTTAAACATCTTTTCAATACCTCTAGGATTGTTTTAAGTCCAAGAGAATTTAATTATACAAGTGAATTAATCATCCAGGAGTTTAAGTTTTGTTCTCTTGCTCAGTGAACTAGGACTTTTGAATATCCTTTAAGTGAAGTAACACTTCACTTGATACCTCATTTAAGACTTATAATAATAAGAGCTTTAAAAGGGCAAATCAACTTATTAGGTATTTTAATGATTTAAACTTAATGATTAATTTTACAATTATAAAAAATTAGTTTAAGTTTGGAATAGTGTTCAAGTTATTTTAGATTTAATTCTTAATGATTTCATTTAGGTTTGTTGTTAAATGATTTTAATTTAATTTAATTCAATTTAATTTTAATTTAATTTGATTTGATTTTAATTTAATTTAATTTAATTTTAATTTAATTTTGATTTTAATTTAATTTAATTTAAATTTAATTTAATTTAATTTAATTTGATTTAATTTAATTTTAATTTAATTAAATTTAATTTAATTTTAATTCAATTTTAATTTAATTTAATTTTAATTTAATTTTAATTTAATTTAATTTAATTTAATTTAATTTAATTTAATTTAATTTTAGTTTAATTTTATTTTGGATTATTATTTTAATTTTTTTTAAAGTAAAAATTAAGTATTATTGAAGTGATTTATTTAGGGATTTTTAAATTAAATAATAAATATCCTCTTGATAATATCCCTACTTTAATAATTCCAATTTTTATTATTCTTCCAAAATTTCAATTAATTAATTAATTAAAATTTTATTTTTAATTATATTTGAAATGATTAATAGGTTTCTACCCTCAATCATTTAAGTTTCAATCATCCAAAATCAGTTTAAAATCAAATATTTTACCCTCCCCTTTTTGATTAATCCTAATATTTTAATTAAGGGTTGAAATTTTTAATTACCCTTTTGCCCTTCAAGCTTAATAATTCTATAACTCACTAAATTAAGCTCAAATGAACTGGACATTTTTATGTAACCTCACTCACATGTCAATTAAGACATTAGAGGAGAAAATGTGATTTGTCTATATTTAATTTTTTTATGTAATTATTTTTAATGGAAAATATGGGTTTTCAAGGAAAATTCAATAACATAACCAAGGAAATGGTTCTATCCTTAAGAAAATTATGGAATGTTTCTAATGACAAGGGGACCATTTGAACCAATTTTGGTGATTTTTTGAATTATATTTTATTTATTAGAATTATTTTGAATTTTGGAGTATTAATTAATTTTAAAATAAAATTAAAGTTGAAAAATGGATTTTATATTTTTCTTAAATCTTTCTGACCTCAGGGAGTCCAAAGAAACAAATTTTATATTTTTATAATTTTTCTTTGATTTATTAGAATTAGTTTAGTAAAAAGGTTGGAAAATACATTTTTTTAATATTAAAAATTACATTAAGCCTTTAAAATTCAATATCTTATCCTAGGGGCTTAAAAAAAATATTTGGTTTGTTCCTAAGTGATTAGAATTCAAAATGTGACAGTTTGGTGATTTTTAATTTTTTTATGATTTTTATTATTTTTTAATTATTAAAAATATTGAAATAATGATAAAAATTAACTTTTTTAGAAAATTACAATTATAATTTTCCTAAGTTCCTCTGATATCAGAGAAGCTCCAAAACCATTTTTGTGAATTTTTTAAAAGTATTTTTTGAGTTATGAATTTTTAAAGTTTAATTTTATTATGTGACTTAATTAATTCATTTAGTGGGGTTAAACATTTCCAATTGATTTCAAATTTTTATGTGATGTTCCTCTAATCCCAAAGATCAGTGGAGAATTTTTTTGAAGTCAATTTAATGTGTGGGTATCCTTAATTAATTAAAGTTCAATTTTGGGTATTTAGACCAATTAGGGTTATTCCAAGTGAATTAACTCAAAACTTATTTTTCCTAGGTTCCTCTAGTCATAAGAAATATCACCAAATTTTCCTAGAATTTATTTCTCAACATGCTAATTATTGTAATTAAAATACTCAAAAGAGTAACATAAACTTGGAAAATCAATAACTTCTCATAGGCATGGCCTCTGACCATGGAAAATTCAGGGAATGTTCCCTAGGTCAGAGGCTTCAAAAGCCCTATGGTCTCATGCCATGGTGAATTGCCTATGCAAATGGAGAATTAAAACAATGCATAGAGTAAATAAATCATTAAAAATAAAATACTCAATGAAATTACTTGATTTCTTTTCCACATTATTCTCCTCTGTTCACTGAGCAAGAGAATATTTTTATTTTATTTTTAGGATTTTTCTACACAAAGTTATGCATTTTTGAAGTTCTGGTTATTTAATAAATAAGAAAAATCCTTATTTATCTACTTATCCACGCGGCGCCACGCAATCCTCTGCAGCTCCGAATGCCCACGCGGCACATTCCTATTCGACGCCGCCATCCGACCCAGCGTTCCAGGGGCCCGCGTTTCATGTACCATTGTGCTGTCCGGATTGATCTCGACCGTCCGCTCGATACACGCTCGATCCGACGGCTCCTGTTCATCGTCTACGACTGGTGTGCACCCGTGACCGTCCACACTAAAACCCTAAGAACTCACTCGATTCTCAACGGATTTTTGTGTTCTTATGCTCTATGGATTCGTCTTGAAGAGACGAACACATCCATGCGGTAAACATGTATTGAAATCGATTCATATCAAATGGAGAATCTCCAGGTGCTCGGGAGGAAGAGAGAGTTCATACCTTTGCTCAGAGAAGTGAAGCTTCGATCTGAGAGTTGTGTCACGTTCGATTGGGTCCAAGCAAGCTCAAGATGAAGTCCCTTGGCCTGGTGAATTGCCTAGGTACAAAAGTGACCACAGCACCGATCACAAAGCTTGGAGGCCGGAAGCAATGGCCGGCCTGGTGAGGGGGCTTTTGCCGGGAAACTTCTCCTCTTGGTCCGGTGAAGGTATAGAGTCAATCAATTCGAGGATTGACTCACCGTGGTGAAGTGTCCTGGTTTTGGGCTTAAATTTCAACTCCGAAATTGAGCTCACGGAGAGGAAATGGCAGGGGATTTCGGTGGGGATCAAGCTCTCCAGGTGTGGGGGAGAGTCTAGAATGATTTTAACAGAGTTTCTGTATGGTTTATTTCAGTCTCCTATTTGGCCGAGAGGGGGTGGTGTTTAAATAGGAATGGCTGGAGGGCCTCCCAGGGGGAGTTAGGGGTTGGGATCAGCTGCTCTGGTGAGGAGAAGAACAGCCATGGTGGCCATTGGGCATGGGGCAACTCAGCAAGGGAGAATTTCAATGTGGGCTCACATGGGAGCTCTCGGGTGTGGTGTTTTCCGGCGGCCCAGGAGGCTGACCGGCAGGCATGGGTCATCCTCAGGGTCAGGAGGTTCAGGGCTTGATGTTTTTGAGTTCAATTGGCCTCTGATCAAAATGGAATGGGGGCATGGCTTCTTTGGCTTGGTTTGTGTCAACCCATGTGTTTGGGCTGGGTTCACCTCTCCATGACCTGATTTTAGGCTGAGAAAAAGTGGTTTAGGTCAGCTTAATTAGTGGGGAAGGGTCACCATCCAAGTACAATTAAGCTTAAGCAAGGTTTAGTGGAATCATGGGAGTGGCTAATCCTCTTAAGGGAATATGGAAAGAGCTCCCTCCTCTTGCCATCTTGGGTATGGTGAAGTGTCCAAGGCTCTCATGGCTCTCATGTGGCTCATGCATGGCTTCATGGCTCCATTTGGCTTGGGAAAAGTTAAGTCAACTTTCATGAGGAAGGATTTTGTGATTTTTGGCATTTTGTTGAGAATTTTCATGTGGCTAAAATTGGAATGGTTTGATGATAAATTAGGACTTTAGAAATGATTTTAAATTGAATGTAAGATGAGGGAGAGTGTCATATGGACTTTAGGATAGGTTTGGGCTTTTAAAATTTGGTAAAGGTGGGATTTTAGAATGGTTTAAGGGTGTGGGCCTTCATGTTTAAAAATGGGCTTTTAGATGAAAAGTTTGTAAAGGGCAATGCCAAATAAATGTTGGGTTTGGTTTAGGGTTGTGTCATGAGTGATTTGAAGCAAGTTTGAGGTGATTTGGAATTGAATTGGGTCTAATTTGGGTCTCTTTGGTAATAGAGTCCAAATGGGTCAAAATGAGCTACCTTGGGCTAAAGTTGGGCTAATGTTGAAATTGATGTAAAATTAATGTTGAGAAATGATTATGGGAGTATGACAAAGAGTTCTCAACTTTGGTTGGGCTTTGATTTTGGGATTTGGACCTATTTGGGTCAGGTTTGGGTGTAGGCCCATTTAGGGAATTTTGGGTTTGGGTTGAATTTGAGTAAGGTTTGGGTACAAATTTTGGGAAAATCATGTTAGTGTTTTGTTTGTGGATATGCTAGGAAGGTTTTAGAAAAGCTTTGGGTCAAATTGGGATTGAATTGGGTTGGTTTGGGCTAGGTTTTGGTCATGGGTCAAAATTGGGCTTTAAGCTTAAAAATGAAATTGGATTCAAATGCCAATCAAATTGGGCTTTAATTTGGTTTAGATTGATATTGGGGATATTGAATTGAAGTTTAGAATTGAATTGGACCAATGTTGGGGTCAATCAGAAAGGTTTGGTTTGACATTGGGTTCATTTGGGCTTGGAATTGGTCAAATGGGGGGTTTTGGTAAAAGTGGGATAAATTGACAAAATTGGCCCATGGTGTAGTTGGAAAAAATGAAATTGGGAATATTTGGGATTTTCTGGAATTTTCTAGGAATTTTCAGAATTTTTGGATTTTTTGGGTCAAGAGGGGCATTTTGGTAATTTGGAGGGTCTTTGGGGTGTTTTTTGAAATTTTGGTATTTTTGGCTGGAGATGGTCAATTTGAGTAGTGGGGGAAATGTTTGAGATTAATTTTAGGAAATTTTGGGTGATTTGGAAACTTTGAAGAATTTGGGTAGTTTCAAGGGCTTTTAGTAGGTTAGGCGGGTCTGGGGTCCCGGGGGTCAAAAGTTGAAATTTTAGCAAAATGAAGATTGATCAAATTTGAGTAAAGTGGAATCACTTTGGTTAAGCCATGAAGCCATATTAAGCTCATATAAGCCATGAGAGGACTCATTTGAGGCATTCACTATGTTGTTCCTAACCCTCTAAGCCAGGGGCTTAGGGGTTAAGGATCATCCATATGAATTATCTACATGAGTCAGAAGGTCAAGCTAGGCATGAATAGTTTTAGGATTTGGAATGTGTGTGTGAGAGTGTAGTATATGTGTAAGTCAGCCCTCACCAGACCAGGCCACCCAGGGTAATCCTAAGGTCAAAGAGTCCTATAGGGAACTCATCCTTTAAACCTCCACATTTGATTTCAACCCCCTAGGTGAATAGGAGTCTACAATCAAGCTTGTGAGGTTTGCAGGGAGTTAAGAAGTAGTTTGAATTTCTAAATGGTGGGTTCCACTTCTAGTATTCAAAGATTAGTCAAAGGAAAAGCCTAAGGCTAGATCCTAAGTACTAAGGAGACAGAAGAGAAGAGACCTCATCAAAAATGAGGTCAACAAATAGGACCCGTTGAAATGAAATTGATGGAACCTCCTTTTTGGGGTTCCTTCATGTATTCCTTCGGGATCGTTATGTTCCCTCTTCAGAGATTACCTTCGAGCCAATTCTTAAAAGTGAAGCACTCTTCAATCTTGTGTCCGATCATCCGGTGGTAAGGGCAGTAGTTCGGATGATCTTTATTGTTGACTTCTTCTAGCCTTCTGGGCTCTGGTAATTGAAAGTCAGGTGTCATCATCAAACTGCGAAACATCTTAGCTATTGTTTCCGTCTTGAATGGATATTCCTTGTTCAGAAGTTCCTCCAGGGGACGTGACGAACGAGGTAGTGGTTGACTATGCTTCCATGGCTGGTGGCTCTGTCAAGGCTGTTGATAGCCCTGCTGAGGTTGCTGATAAATCTATTGTAGTTGTTGGTAAGTCCGTTGTGGTGGTTGATAACTAGACTGTGGCTATTCTAGCTGTATCTACACTAGCTGCTTGCCTTTATCTACTGCCGCGATGATTCCGAATTTCTTTTCAAATGCTTTTACAGTCTTCTGCTTATCGGTCTTGTCTACGAAACTTAGCTGTTTTGCTTCCTCCTGCAAGCTCCCGGCCTTGCTAAGAAACTTCTCGAAAGTCTTGATTGTAAATCCTTTAAGGAGAAGTGCTATCGGGCCATGGATACTTTTCAGCAAAATACCGATCACATGTTGTTCCTGAAGTTGTGGTTCATACTTCATGCTTAAGTTTCTCCATCGAAGTATGTAATCCACTAAAGTTTCGTTCGATTTTTGTTGCTCCACCACTAGATCACCGATACTGATGTGATGCTGAGCCCCGGCAAACCGCTTAAAGAAGAGGTTTTCCAATTCTGAAAAGGTCTTGACTGAACCATTCGGAAGTTCTGCATACCAATTAAAGGCAATCCCTGACAAACTGCTGACGAACTGACGGAAGAGTAAAGCATCACTTCCACCGGCATTGCAGCAACTAGCACGAAAATGTGTGACATGCTGCCGGGGGTTTCATGTACCATCAAAAGTCTTGCATAGAGGTGGTACGAAGCCATTCGGGTATTGGACGGTGTCAAATTCTTCAGGGTAAGGTCTACCGTCTGAATAGAAGCTCCGCTCTTAGACTGTGCTAAGGCTCCTCGCACCTGTCGTTCTACCATATTCTTGATGTCTTTTTTCGGGAATCATGCTCTGTGCAAAATTCTTCTTCGGTTGTTCATCATCGTTGACGGACGTGATTTCTTTTCCTCCATCGACAATGTTAATGATCTCTGGGGGTGTTTCCTTTTGAGGTTGCAACTGACTCTGGAGAGTGGCTAAGGCTGCAGCCATCTCTTCCATCCTTTTTGCCATTTGGGAAATTGTATCATCCTTTTCTTGAAGTTGTGCTCTCATCACTTCCGGTTCTTCCCTTTCTGAAGCTGACGGAGCACCTTGCGAAGCTGCCGATGCTCGGGTCTCGACCATATTAATCTCGGCGTACTCTTCATCCATAAATTCTAATGAATCTACATCAGTTTCCAATTTTTCTCCTCTTTCCTTTGCTAACTGTCGGATGTTCCTTCTTAGTTTTCCTATAGCATCCTCAAGTGATCTCTTCCAAACAGTTTCGCGGTTGTCATGTGATGCTGTTGGACTTCTTTCTCAGGAGTTTCTTTTAATGCAGTAGCACTTTCTTCAGATTTTGGCTTTCTGACGAGACTCTTCTTTCCAGAACATTGTACTTGTATCGGTTCAGCAATAATAGGTCGCCACACCATCCTTCTAGCAGTAGAAGGCCTAGGAACAGATGATCTGTTGGCTGTGCATCGGTAGGTTGTGTCCTCCCTAACATGGTGTCCCGATACGACAACAGGCAAACTAGCACACACTTTCTTCCTTGGCCTCTCCGGGGAAATGACGGGGTTTACTCGTGGTCCAAGGCGGGATTTGACTGGCACTCGTCCCATTCTTCTTAGGATCTCTGATACGGGGCACCCCTCCTCCTTAGCTAGTTTCTCTACTACGGCTAGCAGTCAGGTTCTCTTCCTCTTACAGTCACTATAATATGCAGGTCTGGGTAATGCAGCGGCAATCCTCCGGACATCTTCTTCATCTGATGCAGCAGAGAGAGGGTGGAACCTTCTTCCTCCCAACAGCATTGAAATTTCAGGTAGTTCTTCTTCCTCCTCAGGAATCTCTTCCAGAAAAGCAACTTCAGCGACCTTGGCCTTCTCGGTCCGGCGATCTTTGCGCTCCTGTTCTTTTCGAGTGCGAGTCAGGGGTGTAAAATTTGTAATAGACCCAATTTCAAAAACCGACGGTATTGCAGCGAAATCTGTAGCCTCAACTGTGGCAGGCTGATTATAAACTTGGACACCCTTCCCTTTCAGTTTGGCGGGAGCCGAGGTAGGTGTAGAGATAACCAGACCGGTGGGGGTAGAGATCACAGTCCTTCTACGAACAGTGGTGTCTCTTTTAGTTGGGACTTTTCGTATAGGCGGGAACTCTTGAGTCGACTTCAGGTTGAACTCAATCATGGGTTTCTCAGTTTCTGGTGCTTTGTCCATTAGTGTGAAGAGAGTGACGTCAGTGAACTTGATATCTGTATTATCTAATCCTTTTCCAAAATGGATGATTCCATTGTAGGCAGTTCATCCTTATAGACGGCGAAGTCCATTCCATTGGTGAAAGAGAAAATTAACTTTGGTGCAGTCCTTTTCTGCAGGATAAATTCTGAACGTCAGTCCCGAATTATGCTTCCTTTTGTCGCAAAACTTAAGGTGGAAAAGAAAGAGTCTGAACACAATTTCATTTATCTTAATGTATTTGTGATATTTAAGAGAATTTATTTATTAGAAGGTTTTTTATTAGAGGATTTGTTTGTTAGGAAAGAAACGATTAATGGAGGAAGGTTAAAGGAAAGGTAAAGGACCCGATTAAGAATTGGAAAGGAAGAGCAAGTCTCGTAAGACTTCTCAACTCAAAAGACCGCTCCTAGGCTAACACTTATTGGGGGTCCACCCCACCTCAGAAAGACGCAAAAGGATTTCGGAACCTCTCTGCTTAGGGGTGTCTAAACAGTGGCTCCAAAATCCAACAGGAGTTGACTATACCCGTTCAAGACGGAAATGAACGTGGCATGCCAACGGAAAGAATGGTAGTTTGGTCCAAAAGGGGTATGGACTCACTACCGATTTATGAAAGCAAAACCATATGATCAAAATGGAGAGAGGAACTAGTCCCCAGTGAAGTCGCCAGAAATTGTCATCATATTTTTAGGTTGTGTGTTGTATTTTGAAAAGGGGTCGCCTAACAGAAATTGTCGGTGAATTTTAGATTTTAAATTTAATTTAGATATAGATATAAATTTATAAAGAAACATTTGATTTTTGAAAATAATTTTAAGTTTGAAAATTTTAAGATATGAAATCAAACCGATCTCACATCCCAAATAGTTTATATAAACGAGCACCACACCACAAACTGTGTATCTATCCCGAAGAATAGACACACTGCTTGATGATGGGGCTCGATTAAATAAACTAGGAGATTTGTGACATCTGTTTGGTCTACGAACCAATTTTATAAGCCGACAAGTTCCCAGCTTAATATAAAGAAATTAAGCAGGGTTTATATTACTTGGGTTCTTAAAGTTCCCTATAAGGGCAAGCCCCTATAGTTAATTACATCTTAAATGACAGGAATCATTTAAGAAAACCCTCGATAATGATGAGTAGTTTTACTCTCAAGAATTTCAAATTTTAAGGTTTTTAAAGGATTGGATTTTGGAAATTTCAAAAGGGATTAGCTCAAATTTGGAACAATTTATTTTTAAGAGTCCAATGGAAGAGAAGTAGGAGAAGCTGAGGATCCATGAAGAATCCTGGCAACTTCCCAAACTATCCTATTATTGGTTTCAATTTGAGAATTTATTTAACATTGTAATCCTGCCAATTTTAATTAATAGGACTTATACTTGCATGATATAATCACACAAATATCCTCGAAGATGTGAGGGTTTGTGCCGTATCGAACGACTACCTCGGAGTCCTAAGACCGGTTAGCACTTAATTTGCATAGCATGATTATACAAATGCCTAACGAAAAGTTAAGGATTTATGTTGCACTAGGCAAACTACCTCGAAAACCTATGGCTTTGTTATTTAGAACTAGGAAAGGTTTTGCTGGGGTAGATTCCAGGTTTTCGCGACGACGATGGCCGTGTCTGCCCACAATGCTCCGAGCTCCTTGTTGTTGCAGAGGTTTAGTTTTAGAAAGTAAAAATCAGGAGATGAGAGAAGTGTTTTGGTTTAGAAAAGTCTTAAAGTCCAAATGTCTTTAATGTTTTATTAGGGTAATCTTAAAGTTAATTATAACAACACCGGTTAAGATCCCATGGTTCCATCATTCCGGCACCATTATTTTTATCGGATTCACTTAGTCCAGATGAATTTGCTAAACTCAACTGAATGAGTTCCACACTTTCATTTAGACCATGGGAAATCCCGTTAGCAACACGTAGGTTACATCATCCGAGGTATTCCCGATCATCCAACAAGACGTTTTAATTTAGTTATAGTTGTAGTTTTGTGTTCTGTTAGTGATTAAATTTTGAGTTGTTTTATATTTTGAAATGTTGTGGCGGTGAATTTTATCTTATTGTGACTTTTAATTTAGTTTTAGGTTTCAGTTTTGTGGCTATCCTAAGGGTTTCAGTTTTCATGCAGGGTGTCAATCTTGTTTAACACGCAAGAAAAGTAAAGTACAGTGCAGGTAAGTAAATTGCAATAAAATAAAAGCGTACCTGGAGGGTCTTCCCGTCATTCCAAGCTAAACATAAAACACATGCTAAGGCATTTATATATTTGCATGAAAACACCTAGGTAAAGCTAAGGGAAGGTTTTGGTTGTCTACCAAAGTCCTAATCCTATTGCTAGTCAATCCCTATGACGTCTAGGTTCTTTTGTGTTTTGTTAAGGATGATTTTCTTCATCAAAGAACAATTAAGTTCAGTTGTTCTTCTAGAACATCTCATCATATTGAGAAAGTGCTTAGGACGAGTCCTAAACATCTTTTCAATACTTCTGAGATTATGTTGAGTACAAACGAATTTCTTTGTTTAAGTGAACACATCATCCAAGAATTCAAATAAATTCTGCTTTATGCTGAGTGAATTAGGATGTTTGATTATCCTATGAGTGGAGTGCATTTCACTTAATGCTCCATTTAAGAGTTATGATAATGAAAGCCTTAAGGGCAAATTAATTTATTAAAGATTTTAATGATTTAAAATTGAAATTGATGATTTAAAGTAGTTTAATTTAGTTATGAAAATTTAATAATTTTAAGTTTGGAATAGTGTTCAAGTTGTTTTAATTTGATTAAATCTTTACATTTTAAAAGATCTCAATGTGTTAGATTAATTTGGGTTGAAAGAGGTGTTTAGATTATTCAATTTAGATTTTAATGATTTAATTTTAATTTAATTGAAATATTTTAGGTTAATTTTTAATTGGTTTGATTTTTAATTATGAATTATTTTTTAGGTTGATTTTGATGTTTCAAGTTTGTTTTAGATTTGTTTTCAAGTGATCTTTGAGATTAATTTTTAATGTTTTAAATTTATTTCAATTTGATTATCAAGTTATTCAATGTTTTAATTTTTAATTTAATAAGGGTTACTCTTTTTCTTTTAATTATTTAATTTATTAATTTCAATTATCACTTTAAATTTAATTAAAAACTAAATATTATTAAAGTGAATCATTTATGGATTTTAACATAAGTGATTATAGTCTCCCTAAATTATATCCCCATTTTAATAATTTCAATTAATCTTCCAAAATTTAAATTTTTTAATTAATTAAGGTTTCATTTTTTTTGGATTATTAGAAATGATTAATGGGTTGCTACCCTTTTATTTCCCAAAGTTTCAATCATCTAAGAGAAAATTAAGATCAAATATTTAACCCTCCATTTTGATTAAACCTAAAGTTTTAATTAGGGGTTAAAATTCTTAATTACCATTATGCCCTTTTAAGCCTAATTATTTCATAACTCATCAAATTGAGCTCAAATGAGCTTAAAATTTTTATGTCACTTCACCCACATATCAATTAAGACATTAGAGGAGAATATGTGATTTTTCTATTTTTAATTTACTTTATATAATTATTTTAATGAAAATAGGGATTTTCAATGGAAATTCAACAACATGACCAAAGCAAGCTTTCTGTCCTTAAGAAAATTATGGGATGTCCCTATTGACCAGAGGACTACTTGGACCAATTTTGGTGATTTTTCAAATTATTTTTTATTTATTATGATTATTTTGAGTTTTGGAGTGTTAATTAATTGTAAAATAAAATTAAATTTGAAAATTGGATTTTATATTTTTCTTAAATCTCTCTTACCTCAAGAAACTCAGAGAAATAAATTTTATAAATTTCTAATTTTTCTTTGATTTCTTAGAATTAATTTAGTGAAAAGGTTAAAAAAATACATTTTTAATATTAAAAATTGTTTTAAGGCTTTAAAATTAAATATTTTAACCTAGAGACTTAGGAAAAATATTTTGTTTGTTCCTAAGTGATTAGGAATCAAAATATGACATTTTTTGTGATTTTTAATATTTTGTGATTTTTATTATTTTTTAATTATTAAAATATTAAAATAAGGTAGAAAATGAAAATTTTTGAAAAATTTCATTTTTAATCTTCTTAGACTCTCCTGATATCAGAGAAGTCCCAAAACCAATTTGGTGAATTTTTGAAATGTATTTTTGGAGTTATGAATTTTAAAGTTTAATTTTGGTCATGTAACTTAATTAGTTCATTTAGTGGGGCTAATCACCTCTAATTGATCTCAAATTTTTTATGTGAGGTCACTCTAATCCTAAAGACTAGTGGAGAATTATTTTCAAGTTATTTTGATGTATGGTTAACCCAAATTACTTAAAATTCAGTTTTGAGTATTTAGGCGAATTAGGGATATTCTTAATGAATTAACTCAAAATACATTTTTCCTAGGGTCCTCTGGTTCTAAGATTCCTCCCCAAATTTTCCTAGAATTTATTGAGCAGCATGCTAATTATGGGAATTAAAACTCCAAAACAGAGACATAAACTTGAGAAATACATAACTTGCCATTGAGATGGCTCCTGACCTTGGAAAATTCAGGGAATGTTCCCAAAAAACAGATGCTACAAAAATCCAATGGTCTCATGCCATGGTGAATTTTATGCATGTATGGAGAATTAAAATACTGAGAACAGTACATAATTAATTAAAAATAAAATATTCATCAAAATAACTTAATTCTTTTTCCACATTATTCTCCTCTGTTCACTGAGCAAGAGGGTTTTTTTTATTTTTGTAATTTTTCTACACAAAGTTATGGATTTTCTAATTTTTGGGTATTTAATTAATTAAGAAAATAGAGTTTTTTTCTACTTATCCAAGCGGCACCGCGCCAACCTTGGCAGCTCCGAAGCCCTACTATCGCGCTCTCATTCGAAGCCGCCACCTGAGTCAGCAGCCACGCGTCCCGCGGTCCCGCTCTGTCTTCTGATCCGACGCGACCTGCACCGTCCATTCGATACACGCTCGATCCAACGGCGGCTGATTGTCATCTCTGACTGGTGTGTCCCTAGAGTCGTCCACACTCAAACCCTAAGATCTCTCTCATTTCTCAACGGATATTTGTGTTCTTATGCTCTATGGATTCATCTTGAGGAGGAAAACACATCCATATGGATTACATGCTATGAAATTATTCAAATGGAATGGAGAATTCATAGAAGCTCGGGAGGGAGAAGTGATCCATACCTTGGCTCTAAGAAGTGAAGCTTCAATCAGAGAGTTGTGGCACCTTCGATTGCACCCAAGGAAGCTCCAGATGAAGTCTCTGGCTCTGGGAATTGCCTTGGTACAAAAATGACCGAGGCCGATTTCAAACCTTGGACTTTGGAAGCAATGGCTGGCCTGGTGAGGGGACTTTTGTTGGGGAACTTCTTCTCTAACTCTGGTGAAGGTGTGGGAGAAGTTAATTTGGATTTGGTGGAGTTTCAAGGGATGTCCTGTTCTGGCCTGAGAATTGAGCTCCAAAATTGAGCTCATCAATGGAAATTAGGGCATGAAGACAGTGGGGATGAGTTGCTCTAGGCTAGGGGAAGCTCTATGAGGAGTTTGGTGAAGTTCTGCGAAGGTTGATTTCAGCCCACCTTTTGGCCGAGAGGAATGGCTGATTTAAATAGACATGGTTAGGGGCTTCCCAGGGGCAATTGATGGATGGGATTTGATGCTTAGGGGAGTAGAGGAAGAGCTGTGGTGGCCAATTAGGATGGAGCAGCTCAGCAGATGAAATTTGAATTTTTTGAATCCATTTAGACCTCTCGACCATGGTGTTTTCCGGCGGCCTGGTGGCTGGCCGGCCAGGGTCAAGTCACTGTTCTGATCAGGGAGGTCAGTGCTTGAGACTTGTGAGCTCAATTATCCAATGCCATGTGTAAAGGGGCTGAAATGAAGTGGAATGGAGAAAGGCTTATTTTGGGTCCTATTTGGTCAACCCATAGTTTTAGGCTTGGTGCACCACCCGAGGCCTGGTTTTGGAGCTGAAAAGAGTCCTTTGGGTCAGCCAAGAGAAGGTGGTGAGGTCTCCATCAAAATTGTTTCAGTTAATTTTGGGTTAGGGTGTAGCATAAATAACGTTAAAAAGGCTTAATGAAGGCTTAGGAAAGGCTCCCCTCTTCTTGCCATAAATGACTAGGTGAGGTGTCAAAATTCTCATGGCTTCATATGGCTTGTAAATGGCTCACATTTGGCTCACATTTGACTTGGAAAAGGTTGGCTTGTTTCATGAAAAAGGGTTTTAAGCATTTTTGATGAATTTTTGGAAGATTGTCATGTGCCTTGATTTAGAATGATTTGATGATCAATTAGAACTTTAGGGATGATATCAATTAACAGGATGATGAGAGGAAACTTCATGTGGGCTTTGGAATAAGCCTTGGGCTTTTTGAAATCATTTTGGATGGGCTTTTAAAATGGTTTAAGGAAGTGGGCTTTTAGGCTTTGAAATAAATTGATGGATGAAAATTGGTGAGGAGTTGTGTCAAATAAATGTTGGGTTTGGTTTAGGAATGTACCATGAATTATTTGGAACAAGGATGGGGTGATTTTGAATTGAATTGGGTTTAATTTAGGCTTTTTGGTAATGAGGCCAAAGTGGATCAAATTGGGCTAACTTGGGTTAAGGTTGGACCAATGTTGGGTTTGATGTAAAATTAATGTTGAAAAATGTTTATGGGGGTGTGACAGAGTTTTCAACTTTGGTTGGGCTTTGATTTTGGGATTTGGGCCTATTTGGGTTCATGATTGGTTTAGGCCAAATTGGGGATTTTTTATTTGGGTTAAGTTTGAGCGGAGTTCGGTTTCAAATTTGGGGCAAATCATGTTAGTGTTTTGTTTGTGGGGATGTTAGGAAAGTTTTAGAAAAGATTTGGGGCTAATTGGAATTAAGTTGGGTTGGTTTGGGCTAAGTTTAGGTAATGGGCCAAAATTGGGCTTTAAGCTTCAAATTGAAATTGAATCCACATGTTGATAAAATTGGGTTTAGATTTGGTCTAAATTGATATTGGGGATATTGAATTGAAGCCTAGAACTGAATTGGATCAAAATTGAGGTCAATTGGGTTAATTTGGTTGGACATTGGGCCCACTTAAGTTAAAAAAGGGTCAAATTGGGGGTTTCGGGAAAAGTGGACTAAATTGACAAAATTAACATATGGTGTAGTTGAACAAAATGAAATTGGGAATATTTTGGATTTTCTGGAATTTTCTAGGAATTTTCTGAATTTTTTGGAATTTTTGGGTTAAAAGGATTTTTTTGGTTTTTTTAGAATTTTTGGGTTAAAAGGGTATTTTTGGTATTTGGAGGGTATTGGGGGGTATTATTGGAAAACTTTGGTGTATTTGTCCATGGATGATCAATTTGAGTGGGGGGAAGTGTTTAGGATTGGTTTTGAAGAATTTTGAGTAATTTAGGCAATTTTGCAAATTTTAGGCATTTTTCAAAGGCATTTGGTAGGTCTGGTGGGTTTAGGGCCCCCGGGGTCAAAAATTGAAATTTTGAAAAAATAAAGATTGATTAAATGTGAGTGGAATGGAGTCATTTTGGTTGAGCCATGAAGCCATATTAAGCTCACAAAAGCCATGAGAGGACTCATTTTAGGCACTCACTATGTTGTTCCTAACCCTCTTAGCCAGGGGCTTAGGGGTTAAGGTCCATCCATATGATTTACCTACATGAGTCAGGAAGTCAAATTGGTTAAAGGTAGTTTTAGGGTATGGAATGTGTGTGTGGGAGTGTGGTGTGTGGAAGCTTACCCTCACTAGACCAGGCCACCCAGGGTAATCCTAAGGCCAAAGAGTCCTATAGGGATCTCATCCTTTAAACCTCCACATGTTGGTTTTAACCCTCCAAGTGGCTTGGGGGTTGTTAATCAGGCATCTGTGGTTTAAAGGGAGTCAAGAAGTGTTTGGGTTTCTAAGTGATAGGTCTCATTTCTAGTCCTCTAAGATAGTCAAGGAGAAGCCCTATGGCTAGATCCTAAGTACTAAGGAGAGAGAAGAGGAAAGACCTCATAAAAAATGAGGTCAACACGCCCGAACCCAGAAATAGGTCTTAAACCCTCGATTTCACGATTATTGTCCTGGGACCCGCAAATTTTTCCATTTCCTTCGTCTTCTTCCTCCATTTTCACAATTTTGAAGATCTTGAGCTTGCTAGATCCCGGATTTAAGGAGTATTCAAGGCTTTTCGACACCGGATTTACGCTTCTATTGGTAAGAGCTTCACTTTAAGTTAAAATTTTTGGATTTTCACCATGGAAATCTCTCACATTTCTTGTGGTGGAATTTTTGAGTTTAGAGAGATTTTGAGATTTCCATGATGAAATTTGCTCTTACTTACTTAGAATAGTGTCTGGTGTTGTTATATTGTGAATTTGAGAATTATTAGAATTATTTTTGCAAATTTAGAAATTCACATGGCCCCAAGGGGGAAAAGGAAATTGGATTTTGATGAGGAGAGATCACTAATATCAATGCCTAATTTAGCTACAACTCTTACCTTAACAACAAGAAGTGTATCTAGGATCGAGCTTTTGATTGTCCTGGTGAATTTGTAGAACAATTAATTGCAGAGTGAAACTGGGAAAGATTTTGTTATTTCACTGCGAATGCTATTATGGGAGTTCTTAGAGAATTCTATTCTAACATGCCCTGGACTGAGACTGAGTATGTGCTTGTTAGAGTAAAGATGGTTGAGTTTACTCCTCAACGCATCAATGCTTTCTATCAGACTCGGGAACCATTCGTGTGTGAGTACAAAAACTTTGACACTGGAAGGGAGAATATGAGAGAAGTTATTGCTTTTCTGACTGATGGGCGAGGAGAATGGAAAGTAAGTCAAAAACAATTGATAAATTTCCCCGCCTCCACTTTAAATGTCACTTCAAAAGTCTGGCATTATTTCATTTCTGCAAGATTATTACCATCTTATCACCATAGCGAAGTTACTAGAGATAGAGTGATTCTAAACTACTGTATACAAAAGATGAAAAAGATTTATATTGGATCTATTATTTACAAGAATATTCAGATGATTGCTAGAGGCGAGACGACTGGAGGATTAGGACATCCTTCTTTAGTTCATGCCCTCTATGTTCAGTCTGGAGTGGAGTTCGGTAGTTCTGAAGAAGTGGCTATACCATTGAGACCTATCACAAATAATATTATTCATACTTTTTAGTCTCATGTGGGAGCTATAGTTGAGCGAAGGAGTACTGATATTCCTACTACGAGTTATGATGTTCCATCTACTTCTAGGCCCCCTACCTTATCTGATATTATGGAGCAGCTAAGACTACAGAATACTAGTACGGATAGACTCCATGGTTGGATGGATGTCTTTGAGGTGAGGAGTGATGTGAAGGAAGATTATCTGCAAAGGAGAGTGGATTTTGATATTGCTTATTATGATACTCAGATTAGATTTATGAGGGGGGAGCCTAATGTGATTTTTCCTACTTGCCCCAGCTATACACCATATAGACCTGACCCTGCTGATGACCTGATGCTGATCCTGGTGATGGAGACTGGTAGATTGTTTGTTTTTATTTCTGTTGATCTTGTTGTGTTGTGTTGTATTGATGTGATGTAGTGGATGGTTACTTTTCATGTGATGTGTAACCCTATGTTGTGCTGTGTGATGTAGTGTTATTTACTTTTCATGTTGTATTGTTATGTTGTACTGAAATTTTAAAACAGTTATTTGTATTGTTAGTAGCATGATTGTTTGTTTCATGTTGTAGTGTTTTGTTGGATGTTTAATGTTAATTTCTCTTTACCCATGCAAAAATTTAAAAATTGTTATATCACTGCTACTAACTGTTTCATGCCTGCTAGTTGTAAATTTTGATTAATACCAGATAGCAGATGAAGATTTCAGAATCCCAGCACAAAGAGGGTAGTTTTCTTCTACTCTGTGCTGTTTTAAATTTATTGAAAAACTTAAGTTTGGGGGAGGGAAGAGAAATACTAAACTTTTATTTATTCTCAACTCTTATATTTTCAAAAGTTATTAGCATAACTTCAGGCAATTGAACCTCATTGTAAGATAACCAAATTTTTTTATTTCAGTTGAATATTACGGAAGGATAAGATGAAAATTTTTGGTGATAAAAGTTGATTTATAGAAGTAAGATATTTGGTATGAAAGGATTTAATTATAGTTAACTATTTAAAGTAAAGAAAATTGTACTTTTGAAATATTCAGGGACATAAAGTAATGTGTATTAAGAAGTGATTGTGACTTTATGAAAAATAATAAAGCTTGTGCCTAACTATAAAGTAAGGTGGTGTTTCAAGTTTAAACATTAGAAAGTGGAGAGTGAAGTTCAAAATCATTAACGACTATCCAGATATAGTAATCCTCAAGAAAATAAAATAAAAGAAAAGAAGGATTGAAAAACAATCCCTAAAAGAAGACGAAAAGAAAAGAAAAGAAGAAAAGAGAAAAGAAAAAAAAAAAGAAAGAAAAATGTTTATGAGGAGAAGCTTTAGGAGATGCCTAATCAAAAATTGGCTTCACTTGAATCACCCTAAAGGGAAAACTTGATTTCATTTCTGAATTTATATTTAAAGTACTAGCCTACATTTTAGTAAAGTTTGCATGAACTCCTTTTTCAAATATTCTTTTAAGGCACTCTTAATGTGACAAATTATGGTTTATCTTGAAATAAATAGAAGACTAGAACTCTTAGACTTGATTATTGAATATTCTTATACCTGTAATGTTGACCCGAGTTACTAAACTTTTTTCTGAAAGTCTAACCAATATATTTTTTTGAATGAAAATTTTAGTGTCTTACAGTTGAAAAATACATTGCCTAGAGTTATATTTTATGTAGTAAAAGGATTACTTGAGGACAAGTAATAGTTTAAGTTTGGGGGATTTTGATGCACCAAAAAAATATACGTTTTTTGTTATCTAATTTTACCCATTTTTGGTGATATTGCACTTTAAAGAAAGGTATTTTTTATGATTTATTGCAGATATGATGATTTTAGGTGATTGGAATGAAAAGATGCAAAAGGGAACGAATTCGGAGCAAAAATGAGCAAAAAGAGCAAAATGTTGAAAAAGTGTTCTGGCGCCGCCGGTGCCAGAATGAGGACTGCTTGCGCCCAAATCCAGAGACTCTAGAGTTTGATGCATGATAGAGCACTATCGATTCCCTATCTGGCGCCGCCGGCGCCCAAAGTCGGTGGAATTCAAAATTTGAGTGTTTTGGCAAAATTTTGAAGGGATGCCTATGGAAACTCTTGGGATTTCGTCCCTAACTCTTAACTAAGTAATTTTGAACGAGAGAAAGGGGACTCTCTTTCATTCTAGTGCTCTCTCTTAGTGTTTTAATGTGCGATAAGTGTTAGGGTTTAGTAGCGTAGTGCTTAGAAGTGAGGATTTGAGAGGAATTCTTCTATAAGGAGTGAAGGAGAAGAAGTAAAGTGAGAGATTGCTTCTTCCTTTTCATTCTAAAGAGAGAACCAAGTGTTGTAAAGAAGAGAGAAGATGATTCAAAAGAACCTCAAAGGGATTGCATTGGGGAAGAGAAAGAGATAAGATGTATTTTCTTTTATGGTTTTTATGACTTTTCTTTTATATATAAAATCCATGTTTTATTATATATTGTCCATGAATTGTGAGTAGTCTTCTTTGTCTTTCTTCTTGCTTAGAGATGTGATGATGGCTTGATGTGGATTTGATGTGCTTTTAATGTATTGAAGAGATTTTGATGGTTTTTAATTTAGAACTTAATTTACTTTCGATTTCGCCAATTGAAATGTTAAAATATGTTGTTGAACATTAAGTTTGAAAGGATTTAATTCCTACAACAATACTGAAAGATCCATTCAATTTCCATGTATGAATTGCGTAGTTCATGGGAATTGCATGCAAATAAATAGGGAAATGTATTTTGAAGGACCTCAATGTGGAGATTTCAAGGTGACAGGCTAAAATGCTCAAATTGGTTCTATGATTAGTAATTAATGTTAAAGGTTAGCCTTCGGGTGAGAGGTGAGTGGGAGCTCCAAAGTGAGAGCCGGTATCCTCCCAGCCTAGCCTTAGAGTTAATGACTAAACTTAGAATATGTCATTGTTCTTTTCTCATTTAGAGGAGGGGGTACTCTTTTAAAGGTAAAGAATCATCTATGCTCCTATTTAGCACAATAAATTAGATAACTGATCCATATCAATCCACACATCATATTCTCATTGCAAGAAGAATGATACTTTTCTCATATATATCAAAAACCTTTCAAATACTTAGTTTAGTGTGTCTGTTAGTTAATTTTGTTTTCAAGTTATTAGAAGTAATTGTAGTTTAGTTAGTTGTTACTAATTTCTGCATAGTAGTAGTAGAAGTAAGTAATGAACTTTAAATATAATTAGAATATAGAATTTCAGTGCTTTATTATAACTTGTGAAACTTTTACTTTACTTCAAATTAAAACCTTCCTGTGGGATCGATAACCAGGACTCAATTAGAGCTTTTTATTACTTGATACGATACGTATACTTGCGTCGAGTACGTGGATTTTATAAAATCATTATAAAAATATAAATTTGAGTTCATAAATTATTGCATATATATAAGCCCCTCGCGATCATGTTTTTGGTGTCGTTGCTGAAGCTTAAAATCTTCTTACAGTGGTAACAAATTCTTGCATTTAAATATATAAAATTTAGGCCCATGTGTGTAATTAACCAAATCATCCAAATCATCAGGTTGATCCAGCTTAACCCGAGTTAACCAAAGACAACTTTAATCTGAATTAACCTTGATTAATTTTATCAAAACTCGATGTTGAACTTAATTTAAATCTATCTTAAATTGATTTTAAATCATGTCAAGTCTAACTCAACTTAAACTTAATTCTATGAAAGGGTAAATCAAATCTAAATTAGTGTAGAATCTACCCGAGTCTAACTTAACTTAGAAGTGATTCACTCGAGATGTTTAACTTTAGTCAACTTAGCATACCCGAGTTACCTTAAGGTTAAAAACCTAATTTAGATCAGCTTAGTCATACACTATGTTAGTCTACATCAAATCGAGCTTAGCTTGACCGAAGTTAAACTAGGCCAACCTCGGTTAAACTGTTTGATTGATTTAAATCAACTAAAAAACAATCAGAGTCTAATCCTAGCTAGCTCAGATCAGTTAAAAACTCTCTGTGGATCAGTCCAACCTAGCTTGGGCCAACCCAGATTTAACTTAACTCTGACTGGAAGTTCAGGTGTGTTTGACTTCTCATTAAGAACAAAAGCACACTTAGCTACAATCAGGTATAATTTGAGCCAAGGTACAAACCAACCTAAGAACATGACATAAAGTCAGCATTAAAGCCAGTAAACTTTAAAATTGAACCATAAAGTGCAACTGGTTTGAGAAGATATTTTAGAGAAGCAACACAGGACTAGTAACAAAATGCCTTCAAGTCACTTGTGACTAATCAAACCACAAAATGCAATGACTCTAGAATGGCAGAACCATGGGAATCAAACTGGGTCATCCCAAACAACAAAAATAAAACACAAAATGATAAAAAAAATTAATTGACCAATAAGTTTTAAGCAACCTAAAAATTCTCATCCCCTAAAATTTGAAAAGGACATTAAAACTTAAATAAAACCCTATTAAACAAAGATCACCGAACACAAGTTTAACCCTACTACCTAAATCTATGAAGATCTCTTAGATGACGCAACCCATGGTTGCTGACAGGAATCTTTTGGTCAGAGTTTGTTTAACCACCTCTCAAATTAAGTAAATTAGGGAACCTGAAAATTCATGGATGATGGAAATCCATGGGCATCTTAAATGGGTTATCTAAAATAAAAATATAGAAAAAAAGCTAAATCATCGAACAAAAACACATTTTACACTAACTCTATTTTTGTAGGTTTGTTGAATACAAAAGGTGAATGTCACCCTTGACTTTCTTTACATGTTATTAGGATTTGTTATTTGTTTTACCAAGATGATTGTTCGACTTGATTAACACATAGAGCTAAGAATGAACCTTAATTAAACTATTTATATAAAAAAAATCTATCTGATATTTGAGATCATGATATGACTCTTATGAGCCTTCAAACATCCTCCACCCTTAGGATATGACTTTGAAATTTCTTCCTTGAAAACAAGAACATTTAAATTTTCTAAGGACAAGTTACAACCTTAAATGAGAGTTTTCTTAAGCACCCTAGTTTATTAAGATGAAATTAAATATAAGGGCTTGCCCCTATAAGATGAAGCAAACACTTAAATAAGTATACCAACTTGATCTCTGCTTGTGGGGCTTGCTTTCATTAGGTCTTCTTCTTGAGTGCCTCTGAGGAGTCTTAAATCGTTACTTTCCACCTCATGAAAGCTTCCCCACATGTTTCTTTTGTTTGTGCCCGTCATTGTATGCCTTAACCCTCCAATCTCTTTTCTCTTTCGATCATCAACATGATCAAAGATAGTTTTATACATAGAGAAAGGGCTATACGATGGTAGAAAAGTTGGTGATTCCACAACGATAACAATGACAACGATGTCGGTGGTGACACCAAGGGACAATAGATGGTTTGATCACTCCCTAACCGTGCTATTCCTCACTATCAACTCAGACGCGCCGCCTCTCTTGACTTGAGAATTTACTCAAAGGTCCTCCCATGTATAGGCAGCTCACAGGCTTACTTCTCTCTATCTCTATCTTGTGTAAGATGTGACCCTCGCCGATCTCCTTAACTTGTGTAAGGGTAACCCGGGGTTCCGGCGACCTCACTTTCTTATTCCTTAACGACCAAAACCTGAGTAGCTGATGACTTTGCTGACTTTCATTTCTTTTTGACCATAAGCCTCAGAAGAAATTCTCACCGTTGGCTGGTGGTGATTTCATCACATTGTGAAAAGCATGGGCGTCTTCTCTCCTTTTGAGGAGATCGTCTTTCCAGAATTGATAGAACATCGAGCAACCACCACGAAGGTAACCTTTTTAAATCCTTTGTATATTTTCTTTCTTATATATTTTTGACCTCACTTTTGGTTGAGGTCTAGTTTTTCTTTAGAATAGCCTAGGGTCTAGCCATAGGACTCTCCTGGTGACTTTCATAGAAGACTAGTCATGGAACCCTCCTCATAGAAATTCAAACTTTTCTCACTTCACTGGGAGTTTTCATATGCTTAAGGCCTAACCTCCAGTTTTTGGGAGGAATAGACCAAGCATAAGGAAGTCCGGGAGATGTCTCTTATAGGTGGTCAGGCCATAGGATCTACCTTGGGAGGTCTGGAGCTTACACCACCCTCACACTACACACTCACAATCCTAAACAAGACACATCCCACTTTGATCCCCTAACTCTTTGGAAACTCATGTAAGTGGTTTTTGTAAGCTCTTGCCTTAGTCTAGGGTTTGGCTAGTACCAACACATAGAGGACCAAATGAGGGTGACCCTTGGTCCTTGGCTCCACCTTAACAATTCCATATTACTCACTTTCAAGTAATCCCAATTTTCCCAAACATTCCAAATTTCTAACACTTTTGC
The DNA here is from genome assembly GCA_022702705.1 of Papilionanthe hookeriana x Papilionanthe teres. Lineage (NCBI taxonomy): Eukaryota > Viridiplantae > Streptophyta > Magnoliopsida > Asparagales > Orchidaceae > Papilionanthe > Papilionanthe hookeriana x Papilionanthe teres. The sequence continues at coordinate 22,660,223 of CM040426.1, forward strand.
CCCAAAATACCCAAAATACCCAAAATGCCCCTAAAACACTAAAATTCCCCAAAATTTCCAAAATTATCCAAATTACCCATAATTATCCAAAAATCATTAAAAAATACTCTCTACTAGTAAAAGCAGCCCAAATATCCAAAATTGCCAAACTTCCCAAAAATCCCCAAAAATGACCAAAGTACCCCTCTTAGCCCATAAATTCACAAAACCTCCTGATCCATGAAAAAAATACCCACTTTTATGTCTTGATTTTTATCAATTTTTTAAGGATATTATACTTTAATGAATGATATTTTTATGTTTTTGGATATAGGTGACGAAAAAATGTTCAAGAAAAAAAAAGTGAAAATGAAGCAAAAAGGAGCAAAAATGGAGCCAAAATGCAAAATTGTCAAAATTATTGGTCTAGCGCCTAGGCGCCAGAATCAAGCGCCTACGCGCCAGGTCGATGACCCACTTTTGAATGTTTACAAAAATAGCAACGGCACCAAAAACTTGATCCCGTTTTATATATATTTAATTTTATGATGGAATGTATAATGTGGATTCTACGCAAGTATACGTATCGTATCGAAGTAATACAAGGCTCTAGTGGAGTCCCGGTTATCGATCCCATTGTGGAAGTTTACTAGATTTGTAATAGCTAAATTTAAAGGATTTACTTACTAATATAGTATACGGAATTTAGAATACTTAACTAAAGCGATCTAAAGTAAACTAATGCTTTAAATAAAGTTGATTTAAGGATTTTAGATAAAGTATCTTTCCCCTTGTTTTTAGAAACTTAAGTGAATGATGAATTTAAATAGATTTTTTTATTGTATTGTGACAAATAGGAGCATTCCTATTCTTTACCCTTTGGTCCAGGTGCAAAGAACATTGACTAGTCCTATGCTTGATTACTGAATCTGCGGCTAGGCTGGGAGGATACTGGCTGCCACTTCGAAGCTCCCACGTTCCCTTCGCGCGAGGGCTAACATCTACACTTCAGCTCTCAAACAATAGGACCGATATGAATATTTTAGTCCGTCACACTAAAATGTCCAATTCTACGTCCGATAAATAATATTTCCCTATTTATTTGCACCCTACTTCCAAGGCTTTTGACTTCCCGAATATTGGATGTAATCTTTACTATAGTTGATAATTCAACATATTTTAACAATTAAATTGGCCAGATTGAAATTAAATTATGTTTTAAGTAAAAGATTATCACAATTTATTTTAATAAATTAGGCACTTCTATTTAATTTCATCAATTCACCTAATTTCTTAAACAAGGAGAAAGACTAAGAAAACTACTCAGAATGCATGAGAATTAAACAAAGCATGGATTTCATTTAAAGTTAACAACAATAAACATAGATACTTATCTCAAGTTCCTCCCCAAGCAGACTCCTTGAAGTTTCTTTGACTTTTTCCTTCTAGTACAGCACACTTCTTAACTCACTACTTACACTTACTCACATTAAACTTTACCTTAAACTCAAAAGCACACTAATAGAATACTCTAAGACTCCTAAAATAGACACACAACATACTAAAATTCGTCCTCTATTTATAGAGGTAGACAAATGTCCAAGGGGTACTTAAGAACCTCTTCAAAAAGCGTCTAGGTTCAATGTATCGGGCATTTTGAACAGTCTCGACGTCGGCGAGAAACGACCTCGCCGTCAGCGGGGCTTCTAGATGGTCTCCAAACCGTGCGATATCGCCGTCGGTGGGCTCTGGCTCGCTGTCGGCGAGGTAGTTGCAAATCCTTCAAAAATTCTCCTTATGATCTCGCCGTCAGCGACTTAGTTCATTTTGCATGAATTCCTTCCTTTTTTATCCAAATTTGCTCCATTTCATGCTTTTTGCTTCCATCACTTATAAATCTTCATTCCTGCAATAAAATAAAGAAAATACCTTTCTTTAAAGTGCAATTTCATAAAAAATGGGTATGAATTTCTTAATATATTTTCCTGTGATCAAAATCCCCCAAACTTAATTATTGCTTGTCCTCAAGTAATTTTAGTACTAAATAAAAATAATGATTTCTGTAATAGAATTTTTTCAATTCAGATATACTATGAATTAAATTTAAATAACATTATAGTAAAGTTAAATAGAAATATTTTTAAGTAATTAAATTAACTTTATAAATATAAGATTATTTAGTTATCAAGTCTAAGATTTCTAGCTTTCTATTTATTTCAAGAATGAATATATTTAAAAGAGTAAATTACTTAAGATATTTAGATGATAGGAAGTTCAAGAAAACACTATTTAGTAAAATACTAATCCTTATATATAAGTTTAGAAATATATTTGAGTTTTACCCTTTAGGTTGAATCCATTGAAGCCAATTTTTGATAAGGCATTTCTTCAAGCTTCTCCTCACTTATATTTTTCTTTTCTTTTTTTTTTATTGATTTTCAATCCTTCGCTTTTTCTTTTTCAAGTGAGGATTACTGTATCTGGATAGCCTGTTAATAATTTTGAACTTCAACTTTTTCTTCCTAAATTTGAAACTTAAAATATTTCCTTGCTTATATATATTTCATAGCCTTTTACTTAATTGGTTTTCAATCCTTTCTTTTTCACTTAAATACTTAAGAATTTCAATTTTAAAATATAGTTTCCCTTACTTTAAATAGTTTACTATATTCTTATTTCTTTTAAGCAAATATCTTATTCCATTAATTAATTAATTGAATTACTAGAAACATTTTATTTAACTTTCTATAATAATTAGATAAAGTAATTCATGTTTATTGAATTGAAAAATTACTATAGAAAAATCATTTGATAATAATTTTTGAAAATAGAAATTGAGAACAATTTAATAATTAAATTTTTGTTTTTACCTTCCCCCAAACTTAAATTTTTCTATCTATTCTAAATAGCGAAAAGGAAAAATATATAGTAAAGTACATCATACCTTTGAGCTTTAGGTATTTCTTTTTCTTGAAATTTTTGCAGGCTTTTTCATTACTTACAGAACCTGTACTGTTAGTATTTTTCCACATATATAGTATTTAAAAGAAAGTGTTGGGATAAGAAATTTTTAATAAGTATAAAACACAACAAATGAAAACTTAATCTATTACTACACATACAATCTAACCTACTTTAAACATATTAAAACAATCTAAACATATTAAAAGTTCATAACTTATAAAAACTTAAACAACACATTAAAGAAAACTAACATCCTATCTAAAAGAAAAATTGCAAACGAACTTAACACACATAAAAAGTCTAACATTACAGGATAAGCAAACAAACAAACACACAAAATCCACAGTCCACAGAAAGTACATAACAATTACACACAAAGTAATAAAGTTTTTAAAATAACAATTAATCAAAACAAACCAAATATAGTCTCTAATCTTCAGCATCAAAATCCCAAACTATATCATCTCCCTAATCTCCAGGCTAAGAAGGTCGAGCAAGCCGATATCGTGTGTAGTGGGGGCATTCGAGAAAGACAACATCTAATTCACCTCTCCCGTAACGACGTTCGGCCTCATAATATGCTATTTCGTATCTCGAATGTCGCCGAGATATTCACTATCATAATCACGTCTTCTCTCCAAGCCTCCAATCCTTTGGTCTATATGCTCCAATTTTTCTTCTATTTTCTCAAAACTTTTCCGCCGTAAAGTCATCTCATTCATCAAATCTCGAAGGGTAGGGGTGGTATACTCGAGGTGGGTCATAACTAGTAGAAGGTATATCTCTACTCGATGAAGGCATATAACTCCTCGTCCCGCATCTCCATCCTTCGTGGATTCATATTTCTTAATATTAGCCGCAGTAATGGGTTTCATAGGCTCAACCCATTCCTCATCATCTCTCGCCTCTACCCCGCATAATTGGCGCAGTGCATAGATAAGACCAGGATGTCCTAGTCCTCCTCCACTTTCACTTCGAGGTGGCTAATATATTCTTATAAATTACACTTCCCACATTAATACTTTTTTGTCTCCGAATACGTAAATTCGTAATCAGCTTTATCTCTTGTTACCTCACTATGGTGGTAAGTAGGTAACAAAGTAGAACAAATAAAATAAGTGCCGTGCTTTAGATGACGCATTTAACATAGAAAGAGGGAAGTTTACCCGTTCTCGCCGCTTTATCTTCCAAACTCCTTTCCCGTCGATGAGAAAGTCGATCACCTCTTCCAAGTGGTCCTTCCATAGTTCCAAATGTATCCTACTCACCGGTGTAGGTGTCTCGTACCTCGTAATAAGCATTTATTCTCGTCAAAGATCGAATTCCACAAAAAATTCTCTAACCTTAACCGGTGCATCTTCGACCGTGTCGTTCGCATAAAATTCCTTTACCACTTCTACAAATGCTCGTTGGTCATGAAACGAAATTTTCCCGTCCTCTTTATTTAATTATTCGCTCAACTTCTCCTCCAGGACTTTTGAAAACTCGATCTTGAATGCATGTTCTGTCTTGAATATTGTGAAAATATCTTGATTGTGCTCTTGCATTCACAAAGCGAGTTTCATCATAATTCATTCTTCTCTTTTGTCATGGAGCCATTTTTTGATATGTGAAATTTGCAAAAATCTTAACTAAATTTCTAAATATTACTAAGATGACCTCCAATAGTTACTAAAATCAATCTAAATCAAGTTCCATGAATTTCTTCCAAGTCTTTTCTTCACATTTCAACATTTTTCCAAAAATCCTCAATGTAGAAGAAATTCATGGTGAAAATCAAAAATTTTTGCATAGGAGTGAAGCACTTACCAAGGGGAGATGAAATCCGGTATCAAAAAGTGTTGAAATCGCCTCAAATCCAAGTTTTCACGAGCCCTAGGTTGATTTTTCGAAGTTTTGAGGAAGGGGATAATGAATAGTGTCGGTTGACTGTTCAAAATATAGGACATTTCGCGATCTCGTTGTCGGCGAGATTTTTCTCGCCGTCGGTGAGCTAATTAATTGATGGAGGCAAAAGTTTCAGGAAAAATTCGCCGTCGGCGAGATCGTTTTCGCTGTCAGTGGCTTTTATCTCGCTGTCGCCTGGCTAATTCTCGCCGTCGGTGAGCTCCAAAAAAATTTAAATTTTTGAAATTCCTCAATCATTTTCAACCTCGATTTGGCCCTATTTAATCTTCCGATCACTTAATTTGATAATTTAGTATGAAGATTAGATACTTATATTCACATAAAATTCACACAACACAAACAATATAACTTTATATATGAAATCCATGAGACTTACAAACTTCTCACTAACAACTAACAACATACTTAACTTAAATGTCCAAATCCATAATACTCAACATCGTAATCCAAACCACAACACTTTAAATGCTGAGACATAACAAATACATATAATTTTATCAAATCTAAGATGATCAAATTAAAGTTCAACTCATAGTAAAATCTAAATCAAAATCAACACATATATACACACAAATATAACATAAGATAGAAATCTTTACTACTCCTCAGTGTCTGAACTAACATCCTCTCTTATATTCCCGATGTGACGCAGGTGCACAAATAGATTGTAGAAAGGCCTGAAAGGGAATTTTGCAGTAGATTATTCATCAATCCACCCTTTCTGTCTTAGTAAATGAATAAAACTGGCCTCCAGATGTCCAGTATGATCAAAGTGCTCCTTCATCCGCCAGTCAATATGATCAAACATATCAGAGATATTATCGATGGAATTGATCACGTTTTGCAACTCTTTCTCTAATCCTTTAATATTTTTCAGAATGAAATTTGTTTTATCAGTAGGGGGCCTCACTAAAGGATTGTTCTGTGATGCTCTATCAGAAATAATGGTAATCTCATCATTGTTATCCAATGTTGGAAACATATCCGTAGGATCGAGTGGTTTCCATGGCAAAAGTACCTTTTCCCACGCCTCATAAGAAACTTGGTACTGACTGCATAAAGCAAATATAGTTGATAGGTGTCCAAGTTCATGAACTGACCCATGCACAATCAATCCCAATGCAGACTTTACTATAATTGATCCAACATCAATAGGTAGTCCAATTTGAATACAGTAATTTAATATAGTGCATTCCTTTGAAACCTTATTTACCCTCAAAGTGGGTAATAATTTTGATGAGATAAAGAAATGCCAATGCTTCGAGACAGGATTAAGAAGTGATGTAGAGAAACTGACATACCCGTCTTCGCGCAAGTCCCAATCATCAGGTTCATCGGTCAGGTATCTATAAATCTCGTTTATATTGTATCTTGAAGGAACAAAGTTTGAATAATGACAGACAGGGGTATTCTCTATAGAAAATAATTCATTTACCCTTGAAGGAGTAAATGTTACCCATCTTCCTCTGACGTAGACACTTCCATTGTTGATCGCATGTAGATTAGAGTAAAACTCTTTAACTACAGGAATAACTACAGCGAATGTCGTATAGCAAAAATACCTCCCAATGCCGCTGCACGATCATTTCTTCAATTTTTGTGGTGGAATTCTCTACTCCTCTGTTGACAAATCCCCTTTCTTTAATAAGTCGCTTCTTCATCAAAACTTTGTTGAATATACGCTACGCCTCCGAACTTACGAATTTTCTTCAGTTTAAAACTCCAGTTTTTGTGGTTTCTAAGAGTTTGGTGGCCATTTCAGATTGAAAGGAATGGTCTCTAGTCGTTTCTAGGGAAGAAAACAGTGTAAAAAAGAATTTGGGATGGTTTTCTACAAAGAAATGGCTTTAAAACCGTCAAAAACCGCACATAAAACTTAAGAGATCCAATTTTCAACAGCCTCACCGTCGGCGAGAAGTTTCTCGCCGTCGATGAGCTAGTTATAAAACTAATTTTAAGATATGGCACACGATCTCACTGTCGGCGGGCTCGGGCTCGCTGTCGGTGAGATTCGGTAAAATTACCCAATTTCGCTCTGGTCCGAATATTTTCTGATCTCATCATATAGGTTTGAATTTGTGATGATTCTAATTAAAAATTGAATAGTAAGATTTATTTTAATATTACGTACTCACTAATTTGTATATAGTTAAAATCAAAGACTACTATGGGTTGCCTCCCATAAAGCGCTTGGTTTAACGTCGTCGCCCGACCTAATTTCGCTTAGTAATCGAGTCGACTAAGCATTAAAACCTCTTTAAAATTTGGTCTTCTACCTTCGAAATATGGTTTTAATCTATGTCCGTTTACCTTAAATCTATGTCCCGTTTTTGGATCTTCAATTTCTATAGTTCCATATGAAAATATTTGAGTTATAGTGAAAGGTCCTAACCATCGAGATTTCAATTTCCCAGGAAATAATTTCAATCTAGTATTATATAGCAAAACTTATTGTCCTGGTTCAAAATTTCTCTGATTAATCTTCCGATCATGTCATAATTTCATCCTTTCTTTATAAATCCTATCATTATCATATGATTCATTCCTTAATTCCTCTGATTCATTTAATTGCAACAATCTCTTCTCACCAGCTTCTTTCATATTATAATTAAATTCTTTAATCGCCTAATATACTTTATGTTCTAATTCAACTGGTAAGTGGCAAGTTTTTCAATATATAAGCCTGTAAGGAGTCATTCCAATCAGAGTTTTATATGCAGTCCTGTATGCCCATAATGCAGTATATAGTTTTATAGACTACTCAATCTATTAGTGGTTTACAGTACTTTTCTAAAATACACTTAATCTCTCGATTAGAAACTTCAACTAATCCACTAGTTTATGGATGATAAGCGATTGATATCTTATGAATAATATTATATTTTTCTATTAGTTTGTGAATATATTTATTTCTAAAATGAGTTCCTCCGTCGCTGATAATCACTCTCGGCATTCCAAATCTAGTAAAAATATTTTTCATTAAAAATTTTGAAACACTTTTAGCATCACACCTAGTGTAAAGCTTGCGCTTCAATCCATTTGGAAACATAATCAACAACTACTAATATATATGAGTTTCCAAATGACGGAATAAAAGGTCCCATGAAATCTAATCCCCAAACATCAAAAATTTCAACTTCTAATATAAAATTCAGAGGCATTTCATTTTTTCCTAATATATTTCCTACTCTTTGGCATTTATCACAAGTTTTAATATATCTATATACATCTCTAAATAGAGTAGTCCAGTAGAATCCAGATTGTAGAATTTTATATGCAGTTTTATCTGTCCCAAAATGTCCTCCAAAATCAGAATCATGACATTTTTGAATAATTGGTTCAGTTTCTTCATAAGGCATGCATCTTCTAATAATTAAATCCTTACATTGCTTATATTAGTATGGTTCATCCTAAAAGTATGTTTTAGTATCAAGAATGAATTTTTTCTGTTGTTGCAAAGATAACATAGGTGGTAAAATGTCACTTACAATATAATTTACTATATCAGCATACCAAGGTATTTTCCACTCATTTATATTATAAAGTTGTTCATCGGAAAACCGTCTATAATTTCATTATCGTATCGTATAAATCATGATATTCTAATCTTGATAAATGATCGCAATTTGATTATCAGTTCCCTTTTTGTTAACGATCTCAAAATCAAATTCTTGCATTAATAATAACCATCTAATTAATCTCGGTTTAGAATCCTTCTTTTGTATTAAATATTTTATAGACAGAGTGATCAGTATGCACAATACATTTAGTTCCTATTAGATAAGGCCAAAATTTATTAAAAGCATATACAACTGCTAATAATTCTCTTTCAAGAATCGTATAATTTATTTCAACATCATTTAGAGTTTTACTAGCATAATATATAACTTTAAAAATCTTATCATATCTTTGCCCAAGAACTACTCCTATAGCATAATCACTAGCATCACACATAAGTTCAAATGGTTTCTCCCAATTAGGTGAAACTATTATAGGTGCTGTAATTAATTTATCTTTTAATAATTCGAAAGCATTCAGGCATTCAGTTGTAAATTCAAATTTCTTGTCCTTTTCAAGAAGTTGGCATAGAGGTTTAGTAATTTTTGAAAAATATTTTATATAACGTCTGTAGAATCCAAGATGTCCAAGAAAACTTCTTACCCCTTTCACCGTAGTTGGAGGTGGTAATTTAGCTATAACTCGAATTTTTGCAGTGGTCTACTTCCATGCCCTTTTCTGAAATTTTATGCCCTAATACAATGCCGCCTGCAACCATAAATTGACATTTCTCCCAATTAAGAACTAAATTAGTTTTTTCACATACTTCTAATAATTTTTCAAGATGATTTAATCATGTGTCAAATGATGTTCCAAATACAGATAAATCATCCATAAATACTTCTATTCCATTATCAATTAATTTACTAAATATAGACATCATACATCTTTGGAATGTTGCAGGTGCATTACATAATCCAAAAGGCATCATTCAAAAAGCAAAAGTTCCATAAGGACTAGTAAATGTAGTTTTCTCGATCCTCGAAGCAATTTGTATTTCGATGATAACCGGTGTATCCATCTAAGAAACAAAAATACTTATGTCCCGCTAATCTATCTAACATCTAGTCTAGAAATGGTAAAGGGAAGTGATCTTTCCCGGTGGTCGCGTTTAATTTTCTATAATCAATACATATTCGCCATCCAAGTAACTTGTCTTATATGGATAGGATCATTATTTTCATTAGCTTTTACTGGTCACTCCTCCTTTCTTAGGCACACAGTGAATTGGGCTTACCCAAGCACTGTCAGAAATAGGATATATAATACCATTATCTAACCATTTTAAAATTTCTTTCTTGACTACTTCTTTCATTATCGAGTTTAATCTCCTTTGGGATCTACTTTAGGCTTATTTTCATTATCTATAATAATTCTATGCATACAGATTGAAGGACTAATTCCTTTATTATCTGCTAAAGTTCAACCAAAAGTTTTCTTATATTTTTTTAAGGTAGCTAAAAGTTTTGTTCTTGAGATTCATTTAATTTAGATGAAATAATAACTGGTAGAGTTGAAGAATTACCTAAGTAAGAATATTTCAAATGATTAGGTAACATTTTTAACTCAAGTTTAGGAGGTTTAATAATCGATGAAATTATATTTTTTTCAATGTTTTCTGTATTATCCAAAAATTCAAATTTCTCTTGAATATAATCTAGTTCTTTATTTATATTGGCCTTTTCAATTAATTCGGTATTTTCTTTTTCTAATTTTTCTTCATAATATTCCTTAAAATGTTCTTTTTGTAAATGATCGAGTACTTCCATTCGAAAACACTCATCATCTTTTTCTAGCGTAGGATATTTCATTGATTTAGCAATATTAAAAGTAACTTTTTGGTCATTTACTCTCATAGTTAATTCTCCTTTCTGAACATCAATCATAGCTTTCCCAGTGGCTAAAAATGGTCTTCCTAAGATGATAGGAATTTCTTTATCTTCTTCCATATCTAAAACAATAAAATCTACAAGGAAGATAAATTTATCCACTTTTACTAAAACATCTTCAATAACTCCTTAGGATATGTAACGTAACGATCGCCTAATCGAAGGGTTACTGAAGTAAGTGAAATTTCTCCCAATCCTAATCTCTTTAAAATTGATAGAGGCATTAGATTGACGCTTGCTCCTAAGTCACACAAAGCTTTTCCATATAATTTTTCTCCAATACCGCAGGGTATAGTGAAACTACCAGGATCTTTTAATTTTTCAGGAAGCTTTTTCTGAATAATAGCATACACTCTTCACTAAGTGCGACCGTTTCATTATCGGTAAATTTTCTTTTTTTATTTAAAATATCTTTCATGAATTTTACATAGTTTGGCATCTGTTCTAAAGCTTCTACGAAAGGAATATTTAATGTTAGATTCTTCAGAATTTCAAGGAATTTAGCAAACTGTTTATCTTTTTTATGTTGATTTAGTCGTTGAGGAAATGGTGGTGGAGTTTTTCCAACAAAAATTTTCATTGGTATTAAAGGAGTTTCTAAATTCGGATCTTGTTGATTCTTTTCCTTTTCGATTTCCACTTCCTTTTTTTGACTTTCAAGTTCTTTCTGAATTCGAGGTTCTAATTCTTTTCCACTTCGTAATTGTATCGCTTTAATTTGTTCCTTTCCTTTATCTTTGGGATTTATTTCCACATTACTAGGAAATGTTCCAAATATTCTATTATTAAGCGCGGTAGCGATATGTCCAAGTTGAGTTTCAATATTTTTAATAACTGTTCCTTGATTTTGTAATTGGTTTCCTTGTATTTGTAATTGATTTCCTTGATTTTGTAAATGTTGACCCATATTTAATATTAATTCTTCTATAGATAATTTCTTATCTTTAAATTGAGGGTTATTATTATTAAATCCAGGTGGATATCTAGGTTTATAATTGGAATTTCCTTTGTTAAAGGAATTTCCTAATGGTTGTGTTATGTTGTTCATCCATGGTTGATTAGTTGTATTATTATTCCAATTAAAATTAGGATGATTTTTCCATCCAGGATTATAATAATTCGCATAAGGATTATTAGGTCTGTTATTAATAGCATTCATAGTTTCATATGAAGGTTGAGATTCTATAAGTTGTCCAGATGAGTTTTCTTCTAATATAGTTGGAGAGTAATTCATTCCAAAATGATCTAATTTTTTAGATATAGCAGCGATTTGCGAAGCTAACATAGATATTGCATCATTTTCATGAATACTGGCTATCTTTTTCGGATTTATTCTCTCAGCAGGCCATTAAAAATTATTGGTAGCCATTTATTTGATTAGTGCATAGGCTTCATCAAATGGTTTTGACATTAATGATCCTCCAACAGCAACATCGATGAATGATCTAAGAGATCCTACTAATCCATTATAGAAAGTTTGAATAATTAACCAATATGGTAACGCATGATGTGGGCATTTCCTAAGAAGTTCATTAAATCTCTCTCAAGCTTCATATATTGATTCTCCATCAAACTGACTAAAAGAAGTTATATCATTTCTAAGCTTAGCAGTTTTAGATGGTGGAAAATATTTGGATAGAAATTTTTGTGCTAACTCTCCCCAAGTTTTAATAGATCCAGGTGCTAACGAATTTAACCACATTTTAGCTTTATCCCTTAAAGAAAAAGGAAAAAGTCTAAGTCTAATAAGCATCGTTAGATACTCCTTCATATTTGAAAGTAGCACATAGTTCTAAAAAACTAGCAAGATGTAAATTAGGATCTTCGATAGGTGAACCACTAAATTGTTTGTTTTGTACCATTTGGATAATTGCAGTGTTTAAGTTCAAATGAGTTAGCGGCTACATCGGGGTTTTGAATAGTTAAATGAATTTCATCTAAGGTAGGGTTGGCATAATCTCTTAATGGTCTCTGTTGATTGATATTTTCATTTTCAGGAATATTCGCCATTTGTGTTAAATATATAATTTCTCTTTTTTGTTTTCTAATTCTTTTAATTGTACGCTCTAATTCTGAATCGTAAGGTATTAAATTTTCGTTTCCAAATTTACGCATACAATTTTGTAAAAAAAATTTAAATTAGTCTGTTACTCTAGTAAATAATTTCTTTACTTCCCCGACAACGGTGCCAAAAACATGACCCACTTTTTAATGTTTACAAAAATAGCAACGGCACCAAAAACTTGATCCCGTTTTATATATATTTAATTTTATGATGGAATGTATAATGTGGATTCTACGCAAGTATACGTATCGTATTAAGTAAGACAGGTCTCTAGTGGAGTCCTGGTTATCGATCCCACAGGGAAGTTTACTAGATTTGTAACAGCTAAATTTAAAGGATTTACTTACTAATATAGTATACAGAATTTAGAATACTTAACTAAAGCGATCTAAAGTAAACTAATGCTTTAAATAAAGTTGATTTAAAGATTTTAGATAAAGTATCTTTCCCCTTGTTTTTAGAAACTTAAGTGAATGATAAATTTAAATAGATTTTTTTATTGTATTGTGACAAATAGGAGCATTCCTATTCTTTACCCTTTGGTTCAGCTGCAAAAAACATTGACTAGTCCTATGCTTGATTATTGAATCTGCGGCTAAGCTGGGAGGATACTGGCTGCCACTTTAGAGCTCCCACGTTCCCCTCGCCTGAGGGCTAACATCTACACTTCAGCTCTCAAACAATATGACCGAATTGAATATTTTAGTCTGTCACACTAAAATGTCCAATTCTACGTTCGATAAATAATATTTCCCTATTTATTTGCACCCTACTTCCAAGGCTTTTGACTTCCCAGAATATTAGATGTAATCTTTACTATAGTTGATAATTCAACATATTTTAACAATTCAATTGACCAGATTGAAAGTAAACTAAGTTTTAAGTAAAAGATTATCACAATTTATTTTAATAAATTAGGAACTTCTATTTAATTTCATCAATTCACCTAATTTCTTAAACAAGGAGAAAGACTAAGAAAACTACTCAGAATGCATGGGAATTAAACAAAGCATGGATTTCATTTAAAGTTAACAATAATAAACAAAGATACTTATCTCAATTTCCTCCCTGCGTACTCCTTGAAGTTCCTTTGACTTTTTCCTTCTAGTACAGCACACTTCTTAACTCGCTACTTACACTTACTCACACTAAACTTTAACTTAAACTCAAAAGCACACTAATAGAATACTCTAAGACTCCTAAAATAGACACACAACATACTAAAATTCGTCCTCTATTTATAGAGGTAGACAATGGTCCAAGGGTACTTAAGCACCTCCTCAAAAAGCATCCAGGTTCAATGTATCGAGCATTTTGAACAGTCTCGCCGTCAGTGAAAAAGGACCTCGCCGTCAGCGGGGCTTCTAGAAGGTCTCAAAACCGCGTGATATCGCCGTCGGCGAGCTCGGGCTCGATGTCGGCGAGGTAGTTGCAAATCCTTCAAAAATTCTCCTTATGATCTCGCCGTCAGCGGGCTCGATCTCGCCGTCAGCGACTTAGTTCATTTTGCATGAATTCCTTCCTTCTTTATCCAAATTTTCTCCATTTCATGATTTTTGCTTCCATCACTTATAAATCTTCATTATTTCTTAATATATTTTATTGTGATCAGTCGATACGGGATCTGTCAAGATTTTTGATGACTTTTGGACTGTTATTTTGATGATGTTAGCGGTTATTGGACCATTTAGAAGACTGGCAGTTGGTCCTAGTTTATAGGACATGTGATACAATGTATTTGGACGCTTGGAAACGATTTTAATCGCGAAGAGGTGTGATCCATAGTGAAGAGGTGCGAAGAAGTAGATGCAGAGTCTGGCACCTAGGCGCCAGATTCCGGCGCCTTATTGGCATATTTTTAGGTTGTGTGTTGTTTTTTAGAAAAGGGGTCGCCTACAGAAGTTGTCAGTGAATTTTAAATTTTAAATTTAATTTAAATATATATAGTTTTAGGAAGAAGCATTTGATTTTGAAAATAGTTTTAAGTTTGAAAATTTTAAGATATGAAATCAAACCGATCTCACATCCCAAATAGTTTATAGAAACAAGCACCACATCATAAACCTTATATCTATCTCGAGGAATATACATACTGCTTGATGATGGGGCTTGATTATATAAACTAGAAGATTTGTGACATTCGTTTGGTCTGCGAACCAATTTTATAAGCCGACAAGTACCCCTGCTTAATACAAGAGAATTAAGTAGGTTTTTGTTACCTGGGTTCTTAAAGTTTTCTATAAGGGCAAGCCCCTATAGTTAATTACATCTTAAATGACGGGAATCATTTAAGAAAACTCTCAATAATGATCAGTGGTTTTGCTCTCAAGATTTTCAAAGTTTAAGGTTTTCAAACAATTGGACTTTGGAAATTTCAATTGGGAATGGGTCAAGTTTGGAACAGTTTATTTTAGGAATCAAAGGAGGAAAAGTAGGAGAAGCTGAGGATCCAAGAAGAATTTTGGAAACTTCCCAAACTATCCTATTGTTTGGCTTCAATTTAGGAATTTACCTAATGTTTCAATCTTGTCAATTTTAACTAATTAGGACTTATATTTTTATGATATAATCACACAAGTAACCTCAAAGATGTGAGGGTTTATGTCGTACCAAACGACTACCTCAGAATCCTAAGACGAGTCAGGACTTAATTTGCATAATATGATTATGCAAATGCCTAACGAAAAGTTGGGGATTTATGTTGCACTAGGCAAACTACCTCGAAATCCTATGGCTTGGTTATTTAATTCTAAGGAAAGTTTTGCTGAAGTAGAGCCGAGTTTTGCTGATGACGATGGCCATGCTGCCCACCATGCTCCGAGCTCCTTATTGTTGCAGAGGTTTAGTTTTAGAAAGTGAAAATCAGGAGATGAGAGAAGCTTAAAATCCAAATATTTTTAATATTTTAATTAAAACAAATCTTAAAGTTGTTTAAACAGAACCGATTAAGATCCCACGATTCCGTCATCCCGGCACCGTTATTTTCATCGAATTCACTTAGTCCAGATGAATTTGCTAAACTCAACTGAATGAGTTACACACTTTCATTTAGACCGTGGGAAATCCCGTTAGCAACACGTGGGTTACATCATCCGAGGTATTCCCGATCATTCAACGAGACGTTTTAATTTAGTTGCAATTGTAGTTTTGTTGTTCTGTTTGTGATTAAATTTTGAGTTATTTTATATTTTGGAATATTGTGGCGGTGAATTTTATCTTGTGGTGACTTTTAATTTAGTTTTGGTTTCAATTTTGTGGATATCCTAAAATTTTTAGTTTTCATGCAACAATCTTGTCTAACATGCAAGAAAAAGTAAAGTGCAGTGCATGTAAATAAATTGCAATAAAGTAAATTGCAATAAAATAAAAGTGTACCTGGAGCGTCTTCCCGTCATCCCAAGCTGCACTTAAAACACATATTAAGGCATTTAAATATTTACAACAAGTACCCAAGTAAAGCTAAGGGAAAGGTTTTGGTTGTCTACCAAAGTCCTAGTCCTATTGCTAGTCATCTCCTATGACGTCTAGGTTTTTGTGTTTTGTTTAAGGATGATTTTCTTCATCAAAGAACAATAAAATTCAATTGTTCTTCTAAAACATCCCATCATATTGAGGAAGTGCTTAGGACGAGTCCTAAACATCTTTTCAATACTTCCGAGATTATTTTGAGTCCAAGTAATTTTAGTTGCACATGTGTGAATTAATCATACGAGAGTTTAGTTATGATTTGTCTCTTGCTCGCTGAACTCGGGCATTTGATTACTCGATGAATGAAGTGACATCTCACTTAATACTCTATTTAAGAGTTATAATAATTAAAGCCTTCAGGGGCAAGTTGGTTTGTTGAGAATTTTAATCATTCTTAATTTGAAGTTTGAGTTAATGGTTTAAATTGATTTAGTTTAATTATGAGATTTAAATTAATAATTTTATGTTTGGAATAGTGTTCAAATTATTTTTGGTTTAAATCTTTATACTTTAAGTGATCTTAATATTTTAAATTTGTTTTACTTTTATTGTTTAATGATGTTAATTTAATATAATTAAATTTAATTTAATTGAATTTAACTTAACTTAATTTAATTTAATTTCAATATTTTAAATTTATTTTAACTTAATTTAATTTAATTTTAATTTTAATTTAATCTTTGCTTAATTTAATTTAATTGAATTTAAATTTAATTTAATTTAATTGTTAAACCACTATTTTGAGCTTTTCTTTAATTTAAGGGTTATTTTTTTTATAATTTTTAATTTACTTAGTTTGGATTATCATTTTAATCTTAATTAGGAGTTAAATATTATTGAAGTGATTTATTTAAAGAATTAATATCCTCTCAAGTTATATCCCTATTTTTAATAATTCAAATTTTCATTAATGTTCCAAATTTTAAATTGTTTAAATAATTAAAGTTTCATTTTTGGTTTATTAAAAGTGATTAATGGGTTCCTACCCTTTTAATTTCCCAAAGTTTCAATCATCCGAGAAAGATAAAATCAAATATTTTACCCTCGATTTTAATTAAACCTAAAATTTTAATAAAAGGGTTTTAATTCTTTAATTACCTTTATACTCTTCTAGGCTTATTTACTTCATAACTCACTAAATTGAGTTCAAATGAACTTGAAATTTTTGTGTTACCTCACTCACATGTCAATTAAGACATTAGAGGAGAAAATGTGATTTTTATGAATTTAATTTATTTATATAATTATTTTTAGTGAAAAATAGGGATTTTCAATGGAAATTCAACAACATGACCAAGGAAAGGTTTCTGTCCTTAAGAAAATTATGAGATGTTCCTAATGACCAGAGAACCACTTGGAAAAATTTTGGTGATTTTTTAAATTATATTTTATTTATTATAATTATTTTGAGTTTTGGAGTGTTAATTAATTATAAAACAAAATTAAAGTTGAAAAAAGAATTTTATATTTTTCTTAAATCTCTCTAACCTCAAGGAGTTCAAAGAAACAAATTTTATAATTTTCTGATTTTTTTTATTTATTGGAATTAATTTAGTGAAAAGGTTGGAAAATACATTTTGTAATATTAAAAATGATTTTAAGCATTTAAAATTCAATATCTTTACTTTGAGACTTGGGAAAAATATTTGGTTTGTTCCTAAGTGATTAGGAGTCAAAATATGACATTTTTATGATTTTTAAAATTTTTAAATTTTTTAAAATATTAAAATATGATTAAAAATGAAAAATTTAAGAAAATTCCAATTTTAATTTTTATAGACTCCTCTGATATCAGAGAGCCCACAAAACCAATTTAGTGATTTTTTGAAATGTATTTTTGGAGTTATGAAATTTTAAAGTTTAATTTTGATCATGTGATTTAATTAATTCATTTAGTGGGGCTAATCATTTCCAATTGACCTCAAATTTTTATGCAAGGTTCTCTGTATCCTAAAGATCAATGGAGAATTGATTTCAAGTTATTTTAATGTGTGGTTAACACTAATTAATTAAAATTTAATTTTAGGTATTTAGGCTAATTAGGGTTATTCTTAATGAATTAAGCCTAACCATAATTATCCTAGGGTCCTCTGCTCCTAAGAAACTTCCCCAAAATTTTCTAGAATTTATTGAGCAATATGCTAATTATTGGAATTAAAATACCAAAAATAGTGATAAAAACTTGAAAAATACATAACATTCCATAGAGAAGGCCCCTGACCTTGAAAAATTCAGGGAATATTCCCAAGATCAGAGGCTTTAAAAGCCATATGGTCTCATGCCATGGTGAATTGTCTATGCAAATAGATAATCAAAATACTAAAATGAGTAATTAATTAATTAAAAATAAAATACTCCTCAAAATAACTTGATTTCTTTTCCACATTGTTCTCCTCTGTTCACTGAGCAAGAGGGTATTTTTAGTTTATTATTACAATTTTTCTACACAAAGATATGAATTTTCAAAGTTCTGGGTATTTAAACAAATAGAAAAAATCCTATTTATCTACTTATCCGACTCAGCGCCGCATCAACCTACGGCGGATCGAAAGACCACGCGGCGAGCTCCCATTCGATGCCGCCATCTGAGTCAGCCGCCACGCGTCCCGCTGTCTCGCTCCTTCCTCTGGTCCGACGCAATCTGAGCCGTTCAACCGATACACGCACGATCGGACGACGCCTGGTCATTGTCTACGGCTGGTGTGCACCCGTGACCGTCCACACTAAAACCCTAAGAATTCTCTCATTTCTCAACAGAGTTTCGTGTTCTTATGCTCTATGGGTTCATCTTGAGGAGACGAACACATCCATACGGTTTACATGCCATGAAATTAACTGAAATGAAATGGAGAATTGCTTGAAGCTCGGGAGGAAGGAATGATCCATACCTTTCCTCTGAGAGGTGTAGCTTCAATCAAAGAGTTGTGTCACCTTTGATTGCACCCAAGGAAGCTCCAGATGAAGTCTCTAACTCTGGGGAATTGTCTAGGTATGAAAGTGTCCACAGCTGATTTCAAAGCTTAGAGGCTAGAGCAACTGGGTGGCCTGGAGAGGGGGCTTTCACCTGGGAACTCCTTCTCTTGGTCCTGTGCAGGTGTGGGTGAGTTTAATTTGGATTTGGTGGAGGTTTGGGAGATGTCCTGGTTTTGGGCTTGAATTTGAACTCAGAAATTGAGCTCAGCTGGGGGAAATTGAGGCTGGAATCCAATGGGGATCAAGTGCTTTATGTGTGGAGAGTGGTCTGGAACAATTTTGACAGAGTTTCAGTAGGATTTGGTTCAGCACCTTCTTTGGCCGAGAGGTGGTGTGGTTTAAATAGAGGTGGCTGGAGGGCTTCCCAGGGGGTTTAGTGGCTTGGATCAACTGCTCTGGTGAGGAGAAGAACAACCATGGTGGCCATTAGGCATGGGACAAGTCAGCAAGGCAGAATTCAAAAATTGGCTCACATGGGTGCTCTCGGCCTGGTGGTTTCCGGCGGCTGTGGTGGCTGGCCGGCCAGGGTCAGGTCACCCTCAAGGTCAAGGAGGTCAGGGCTGGGGTTTAGTGCAGTCAATTGGCCATGGACATGTGTAAAGGAGTTGAATTGAAATGGAATGGGGGGAAGGCTATTTTGGGTTCAAATGAGTCAACCCATGGTTTGGGGCTAGGTTCACCACCTAAGGCCTGGTTTTGGGCTGAAAATAATCACTTGGTTCAGCCAAGAGAAAATGGTGTGGTCTCCATCCATGGTGAGGTGGCTAAACCTGGTTTAGTGTGTAGCATGAATGGGGTTAAAAGTGCTTAAGGAAGGCTTAAGAAAGGGGCCCCTCTTCTTTCCATTAATGGCTTGGTGAGGTGGAAAGGGGCTCCCAAGGCTTGCTTATGGCTTATGCATGGCTCCATGGCTCCATATGGCTTAGGGATGGCTTGGCTTCGTTTCATGAAAGTGGGTTTTAAGGATTTAGGATATTTAGGGGTAATTTGGCACATGGCTTAGTTTAGAAAAGTTTAATGATGAATTTGAAACTTAGAGAGTGTTTTAAATCAAAGGGGATGATGAGGGGAAATTTCATGTGGGCTTTAGGATAGATTTTGGGCTTTTGGATTTATTTTGGATGGGCCTTTAGAAAGGTTTCAGGAGGTGGGCTTTTAGGTTTGAAAACAAATTGGTAAATGGAAGTTTTGTAAAAGATTGGGCCAAAAAAATGTTGGGTTTAGTTTAGGGATGTATCATGAGTGATCTAGAATAGGTTTGAAATAATTTGGAATTGAATTGGGTTTAATTTGGGATTTTTTTGGTAAAGGGGCCAAAGTGGGTCAAATTGGGCTAACTTGGGCTAAGGTTGGGCTAAGGTTAGATTTGATGTAAAATTAATGTTCAGAAATGTTTATGGGTGTGCTACAAAGAGTTTTCAACTTTGGTTGGTCTTTGATTTTGGGATTTGGGCCCATTTGGGTTAGGTTTGGGTTTAGGCCAAAAATGGCGATTTTGACTTCAGGTTAGGTTTGGGTGGAGTTTAGGTTCAAATTTGGGGCAAATAGTTTTAGTGTTTTGTTTGCAGGGATATTAGAAAAATTTAGGAAAAGATTTGGTGTTAATTGGAGTTGAATTGGGTTGGTTTGGGCTAGGTTTAGGTCATGGGCCAAAATTGGGCCTTTGGCTTCAAATTGGAATTGAATCCAAATGTCAATCAAATTGGGCTTGGATTTGGTCTAGATTGATATTAGGGATATTTAATTGAAGGTTAGAATTGAATTGGACTAAAATTGAGGTCAATTGGGTTGATTTGGTTTGACATTGGGCTTACTTTGGTTAAAAATGGGTCAAATTGGGGGTTTTGGTAAAAGTGGGTTAAATTGACAAAATTGGCCTATGGTGTAGTTAAATAAAATGAAATTGGGAATATTTGTGATTTTTTGGAATTTTTTTGGGAATTTTTGGAATTTATAGAATTTTTCGTTAAGAAGGGCACTTTGGGTATTTGGAGGGTATTGGGGGGGTATTTTTGGAAATTTTGGTATATTTAGCTATGGATGATCAATTTGAGTGGGGGAAATGCTTAGGATTGGTTTTGAGGAATTTTGGGTAATTTAGGTAAATTTGCAAATTTTGGGTAGTTTCAAGGACATTTGGTAGGTTTAGCGGGTGTAGGGCCCCGGGGGTAAAAAATTGAAATTTTGGAAAAATGAAGATTGATCAAGTTTGAGTAGAATGGAATCACTTTGGTTAAGCCATGAAGCCATATCAAGCCTATAAGAGCCATGAGAGGACTCATTTGAGGCATTCACTATGTTGTTCCTAACTCTCTAGCCAAGGGCTTAGGGGTTGAGGACCATCCATATGAATTACCTACATGAGTCAGGAAGTCAAGTTAGGTATGAATGGTTTTAGGATTTGGAATGTGTGTGAAAGTGTAATGTGTGCAGGTCAACCCTCACCAGACCAGGCCACCCAGGGTAGTCCTAAGGCCAAAGAGTCCTATAGAGAACTCATCCATTAAACCTCCACATTTGATCTTAACCCTCCAAATGACTTGG
Source organism: Papilionanthe hookeriana x Papilionanthe teres (assembly GCA_022702705.1). NCBI lineage: Eukaryota > Viridiplantae > Streptophyta > Magnoliopsida > Asparagales > Orchidaceae > Papilionanthe > Papilionanthe hookeriana x Papilionanthe teres. The sequence continues at coordinate 22,681,571 of CM040426.1, forward strand.
GGGTTTACGATCAAACTTATGGGATTTGCAGGGAGTTTAAGAGGTGTTTAAATTTCTAATTGGTGGGTCCCATTTCTAGTCCTCTAAGATAGTCAAAGGGAAAGCCTAAGGCTAGATCCTGAGTACTAAGGAGAGAGAAGAGAAAAGGCCTCATCAAAAATGAGGTCAACACGCCTAGGCGCCAGACACACCTTCTAGAAGATTCATTGAATGTGGACACATTTTGAAGAGGTGCCTCAAGGCAACCCTTGAAGCCTATAAATAGGAGGGTACTCCTTCCGAGAAAAACGACCCCCATACATCCCCCTATCTAGAGCCCCTTCTAGAGGGAGAATTAGAGAAATACTTTAGGGCCACTTTTATTAATTAGTGAGTTTATTTAGAGTGTGTATTGAGAGTTTAAAGAGTTGGTGCTTTTGAAGTTTATTTGCTTTAGAGTCGAAGAATTCGAGGTTCAGTAGGAGAAACACTTGAGATAAGTATTTGTAATTTTATTCAAAGTTTTATTATCATGTTTTGTTGTTTAAATTCAACGTGTTATGAGTAGTTAGTTTACTTTCTCCTTTCAATTATGAAAAGATAAATAAGATAATATAAAATTCGATGGAGAATTAAAAACTATTTATATTTTAAAACATTGTGATGATATTAATACCGGATCTTCATTTACTTTTCAAATTGATCATTTGTATTGTTAAAATCGTTGAAGAGTTTTGATACCCAGAAGGAGATGAATTCTTAACTAGTAGATATCACATGAATCCTTGGGTAGTCGAAGGCCTTATGCGGGTTATTCAAGGTGAAGTGCAAATAAATAGGAAGATATTATATAATGGGCATAGAATTAATAAGTTTTTAGAGTGACAGACTAAATTCTTGTGATTTGGTTTATAGAGAAAGAAAGGGTCACTAGTAGGGCCGACCATAGCCACCCTCGGACATCTAGTAGTGTGAGCCTAGATTAACCCATTCTACTAACAATACATCCGGACTCGATCTATAAAGCTAGCCAATGTTCGTTACACCTGGATCAAAGGGTAAAGAATATGAATGCTTCTATTTGGCACAATACCATAAATTACATTCTCCACGAATATTATCATTATCTTAGAAAATCTTGGATTAATTGAAAGGAAGAAAGTTGTGTTCTTATTGCTATTTACACTAATCATTTCATTACTGCTTTATTATTGCATCTTTCATTACTGCTTTATTATTGCATCTAGTAAATTAAAAATATTAAATTTATAAACTATAAAAGAGATACATAAAAATAAAATTAAAATATTTAAAAATCCATAACTCACTCCTCGTGGGATCGATACTGGGGTCTTTGTTTCAAAGACCTATATTACTTGATACGATACTTATACTTGCGTAGTACCCCTAATGTGTAAAATATTTTCAATAAAATTATATTTGTATACACTAGTTGCTATTATTATCTATTACATATATTTGAAAGCATTAATTATTATATTTGTCATCAGCGGATTGCGTGTCAAGTTTTTGGCGTCGTTGCCGGGGATTGAATTTTTAGTACGCATATATATAGCATTGGGTCACCTCCCAAATATCCCCAATTTCATTTCTCTCAACTACCACATGACTCAATTTGGCCAATTTATCCAAATTTAACTAAAAGCCCCAATTTAACCCATTTAACCCAAAAGTGCCCAAATTAAACCCAATGTCTACCCAATTGATCCAAATCTTGCCTAATTTCAATTCTAAACTTTAATTCAACATATCCAATACAAATCCAAACCAAATCCAAGCCTAATTTGACCCACATTTGAGTTCAATTTCACTTAAAATCCAAAAGCCCCAATTTTTCCTAAGTGACCCAAATCCCCCAAATTGACCTAACAACAATCAATTTCTCCCCAATTTGAATTCTAAACCATTCATAACACTCCCCTAGATTGAATAGAACCATCAATTGCCCCCAATTTGAGCCCAATTCTCACCTAAATCCACTTAATGTCCAAAACCCCAAATTTTGATCCAAACATACCATATGACCAAAATCTCCCAAATTGATTGCCCAACTCCCAAAGTTTCCACTCAATTAATGTTGGGAACTCTTTATGACAACTCCATAGACCATTTGGAACCTTCAATTGGCCTTGGACCCAACCCTAGCCTAACCTAAACCCAAGTTAACCCAACTTGCCCCAAATTGACCAAAATCCCAAATTCCACTAATTTGACCCCTCAATTGAACTCAAAACCACTCTAAGTCTTCATAGAAAGTCTTCATTACAATCATTTACACCAAGTTGCTCAATCATTTGGGCTCAACCCGAGCTCTAACCCAACCTAGACCCAAGTCTAACCCAAACCCCCAACTTTGAACCCATACACCAATGTGACCAAATCAAACCCAATTTGGCCAAACTAAGACCACTACAGCAGCTAATTGGACCCTTAGGAGTGTTCTAGACCCACCTAGTGCTGTCGGCATATTTTAGGGTTATGTGTTTTATTTTGAAAAGAGAGTCGCCTACAAGAATTGTCGGCGAATTTAAATTTAATTTAAATAAATAATTTGAAAAGTAGTATTTGATTTTGAAAATAATTTTAAATTTGAAAATTTTAAGATATGAAATCAAACTGATCTCACATCCCGAATAGTTTATATAAACGAGCACCGCACCACAAACCGTGTATCTATCCCGAAGAATAGACACACTGCTTGATAATGGAGCTCGATTAAATAAACTAGAAAGGTTTGTGACATCCGTTTGGTCTGCGAACCAATTTTATAAGCCGACAAATTCCCCGCTTAATATGAAACTATTAAACGGGGTTTATATTACCCGGGTTTTTAAAGTTCCCTATAAGGGCAAGCCCCTATAGTTAATTACATCTTAAGTGATGGGAACCACCTAAGAAAACTCTCGATAATAATCAATAATTCTGCTCTCAAGAATTTCAAAGTTTAAGTTTTCAAGGGGTTGAATTTTGGAATTTCAATAGGGAATGGATCAAATTTGGAACATTTTATTTTGGGAATTCAAAGGAAGAAAAGTAGGAGAGATCACGGATTCGAAGCGGACTTCGGTAATCTCCCGACTACCCTATTGTTTGGCTTGGATTTAGGAAAGTCCTAATGTTTATTTAATGTTTTAATCTTGCCGATTTAGTTAATTAGGGCTTATATTTATATGATAGAATCATACAAATAGCCTAGAAGATATGAGGGTTTATGTCGTATCGGACGACTACCTCGGAATCCTAAGACCGGTTAGGGCTTAATTTGCAATGCAAATGCCTAACGAAGAGTTGAGGATTTATGTTGCACTAAGCAAACTACCTCGAAGTCCTATGGCTTTGTTGTTTAATTCTAGGAAAGTTTTGCTGATGTCGACACAGGTTTTGCTGATGACGATGGCCGTGCTGCCCACCATGCTCCGAGCTCCTTGTTGTTGTAGAGGTTTAGTTTTAGAAGTCATAAATCAGGAGATGAGAGAAGTGTTTGGTTTAGAGAAGTCTTAATTTCCAAGTGTTTTTTGTGTTTTAATTAAAACAAATCTTAAAGTTGATTATAACGACACCGGTTAAGATCCCACGGTTCCATCCTTCCGGCACCATTATTTTTATCGGATTCACTTAGTCCAGATGAATTTGCTAAACTCAACCGAATGAGTTCCACACTTTCATTTAGACCGTGGGAAATCCCGTTAGCAACACGTAGGTTACATCATCCGGGTATTCCCGATCATCCAACAAGACGTTTTAATTTAGTTGTAATTGTAGTTTTGTGTTACGTTTGTGATTAAATTTTGAGTTGTCTTATATTTTGAAATGTTGTGGAGGTGAATTTTATCTTGCAGTTGTCTTTTATTTTAATTTTGGGTTTCGGTTTTGGTTTTCGTCCTAAAGGTGTCGGTTTTCATGCAATCGTTGTTTATCATGCAAGAAAAATAAAGTGCATTTGCAATAAAATAAGCTGCAATAAAATAAAAGCGTACCCGGAGGGTCTTCCCGTCATCCCAAGCTGCACTTAAAACACAGCTTAGAATATTTAAGCAAGTTCCTAGGTAAAGCTAAGGGAAAGGTTTATGGTTTTCTACCAAATTCCTAATCCTATAGCTAGTCGTTTCCTATGACGTCTAGGTTCTTTGTGTTTTTAGTTTGAAGACGATTTTCTTCATCAAAGAACAATTAAGTTCAATTGTTCTTGTAAATATCCTATCATATTGAGGAAGTGCTTAAGAAGAATCTTAAACATCTTTTCAATATTTCTAGGATTGTTTCAAGTCCAAATGAATTTAATTGTGTAAATGAATCGATCGTCCGAGGTTTTCAAGTTTTGTTAACTTGCTCGGTGAACTAGGACATTTGAATGTCCTGTAAGCGAAGTAACATTTCATTTTAATGTTCTATTTAGGAGTTATGATAACTAAAGCTCCTAGGGCAAAATGATATTTAATGATTTGTGATTCAAATTTAAGTTCAAATTAATGATTTAAGTTTGGAATAGTGTTCAAGTTATTTTAGATTTATTTCTTCATGTCTTAAGTGAGGTTATTTAATTCAATTTAATTTAATTTAATTTATTTTAATTTAATTTAATTCAGTTTAATTTAGTTTGATTTGATTTAATTTAATTCAATTCAATTTATTTGATTTAATTTCTTAATTTAATTTAATTTAATTTTAATTTAATTTAATTTAATTTAATTTAATTTATTTAATTTAATTTAATTTATTTAATTAATTTAATTTAATTTAATTCAATTTAATTTTAATTTAATTTAATTTAATTTAATTGAAATTTTTTGAAAGAGTTTAATGATTTAATTTTAATTTAATGATTAAGTCTTTTAATATTTTAAATTTGAGTTATCATTTTAATTAAGAGTTGAGTATTAATGAGATGATTAATTTAGGGATTTTTAAATTAAAGAATAAATCTCTTCCTAATAATATCCCTACTTTAATAATTCCAATTTGTTATTCTTCCAAATTCAATTAATTATTTAATTAAAGTTTAATCATTTTAAATTGCTTAATGGGTTTCTACCCTTTAATTATTAAATTTCAATCATCCAAATCAGATTAGGATCAAATATTTTACTTGTTAAAAATTTTATTAAACCTAAAGTTTTAATTAAGGGTTAAAATTTTAATTACCATTTTGCCCTTTAAGCCTAATAATTTCATAACTCACTAAATTGAACTCAAATGAACTTGAAATTTTTATGTGACTTCACTTATGTGTCAATGAAGACATGAGAGGAGAAAATGTGATTTTTCTGTATTTAATTTATTTATATAATTATTTTTTGTAGAAAATAGAAATTTCCAAGGAAAATTCAATAATATGACCAAGGGAAAGTTTCTGTCCTTAAGAAAATTAGGGGACATTCCTAATGACAAGAGGACCACTTGGACCAAATTTTGTAATTTTTGAATTATATTTTATTTATTAGAATTATTTTAAATTCTGGAGTATTAATTAATTTAAAAATAAAATAAATGTTGAAAAATAAATTTTATAATTTTTAAAATTCTCTCTGACATCAAGGATTCCAGAGAACCAAACTTTATAATTTTCTGATTTTTCTTTGATTTATTATAATTATTTTGGTGAAAATGCTAGAAAATACATTTCTTAATTTTAAAATTACCCTAGAGCCTTAAAATTTAATATCTCACTAAATAGACCTAGGAAAAATATGGGGTTTGTTCCTAAGTGATTAAAATTTAAAATATAACATTTTGGTGAATTTTATTATTTTTGTAATTTTTATTATTTTTTAATTATTAAAAATATTAAAATAATATTAAAAATCAACTTTTTTAGAAAATTGAAATTTTAATTTTCTTAAACTCCCCTGATATCAGAGAGACTCCAAAACCAATTTGGTGAATTTTTGAAAGATATTTTGAAAGTTATGAATTTTTAAAATTTAAAATGACTAAGTGGCTTAATTAACCCAATTAGTGGGGCTAACCAAATCCAATTGATCTCAAATTTTTATGGTGGGTTCCTCTGATCCTAAAGGTCAGTGGAGAATTGATTTCAAGTCAATTTGATGTATGGTTAGCTCTAACTAATTAGAGACCTATTTTGGGTATTTAAGCCAATTAGGGTTAATCCGAGTGAATTTACCCAAATCCTATTTTTCCTAGGGTTCTCTGGTCATAAGGAACATCACCAAATTTTCCTAGAATTTATTTCACAACATGCTAATTTTTGAAATTAAAATACTTAAAACGAGCAACATGCATTTGAAAAATCAATAACTCTTCATAGGGATGACCTCGACTTTGGAAAATTCGGGGAATGTTCCCAAATTCAGAGGCTTCAAAAGCCTTATAGTCTCATGCCATGGTGAATTGTGTGAATGCATGGAGAATTAAAATAATGCAGGGAGTAAATAATTAATTAAAAATAAAATACTGGGCAAAATTAATTAATTTCTTTTCCACATTATTCTCCTCGTTCACTCGAGCAAGAGGGTATTTTTATTTTATTTTTATGATTTTCCTACACAAAGATATGAATTTTCAAAGTTTAGGGAATTTAAATAAATAGGAAAATACCCTATTTTTCTATTTATCCACGCGGCGCCGCGTCAACCTCGGCAGCTCCGAATGCACGCGCGGCGCGCTCCCATTCGACGCCGCCATCCGCGTCAGCGCTCCCGGGACCCGCTGTATCGCTCCGTCTTCTGATCCGACGCGATCCTAGCCGTCCGTCCGCGCGTGTATTAAATGGACGGCATCCGTTCATCGTCCCCAAGTGTCCTCACCCGAGAGCCGTCCACACTAAATCCTTAAGATCTCACTCGATACTCAATGGATTTTCATGTTCTTATGCTCTATGGATTCGTCTTGAAGAGACGAACACATCTATACGGTTATCATGCATTGAAATTAAAGCATTTGAAATGGAGAATCTCCAGAAGCTCGGGATGAAGAATTAACTCATACCTTAGCTGCGAGAGGTGAAGCCTCGATCGGAGATGCTTGGCACGTTCGTTGGAGATGCGGGAGGCTAGGGATGAAGCACTGGGGATGTGGTGAATTGCCTAGGTGTGATTTCCACCAAGCCGATCACAACCTTTGGAGTCCGGAACAAGCTGGGTGACTCGGAGATGGGGCTTTTCTTGGTGGACACCTTCCCTTGGTCCGGGTGCGGGTGTAGGACCAATCAATTTGGGGATTGGTCCACCGTGGAGAAGTGTCCTGGTTTTGGGTGAGATTTCAACTACGAAATTGAGCTCACGAGAGAAGAAATGGCAGGGGGATCTCACTGGGGATCAAGTGCTCCGTGTGTGGGGAGGAGTACGGAACAATTTTGGCAGAGTTTCAGTAAGGTCTGGTTCAGCACCTCTCATGGCCGAGAAGGTGAGGGGTTTAAATAGGAGATGTTGGAGGGCCTCCCAGGGGGAGTTGAGGGCTGGGATCGGCTGCTCTTGGCATGTGAAGAACAGCCATGGTGGCCATTAGGCATGGGGCGACTCGACGAGGGAGAATTCCAAAGTTTGGCTCCTCCCTAGGTTTCGGCCATGGTGTTTTCCGGCGGCCTGGTGGCTGGCCGGCCAGGCATTGGTCACCATCTTGTTCAGGTGGGTCAGGGCTGGGGTTTAGTGTAGGCAATTGGCAAATGCCATGTGTAAAAGGCTTGGATTAGAATGGAATGGGAGAGGGCTTATTTTGGCTCAAATTGGTCAACCCCTCCACTTGGGCTAGGTGCACCACCCAAGGCTTGGTTTTGGCTGAGGGAAAAGTGATTTAGCTCAGCATAATTAGTAGGGTCAAGTCACCATCCAAGCACAATTAGGCATAAGCATGGTTAAGGGGAATCATGGGAGTGGTTAATCACCTTTAGGAATTAAGGAAAGAGCCTCCTCCTTTTGCCCAAAATGGCATGGTGACATGTAAAGAGGCTCTCATGGCTTGCATATGGCTTGTGCATGGCTCCATGGCTCCATTTGGCTTGGGAAAAGGTTGGGTCAATTTCATAAAAATGGGTTTTAAGAATTTTGGATATTTTGGTGTGAATTTGTATGGGGCTTGATTTGGAATTGTTTGATGATGGAATTATAACTTAGGGAATGGCTTTGATTAAATGGATGGCAAATGGAAATGTCATGTGGGCTTTAGGGCCAAATTTGGGCTTTTGTATTTGGTGGGAATGGGCTTTTAGGGAGGTTTAGGAAAATGGGCTTTTTTGAATTTTAAAATGGATTTTTGGGATGAAATTTTGGTAAAGGCTTGGGCCAAATAATTGTTGAGTTTGGTTTAGGGATGCTTCATGAGTGGTTTGAAACAAATTTGAGGTGATTTGGGTTTGAATTGGGTTGGATATGGGCTTTTTGGTAAAGAGGCTAAAGTGGGCCAAAATGGGCTACCATGGGCCAAAGTTGGGCTAGAGTTGAAGTTGATGTGAGATTAATGTTGGGAAATGTTTTTGGGAGTGTTTCAAAGAGGTTTTGGCTTTGGTTGGGTTTTGATTTTGGGGTTTGGGCTCATTTGGGCTAGGTTTAGGTTTAGGTCAAAATTGGGCTTTTTGATTTTGGGTTGAATTTGAGTGGGGTTTGGGTCTAAATTTTGAGCAAATCATGTTAGTGTTTTGTTCATGGGGATGTTAAGGAAGGTTTGGAAAAGATTTGGGGTTAATTGGAGTTGAATTGGGTGAGTTTGGGTTAGGTTTGGGTCAAAGGTCCAAATTGGGCTTTAAGGCCAAAAGTGAAATTGGACCCAAATTTCAATCCAATTAATCTTGGCTTTGGTCTAGATTGGTGTTTGGGATGTTGAATTGAAGTTTAGAATTGAATTGGACCAGAATTTGGGTCAATTGGGTAGGTTTGGTTTGACATTGGGTTTACTTTGGGTTAAAATGGGTCGAATTGGGGGTTTTGACAAAAGTGGGGTAAATTGACAAAATTGGCCCATGGTGTAGTTGAACAAAATGAAATTGGGAATATTTGGGATTTTCTGGAATTTTCTGGGAATTTTCTGAATTTTTGGATTTTTGGGTCAAAAGGGGTATTTTGGGTATTCGGAAGGTATTGGGGGGTATTTTGGAATTTTTGATATTTTTGGATATGGATGATCAGTTTGAGTGATGTGGGAATGTTTGGGATTGATTTTGGAGAATTTTGGGTAATTTGGAAACTTTTTGAGAAATTTGGGCTATTCGGGTGCTTTGGGTAGGTTGGCGGGTGTTGGGTCCCGGGGTCAAAAATTGAAAATTTGGAAAATTGAAGATTGGGTGGATGTAAGTGAAATGAAATCATTTTTGTTGAGCCATGAAGCCATATCAAGCCCACATGAGCCATGAAGGGACTCATTTGAGGCATTCACTATGTTGTTCCTAACCTCTTAGCTGGGGCTTAGGGGTTAAGGACCATCCATGTGAATCACCTACATGAGTCGGGAAGTTAAGTTGGGTAAGGGTGTGTTTTAGGTGGTGTGTGAAAGTGTAGTGCATAGGTGTTGTGTATGTGTAAGTCAGCCCTTTACCGGACCAGAGCCACCCAGAGGCAGTCCTAAGGCCAAAGAGTCCTATAGGAACTCATCCTTTAAACTTCCACATTTGATTTCAACCCTCTAGGTGATTAGGGGTCTATAGTCAAGTTTGTGGAGTTTGCAGGGAGTTAAGAAGTGGTTTGAATTTCTAAAAGGTGGGTCCCAATTCTAGTCCTCTAAGATAGTCAAAGGAAAAGCCTAAGGCTAGATCCTAAGTACTAAAGAGAAGAAGAGAAGACCTCATCAAAAATGAGGTCAACAAGTGCACTCTAATGGATCCATGGAACAAAAGAACCATGAATTAAGGGATTTCGCACCATATTTGTTCTTAATCAAAATATATCCACCATCATCACTTGCCATTGAGGGTAAAACATCATTAATCCTCCCCAAGCTCACCTAAACAACCTGGCCACCAACGTTAGCCCTGTCGGCCATCCCAGTGGCTGGAAAATGCTAAAATCGAGAGACAACTTTCCAAAATTGAACTCAAACTCTACCCTATGGCCAATTCAGCTTAAAATTGCCATTGGAGCTCATCTAGCCTCCACCTAGGCAGTTGAATCCACCCATCACTAGTCCCTGAGCTCAGCCCAATGGCCATTCCCATAAAAAGAGCTCTCCTCGACCAAAACCAGGTGCTAAACTTTTCTCAAGGAAAGTTCACTAAATTGCTTCCAGAGCTTACCTGAGAGGTCTTAAGAGTGATTCCACTGTCTTCAGCAACTGATTCCCACAACGGGAGCTCAATTTCAGAGCTTAAATTTGGCCGGAAACCATGACATATTTAACCACAACTCCACAGTGCACCAAATTTCAATTAACTTTACCCACATCTTCCTAGAAGTAAAAGAAGAGGATCCCTCATCAAAGCCCCATCATAGAAGGCCTCTGCATCAGACTTCCACCAACACTTGAAATCGGGCCTGGTCATGTTTGGGTCTAAACAATTAACCATGACAAAAGGCTCCATCTGGAGGTCCATTGGGCCAATCAAAGCTGCCATAACCATCTGATTGAGGCCTCCCCTCTCAGACAAAGGTATTGGACTCACTCTTCCTCCCAAGCTTTTCTTCATCTTCCATAATTGTATACTGTATTTCATACTGTATAAACTGTATGGATAGGTTCAAATAGGTTGGATGAAGCTGTAAGAACAAACCCCATGCAATTTGGTTGAGTCTAGCTCGAGATATTAGGTCTAGAAGGTGTACTGTTTATGGGTTAGGTTAGTTGGGGACGATGACAAGGAGCCGTCGGATCGCGCGTGTAATGAACAGATGGCCAGGATTGCGCCGGACGAACACTTGTTGTACAAAGCACGCGCTGATTCAGAAGGTGGTGCCTAACTAGAAGGAGACGCGTGTGATTTCGACCCACCGTACGTTTTCGTGGCGTTGATGTGGTTAAGTAGGAAAATATGGATTTTCTGAATTATTTAAATCACCTGAACTTTAAAAATCCATAATATGGTGTAGAAAAATCATAAAAATAAAATAAAAATACCCCCTTGCTCAGTTAATAGAGGAGAATAATGTGAGTTAGTTTGAAATTTATTTGATGCATGTATGATTTTTAATTAATTAAATACTGTGTTTAGTATTTTAATTCTCCATGCATGTAGGCATTTCTCCAGGGGTTGTCATTTTAGCATGATGCAGCCTCTATCATGAGGGATCTTATTTGATTTTTCTAAAGTTAGAGGTGACCTCTATGAAGAGTTCTATATTTTCCAAGTTTAGGCATCTATTTTCATAAATTAATTCTAATAATTAACATAGTGATTATTAAAATTTAGAAAAATCATAGTAGGTTCCTTATGACTAGAGAACCCTAGGATAAAATTTTCATGAGTTAAATCATTAACCAATAACCTAATTATCAATTTGGCCTAAAACTAAATTTAAATTAATTTGAGTTCATTAAATACGAAAATCACTTAAAAATAATTCTCTACTGTATCTTAAAGGTCAAAGAACTCCTCATAAAAATTTCATGGCATTTAGAATTCATTTGGTTACCTAAATAAATTTTTTAAGTGAAATGGTGATTTTGAACGTTAAACTAATTTTAAAAATTAAAATATAACTCAAAAAATTGTAAAATTGGTCATGTACATTCCCTGTGATCAATTGACTCTTTAAAAATAAAATTGGGATTTTCACAAAATTTTTATTTTTAATCATATTTTTAATATTTAACTAGTTAAATAATAATTAAAATCACAAAAATATTAAAAATCACCAAATTATCACATTTGGTCCACTAATCATTTAGGAACCATCCCCATAATTTTCTTAAGTCTCAAAATTAAAATATTAATTTTTAAAGGATTAAATTAATTTTAAAAGGTAAAAAAGAATTTTCTTAATTTTCCACTAAAATAATTCTAATATAAGAACATAAATTATAAAAATATAAATTTTATTTATCTGGGTTCCCTGACCTCAGAAGGACTTAAAAAATATATAAAATTGAATTTTCAACTCTTAAAATATTTTATAATTAATTAAAACTCTAGAACTTAAAATAATTCTAATAATTAAATTAAAATTAAAAAATCATGAAATTTGGTCCAAGTGGTCCTTTAGTCTCGGTCAACCTCCTATAAAAATTTCAAAGTCATATGTTTTTTTTCGCACAAGTTATTGAATTTTCATTGAAAACCCTTATTTTTGCATGAAAATAAATATATAAATTAAATTAAAATTTAAAAAAGTCACATTTTCTCCTCTGATGCTTTAATCAACCCATAAGTGGGGTCACATAAAAGTTTTAAATTCATTTAAGCTAAATTTAATGAATTATGAAGTGATAAAGGCTTTAAGGGCAAAATTATAATTTTGAAAAATTTATACTTAAAAAATATTTAGGCTTAATCAAAATGAGAAAAGGGCAATAAATGATCTTAATTATTATGTTGGATGATTGAAACATTAAAGGACAAATGGTAGAAACCCATTGTAATTTTGTCACATCAAAATTAAATATTTAAATTTCTTTAATTATTATAATTTGGAAGAAAAATCAAATTACAAGAACCTTAAGGTTAGGGGTTGATTTTGGAAGTTAATATTCCACTAATTTAATTCCCCTTCATTTGATGTTTAAATGATAAATCAATATTTTGATAAGAATCATAATCATGAAAGTCATAAAATTTTCTTTTCTAAAGACATAAAAATACCCACTAAATCTTAAGGGCTTAGTAATGAGCTAGGCTTAATCAAAAGAATTAACTAACTAGAGTTAGAAAAGAAAAGATGATTAATTTTAAACTACCTTTTAAAATATTACAAGCCCATCAAAATTTGGTAAATTCTTCCGTAGGTTAAATTTTGCCTTTAAGGGGCCACTCACATAATTCCTATGTAAAGCAAAAAATGTTAACTACCCCGCCTTTCGGGATGACTAAAACATTGGATCACTGAGCATAAGAGTATGAAAGGGATAAATCATTTAATAACTATAATAAGTCCAAAAGGACCTCAAGGAAGTTCAAATGTATCGTGAAATACCTGGGTTTCTTCTGGACTTTTCACAAGTCTTCTAGACACCTTGTAGGACCATTGCACCTATTATATTTATTAAATGAATAAATCTCATAAAAGAATAGGAGATCACCGGGTTATAACATAGAGCTTGGTAGGCCTGTGAAGAGCATATCCATAGGGCTTTATTTCCCTGCAAAATATAAACGTTTATTGCAAGAATACTAATGTTTCAGGTAGAGATGACGGCAAGACCTACCAGGTATGCTTTTATTTTAATGTAATTTACTTATCTGCACTTTACTTTCTTGCAAACTTGTATGCTAAACAACAATGTCACCCTACATGAAAACTGAAACCTTTAGAATAACCACAAAACCAAAACAAAAAATCAAAATTAAAAATCAAGACAAGATAAAATTCACCACCACAACATTCAAAAATATAAAACAACTCAAAATTTAATCACAAACAAAACAAAAACCACAATTGCAACAAAATTAAAATGTCTTGTTGGATGATCGGGAATTCCTTGGAGGAGGTAACCCACGTGTTGCTAAAAGGGTTTTCCTACGGTCTAAATGAAAGTATGGAACTCATTAAGTTGAGTTTAGTAAATTCCTTTAGACTATGTGAATCCGATGAAAATAGCGATGTCGGGATGATGGAACCATGGGATCTTAACCGGGTTGCTATAATAAACTTTAATTTTCCCCTAATAAAATACAAAGAAACCTCAATTTAAATAATTCCAAAACATGAAACTTCTCTTATCTCTTCAATTGTCACTTCTTTAAACTAAACCTGCTACGACGAGGAGCTTGGAGCATGCACGGTTTGCAGCACGACCATCTTCAACAGCAAAACTTGTCTACATCAGCAAACCGTTTCTTTAGTTTAAAACAACAAGCCATAAGACTTCGAGGTAGCCTGCCTAGTGCAGCATAAATCCTCACTTTTTTTTAGGCTCATGTACGACCATGTTGTGCAACATAAGCCCTAACTCGTTTTAGAATTCCGAGGTTGTCATCGGTTATAACATAAATCCTCATATTTTCCAGGCCACTCACATAATCAGAATCAAAGTGAATATAAGTCCTAAATAATAAAATTGACAGGATGAAACATCAAATAAATATCCTAAATCATAGCCAAATTATATGATAGTTTAGGAAGACATCATGTTTTTCTTGTATCTTTGTTCTTCCCCTTAGCCTTCTCTCCTTTGGATTTTGATAAAGAAAATGTTCCAAAACTTGAACCATCCACCTATTGAATTTTCGACCATCATATTTTCTTTGAAAACCTTACCTTTGGAAGTCATGAATATAAATATTTCTTGATCAATATCAAGAGTTATCTTAGGTGATTTCGGTTATCTAAGATGTAATAAACTATAGGGGCTTGCCCTTATAGAAAACTTAAAGACCCCAGATTAATATAAACCCTATTTAATTCCTTCATATTAGGTAGGGAAAATTTTTTGTAAAAATGGTGTACAGATCAAACGGATGTCATAAATCCTTTAGTTTATTTCATCAAGCTTCACCTCAAGCCATGTACTTATTCTTCGGGATAAATACATTTCTTGCGGTGAAACGCTTGATCATTTAAACTATTATTTATATGAGATCAGTTTGATTTCATATACTTCAAAATTAAAATATTACTTTCAAAATCCATATATGTATATTAAATTAAATCAAATTTCTATTTTATAAAATTAAAACCCTTTTCAAAAAAAAAAAAACCAAAAACATATTTTTCATAAAAGAAGAATTTTAACAGCCGACATCTATCCCTAGGAATAGTTTAGGAAAGACGTTGTGGGTCCAATCGTCCATAAGGCTTGAGTTAGTGGCCGACACTAGCTGGCCAAACTCTCTTGGATTAACCATTTATTTCCTAGAGGAGGCCTTAGGTTAGAAATCATGTACTTGGCTAAACCCCTTGCAGAGCCGAGTGATTTCTTGCTGAAATCCCTAGACCTAAATCTTATTAAATTGGAATTCTAATTTCCCCCTTCTTTAGCTTTCCCCAGCCTTTCTTTGAGGAATTGGAATGTTTAGATTGTGCAATCTGTGAAAAGCTTTATATCTAACTCACCATGCAATCATAAGAAGTTGTGAAATGTGAAATGCTTTGTAGCTAGCCAATTCTAAAACATCATGGAGAGTTTACCATTTGGATACTCAAAGGTGAAACTCCCCAAACACGTCGCCAAAGTAGGATGAGGCTATACCGCACATCCAGAAACAAAACCAAAGGCGCTTACGTGAAATCATAAGCATGAGTATGGCTGACTACTTATTGTAATCACTCGAACCACCTCATGTTACATGTCATTCATCACACCCTCTACCTTAACCGGTCAACCCATCTCCGACGGCATCACTTCTACCTCGATTGGCTGCCCCGGGCTAGTTGGCATCACTTCTGCCTCGACCCACCACCTCGGCCCAGTCGGTTGCATAGTGTATGTTTCTTATGTGCAGGAGTATGTTTGCTTGATTGCATGGTGCATTATTCTCTTTTTTTGCATGCAATTTTCATGTGTGTTTGGTCGTTATTGGGGAAAGGTGTGATTCTCTCCAGATGCACCCAATACTGGCAACTTCTCCTTGTTATCCTCATATTCTTGTCGGTGATATTATTCACACTCATGACACATTGAATTCAAGATAGTCATGTGAATCACACCCAAGGAAAGGAATAGAGTGTAGCAAGAGAGGGAGAGAAGATGAAAGAGCGAGATAAAGAGACTGCGCAATTTGTTAAATCTTTTATAGTCCTTTCCACTGATTCTGTCTTTTACTATAGAAATTCCCCCTATTTATAGGCCTAATGAGGGAACAAATAGTACAATTATCTGCATGCCCCTATTTTAGAAGGGATGTTACAGAGTAATTTAGCTAAAAGTCAATAGAGATTTAAATATAAGTGTAAATAGATAATAAATAAATCAGTCTTTAGCTCGAATTTTCTAGCCAATTTGCTACCTTTGACAGGAAATCTTTAGAATGGTAAGGCTCGCTCAGCGGGCTCTGCTAAGTTCGAATAGGCAGGCAATTGAAACTATTTGTTGGTAGGCTGATTTTTGGTATGGGTTGCTCGTTGGTTGATTGGCTTCTGTGGTCTATTGATTGGATCTTGATTTGAGGGAACTGAACCGATGGATGTTTTTGGCTCACGTGCTGTGTACTTTAACTCCTAGTGCGTCCTCTTTGACCGTGCTCATATGACTCGTCAAATTCCTCAAAATTCATGCATAAGTATTTTTAGTTTACATATTTTGATTTCACAAATTAAGTTGTATCAGACGATATAATTTATATTATATAATATCCTTTGTTACAATCTATTTAAATTATTTTTAAATTATATTCTGATTCGTTGCTTAAGCTTTCTTGTATGTATTATGTTAATATCCTCGATAATTGAAACAAATAAAAGTAAGCTTAAAATAATAGAATTTTTTACTAAATTTATTTCTCACTTAAGCTCTTATGTGTTGTATTTTCTTCCTATCTTGAACCTTTAGTCGGAATAAATTTCTTAAATTATTTTGTACATAAGCTATGTAACCTACCTTGCAGTTTTGAGCTACACAATTTCTAAGAACTTTTGTATGTCTTAGTTAGTGTACCTAATATTTGAATTATGATTTTTTGAATATATACCCATAATGTTAGTATTAAAACTTGAAAAAATTTAATCCTTAAAAGCAAATTAGTTAAATTATATTTCTCATTATCAAAATACTAGGGTACTGTCATAGGCTTTGGGTTATAATAAATAAGTCCTGATGCTTTCAATATTGAATGATGGCATGTGAAAACATTTGAGCTATAATGTATGCCCGATGCAAATCATTAGTAATAGCTCAAGATGCTTCAAATTAGGAAACTCTTTCCATAAAAAATTCTCTCAAATAAAAACTGAAATATTAATCATAGAATTTTATTTCAAGATTTCACCATTTAGTAAAATTCTAAAGCTCCCAATTGTCATACGAGGAGCAAGAATGAACCCTATTTATATTTTAATATTTCTTAAGCATTTGAACACTCTAATAATATTAGAATTGAATAATCTACAAGAATATTAAAAAATTCATAATTTAGAAAGAGCCGTCAAAAAGCATAAAATATATCCTTAACCAATATTGTACGTCAACTTAGTGTTGCTGGGGTGGTCGAATAATATGTGATTGGACACTTACCTTGCTTGAATAATATGCGAGGCAGATGCCAAGTCTTCCCGGAAGACAAGAAGACCAGTACAACTGAGCACTAAGATTGATAAACGTTTTTGTTCGCTGGTACGAGTAATAGGTGCTGATGATTTTAGGGCACTAGCTGTTGCTGCAGGCTTTTTCGAGCAATATTATCTCAATAATTGATCATATATTGGTGGATGAGTTGCCAAAGCTGATTTAGCTTTCGCTCACCTCCAGAGTGCTTATCATTAATGTCTTTTTGACAGATGGCTACTCGTGGCAACTAAAAATACATTGACATGACTTCACTCGAAGAAACTCTGCCATCTTCACAGATATATCTATTACATAGCTGAAATATTAAAAGTACTAACAAAATTTTAGAATGAATGACATGCATCTCACTCAGTTTTCTTTTATTTACATGTCCAACCACTAAATTTCAATTTTTACATCTATTCCACCTTTTCTATGCATAAAAAAGTGTATTCCACAATTTAGAGCTCAAAATGATAGAATTTTTTATGTGATATGAAACATTTAGGTGGTATAAATGTAATCATTAAAATTCAGTTACATATGTAAATGCTTAATAAGTGGGTAGTACACATGGTAGTTGATGGAAAAACAAATATTAATAGTGTTGGATCTGAAATTATCCGACGGATCACTTTCAAGTAATAGAGTGTAGAGAATGAACACTAACTTAGAACAAGTATATTGACTCTTCTCGACCTTTTTGGCTAAGATCATGTAATATTTATTACGTGCATGGTATCCTATTTATTAACAGAAAAGGCAATATGATTGAAATTACATCGAGGTCCATACTTAAATAGAGACTGTGTAGGATATTACAGATATTTGGCTTTGATGGGCCCTAGAAATATCTTGAAGTCCTCGATTCAATGATCTGGTCGGTAAGGATGTGGCAGCTGATCTTGTCGATCGCCTATTCTATCAGACCGCTAGCAAACTGAGGACCTGGGTGTAGTTAGTTGGTCGCCTTAATGTCATCAAGCTGGCTGTGTCTGGTCAAGCGGCCCAATGATGTCATTCGAGTGTAGCTTGTCAGTCATCTTGATGACGTCGACTGGAGTTGACTTAGTTGGTCGCCTAATGACGCCTGACGGGTTCTCTGCTTCCTTGAGTCGATTGCCTTCGATTGAAGACTTCGGTCTTAGCTCCACAAAGACTAATTTTCTCAGGGTGGGGCCTAATTTGCTCTGTCACGTGCTCTTGGTCTGATGGATTTCCTTGATATTCATGTTTATACTTCATATAGATATTTAGATCCCCGATTCTCTTGCTTCTAGATAGTGACAGCTGTGACACAAATAAGGGAATCTTTTTTATAATAACCAACAATATTTATATTTACTTAATGGTGCAAAAATTTAAACTCCCTAGAATTATGTTCCCCTGAACTCCTATAAATTAAACATGAAGGGCATTGATCTCTTCATTTTCCTAATTATTTTCATGGATAGAGTTTTCTTGTTCTATGTGACGCTATGGCGGGAAAGTTTGAATCGAGGTTTGCAAGTCTAAAACTTCAAAAAAAAAAAAGCCTTTGCGAAGATGATGGGTTCTTATCTTTGCCCTAGACGTAAGAGAAAATAGAAGTTTCTCATTCAAAAAAGGGGACATCCAGATTTCGTGGATTAAGTAGGATCCTAACATTTTCCCCTGGCATATTCGAGTGGTAATGCGAGATCGATCAAAGGTTCTTTGGGGGAGATATTCAAGATGATGGGTGAATAAATTCAAGGGGTGTCGTTGTTGACCTCTCTTTTGTTGAGGTCTAATTATCTAGAAGTCTAGGATCTATCCATAGAATTTCTTGGTGACAATTTTAGAGGACTAGTGATGGAACCCTCCCCATAATAAATTCAAAATGCTTTTTTGCTTCACTTGGAGTTTCATATGCTTGCTACCAACTTCTAGCACTTGGTTGGATGGAGCCAAGCATATGGAAACTCAAGAGGAGTCCCCTATAGGATGGTCAAGCCTTAGGACTAATCTCCGGTAGTCTAGTTTGGGTCAGGCTTGCACGCACACACACACTTAAACCTCACACTTTCACTCTTAATCCAAAGTCCTAAACTAGACAAGCCCAACCTTGGTTCCCCATTCTTTTGGAATCTCATTTTGGTGGTGCCCGAAGCTCTTAGCCATAAGCTAGAGTTTGGCTAGGATCAACACATGGAGGACCCAAAATAGGACTGTTCCTTAGTCCAAGGCTCAAATAGGCTGACCTTATGATTGCCATTCTTAATTCATCCAAATTTTACCAAAATTCCCAATTTTAACCATTTTAAACCAAACTTCACCAAAATTACCAAATTACCCCTATAACTTTAATTTTTTCCCAAAATTTTTAAAAGTGTCCAAATTCTAAAATTTCCTTCAAAAATCATTTCAAAACATTTCAAACCACTCAAATTGACCAAAATAACCCAAAATACCCAAAATACCCCGCTAAAACCCCTAAAATTACTAAAATGCCCTTCATGCTCCAAAAATTCGAAAAAAAATCTCAAAATTTCAAAATCAATCCAACCCAAAAAATAATTTGAATCACTCAATTGAGCTAAATTTGATCAAATTGACCCATTTTGACTAAAATCCCCAAATTACCCTTAAAGGCCCAAAATGCCTAAATCACTCCCAATTTCTACCAAATTGACTTCAATCTCCCCCAATTTCAATTCCAAACTCAAATTCAACATCACCAATCCCAATTTAAACCAAATCCAAGCCTGATTGAGCCAATTCAAAACCAAATTCCAAGCCTAATCCCAAAATCCCCAATTTTGCTTTAAAGTCCAAATCTCACCAAATTGAACCTCCTAGCCCAAAAATCTCCACCCAATTGATATTCAAAACTCTTCACCACAATCGCTTGAACAAAATTGAACCATCAATTGTACCATATCCAAGCCCTATCCCAATTCAAACCCAATTCAAACCCAATTCTAGCCTAAAATACCCTAAATTGATCCAAATTCATAATCACATTAAATTGAACTTCACAATCACTTCAAATTCACCCTAGTCATTTTCCAAACTCTTCATGACAATCACCCACACCAAATTGATCAATCATTTGACCATAATCCTAGCCCAAACCGAACCTAGACCCAAGTTGAACACAAAGCCCCAATTTTGAACCCAAGCCATGAAATTGACCAAATCAACCCAAATTGACCAACTCAAGCCCACCACAGCCAACATTTGGACTCTAAGAACCAACCTAGATCCTAGCTCAACCTAGTTGAGCCATGGACCAACTGACTCATGATTTATGGGAGTTCCTCCCATTTTGGGTAAAACCAAATATATCTTTCTCACAAACCATCACCAGCCATCATGTTCACAATTAACTCTTCCTCTGACTCATCTGACCACCCTAGCCACCTCCTTTGACTTGGCCAGCCGGCTTAGTAGCTGGAAAACCCAAAGTAGAGAGCCACCTCCCCATAATCCAAACCTAATTTGAACCCATCAAATGTATCTTACCCTGATTGGTCACCGACACCTTTCAGCCCTCCACCTAAGCAATTGATTGCATTAACCGAATAGACCTGGTGACCACCCTAAGCCTCTTTATTTAAACACCAACTCTTCAAGACCAATAAGGGAGAGTGCACTGAACCTAAATAAAACTTTACCAAATTGTTCCTAAACCCTAACTGCTCAAAGAAGCTCATCCCCACCAATTTCCAGCCCGAATTCCCATTGCCTGAGCTCAATTTCAGAGCTCAAAATCAAGCAGACATTTCACCAAACGCCACCAAACATCAAATTGACCTTTCCTTGAGCTTCCCTTAAGCTAAAGAGGAAGCTTTCCACTGAAAGCCTCATCTCCCTGCACCACTACACCAGATTTTCTCCTCAGGCTCTCCATCTGCAGAAGGAGTTCTGAACTAGACCTTCGACTATATCAAACCAACACTTCAAAGAGGTTCTCTAGACTCCACTGAAGCTTCTGCCACACCTCTCAGACAAAGGAATAAACCATTTTCCCCCATTTTGTTCTAAGTTTGATACATTGTAAAGAAAATTTTAATTTCATAGTTGATAAAACATATGGATATGTTCGTCTGGACTAGATGAAGGTGTAGGAACAAACCCGAAGTGATTTAGTTAAGCCTAGGCAGAGATTTTAGAGTTTTAGTGTGATTGGTTAATCCCCAAATATTTATGCTTACCATTTAGATAATAAATTATACTTTAATTATTTATAATATGGGATACTACGCAAGTATACGTATCACTTATTAACTACTATAGGACTTTTTGATTAAGCCCTGAGATATCAAACCCACAGGGAAATGTCTAAAATTTTAAAGAAATAAGAAAAGTAACTTTTTACTTTTTAAAATGATTTTGTATAGTATGTTTTAAAATATAAAGTTTTTCAACTTTTTTTTTTGTATTTTCTGAATAAAAAGTAAAGCAAATAACTAAAGTTAACACAATTATAAAATAGTATGAAAGCAAATGAGAATAATGTTTTTTCATCTTTCAATGAATCAATAATAATTATGAAATTTTGCTGTGGAAGTATCTAAAATGTGTTGTTCCAAATAGATGCAATTATATTTTTTACCTTTACTTGGTTCTACAAAGAACATTTGTTAATTTGATGTTTTGATATCGTTTAGATGGGTTAGGATACTAGCTTTCACTCTAGAGTTCCCTCGATTCCCTCCACTGGGGCTAACATCACATAACAAAATTTAAAATATCAAACCAAATTAGGGGGCTTTAGCCTGTCACTCAAAATTCCTCTAATTTTACTCACCATTGTAAACATATCTTCATATTTATTTGCACCCAACCATATGGACTACAATTCTCATCCATATAATTGCATGTGATTCTTTCCAATTGTTGATTGAGACAATACCGCATTGGTTCTTACATGTTCTCACAACAAATTTTAACATCTTAATTGGCCAAATCAAGTGGTAAATGAAGTGCAAGGTAGTGAATCATCACAACTTCTCCAAACATTGAAATACTATACTTCACACTACTTCCTTCCATAATGTAATAGCTTCATCATTTAAAAGGAAAAAGATATAGAAAACTACTCAGAATCCATGGAGAAAACACAATCACAACTTGATTTGAAAGTAGAAATCATAATGAAAACACAACAAGTCTTACTTTAAAACCAAATGTAAAACAAAGTTAAACACTTATCTGAAAATCCTCTCCACATGACTCTTGATCCTCCTTTGAAACTTTGCTTTCCCTTTACAAGATACAATAGAGGTTGGCGCTCGACTTCGTTGACTCATAATCTCCATTATGCTCTTAATAAAAACTAGATACAATTGATAGTAAGAGTGGTGAAGTGGAAAGGTGTGCTCTCAATAACTCTCTAACATAAACTTTACTCTTAGCACTAATCATACACTCCAACAACAACCATTTTTCTGATCTTCAAGTCTTCTTTTTAAAATTTTCCAAAAGGTACCTTGGCGTCTCTTCAAAAAATGTCCAGATTTAATGTATCCACCAAGAATACATCCATCCGTTCAAACTTTAAATGAATTTTGACGCTGATGGGAAGTTAGCGAAGTTTAAACCAAAGGATGCTTCAAAAACCCATTCAAATTGACACCAAAATCAAATAAAATTCGTCATTTTAACTGTGACACATATCGCCAAGGATCCAGCGCTTAGCCACTAGAGGCCAATTTTGCACACCTTTCAATTTTTACTCCTAATTTGATCATTTATTGCTCCTTTATTTATAGTCAGTCATTTTAATCATACCTGCAAGAAAAACACTAAAATATCTTCCATTAAAAGTGCAATGTCATCAAAAATAGGTATAAAAATGTATTTAAAAACACTATATATTTTAGGTATATCAAAATTCCACAAACTTAAAATGCTACTTATCCTTAAGTGACACTTAATCAAATAAAAAATCTTAACATGCAAATTATGTAAATGAGTTTCTTTAGGAAGGTTTCAAAATTTTTTTCTAGAAATGAAATAGTCCAATTTAGAAAAAAATTTCGTAAATGAAACCAACTTAAATTTTATAAGGTTCTCAAGTAAAGGATAATGAAAAATATTAGTTCATATCTAATTCAAAAATACTTATAGATTTTTCAAAATAAAGGATTTAAACGTTGCATCTTCCTCACTTAATAATTTTCATTTGGAAATAATTTTAGTTACCATATTATAGCCTTAAGCTTTAGATTTTCTCAAAACTTATATTTTAAACTTTAGGTATGGAACCAATTCTTTATTAGGTCCTTAAATCCTCAAGCTTCTCCTTCCTTTTTACATACTATTTTTCTCCTTTTTTCTTTTACCTTTTTTCTTTTTCTTTTCCTTTTCTTCTCTTTTTTCTTCTTATTTTTTTTAGTAAGGCAATGATTACTGTATCTGGATATGCCTTTAATGATACTAAATTCCACCCTTTCATTTAAAATAAAGTTCTGATATATATATTCACTTAAAATCCATAATAACAGTGTTGAAAATTATTTTTCAATAAAAGAAATTTAAGTTTTGAAAAATAAAAGTCAAATCTTCTTTTTATCTAAAAATACAACACTTCTTACCAAAGATAGTTTAACTATATTTAACATTTCTTTACTAAGAAAATTTTAACTTTATATTTTTCATCATTACTATAACTTTTAACTAAATTCTTTTACTCATTTCTATATTCAAAATTTTGCTTCCCTAATATAACTTCATATACATAATTATTTTCAATCAAAAATCAAATTTTATTTAAGTATTCTTGAGAAAAAATAATATTTTAGTTTTTTTTTTTGAAAATTTCTTTTTAAATTCCCCCTAAACTTTAATTTTTAATTAGGATAAAACATTTAAGTATAAAAATGATACATGGCTAATAATTAAAAAACTAGAATAACATGCTTGCAAGAATTTTAATATTCTAAATATGCAAGTATAACAAATTTAAAAAAAAGAAGTAAAAAGAAATTAAATTCTGTTTTTCAATTTTTCATAAGATAGAAATTTCAAAATTTCAAAGGACTTCTACAATAGTAGAGGTTTTCAAAGCAAACACACACCAACACAAATCACAACATACTAGAAAATAAATGGTAGAAAATTTTGAAAATTTTAAACATGATATATAAATAGTGGTTTCTAATAGTGTTCTAAATTTTCCTAATATTTATATGAATTAAATTAGACCCTACTAATAACATAAATACTAAAAACACATAAAAACATTTACTACCACAGACACATCACATATTACATCATAAAACATCAATCCAACACATAAACATCTGAATGTACATAATAAAAATAATTCAACTATAATCTACATAACATTAGAGTCCATAGCAAAATAAGTCACATCACATTTGAGAACATTAAATAAAAGCATCACAACACATAAGAAAACCACATAACAACATCAAAAACGCAACATAACAATCCCAATCTTCATCCTCATCCGAATCATTTTCATTCCAGTCTCTGGATGGCAAATAAGGTATATAAAAAGGATGAGGGGGCATCTCAATACTGCTGATAATTCTCCTCATATTGATCATGTTTTATAATATACCTTTCAATATTTTCAATCTTACCATCCATATCTCTATTATCCTCTCTAGTAAGACTCACCTTCTTCAAAATCTTCTGTAATAATCTAGTTTGTGAACCTCTCGAGGATGATGCAGGTGTAGTAGAAGCAGCAGAATTAGAAGCACTGGAATCTTTAACAAATCCTCCTTTCCAGCCATATATAGAATGTACAGTGTAAGTGTTCACATTTACACTGATAATAGGTCTAAGTGGCTGAAGAACCTCTTCCCATGTTTCAGACTTAACACCAAACTGCTCACAAAGTGAATAAATCAGAGATGGAAATCCCATACCTGCAGTAGTAGTAGCTCTGGCACAGTTAAAATTATAATAAAAAATAATTGCCCCAATATCTAAAGGCTTTCCATGCTTAATAAAATGGTTCAAAACAGCTCTCTCCCTTGTAACATCACTGACATGACTTGAAGGCAGAAGCTTAGATGAGATAAAGTAATGTCATGCCTTTGAAGTGGCATTCATGTTAGAGGCTTGAAAATTCACTCTCCTTTCATTTATAATCTTCCACAAACCTGTTCCATCAGTAAGAAAGGTCATAATCTCATCTAACTCTCCCTCAGAAGGATGATAATTCACATAAAAACAAAACATCACAAGAATTAATTGGTAAAAATTATTAATTGTCGCAGTTAAAAAATCCACTTTTTGCCCCCTAACCATCACCAAATTGTCTTATACTGCTGGCAAGTTAGCATAGAACTCTTTCACCACAGAAATAACTGCAACAGCAGAGAAGCAATAGTATCTTTCCCAATTCCTTCTAGCAATCATCTCCTCAATATCTCCTCATGGCTTGCTAAAAACTCATTCTGGAATCAATTTCCACGATGTAAGTGCATCGATGTAACAATTCTCTACTCTAGAACTGACAAATTTGTCGAAATCAAATTTTTCTTTTTCTTTCAGCGTTTTGAATTTAGAGCCATCTCTAAAAATTCACAAAAAATTCACCATAAATTTTAAATTTAAACTAAACTAGTTAACCCAAATTCCAAAGGCAAACTCCACTAAATCCAAGCAATTTATCATGCTTTTCTCAAATTTTCACCATGAATAGTGATTTTCAGATTTTTCAATAATCTACTCAAAATACAAGGTGAAAAGAAAAAAAATTCACTTAGGAGTAGAGATCATACCTTAAGGAATTTAAATCCAACAAATTTCGACGAAATTGGCTCTAAAAATGATCCAAATAGTGATGCCCTAGGCTCCTATTTCACAAAACCGAGAGGTTGAAGGTGATGGGGGTGTTAAAAATGAAAAATTTTAGGTTTTTAACTGCAGAAAATTGATTTTCGCAAACCAGTGCCTATCCGCAAGGCATATGGCATTTAGACGCGAAATCTGGCACTTATCCATTGTCGGTTTGGCGCTTAGGCGCTGGTGCCCAAATTTTGACAATTAAGTTAATTCCATAAAAAATCTGAGTTAATCGCCTTTAATTTCTTCAAATATTTATTTCTCCCCATAAACTCTTCTAATACTTAAAAAGTACTCTTTAATTTCCAATGATTCCACACAAATTTCACACAAACACAAACTTATATTACTTAAATATTAAAACACACTTAATAAAAACTACAAATTACTATCCAAACACTTTGGATGAAATTCCTTAATACATAAGTTCAAACACATGTAATTAAACACAAATTTACATCATTGAGATGTAACAAACATATGTAAAGTTCAACAAACACAAACATAAAAAAATTAAAAAAAATAAAAAAATACACTTAAAATACTAAACACACATAATCAAACCACAAGACCACACATAATTTAATTCCAATCTCCATTAGGTGGATTATATCCAGAACCACCATTAGTTCCATTTGAACCATCTAGAATGTAAATATGATAAAACGGGCGATGATTAAAAGCTCTTACATCTTCTTCTTCTATCCATTTGTTCTTCAGATACATCGCTCTATTCGCTTCTTCCACATGACTTGTATGATTGAGTTACATTTTGAGTTGCTATCCAATGTGTGCTTAATGTGCATTAATTTTATTTAACTTTGCATCAATAGACTCCACATCGGCCTCGATCTTCGTAATCTTTTTTGATATTCCTTGGATACTCTCATCCAGAAATCCATTATATAACTCTTGCACACTATCACAAATAAAATTCTTCTGGTTGGCCTCCTCTTTCTTCTTAACTTTGCTCTCTCAAGTTGACATTTTTGCACTTAAAAATAAACTTTTTAAGGCTTAGATATGAAAATAAAAATTAGGGCAAGTATCTCATAATTTCAGGGCCTTTTTATAGACTTGGGAAGGCACAAAACCGACCCTAGACGTGTTAAAACTCCTTAATAACTCCAAAAACTACTCACCCACAATTCAGGCTTCTAGAACCTCATTTTTCACGTTTTTATAACTGTGGTGACTATGCACGAACCAGCGGAGCATAGCCGCTAGTGCACATTTTTGCACAGTTCTGCCAAATGTCAAAATCTTTATTCTAACTCCTTTATGTCATTAAATAAGGTCAAATAAACACCACTATAACATAAAAAACTCCAAAATGCCTTCCCCATCAGTTATGATTACTCTTTGTATCCCAAATCTGCAAAATAAAATTTTATTTAAAAACTATGCAACACTTTGAGCATCACATCGAGGTAAAGAAACAACTTCTATCCACTTAGATACATAGTCTAATGCTATCAAAATGTATGTATTTTTTAAAGATGGTATAAATGGTCTCATGAAATCTAATCCCCAAAAGTCAAATATTTCAACTTCCAACATATAATTGAGGGGCATCTCATTTCTTCTAGAAATATTACTTACACGTTGACATCAATCACAATTTTTAATATAAGCATTAACATCCTTAAAAATTGAAGGCCAATAAAATCCAGATTGTAAGATTTTATATGCGGTTTTATCAATCAAAAATGTCCTCCATAATCAAAATTATGACATTTTTTAATAATTTCATAAGTTTCTTCTAAAGGAGCACATATTCAAATAATCAAATCCCTTCCTTGTTTATTAAAAATGGGTCATCCCAAAAATAAGTTTTAGCTTCAAATAGAAATTTCTTCTTCTCCTGGTACGTCAAACCATAAGGTAAAATATCATTGATAATAAAGTTTACAATGTCTGTATACCACGGAACACACCACTCATTAATAGCAAATAATTTTTCTTCAGAAAAAATTTCATTAATTTCTTCAGCATCACAGAGACAATTTTTTAGTTTCAAGCCTGGACAGATGATCAGCAATTTGATTATCAGCACCCTTCCTATCTACTATCTGGAAATAAAATTATTGCAAAAGAAGAATCCATCTAATCAATCTTGGTCTCGCATCCTTCTTCTTCATTAAATATTTAATAGCAGAATGATCAGTATGCACCACACATTTAGTTCCAATTAAATATGATCTGAATTCATCAAAGGTAAATACTATAGCTAATTACTCGTTCTCAGTAGTGGTATAATTAATTTGAGTTACATAAAGAGTTTTACTAGCATAGTAAATCACTTCGAAAATCTTATCATATTTCTGACCTAAAAAAACTCCAATAGCATAATCACTAGCATCGCACATTAATTCATAAGGTTTTTCCCAATTAGGTGAAACTATAACAGATGCAGTGATTAATTTTTTTTAAAGGTTCAAAAGCTTTTAAGCAATCATCATTAAAATTAATAATCACATATTTTTCCATTAAACGACATAAAGGCTTCAAAGTTTGTGAAAAGTCTTTAATATAACGCTTGTAAAATCCAGCATGTCCCAGAGAACATCTAATTCCCCTTACATTAGATGGGCCAGGTAAATTAGAGATCACTTGAATTTTTTGCAGGATTTACTTCCATACCATTTTCTGATATACGATGTCCCAAAACAATTCCTCCTGCTACCATAAATTGACATTTCTCCCAGTTAAGTACCAAATTAGTTTCTTCACAGCATTTCAAAACTTTAGATAGATGTTCTAAACATGATTCAAATGAAGTTCCAAACACTGGCAAGTCATCCATAAAAACTTCAATTCCTTCTTCAATTAGATGACAAAAAATTTGCCATCATATATCTCTAAAATGTAGCAGAGGTATTACATAAATCAAAGGGAATTCTTCTAAAAGCAAATGTACCATAAGTACTGATAAACGCTGTTTTCTCTTGATCCTCAGGAGTAATTTGAATTTGGCGGAAACTAATATATCCATCCATAAAACAAAAGTATTTATGCCCAGCTAGTCTATCCAACATCTGATCTACAAAGGGAAGTGGAAAATGATCTTTCCTGGTGGAAAGGTTTAATTTTCTATAATCAATGCATATTAGTCATCCTGTAACTTATCTTACAGGTATTATTTCATTCTTTTCATTCACAGTCATAGTACCTCCTCCTTTCTTAGGTACACAGTGAATAGGACTAACCCATACACTATCAGGAATACGGTAAATAATTCCAACATCCAACCACTTTAAGATTCCTTTCTTAACAACTACTTTCATGATAGGATTCAATCTCCTTTGAGGATCTGTCCGAGTTTTATAGTTATCCTCCATAAGGATTCTATGCATACAAATTGAAGGACTAATTCCTTTAATATCAACTATTGTCCATCCAAAGGCTTTTTTATATTTCTTTAAAATTTCAAGCAAACTCTCCTCTTCTCCTTCAGTTAATTGAGAGGAAATTATAACTGGCAAGTTGAAGAATCACCTAAAAAGGCATACTTTAAATGATTAGGAAGCATGTTTAAATCAAGTTCAGAAGGTTTTTCAATTGATGGACCAAAAGATTCATCTTCTTCAGTCATGTCCAACCTTTCAAAATTTTCATCAACATAATTTAAATCTTCCTCATGAAAATCTTCATAATTTTGTAATTCCTCTTCTTTCTTGTGTTCCAATTCTTTACTTTCAGATTTCTCTTTATAAGTTGATTTGAAATGGCATTCACTCAAATATTTGATAACATCCATCCTAAAACATTCATCATCTTTACCTCTTGCAGGATATTTCATTGACTTTGAAATATTGAATGTAAAGGTTTGATCATTAACTAGCAACATTAATTTCCCTTTTGCACATCTATCATCAATCTGCCTATGGCTAGGAAAGGTCTCCCTAAAATTATGTGTATCTCCTTATCTTCCTCCATATTCAAAATAATGGAATCAACAGGAATGATAAATTAATCCACTTTCACCAAAGCATCTTCTATAACTCTTTTAGGATATGTGATCAAACAATCATCTAATTGCAAAATTACAGTAGTAGAGGTTATTTCTGCTAATCCCAGACTTTTCAATATTGATAACGACATAAGGTTAATGTTTCCACTCAAACCACATAAAGCTTTTCCAAAAAAATTGTCTTTGATTGTAAATGGAATTGTGAAACTTCCAGGATCTTTAAGTTTTTCAGGAAGCTTTTTCTGAATTATTGCACTGCACTCTTCACTAAGTGCAACAGTCTCATTATCTTCAAACTTCCTCTTTTGTTGAGGATATCCTTCATAAATTTCACATAGCTTGGCATTTGTTCTAAGGCTTCAGCAAATGGAATGTTATTTTAAGCTTCTTAAATATCTCTAAGAATTTTGAAAATTTCTTATCAAATTTTATTTTGTCGAAATATCTGAGGAAATGGAGGTGGTGGCTTTTCTAAATCAACCTTAGGTAGAGAAATATGCTTTTCCAAACCTTTCGGAGTGTCCTCTTTTAGTTTTTCAATTTCTTCTTTCTCTACTTCAGTCTCTTTTTGAACTCTACCTTCCAACTCTCTTCCACTTCTCAAATGAATAGCTTGTACTTGCTTTTTAGTCTTGCCTTATTTCAGTATTACTAGGAAGCATTCCTTAGGATCTATTACTTAATGAATTGGCAATCTGTCCCAATTGAATCTCAACATTTTTTATTTTATGTCCTTGACTTTGTAATTGATCTCTCATTTGTAACACCACTTCTTCAATAGACAACTTTTTCTTCTTAAATTATGCAGTGTTGATAAAACCTAGAGAATAGGTTAGTCTATACATATTATTCCCTTGGTTGTTCCAGTTTCCTAATGGGTTTACTTGGTTATTCCCCCATTGTTGATTACTACCACCCTGATTATTAGTATTCTAGTTAAAGTTTAGATGGTTTTTCCAACCTGGGTTCTAATAATTGGAATATGGGTTATTAAGCTTACTTATGGCATTCAAGGTTTCTGATGAAGTTTAATAATCAACCATTTGTTCTAATGAATTTTCTTCAATCGTGGAAGTTGACTGAGAAAAATTCATCCCAAATTGGTTTATCTTTCATGAAATTGCACCAACTTGATTTGCTAGCATCACAAAAACATCACTTTCATGAATGTTAGCTACCTTTTTAAACCTTTCAGAAGACCATTGAAAATTATTAGTAGTCTTTTCTTCAATTAAAGCATAAGCATTAACAAACTGTTTAGACATCAATGAACCACCTGAAGCGGCATGGATAATAGATCTAAAAGATCCAACTAATCCATTATAAAATGTCTGAACTATTAATCAATCTAGTATTGAATGATGTGGACACTTTCTTAAGAGATCATTAAAATGTTTCCATGTTTTATATATAGATTCGCCTTCAAATTGACAAAAAGATGTGATATCATCTCTAAGCTTCGCAGTCTTCAATGGTGGAAAATATTTAGCAAGGAATTTTTGTGCTAAATCACCATATTTTTTTTAGATCCAGGTGCTAACGAATTTAACCAAATCTTAGCTTTATCCCTTCAGTGAAAAAGGAAAAAGTCTAAGTCTAATAGCATCATCCGAAACAATATTGTATTTAAAAGTAGCGCACAATTCTAGAAAATTGGCAAGAAGTAAATTTGGATCTTCAGTTGGTGCTCCCCCAAACTGATTATTAGATATCATTTGGATAATAGCAGGTTTAAGTTTAAATGAATTAGTAGCTACAGTAGGGTGTTGAATACTACCATGAAGTTCATCCACTGTAGGGTTAGCATAATCTCTTAAAGGTCTAAATCATTGATGGATTTCAACATTTTGATTATCTTGATTTGCCATTTCTTGAATATTTTTATCTTTTTCTGTATTTTTAATTTTACTTATTTTTTTGATAGTTCTCTCTAATTCGGAATTGTAAGGCACAAGTCCCTTAGAACCTGAACTACGCATACACAATTAACAAAATAAAATAAAACACACTAACAAAAACAATGAAAAGTAAAACTTAATTTTTATTAAATTTTCTTTAAATGATATTTTAATTAGTTTCTCCGGCAATGACACCAAAAACGTGATCCCCGAATATTTATGCATACAATTTAGATATGAAATTATACTTTAATTATTTATAATATGGGATACTATGCAAGTAAACGTATCATTTATCAAGTAATATAGGACTTTTTATTATGCCTCGAGATATCAAACCCACAGGGAAATGCCTAAATTTTAAAGAAATAAGGAAAATAACATTTTACTTTTTAAAATGATTTTGTTAAGTATGTTTTAAGATATAAATTTTTCTGAAATTTTTTTTTGTATTTTTTGAATAAAAAGTAAAGCAAAAAACTAATGTTAACATAACTATTAAATAACATGAAAGCAAATGAGAATAAATTATCTTTTCCTCTTTCAATAAATCAGTAATAATTATGGAATTTAGTTGTGAAAGTATCTAAAATGTGTTGCGCCAAATATACGCAGTTATATTCTTTACCCTTTCTCGATTCTATAAAGAACATTGGTTAATTTGATGTTTTGAAATAATGTAGATGGGTTAGGCAGTGACGATATTATATTCTTTACCCTTTCTCACCCTAGAGTTCCCTCGATTCCCTCCACCTAGGGCTAACATCACATAACAAAATTTAAAACATCATACTAAATTGGGGGGCTTTAGCCTGTCACTCTAAAGTCGTCTAATTTTACTTCCCATTATAAACATATCTTCCAGTTTATTTGCACCCAACCATATGGACTACAATTCTCATCCATACAATTGCATGTGATTCTTTCCAATTGTAGATTAAGACAATACCGCATTGGTTCTTACATATTCTCACAAAAAATTTTAACATCTTAATTGGCCAAATTGAGAGGTAAATGAAGTGCAAGGTAGTGAATAATCACAACTTCTCCCAACATTGAAATCATATACTTCACACAACTTCCATCCGTAATTTAATTACTTTATCGTTTAAAAGGAAAATGATAAAGAAAGCTACTCAGAATCCATGGAGAAAACACAATCACAACTTGATTTGAAAGTATAAATCAAGTGAAAAGACAACAAGTTTTACTTTAAAACCAAACGTAAAATAAAGTTAAACACTTATCTGAAAATTTTCTCCACAAGACTCTTGAAGTTCTTTTGAAAATTTGCTTTCCTTTTACCAGATACAATAGAGGTTGGTGCCCAACTTTGTTGACTCCGAATCTCTATTCTAATCTTAATAAAAATTAGATACAATTAATAATAACAGTGGTGAAGTGGAAAGGTGTGCTCTCAATAACTCTCTAACATAAACTTTACTCTTAACATTAATCACCCCCTCCAACAATAACCATTTTTCTGATCTTCAAGTCTTCTTTTTAAAATTTTCTAGAAGATACCTTGGTGTTTCTTCAAAATATATTTAGATTCGATGTATCCACCAAGAATTCATCCATCCGTTCAAATTTTAAATGAGTTTTGGCGCTGATGGGAAGTTCGTGATGTTTAAACCAAAGGATGCTTCAAAAACCCCCTTCAAATTTGCGCCATAATCAATTAAAATTTGTCACTTTAACTATAACGCCTATGCTCCAAGGGTCCGGCGCTTAGCCGTCAGAGGCCATTTTTGCACTCCTTTCTATTTTTTGCTCTAAGTTTGATCTTTTGTTGCTCCTTTTATCATAGTCAGTCATTTTAGTCATACCTGCAAGAAAAACACAAAAATACCTTCCAGTAAAGTGCAATATCTTTAAAAATTGGTAAAAGAATGTATTTAAAAACACTATATATTTAGGTATATCAATGGTTCATGAGTTATACCTGTTGGGGACGAAGACGGGGAGACTTGGGGGTTGATTTGTCATGTTAATAGGGATGTTCACTGATTGTGCCAAGGTCGTAGAACATCTCTAGCATGAGATCCCTAATTTTCTAGTTAAATACCTCCATTTTAATTTAAAAATTATGATCATTGAAATATAAAATAAAAATATACAAAACTTATTTTGGTAGGTTCACTGTGGTTAGAGGACCCTAAGAGAAATATAAAATGGATTTAACTAATTAATAATGGTACTAATTTTAATTAAACTATTAAAATCCTTACAAAATTAAATAAATTAAATAAAAATAAAAAAAAATCATTCCACAATGTAAAAAATAATCATGTTAACCCCCCTTAAAATTTTAAAGTCAATTTAAATTGATTTAATCGCTAAAATAGATTTTCTAAGTAAAATTGCATTTTTGGCACTAAACTAATTATAATAAATAAAATTTAATTAAGAAAATTATTAAAATGGTTTTGGGAGTTCTTAGTGATAAGAGGGACATAAAAAAATAAAATTAGAGCTAAGATAAATATTTCATTTTTAAGCTATTTTTCAATATTTAAATATTTAAAAATAATAAAAAATTATAAAATCATAAAATTATAAAAATACACTAAATTGTCACATTTGGTTTCTTGGTCACTTGGGAATAGTTAAAATATTTATCCTAATTTTTTAAGTCAATTTATGAATTTTTAATGACTACAATAAATGATTTTTCATTATTTTTGCACTAAAATAATTTAAATAAATAATATAAAAATCATTAAAATGTGAAATTTGCTTTTTGGGTTCTCTAAACTCATAGAGATTTATGAAAAATATAAATCCTAATTTTCTACTTAAATAATATTTATATTTAATTAATACTCAAAACAATCAAATAAATATAATAATAAAAATAAAACTCAAAAAATCATGAAATTTGCCCTAGGTGGTCCTCTAACCTAAGTGAACGTCCAATAGTTTTCCTAAGGACTTATTTTTGGCTAAGTTAATGAATTAACATTGAAAATACCTACTTTTACATTAAAATAATTATAAAACAAAAATAAAAATTAAGAAAATCACATTTTCTCATCTTTTTTTTTTAATTGACCCATGTGTGAGGTAACATGAAAATTTCAAAGTCATTTGAGTTGAATTTAATTAATTATGAAGTGATAGGCCTTGAAGGGGCAAAATGGTAATTATGTAATTTAAGCTTTAAATTAATATTTAAGCTTAATCAAGTGGTAAAGGGGTAATAAGTGATTTTAATTAACTTTATTAGATGATTGAAACATAAGGATTTAAAATGTAGAAACCAATCTAACCTCTTTCCACAATAAAGACATAATTGTAATTTCCACTAATTATCATGACTTTGAAAGTTAATTATACTGAATGATTCTAATGTGAGGGTTTGACTTTGGAAGATAATATTTCTCTAATTTTATACCCTTAGCTAATGGTTTGATGATAATACAATCATTTATAAAGAATAAATGACATTTAATTTAACATTCCTATAATTACAAATTTACCCATAATTCTTAAGGGTTTAGTAGTAAACTCGGCTTGATTTAAATATTTGATTAATGAGGTTTAGAAAAAAAACATAATTGATTAAGAATATTTTGAAAACACTACTAGCCCAACTTTAAATTTATTGTCTAAATTCCTTAACAACACAATTTATCCTTAAAGTGTCTTCACTCACATATTTTCAAACAAGTCATCATTTTCAAATTTCATAATATTTTTTTAAGAAACGACCATTAATTAGGGTAAGACTCTTTCTCCTTTACAGTCTACCAATTGGTAAGATCCTCCTGAATTTGTCATTTCAATTACATAGTGGCCCTCCCATATTGGTTCAAACTATCCACCTATTCTTTGATGAACGGGGATAAGTATTTAGAAAACTAAAACAAATTCACCGATTCAAAACATTTTAGGGCAAATCAATTAGTCATGGGCCCCTACAATTTTTGCTTGATATAGTTCAAAATTTTGATGAGGTTGCATACGCTGGCCTTCTAAACTCTCAAGTTCTTCAAGTCGTAGTTTAGCATTTTCTTCTCCAGTTATTTTTGTTGCAACTGCAACTCTGAGAGACTAAATTTGCACTTCAAGTGGTAAGATGGCCTCAGAACCATATACGAAAGTAAACATTGTTGACTGTGTTGGTGTTCGGTATGTAGTCTTATAGGCTCATAAAGCTGCTATCAATCGCTCATGCCACTGTCTTGGACTGTTCATTAATATTTTTTTCAATTTGTACAAATGTTTTATTGAAAGCTTCAACTAAATCATTGGCTTTAGGTTAATAGATTGTGAAATATCTCCAATCTATCCCATATCTCTGAATAAAGTTGTTCATTTTCATATTTTTAAAATTCAATTCATTATCTGATATGACTCTTTGAGGAATTCCAAATCTATAGACTATGTGAGTCTTAAAGAAATGGAGAACTTGTTCAGCTTTAACTTCTCTAAGTAGTTTTGCTTCTGCCCATTTGAAGAAATAATCAGTGGTTCTTAGAATGAATTGATGGCCTTTAGATGATGGGGGTCTATATGTCCCACTATGTCTGTGCCCCAACATTCAAATAACCAAGATGCAATAGCTGGATGTAATACATTTGGTGGCTGATGTAAGACCACTCCATGTATCTGACATTGATGACATTTCTTTTCTATTATAAGATAATCGTTCATCATTTTTGGCCAGTAATATCCCATTCTTTTTATTTTCATTTTCATTTTAAGTTTAGATTGGTGTGCACCACATAGACCTGAATGAACTTCTTTAACAATCTCTTGAGCTTCAGATTGGTTTAGACATCTTAACAACATTTGGTTAAAAGAGCGTTTGTAAAGAATATCATTCACTAGAGAAAAGGACAATGCTCTTTGTCAGATTTAAGTTGTGATAGATTTTTTTCAGGTAACCTTCCGATTTGTAAATAATGAATAATTGGTTGTCGCCAATCATCCTTTTCTTCATCAATTAATGTCACTGTCGCACCAATTTTGTGCAGATTATCCATGTCAATTTGGGAAAGAACTTTTCGTCCTTTTATAGAAATTAAAATGTCATCTTCTTCTAGACAAGCGAATTCTTTTGCAAGTTTGGCAAAGACATCTGCTAAAGAATTATCTCATTTCAGAATTAAGAAGAAAGTTACATCATAAATTTGCTGAAGCAGTTTTAGAGTGTAACAGAAGTATTGTTCTGGTCGAGCTTTCAAAGTCTCATATTTTCCTGAATTTGGTTAATGATCAATTGAGAGTCTCAATAGATGCTGTTATTTTTTATTCTCATTAGTATTGTCAATTTCAGATCAGTTATTAGCGCTTCATGTTCAGCTTCATTATTCGTACACCGTTCAGTCAGATGATAGGAAAATGACATCATTGCTCTGTCTGGTGTAATGAAAATTAATCCTACCCCAGCTTTGTCTGGTATCGTTGTCTGCTTGTCTTTGTCATTTTGAGCATATGACGCTCTATCAAAATATAATTCCCATCATTGTAAGTTTTAATTTTTTATTTATACTATATGTTCATCAGGCAAATCATCATTAAGAGGTGATACAGTCAGAATTGGGTGTGTTGTTAATCTGCCAAGATTTGTCCTTTAACAGCACGTAGTCGCACAAATGTTATGTCGAATTGAAGCAGTATCATTGCCCATCTTGAAATATTCAAGAAAGTTTCGGTTGTTTCATTAAGTATTTTAATGGGTTAACTCTAGAAATAAGAGTTACTTAATATAAAAGCATATAGTGCCTTAGCTTTTGACCTGCAAAAATCAAAGCTAAGCAATGCTTTTCAATTAGGGTTAACTCTTTTTATTAAGGCAGTGAGAGGATGACACCTACCTGACAAACTGAATATAAAATATTGTATATATGCTAGTTTTCTTTGAAAGGATTGCAATTGAGTTATATTTTTAGAAGCAGGCATATTTAGGATGGCTTTGATTTTGAGGGGATAAATTTCAATCCCACAATATTAAACAACAAATCCTAAAAATTTCCCTGAAGTGTACAGAAAGTGCACTTTAAGGGATTCATTTTAAGATTATATTGACGTAATCGTTTGATGACGATTCTCAAATCATATAGGTTATCCTCTTTTGTCTACTGTTGACTACCAAATCGTCCACATAACATTCGAATTGATTGTATATGAGTTCGTTGAAAATCCATGCCATGCCTCTTTGGTAGGTTGCACCTGCATTCTTCAATCTAAATAGCATAACTTTGTAACAGTATATCCTTATGGGTGTTCTGCAGGCTGTATTTGATTCATCTTCTGGAAATATCTTAATTTGATTGTATCTTATTGATCCATCCATAAAGGAAAATATTGCATGTGTGGATGTTATGTCGACCATCAATTATGGGATATGTAAAGGAAATTCATCCTTCAGACAAGATTTTTTATAAATCTCTCAAGTCTACACAGACCCTGATTTGGCCATTTTTTTTTAACTAGCACTACATTAGATATCCAAGTTGGATAATTTTCTTCTTCTATAAAATTGGCCTCAATTAATTTCTTAACTTCTGCAATGACTTGTTGTTCTATTTCGACATGCATCCTTCTCAGAGCTTGTTTAACAAGGATTCCAATATAATTCATCCCAAGTTTGTGGACTGTAGCTTCTGGAGGTAGCCCAAGCATTTTGTCATAAGTCCAGACAAAGCGTCTTTGTATTCTTTCAATAGTTGGATTATTTCTTTTGCTTCCATGTCGTTAAGGAACGAACTAATGAAAGTTGGTTATGGGTTTTCATTAGTCCCTAAATTTATTTCTTTTAATTCATCAACAATCGATTTAATTTCTTCTTTCAGTTCTAGAGGATCATCTTCGATTGGGAGATTAGATGTTTGTTCATAATTAAGTTGTTCGGTGATGACTAGGAAAATTCAATATCATCTAGGGGTTCCAAAGTTCCAAATCCAATATCATCCTTAGAGTTAGGGTTTCATTTATTATCATCCCACATTTTTCAATAAAGTATGGTTGTTTTAAAGACCAATGTTTGAGCATTAAACTATATTGAATAAATTTTTGTGCCCTAAGAGAATACAACTCAGAAGGGATTTTCATTGATTTTGCAAGATTTTCATCTTCTAATTCTACATTGGTTTCAGTACTAGAAGAAGTAGAGCCCGATATAATCTTGATTGGCTCTTTATCTTCACCATGTACTTCTTTGAACACTAAATCCTCGATCATAGATATAGAGATTGGAGTTAGGGTCATAGCCTGTATATAATGGTTAATTTTCTCATACATAGATTCAAATCATTTTTCTTTGTCTTCTTCTTCAAGAGGTATTTTGAACTGAAGTTCTTTTATAACCATCGATGTTATCTCTTCTTTTTTTGCATCTTCTTTAGAGTCCACGTAAATTTTAAACTTCAATGGTTTCTTCATTTTAACAATTGCATTTTCTTTCTCTCATCCTTGTCCCCGGCCTTGACCTCCGGTGTCATTTTGATGAAAATTATCACCCTTTGCATGTGATGAAGAAGAATAGTCTTTTTTATTTATTTTATTTTCTTTGTCATTCTATTTTGTATTCATCACTGCTTCTTTGGAGAATAATGTTTATTTTATTGAAGCATAATATGTTGCGTCTTCATTTACTCCAATTTCATGGACTGAAAAATGATTGCAATTCTCCTATGATACAACATTCTTGTCCTTTTTCTAAATATTTTATGCATTGATGCAGTGATGAAGGAATCATTTTATGCTCATGAAGCCATGGTCTGCCAAGTGAAGCATTAAAAGAGGTATCAGGATCGATGATATGGAATGTTTTCGTTGTCACTAAATCATCCTTTTATAGAAGGAATGTTATTGACCCTAGAGCTCGTTCTCCTTGTTGGTTACATCCTCATAACATCATTGTACCTCTTTATAGTTGGGATGCATCAATATCAAAGTACATAAGAGTCCATAAATTCATTATGTTAGTTGAGACACCTGGATCAATAAGTACCCTTGAAAGTGTCGTGTCATTTATATGTTTTTTTATTTATATTGGACGATTGTGTTCGGTCATTCCAAGTAACAAGTCATTGTCGGAAAAGGTTATCTTTGTTTGTTCTTCTAATGGACAAGCTTCACTCTGGGTGACACTAGCAAGTTGAGCTAAGTGAATATCTAGGTCTAAAAGGGCTTTTATCAATGACTCCCTTATTTCTCTGGGAAAGCATAAAGGCATCATAAATGCTCAATTTTGCTGGTAATTTTCTCAGATGAGCTAATACATTATAATCCACTTTGTTGTGAGGACTGTCTTCATTTATCTTAGATAATTGTGGATGTATCGGAGGAACAATATTTTTTGATGTGACTATTTATTTTTCTTTCTCTTAGGTGTGGGAGGCAGAACATTTCCACTTCGCTAATCAATTTTAACTATTTTTTTCTATTTTTCTGTCTGACTCTTTAATCTCTGAGTTTGAAGGTTCCAATTCTATGGAAATTGGTGTTCCTTGTAGTTGGAGTGTAACAGTGTCGTTTTCCTCTTTGTCATTATCAGAATTGTCACTAATGTTATTGTTGCGTTAGATTGGTCGGGATCGTGTATGATTTTTGTATTGTCTATAGGATCAAAATTGGAACTATCATATTTATAAATATCATCTAAAGTAGATAGAATGTAAACAGAACTAGAAATATTATTATTCACATTAGTGGTAAAAAGGAAGTCATACAAAGTTAATGGTTCAAGGAATTTCTTTCCTTTAACCGAAATAACTATCCTAGTGGAAGGTAAAGGAACATGAGAACTACAAGATACAAAAGGAATAGTAGTCCCTTTGTCTATAATACCTCTAACCCTTTTCAATTCTCCATTTTTCTTTTTCTTTTCTTTCTTGGAAGATTTTGTAATTTGTAATTTCATAAGGATCTCCTCAGAAGATTTGCCTTGAGCAGTGTCGTCTTTGTCTTTGTCGTCAAAATTAGGGACAAGTTTATCGACCAAAATCATATTGATTGAACCTTTTTCATGCTCTTTCAAACACTCTTTTGAGATTACTATATTCCCTTCTTTAATTTGCACTCTAACCAGTCTTTGAAGACAAAACATTCTTCAATTTTATGTCCAAACATCCTATGATAAGAACAATAATTGGGATTGTCCTTCATGTCAACCTCTCATGGCCTTTTAGCCTCAGGCAGCTTAAACTCTGGTATCTTCTGCAAGCTATGGAAAATTTTGCCAACAGCCTTTGTCTTAAACAAGTATTCCTTATTCATTCTTTCAATCATCATTCTCTTGTCTGTCAGTATTGGAATTGGTAATTGAAATTGTAATTTAGAAGATGTCTGTTGTGGCGGTTGGTTCTGTCGCTGTTTCTTTTGTTTGGGTTGAACTTGCATCACTTGTTTACCCATTTCTGCAACATTTCCTGGTTTCTTCTCAAATGATTTGACAAACTTTATCTTTTCTATCTTTTTCACTACACTCATCTGCTTAGCTTCTTCCTAAAGATTGGTAGCTTTGCAGAGCAATTTTTAAAATGTCTTTATTGTGAATCCTTTAAGTGTGAATGTTATAGGCCCATGGATATTCTTAAGTATAATTTTGACAGCATGTTATTCCTAGAATTATGGTTCACATTTCATGCTAAGATATCTCCAACGCAAAATATAATCCACCAGACCACCTTCTGTTTTTCTACCACCAGATCACCTACTATTGTATTGTATTGTGCTCTGTTGAACTGATGAATGAAGAGGCTTCCAAACTCTATAAAAGTTTTAACCGATCCGTTAGGATGTTCCGCATACCAGTCAAAGGAAACTCCTGTGATATTGTTAACAAATTGATGGAATGGAAGAGCGTCACTTCCTCTCGCTTTGCAACAACTCACTCTGAAGTCTGCAAGTTGCTGATGAGGAATACCAGTCCTGTCAAATATTTTGAAGAGAGGAGGAACAAACCCTTTCGGGTATTGGACATAATCAAATTCCTCTTTATAAGGTCTACCCTTTGGAATTAATCATCCAGCCTTTACCTGAGCCATTATTTCTTTTATCTTTTTTTCTACCATTTGTGTGATTTCTTTTCTGGAACTTCACTTTTGGGGGAATCCTTTTTCTTTTAAGTGCATTCTTTAATTTCTATTGGCTCTCTTCTGTCCTCTAGAATGTTTATCGCCTATGGCCTAATAATCTCAATGGCAGGCAATGATTCGTTAGTGGGTTCTGTAAAGCTGCCACCAATTCTTTCAGTTTTTGTTTGAGATGACTGGTTTGTTCATTCCATTATCAAATAACTGCTCGTAATTCTTTTGTTGTATCTTCTTCATTTAATTCTTGTGCTGAGGAGGTAGAACGTATCTCTACCACATTTATTTCAGCAAATTCATCATTTGGACAACTTGAAGAATTATTCTTTCATCTTATTGAGAATTGTTTAATATCATTTTTCAAAATTTCAATCTTTCCTCGAATGACTCTATAAGATGTTCTTCACAAGTTCTTTCCCGAGAACTGTCCATAGGGGTACTCACAATGTCCGAGATTCCTTCTGATGATTATTGTTTCCATACATTATTTTTACAGGACGAGATATCTTGGGAAGTATATCATCGTATTGTGAGTAAGAACAACCTTCACTTTGTAATATTTGGACCAGTGCCATCATTTTAACAGATGTGTCGTCTACTTCTGATATTAGTTTGTTATGTTTGGTCTTATATTTTATGACGGTTACATCTTTCACACTTGGCTCTAGAAGGAATTTCACTAGTACCAAAGAACACTAATTGTCGAATGGGAATTGCTGATCTGTTTCTTGATAGGTAGGATCTTCAATTGCAAGAATTTTTATGTTCATTATTGTAGAGACTGCACATCCCTTATTATCTAACAGTCATGAAATTGAACATATATATTTTTGTTCTAATCATTTAAATACAGAATTTATGGTGTGAATTGACAGAGAATTTTTGGGTTGGAAAATATTATCCTCATATTCGACAGGTATTGGATAATATCGATTTTCTTTTGAATGTAGCACACAATTCTAGAAAACTAGTAAGATGTAAGTTAGGATCTTGATTTGGTGTACCACCAAATTGATTATTTTGTACTATTTGGATAATATCAGGTTTAAGCTCAAATGAATCAGCAACTATATTAGGATTTTGAATAGTTAAATGTATTTAATCTGCTATAGGGCTCAAATAATCTCTTAAAAGTCTAAACTGATGTTCATTTTCATTTCTTTGATTCTCAAGATTGTTCACCATTTTGCCCAAATTTTTATTTTTATTTTGTTTTCAAATTTTTCTAATGGTGCTTTCTAACTCTGAATCGTAAGGTTTAAACCTTCAGATCCAACACTACACATACACAAATGGTTGAATTAAAGGTTTTCAGATACTACTAAGTTTACTATTGCCTCCCCGGCAACGGCGCCAAAAACTTAATCGTGGCGGCTGTTGTAGATACAAAGCAATAAATTTTCACAAATAATTTAAATTCAGTCACAGAACAGTTTAATAAGGTAGCAGCCGATCTATATGCAAGTGTATGTATCGATCAAGTAATACAATGCTCTAGTGGAGTCCTGGTTATCGATCCCACAGGGAGAAAAAGAACCTTAAAGCATAGCCTAGAAATCTAATGTTCAATTTCCAAAGCACCAAAAGTAAATACTAAGTTCCTAAAGTTTGCTAGAGATTTTAAGATTGTTAAAGTACCAACTAAACTTCAAATTAAAGTAAATATTGCTATAATAAGTTTTTATAATTCAAGGTTCAAATATTAGAGATAGTGTCCTTCCCCTTACAATGATATTTTGGTGAGTGAATAATATAGATCAGTTTAATGTATTTATTCTGCCAAATAGGAGCATACTTATTATTTACCCTTTTCTGAGTGCTATAAAGAACACTGACTAATCCTAAGTTTAATCCCTAAATCTATGGTTAGGCTGGGAGGATACTGGCTCTCACTCTAGAGCTACCACTTCCCTTCCCCTGAAGGCTAACTCCCGCTTTAGTTTCCAAACAATAGGACCAAATTGGGGATTTTAGTCTGTCACCCTAAAATCTCCAATTCTACGTCCAATAAACATATTTCCTTGTTTATTTGCACCGAACCCCATAGACTTCACCATCTATGGAGTTTGAATGTAATCGCCACTTTACTTATAGAAAGTATAACCCTTTCGGATTTTATGTTTCACAATGTATTTTAGCAAATCAATTGGCCAGATCGAAATGTAATTTAAGAACGAAGTGAAAAATCATTACAATTTTTTTATCATTCTTATGGCACATCCAATCTAAACTATCACATCACCAATTATCATAGCAAGGATAACGACAAAGAAATATACTCAGAATTTATGGAGAACATATGAAACAAAGATTTTATATATAAAAGAAACGTCATATAAATGTTGACCTCACTTTTGGTGGAGGTGTAGTCTTTCTTTAGAATAGCTTAGAGTCTAGTCATAAGACTCTCCTGGTGACTTTCTTAGAAGAATAGTCATGGAACCCTCCTCGTAGAAATTCAAACTTCTCACACTTCACTGGGAGTTTTCATATACTTAAGGCTTAACCTCCAGTTTGGGAGGAAGTGACCATAGGATCTACCCTAGAAGTCTAGAGCCCACACAACATACTCATAACCCTAAATAAGACACATCACCTTTTGATCCCCTAACTCTTTGGAAACTCATGAAAGTGGTTTTCCCAAGCTCTTAGCATAAGGCTAGGGTTTGGCTAGTACCAACACTTAGAGGACCAAATGAGGGTGAACCTTTGTCTATGGTTTAATCTAAACAATTCCATACTACTCACCTTCAACGAACTTCAATTTTTCCAATGATTTCAAATTTCTAACCCATTTGCCCAAAAATACCCAAAATTCCTAAAATGCCCCCTGAAACACCTAAAATATATAGTATTTTTATGTACATTTTTATATTTATTTCTAATGATATTGCACTTTAAAGGTATGTTTTCTTGTGTTTTTGGTTGCAGGTGCATAAAATTGAAGAATTTTTAGTAATTTGAGCAAAAGGAATAAAAATGGACCAAAATGGAGCATATCG
This sequence comes from Papilionanthe hookeriana x Papilionanthe teres, assembly GCA_022702705.1. Lineage (NCBI taxonomy): Eukaryota > Viridiplantae > Streptophyta > Magnoliopsida > Asparagales > Orchidaceae > Papilionanthe > Papilionanthe hookeriana x Papilionanthe teres. The sequence goes on from CM040426.1 coordinate 22,726,521, forward strand.
GAGCAAAACGGGTCGAACCGGAGCATATCGGAGCAAAACGGGTTGAACCAGAGCACATTTGTACATGTGTCTGGTGCCAAAGCACCACAATTGGAGCTTAGCCGCAAGGCATTGGAGCTTAAGCGCCACCAAGTCTGCGCTTAGCCGCCAAAGACAGTTGGTGACAGTTTTGAGCATAATTTCTTCAATATAACTCGGATTTTTGACGATTTTTGATGCGTTACGAAGCTTATTTCGAGGGGAATTCATTGTAAATGATAAAATGGACTTTCTAGAAGTGTTGGGGGTGGTTATGAGGAGTTATTATTGAAGATATGTGTCTCTTGGTGTGAAAAGGCACTTAAGACATCCCTTTGGAAGATTCATTGAATGTGGACTCTTTTGGAGAGACACTTAAGCATCTCTTGGGAAATTATAATTAAGGCTTGGAAACTCTTGAAGAGGAAGATTTAGAAAAGGGAGAAGAACTACTAGAAGAGGAGAAGAAGGCCAAGAAGAAGAAGACTTGGGGCGTGAGCCCTGAGTGGGGCGCCAAAGTGAGAGAGAAAGAGAGAGTGTGAGAGATTTTCTTTTTCTTTTCTTTTCACTTTGTTCTTGGAGAGGATTGAAGGATATTGCTTTTTCTATACAAGGAGAGTTTGATTTTCATCAGAGATAAGTATTTTCATTGTATTTTTATTTTGATTTAGTAGTTTATTTATGTAGTTTTTAAGACTTGTTCAATGAAAAGTTCTTGTTGTTTATCCATGTATAGTGAGTAGTTTTCTTTACTCCTCCCTCTTACAATGAATTAGTATGCATGTGTAGGATATATAATTGGGTAGAGTAAGAATATATTGTGATGATTTTACCTTGTTCTTCATTTACATGTAAACTTGATCAACTTGCATGTTAAAATCTGTTGTGTGAACATGTAATAGCCAATGCAGTATTGTCTCAGTCAACTATTGGTAACAATCACATGAGATTATATGGGTGAGAATGTAGTCCATATAATTGAGTGCAAATAAATAGGGAGATATGCTTTTTAATGGGGAGTAAAATTAGAGGACTTTAGGGTGACAGGTTAAAGCCCCTTAATTTGGTTTGAAGTTTTGAATTTTGTTATGAGAAGTTAGTCCCCAGGTGGAGGGAATCGAGGGAACTCTAGAGTGAGAACTGGTATCTTCCCTGCCTAACCATGTTCAAAATGATAAAATTTCAAAACCAATGTTCTTTATAAAACCAAGTAAGGGAAAAGAATATAATTGCTCATATTTGTCACATTCTCTCTCGTTACCTGTTTTACTTTTACACATGTCACTAATTTCATTGCATGAGCAAGAATACTTCTAATATATTAAACTCTACTTTTCTGATTTTCATTAAGTATTTTAGTTTAGAAGTAGTATTTTTGTAATAATTTTAGGATTTAATTAATACCAAACCTTTATCGACTTTCCAGGTTAGGGCGTGTTATTGTAGACTAGAACCTCTCTTGAAAGCCGCTGTGATTAACCGCGATCTCCGTGGGATCCATATTTGGGGCTTAATCAGAAAGCTCTATATTACTTGATAAAGATACGTATACTTGCGTAACATCCCATTTTAAAATAATATCAATTAAGCTGTCATTTGCACCGGCATTAAGTTTTTGGCGTCATTGTAAAAAAAGAGATATAATTAAAAGGAAATAAAACATAAGCATAAATAATTAGGGATCAAGTTTTTGGCGCCATTGCCGGGAATTGCAATGGTTGATCTTTACTTTTAGGAGAATTTTAGTTGAAGTATTTAGTCTTAGACATGGAGAATTGTAGTGTCGTAAAAACTGTTTGTGTGAAAAGCAAGGTCATTGTGAAAATGTTTTCTTGTGTTGAAAATACTTTTTGTTTAATTGTTAATGTATTGTATGTTGTGTTATTTATGCAAACTAAAGGAACTGCAAGACATGCCTTATGATCCCGAGTTTGAAAAAAAGAAAAAAATAATAAAATAGAAAGGACATAAAAAACTTGAAATGGAAAGGGAAAATATTCAAGATAATAACTTAGAAAATCATCATAAATCATTGAGGGATTATGTAAATCCTATGATAGGTGAAATTCACTCAAGTATTCAAACCCCTATCATAGAAGCTGACTCATTTGAACTTAATCCAGAGATTATCCAACTGGTGCAGAACAATCAGTTTGGGGGAACTCCTTTGGAGGATCCCTATTTACACTTATCATGTTTTCTAGAACTTTGTGCTACATTTAGTTATAACAACATGTCAGACGATGTTGTTAGACTAAGGTTTTTTCCTTTCTCACTAAGGGATAAGGCTAAAATGTGGTTATACTCATTAGCACCTGGTTCTATTAAAAATTGGGAAGAGTTCACTCAAAAATTCCTAGCTAAGTATTTTCCACCTTCAAGGATTATTAAACTTAGAAACAATATTATCACATTTTTCAGTATGAAGGGGAATCAATATACGAATTTGGGAAAGATTTAAGGAACTCCTAAGAAAGTGTCCACACCATGCTCTGCCTAATTGGTTAATCATTGAAACTTTTTACAATGGGTTAGTAGGATCCCTTAAATTTATAATTGACGCTGCCGCTAGTGGATCGTTAATGTCGAAATCATTTGACGAAGCGTATGCGTTAATTGAAGAAATGGCTGAAAATGAATTTGAATGGCCCTCTGCAAGGGTAAATCCTAAAAATATAGCCAGTGTTAATGATACAGATGCGATTGTAATTCTTGCATCTCAGGTTGCTGAAATATCAAGGAAGTTGGACCAATTTGGAATGAACCAGCCTCAATTTACTCCAGTAAGTGAGGAAAGTTCATGAGGGAATATGATAGATTCTAACTTATCATATGAGACTTTAAATACCACAAACAACCCATATTCTAACTTTTACAACCTAGGTTGGGAGAACCATCCTATATTTAACAGGAATCATACTACTGATGGTGGAAACAAAAAATGGAAAAATAATCATGTAAATCTTAATGGAAGTTGGAATAATCAGGGGAACACAAACTATAGACCTTCATATCCACCAGACTCTAACAATGATCAACAATTTGAGGATAAGAAGATGTCTACAGAAGAAGTGGTATTGCAAATGGAAAACCAGTTGCAAAGTCAAAATGCTGTGATTATAAACATAGAGAATCAATTGGGACAAATTGCTAATTCACAAAGCAATAGACCCCAAGGAACACTTCATAGCAACACTGAGATCAATCCTAAAGAGAACACTAATGAACAAGTAGAAGATGTTCGATTAAAAAGTGGAAGAGAGATAGAGGATGTGGTTAGAAAAGAGAAAGAAGTTGTGAGAGACACAAAGGAAACTAAAAGACCTGAAGAACATGTTTCTAAGGATCTGGAAAAATTAATATCTCCAACTAAAATCAATTTAGAAAGACCACCACCTCCATTTCCTTGAAGGCTTAGACAACATGAGTTGGATAAAAAATTTTTAAAATTCTTGAAAGTACTTAAGAAGTTAACAATAAATATTCATGTTACTGAAGCTTTGGAACAGATGCCAAGTTATGCAAAGTTTATGAAGGAGATATTAAACAAGAAAAGGAAACTTGGGGATTACGAGATAGTTGCACTAAGTGAGGAGTGTAGCACTATAGTTCAGAAAAAGCTTCATCAGAAACTTAAAGATCCTTGTAGCTTTACAATTCCTTGTGCATTTAAAGAAAAATTATGTGGAAAAGCTTTATGTGATTTTGGAGTGAGCATTAATGTGATGCCTCTATCTATATTTTGAAGGATAGGTTTAGTTGATATTTCTCCCACAACTGTAACCCTTATGTTAGCTGATTGATCCACTTTTCAATATTTATACTTACAACTATGATATGAAAATTAGCAACGACACCAAAAACTTGATCCCATGATGAATATATATATATATATATACTTATGATTTTGTTATGGAATTTATGATTTATATTGTGGATACTACGCAAGTATACGTATCGTTATCAAGTAATACAGGGCTCTAATGGAGTCCTAGATATCGATCCCACAAGGAAGTTAGAGAATTTCAAAGACTAATTTAAGTAGACTTACTTACTAATCTAGTATACGAAAATTAAGAACACTTGGACTAAAATAAACTAATGCTTAAAGGTTGAATATAAGATTTCAGAAAAATATCTTTCTCCTTGTTTGAGAGAATTAAGTGAATGAAGAATTAAATGAGTTTTTAACTGTATTGTGCCAAATAGGAGCATTTCTACTATTTACCCTTTTGTCCAGGTGCAAAGAACATTGACTAGTCTTATGTTTGATTACTGAATCTGCGGCTAGGCTGGGAGGATACCGACTGCCACTTCAGAGCTCCCACGTTCCCCTCGCCTGAGGGCTAACATTTACACTTCAGCTCCCAAACAATAAGACCGAATTGAATATTTTGGTCTGTCACACTAAAATGTCCAAATTCTACACCCGGTAGTCAATATTTCCCTATTTATTTGCACCCTCCTTCCAAGGCTTTTGACTTCCCTGAATCTTCGATGTAATCTTTACTATAGTTGATAATTCAACATATGTTAATAAATCAATTGGCCAGATTAAAAGTAAATTAAGATTTATGTAAAAGATTAGCACAATTTTTATTTTCATATTTTTAGGCACAACTACTTTAATTTATCATTTCACAAAATCTCGATAACAAGGAGAAAGACTAAGGTAATTACTCAGAATGCATGGGAAAAGCAACACAAAGCATGGATTTCATTAAAGTTAACAAACAAATAACAAATATAGTTATCTTAATTCTTCTCCCCAAGCAGACTCTTTGAAGTTCCTTTGATTCTTCCTTCCAGTACAGCACACCAAAACGCTAAACACTTTATCTACTCACTAAAAAGACTCTAGGATGACACTTAAAATTACACTTAACTTCCACACGACTGACACACAATTGCCACTCAAATGACACTCAAATGATTAGAATTTGTCTCTATTTATAAAAGGAGTTAAATCTCCAAATGTTACTTAAGCACCTCTTCAAAAAGCGTCCAGGTTCAATGTATTTTGGCTCTTTTCAACTGTCTCGTCGTCGGCGACTTGATCTCGCCGTCGGCGGGCTTCTAGAAGATGGGCTAACCACGCTGATCTCGCTATCGGTGGGCTCGATCTCACCATCAGCGAGTTCCTTATAATATATTCAAAACTTTTGAGAAAAACTTGACGTCGGCGTCCTTTTCCTCGCCGTTGGCGGGATAGTTCAATTTTCATCTAATTGAGTCCTTTTTGCTCCAAATCCGCTTCTTTTGTGCTTTTTGCTCTCAGTACTTATAAATCTTCATTACTGCAATAAAATAAAGAAAATACCTTTCTTTAAAGTGTAATTTCATATAAATTTGGTATAAATTTCTCAATACATTTTTCTGTGGTCAAAATCCCCCAAACATAACTATTACTTGTCCTCAAGTAATTTAGATACTACATAAAAGTAATGAATATTGGTAGTAAAGTTTTAATTTAGAAATACTATGAATTTGATTTAAATAAGTATTATAGTAAAGTTTAATAGAAATATTTTTAGATATTTAAATTAATTTTATAGATATAAGGCTATTTAGTCATCAAGTTTAAGATTTTTAGTCTTTTATTTATTTCAAGAATGACTATATTTGAAATATTAAATTACTTAAAATATTCAGATGATAGGAAGTTCATAAAAACACTACTCAGTAAAATACTAATCTATACATATAAGTTCAGAAATGTAATTGAAGTTTACCCTTTAGGTTGATTCAAATGAAGCCAATTTTTGATAAGGCATTTCCTCAAGCTTCTCCTCAATTTATATATATATAGATTTTTTCTTTTTCTTTTCTTTCTGGATTAATTTTGAATCCCTTTTTTCTTACTTTTTTAAGTGAGGATCACTATTTTCGGTTAGCCTCTTAATAATTTTGAACTTCATTTTCCTCTTCCTAAATTTGAAACTGGAACATTTACTTCTCTTATATGTATTTCAAAGTTTTTACTTCATTGAGTTTCAATCTTTTCTTTCTCAACTAAATACCTAAGAATTTCATATTTTAAAATTTTGTTTTCCTTACTTTAAAGAGTTAACTATATTCTTATCCTTTTAAACTAAATTTCTTAATCTATAAAATTAGTTTAATTACTAGAAATATTTTATTCAACTTTTATAATAGTTAGATAAATTAATTCTAGTTACTGAATTAAAATTACTACAGAAATTAATTTTTATAATAATTTTTCAAAATGTAAATTGAGAACAATTTAATAATTAAATTTGTATTTTTCCCTCCCCAAACTTAATTTTTTCTATCTATCTATATAGGGTGAAAAGGAAATAAACTGTAATATTTAAATCATACCTTCGAGCTTTAGGTAATTCTTCTTTTTGAAGTTCTGCAGGCTTTTTCCATTACTTGATTAACCTATACAGTTAGTATTTTTCTACACACATAATATTAAAGAAAATGCTGGGTAAATAAGTTTAACACAACACTACCACATTTTATACTAACATATTATACTACATCCACATACATTTACTAATTCAATCCAAGGTTACAATAGCGATACGAAAACATTAAAAATTTAAAAACTATATAACTTTAACAACAATATTTAAAAAATCTACACCACATCATAATCAAGTTCATAAACTAAAACATTAATACTAAATTTAAGACAACAAACAAACAACCACAACATCAGAGTTTATAAGTCAAACAATTAAACAAATAAACATAAAATCTAATCTTCCGCATCAAAGTCCCAAACTATATCGTCGTTTCCTTGATCAGTGGGTGGATTAGGCTGGTAATGAGTATATTGGGGGCACTCAGGAAATACAACATCGAGCTCTCCTCTCCTATAACGATTCTCAACATCATAATAGGCTATCTCATACTCTGAATGTCTTTGGAGATACTCGCTGTCATAATCATGTCTTCTCTCTAAGCCTTCAATTCTCTGATTAATGTGTTCCAATTTTTCTTCTATTTTCTCAAAACTTTTCCGCTGTAGAGTCATCTCATTCATCAAATCATGAAGGGTAGGAGTACTAAAGGGAGGAGGGTCATAACTGGTAGAGGGAATATCTCTACTCGAAGAAGGTACATAGCTCCTAGTCCCAGATCTCCATCCTTTGTGGGATTCATATTTCTTAATATTAGCCGGAGTAATGGGTTTCATAGGCTCCACCCATTCCTCATCATTCCTTGCCTCTACCCCAGATAATTGGCAGAGTGCATAAATCAGACCAGGGTGTCCTAGTCCTCCTCCACTTTCACTTCATGCAGTGGCTAATATATTCTTATACATTATACTTCCCACATTCATACTTCTTTGGTTCGGAATACATAAATTCAAAACTACTCTATCTCTTGTTACCTCACTATGGTGATAAGTGGGTAACAAGGTAGAACAAATAAAATAGTGTCAGACTTTACATAATGCATTCAACATTGAGAGAGGAATGTTTACCCTTTCACGCTGCTTAATCTTCCAAACTCCTTTCCCGTACTCACTGGTGTATAAGTCTCGTACTTCATAAAATGAATTAATCCTTGCAGCACTGAAATCTACCAAAAATTCTCTCACCTTGATTGGTGCATCTTCAATCACAGTTGTTAACCTCATTTTTGATGAGGTCTTCTCTTCCCTCTTTAGTGTTTAGGATCTAGCCTTAGGCTTTTCCTTTGACTAACTTAGAGGACTAGAATTGGGACCCATCCCTTAGAAATTTGAACCACTTCTTGCCTCCCTACAAACCCCACAAGCTTGATTGTAGACCCCAAATCACCTATAGGGTTGAGATCAAATGTGAAGGTTTAAAGGATGAGTTCCCTATAGGACTCTTTGGCCTTAGGATCACCCTAGGTGGCTTGGTCTGGTGAGGGTTGACTTACACACTCACTACACTCATACTCTACACTCTCACACACACAATCCAAATCCTAAAACCACACCCATACCCAACTTGACTCCTTGACTCATGTAGGTAATTCATATGGATGGACCTTAACCCCTAAGCCCACGGTTAAGAGGGTTAGGAACAACATAGTGAATGCCTCAAATGAGTCCTCTCATGGCTCATATAGGCTTAATATGACTTCATGGCTCAACCAAAGTGATTCCATTTCACTCATATTTGATCAATCTTCATACTTCCAAAATTTCAATTTTTGGCCCCGGGGACCCCACCTATCAAACCTACCAAAAGCCCTTAAAATTGCCCAAATCCTCCAAAATTTCCAAACCACCCAAAATTCCCCAAAATTAACCTTGAACATTTCCTAACCAATCAAATTGATCATCCATAGCCAAAAATACCAAAAATTCCAAAAGTATCCCCCAATACCCTCCAAATTACCAAAATGCCCCTCTTGACCCAAAAATGCAAAAATTCTGAAAATTCCCAGAAAATTTCAAAAAATCCCAAATATTTCCAATTTCATTTTGTCCAACTACACCATGGGCTAATTTTGTCAATTTACCCCATTTTTACCAAAACCCCCAATTTAGCCCATTCTTAACCCAAGTGAACCCAATGTCAAACCAAATCTACCCAATTGACCCCAATTTTGGTCCAATTCAATTCTAAACTTCAAATTAATATCCACAATATCAATCTAGACCAAATCTAATTCCAATTTGATTAACATTTGAATCCAATTTCACTTTTGACCTTAAAGCCCAATTTGGACTCATGACCCAAACTTAGCCCAAACAAAACCAATTCAACTCCAATTGACCTCAAACATTTTCTAAACCTTCCCTAACATCCCCACAAATAGAACACTAACATAATTTGCCCAAAATTTGGACCCAAACCCCACTCAAATTTAACCCAAAACCAAAAAGCCCAATTTTGACCTAAACCCAAACCTAACCCAAATAAGCCCAAGTCCCAAAACCAAAACACAACCAAAGTTGAAACCTCTTTGAAACACTCCCATAAACATTTCCCAACATTAATTTTACATCAATTTCAACCCTAGCCAAACATTGGCCCAAATTAGCCCAATTTGACCTACACTGGCCCATTTACCAAATGAACCCAAATTCAACCCAATTCAATTCCAAACTACCTCAAATTTGCTTCAAATCATTCAAGACACATCCTTAAACTAAACTCAACATTTATTTGGCATGGCCCTTTACAAATTTTTCATCTAAAGGCCAACTCCCTTAAACCTTCCTAAAAGCTCACTTCTACCAAATTCATAAGCCCAAACCCATCCTAAAGCCCACATTACAATCACATCTCATCCTCACTTAATTGATATCATTTCCTAAGTGCTAAACCCATCATGAAAATCAAGCCAAAATGGTATTATGCCAAATCCCATCAAATAACCCCAAAATTTCCAAAAATTCCTAAAGCCCTTTTCCATGAAAGTTGAGCAAGCTCTTGCCAAGCCATATGTGAGCCAAAGACAAGCCATGTACAAGCCATATGAAGCCATGGGATGTTTGACATGTGACCATACCCAAAGTAGCAAAAGGAGGGCCCCCTTTCTTAAATCTTCATTAAGCTTTTTAACCCCTTCCATGTTACACACTAAACCAAGATTAGCCACATCACTTTAGATGGGGACTTCACCACCCCTTTCTAGCTCATGCAAATGATCCTCCCTCGACCCAAATCGGCCATGGGGAGGTGAACCTAACCCAAAACCATGGCTTGGATCAAATCAAGCCAAAATGGCCTCTCCCCCATGCCATTTTAATCCAAGCTCTTTACACATGGCATTGGCCAATTGCTTGCACAAACCTCCAGCCCTGACTCACCTGAACCAGAGGGTGACCCATGCCTGCCGGCCAGCCGCATGGATCGCCGGAAAATACCATGGCCGAGACCTTGGGAGGAGCCAAATTTTGGAATTCCACCTTGCTGAGTTGCCTCACTCCAAATGGCTATTGCAGCTGTTCTTCTCCTCACCGAGAGCGGTCGATCCCGACCCTTAAACCCCCTTGGGAGGCCCTCCAGGCCTCTCCTATTTAAACACCCCTCCTCTCGGCCAAGAGAGGTGCTGAACCAAACCTTACATAAACCTTGCCAAAATCATCCCAGACCACTCTCTACACATAGAGAACTTGATCCCCACTGAAATCCCCCTGCCATTTCCTCTCTGTGAGCTCAATTTCAGAGTTGAAATCTAAGCCCAAAACCAGGACACTTCACCACAGTGAGTCAATCCTCAAATTGATTGACTCTACACCTTCACCAGACCAAGAGGAGAAGTTTCCCGGCAAAAGCCCCCTCACAAGGCCGGCCAATTCTTCCGGCCTCCAAGCTTTGTGATCGGCCGTGGTCACTTTTGTACCTAGGAAATTCACCAGGCCAAGGGACTTCATCTGAAGCTTGCTTGGACCCAATATAACGTGACACAACTCTCAGATCGAAGCTTCACTTCTCTGAGCAAAGGTATGGACTCACTCTTCCTCCCGAGCTCCCAGAGATTCTCCATTTAGTTTGAGTCAATTTCAATGCATGTTTACCGTATGGATGTGTTCGTCTCTTCAAGACGAATCCATAGAGCATAAGAACACAAGAATCCGTTGAGAATCGAGTGAGAAATTAGGGTTAGAACGTCGACGATCACGGGTTCACACCACTCGTAGACGATAACTGGGAGCCATTGGATCGCGCGTGTATCAGATGGATGGCTTGCATCGCGTCGGACCAGAAGATGTTACGTGAAAGGTGGGTCCCGGGACGGCTGACTCAGATGGCGGCACCCAATCACAGCGCGACACGCACCCCTTCGGAGCTGCCGAGGTTGACGCGGCGCCGCGTGGATAAGTAGGCAAATAGGTTATTTTTCTATTTATTTAATTACCAGAACTTCAAAAATTCATAACTTTGTGTAGAAAAATCCTAAAAATAAAATAAAAATACTCTCTTGCTCAGTGAACAGAGGAGAATAATGTGGAAAAGAAATCAAGTAATTTCATTAAGTATTTTATTTTTAATGATTTATTTACTCCTTGCATTGTTTTAATTCTCCATTTGCATAGGAAATTCATCATGGCATGAGATCAAAGGGCTTTTGAAGCCTCTGAACTTGGGAACATTCCCTGAATTTTCCAAGGTCAGAGGCCATCCCTATGAGAAGTTATTGATTTTTCAATTGTATGTTGCTGTTTTGAGTATTTTAATTCCAATAATTAGCATGTTGAGAAATAAATTCTAGGAAAATTTGGTGATGTTTCTTATAACCAGAGGAACCTAGAAAAAATTTGTCTTGAGTTAATTCACTTGGAATAACCCTAATTGGTCTAAATATCCAAAATTGAACTTTAATTAATTAGGGTTAACCACACATCAAATTAACTTAAAAATAATTCTCCACTGTCCTCTAGGGATATGAGAACACCACATAAAATTTGAAAACAATTGGACTTGATTAACCCCACCAAATGGGTTGATTAAGCCTCTTAAACAAAAATGGGTAAAATTAAACTTTAAAAATTTATAACTCACAAAATACTTTAAAAAAATTCATAAAAATGGTTTTGGAGCTTCTCTGATATCAGAGAAACTTAGAAAAATTAAAATTATAATTTTCTAAAAAAGTTGATTTTTATCATTATTTTAATATTTTCAATAATTAAAAAATAATAAAAATCATAAAAATATTTAAAATCACCAAAATGTCACATTTTGAATTCTAATCATTTAGGAACAAACCAAATATTTTTCTTAAGTCCCTAGGGTAAGAAATTGAATTTTAAAGGCTTAATGTAATTTTTAATATTAAAAAATGTATTTTCCAACCTTTTCACTAAAATAATTCAAATAAATCAAAGAAAAATTAGAAAAATATAAAATTTATTTCTCTAGACTCCTTGAGGTCAGAGAGATTTAAGAAAAATATAAAATCCATTTTTCAACTTTAATTTTATTTTAAAATTAATTAATGCTCCAAAATTAAAAATAATTCTAATAAATAAAATATAATTCAAAAAATCACCAAAGTTGGTCCAAATGGTCCCCTGGTCATTAGAAACATCCCATAATTTTCTTAGGGATAGAAACATTTCCTTGGTCATGTTATTCAATTTTCCTTGAAAATCCCTATTTTCCATTAAAAATAATTACATAAATAAATTAAATATATAAAAATCATATTTTCTCCTCTAATGTCTTAATTGACATATGAGTGAAGTTACATAAAAAATTCAAATTCATTTGAGCTTAATTTAGTGAGTTATAGAATTATTATGCTTGAAGGGCAAATTGGTAATTAAAAATTTCAACCTTTAATTAAAATTTTAGGATTAATCAAAAAAAGGGGAGGGTAAAATATTTGATTTTAAACTGATTTTGGATGATTGAAACTTAAATGTTTAAGGGTAGAAATCTATTAACCATTTCAAAAATAATTAAAATAAAACATTAATTAATTAATTAATTGAAATTTTGGAAGAATAATAGAAATTGGAATTATTAAAGTAGGGATATTATTTAAGAGGATATTTATTCTTTAATTTAAAAATCCCAAAATAAACCACTTCAATAATACTTAAGTCTTAATTAAAAAAAAAATTAAAAGAATAATCTCAACTAAATTAAAATTGAAATTAAATTAAAATCAAATTAAATTAAATTAAAAGAAGAATAACTTGAGATCAAATTAAGTTAAATTAAACTAAATTAAATTAAATTAAATTAAAATTAAACTAAATTAAAATTAAATCAAATTTAAATTAAATTGAAATTGAAATTAAATTAAATTAAAATTAAATTAAAATTAAAATTAAAATTAAATTAAAATTAAATTTAAATTTAAATTAAAATTAAATTGAAATTAAATTAAATTAAAATTAAATTAAATTAAATTAAAATAAATCAAAACTAAATTAAATTGAATTAAATTAAATTAAAATCATTTAATAACAAACCTAAATGAAATCATTAAGAATTAAATATAGAATAACTTGAACACTATTCCAAACTTAAACTAATTTTCTATAATTAAGTCAAAATTAAAATTAAATCATTAAGTTTAAATCATTAAAATACTTATTGAGTTGATTTGCCCTTTTAAAGCACTTGTAATTATAACTCTTAAATGAGGTGTGTCGGCGTTATTTTTAGGTTATGAGTTTTATTTTGAAAAGAGGTCGCCTACAGAAATTGCCGGCGTATTTTTAATTTAAATAAATAATTTGAAAAGTAATATTTGATTTTGAAAATAATTTTGAGTTTAAAAGTTTTAAGATATGAAATCGAACCGATCTCACATCCCAAATAGTTTATATAAACGAGCACCGCGCCACAAATCGTGTATCTATCCCGAAGAATGGACACACTTTGTTTGATGATGGGGCTCGATTAAATAAACTAGGAGATTTGTGACATCCGTTTGGTACGCGAACCAATTTTATAAGCCGACAAATTCCCTCGCTTAATATGAAAACATTAAGCGGGGTTTATATTACTCGGGTTCTTAAAGTTCCCTATAAGGGCAAGCCCCTATAGTTAATTACATCTTAAGTGACGGGAATCACCTAAGAAAACTCTCGATAATAATCAATAATTCTGCTCTCTAGAATTTCAAAGTTTAAGTTTTCAAGGGATTGAATTTTGGAATTTCAATAGGGAATGGATCAAATTTGGAGCATTTTATTTTAGGAATTCAAAGGAAGAAAAGTAAGAGAAATTACGGATTCGAAGTGAACTTCGATAATCTCCCGACTATCCTATTGTTTGGCTTGGATTTAGGAAAGTCCTAATGTTTATTTAGAGTTTTAATCTTGCCGATTTTAATTAATTAGGGCTTACATTTATATGATAGAATCATACAAACGACTTAGAAGATATGAGGGTTTATGTCGTATCGGACGACTACCTCGGAAATCCTAAGACCGGTTAGGGCTTAATTTGCAATGCAAATGCCTAACGAAGAGTTGAGGATTTATGTTGCACTAGTGCAAACTACCTCGAATTCCTATGGCTTGGTTGTTTAATTCTAGGGAAGTTTTGACGACGACGATGGCCGTCTTTGCCACCATGCTCCGAGCTCCTTGTTGTTGCGAGAGGTTTAGTTTTAGAAGTCATAAATCGGGAGATGAGAGAAGTGTTTTGGTTTAGAGAAGTCTTAATTTCCAAGTGTTTTTTTTGTGTTTTAATTAAAACAAATCTTAAAGTTGATTATAACAACACCGGTTAAGATCCTACGGTTCCATCCTTCGGCATCGTTATTTTTATCGGATTCACTTAGTCCGGATGAATTTGCTAAACTCAGCTGAATGAGTTCCACACTTTCATTTAGACCGTGGGAAATCCCGTTAGCAACACGTAGGTTACATCATCCGAGGTATTCCCGATCATCTAACAAGACGTTTTAATTTAGTTGTAATTGTAGTTTTGTTGTTCGTTTGTGATTAAATTTTGAGTTGTCTTATATTTTGAAATGTTGTGGAGGTGAATTTTATCTTGTAGTGTCTTTTAATTTAGTTATGGGTTTCGGTTTTGGTTTCAGTCCTAAAGGTGTGGGTTTTCATGCAACTGTTGTTTAACATGCAAGAAAAGTAAAGTGCATTTGCAATAAAATAAATTACGGGAAAGTTAATTATGATAAAATAAAAGCGTACTGGAGGGTCTTCCCGTCATCCCAAGTTGCACTTAAAACACAGTTAGAATATTTAAGCAAGTTCCTAGGTAAAGCTAAGGTAAGGGTTATGGTTTTCTACCATGTTCCTAATCCTATAGCTAGTCATTTCCTATGACGTCTAGGTTCTTTGTGTTTTTGGTTTGAAGACGATTTTCTTCATCAAAGAACAACTAAGTTCGATTGTTCTTATAAATATCCTATCATATTGAGGAAGTGCTTAAGAAGAATCTTAAACATCTTTTCGATATTTCTAGGATTGTTTTAAGTCCAAATGAATTTAATTATGTAAATGAATCGATCATCCGAGGTTTTCAAGTTTTGTTAACTTGCTCAGTGAACTAGGATGTTTGAATATCCTTATAAGTGAAGTGTCACTTCATTTGATATTCCATTTAGGAGTTATGATAATAAAAGCTCTTAAGGGCAAAAATAGTATTTAATAGTTTGTGATTCAAATTTAAGTTCAAATTAATGATTTAAGTTTGGAATAGTGTTCAAATTATTTTAGGTTTATGTCTTAAGTGATGTTATTTAATTTAACTTAATTTAATTTAATTAATTTTGATTTAATTTAATTCAATTTAATTCGATTTGATTTGATTTAATTTAATTCAATTTAGCTTGATTTGATTTAATTTAATTCAATTTAGCTTGATTTGATTTAATTTAATTCAATTTAGCTTGATTTGATTTAATTTTTAATTTAATTTAATTTAATTTAATTTAATTTAATTTAATTTAGTTTATTTAATTTAATTTAATTTATTTATTTAATTTAATTTAATTTAATTTAATTTATTTTATTTAATTTAATTTAATTTAATTTAATTTAATTCAACTTTCAATCTTAATTTAATATAATTTTAATTTAATTTACTTAATTTAATTTGATTTTTAATTTAATTTAATTTAATTTTAATTGAAATTTTTGAAAGAGTTTAATGATTTAATTTTAGTTTAATGATTAAGTCTTTTAATATTTTAAGTTTGAGTTATCATTTTAATTAAGAGTTGAATATTAATGAGATGATTAATTTAGGGATTTTTAAATTAAAGAATAAATCTCTTCCTAATAATATCCCTATTTTAATAATTCCAATTTTGTTATTCTTCCAAATTTAATCAATTATTTAATTAAAGTTTAATCATTTTAAATTGCTTAATGGGTTTCTACCCTTTCAATTATTAAATTTCAATCATCCAAATCAGATTAGGATCAAATATTTTACTTGTTAATTTTTTATTAAACCTAAAGTTTTAATTGAGGGTTAAAATTTAATTACCATTTTGCCCTTTAAGCTTAATAATTTTATAACTCACTAAATTGAACTCAAATGAACTTGAATTTTTATGTGACTTCACTCATATGTCAATAAAGACATGAGAGGAGAAAATGTGATTTTTCTGTATTTAATTTATTTATATAATTATTTTTAGTAGAAAATAGAGATTTTCAAGGAAAATTTGATAACATGACCAAGGCAAAGTTTCTGTCCTTAAGAAAATTAGGGGACATTCCTAATGACAAGAGGACCACTTGGACTAATTTTGGTGATTTTTTGAATTATATTATTTTTATTATAATTATTTTAAGTTTTAGAGTGTTAATTAATTTAAAAATAAAATAAATGTTGAAAAATGAATTTTATAATTTTTAAAATTCTCTCTGATATCAAGGATTCCAGAGAACCAAATTTTACAATTTTCTGATTTTTCTTTGATTTATTGTAATTATTTTAGTGAAAAATGCTAGAAAATACATTTTTTTAATTTTAAAATTATCCTAGAGCTTTAAAAATTAATATCTCACTAAATAAGCCTGAGAAAATTATAGGGTTTGTTCCTAAGTGATTAAAATTCAAAATGTGACATTTTAGTGAATTTTATTATTTTTGTGATTTTTATTATTTTTTAATTATTAAAAATATTAAAATAATATTAAAAATCAACTTTTTTAGAAAATTGAAATTTTAATTTTCTTAAACTCCCTTGATATCAGAGAGAATCCAAAACCAATTTGGTGAATTTTTGGAAGATATTTTGAAAGTTATGAATTTTTAAAGTTTAAAATGACTAAGTTGCTTAATCAACCCAATTAGTGGGGCTAACCAAGTCCAATTGACCTCAAATTTTTATGGTGGGTTCCTCTGATCCTAAAGGTCAGTGGAGAATTGATTTCAAGTCAATTTGATCTATGGTTAACTCTAATTAATTAGAGACCTATTTTGGGTGTTTAAGCCAATTAGGGTTAATTTGAGTGAATTAACTCAAATCCTATTTTTCGTAAGGTTCTCTGGTCATAAGGAACATCATCAAATTTTCCTAGAATTTATTACACAACATGCTATTTATTGGAATTAAAATACTCAAAACAGTGACATGAATTTGAAAAATCAATAACTCTTCATAGGGATGGCCTCGACTTTGGAAAATTCAGGGAATGTTCCCAAATTCGGAGGCTTCAAAAGCCCTATGGTCTCATGCCATGGTGAATTGTATGAATGCATGGAGAATTAAATGTATGCAGAGAGTAAATAAATTACTAAAAATAAAATACTTGATGAAATTAAATGATTTCTTTTCCACATTATTCTCCTCCGTTCATCGAGCAAGAGGGTATTTTTCTTTTATTTTTCTGATTTTTCTACACAAAGTTATGAATTTTCCAAGTTTAGGGAATTAAATAAATAGAAAATACCCCTAATTTTCTACTTATCCACGCGGCGCCAGCGCATCCTTAGCCTCTCCGAAGCGGTACGTGTCGCGCTGTGATTGGGCGCCGCCATCTGAGTCGGCCGTCCCGGGACCCGCGAGTTCACGTAATGTTCTGCGGTCCGGCGCAATCGATCCGTCCGCTCGATACACGCGCGATCCAACGGCTCCCGGTCATCGTCTACGGCCGGGTGTGCACCGTGACCGTCAACCTTCTAACCCTAATTTCTCACTCGATTCTCCATGGATTTTCGTGTTCTTATGCTCTATGGATTCGTCTTGAAGAGACGAACACATCCATACGGTAAACATGCATTGAAATTTACTCAAATGAAATGGAGAATCTCTGTAAGCTCGGGAAGAAGAATGAGTTCATACCTTTGCTCAGAGAAGTGAAGCTTCGATGCGAGAGTTGTTGCACCTTCGATTGGATCTAGTAAGCTCCGGATGAAGTCTCCTGAGTGCAGTGAATTGTGCTAGGTTGGACTTCGACCACGGCTGATCACAAATCTTGGAGTACGGAGCAACTCGGGTGGCACTGGAGATGGGGCTTTTCTTTGGTGGACACCTTCCCTTGGTACGGTGAAGGTGTAGAACCAATCGATTTGGGGATTGGTCCACTGTGGAGAAGTGTCCCGGTTTTGGGTGGAATTTCAGCTACGAAATTGAGCTCACGAGAGAAGAAATGGCGGGGGATCTCACTGGGGATGAAGTGCTCGTGTATGGGGAGGAGTACGGAACAATTTTGGCGGAGTTTTGGCGAGGTTTGTGCGACTCTCTTTTCATGGCCGTGAGGGGTGGTGTTTAAATAGGCATGGTGGAGGCTCTCCCGGGGGGTTTAATGGTTGGGATCAGCTTGCTTAGGTCGAGGAAGAACAACCATGCTATCCATTTGGGTTGGGACAAGTCAGCAATGGAGAATTTCAATGTTGGCTCACATGTGAGCTTTCGGCCATGGTGTTTTCCGGCGGCGGGGTGGGTGGCCGGCGAGTGAGGGTCACCCTCGGGGTCGAGTGGGTCGAGGTCGGGTGTTTGTGCGAAGCGATTGGCAATGGCCAAGTGTAAAGGAGATGGCTTGGAATGGAATGGGGAAGAGGCCATTTTAGCTAGGTTTGGGTCAACCCATCCTTTTGGGCTAGGTGCACCACCCGAGTGCGGTCTTGGGCTGAAAAGAGTCACTTGGGTTAGGCTGCCAGTGTAGTGGTGAAGTCTCCATCCATGGTGAGGTGGCTAAGCATGGTTTAGTGTGTGACATGCTTAAGGTAAAAAAAGGTTTAAGAAGGATTAGGAAAGGGCCCCCTCTTCTTGCCATAAATGGACTAATGACAAGTCAAAGCCCTCATGGCTTCATGTGGCTTGAGGATGGCTTGTTCATGGCTCCATTTGGCTTGGGAAAAGGGTTGACTTGTTTCATGAAAAGGGTTTTAGGAATTTTTTGGTAATTTGATGGAAATTTGTATGGAACTTGATTTGGAATGATTTGATGATGGATTTAGGACTTAGGTATTGAGTTTAATTGAAAGTATGATGAGGGGAAATGTCATATGGGCTTTGGGACCAATTTTGGGCCTTTGGATGTGGTAAAGGATGGGCTTTTAAAATGGTTTAGGAAAGTGGGCTTTTGAATTTTAAAATGGATTTTGGGATGAAATTTTGGTAAAGGCTTGGGCCAAATAATTGTTGAGTTTGGTTTAGGGATGCTTCATGAGTGGTTTGAAACAAGTTTGAGGTGATTTGGGTTTGAATTGGGTTGGATATGGGCCTTTTTGGTAAAGAGGCTAAGGTGGGCCAAAATGGGTTACCATGGGCCAAAGTTGGGCTAGAGTTGAAATTGATGTAAAATTAATGTTGGGAAATGTTTATGGGAGTGTTTCAAAGAGGTTTTGGCTTTGGTTAGGTTTTGATTTTGGGATTTGGGCTCATTTGGGCTAGGTTTAGGTTTAGGTCAAAATTGGGCTTTTTGATTTTGGGTTGAATTTGAGTGGGGTTTGGGTCTAAATTTTGTGCAAATCATGTTAGTTTTTTGTTTATGGGGATGTTAAGGAAGGTTTGGAAAAGATTTGGGGTTAATTGGAGTTGAATTGGGTGAGTTTGGGTTAGGTTTGGGTCATAGGTCCAAATTGGGCTTTAAGGCCAAAAGTGAAATTGGATCCCAATGCCACTCAAATTGGGCTTGGATTGGGTCTAGATTGGTGTTGGGGATGTTGAATTGAAGTTTAGAATTGAATTGGACCAAAATTGGGGTCAATTGGGTAGATTTGGTTTGACATTGGGTTTACTTTGGGTTAAAATGGGTCGAATTGGGGGTTTTGATAAAAGTGGGGTAAATTGACAAAATTGGCCCATGGTGTAGTTGAACAAAATGAAATTGGGAATATTTAGGATTTTCTGGAATTTTCTGGGAATTTTCTGAATATCCGGATTTTTGGGTCAAGAGGGGTATTTTTGGTATTTGGAGGGTATTGGGGGGTATTTTGGAATTTTTGGCATTTTTGGTTATGGATGATCAATTTAAGTGATGTGGAAATGTTTGGGATTGATTTTGAAGAATTTTGGGTAATTTGGAAATTTTTGAGAAATTTGGGTAGTTTCAAAGGCATTTGGTAGGTTAGGCGGGGTGTAGGGTCCCGGGGGTCAAAAATTAAAAATTTGGAAAATGGAAGATTAGGTGAATGTAAGTGGAATAAAATCATTTTGGTTGATCCATGAAGCCATATCAAGCCCACATGAGCCATGAAGGGACTCATTTGAGGCATTATTTATGTTGTTCTAACCTCTTGCGCGAGGGCTTAGGGGTTAAGGACCATCCATGTGAATCACCTACATGAGTCGGGGAAGTCGAAGTTGGGTATGGGTGTATTTTCGGGAGGTGCATGGAAGTGTAGTGTATGAGTGTAGTGTGTGTGTAAGTCGGCCCTTTCACCGGACCAGGCCACCTGAGTCGGTCCTAAGGCCCGAAGAGTCCTATAGGAACTCATCCTTTAAACTTCCACACTTGATTTCGACCCTACAGGTGATTAGGGGTCTATAGTCGAGTTTGTGGAGTTTGCGGGGAGTTTAGAAGTGGTTTGAAATTCTAGGTGGTGGGTCTCGATTCTAGTCCTCTAAGATGAGTCGAAGGAAAAGCTGAAAGTTCAGATCCTAAGTACTAAAGAGAAGAAGAGAAGACCTCATCAAAAATGAGGTCAACAAGGTGTCAAGTGAAGTGTTACCTCACTTATAGGATATTCAAATGTCCTAGTTCACTAAGCAAAAAGAACAAAACTTAAACTCCTGGATGATTAATTCACTTGTATAATTAAATTCTATTGGACTTAAAACAATCCTAGAGGTATTGAAAAGATGTTTAAGACTCGTCTTATGCACTTCCTCAATATGATAGGATGTTTATAAGAACAATTGAATTTGATTGTTCTTTGATGAAGAAAATCGTCCTTAAACCAAAATACAAGAACCTAGACGTCATAGGAGATGACTAGGTATAGGATTAGGACTTTGGTAGGCAATCAAAACCTTTCCCTTAGCTTTACTAGGTACTTGTTGAAGTATTTAAATGCCTTAACATGCGTTTTAAGTGCGGCTTGGGATGACGGGAAGACCCTCAGGTATGCTTTTATTTTATTACAATTTATTTTATTGCAATTTACTTACATGCATTGTACTTTACTTTTCTTGCATGATAAACAATCATTGCATGAAAACCAAAACCTTTAGGATAGTCCCTAAGCAGAAACCAAAACTAAATTAAAAGTCATTACAAGATAAAAATCACCGCCACAACATTTCAAAATATAAAACAACTCGAAAACTTAATCACAAACATAACCACAAAACTACGATTGCAACTAAATTAAAATGTCTCGTTGAATGATCGGGAATACCTCGGATGATGTAACCCACGTGTTGCTAACGGGATTTCCCACGGTCTAAATGAAAGTGTGGAACTCATTAAGTTGAGTTTAGCAAATTCATATGGACTAAGTGAATTAAATGAAAATAACGGTGTCGGGATGACGGAACCGTGGGATCTTAATCGGTTCTGTTTAAACAACTTTAAGATTTGTTTTAATTAAAATATTTAAAAAACACTTGGATTTTAAGATTTTCTTTAAACCAAAACACTTCTCTCATCTCCTGATTTATGACTTCTAAAACTAAACCTCTGCTGACAACAAAGAGCTCGGAGCATGGTGGGCAGCACGGCCATCATCATCAGCAAAACCTGAGTCTACTTCAGCAAAACTTTCTTAGAATTAAACAACAAAGCCATAGGATTTCGAGGTAGTTTACCTAGTGCAACATAAATCCTCAACTGTTCATTAGGCATTTGTATAATCATGTTATGCAAATTAAGCCCTAATCGGTCTTAAGACTCCGAGGTAGTCGTTCGGTACAACATAAACCCTCACATCTTCGAGGCTATTTGTATGATTATGTCATACGAATATAAGTCCTAATTAACTAAAATTGGTAAGATTGAAATATCAGATAATATTAGGATTTTCTCAAATCTAAGCCAAACAATAGGATAGTTTGGGAAGTTTCCAAGATTCTTCTTGGATCCTCGGCTTCTCTACTTCTCTTCCTTTGGATTCTCGAAAATAAATTGTTCAAATTTTGAGACATTCCTTTTGAATTTCGAAAATCCAATTCTTTGAAAACCTTAAACTTTGAAATTCTTGAGAGCAAAACCACTGATCATTATCGAGAGTTTTCTTAAGTGATTCCCGTCACTTAGGATGTAATTAACTATAGGGGCTTGTCCTTATAGGGAACTTTAAGAACCCAGGTAATATAAACCATGCTTAATTCCTTTGTGTTAAGCAGGGGAACTTGTCAGCTTATAAAAATGGTTCGCAGACCAAACTAATGTCACAAATCTTCTAGTTTATTTAATCGAGCCCAATCATCAAGCAGTGTGTCTATTCTTCGGGATAGATACACGGTTTGTGATGCGGTGCTCGTTTATATAAACTATTTGGGATGTGAGATCGGTTTGATTTCATATTTTAAAACTTTTAAACTTAAAATTACTTTCAAAATCAAATGTTATCTTTTAAACTATATATATATATATTTAAATTAAATTTAAAACCTAAAATTCACCGACAATTTCTGTAGGCGACCCTCTTTTCAATACACTCAACCTAAAATATGCCGACAACAGTCAGGTTGGCATAGAATTCTTTTACTACTTCCACAGTGGCTCTGTTGGTTATATAACTGAAGTTTTCCCATCCTCTTTCTTTTATTATTTACTCTACTTCACCTCCATAATTTTTGAAAACTATATCCTGAATGCATTTTCTGGCTTGAATATTTTGAAAATATCTTGATTGTGCCCTTGCATTCACAAAGCGAGTTTCGTCGTAATCCATTCTTCTCTTTTGTCGTGGAGCCATTTTTCGATCTGTGAAATTCCCAAAAATCTTAACTAAACTTATAAATATTACTAAGATGGCTTCCAATAGTTACTAAAATCAATCTAAATAAATTCCATGAATTTCTTCCAATTCTTTTCTTCTCATTTCAAAGTTTTCAAAAATTCCTTAATGTAGAAGAAATTCATGGTGAAAATAAAAAATTTTTACATAGGAGTGAAGCACTTACCGAGGGAAGATGAAATGCGACGTCAAAATGTGTTGAAATCGCTCCAAATTCCAGATCTATCAAGCCCTAGGTCAGTTTTTGAAGTTTTGAGGAAGGGGATGATGAATAGTGTCGGTTGACCGGTCAAAATATAGTACATTTCGTGATCTCGTTGTCAGCGAGAAATTTCTCACTGTCAGCGAGCTAATTAATTCACCAAGGCCAAAGTTTCGGGAAAATCTCGCTGTCAGCGAGGTTTCCGAAAATTTAATATTTTTAATATTTATAATGTTTTCAATCCATTTTAAGCCTCAATAATGTCTGGTCACTTTAGATTATTCTTCATCATGATTAGATATTATATTAACACATAAATTCACACAACACAAACATTATAACTTTATATATATGAAATCCAAAAGTTTACAAATTTCAAATACCACAAAATAATAATTGACTTATCAAATTAACCCAAACACATCTAACTCAGCATTGCAATCCACACCATGATATTCTAAATGCTGAGACTAAACAAACAACATACAATCTCATCTAAACTGAGATTATCTATGTAAAGTTCAAATTATATCAAAAACTAAATTCAAATCAACACACATACATATAATATGATTAGAAATTTCTGCTACTCATCGGAATCTGAACTGATCTCTTCTCTGATATTTCCAATAGAACGCAGGTGCACAAACGAATTATAGAAGGTCTGAAAGGGAATTCTGCAATTGAATCTTCTTCAATCCACCCCTTCTGTCTCATTAGTCGTATAAAACTTGCCTCCAGATGTCCTGTATGGTCAAAGTGCTCCTTCATTCTCCAATCGATGTGATCAAATAAATCAGAGATATTATCGATAGAATTCATCACATTCGTAGTTCCTTCTCCAATCCTTTAAGTTTCACGTAAAATGAGGTTTGTTCTATCAGTCAGGGGCCTAATTAAAGGATTGCTTTGAGATGCTTGATCAGAAATAATTACTGTTTCATCATTGTTATCCAATGTAGGAAACATATCTGTCGGATCTAGTGGTTTCCAAGCAATAGCACTTTTTCCCAAGCTTCGTAGGAAACTTGGTACTGACTACATAAAGCAAATATAGTTGATGGCTTTCCAAGTCCATGAATCGACCCATGCACAATTAATCCTAATGCAGACTTCACAATGATAGATCCAACATCAATAGGCAATCCAGATTGAAGACAGTTATTTAAAATTGTGCATTTCTTCGAGACTTTGTTTACCCTCATAGTGGGTAATAACTTTGACGAAATAAAGAAATGCCAATGCTTTGAGACGGGGTTAAGAAGTGACACAGAAAAACTAACGTACCCGTTTTCTTGCAATTCCCAATCGTCAGGTTCGTCGGTCAGATATCTGTAGATCTCATTCATGTTGTATCTTGTAGGAACAAAATTTGAATAGTGGCAAACAAGGGTATTTTCAATCGAGTATAATTCATTTATTCGAGAAGGAGTGAAAGTTACCCATGTGCCTCTTACGTAAACACTTCCATTATGGATTTGCATGCAGATTATAGTAGAATTCTTTGACTACTGGAATGACTACAGTAGATGTTGTATAACAGAATACCTCCCAACGTCGCTGAACAATCATTTCTTCAATTGTTGTTGTTGAATTCTCCGCTCCTCTGTTTACGAATCCTCTTTCTTTAATCAGTCGCTTCTTCATCAAAACCTTGTTGAATAGTCGCTGAGCCTTAGAACTGATGAACTTCCTTCGGTTAAAAACTCCGGATTTCGTGGTTTCTAGTGGTTTGGAGGCCATAATAGATTGTTTTGGAGGGGCTCTAATCGTTTCTAAGGAAAAGGATAGTGTAAATATGAAGTTTTAAACGTTTTATATAGAGAAATAGCCTTAGAACCGTCCAAAAATGCAAAATAACTCACAAAAGCCACTTTTTAACTATCTCACTGTCGGCGGTAACGATCTCACCGTCGGCGGGATAGTTAATATATTTAAACTAAATTTGGGCGCGCTGATCTCGCTGTCGGCGAGATTAGGTAAATTGCCCAATTTTCATTCCTGTCCGAATATTTTCTGATTTCTTCGTATAGATTCAAATTTGTGATGATTCTAAAAAGTAAATTGAGTGGTAGAATTTATTCTATATTTTAATTTTCAATAACATTAATAAATAAATCATAATTAATAACTACCATGGGTTGCCTCCCATAAAGCGGTTGGTTTAACGTCATCAGCCCAACCTAATTTAGTTAGTAATCAGGTTGACCGAGCATTAAAACCTCTTTAAAATTTGGTCTTCTCCCTTCAAAATAATCTTTTAATCAGTGTCTGTTTATTTTAAATCTATACCCAGTTTTTAGATCTTCAATTTCTATAGTTCCGTATGAAAATATTTGAGTTATAGTGAAAGGCCCTAACCATCGCGATTTCAATTTCCCAGGAAATAATTTCAATCTTGTATTATAAAGCAAAACTTCTTGTCCTGGCTGAAAATTCTTCGGGTTAATCTTCTGATTATACCATAATTTCATTTTTTCTTTATAAATTCTATCATTATGATAAGATTCATTTCTTAATTCATCTAATTCATTCAATTGCAATAATCTTTTCTCACCGACTTCTTTCGGATTGTAATTAAATTCTTTAATTGCCCGATAAGCTTTATGTTCTAATTCAACTTGTAAGTGGCGAGTCTTTCCATAAATAAGCTCGTAAGGAGTCATTCCAATCGAAGTTTTATAAGCGATCCTGTATGCCGCATAATGCGAGTGTACTAGTCTTATAGACCGATCCAATCTATTAGGGTTTACGATCTTTTCTAAAATACATTTAATTTCTCGATTAGAAACTTCAGCTAATCCACTGGTTTGTCGATGATAAGCAGTTGATATCTTATGAATAATGTTAAATTTTTCTATTTGTTTGTGAATATATTTATTTCTAAAATGAGATCCTCCGTCAGTGATAATCACTCTCTGCATTCCAAATCTAGTAAAAATATTTTTCATTAGAAACTTTAAAACACTCTTAGCATCACATCGAGGTAAAGCTTGTGCTTCAATCCATTTAGAAACATAATCAACAGCAACTAATATATATGAGTTTCCAAACGAATGAACAAATGGTCTCATAAAATCTACTCCCCAAACATCAAAAATCTCAACTTCTAATATAAAATTTAGAGGCATTTCATTTATTCAAGATATATTACCTACTCGTTGGCATCTGTTACAAGTTCTGATATATCTATAAACATCTCTAAAAGGAGTAGGCCAATAAAATCAAGATTGTAAAATTTTATAAGCAGTTTTATCTATTCCAAAATGTCCTCCAAAATCAGAATCATAACATTTCTGAATGATTTGTTATGTTTCTTCACAAGGCACGCATCTTCTGATTATAAGATCCTTACATTGCTTATATAAATATGGTTCATCCCAAAAATATATTTTAACATCATGAATGAATTTTTTCTGTTGTTGCAAAGTTAACATGGGTGGTAAAATATCACTTATAGTATAATTTACTATATCAGCATACCATGGTATTTTCCACTCATTTATATTATATAATTGTTCATCAGGAAAACTGTCAGTAATTTCATTATCAGTATCAGGTAATTCATTATATTCTAGCCTTGATAAATGATCTGCGATTTGATTATCGGTTCCTTTTTGTTAATGATTTTAAAATCAAATTCTTGCATTAGTAATATCCATCTAATTAATCTTGGGTTGGAATCTTTCTTTTGCATTAGATATTTAATAGCAGAGTGATCAGTATGCACAATACATTTATTTCCAATTAGATAAGACCTAAATTTATCAAAAGCATAAACAATTGCTAATAGCTCTTTTTCAGTAACTGCATAATTCATTTCAGCATTATTAAGAGTTTTACTAGCATAATATATAACTTTAAAAATTTTATCATATCTTTGCCCAATATCTTGCTCCTATAGCATAATCACTAGCATCACACATATGTTCAAATGGTTTCTCCCAATCAGGTGAAACTGTTATAGGTGCTGTGATTAATTTATCTTTTAATAATTCAAAAGCATTTAGGAATTCAGTTGTAAATTCAAATTTCTTGTCATTTTCTAAAAGTTGGCATATGGGTTTAGTAATTTTTGAAAAATCTTTTATGTAGCGTCTGTAGAATCCAGCATGTCCAAGTAAACTTCTTACCCCTTTTACTGTAGTTGGAGGTGGTAATTTAGCTATAACTTGAATTTTTGTAGGGTCTACTTCCATGCCATTTTCTAAAATTTTATGCCCTAATACAATTCCTCCTGCAACCATAAATTGACATTTCTCCCAATTTAGAACTAAATTAGTTTCCTCGCATACTTCTAATTCTTTTTCAAGATGATTCAAGCATGTGACAAATGATGTTCCAAATACAGAGAAATCATCCATAAATACTTCTATTCCATCATCAATTAATTTACTAAATATAGACATCATACATCTCTGGAATGTTGCAGGTGCGTTACATAATCCAAAAGGCATTCTTCGAAAAGCAAATGTTCCATAAGGACTAGTAAATGTAGTTTTCTCTTGATCCTCAAGAGCTATGTGTATCTGATGATAACCGGTATATCCATCTAAAAAACAAAAATATTTATGTCTGGCTAATCTATCCGACATTTGCTTACTAGAAATGGTAATGGGAAGTGATCTTTCTGAGTGTTGCATTTAATTTTCTATAGTCAATACAAATACACCATCCAGTAACTTATCTTATAGGTATTAAATAATTATTTTCATTAGCTTTAACGGTCACTCCTCCTTCCTTAGGAACACAGTGAATTGGGCTTACCCATGCACTGTCCGAAATAGAATATATAATACTATTATCTAACAATTTTAATATTTCTTTCTTGACTACTTCTTTCATTATTGGGTTTAATCTCCTTTGAGGATCTACTCTTGGCTTATATTCATTATCTAAAATAATTCTGTGCATACAGATTGAAGGACTAATTCCTTTAATATCTGCTAATGTCCAACCAAAAGTTTTCTTATATCTTTTTAATATGTTTAACAGTTTTTGTTCTTGTGATTCATTCAATTCAGCTAATATAATAACTGGTAGGGATGAATGGTTACCTAAGTAAGCATATTTTAAATGATTAGGTAAATTTTTTAATTCATGTTCAGGAGGTCTAATAATTGACGGAACTATATTCTTTTCAGCGTTTTCAGTATTATCCAACATTTCAAATTTTTCCTGTGTACAATCCATTTTTTCATTATCTGCTTCTTCAATTAATTCAATATTTTCTTTTTCTAACTTTTCTTTATAATATCTTTTAAAATGTTCATTTTGCAAATGTTCAAGTATTTCCATTCGAAAACATCCATCTTCTTTTTCTGAAGCAGGATATTTAATTGATTTTGCTATGTTAAAAGTTACTTTTTGATCGTTTACTCTCATAGTCAATTCTCCTTTCTGAATATCAATCATAGCTTTTTTAGTGGCTAAAAGGGGTCTTCCTAATATTATGGGAATTTCTTTATCTTCTTCCATATCTATAACAATAAATTCTACAGGGAAGATAAATTTATCCACTTTTACTAACACATCTTCAATAACTCCCTTAGGATAAGTCACAGAATGATCAGCTAACTGAAGAGTTACTGAAGTAGGTGAACTTTCTCCTAATTCTAATCTTGTAAAAATTGATAGAGGTATTAAATTTATGCTTGCTCCTAAGTCACACAAAGCTTTTCCATAAAATTTTTCTCCAATAGCGCAAGGTGTAGTGAAACTACCAGGATCTTTTAATTTTTCAGGAAGCTTTTTCTGAATAATTGCACTACACTCTTCTCTAAGTGAAATAGTTTCATTATCTGTAAATTTTCTTTTTTTATTTTATCTTTTATAAATTTTACATAATTAGGCATTTGTTCTAATGCTTCTACAAAAGGAATATTTACAGTTAATTTTTTTTAAATTTCAAGGAATTTAGCAAATTGCTTATCTTTTTTATGTTGCTTTAGTCGTTGAGGAAATGGTGGTGGTGCTTTTTCTATAGATATTTTCATAGGGATTAATGGATATTCTAAGTTTTGATCTTGCTGATCCTTTTCTTTTTCGATTTCCACTTCCTCATTTTTACTTTATGTTTCTTTCTGAATTTTAGTTTCTAACTCTTTTCCACTTCGTAATTGTATCACTTTCATTTGCTCTTTTCCTTGGTCTTTAGGATTTATTTCCACATTAGTAGGAAAAGTTCCAGGAATTCTATTGTTAAGCGCGGTAGCGATATGTCCAAGTTGAGTTTCAATATTTTTAATTGTTGTTCCTTGATTTTATAATTGATTTCCTTGAATTTGTAATTGATTTCCTTGATTTTGCAAGTGCTTGACCCATACTCAATATTAATTCTTCTATAGATAACTTCTTATCTTTAAATTGAGTGTTATTAAATCCAGGTGGAAAAGAAAGTTTATAATTTGTATTTCCTTGATTAGGTGGATTTCCTATAGAGTTGTTCATCCATTGTTGATTAGTTGTATTGTTATTCCAATTAAAATTTGGATGATTCTACCAACCAGGATTATAAAAATTTCTATAAGGATTATTGGGTCTATTATTAATAGCATTTATAGTTTCATAAGGAGATTGAGAATCTATAATTTGTCCAGTTGAGTCTTCTTCTAATATAGTAGGAGAGTAATTCATTCCAAAATGATCTAATTTCTTTGATATAGCAGCAATTTGAGAAGATAACATAGATATTGCATCATTTTCGTGAACACTGGCTATCTTTTTAGGGTTTATTCTTTCAGCAGGCTATTGAAAATTATTAGTAGCCATTTCTTCGATTAACGCATAGGCTTCATCAAATGGTTTTGACATTAATGAACCTCACAGTGACGGCATCGATGATTGATCTAAGAGATCCTACTAATCCATTGTAAAAAGTTTGTATAATTAACCAATATGGTAAAGCATGATGTGGGCATTTCCTTAGAAGTTCTTTAAATCTCTCCCAAGCTTCATATATGGATTCTCCATCAAACTGACCAAAAGATGTTATATCATTTCTAAGTTTTGCAGTTTTCAAAGGAGGAAAATATTTGGATAGAAATTTTTGTGATAATTCTCCCCAAGTTTTAATAGATCCAGAGTCTTAATGAATTTAACCACATCTTAGCCTTATCCCTTAAAGAAAAAGGAAAAAGGCTAAGTCTAATAGCATCATTAGATACTCCTTCATTTTTAAAAGTAGCACATAGTTCCAAAAAACTTACAAGATGCAAATTAGGATCTTCATTAGGTGAACCACTAAATTGATTATTTTGTACCATTTGGATAATTGCAGGTTTAAGTTCGAATGAGTTAGCAGCTACATCAGGGTTTTGAATAGTTAGGTGAATTTCATCTAATGTAGGGTTGGCATAATCTCTTAATAATCTTTGTTGGTTTATATTTTCAATTTCTGGATTATTTGTCATTTATGTTAAATTTATAATTTCTCTATTTTGTTTTCTAATTCTTTTAATTGTGTGCTCTAATTCTGAATCGTAAGGTATTAAATTTTTGTTTCCAAATTTACGCATATAATTTTTAAGTAATATTTAAAATAGTTCGTTACTCTAGTAATTATTTTAACAATTCTATTAATTACCTTAATAATTACTTTACTTCCCTGGCAACAGCGCCAAAAACTTGATCCAATTTTCGATATTTATACTTACAAATATGATATGAAAATTAGCAACAGCACCAAAAACTTGATCCCGCAATGAATATATATATTTATACTGATGATTTTGTTATGGAATTTATGATTTATATTGTGGATACTACGCAAGTATACGTATCGTTATCAAGTAATATAGGGCTCTGATGGAGTCCTAGATATCAATCCCACAAGGAAGTTAGAGAATTTCAAAGATAAATTTAAGTAGACTTACTTACTAATCTAGTATACGAAAATTAAGAACACTTGGACTAAAATAAACTAATGCTTAAAGGTTGAATATAAGATTTCAGAAAAATATCTTTCTCCTTGTTTGAGAGAATTAAGTGAATGAAGAATTAAATGAGTTTTTAATTGTATTGTGCCAAATAGGAGCATTTTTACTCTTTACCCTTTTGTCCAGGTGCAAAGAACATTGATTAGTCTTATGTTTGATTACTGAATCTGCGGCTAGGCTGGGAGGATACCGACTGCCACTTCAGAGCTCCCACGTTCCCTTCGCCTGAGGGCTAACATTTACACTTCAGCTCCCAAACAATAAGACCGAATTAAATATTTTGGTCTGTCACACTAAAATGTCCAAATTCTACACCCCGTAGTTAATATTTCCCTATTTATTTGCACCCTCCTTCCAAGGCTTTTGACTTCCCTGAATCTTCGATGTAATCTTTACCATAGTTGATAATTCAATATATGTTAACAAATCAATTGGCCAGATTGAAAGTAAATTAAGATTTAAGTAAAAGATTAGCACAATTTCTATTTCATATTTTTAAGCACAATTACTTTAATTCATCATTTCACGAAATCTCGATAACATGGAGAAAGACTAAGGTAACTACTCAGAGTGCGTGGGAAAAATAACACGAAGCATGGATTTCATTAAAGTTAACAAACAAATAACAAATATACTTATCTCAATTCTTCTCCCCAAGCAGACTCCTTGAAATTCCTTTGACTCTTCCTTCCAGTACAGCACACCAAAACGCTAAACACTTTATCTACTCACTAAATAGACTCTAGGATAACACTTAAAATTACACTTAACTTCCACACAAATGACACACAATTGACACTCAAATGATTAGAATTTGTCTCTATTTATAGAAGGAGTCAAATCTCCAAAGGCTGCTTAAGCACCTTTTCAAAAAGCGTCACGGTTCAATGTATTTTGGCTCTTTTCAACTGTCTCGCCATCGGCGGCATGATCTCGCCGTCGGCGGGCTTCTAGAAGATGGGCTAACCGTGCTGATCTCGCTGTCAGCGGGCTCGATCTCGCCGTCAGCGAGTTCATTATAATATATTCAAAACTTTCGGGAAAACTTGTCGTCGTTGGCCTTTTCCTCGCCGTCGGCGGGATAGTTCAATTTTCATCTAACCGAGTCTTTTTTGCTCCAAATCCGTTTCTTTTGTGCTTTTTGCTTTCAATACTTATAAATCTTCATTCCTGCAATAAAATTAAGAAAATACCTTTTCTTTAAAGTGCAATTTCATATAAAATTGGTATAAATTTCTCAATACATTTTTTTTTTGTCACTGATCAATCTATCATTTTTCCAAAAGGAGTTATAGAGGATGTGCTAGTTAAAGTAGATAAGTTTATCTTTCTTGTGGACACTATTGTATTAAACATGGAGGAAGATAAAGAAATTCCAATTATTTTTGGGAGACCTTTCCTTGTTACTGGACAAGCTATGATAGATGTGCAAAAAGGAAAGTTGACTATGAATATTAATGACCAGGAAGTAACTTTTGATGTATTAAAGACTATGAAATATCCAGCTGAGAGAAAAAATGATGATTGTTTTTGGATAGATGAAATTGATTATCTAAGTAAAGACCATTTCAAAGAAAGTTTTGAGATTAAGATAATAGATGAGGTCGGAATGAGTTTTCATGATGATTCAAAAATTTTATTTAAAGAAGACTGTATGTATGTTCAAGAGAGGTGTGAAATGATGGACGTCACCGAAAATAGTAAACTTTTAATTCCATCTGTTGAAAAATCTCATAAACATAGGATGAATGTACCCCATACAATTTTAAAGCCTACTTATTTAGGGAATTCATCTACACCACCAGTCTTTATATCATATGATTTGACTCAATCACAAGAAAAACTTGAATTGAATGATGAACATGATAAAGTTATCGAATTAAGATTTGGAAGAGAATTTGAGGATATATTTCAAAAAAACTTTGTGTTGAGAAAAGAGGATAAGTATTTTGAAAGACCAATAGAAGATAACATGAGACAGAAGAATATCCCAGAAGAATTTGATCTAGATCTGAATTATCTAGAGAGAATCCGATCCAAAATTTGGGAGATCTTGATGTATCTTATAGAGATCCATTTCTTATAAATTTCAATGAAGATATTAATATGCAGATTGAGAAATTCATTAGAAGAATATTGGATCTAGAATAAAATATGTGGAACAATGATTCGAATCAATCCGAAAAGGAAGAGCTGAAAGAAAAATTACAATTTGAGGATGTTGTAGAATGCTGTGGATCTGAAAAAGATTGGATGATTGATCAAGGATTACTTAAATGGAATCTTAATCCAGGAGGAATCATTTGTTGGGCTGATGACGTTAAACTTAGCGCTTTATGGGAGGCAACCCATAGTTATCAGTGTAGTTTGATTTAGTGTACTTGAGAGTTATGATTATTAGTATTGTATTTTGTTTGCTTTAGTGTGGATTGATTAGATTGATTGATGATTGTTTTTATGTTGGATTGGATATTAGTGAGATGTTGGATTTTGATCCTTGTTTGATGTGTAAAAGTGTTTTGGGTTAATGTTGTGAGGTTATGCCTTGGTCTTGACTAAATCTGTATATGACTTCTGGTAGTAGCAGGCTGACGAGTCTGTTATGACTTAGTTCTCAACAAGAACTGAGTGTTACATTGAAGCATGTAGAGTTTGGACTTGGACCACTCCATTTCAAATCTGTTACATCCTTTAGCTGATATTGTTTTCACTGAGTAAGGTCGCAAACTTATTTAGTAAACAAAATATAGATGAACTGCACTACTTTTATTTATTAAATTGTGTATACCATAGACTTAGAGTAAACCTGAAATTGGAAACACATGAGTTTTTATAATAGGGGAATTCTGGTCTAAGGGTGATAACCATATAAAAAATTTTATAATTCACCCACGTTATTAGTGTAGTTTCTTCTGTTAGAAATTGAAAGTATGTAGGGGAAATGTGAGTAGAAAGGATATCAAATTAACCTCAGTTGTTGTTTGTTTATGAAATTTGTGAATGTATGTATTGATGTTTGTGTGTCTATGTTTTTGAGTCAAGTAAAATGAGTCTTTGGAGACAACAAAACTTATCTTAATATTTTAAACTTGTTAGCATTTAGCAACTCCTTTATAAATTTTAAAATGTGTTCCAGTATAATTTTTAATTTGTACCTGTTCTGCTACTTAAAATTCCTTTATAGTGTTATGTCAAGCATGTTTAGGTTAGATTTACTTTATACTGCAATATTCTACAATGTGCTATTTGTTGATATTTTTTTAGGATGTGTAGTAAATGGTAAATGTGATATATCCCTACCTCATATTTTTTTACTTCATTGTTACACATGTTTGAGCTTAAGTTTGGGGGGGAAAGAAAAATTATTCAAATTTAAATCTTACTTGTTTTCAGAAGAACTAAAAATAAATTTGTATTTTATTTCTAATGGTTTTTGTTATGTGGAGTCATCTTAAGAATGTTAGAATTTTAAGTATATAAATGGAGTAGGAAAACTCAGTTGATATTTTATGTGAAAGGGGTGAACCTAGAGTTAAGGATATTTAGTGGAGAACATGGGAAAACGAATAAATATCTTTAGTAGGAAGAAATGTATTTTTGGAAAATTAAGGATTCTTTGAATTTTTATTTTCAAACATTTAAGGCACTTTTAGAAAGTATTTAAAAAGATATATGTATATCTTTTAAAGTAAAGGAAAGTAATAAGTTTTAAATTTAGATGAGGATAGTGGAATTCAAAATCATTTAAGGACTTCTCCAGATATAGTAATCCTCACATATAAAAAAATAAAAATAAATAAAAAAGAACAAAGGATCAAAAAATCCTCAAAAAAAAGAAGAAGAAAAAAAATGTGAGGAAAAGCTTGAGGAGAGGTCCAAATCAAAAATTGGTTTCACTTGAGTTTTTCTAAAATAATGAACTTAGAACAATCCTAAGCTTGATTTTTATAAATATATTAGTTAAATTATTTTTAAGGGAGTTCTTAAGTTGAGAAAGTAAAGTTCATATGATCCAAAATTTGAAAAATCTGCATATTTTTCTGAATTAGATAGGAAAACAAATTCCCAAGTTTGATGATAAATATTTTAGACCTTAAGGCTGATTCTAATTCACTAGAAGTTCTTCTAAGTTGAACTATCACATTTTTAGAAAAAATGTTTAGCAATTCTGAAGGATGACCCATTAACTCTAATCTATAAAAAATTATTTTAAAAGTGTAGTATTACTTGAGGACAAGTAATGTTTAAGTTCGGGGGATTTTGATACACCTAAAATTTATAGTGTTTTATGCACATTTTTATACTTATTTCTAATGATATTGCACTTTAAAGGTATGTTTTCTTGTGTCTTTTCTTGCAGGTGCATAAAATTGAAGAATTTGGAGTAATTTGAGCAAAAGGAACAAAAATGGACCAAAATGGAGCATATCGGAGCAAAACGGGTCGAACCGGAGCTTATCGGAGCAAAACAGGTCAAACTGGACACATTTTTAAATGTGTCTAGCACCCAAGAACCAAAATTGGTGATTAGCCGCCAAGGCTTTGGCGCCTAAGTGCCACCAAGTTTGCGCTTAGCCGCCAAAGACAGTTGGTGACGGTTTTGGGCATAATTTCTTCAATATAACTCAGATTTTGACGATTTTCGATGCGTTGCGAAGCTTAATTCGAGGGGCATTCATTGGAAATGATAAAATGGACTGTATAAAAGCGTTGGGGGCGGTTATGAGGAGTTATCATTGAAGTGATGTGTCTCTTGGTGTGAAAAGACACTTAAGGCATCCCTTTGGAAGATTCAGTGAAAGTGGACTCTTTTGGAGAGACACATAAGCATCTCTTGGGAAATTACAATTAAGGCTTGCAAACTCTTGAAGAGGAAGATTTAGAAAAGGGAGAGGAATTATTAGAAGAGGAGAAGAAGGCCAAGAAGAAGAAGACTTGGGGCGTGAGCCCTGAGTGGGGCGCCAAAGTGAGAGAGAAAGAGAGAGTGTGAGAGATTTTCTTTTTCTTTTCTTTTCTTTTAACTTTGTTCTTGGAGAGGATTGAAGGAGATTGCTTTTTCTGTACAAGGAGAGTTTGATTTTCATCAGAGATAAGTATTTTCATTATATTTTTATTTTGATTTAGTAGTTTATTTATGTAGTTTTAAAGACTTGTCCAATGAAAAGTTCTTGTTGTTTCTCCATGTGTAGTGAGTAGTTTTCTTTACTCCTCCCTCTTAAAATGAATTAGTATGCATGTGTAGGATATATAATTGAGTAGAGTGAGTATATATTGTGATGATTTTACCTTGTTCTTCATTTACATGTAAACTTGATCAACTTGCATGTTAAAATCTGTTGTGAGAGCATGTAAGAACCAATGCGGTATTGTCTCAGCCAACTATTAGTAAGAATCACATGAGATTATATGGGTGAGAATGCAGTCTATATAATTGAGTGCAAATAAACATGGAGATATGCTTTTTAATGGGGAGAAAAGTTAGAGGACTTTAGGGTGACAGGCTAAAGCCCCCTAATTTGGTTTGAAGTTTTGAATTTTGTTATGAGAAGTTAGCCTTCAGGTGGAGGGAATCGAGGGAACTCTAGAGTGAGAGCTGGTATCTTCCCTGTCTAACCATGTTCAAAATGATAAAATTTCAAATTAACCAATGTTCTTTATAGAACCAAGTAAGGCTAAAGAATATAATTGCTCCTATTTGTCACAATCTCTCTCGTTCTTTTTTTTACTTTTACACATGTCACTAATTTCATTGCATGAGGAAGATTACTTCTTATATATTAAACTCTACTTTTCTGATTTTCATTAATTATTTTAGTTTAGAAGTAGTATTGTAGTAATAATTTTAGAATTTAATTAAAACCAAACCTTTATCGACTTTCCAGGTTAGGGCCTGTTATTGTAGACTGGAACTTCTCTTGAAAGCTGATGTGATTAACCGCGATCTCCGTGGGATCGATATTCATGGCTTAATCAGAAGGCTCTATATTACTTGATAACGATAAGTATACTTGCGTAAAATCTCAATTTGAAATATTATCAATTAAGCTTTGCATCGGCATCAAGTTTTTAGCGTCTTTGTAAAGAAAGAGATATAATTAAAAGGAAATAAAACGTAAGCATAAATATGTAGGGATCACCCACAAAACCTTAAATTTCCCCAAAATTTCCAAAATCACCCAAATTACTCATAATTCTTCAAAAAAATCATTCCAAAATACTCCCTACAACTCAAATTGACTAAAATTACCTAAAATTGCTAAATTTCCCCAAAAATTCCCAAAATGACCAAAATGCCCCTCTTAGCCCAAAATTCCAAAAATTCCAAAGAATTTCGTAAATTCCTAAAACCTCTTAAATATTCCCAATTTAATTTCTCTCAACTACAACATGACCCAATTTGTCCAATTTAACCCAATTTAACCAAAAGCCCCAATTTGACCCATTTTAGCCTAAAAGTGCCAAAATTAAACCCAATGTCTACCCATTTGACCACAATATTGCCCAATTTCAATTTAAAACTTTAATGCAACATCTCCAATACCAATATAAACCAAATCCAAGCTCAATTTGACCCAAATTTGAGTTCAATTTCAATTAAAATCCAAAATCCCCAATTTTACCTAAGTGACTAAAATTCCTCAAATTGACCTAATACCAATCAATTTCTCCCCAATTTCAATTTTAAACCCTTCATAACACTCCTATAAATTTAATTGAACCATAAATAACCCCTAATTTGAGCCCAAGTCTCATTCAAATCCACCTGGACTAAGCTTACCCAATTTTGACCTAACATGTCATATGCCCAAAATCTTCCAAATTGATTGACCTACTGATCGCTGAAAAATTTATTAAGAAATTCATACCTATTTTTGATGAAATTGCACTTTAAAGAAGGGTATTTTTTTATTTTGTTGTAGGAATGAATAATTTAGGTGATAAAAGCAAAAATCATAAAAAGGAGCGAATTTGGAGCAAAATCATGCAATTTGCGCTGAGTCGCCGACGGCGAGATCGAGCCCGCCGACGGTGAGGTTACAAGAAGAAAATTATGAAGAATTTATAACTGTCTCGCTGACAGCGAGCCCGAGCCCGTCGACAGCGAGCTAGAGCGGTTTGAAGATCTTCTAGAAGCCTCGCCGACGACGACGAGTAGTTCGTCGCCGACGGCGAGGTAGTTCAAATGGCACGGATACATTGAACCCGGACACTTTTTGAAGGGATGCTTACGCACCTCTTGGTCCTTTGCTCACCTCATATATAGAGGCCGAAAATCGATCTTTTGTGTGCAATCTTTTAGTCTTTTGTCTAGTATTGTGTGCGGTTGTGTGTCTTTAGTGAGTCTTTAGTGAGTTTAGTGAGTAATTAGTGAGTCGTCGTTGTGTCTGGAAGGAAGAGTCGAAGAGACTACGAGGAGTCTGTTTGGGGATAAATCGAGATAAGTATTTGTATTTATTATTTTTAAATTTAAATGAAATCCATGCTTAGTTTAGTTCCCATGCATTACGAGTAGTTTATTAGTCTTTCTCCCTGTTTATGAAATTAAGTGACTTGATGAAATTAAAATAGAGATACTTTTATATATATTAATAAATTGTGATAATTTTTACTTAAAACTTAATTTACTTTCAAACTGGCCATTTGATTTGTTAAAATATGTTGATTATCAACTATAGTAAAAATTACATCTGATATTCGGGGAATTCGAATGCCTTGGAAGGAGGGTGCAAATAAATAGGGAAATAATATCATCTGGGCGTAGAATTGAGCATTTTAGTGTGACGGACTAAAATATTCAATTCGGTCCTATTGTTTGAGAGCTGAAGTGTAGATGTTAGCCCTCGGGCGAGGGGAACGTAGGAGCTACGATGTGGCGGTCGGTATCCTCCCGGCTAGCCGCGGATTCGGTAATCGAACATAGGATTAGTCGATATTCTTTACACATGGACCAAAGGGTAAAGAATAGAAATGCTCCTATTTGTCACAATACCTTAAAATTATCTATTTAAATTCATCGATCACTTAAATTTCTAAACAAGGGGAAAGATACTTTTTCCGAATAGTTAAGACTTATTTAGCAATTAGTTTAATTTCCGCACTTTCAATACGTATTAATTTTCTACTTAGTTAAGTTACCTAATTAAAATACTTAGTTTACTTTATTGCGCTCAAATTTAGAATTCCAAATTTTCGTATACTATTTTAAAAATTATTATTATTATTTTAAATTAGTTGTTATTTAATTTTCTCTTTCCCCGTGGGATCGATAACCGAGGACTCCACTAGAGCCCTGTATTACTTGATACGATACGTATACTTGCGTAGCATACACAACATAAACAATTACAATTCTATACATATAAATAGCGGGGTCAAGTTTTTGGCGTCGTTGCAATTAAATTAAAAATAACCTAATATAAAATTGTGGGTCAAGTTTTTGGCGCCGTTGCCGGGGAGAGTAAGAAAAATTTACAAAAGTAACGGACTATTTTAAAATAATCATAATAAATAAATAAATATCTATTCGAAATTGTATGCGCAAATTTGGAAACGAAAATTTAATACCTTACGATTCTGAATTAGAGCGTACAATTAAAAGAATTAGAAAACAAAAGAAACAAATTATAAATTTAACACAAATGGTGAATATTCCTGAAATTCAAAATATGAACCAACAAAGACCATTAAGAGATTATGCCAACCTTACATCAGATGAAATTCATTTAACTATTCAAAACCACGATGTAGTCGCTAATTCATTTGAACTTAAACACCGCAATTATCTAAATGGTACAAAACAATCAATTTAGTGGTTCACCTACCGAAGATCCTAACTTACATCTTGCTAGTTTTCTAGAACTTTGTGCTTACTTTTAAATATCAAGGAGTATGCGACGATGCTTATAAGACTTAGACTTTTCCTTTTTCATTAAGGGATAAAGCTAAAATGTGGTTGAATTCGTTAAGCACTTGGATCTATTAAAACTTGGGGAGAATTATCACAAAAATTTCTCTCCAAATATTTTCCACCATCTAAAACTGCTAAGTTTAGAAATGATATAACTTCTTTTTGTCGATTAGATGGAGAATCAATATATGAAGCTTGAGAGAGATTTAAGGAACTTCTTAGGAAATGCCCACATCATGCGCTACCAGATTGGTCGATTATTCAAACCTTTTATAATGGATTAGTAGGATCTTTAAGATCAATCATCGATGCTTCTTCGTTGGAGGTTCATTAATGTCTAAACCATTTGATGAAGCTTATGCACTAATCGAAGAAATGGCAACAAATAATTTCCATTGGCCTCGTTGATAGAGTAAATCCTAAAAAGATAGCCGAGCATTCATGAAAACGATGCAATATCTATGTTAGCTTCTCAAATTGTTGCTATATCTAAGAAATTAGATCATTTTGGAATGAACTACTCTCCTACTTTAGAAGAAAACTCATCTCGGACAAATCATAGAATCTCAAACTAATTATGAAAATTTAAATGCTATTAATAATAGAACTAATAACCCTTATTCAAACTATTATAATCCTGGTTGGAAAACTCATCCAAATTTTAATTGGAATAACACATCTAATCAACAATGGATGAATCAACCTAATCAAGCAAATCCAAACTATAAACCTAATTACCCACTTGGATTTAATAACAATAACCCTCGATTCGAGGATAAGAAATTATCCATGGATGAATTAATTTTGAATATGGGTCATCAGCTACAAAATCAAGGAAATCAACTACAAATTCAAGGAAATCAATTACAAATTCAAGGAACATGTATTAAAAATATCGAAACTCGACTTGGACATATTGCTTCTTGCGCTAAATAATAGAATACCTGGAACTTTTCCTAGTAATGTGGAAATAAATCCTAAAGATCAAGGAAAAGAACAAATTAAAGCAATACACCTAAGGAGTGGAAAAGAATTAGAACCTCAAATTCAAAAAGAACTTGAAAGCCAAAAAGAGGAAGTGGAAATTGAAAAGGAAACAATTCAACAAGACTCAAACTTGGAACATCCTTTAATACCTATAAAAATTTACGTTGAAAAACCTCCACCACCATTTCCTCGATGACTAGCTCGACATAAAAAAGATAAACAATTTGCTAAATTCCTTGAAATATTAAAGAAATTAACAATCAATATACCTTTTGTTGAAGCTTTAGATCAGATGCCAAATTATGTAAAATTTATGAAAGATATTCTAAATAAGAAAAGAAAATTCACTGATAATGAAACAGTCGCACTTAGTGAAGAGTGTAGTGCTTATTATTCGAAGAAGCTTCTGAAAAATTGAAAGATCCTGGTAGTTTCACTATACCCTGCGCTATAGGAGAAAATTTTATGGAAAAGCTTTGTGTGACTTAGGAGCAAGCATCAATCTAATGCCTCTATCGATTTTTAAGAGAATAGGATTAGGAAAAATTACAC
The DNA here is from genome assembly GCA_022702705.1 of Papilionanthe hookeriana x Papilionanthe teres. NCBI lineage: Eukaryota > Viridiplantae > Streptophyta > Magnoliopsida > Asparagales > Orchidaceae > Papilionanthe > Papilionanthe hookeriana x Papilionanthe teres. The sequence continues at coordinate 22,767,882 of CM040426.1, forward strand.
CTACTTCAGTAACCCTTCAATTAGTTGATCGTTCGGTTACCTATCCTAAGGGAGTTATTAAAGATGTGTTAGTAAAGGTGGATAAATTTATCTTCCAAGTAGATTTTATTGTTTTAGATATGGAGGAAGATAAAGAAATTCCTATCATTTTAGGAAGACCATTTTTAGCTACTCGGAAAAGCTATGATTGATGTTCGAGAAAGGAGAATTAACTATGAGAGTAAATGACCAAAAAGTTACATTTAATATTGCAAAATCAATGAAATATCTACGCGTTGAGAAAGATGATGAATGTTTTCGGATGGAAATACTTGAATATTTACAACAAGAACATTTTAAGGAATATTACGAGGATAAATTAGAAAAAGAAAACACTTGAATTAATTGAAGATAATCCTGAAGAACTAGATTTTATTCGGGAAAGATTTGAATTTTTGGATAATATCGAAAATACCGAAAAGAATATAGTTCCATCGATTATTAAACCTCCTAAACTTGAGCTAAAAATATTACACGATCATTTGAAATATGCTTATTTAGGTAATTCTTCAACTTTACCGGTTATTATTTCATACGCATTAAACGAATCTCAAGAACAAAAACTTTTAGAAACTTTAAAAAAATATAAAAAAACTTTTGGTTGGACTTTAGCGGATATTAAAGGAATTAGTCCTTCAATCCGTATGGATAGAATTATTTTAGATGATGAACATAAACCTAAAGCGAGATCCACTAAAGGAGATTAAACCCGATAATGAAAGAAGTAGTTAAGAAAGAAATTTTAAAATGGTTAGATAATGGTATTATATATCCTATTTCGACGATGCTTGGGTAAGCCCAATTCATCTGTGTTCTAAGAAGGGAGGAGTGACCAGTCACTGCCAATGAAAATAACGATCTTATTCCTATAAGACAAGTTACTTGGTTGGCGTATATGTATTGATTATAGAAAATTAAATACCGCCACCGGGAAAGATCACTTCCCTTTACCATTTCTAGGCCAGGATGTTAGATAGATTAGCCGGATATAAGTATTTTTGTTTTTTAGATGGATACACCGGTTATCATCAAATACAAATTGCTCCGAGGATCGAGAAAACTACATTTACTAGTCCTTATGGAACTTTCGCTTTTCGAAGAATGCCTTTTGGATTATGTAATGCACAAGCAACATTCCAGAGATGTATGATGTCTATATTTAGTAAGTTAATTGACAATGGAATAGAAGTATTTATGGATGATTTCTCTGTATTTGGAACATCATTTGACACATGCTTAACTCATCTTGAAAAAGTATTAGAAGTATGTGAGAAAACAAATTTAGTTCTAAATTGGGAGAAATGTCGATTTATTGTTGCGGGCGGCATTGTATTAGGGCATAAAATTTCGGAAAAAGGCATGGAAGTGGACCTCGCAAAAATTCGAGTTATAGCTAAATTACCACCTCCAACTACGGTAAAAGGGGTAAGAAGTTTTCTTGGACATCTTTGGATTCTACGAATGCTATATAAAAGATTTTTCAAAAATTACTAAACCTCTATGCCAACTTCTCGAAAAGAACAAGAAATTTGAATTCACAATCGAATGCTGAATGCTTTTGAACTCTTAAAAGAAAAATTAATTACAGCACCTATAATAGTTTCACCTAGCCGGGAGAAACCATTTGAGCTTATGTGTGATGCTAGTGATTATCTTGTAGGAGCGATTCTTGAGGCGAAGATATGAAAAGATTTTTAAAGTCATATACTTATCTTAGTAAAACTCTAAATGATGCTTGAAATAAATTATACGATTCTGAAAAAGAACTATTAGTGGTAGTATATGGTTTTAATAAATTTAGAGCTTATCGATTGGAACAAAATGTATCGTGCATACTCGATCATTCTGCTATCAAATATTTAATGCAAAAGAAAGATTCCGAACCAAGATTAATTAGATGGATGCTATTAATGCAAGAATTCGATTTTGAGATCGTTAATAAGAAAGGAGCCGATAATCGAATTGCGGATCATTTATCGAGATTAGAAAATCATGAATTATCTGATATTGAAAATGAAATTATAGACAGTTTTCCTGATGAACAAATATACAATATCAATGAGTGGAAAATACCATGGTATTCTAATATAGTAAACTATATAGTTAGTAATATTTTACCACCTATGCTAACTTTGCAACAACAGAAAAAATTCATCCATGATACGAAAACTTATTTTTGGGATGAACCATATTTATATAAGCGATGTAAGGATTTAATTATTAGAAGATGTGTACCTTATGAAGAAAGCTGAACCAATTATTCAAAAATGTCATGATTCTAATTTTGGAGGACATTTTGGGACTTATAAAGCTGCTTATAAGATTCTACAATACTGGATTTTACTTGGCTCTACTCTATTTAGAGATGTATATAGATATATTAAAACTTGCGATAAATGCCAAAGAGTAGGAAATATATCTAGAAGAAACGAAATGCCTCTAAACTTTATATTAGAAGTTTAAATTTTTGATGTTTGGGGATTAGATTTTATGGGACCTTTTATTCCTTCGTTTAGAAACTCATTTATATTAGTAGCTGTTGATTATGTTTCCAAATGGATTGAGGCACAAGCTTTACCTAGGTGTGATGCTAAGAGTGTTTCAAAATTTATGATGAAAAATATTTTTACTAGATTTGGAATGCGAGAGTGATTATCACTGATGGAGGAACTCATTTTAGAAATAAATACATTCACAAACTAGTAGAAAAATACAATATTACTCATAAGATATCCACTGCTTATCATCCACAAACTAGCGGATTAGCTGAAGTATCTAATCGTGAGATTAAACGTATTTTAGAAAAATCTGTAAACCCAAATGGGTTAGATTGGTCTATTAGATTAGACAACTGCATTATGGGCTTATAGGATCTGCTTATAAAACTCCGATTGGAATGACTCCTTACGAGCTTATATATGGAAAAACATGTCACTTACCAGTTGAATTAGAACATAAAGCATATTGGGTAATTAAAGAATTTAATTATAATATGAAGGAAGCTGGTGAGAAAAGATTGTTGCAATTAAATGAATTGGAAGAATTAAGAAACGAATCGTATGATAATGATCGGATTTATAAAGAAAAGATGAAATTATGGCATGATCGGAAGATTAATCGGAGAAATTTTGAACCGGGACGGGAAGTTTTGCTATATAATACTAGATTGAAATTATTTCTGGAAAATTGAAGTCTCGATGGTTAGGACCTTTCACCATAACTCAAATATTTTCATACGGAACTATAGAAATCGAAGATCCAAAAGCTGGACATAAATTTAAAGTTAATGGACATAGATTAAAACCATATTTCGAAGGTATAAGACCTAACTATAAAGAGGTTTTAATGCTTAGTCGACTCGATTAATAATTGAAATTAGGTCGGGTCGACGACGTTAAACCAGCGCTTTATGGGAGGCAACCCATATTAGTTATCTATTTTTATTGTATCTTAATAGTTAGTTTATATTATTGAAACTTTACTACTCGATTATTATTAAGAATCATCACATATTCGAACCATTATGATGAGAAAAGAAATTATTCGATTTAGAGCGAAATTGGACATTATTTTGAAATCTCGCCGACGGCGAGGTCGATACTCGCCGACGACGAGGTTCGCGCTTAATTTAATTTAGTTTATTTATAATCTCGGCCGACGGCGAGAAACGAGCCCGCCGACGGCGAGATCTGAAAGGCGGTTTTATAACTAAGTCGCCGACGGCGAGAAACCTCCCGCCGATAGTGAGGAAGTTATAAAAATGAGTTATATATACTTTAAATGCTGATCTGGATGGTTTCAACACCAATTCCTTTGTGAAAACCCATTCTTAAACCATTCTAAGTCTACCTTCTTCACTAGAATTCATTCCATTCACCATAATGGCCTCCAAATTCTTAGATTCCTCTAAATGCGGAGTGTTTAACCTGGAGAAAATTTGTGAGTGCGAAGCGCGACGGATCTTCAACAAGGTTTTGGTAAAGAAAAGAGTTATCAAGGAACGGGGATTTGTCGATCGAGGATTAGAGAATTCACTACTAAGATAGAAGAAACGATCGCACGGCGGCCTTGGGAGGTATTTTGTTACACTACGTCTCGCTGTTGTTATTCCGGTTGTGAAAGAGTTCTACTCTAACTTACGTGCGATCAACAATGGGAATATCTACGTCCGAGGAAGATGGGTGACGTTTACTCCATCAAGAGTAAATGAATTATTCTCTATAGAAAACACCCCGGTATGTCACTATTCAAATTTTGTGCCTTCTCGATATAATATGAATGAGATATTTCAATATCTAACTGATGAACCGGAAGATTGGGAAATGCGTGAAGACGGGTATGTTAGTTTCTCTGCATCACTTTTGAATCCTGTCTCAAAGCACTGACACTTTTTCATCTCATCTAAATTGTTACCTACTATGAGGGTAAACAAAGTTTCAAAGGAATGCGCTATATTGAATTATTGTATTCAAATTGGATTGCCTATTGATGTTGGATCAATAATTGTTAAGTCTGCATTGAGTTTAATTGTGCATGGGTCAGTTCACGAACTAGGACACCCATCTACTATTTTTGCATTATGCAGTCAGTACCAGGTTTCTTATGAAGCTAGGAAAAGGTTCTGTTACCTTGGAAGCCGCTTGATCCTACAGATATGTTCCCTACTTTAGACGATAATGAAGACATTACATTTATCTCCGATAGAGCTTCACGAGAATAATCCTATAGCAAGGCACTATTTCGGATAAAACGGAGTTACTTATGAAGAAAATTAATGGAATGGAGAAAGAACTACGAATGTGAGAGATTTAATCGACAATATATCCGATTCATTTAATCACACTCGATCGGAGGATGAAGGAACACTTCAATCATTACGGACACTTGGAAGCTAGCTTTCTTCATTTGCGCGAGACGGAAGGGTTGGATCATCGAAGAATCCGCCGGAATTTCCCTTCGAGCCTTTCTATAACTTATTTGTACATCATCGTCATATAGGAAATATCAGAGAAGATGAAGATTCTGACCTTGAAGAGTAGTAGTAAAGATTTTCATAGTATGTTTGTATTTATGTTATTTAATTTGATTTAGATTTTATTATGTGTGGAGTGATGATTTAAATATCTCAAACTTAGTTGAGATATGCGTCATAGTTTTGTATCAGCATTTAGTGTGTCGTGGATTGGTTTGCGATGCTGATTGGTAGTAAGGATTGAAGTTTGAAGTTTGATTATAGAGTTTTAAATTATGTTAGTTTGTATGTCTCATGGATTTCAATATTAAAGTTAATTTGTTTTGTTGTGCGAATTTGTTCGTGTATAAGTAGCTAATCTTCATATTAAATTAATAAATAATATGATCAGAAATATAATATAAGGAAAATCGAGGTTGAAAATGATTGACGAAATTCAAAAATTGAAATTTTTAGGACCTCGCCGACGGCGTGAAAAATCCCGCCGACGGCGAGATCGATCTCGGCCGACGACGAAGAATTTCTCGCCGACGGCGGATTTTCCCGAAACTTTTGCCTTATGGAATTAATTAGCTCGGCCGACGGCGAGAAAATCTCGGCGACAGCGAGAACGCGAAAAGACCTATATTTGACCAGGTCAGCCGAGCACTATTCATCATCCCCTTCCTAAAATTTTCGAAAAAACCGACCTAGGGCTTGAGAGATCTTGGATTTGAAGCGATTTCAATACTTTTTGACACCGGATTTCATCTCCCCTTGGTAAGAGCTTCATTCCTATGCAAAAATTTTTGATTTTCACCATTGATTTCTTCTACATTGGGATATTTTGAAAAATTTTGAAATGTGAAGAAAATACTTGGAAGAATTTCATAGAAATCGATTTAAATGGATTTTAGTTGTTGTGGGAAGCCTTATTAGTAATATTTTGCGGTTTAGCTAAAATTTTGTAAATTTCACGAGATCGAAAAATGGCTCCACGACAAAAACGTCGAGTAGAGTTCGACGAAAACCGATTCATCGATGCACGAGCACAAGCAAAATATTTTGAAAATATACGAGGAAGAAAGTGCATTGCGGATCGAGTATTCGAGAATCCGGGAGGAGAAGTAGAAGCGAAGTTATAAAGGAGCGAGGATGGGAAAACTTCGTTTCGTTACCAACGGAAGCGTTTGTAGAAGTTGTAAAGGAATTTTATACAAACTTAACACGAGCGAGAAGATGCACCGGTTAAAGTTAGAGGATTTTTCGTAGATTTCGAGTCTTCTTTAGAATAAACGCATATTATGAAGTTCAAGAAACACTGGAGCGAATATGAAACTTTTGGAACTATGGAAGGACCATTAGAAGAGGTGATTGACTTTCTCATCGATGAGAAAGGAGTACGGAAGATAAAGCGGCGAGAACGGGTAAACATCCTCGTTTCATATGCTAAATGCAACATCGAAAGCTCGGCATTATTTTATTTGCTCTACTTTGTTACCTACCTACCATCATAGTGAGGTAACAAGAGATAGAGCGGTTCCGAATTTCGTATTCGAACCGAAGAGTATTAATGTGGGAAGTGTTATATATAAAAACATATTAGCCATTGCTTAGAAATGAAAGTGGAGGAGGATTAGGACATCCTGGTCTTATCTATGCACTTTGCCAATTATCCGGGGTAGAGGCGAGAGATGATGAGGAATGGATAGAGCCTATGAAACCCCTAACTCGAGCTAATATAAAGAAATATGAATCCCACGAAAGTTGGAGATCGAGAGTGAAAAGTTATTTCACTCGGTCCGGTAGAGATATACCCTCTACTAGCTATGAACCTCCTAAGTCTACCACCCTACCCTTCAAGATCGATGAATGAATTAACCTCGAGTAGAAAGAGTTTTGAGTTATTTGGAGAAAATATGGAAAGAAGATTTGAGCATATAGATCGAAAGGATTGGAGGCTTGGAGAGAAGACACGATTATGATAGTGAATATCTCCGGCGACATTCGGAATACGAGATTGCATACTATGAAGGCTGAGCGTCGCTATAGGAGTGGTGATTTAGATGTTGTCTTTCCTGAGTGCCCCCGATATTCACAGTACCAACCTGCTCAGTCTTCTCAGCCTATAGATCAGGGAGGAGATGATATAGCCTCGGACTTTAATGTTGAAGATTAAGACTTTATTTGTTTGTTTGTTTAATGTTAAGTTATTTAAAAAAAAAAAAACTTTTATATGTTTGTAATATTCAGTACTTTATGTTGTAAGACATTAGATGTTTGTTAGATTAATCTGCTTGGATTGTTATAGTAGTTTAGTTTTTTTTTTTTTGTGTTAGTTAATTGCATTTGATTTATATTAATTAGGATGTTAGTTTTCTTTAGTATGTTTTTATTTTCTATTATTCTGTATTGTTTTAAGTTTTAAAATTGTTAATCGTTAGTTCGATTGTTTTTAATATGTTAGTGATTCATAGGTGTAATGTAGAGTTAATTTTAATTGTTGTGTTTAATACTTATCTCGATTTTATCCCTGCATTTTTCTTGTTATATATATATGGAGAATACTAACGAGTACGAGTTCAATGAAAAATGAAAAAGCACTGCAAAAATTTCAAAGGAAAAAAAAAAGAAGAAAAGAAGAAATACCTAAACTTGAAAGGTATGATTTATTTACTCTCCCTTTTCATTATTTAGAGTAGATATAAAAATTTAAGTTTGGAGGGGAGTAAAATACAAATTTAGTTATTAACTTGTTCTCGAATTCTATTTTCAAATTATTATAAAAATGATTTTTATAGCAAATTTTTCAATTTGATTTAATATGAATTATTTTTTTTAATTATTATAAAAGGTTAAATGAAATATTTCTAGTACTTTAATTAATTAAATAGAATAAACTATTTGGTTAAAGGGAATAAGAATATAGTAAACTATTTTTAGTAAGGAAAACTATATTCTAAAATTAAAATTCTTAAGTATTCAAGTGAAAAAGAAAAGATTGAAAATCAATGAAGTAAAAACTATGAAGTATATATAAGCTAAGAAATATTTCTAAGTTTCAAATTTAGGAAAAATGAAAATGAAGTTCAAAATTATTAACAGGCTCTCCAGATACAGTAATCCTCATTAGAAAAAAAAAAGAAAAAGAAAAAGAAAAAGAAAAAGAAAGAGAAAAAGAAAATAAGGAGAAGTTTGAGGAGATGCCTTATAAAAAATTGGCTTCATTTGAATTAACCTAAAGGAAAAAACTTAAATATTTCCAAACTTATGTTTATGGATTAGAATTTTACCTAATAGTGTTTTCTTGAATTTGTTATCATATGAATATCTTAAGTAGTTATTCTTTTAAATATAGTCATTCCTCAAATGAATAGTAAACTAGAAATCTTAGACCTGATAACTAAATAATTTATTTCTATAAGATTAATTAAATTACATGAATTATTTTTGTTTAACTTTATTATGATATTAATTAATCTAATTCATAGATTATTTAAATTGAAAAATCTTATTATAAAACTCATTATTTTTATGTAGTACTAAAAATTACTTGAGGACTAAGTAATAAGTAAGTTTGGGGGATTTTGATCGCTGAAAAATTTATTAAGAAATTCATACCTATTTTTGATAAAATTGCACTTTAAAGAAGGGTATTTTCTTTATTTTGTTGCGGGAATGAATAATTTAGGTGATAAAAGCAAAAATCATAAAAAGGAGCGAATTTGGAGCAAAATCATGCAATTTGTCTTGAGTCGCCGACGGCGAGATCGAGCTCGCCGACGGCGAGGTTACAAGAAGAAAATTCGAAGAATTTATAACTATCTCGGCGGCAATGAGCCCGAGCCAGCCGACGACGAGCTAGAGCGGTTTGAAGATCTTCAGAAGCCTCGCCGACGAGTGAGGTAGTTCGTCGCCGACGGCGAGGTAGTTCAAATGGCACGGATACATTGAACTCGGACACTTTTTGAAGGGATGCTTACGCACCTCTTGGTCCTTTGCTCACCTCTATATATAGAGGCCGAAAATCGATCTTTTGTGTGCAATCTTTTAGTCTTTTGTCTAGTTTTGTGTGCGGTTGTGTGTCTTTAGTGAGTCTTTAGTGAGTTTAGTGAGTAATTAGTGAGTCGTCTGTGTCTTGGAAGGAAGAGTCAAAGGAACTACGAGGAGTACTGTTTGGGGATAAATCGAGATAAGTATTTGTATTTATTGTTTTTAACTTTAAATGAAATCCATGCTTAGTTTAGTTCCCATGCATTACGAGTAGTTTATTAGTCTTTCTCCTCGTTTATGAAATTAAGTGACTTGATGAAATTAAAATAGAGATACTTTTATATATATTAATAAATTGTGATAATTTTTTCTTAAAACTTAATTTACTTTCAACTGGCCATTTGATTTGTTAAAATATGTTGATTATCGGCTATAGTAAAAATTACATCGATATTCGGGGAATTCAAAAGCCTTGGAAGGAGGGTGCAAATAAATAGGAAACAATATCCTTGGGGCGTAGAATTGAGCATTTTAGTGTGACGGACTAAAATATTCAATTCGGTCCTATTGTTTGAGAGCCGAAGTGTAGATGTTAGCCCTCGGGCGAGGGGAACGTGGGAGCTCGATGTGGCGGTCGGTATCGTCCCAGCTTAGCCGCAGATTCGGTAATCAAACATAGGATTAGTCAATATTCTTTACACTGGACCAAAGGGTAAAGAATAGGAATGCTCCTATTTGTCACAATACCTTAAAATTATCTATTTAAATTCATCAATCAATTAAATTTCTAGACAAGGGGAAAGATACTTTTTCTGAATAGTTAAGACTTATTTAGCAATTAGTTTAATTTCCTGCACTTTCAATACATATTGATTTTCTACTTAGTTAAGTTACCTAATTAAAATACTTAGTTTACTTTATTGCGCTCAAATTCAGAATTCCAAATTTTCGTATACTATTTTAAAAATTATTATTATTATTTTAAATTAGTTGTTATTTAATTTTCTCTTTCCTGTGGGATCGATAACCGTGGACTCCACTAGAGCCCTGTATTACTTGATACGATACGTATACTTGCGTAGCATCCACAACATAAACAATTACAATTCTATACATATAAATAGCGAGGTCAAGTTTTTGGCGTCGTTGCAATTAAATTAAAAATAACATAATATAAAATTGTGGGTCACCTACTCCCAATATTTCCACTAAATTAGTGTTGGGAACTCTTTATGACATCCCCATAGACCATTTGGAACCTTCATTTCGCTTTGGAGCCAACCCTAGCTCAACCTAAACCCAAGTTAACCCAACTCGCCCCAAATTGACCAAAATCCCAAACCAAGCCAAATTGATCTATCATTCCAATCCAAAACTACTCCAAACCTTTTCTAAACACCTCATAACAATCATACACATCATATTGCTCAATCATTTGGGTCTAACCCAAGTTCAAACCCAACCTAGCCCAACATTGACCCATGTGACCTAAAATTAAACCCATGACCTAGCTTAATCAAATTGAAGCAAATGCGACCAAACCAACTCCTCGACTGCCACTAAGTCACCCCTAAGAACCACCCTAGACCCACCTAGCCCACTCTAGTGGAGCCATGGACCAAAGGTCCCCAAAATTAGGGGATTTGACCTCATACTCGGTTTTAATCAAAATATCTTCACCATCATTACTTGTCATTGGGGGTAAAACATCATTAATCCTCCCTTCGCACTCCAGAACCCCCTGTCCACCAACCCTGGCCCTACCGGCCACCCTAGTGGCCGGAAAATGCTAAAAAGAGAGCCACCTCCCCTCAAATTAAACTCAAACTCCACTCTATGGCCAAGTAAACTTGAAATTGCCATTGTAGCTCATCTGGCCTCCACCTAGGCAGTTGAATCCACCCATTGCCAGCCCCTGAGCTCAGCCCAATGACCATGGCCATAAATAGACCTCTTCAAGGCCAAAACTAGGTGATGAATTTTTTCTCAAGGAAACTCCACCAAATTTCTTCCAGAGCTTCTCTGAGAGGTCCTAAGAGTGGTCCCACTGTCTTCAGCCACTGATCCCCACAGTCTGAGAGCAATTTCATCATTGTAATTTGGCCGAAAACCAAGACATATTTCTTCATAGCTCCACAGTGCACCAAATTACAATTAACTGCACATACACCTTCACAGCAGTGAAAGAAGAAGATCCCCCATCAAAGCCCCATCACAAAAGGCCTCTGCACGAGATTTCCATCAACACTTGATATCGGGCCTAGTCGAGCTCGGGTCTAGACAACTCATCAGGGCAAAAAACTCCATCTGGAGGTTCGTTGGGACCAATTAAAGCTGCTACAACCATCTGATTGAGGCCTCCCCTCTCAGACAAAGGTATTGGACTCACTCTTCCTCCCAAGCTTTTCTTCATCCTCCATAATTTTACACTGTATTTCATACCATATAAACCATATGGATAGGTTCGTTTATGATAGATGAAGCTCTAAGAATAAACCCCATGCAATTTGGTTGAGTCTAGCTCGAGTTCTTAGGTCTAGAAGGTGGACGGCTCACAAGTTAGACTAGGTGAAGATGATGACCAGGAGACGTTGGATCGTACGTGTAATGAACGAATGGCCAGGATTGCGTCGGACAAGCTCTTGATACATAAAGCACGGCCGCGTAGCAACTGAGTCAGAAGGCAGTGTCAAATGGTGGAGTGACGCATGGAGACTTCAGAGCTACCGAGGATGACATGGCGCAGCGTGTTTAAGTAGGAAATTAGGGGTATTTTTGAATTATTTAAATCAGTAAAGTTTTAAAATTCATAACTTGGTGTGAAAAAATCATAAGAATAAAAGAAAAATATCCTCTTGCTCAGTGAACAAAGGAGAATAATGTGGAAATGGTATGAAATTTATTTGATGCATGTATGATTTCTAATTTATTAAATACCCTTTGTAGTCTTTTAATTCTCCATGCATGTGAACATTTTACCATGGCTTAATATTTTTGTATGTTATAGCCTCTGTCATAGGGGATCATCCCTAATTTGTCCAAACTCAGAGGAGACCTCTATGGAGTGTTCTATATTTTACAAGTTTAGGCATCTGTTTTCATAATCTAACAATTAACAAGTTGATTATAAAAATTCAGAAAAATCATGGTAGGTTCCTTATGACTACCACCCTAGGAAAAAATACAAACTTGATTTAATTCACTAAAAATAACTCTAATGGTAATTAAGGTTTAAATATTAAATAAAATAAATTGAATTATACACAAATGAAAATGAACCAAAAATAATTCTTCAATATATTTTAAAGGTCAGAAGACTCCCCATAAAAATTTCATGGCATTTAGAGTTCATTTGGTCACCCAAATGAATTTTCTAAGTGAAATGATAATTTTGAATATTAAATTAATTTTAATAATAAAATACCACTTAAAAAATTGTAAAATTGGTTTTAGAAGTTCTCTGTGATTAGAGGTTTCTTTTAAAAATAAAATTTGGATTTTCGCAAAATTTTCATTTTTAATCATATTTAATATTTAAATAATTAAATAATAATAAAAAGTCACAAAAATATTAAAAATAACCAAATTATTACTTTTGGTCTCCTAATCACTTAGGAACCATCCCCATAATTTTCTCAAAATTAAAATATTAATTTTTAAAGGCTTAAATCAATTTTTAAAAGGCTAAAAATGGATTTTCTTATTTTTTCACTAAAATAATTATAATAATTAGAATAAAAAACAAAAAAATATAAAGTTTGTTTCTTTGGGTTCCCTGACCTCGGAGGGACTTAAGAAAAATATAAAATAGAATTTTCAACCTTTATAATATTTAATAATTAATTAAAACTCCAGAAATTAAAATAATTCTAATAATTAAATTAAAACATAAAAAATCATAAAATTTGGTCCAAGTGGTCTATTAGTCTATGTTTACCTCCCATAAAAATTTCAAAGTCATATGCTTTTTTTTTATAAGTAATTGAATTTTCATTAAAAACCCATATTTTTACATAAAAAATAAATTAAAATTTGAAAAATCATATTTTTTCCTCTGATGTTTTAATCAACCCATAAGTGGGGTCATATAAAAATTTCAAAGTCAATTGGGCTAAATTGAATGAATTATGAAGTGATAAAGGCCTTTAGAGGTAAATGTGTAATTTTGGAAATTTAGCCTTAATTAATATTTAAGCTTAATCAAAATGGGAAAAGGGCAATAAATGATCTTAATTATTATATTGGGTGATTGGAATATTATGGGAGAAATGGTAGAAACTCATTCTAATTTTGTCACATTAAATGTTTAAATTTCCTTAATTATTATAATTTGGAAGAAAAATCAAATTAAAAGAACCTTAAAGTTAGGGGTTGATTTTGGAAGTTAATATTCCACTAATTTAATTATTTCCCCTTTATTTGATGATTCAAATGATAAATTAATATTTTGATAAGAATCATAATCATGAAAGTCATAAAATTTTCTTTTCTAAAGACATAAAAATACCCACTAAATCTTAAGGGCTTAGTAATGAGGTAGACTTAATCAAAAGAATTAACTAATTAGAATTAGAAAAGAAAACATAGTTAAATTCAAACTACTTTTGAAACATTACAAGCCCATCAAAATTTGGTAAATCTCTCCATAAGTTAATTTTGCCTTTAGGGGCCCACTCACATAATTCTAAGTAAAGCGCCAAATGATAACTACCCCTCCTTTCGGGATGACTAAAACATTGGCTCACTGAGCACAAAGAGTATGAAAAGAATAACTCATTTAATAACTATAATAAATCTAAAAGGACCTCAAGGAAGTTCCAAAGTATTGTGAAATATCTGGGTTTCTCCTAGACTTTTCACAAGTCTTCTGGTCACCTTGTAGGACCATTGTACTTACTATATTTATTAAATGAAGAAATCTCACAAATGAATAAGAGTTCACCGGGTTATGCCTAGGACATTGCAAGCATGTGACAAACCTATCCATAAGGTTATATTTCCCTACAAAATATAAATGTTTATTGCAAGAATACTAAAGTTTCAGGTGGAGATGATGAGAAGACCTACCAAGTATGCTTTTATTTTAATGCAATTTACTTACATGCACTCTACTGTACTTTCATTTCTTGCAAATTTGCTTGCTAAAAAACAATGTCACTTTGCATGAAAACTGAAACCTTTAGGATAGCCACAAAACTGAGACCAAAATTAAAATTAAGAAACCACAACAAGATAAAATCCACTGCCACAATATTTAAAATATAAAACTTCTCAAAATTTAATCACAAACAAAACAAAAACCACAAGCAACTAAATTAAAACGTCTCATTGGATGATCGGGAATTCCTTGGAGGAGGTAACGCACGTGTTGATAACAGGGTTTTCTCATGGTATAAATGAAAGTATGGAACTCATTAAGTTGAGTTTAGTAAATTCATTTTGACTAAGTGAATCCGATGAAAATAGCGAAGTCGGGATGATGGAACCGTGGGATCTTAACCGGTGTTGCTATATCAACTTTAATGTTCCCCTAATAATACATTAAGACACCTCATTTTAAATATTTTCTAAAAAATGACACTACTCATTTCTCCTTAATTGACACATCTTTAAATTAAACCTGCTACGACGATGATCTTGGAGCATGCATAGTGGGCAACACGACCATCTTCAACAGCAAAACTTGTCCACATCAGCAAAACCAATCCTTAAAATTTAAAACAACAAGCCATAGGACTCTGAGGTAGATTGCCTAGTGCAACATAAATCCTTACCCTTTATGAAAATCTTCTTACATCGCTATCAATTCCCGTTTTATTTTAATGTCAAGGAGTCGTCACTCTCTTTCTCTATCTATCGCCCTAATTCTTATTCTACCTAGACTTATTGTCAGAAGTATTTGAATAATTTTGAGAATAATTAATCATGATAGAGATTGAGAGAAAATAAGATAAATGATAATCTTATAGAACAAGTCTTCAGATTATGTAATTACTGAAGTTTTTTACATGAGAAAATCATATGAAGATCTTGGGTAACCAGAGAGGTTTTATAGGTAAAATACCTATCCTGAGTTCTTTAATCACCTATAAGAGCAAGCTCCTATAGTTAATTACATCATAAGTAATTAATACTGCCTAGGAAAACTCCCGATTAAGGTTAACATTTATCCTTAAAAAATGTAAGTGTTGTTGTGGCAGTGCATTTCTGAAGAATCGATACTACCAGAAAGTTTTGTTTATGCTAGGTGTACATCTTTGCTTTGTTGTATTTTTTTTGTTGTTGTAATGTCATTTTGTATGTCATGTCATATGTCATGTCGGGATGTCGTAGTTTGTATGTCGTGTCATGTCATAATGTGATGTCATAATGTCATGTCATTTTATGTCATGTCTTAATGTGAATCATAATGTCATAATATGTCGTGATTAATATCTCTATTTGCCATGAGATATTTTATCTCCTATAAGAAGATGTCGTTATTAAGTCATGAGATACCTTCTATGATGTCAAGAAGATATCCTTATTTATTTATTTTTATTATTTTGTTTATGATTTCCTTTTGTTTTAAGTTTTGGTTTTGTAGTCATCTCAATTTTATTTTGTCATGTCATTTTGTCATGTATTTGTTTTGTTTTAGTGTCATGTCATCATTTTATTGTGGTATAGAAATGTCGTTGTATTTTTTTGTTAATGTCGATGTTATGTCGATGTCATTGTTAATGATTTTATCATTTTATTTCAGATTTCGTGGCTAACCTAAAAGTCCAGTTGTCTTTGTTGTCATGTCATTTTTGTTTTGTTGTTAATAGAAAGTTTAGGTTTTGTGGCTATCCTAAAAGTCCTGGTTTTTTCATCAATGTTCTGTCATTGACGTCCGGCAAAATAGAGTTAGCACACCCTATAACATGCAAAGAAAATCTAAATGAATCTTCGTGTCTTCATTCTGCAAGGAAAACAAAGTTAGAAACAATGTCATATCAAAATATTTAGCTCACCTAGTGATGCGCCAAAAATATATACGATTTTTACTATATGATTTTACTTATTTTTGGTGATATTACACTTTAAAAGGAAGGTATTTTGTATGTTTTTGGTTTTTGGAGAAAAAATAAGCAAAAATGGTGCAATTTGGAGCAAAAACGAGCAAGAAAATAAATTTTGGTTTGACACCTTTCGATAAGTCTTTCTATGTTTAATATCTTTTACACTTCTGGCATATTTTTGAATGAAATTATACTTTAAAGAAAGGTTATTATTATGTCTATTTTGTAGAGCTATCTGTTAGGAACGCAACACAACTGAAACGGGGCGAATCAGAGCTGTATCGGAGCCAAACCGAGCAAAATGGTGGAGCTACGCAGGATGGGCACCGGGGGCGTCCAAACTGGCGCCGGCGGCGCCAGAAGCCTGAGACCATGAATAATAGGGCACCGACAGTGCCCGAGATGGCTTTGATGCGATATTAGGCTGTTTTTGGCCAAATACATCAAATCTGGACGCTTTTTTGAGGGTTTCTTCATGCACCTTTTGGGAAATTCGTCCCTACTCTATTTTAAACCGAATTTGAAGCCAAAAAGGAAGAAAAGATGTTAGGGAAAACTTGGAGAATTCTTAGAGATTTGAGAATAGGAGCAGAAATGTAGATTTCTACCTTTTTGGAGAAATTGGTGAGGGGATTTTGAGAGAATCTGTAAGGGAATGTTCTAGCATTGCATGGATCCGCGGGAGACTTTGTGGGAGAGATTTTCATCTTTCTTACAAGGGGAAAAAGCTAATTATTGTGTTTTTCATTATCTTATGATACTGTAAACACTTATTTTGTGGATTTGCTTTTAAATGAAGTTTTCCGTAGTGTTTTCTTCGTGCTTTGTGATGTCTTTCTCTTATCTTTCTTCTTCTGTGAAAATAGTGGCATGAGAAGATTATGCCATTGTTTTCATTCTACTTTTCTTTTGCAATGAGTAGGACTCATGTTTAGGATATTGGGATGCTTGCTAAAAGAAGTTTTAATAATAAATGTGATGGTTTTTACTTGCACTTCATTTACATTACAATAAGGACCCGTTGTATTGTTAAAATTCGTTGTAATTGCATTGTCCTGAAAAGGCCATGTAATTCTCAATAAAGTGGAACCACATAGAATGTCCATAAATGAATTGCGTAGTTCATGGGGATTGAGTGCATATAAATAGGGAAATATGGTTTTGATGGGCGTCGAATTGAAGGTTTCAGGGTGACAGGCTGAGTTCCCCAATTTGGTCCTAAGATTAGTAACTAAACTCAAAGGTTAGCCTTCAGGTGAAGGGTGAGTGGGAGCTCCGTAGTGACAGCCGGTATCCTCCCAGCCTAGCCTTAGATTTAGTGACTGAACTTAGGATATGTCAATGTTCTTTACATGCTTGAAAGAGGGGGTATTCTTTTGAGGGTAAAGAATAGGATTGCTCCTATTTGGCACATACAATCTTTAATGCATCACATTCCTAAACTTTATCCAATTCATTAAATAAGAATAGTAGATTTCATTATCTCAAAATTCACCAAACCAATTTCCCCAAAAAGGGTTATCTTTCAAAGTAATGTTTGCATTTACGATTAGTTATTATCCTTACATATAATCATTTGCATTTGGGAGTAGTTGTTAGATAAACCACTTATATCACCCTTCCAAACTAAGATTGTTAGTAGTAGACTAGAATTTGACAAAGAACCTCTTACCTCACTTCTCTGTGGGATCGATAAATGGGACTCCAATAAAGCTCTGTATTACTTGATACGATACGTATACTTGCATTTGAAATTGTGACTTTACAAAAATAATTATAAATATATAAATCTGAGGTCATAAATTCTTACATATAAAAAAGTCGCATCACTTGGTCAAAGTGTCTATTGATCCAGAGTTGTCAGATGTTCAAATGTGGACAGCCGGTATCTGTTGACCTCATTTTTGATGAGGTCTTCTCTTCCCTCTTTAGTACTTAGGATCTAGCCTTAGGCTTTTCCTTTGACTATCTTAGAGGACTAGAGATGGAACCTACCCCTTTAGAAACTCAACCACTTCTTAACTCCCTGCAAACCCCACAAGCTTGATTGTAAACCACTAATCACCTAGAAAGTTGAGATCAAATGTGGAGGTTTAAAGGATGAGTTCCCTATAGGACTCTTTGGCCTTAGGATCACCCTGGGTGGCCTGGTCTGGTGAGGGTTCACCTGCACACATTACAGTTTTACACACATTCCAAATCTTAAAACTATTCATGCCTAGCTTGACTTCCTGACTCATGTAGATAATTCATATGGATGGGCCTTAACCCCTAAGCCCTGGCTAAGAGGGTTAGGAACAACATAGTGAATGCCTAAAATGATTCCTCTCATGCCTCCTATGGGCTTAATATGGCTTCATGGCTCAACCAAAATGATTCCATTTCACTCACACTTGCTCAGTTTTCATTTTTTCAAAATTTCAATTTTTGGCCCCCGGGGCCCCGGACCCACCTAGCATACCAAAAGCCCTTAAAATTACCCAGAACCACCGAAATTTTCAAATCACCCAAAAATTTTCCAAAATTAACCTTGAGCATTTCCCCACCAATCAAATTGATCATTTACAGCCAAAAATACCAAAATTTCCAAAAATATTCCCAATACCCTCCAAAATACCAAAATGCCCCTCTTGACCCAAAAATCCAAAAATTCAGAAAATTTCTAGAAAATTTCAGAAAATCCCAAATATTCCAAATTTCATTTTGTTCAACTACACCATGTGCCAATTTTACCAATTTACCCCACTTTTACCAAAATCCCTAATTTAGCCCATTTTAAACCCAAATGAACCCAATGTCAAACCAAATCACCCCAATTGACCTAAATTTTGGTCCAATTCAATTCTAAACTTCAATTCAATATCCCCAATATCAATCTAGATGAAATAAAAGCCCAATTTGATTGGCATTTGAATCCAATTTCATTTTTAAGCTTAAAGCCCAATTTTGACCCATAACCCAAACTTAGCCCAAACCAACCCAATTCAACCCCAATTGGCCCCAAATCTTTTCTAAATCTTCCATAACATCCCCATAAACAAAACACAAATATAATTTGCCCAAAACTTGAACCCAAACCCCACTCAAATTCAACCCAAACCCAAAATCCCCAATTTAGCTTAAACCCAAGCTTAACCCTAACTTAGCCCAAATCCCAAAATTGAACCCCAACCAAAGTTGAAAACTCTTTGTAACACACCTATAAACATTTCTCAACATCAATTTTACATCAATTTCAACATTAGCCCAACCCTAGCCTAAGTTAGCCCAATTTGGCTTACCTTAGCCCCTTTACCAAATAAACCCAAATCCAATCCAATTCAATCCCAAATCACTCCAAATTTGTTTCAAATCACTCATGAAATATCCTTAAACTAAACCCAACATTTATTTGGCATGACACTTTATTAATTTTTTGATTTAAAAGCCCATTTTGAAACATAAAAACCCATTCCCCTTAAACCATTTTTAAAGCCCACCTTTACCAAATTTTAAAAGCCCAAACCCATCCTAAAGCTTACATTGCAATCTCATCTCATCCTCACTCAATTAATATCACTCCCTAAGTACTAAATCCATCATGAAAATCAAACCAAAATGGTATTATGACAAACCATCCAAATTTCACACCAAAGTACCAAAATTCCTAAAACCCTTTTCCATGAAAGTTGACTTGACTTTTTCCCAAGCCATATAGAAGCCATGGAGCCATCCTTAAGCCCCATGTGAAGCCATGAAAGGTTTGGCATGTGACCATACCACATTGGGAAAATGGAGGAAGCTCTTTCTAAATTCCCTTAAAGTGATTAACCACTCCCATGATTCCCCTAAGCCATACTTAAGCCTAATTGTACTTGGATTGTGACTTGACCCCACTAATCAAGCTGATCAAATTGACTTTCTCTTCAGCCGAAATTAGCCTTGCGGAGGTGCACCTAGCCCAATCCATGTATTTGACCAAACTTAGCCAAAATACACTCTTGCCCCATTCCACTTAAATCAAGCCCTTTACACATGTCAAACCCCAATTGACTTCACCAACCTCAAGCACTGATCCTCCTGATCACGACGACGACGACTACTGGCCGGCCGGCCACCACGATCATCGGAAATCACCGGGCCCAGAGGTCCAAATCAACCAAAAATTGCAATTCCCCATGGCTGAGCTGCCCCACTCCAAATGGCCATTGTGGCTGTTCTTCTCCTCACCATTGCAGCTGATCCCAGCCCCTAACTCCCCTTGAGAGGCCATGACCATGGCTATTTAAGCCAGCCAACCCCTCTCGGCCAAAAGGTTGGTTGAACCAGACCTTCACAGAATCCCTCCAAACTCCTCACAAAGCTTCCCCAGCCAAGAGCAATTCATCCCCACTGTTCTCCCTGCCTAACTCCCACTGATTGAGCTCAATTTTGGAGCTCAATTCTCAGGCCAGAACAGGACACTTTCAGATCCTCCACCAAAATCAAATTAAACTTTCCCACACCAGCACAAGACCAAGAGAAGGAGTTCCCTAGTGAAAGTCCCCTCTCCAGGCTACCCATTTGTTCTAGCCTCCAAAGGTTGAAATCGGGTCTGGTGGAAATCAGGTCTAGGCAATTCCTCAGGGCCAGAGACTTCATCTGGAGCTTGCTTGGACTCAATCGAAGGTGACACAACTCTCAGATCGAAGCTTCACTTCTGTGAGCAAAGGTATGAGCTTTCTTTTCTTCTCGAGCTTCTGAACATTCTCTATTTTGATTGGGTTAATTTCATGACACATAAACCATATGGATATGTTCGTCTCTTCAAGACGAATCTATAGAGTATAAGAACATAAAAATCCATTGAGAATCGAGTGAGATCTTAGGGTTTTAGTGTGGACGGTCACGGGTGCACACCAGTCGTAGACGATGACCAGGAGCCGTTGGATCGCGCGTGTATCGAGCGGATGGCTCAGATGGCGTCGGACCAGGAGATGGTATGTGAACCGCGGGCCCCGTGGCAGCTGACTCAGATGGCGACGCCGAATTAAAACGCGTCGCGTGGCCTTTCGGAGCTGTCGAGGATTGCGTGGCGCCGCGTGGATAAGTAGGAAAATATGGTATTTTTCTATTTATTTAATTAACAGAACTTCAAAAATCCATAACTTTGTGTAGAAAAATAATAAAAATAAAACAAAAATACCCTCTTACTCAGTGAACAGAGGAGAATAATGTGGAAAAGAAATCAAGTAGCTTCATTAAGTATTTTATTTTTAATGATTTATTTACTCTCTACATTGTTTTAATTCTCCATTTGCATAGGCAATTCACCGTGGCATGAGACCATAGGGCTTTTGAAGCCTCTGAACTTGGGAACATTCCCTAAATTTTCTAAGGTCAGAGGCCATCCCTATGTGAAGTTATTGATTTTTCAATTGCATGTTACTGCTTTGAGTATTTTAATTCCAATAATTAGCATGTTGGGAAATAAATTCTAGGAAAATTTGGTGATGTTTCTTATGACTAGAGGAACCTAGGAAAAATAGGTTTTGAGTTAATTCACATGAAACAATCATAATTGGCCTAAACACCCAAAATTGAACTTTAATTAATTAGGGTTAACTACACATCAAATTAACTTGAAAATAATTCTCCACTGATCTTTAGGATTAGAGAAACATCACATAAAAATTTGAAGTCAATTAGGTTTGATTAGCCTCACCAAATGGATTAATTAAGCCACAAAACCAAAATTAAACTTTAAAAATTCATAACTCACAAAATACTTTTCAAAAATTCACAAAAATGGTTTTGGAGCTTCTATGATATTAGAGGAACTTAGGAAAATTAAAATTGTAATTTTCTAAAAAGGTTGATTTTTAGCATTATTTTAATATTTTAATAATAAAAAAATAATAAAAATCATAAAAATACTAAAAATCACCAAAATGTCACATTTTGAATTCTAATCACCTAGAAACAAACTAAATATTTTTCCTAAGTCTCTAGGGTAAGATATTGAATTTTAAAGGCTTAAAATAGTTTTTGAATTAAAAAATGATTTTCTTTAACATTTCCACTAAAATAATTCCAATAAATCAAAGAAAAATCCGAAAAATATAAAATTTTGTTCTTTGACTTCCCTGATATCAGAGAGATTTTTAAAAAATAGAAAATCTATTTTTCAACTTCCATTTTATTTTTAAATTAATTAATACTCCAAAACTCAAAATAATTCTAATAAATAAAATCTAATACAAAAAATCACCAAATTTGGTCTAAATGGTCCACTGATCATTAGAAACATCCCATAATTTTCTTAAGGATAGAAACATTTCCTTGGTCATGTTATTGAATTTTCCTTGAAAACCCCTATTTTCCATTAAAAATAATTACATAAATAATTTAAATACAGAAAAATCACATTTTCTCCTCTAATGTCTTAATTGACATGTGAGTGAGGTCACATAAAAATTTCAAGTTCATTTGAGCTTAGTTTAGTAAGTTATAGAATTGTTAATCTTGAAAGGCAAAAGGGTAATTAAAATATTTCAACCCTTAATTAAAATTTCAGGATTAATCAAAAAGGGGAGAGTAAAATATTTGATTTTAAACTAATTTTGGATTATCGAAACTTAAATGATTGAGGGTAGAAACCTACTAACCGTTTCTAATATAATTAAAATAGAACTTTAATTAATTAATTAATTGAAATTTTGGAAGAATAATAAAAATTAGAATTATTAAAATAGGGATATTATTAAGAAGATATTTATTCTTTAATTTAAAAATCCCTAAATAAATCACTTCAATAATACTTAATTTTTAATTAAAAAAAATTAAAGTAATAATCCAAACTAAAATTAAATTAAAATTAAATTAAATTTAAATTTAAACTAAATTAAAAAAAATTATATTAAATTAAAATTAAATTAAATTAAAAATAAATTAAAACTAAACTAAATTAAATTAAATTAAATTAATTAAATTAAAAATTAAATTAAAGTTAAAATTAAACTAAATTTAAATTAAGATTAAATTAAAATTAAATTAAACTAAAATTAAAATTAGATTAAATTAAATTAAATTAAATTTAAATTTAAATTAAATTAAATTAAACCAAATTAAATTAAAATCAAAATCAAATCAAAGTAAGTTAAAATTAAAATAAATTAATTTAAAATTAAGTTGAATTAAATTAAATCAAAATCATTTAATAACAAACCTAAATGAAATCATTAAGAATTAAATCTAAAATAATTTGAACACTATTCCAAACTTAAAATAGAATTAAAACACTTTAAATCATTAACTCAAACATTTAATTAAGGATGATTAAAATTCTCGATAAATCAACTTGCCCTTAAAGGCTTTAATTATTATAACTCTTAAATGAAATACCAAGTGAAGTCTTACTTCACTTATGGGATATTCAAATGTCCTAGTTCACTGAGCAAGGGAACAAAACTTAAATCCTTGGATGATCAATTCATCCGTACAAAAAAAATTCACTTGGACTCAAAACAATCCCCGAAATATTGTAAAGATGTTTAAGACTCGTCCTAAGCACTTCCTCAATATGACAGGATATTTTAGAAGAACAATTGAATTTAATTGTTCTTTGATGAAGAAAATCATCCTTAAACAAAACCAAGAACCTAGACGTCATAGGAGATGACTAGTTATAGGATTAGGATTTTGGTAGACAACAAAAACCCCTTCCCTTAGCTTTACCTAGGTATTTCTTCCAAAAATATTTAAATGCGTTAACATGTGTTTTAAGTGCAGCTTGGAATGACGGGAAGACCCTCAAGGTACGCTTTTATTTAATTGCAATTTACTTTATTGCAATTTACTTACATGCACTGTACTTTACTTTTTCTTGCATGATAATCAAGACTGTTGCATGAAAACCAAAACCTTTAGGATAGTACCTAAACTGAAACCAAAACTAAATTAAAAGTCATTACAAGATAAAATTCACCGCCACAACATTCAAAATATAAAATAACTCAAAATTTAATCACAAACAGAACAACAAAACTAAAATCACAACTAAATTAAAACGTCTCGTTGAATGATCGCGAATACCTCGGATGATGTAACCCATGTGTTGCTAACGGGATTTCCTACGGTCTAAATGAAAGTGTGGAACTCATTCAGTTGAGTTTAGCAAATTCATCTAGATTATGTGAATTCGATGAAAATAACGATGCCGGGATGACGGAACCGTGGGATCTTAATCGGTTCTGTTTAAACAACTTTAAGATTTGTTTTAATTAAAATATTAAAAACACTTGGATTTTAAGATTTTCTCTAAACCAAAACACTTCTGTCATCTCTTGATTTATCAATTCTAAAACGGAACCTCTGCAACAACAAAGAGCTTGGAGCATTATGGGCAGCACGGCCATCGTCATCAGCAAAACAACTCTACATCAGCTAAACATTCCTAGAATTAAATAACCAAGCCATAGGATTTCGAGGTAGTTTGCCTAGTGCAACACAAATCCTCAACTCTTCATTAGGCATTTGCATAATCATGTTATGTAAATTAAGCCCTAACCGGTCTTAGGATTACGAAGTAGTCGTTTGGTACGACATAAACCCTCACATCTTCGAAGCTATTTGTGTGATTATATCATATAAATATAAGTCCTAAATAAAAAAATTGGCAGGATTACAATATTAAATAAATTCTAAAATTGAAACCAAACAATAGGATAATTTGAGAAGTTACCAAGATTCTTCTTGGATCCTCAGCTCCTCCTACTTTTCTTCCTTTGGACTCCTGAAATAAACTGTTCCAAATTTGATCCATTCCCTATTGAAATTCCAAAATTTAATCCTTTGAAAACCTTAAACTTTGAAATTCTTGAGAGCAAAACTACTAATCATTATCGAGAGTTTTCTTAAATGATTCCCATCATTTAAGATGTAATTAACTATAAGGGCTTGCCCTTATAGGGAACTTTAAGAATATAAACCCTGTTTAATTTCTTTATATTAAACAGGGGAACTTGTCGGCTTATAAAATTGGTTCGCAGACCAAACGGATGTCAAAAATCTTTTAGTTTATTTATTCGAGCCCCATCATCAAGCAGTGTGTCTATTCTTCGGAATAAATACACGGTTTGTGGTGCGGTGCTCGTTTATATAAACTATTCGGGATGTGAGATTGTTTTGATTTCATATCTTAAAATCTTCAAATTTAAAACTATTTTCAAAATCAAATACTACTTTCCAAATTATATAAATATTTAAATTAAAATTAAAATCTAAAAAAATCCGCTGACAATTTCTGTAGGCGACCCCTTTTCAAAATACAAAACACCAACCTAAAAATATGCCGACATACTTCTGGCTACTCCGCTGGGGATTAATTCATCCCTCCATTTTGATCATATGGTTTTGCTTTCATAAATCGGTAGTGAGTCCATGCCCCTAATGGACCAAAACTACCGTTCTTCCGTTGGAATACCCCGTTCATTTCTGTCTTGAACGAGTATAGCCAACTCTTCTCGGATTTAGGAGCCACTGTTTAGACACCCTTAAACAGAGAGGTTCTGAGATCCTTTTACCTCTTTTCTGAGGTGGGGTGGACCCCTATAGGTGTTAGTTTAGGAGCGGTCATTCGAGTCAAGAAGTCATGCATAAGACTTTGTCTTCCTTTCTGATTCTGAATCGTGCCTTTTCTATACCTTTAAACATTCCATTCCTAATAAACAAATCCTCTAATAAATGACTCTTTCGATGAATAAATCCTTTTAAAATCACAAATACACAAAGATAAACGAAAATGTGTTCGGACTCTTTCTTTTTCGTCCTAAACTTTACAACAAAAAGAAGCATGATTCGGGACTGACATTCGAAATCTACCCTGCAGAAAATGACCGCCCCAAAGCTAATCTTCTCCTTCACCAATGGAATGGACTTCGCCGTTTACAAGGATGAACTGCCCGACAATGGGATCATCCGTTTTAGATAAGGATTTGGCAACACAGATGTTAAGTTCGCTGACGTCACTCTCTTCACACTAATGGACAAAGTGTCAGAAACTGAAGAGCCCGTGATTGAGTTCAACCTGAAGTCGACTCAAGAATTCCCTCCCCTGCAAAGGGTTCCAGTGATAAGAATACCACTCGTTCGTAGGAGGACTCGTTGTCTCTACCCCCACCGGTCAAGTCATCTCAGCGACCTACCCCGACTCTCGCCAAGCCGAAGGGGAAGGAAATCCAAGTCCGTGATGAGCTCGTCACCGTGGAGGGTACGATTTCACTACAATACCATCTATTTTCGAGATTGGGTCCGAGTTCAAGAGTTGCACCCCTAACTCGGACTCGAAGGAGAAATAGAAGCGAAAAACCGCCAAGAAAGCTAGAGCTCGCTGAAGTTGCTTTTCTAGAAGAAATTCTCGAAGAAAGAGAAGAACTCGCTCGAGTATATACCTCTGTTAGAAGGAGCATGTTTCACCCCCTCTCTGCCGCATCAGATGAAGAGGATGTTCGTAGGATCACCACCGCATTATCCTGCCCTGTATACTACAACAATTACAAGAGGAAAAGGGATAAGACTACGCCATTAGCTCTGTTGCAAGCTGTTATAGAGAGATTGGCAAAGAAAGAAAGATGCCCTGTATCAGAAATCTTAAGAAGGATAGGACGGGCGCTAGCTAAATCCCACCTCGGACCGCGAATAGAACCTGTTGCTGCCACAGAGAAACCAAAGAAGAAGATAAAAGCCAGTCCGCCCGTTGTTGTATCGGGTCTACAGATTATGGAGGATACCACCTTCCAGCATATAGCTGATAGACCATCCGGTCCTAGGCTTCCAGCTGCAAGAAGGATGGTATGGCGACCTACTACTGGCCAGCTAAGACCAAAGCAATGCCCTGAGAAGAGAAGTCTCTTTAGGAGACTCGAATCAGAAGAAAGTGCTACTGCAATAAAGGGGACTCCCGAAAAGGAAGTTCAACAACCGTCACGAGACAACTGTGAGACCGTGCGAAAAGGGACACTAGAGGATGCCATGGACAAGTTGAGGACTGACATCCGACGGTTAACAAAAGAAAGAGAAGAAGAACTAGGAGATGAAGTTGACTCATCAGAGTTCATGGATGAGGAGTATGCCGAGATCAACATGGTTGAGACACGAGCATCGTCAGCTTCGCAAGGTGCTCCGGCAGCTGCGAAAAGAGATGAACCGGAAGTGTTGAGAGCACAGCTTCGGGAAAGAGATGATACAATTTCCCAGATGGCAAAGAGGATGGAAGAGATGGTTGCTGCCTTAGCCACTCTCCAGAGTCAGGCCCAGCCTCAGAAAGAGACACCCCCAGAAATTATCCATATTGCAGATGGAGGAAAAGAGATCACATCCGTCAATGGAGACGAATAACCAAAGAAGGATTCTACACAAAGTATGATTCGAGAAAAGGATATTAAAAACATGGTAGAATAGCAGGTGTGAGAAGCTTTAGCACAATCCAAGAGTGGAGCATCTATTCAGGCGGGTAGACCTTACCCCTAAGAGTTCGATGCAGTCCAAATACCCGAAAGGCTTCGTACCACCTCTGTTTAAGACTTTTGATGGAACAAGAAACCCTCGGCAGCATGTCGCACATTTTTGTGCTATTTGCTGCATTGCCGGTGGGAGCGACGCTTTACTCTTCTGCCAGTTCGTCAGCAGTTTGCCAGGGATTGCCTTCGACTGGTACGCAGAATTGTCAAACGGTTCAGTAAAGACCTTTTCAGAACTGAAGAATCTCTTCGTTAAACGATTTGTCGGGGCTCAGCACCACATCACTATCGGTGATCTAGTGGTGGAGCAACAAAAGCCGAATGAGAATTTAGTGGATTACATACTTCGATGGAGAAACATAAGCATGAAGTGTGAACCACAACTTCAAGAACAACATGCAACTAGCACCCTAAATCAAGACTTTCGAGAAGTTTCTTAGCAAGGCCGGGAGCTTGCAAGAAGAGGCAAAACAGTTAAGTTTCACGGACAAGAATGAAAAGCAGAAGCCCGTGAAAACATTCGAAAAGAAATCTGGAATCATCGCGGCAGTAGGTAAGGGTAAACAGCCAATGCATATACAGTCAGAGCGACCACAGTCTAGTTATCAACCACCACAACGGACTTATCAGCAACCTCAGCAAGGCTATCAGCAACCTCGTCCGAGCTATCAGTCACCTCAGCATTATGAACAACCACCTCATTCATCACGTACCTTAAGGGAACTTCTAAATAAAGAATATCCATTCAAAACGGAAGCAGTAGCGAAGATGTTCTGCAGCTTAATGAAGACACCGGATTTTCGACCGCAGAGCCCAAGAAGCCGGAAGAAGTCAATAAGAAAGATCATCCGAACTATTGCCCTTACCATCAGATGCTCGGACACAAGAGAGAGGATTGCATCACTTTCAAGAGTTGGCTTGATGACAAACTCTGAAAAGTGAACATAACGATCTCAAAGGAATACATGAAGGAACCCCAGAAAGGAGATTCCATCAATGTTATTTCAACGGATCCCATTGTTCTGATAAACCCGTACACGACTGATGATGGATGGAGTACCGTCTGGACAAAGTCATCAAATAAAATTTTGGATCACATCTAGGCCACTTCGGTACGCGCTTCAACTCAGAGTTTGAAACCTGTCGAACCGGCACTATCACTTGCAATTGAAGAACCGCCCCAGAAGGAGGAGAAGATCGTGGAAGAAAAGAAGACCGAGGCTTCGAAGGGTAGACTAGAGGCTGCTTATCCTAGGATGGTTGTTTCCAATTCAGGGGAGAAATCCCTCGAACTTCTGACTCTCTATGATTATTTGTCCGCCCCGGCGGGATCTTATAATGATAAGGGTTATGGCATTGGCTACATTTTGACTGTTTCTAACAATTACGTAACTAGCGATGACCGACTAAATCTGGATCTCGATTCCAATACAAATAAGGATTCTCAAATCATACACAACCTCGATGACCACGACGAAGAAGATGTTCACAAAGGAGGCTACGAAAGCTAGACAAGCAACGAGACCATTTATGAATTCCGAGGGGCTGTGATCACAATAGAATTAGAACCATCCGACACCGAAACAACTTCAGAAGAGCCAGTTGTTCCAATTCAAGAGGATACACCGGCGGATTCGACACCAAATTCAGAAGAAATAACTGAAGTAAATTTAATAAGTGGAAAAGTTCTACCCCCGAGAATGGGTCCAAAGGATAAAGGAAAGCAGGTGGTTGCTCAGGAAGAGCCAACCCCAGCAGAGGAAATGCCCATTCGGGAAGAAACTGAGGAACATTGTAATAAAGTGGAGTACAATGTGCTAGCCCATCTGTTGGCATCATTTTTTTTATATATCACATGTGTGGGATGTCCGCTAGATCGCATCGGGGTCGTACTTTTTGTAAACAAGTCACCCGTAGCTCCAGACATCCATTGTGACCTTTCAGCTCGTGTTGAGGGGCACGTAGCCAGGGTCATTTTGTTAGGCTATGGCTTTCGCTAGACGAAGGCTGGTCGACATTTCACGTCGGATGGCTGTAGTCGGGCCGAAAGGTGTTTCTCGACTCGTCGCGCGGGAAATTAGCTCAAATTGGCCCATCCACCCGCGAGCTTGTTCAGATGATCTCGAACGATGAAACGGACCACGCGAATGTGTCTGGGATATCGATTTTACCTTTGGAGGATGTTCATTTTGCTACGACACCGCGACCGAGCTTAGAATATGCAAATTATTCTTTTTTGGCCCAATTGCTCAAAAGTGGACGGAGCGGCCCCGAACGACCCCGAATGAAGAAACGGACTGCACCATTGCGTCTGAAACGTCGATTTTAGCCAAGAGGGATATCTACTTCGCTGCGAGGATGTGCACGAGCTAAAATTTCACGAATGATAATTATAATATTATTTTATTATTATATAATATACAAAAATAATATTTTATTTATCAAATTTAAAAAACTACGCTATACTCTCTTCCCCAGCCCCATTTTTTGTCGCGAAACTACCCAGCTGCCAGCGGTTTTTCGCGAACCCTAGCTCCGGGTCAATCTCCCAATGCCGCCGACCTTCTCCTCATCGCCGGCGAAGGACACCGCCACCTGAGCAGGTCTTCAAGTGGCCGGCAAAGAGAAACGCTGCCGGTCAAGCTTTCCGACGTCCTCCTCTACCAGGCGCCAGGCCGAACCACTGCTCCTCTTCCTCCTTTTCTTCCTCACAAAGCCGGCGCCCTGCATCGACCTCCCTTGCTCGCCGGAGCTTCTCCTCCAGCCATCGGCGTCCCTACTGGCTGAACCTGCTGCAACCATATTATTATTATTATTATTTACATTTTTCTCCTATACTTCTTACTTGGCCGAGCCCTCTCTTCGACATTTCTTCCAGCCGAAGAAATTCCCTCCGAAGTGCTTCCTACCGACAAGCTGCTCCCTTGCCGGCGATGTGCGATCTGCCCCCATTTAGGCCAAAAAATGTGACCCATGGCATACCTTTTTGGCTCCCTCGTCGGCAATCCACCTCACCGGTGACCGCCTCTTCCTCGCCAAATTTCTTTGGCAACTTTATTGTCTCCTCGTCGTCATCGAGGTGGCGATGATCTCGTCGTGATGCAATGCGAAGGTATATTTTTGATCATATTTTTGTATGCCAGAAGTTATTTACTTTGGGTTACTTGCATACCTCACTGCGTCGTATTTTTATCATTGCATGATTCATTGTGAGGTACGCCGGCGCACGGGCTGGACACCGGTAGTTCACCGGAAACGTGGGCTCTCCTTCAGCATGAAGAGAACGCGTCTTCAACCTTCGCGGCGGTGAGATTTCCTTATCCCTTAGCCGACCCTAGGTTTAGTCCGGTCTATGCACATGGGTTCGATCTCCCACGTGGGGTGGAGGTGCCGGACGACATGTGTCTACCGGTCGAGCCGCCTATGTGATGGATCATTGATTTACCTAGAGTGAGCCAGAGGTTAGGAATCCTAAGCGTTGGCCAATCCCTATTTGTAGCCTAGCGACTCCCTGTTCTGAGCTTTAGATTTTAATCCTGCCTGGTTGGAATCCCAATTTCCCACAGTTTTGGCACTCCTAATCACCCTTGGAGGGATTAGTTGAGTTTGATCTTAGAGGACGGGAAAAGCTTTGTAGCTAGTCCATCCTATAAGATCGTGGGTGTTCGTAGAGCAGAAAAAGCTTTGTAGCTAGTCCGCCACATGAACGGTGGAGAGTTTCCCTACGAGAAATCGTAGGCGGAAACCCTCTACATAGCCACGCCAAATCGGAGGCGGCGATGCCGCAGATCCAAGTGCGTCAACCCTAGGTACCTATGTGAGGTCTTTAGGACGAGTTCGACGTGTCGTCGACCGTTTGGGTTTCATCGCATGTGCGTGGATCATCTTGTTGCATTTTTGCATGTGGTCATTTGTTGCATTGTATGCATGTTCGCATGAGCACTTCGGGTTGATCGTCTGTCCTGGGCCAATCCCCGATCCTCAGTTGGGTTCGATCGACTGTCTCAAGTCAATCACCTATCCTTTAGGGTCGGATTGGTTACCCCGAACCAATCCACCCATTTCTTTGGTCTGACCAGCCACCACGGTCTGGTCGACCGATCACTCATGTTTGTATGCTTTTGCATTTTATTCCATGTTTTCTGGCATGTGCATGTTGGTCTGGTTGCATGTTGCACCTTATTCTGTTTTTTTTTTTTTTGCATTTGCATTTGCAATTTCATTTGCACCGCACTTTTATGATTCTCCCTAGTGAGAATTATTCCACCTCAGAGTCACTGCCTCCTCGGCATACTCATTTGCTCGGGCCGCTGCCACTACGGCATGCTCACCTCCGGGCCCCTGCCACTACAGCATGCCCACCTTTGGGTCACTGCCTCCTTGGCATACCCATCCTTTAGGCTGCTTCCTTCACGACATGCCCGCTCTTTTCGAGTCACTACCTTTATGGTATACTCACCATCACCACTTTGGTGCATTCTCTTTGCATTTAGCATCCGTGCATTTTGCATGATGTGTGTGCTTGCCCTTTTGGACACCCGTTGTGATTGTTTCGTACTTCAGTCGAGCAATCACAATGTGGGCTTCTTGCATGACTGTTTGCTTACCCATTCTTCGATGACTTGTCCTACTCGTTAGGAGAGTGACCATGTGTCGGTCGCGATGCCTTATCGAGCATTGCTTGCTGGGTTGATCCCAATGAGCAACGCGAATTAAGTCATCGGGATCAGCACAAGTATGATTGTGCTAAGGATCCATTGGATCTAACTTGTTTCACCCCTCTTCGTGATGCCCTTTAGATCCTTCGGATCTTTAGGATGGGGCCGGTATGGCGACCCCGTCAAAGTCATACTATACCCAGACTTACCCTGCACTTAGGCACTAGGTTTGTGCACTTTCGTTAGATTGTGTGCTAGGCTAGGACTTGGGTTGCTAGGTAGTCTTTTTGATGCCTGGCTATTGTTCTTTGATGGATTAGTTGCCCTAGCCAGGTATCATTCTTCTGCACTTTGCCTGTGATGTGATTGCATGCTTCATATGTATGGTAGTGTGTTAGGGCGCTTTTACGAGGAGCCATGCTTATTTATACACACACACGAATACCGCTATGGGGGAGCAAGAGATGATTTCGACATTTTTGTTTGCAGGTGCTATTAGCTCCCCCATTTATAAAGCATGGCTCATTATACGTCTTTTGCATGTGAGCTTTCCCGCTAACACTTATTTTCATGGAGGATCGAGTCTTTTTATTTTTCTTTGTACTTTTAGAGTCTAGGAGAGTCCTATAGTAGAAATAAGATACGGGCACGGGTTCCCAGGCGTTTGGCTTAGGAACCACGTAGAGGGGACTAGGAGCTGATGCTCGTGCCTCGTATCTTATTTCTACATTTTTATATTGATGTATAGAATTAGGACCGGGCATGTATATGCGGAGTCCAGCCGCATTTTTCTTTTTCTGGATTATGTTGCAGGTCCAGCGGCATTTGGCCTCTTTTATTTTATTATGGAGTGCTTTCTTTCTTGCTTTTATTGCATATCTGCATTCCTGCATGTGTTTTCCTTGTTTCTTTCTGTGATATGGGATTTCACGATATCATCTAGGCTCTTTAAGGACCCTAAAATTGTAAATTTTATACGTTAAAAAAAATCCTAATAAAATATTCAAGATAAATGAATTTTAGGATTAAAATATTCAAGATTTTAAAATATGCACTTTTACTTTCTTGCATGGCCTTCGGGCCAGATTTTAAATGGGTTGCATTGCATGGCTATCACCCAAGTCATACTAATAGGGCCTCCACATTACTTAAGGACAGCTCTAGATAACTGCATTCTTATTTGCATGTCCCGAGGAGGAGTCCCCGTGCTTCTCCAATCTGACTGGCCCAACATACCTTTATAGGTGGTTGTCTAGTGCACCTAGGGTGTTAGAAGGCTCCCAGACCCAGACGGGGTGTAAGTCCTTTTGTTTGAAGCGTTTGCAGCTTTGTAGCTGAACCTCCCTTTCTCTTCTTTCCTGAGGCATCCTTGCCACTTTGGCAGGTGCGAGACGATGTGTTGGGTCGACTACCTTCACGTTCGGGTAGACTTAGGGTCCTACTGCTTTGGATGACGAGTTTTTGATACCCCGACTTGGCTACCTCTACTCCTTTAGGATTACTCCTTCCTTCCTTTAACTACCCCTGTTGAGCCCTTTCGCTCCTTGACTTCGTTGATATCATTTTGACGGCCCGATACCGATGAGCTACCGCCCATTTGGGATACGACGATTTGTCCTCTGCCCTTATGGCCCGGACGTGCTTTGACGTGTTGGGATACCCCCGTCAAAATGATTTAGGTTATTCTGTGGGTTTCGTATGCTGATGAGCCGCTACCCCATTTGGGATGTGAGAGACTCACTCTCGCTGATGGCTTAGCGAGAGCTTTGAAGCCTCGAGACTTTCCCACATGGAATAATCTCCTTTGATTTCCTATACCCAGTGCTATGATAATATAAAGCGAAACTCCTTTTATCGAGAGTATTCTTGGGTATCCCCCAAGATGTAATTAACCAGTAGGAATACGTTCCTTTGGGAGTGCTCTTGACCACAGAACAGGTACATACACTTGCCTCTCTGGTTATGGGTAGTCTACGTAGGTAATTCTTTCGCGGATATTGGTTCAAGGTGCCTCTGCCCGATCTTGTTTGGGCGGACATGCTTGACTTATCCTTGCAAGGTTTATCGCACGTAGACTCTCCATGTTTTTCTTTTCTCTTGTTTGTCACTTTGTCGTATGTCCCTTCTTATTCGGTTCCTCTCCTCTTCGAATCATTTATTTGATACGGGAGGGAGATTTATTCGAATAAGGGAAGTATACGACGACTGACAAACTGGTGACTCCTTTTAAAATAAAAAAAGAGAAAAAGAATGGCGAAAACAAAACTGGCGACTCCGCTGGGGATGAGTCTCTCTCTCCATACTTGGAGTTTTTGCTTATGAGTCTTGTGGATCCCAGCGTATTCGCAAACTGGCGACTCCGCTGGGGAGGAGTCTCTGTCTCAATACTTGGAGCTTCTCTTTTTCTTAGGTTATAGCCTCTCTCCATACTTGGAGTTTCGCTCATATTATCGTGACCTGGTTCTCTTTCTTCGAGTCACAGTTGAGCCTTTTTGTGAGACCTTGGTTTTCAGTCCATGTGTCAGTTGCTAGGGGTAGCAACTCGATGCATTCTGTACCTTCTCTCACCCTCGACATTTTGGTTACAGCATTATCGCATGCATCAATGTCGTTGTACTTTTGTGATTGGTTTCTTGACCTTTCCTTATTTTTTATCGTTATCCCTTTTTACCCCGCTACGCGGAAGAGCAGAAAGATGGATATGATCGCTGCCGCCAGGGAGAACTCTTTCCCCTCTCCCCAAGCGTTTCTGTGCTCCTGAGGGTGTCATAACCTTCAGTTCTTTCGAGCACCACTGTGGGGTTACCTTACGTAATCCTACGCCCTTTGAGACATTTTGCTCTGTGCCCTCCGCCTTAAAAGGAGAGACGTGCACATTGAGTCTTTCATGCGCCCTTTGAGGCATTTTCGCTATGCCCTCCCCCTTAAAAGTGGAGACGTGCATATTGAGTTATTCTTACGCTCTCTCAGGCATTTTCTCTATGCCCTCCCCCTTAAAAGAGGAGACATGCATATTGAGTTATTCCTATGCCCTCTGAGACATTTTCCTCCGTGTCCTCCCCCTTTAAAGGGGAGTCGTACAAATTTAGCTGTTTTTGCTGTGGTGGCTAGCGTCGCGTTCGCTTCTTTTGCAAAAAGAGTACGACGCTCGATAGCGATGCGCCGCCGCACCTGACGGTCTTTTCTAGACTTGTCCCTCCGTGTTCTCACGTGTCTCCTTGCCATAGGCAGGTGAGTTTTCTTTTAGCAGTAGGTTTTTCACTACTGTCGTCATTGTAACATTTTTCTCGACTCTCTTTCTGTTCCAGTTTTCCCTGAGGATCCACCTGTCCCTCGATTAGGCAGGAAGGCCATGAGGACCAGGAATAGATTGCTGCAAATTTAGCAGCATTGCTTGTATCAGGTTTCTATACCCATTTTGACTCCCATTTAGGAGGTGCCTTTGGCCCCCATTTTGAGTCATGTTTGCTACTGTCCCCGTTGAGCGGACCACGTCCTCATTGGACATTTGCTACGTGCCCCCCTTGAAAAGGAGTTGTGCATGTAGTACTACTTTCATTGTATCAACTCGCATTGGTGTTACTTTTCCCTTAAGGAAAGGACTAGTGCCAGATGGCGATACGCTATAATGCTCTTTCCTGCTTACTAGCCTCTATGTTAGTCCTTCCATATGTTTAGGATTTCCATCCTCACGGATGTTGCATTATGTAAGAGTGCTAGAGTTACCTGTTATGCTACCGTCCTCTCGCGGTGTGGACTGGGTCCCCGCCATGATTTGTTTTGGTTCCGGCCCAAGATTTGTACTTAAATCTTGAAGGTTGAGAATCACATTTCTCATCCTCCGACGTTGTGGACCATGTCGACGTCATGGCTTGTTTTGGTTCTGGCCCGGGATGGTGCTAAATCCCGTCGGCTGAGAATCACCTCTTCATCTTCTGGCGATGTGGACCATGTCCCCGCCATGACTTGTTTCCGATTCAGCACAGGATAATGCCCAAATTCCATTAGCTGAAAATCATCTTCTCTCCTCTGTCTGGTTATGTGGACTACACTCCAGTAAGGTTTTCTTGGGATTCTTCCCTCCTCCCGATGCAAGTCATTCTCACCTTGCAGTCCGTACTGCTGTTGCTACCACGAGTTCTCTAGCTTGGAAGATCGTAGGAGCATCTTCCTCTTTAAGGGGAAATGTTTTTGCTAGTTTGACGACTGTCCCAGCCCCAGTTGTTCTGGTTTCTCTGAGGTCTCGCCTGTCCCTACATTAAGCAAGGGCGTCCAGAAGGATAGGAACATATTGCTGCAACCATAGAGGCTGACTTAGCCACAGGTCTCTTTACATGTTGAGATTCTAGTTTCCTCTTTGAGAGGACATGGTCCTATTTCTAGAGATGAGTTATTTGCTTAGATCTCTGAAATATCTAAGCATGTTGTGTAATAACTCCTCTACTTACCATACTCCCATGATTCTCATAGTAGGAGAACGAGATATACTTCTTCGTCCACTACAAGATCTGGATGTTTGCCATCTGTTATGCAAGCCATGAGACCCGCCGAGGAGTTGCATGAAACCCTTGGCGTGGTATTTAGTGCCACTTGCCAGATGTTATGCCAGGTATCACTGATGATCGTGTTGGAGCGGCTTTTGCCCATATTTGATGTGCTAACGCTTTCCTGAAATCACGAGGAAAATTTTGTGGCTTCCTCTTCATCGCGCTAGATGAATTTGTCCTATGTCGATAAAGGGAGATCCGGGACATACCCCGTCGATTCCCTCCTTATTTGAGGACATAAGTTGATCGCCGTACTTCGGCGAATACTCATTGGGTTAGGCAAATTCTTGCCATCATGTCTCTTGATATTCTGACGCTACATGTAGAATGACTTTCCACATTTGACAGCGAGGAGTTTACTTGCCTTTGCTTTGAAGAGTGCTTTATCCTTCCTCTTTTCACCTATTAAGCAAGGCTATAATGGATGTTTCATACTCCAATTGGGGGACACCCCCAAAAATCTCTTGTTGATAACATGTTGTATTGACTAGACCATTTTGCTAGTCTTAGTCGATCCATGTTTAGCTGCGATGCACATCTCCCAGGCTATTTGAGAGTGCCTCATTTGATTTAAGCTATGTTTGCCTTTTGGCTAAGCTCTTGATGAGAGCATTTCTTTGCTAAGACCAACTTATTTGTCTAGCATTTTATTTAGTCAGTCTACTTTGAACCTGACTAGGATTTGGTGCCTCACATATCTAGAATCTTATTGACTTTTTAGTTTGTTCTTTGTGAGAAAGCATCACTGTGAGATGTATTCATCTCTTATATCCAACCTCATGGATATTTTGTTTGAATTGGTTGATTCTTATCACCATGTTAATATTCATGTTGAACTGATTAAAACACTTTGTCATGATAAATCAGTCCATGACTCATCGGGATACCTCGATATCCGACACTACCTGTTAGACCTCGCTGTTTATCTAACCGAGATATACCTTGACCAAGAGGCAGTGGCTTCTTATCCCTATACCTCTTGATAGTTTGGATCCATTTACAGAGGCCGTTGAGACGCTTCCGAATGGAACTGTGCTCCTTAGTTGATCTTATCTTGGATTTTCCTTCGATGTTTCTTGAGGTTGAATCTATGATAGATCCTGAGGATGGGTTTATGCCAGACCATGTATGCACCTTCTTAGGAATTGCTGATCTTCATGGTTCGGGGGATTTGAATTATTTCTTGATGACCGAATCCCTTACTTTAATGAACTTTCACCTAAGTCCTGAGAACACCTCAGAGTGACTAGCTGGGTGTGATTGAGATGTGAGTAGTTTCAGAGACTATTTACATCTCTTACTTTTCCATTCAACTAGACCGATGGAAGCTTGACAAGTAATGTACCATAAAATTCTAAGAATCTTTCTTCAGGAGATTTTTGAGTCAGAATAAATTACTTTATAACAAAAAGAAGCTCACCAGATATAATAATTCTCAGGAGAGATAAAAAAAAGTGTGAAACGCTTCAAAATAAGAAAAAAAGAAAAAAAAGATTGAACAAAAAAATGATCAACACTCCTAAGAAGATGCTTGAGGTGAGTGGGAAATCAAAAATTTCGATATAAAGAACCTTTTGATTTCAAAATTCTCCTGGTAAGATCCTTAGAATATTAAGGTTCAGATAATTGCTTAAGTGACATTGGGATAACTGATAAATTAGTAATTGATTTAAAGACATCTCCAAAATGAAAACATTTCTTTACACACGGATACGAACGACGAGGCCTATCTAAGTTAAGGGTGAAAATAATTAAAGGACAAGGGCTAGGGAAGAGTACTTAAGGAAAATTCCACCTGGACCTGAATTTTGCAAATCTCATATTTTGCATGGTATATCTGGTCATGAGTCTAGGATGCTTACTTGAGAGCTCCACTTGCAGTATCGAGTTGGCATGTCACACCAAATCGTTCCCCATAACGACTTATGTTGGGAATAATAAAAAAATAATGATAATATTTAATGCCAATAAAAAAATATAAATGGCATAGAAGGCTCTCACTAGCTTTGTGGGCATGTTGTACGACATACCGTACACCCACATTATATCACGCTTGATGCGTTGACCCTCTGGGTTCGGCAGTCCTTCCTTGGAAGTTGACTCTCCTTCTTGTGTGTGGACTCTTCACCCACCACCCTTACGTACAATGTGGCGACCCTCTAGGTCCGGTGTCCCTTCCTTCGGAAAAAAGGCTTGCCATCTTGTGGGCTTTTTACCCACCTTGTTGTACACTTTATGTGTTGACCTTCAGGTTCCTGGCAGTCCTTCCTTCGGAAGTTGACTAGCCTTCTTTGTGGGTATGTTGTACGACACTGTACACCCACCGATTCCTTTGCTTAATTGCAAGTAAGAGAGGTCTTGTGCATCTCTTAAAACTTATTGCTGAATTGCTAAACAGATAAAGTGGAAGTCTTACGAGCGGCTTATACCTGGCGCAACCAGTAATCGGTGTAAGAGAAGCTAAGTACTTCTCTTATATTTTCTCTTCGGTTCCTCGCTTCGAGCGGACCTGAGCATGGGTGTCCTACCCATCTTAAATGAGTGTGGTTGATACATTCGTCCCTCTCGTCACAGTGAGAGTGGAAGATACCCTCTTTTTGGAGGATTTGAGCATAGCTTTATGGTTATCATATCTTGCAATTATGGTTATCATATCTTGCTTAGCTAACCTTCGCAATATCTCGATTGACGGGAGTCAATTTCGATTGATATTTGCCTTATGCGAGAAAGTCATGCCCTTTCCTAGCATTCTTGTTCGGTTACCCATTCTACATAGGGTCCGAACTAAGCACCTTTTTACGGATATGCTTGGGCCCACTCACTTCAGATGAGTGTGGTGTATTCCCTCTTAAGGGATATGTTTTGGTCTTCCGGCTAAATATCATTTGGTTGGTTCACTCTATTTTGCCCAACCTTTCTAAGGTGTCTCGACGGGCGAGGTCGAGTTCGATTGATGCCTCTTTTGTACGGGAAAGCCATACTTCTTTCCTCGACTCCTCTATTCCGTCGAGCACCCCGTGTGGGTCGAATTAGAGTCTCCCGCTCATTTCAAATGAGTGCGGCATTTTCCCTCTTAGGAGGATGTTTTTGGGTTGGTCTGAGATCCATGCACCCATGCGGTTGGAATGCTATATTTTTTTTTACCAACCATTCTTAGATACTGCGGTAATTCCCAAGCGGAATTCTTTATACCAAAATCCCTGATAGTATTATCGCATATAAGGTTGGTATGTTCTAACCATCCACCCACTTTGATATGCCTGACTCGGTCAATTTTCATTGCCATGTTGGAGCGGCATGTTGTATCGATTTTAGGATTCATTTATTGTCTATCCGATCCATGTCCCTAGTCAGTTGCATTTTTGATGCATGACATTTGACCCGATATTTTCCCCGGCATGAATTGCCTTAGCCAGTTCTTGCAGGAAATATCTGTTGAGCTCTCCTCAGCGACAGCTACTTCGCTAGTTCTGAGGGCCCTTTTAGCGAGACTTACTTCGCTAATGCTTGCTTAAAGCACCCTACATTTGGACTTGTGAGTCCACCTCGATGATATTTCGATTGACTTGGTTGGTTTGGTTTGCCCCATCGAATGACATGTTGTATCAGTCGCTCAGTTGATCCATGTCTACACCGAGATATTTGATGCCTCCCAGCATAATTATTTGCTAAATGGGAGAATCCCCTGCGAGATTTGTCTCGCTAGTGCTTACATAAAAGAACTTTATTGGATAGACCATTTCTGTTACCTAACCCCGTTAATTCTTTCGATTATTTGGTTAGTTCTGTCTACCACATCGAGTAACATGTTGCATCAGATTTATTGCCGATCTATGTTTGACCGGAGCGCTCTATGCATCCAGCATATACTTCGAGCATGATACCTCAGGCTGTTTTAGCCATATGGTCGCTCATTCGGTGCTTAGGCAGGATACCTCCCCTGTCCTATTTGATATTTTTGACTACATCAGATGGTTCTATCCACCATGTCGAGTGACATGTTGCATCGGTCTTACCACCGATCCATGTTCTTTCGGAGTGCTTTGACATCCGACTATACTTTGAGCATCTTACCTCAGGTTATTTTTACCTTATGGCTGCTCGTTTGATCTGTAGGCGAGATACATAACTCTTGTCCTTTCTGATACATTCGACCAGGATACATATCTCCTGTGTTATTTGATATGTTTGGCCAGGATACATACCTCCCGTGTCATTTGATGTGCTCGATCAAGATACGTACCTCCTGCGCCATTTGATATGAGAAGTAGGATACATACCTCCTACTCTACTTGATGTATAGTCAGGATACATATTTCCTAGACTACCTCGATCGGGATACATACCTTCTTGATCATTTGATGTTCAGATAAATGGTACTATTACCTTCACTTGGCCGACCCTTGATGATAAGGCCTCATTATGAGGCACGTCGGGTTTCGTAGCCATTTGGCTTTGAGGTCTCTCGAACCACAAGCCCATTTCAGCTGGTTCTCTTATGAGAGCTTTTTTCGGCTTCACATAGCCATATACCCTGATGTTTCTCGAGCCATGCGACACTTTAGTCGGCTTCCTTATAGGAACATCCATCTTCGGACACTGTTGGCTTTCTAGCCATGTTCCTCGAGCCATATGACACTGTAGTCGGCTTTGTTACGAGGACATCTCATCCTTTCACATTTTGGCTCCGTAGTCATTTGTTATGACATTTCTCGAGCTATATGACACTCTAGTCAGCTCTTATGAGAATATATTGTCATATCCGGCTCATTAGCCTTTCGATACTTCTCGAACCACAAACGAGAGTATCCCGTCTCCGGACGCTTTTGGCTTTCTATCCATGTTCCTCAAGCCATATGACAGTTTAGTCGGCTATGTTACGAGGACATCCTGTCTTTTGACATTTTTTTTAGCTATGTAGTCGTTTGATACGACACATCTCGAGCTATATGGCGCTCTAGTCAGCTCATATGAGGACATATTGTCGTATCAGATTCATTAGCCTTTCGATACTTCTCAGACCATATGTCCCTTTTGGGCCGGTTCATTTATGAGAGTATCTCTTCTTCAGACTTTCCTTGGGTCATGCCTCTACGGCCTCTGAACCCACCCCTAGGTTATGCCTTTAAGGCCTCTGAACCTATTTTCTGGTTATGCCTTTATCGCCCCTGAACCACTGTGTTTGCTCATGCCTTAACGGCCTCTGAACCACCTCTCTCTTTTTTCTTTTGGGTCAACCATACTTTATACTCACTGGTTTGATCGCCACCTCTGATCAGGATATGTTGTGCTTTATAGCCGCCTGATTAAAGTGATGGGTGTTTCATCTCAAGGAGATCAGTAGACTCGCAATTGCAGTCTCTTTCAGAGGAAACATAACAGGAGATTTGGTCACACGAGATGACTGGGTTTTCTCCCCTACTGTTTCGAATGTGTTCAGGTATGGGGTTTTCATCGATTATGTTGTTTCGAACGAGGTCAAATAGGTCGATATTGTCGTTTCGAATAAGGTCAGGCAAACCCAGCCAAACATGTCCAGTTTATCTGGCCTGGTTGGGTCCTTCTCTCCTACCGTTTTGAATGTGGTCAGGTACAGGATTTTCATCGATTTTGTTGTTTTGAATGAGGTCAAACAGGTCGATATTGCCGTTTCGAATAAGGTCAGGCAAACCCAGCCAAACATATCCAGTTTATCTGGCCTGGTTGGGTCCTTCTCTCCTACCGTTTCGAATGTGGTAAGGTACAGGATTTTCATTGATTCTGTTGTTTCGAATGAGGTATGACAGATCGACATTGGCGTTACGAATGAGGTCAGGCAAATCATTTCTCAGCTATACCATGTCCAGTTTATCTGGCCTGGCTGAGCTCTTCGGTGGACAGTTAGCTTCGACTACTGACCACCACCCCTGGCCATACCCTACCCAGTTTTTCTGGCCT
Source organism: Papilionanthe hookeriana x Papilionanthe teres (assembly GCA_022702705.1). Classification (NCBI taxonomy): domain Eukaryota; kingdom Viridiplantae; phylum Streptophyta; class Magnoliopsida; order Asparagales; family Orchidaceae; genus Papilionanthe; species Papilionanthe hookeriana x Papilionanthe teres. Next base: position 22,810,530 of record CM040426.1, read on the forward strand.
GGTTGGGATCCTTTGTGGTTATGCCTCTACGGCCTCTGAACCACCCCCCTAGGTTATGCCTCTACGGCCTCTGAACCTATTTTTGTGGTTATGCCTTTACGGCTTCTGAACCACCCCTTTTAGGTTATGCCTTTACGGCCTCTGAACCTATTTCTGGCAATTGACCGATCACGACGGAGTTAGCCACACCCTCGACCATACCATGTCCGGTTTATCCGGCTCGCTCGAGGTTTCTTTTACTCTTTCTTGGGATGTCACCTCGACTACCAAGAAATACTCTCCTTTAAGGATGCTTCCAACAAGTACACTGTGCCTCAGCGGTGCACCACACTTGTTGGGGGTCCTTTGTTGGCATCATTTTTTTTATATATCACATGTGTGGGATGTCCGCTAGATCGCATCGGGGTCGTACTTTTTGTAAACAAGTCACCCGTAGCTCCAGACATCCATTGTGACCTTTCGGCTCGTGTTGAGGGCCACGTAGCCAGGGTCATTTTGTTAGGCTTTGGCTTTCGCTAGACGAAGGCCGGTCGACATTTCACGTCGGATGGCTGTAGTCGGGCCGAAAGGTGTTACTCGACGCGTCGCGCGGGAAATTAGCTCAAATTGGCCCATCCACCTGCGAGCTTGTTCAGATGACCTCGAACGACGAAACAGACCACGCGAATGTGTCCGGGATATCGATTTTACCTTTGGAGGATGTTCATTTTGCTATGACACCGCGACCGAGCTTAGAATATGCAAATTATTCTTTTTTGGCCCAATTGCTCAAAAAGTGGCCGGAGCGGCCCCGAACGACCTCGAATGATGAAACGGACTGCACCATTGCGTCCGGAACGTCGATTTTAGCCAAGAGGGATATCTACTTCGCTGCGAGGATATGCACGAGCTAAAACTTCTCGAATGATAATTATAATATTATTTTATTATTATATAATATACAAAAATAATATTTTATTTATCAAATTTAAAAAAACTACGCTATACTCTCTCCCACAGCCCCATTTTTTGTCGCGAAACTACCCAGCCGCCAGCGGTTTTTCACGAACCCTAGCTCCGGGCCAATCTCCCAACGCCGCCGACCTTCTCCTCGTCGCCGGCGAAGGACGCCGCCACCTAAGCGAGGTCTTCGAGTGGCCGGCGAAGCCCAACGCCGCCGGTCAAGCTTACCGAAGTCCTCCTCTACCGTGCGCCAGGCCGAAACGCTGCTCCTCTTCCTCCTTTTCTTCCTCGTGAAGCCGGCGCCCTGCACCGACCTCCCTTGCTCGCCGGAGCTTCTCCTCCAGCCGTCGGCGTCCCTACTGGCCGAACTTGCTGCAGCCATATTATTATTATTATTATTACTATTATTATTATTATTATTATTATTATTATTCGCCTATACTTCTTACTTGGCCGAGCCCTCTCCTCGACATTTCTTACCGCCGAAGAAATTCCCTCCGAAGTGCTTCCTGCCGGCTAGCTGCTCCCTTGCCGGCGATGTGCGATCAGCCCCCATTTAGGCCAAATAATGTGACCCATGGCATACCTTTTTGGCTCCATCGTCGGCAATCCACCTCACCGGTGACCACCTCTTCCTCACCGAATTTCTTTGGCAACTTCATTGTCTCCTCGTCGTCGTCGGGGTGGTGATGATCTCGTCGTGATGCAATGCGAAGGTATATTTTTTGTCATATTTTTGTATGCCAAAAATTATTTACTTTGGGTTACTTGCATACCTCACTGCGTCGTATTTTTCTCGTTTCATGATTCATTGTGAGGTATGCTGGAGCACGGGCTGGACACCGGTAGTTCACCGGAAACGTGGGCTCTCCTTCAGCATGAAGAGAACGTGTCTTCAACCTTCGCGGCGGTGAGATTTCCTTATCCCTTAGCCGGACCTAGGTTTAGTCCAGTCTAGGCACGTGGGTTCGATCGCCCACCTGGGGTGGAGGTGCCGGACGACATGTGTCGACCGGTCGAGCCGCCTATGTGATGGATCGTTGATTTACCTAAAGTGAGCCAGAGGTTAGGAATCCTATGCTTTGGCCAATCCCTGTTCGTAGCCTAGCGATTCCCTGTTCTGAGCTTTAGATTTTAATCCTGCCAGGTTGCAATCCCAATCTCCCACAGTTTTGGCGGTCCTAATCTCCCTTGGAGGGATTAGTTGAGTTTGATCTTAGAGGACGGGAAAAGCTTTGTAGCTAGTCCATCCTATAAGATCGTGGGTGTTCGTAGAGCGGAAAAAGCTTTGTAGCTAGTCCGCCCTATGAACGGTGGAGAGTTTCCCCTACGAGAAATCGGAGCGGGAAACCCTCTACATAGCCACGCCAAAATTGGAGGCGGCGATGCCGCAGATCCAAGTGCGTCAACCCTAGGTACCTATGTAAGGTCGTTAGGACGAGTTCGACATGTCGTCGACCGTTTGGGTTTCATCGCATGTGTGTGGATCATCTTGTTGCATTTTTGTATGTGGTCATTTGTTCCATTGTATGCATGTTTGCATGAGCACTTCGGGTTGATCGGCTGTCCTGGGCCAATCCCCGATCCTCAGTTGGGTTCGATCGACTGTCCCAAGTCGATCACCTATCCTTTATGGTCAGATTGGTTACCCCGAACCAATACACCCATTTCTTTGGTCTGACCAGCCACCACGGTCTGGTCGACCGATCACTCATGTTTGTATGCTTTTTCATTTTATTGCATGTTTTCTGGCATGTGCATGTTGGTCTGGTTGCATGTTGCACCTTATTCTGTTTTTTTTTTTTGCATTTGCATTTGCAATTGCATTTGCACCGCACTTTTATGATTCTCCCTAATGAGAATTATTCCACCTCCGAGTCACTGCCTCCTTGACATACTCATTTGCTCGGGCCGCTGCCACTACGGCATGCACACCTCTGGGCCGCTGCCACTACGGCATGCCCACCTTCGGGTCACTGCCTCCTTGGCATACCCATCCTTTGGGCCGCTGCCTTCACGGCATGCCCGCTCTTTTCGAGTCACTGCCTTTATGGTATACTCACCATCACCACTTTGGTGCATTCTCATTGCATGTAGCATCCTTGCATTTTGCATGATGTGTGTGCTTGCCCTTTTGGGCGCCCATTGTGATTGTTTCGTACTTCAGTCGAGCAATCGCAATGTGGGCTTCTTGCATGACTGTTTGCTTACCCATTCTTCGATGACTTGTCCTACTCGTTAGGAGAGTGACCATGTGTCGGTCGCGATGCCTTAACGTGCATTGCTTGCTGGGTTGATCCCAATGAGCAATGCGAATTAAGTCATTGGGATCAGCACAAGTATGATTGTGCTAAGGATCCATTGGATCTAACTTGTGTCACCCATCTTCGTGACGCCCTTTAGATCCTTCGGATCTTTAGGATGGGGCCAGTATGGCGACCCCGTCAAAGTCATACTATACCCAGACTTACCCTGCACATAGGCACTAGGTTTGTGCACTTTAGTTAGATTGTGTGCTAGGCTAGGACTTGGGTTGCTAGGTAGTCTTTTTGATGCCTGGCTATTGTTCTTTGATGGATTGGTTGCCCTAGCCAGGTATCTTTCTTCTGCACTTTGCCTGTGATGTGATTGCATGCTTCATATGTATGGTAGTGTGTTAGGACGCTTTTCTGCAGGGAGCCATGCATATTTATACACACACAGGTACCGCTATGGGGGGAGCAAGTGATGATTTCTGACATTTTTGTTTGCAGGTGCTATTAGCTCCCTCATTTATAAAGCATGGCTCATTATACGTCATTTGCATGTGAGCTTTCCCGCTAACACTTGTTTTCATGCAGGATCGAGTCTTTTTATTTTTCTTTGTACTTTTAGAGTCTAGGAGAGTCCTGTAGCAGAAATAAGATACGGGCACGGGTTCCAAGGCGTTTGACGTAGGAACCACGTGGAGGGGACTAGGAGCTGATGCTCGTGCCCAGTATCTTAATTCTGCGTTTTTATATTGATGTATAGAATTAGGACCGGGCATGTATATGCGGAGTCCGGCTGCATTTTTCTTTTTCTGGATTATGTTGCCGATCTAGCGGCATTTTGGCCTCTTTTATTTTATTATGGAGTGCTTTCTTTCTTACTTTTATTGCATATTTGCATGCCTGCATGTGTTTTCCTTGTTTCTTTCTGTGATCTGGGATTTCACGATATCATCAAGGCTCTTTAAGGTCCCTAATATTGTAAATTTTAAACGTTAAAAAAAATCCTAATAAAATATTCAAGATAAATGAATTTTAGGATTAAAATATTCAAGATTTTAAAATATGCACTTTTACTTTCTTGCATGGCCTTCGGGCCGGGTTTTAAATTGTTTGCATTGCATGGCTATCACCCAAGTCATACTAATAGGGCCTCCACATCACTTAAGGACCGCTCTAGATAACTGCATTCATATTTGCATGTCTCGGGGAGGAGTCCCCGTGCTTCTCCAATCTGACTGGCCCAACATACCTTTAAAGGTGGTTGTCTAGTGCGCCTAGGGTGTTAGAAGGCTCCCCGACCCAGACGGGGTGTAAGTCCTTTTGTTTGGAGCGTTTGCAGCTTTGTAGCTGAACCTCCCTTTCTCTTTTTTCCTTAGGCATCCTTGCCACTTTGACAGGTGTGAGACCCACCTCTTGGAGCTCCAGCTTATAGTCATAGGATAGAGTTTTCCTCCTTTGACCTTAGGGCTACCGAGGTCCCCGTGCATAATGCAATTCTTGGATTGCTGACCGGGGATCTCAGGATGTGTTGGGTCGAGTACCTTCATGTTTGGGTAGACTTAGGGTCCTACTGCTTTGGATGACGGGTTTGTGATACCCCGACTTGGCTACCTCTACCCCTTTATGATTACTTCTTCCTTCCTTTAACTACCCCTGTTGAGCCCTTTCGCTCCTTGACTTCGTTGATATCATTTTGAAGGCCCGATGCCGATGAGCTGCCGCTCATTTGGGATACGACGATTTGTTCTCTGCCCTTATGGCACGGACGTGCTTTGACTTGTTGGGATACCCCCGTCAAGATGATTTAGGTTATTCTGTGGGTTTCGTATGCTGATGAGCCGCTACCCCATTTGGGATGTGAGAGACTCACTCTGCTCGATGGCTTAGCGAGAGCTTTGAAGCCTCGAGACTTTCCCACACGGAATAATCTCCCTTTGATTGCCTATACCCCGTGTCTATGATAATATAAAGCGAAACTCCTTTTATCGAGAGTATTCTTGGGTATCCCCCAAGATGTAATTAACCAGTAGGAATACGTTCCTTTGGGAGTGCTCTTGACCCCAGAACAGGTACATACACTTGACTCTCTGGTTATGGATAGTTTACGTAGATACTTCTTTTGCGGATATTGGTAGAAGGTGCCTCTGCCCGATCTTGTTTGGGCGGACATGCTTGACTTATCCTTGCAAGGTTTATCGCACGTAGACTCTCCTTGTTTTTCCTTTCTCTTGTTTGTCACTTTGTCGTATGTCCCTTCTTATTCGGTTCCTCTCCTCTTCGAATCATTTATTTGATTTGGGAGGGAGATTTATTCGAATAAGGGAAGTATACGACGACTGACAAACTGGCGACTCCTTTTAAAATAAAAAAGAGAAAAAGAATGGCGAAAGCACCATCCTAGGAAGCTACCAGCCAAACTAAGCATATACGATGCTCTGATCCTGTCAAAGAAGATGAGAGAAGCTCTGATCAAGGCTCTACTTGATCCAGAAATTTGTTTAGCTCAAATGGCCGGTAATTCCTTCGACGAGGTTTGCTCGTTAAAAGAACAGCGAGGTGTTACCTTCACGGACAATGAACTATTACTTGGAACAGCAGATCACAACCGACCGTTATACATTTCAGTCACTATTGGAAAGTTTACGCTCTCCAGAGTGTTGGTTGATCCAATAGCATCAATCAACATAATGAATCTTCGGACGCTAGCATATTTGGAAATTGATGCTCGCGAGCTTGAGGCAGACAAGATGCTATTAAGAGGCTTCAACCAAAAAGGAGAAAGAGCTCTTGGATCGATAACACTACTAATGAAGACCGGTGATTTAGCAAAGACAACCGCAAAATTCCACATAATTGATTCTGAGACATCCTTCAACGCTCTACTGGGTCGGCCATGGATCCATAAAAATCGGATGGTACCGTCATCTCTGCACCAGTGCATAAAGTATTACGATGGAGGGGAACAGTGCATCAAAGGTGATTTGCAGCCGTTCTCTGTGCATGAAATCGGGATTCACGAAGATGCGGCTTACTACGCGCCCCAGAAGAAAACAATATTTTCCAAAAATACCATACCAAATGAAGCAAAAGAAATTCGAGACGATGAAGAACCTGAAGTTCTAGTCCAACAATTACTCACCACTCCCTTAAGGCGAGATGGTGAAGATTTCTCCAGTACTCTCACCCGAGGTCGAGGCCGGGGACGAGGACGTGGAAGAAACGTTCGAACAGTTGTATAGAAGAAACCGTTCATCGATGTTGATTGGGAGAACACTTCTGAAGAAGAAGAAGAAATAAAGAAAGAAGCAGCAACAATAAGTCAAAAGAAACCCCAGTTCAAGATCTCTCTCGAAGATGAAAAGAATGAAGAATATAAATCAATGTACGAGAAGATTAACCATCATGTACGTACTATGACCCTGACCCCGATCTGTTCTGATAAGATCGAGGGTATGGTGGTCAAGGAAGTGCATGGTGGTGGTACCAAGCCAATCAAGTTTTACCATGGTGCTTCCTCCTCCAATACTAAAAAAGATGTACAATTTGAAGATGTTACTTCTTCCGAATTAATGGAACTACCTTTTGAGTGGTACTCTCCCTGTGTTCAAAATTTAATTCAACGTGGTGTCCTACCTCGAAAATGGATAAAAGGCCGATCACAACACTTTGAAAAATTATGGAATAATGCTGGTCGGCCTCCCAATTCAAAACATGGTCTCAGATTCGGCACAGTAGGATCAGTTCATGATACTGGATTTTGCTTGGTTGTCACTTGCGAGCCTAATAAAGAGTGCTTGGAAACCTCAGAAGATCTCAAAGATCTACAAATCGAAGATGCTCCACCAGAATTTGAAGAAGAAATCAAATCTACAATAGACGAGTTAGTGGAAGTTAACTTAAATACTAACAAAGAGCCTAGGCCAACCTTTGTTAGCTCCTTACTCAATAAAGAAGACTCTGAAGAAATAATCAAGCTACTAATGGAATTCGAGGACTGTTTTGCTTGGAGTTACAACGAAATGCTCGGATTAGCTCCGAAGTCGCGGTTCACGAAGTTAGGAGTAGATCCTACTTCTGTTCCAGTCAGACAAGCTCCCAGAAGAATGCGTCTAGAAATTGAGCAAGAAGTAATAGTCGAAGTTAAGAAGCTAATATACGCTAAATTTGTTCGTGAAGAACAATACCCAGCTTGGTTAGCCAACATGGTACTAGTCAGAAAGAAGAATGGTCAGATTAGAATCTGCGTAGACTTCAGAGATTTAAATAAAGCATGTCCAAAGGACGAATTTCCACTACCAATCCCAGAACTGATGATCGACATTGCTTCAACACATGAAATATTTTCATTCATGAATGGATCATCAGGATACAACCAGATAAAGATGGCACCAGAAGACGAAAAGCTCACGGCATTCAGAACGCCGATCGGAGTGTATTGCTACACAGTAATGTCATTCGGACTAAAGAACGCAGGAGCAACATACCAAAGAGCGATGACGAAGATTTTTGATGATCTCATTCACAACCAAGTTGAGTGCTACGTGGATGATGTGGTCATCAAAAGCAAACTGAAAGAAGATCACCTGTATGATTTGAGAATTGTTTTCGAGTGACTAAGACAATACAACCTTAAGATGAATCCCTTAAAATGCGCTTTCGGCGTCACCTCCGGGAAATTCTTAGGATTTGTTGTCCGACATCGCGGAATTAAAATTGATCCGGAAAAGATTAAAGCTATCTTAGAAATGCCACCTCCTAAAACCTTGAAACAGCTACGATCCTTTCAAGGAAAATTGGCATATCTTCGACGCTTTATATCAAATTTGTCTGGAAGGTGTCAGCCTTTTTCTACTTTGATTAAGAAGGATGCCAAGTTTACTTGGGACTCCAAATGTCAACATGCCTTCGATGACATCAAACGATACTTAATGACACCTCCTGTCATAGCAGCCCCAGTCTCAGGTAGACCATTGATACTTTATATCGCGGCTTTAGAAGACTCCCTTGGAGCCCTGCTAGCCCAGGTCAATGATGAGGGGAAAGAAAATGCTCTATACTACTTAAGCCGTCGTCTAATTCCAAGGGAAGTAAAGTATCCTCCTATTGAGAAGCACTGCTTGGCCCTGATCTTCGCCTCGCGAAGCTCGGGCATTACATGCTTTCTCATAAGGTCAACCTTATTTCGAGAGTTAATCAGTTGCAATACTTGATGACCCGACCGACGCTCTCTGGCAGACTTGCCAGGTGGTCGATGATACTATTGCAATTTGACATAACTTTCTTTCCTCTTCGCGCCATAAAGGGACAAGTCCTAGCTGACTTCCTTGCAGCACACCCTTTACCGGTAGATTTGCCTCTCAACGATTTGCCTGACGAGCAGATAATGAGCCTAGAAGACCCTGATCATCGACGTTGGGAACTATACTTCGACGGAGCGTCCTCAGCACAGAAAAACACAGAATTGCAAACGATAGTGCCCGGTAAGGCAGGAATCGGACTAATCTTTATAACACCGGAGCGGGGGATGTTAAGATACACCTACCACTTAACAGAACCATGCACAAACAACGAGGCAGAATACGAAGCCCTCATAACAGGACTAGAACTAATCATTCAAATGGGAATAACAGACATCAACATCTTCGGGGATTCTCAGTAGATCATTCAACAGGTCGCCGGACAGTACAAGATTCTAAAGCCAAGACTCGAGCAGTACTTTCAGTATGCCATGAAACTGTTGGAACATATTCCGAATGTAACGATCTACAAAATCCCCAGAAAAGAAAATGCTCTAGCGGATGCGCTAGATCGCCTTGCAAAATAATTTGCTTGCTTACAAGATGAGTCAGTTGAAGTGTCAGTTCAAGGACGACAGGTCCTTTCACAGCTCGACATGGATATGATACATAAATCGGAAAAGCGGAGGAATCGGTTGCGGCGGTGACGAAAAACACATAAGATTGGCGTCAACCGCTAATAGACTACCTGCGAATAGGGAAATTATCGGACGATAAGTCGCTAGCCCATCAGATCAAGAAAAGAACTCTGTCTTACGCATTAATGAACAATACATTATACAGAATGTCTTTTGATCAGATGTGGCTAAGATGCCTGAGCGGTTCCGAGGCTCGTGAAATCATTAAAGAACTTTGCGACACTCATCAGTCGGGTCCGAAAATGAAAATGAAGATTAAAAGACTAGGGTACTACTGGCCCTCAATGATGACCGACTGTATGAAAGTTGCCAAAAGCTGTCACCAGTGCCAAGTACACGGAGTGGTTCTACACCAACCTCCAAATGTGCTACATCCGATAATCGCGTCATGGCCATTTGAGTGTTGGGGCACAGATATAGTGGGTCCGATAGAACTGCCTTCTTCAAGAGGACATCGCTTCATTCTTGCAGCTACAGACTACTTTTCTAAATGGGCAGAAGCTATACCACTCAGGGAAGTAAAGGCACACCACGTGCTACAGTTTTTCAAAAATCAAGTTGTCTACCGTTTCGGAGTACCGCGCAGAATCATTTTAGATAATGGGTCCACATTCAGAAGAACAAAAATTAACAATTTTGTCAGAAGACACGGGATCGATTGGCGATACTCAACAATCTACTATCCAAGAGAAAACGGCTTGGCTGAGGCTTTTAATAAAACTCTCGTTCAAATTCTAAAGAAAACTTTGGACGAAAACAAGAGAAATTGGCACGAGGAGTTGTTAGAAGCCTTATGGGCCTACAAGACAACTTTTAGGACTCCTACTCAGTCTACGTCCTACGCTTTAGTGTACGGGTCCGAGGCAGTTCTACCCTTGGAAGTTCAGCTCCCATAACTCGGAGTGCGAGTTGCGAACAAAATCACTTGCGGAGGAAAATGCCGGATTACGGCGGAAGAAGCTGGAAAGCTTGGAAGGGAAAAGACTTTCCGCGCAACGGAATTTGGAGCCGTATCGAGCCAAAATGATCCTGGCTCATGATAAATTAGTCCGCCCCAGGACATTCAAAGTCGGTGACCTGGTTTTGGTTCTCAGAAGACCTATTCTTGCACATCGCAAGATAGGTGGTAAATTTGAACCGACTTGGGAAGGGCCGTTTGTGGTCGAGACAGTCTACTCAGGAGGCTCCTACCAACTTGTGAATTGCCAAGGAGAATGACAAATGCTTCCAATCAACGGACGATATTTGAAGAAGTACTACGCAACCTGATGTTTCGAAGGAATGAATTCTCATCCCTAGAAACACGGGTGAAGTAACCACTTGTGACTGGGTCCGAAACAAAAAAAAACATAAAAATGGATGACAAAAGAAAAATCATTAACAAAAAAAAATATATGTGCTAAAAATAAAATATGTGAAATCATAATAATAAAGTTTTACCCTTCCTTTCAAATCAACTCTTGTTCCTGATCTTTCTTCATCTTTCCTACTTTCCTTAAAAGTTAAAATAAGTGAATAAGAATCTTCAGTGATAAGTATTTCTTAATGTTCTTGTTCTTAGTACAGCCCCTAATCCTTTCCTTGTCTTTTTCGCAGGGAAATGTCGAACGGGCGGTTGGTCCCAAACTTTAGAAATGGCGTGAGTCTCGCACTCGATGAAAAGAGGGTGAAGGATGGAGCAGTGATAGAAATTGATTCTGACTTCACACGAGCCAGCCTACGATACGAATAAAATGATTGGGTCCCGGTTGACTGAGAAGAGCTTCACGACCGGACGGTGATGAAGATGGGTGGCCCAAGCCACCAATCCAGCAACAAGAAAAGAAAGACAAACATCGAGGAAAGCAAGAAAATCAAGTTTGTAGTTACCACGGTAGAGGGCAGGCTCGTCAGCGCCACGCCCCTAGAAATTCAAGGGGTAAGGAGAGCTACTCTCACTGCTACCCAAAGAAGAAATAAGAATCGCCGTATCCGCAAGATGTTGACTAAACTAGCAGCAGATCAACACGAGGAAACAGCCGCTTTTGCCGGTACACACATTTCAAAGATACCGGTTCGTCAGGAACCAGAAAGAAGAAAGTCAACACCAAGAAAATCAGAACAAATAAATGAAGTGCCAAGAAGAACAGAAATAGAGTCAGTGCCTCGACGCCGGACAGAGATACCAGATTTGAAGAACCTTGTTGCGGAAGCAACCCCAGAGGATGTCCCGATAGAGACAATCCCCGAGGAGCCAAGGTATGCAAGAGAACGTGATGGGATTGAGCCATACATCCCGCAGTACGTTACTAAGCCTCGTCACTTGCAGATCATCCCAGAATATGAATTAGAAAGAATGCAAAATGTTGAGAAGAAGACTTTCAAATACTTCGAAAGGATTAAAGGCAAGAGAATCAACATTTTGGAAGGCCTCGAGTTACACACAGATGTATTCTAAGAACATGAGCAACAACAGATTGCAGATTGCATCTTAGAGCTTCAGGAGATGGGCCGAGCAGGCCTTCTGAGGGAAAAGAATTATTCAGAACCCGGAGATGGATGCCAGGGAAAGGAAGAGTCACAATACAATGTGGATGTTGCTATAACTTTGCAGAAGACAGAAAAGGAAATCCACCAGGGATACTCCGTCGCAGTGAGGTGGATCCAATGCCGAGGATAATTAAAAGAATGGTGAAAAGAATGATAACGTGGAGGGTGCTACCAGCAGACTGCATACCCAACAGTTGCATCATCAACATTAACCAGAAAGGCGACTGCATATTTCTACACATAGACCACCACGACTTTGTCAGACCTTTCTGCACAGTTTTGTTCGTCAACCAATGCAATATCATGTTCAGATCTGACCTCCAGATAGCAGGCCCGGGTAAGTTCCGAGGGCCGGTGGAGATACCACTTCCGGTAGGTTCCGTCATGATATTAAAAGGAAATGGAGCGAGACATCGCAAAACATTGTATGTCGGGAGTGCCAGTGGACCGGATCTCTGTCACTTTTAGAAGGATGGACGACAGAAAGGCGCCTTACCACTTCCAGCCAGATCCAGAATTGGAGAGTCTCCGGCCCTACGAGCTGTGAGTTACATGGGAAATAGCACACCTCCAATGCACATCCATGCGGCATTCCTACCAAGGGGTGGCTTGGAAGGTGATGTTATTACCCATGTTTCTTACTATTCAGACATGAATTTTTTGACAGACGCTTTTGGATGTATCAACAAGAAGTTTACACTATCCGTTTTGGATTTACATGGATTGTACGAGACATTAAATTTCTGAGGAAAATATCATCATGACTAGATCAAGTTGTATGATGTACTTTCAACAAATTGGAATGAAAACGACTACGTCATATTTTGGCTTCACCTCTTTTTGTGCAAATTGACTGGGAAACGCCATTAGAGTTAAATGAACTTTGAACGAAGAACAGAAGAGAAAAGAAAATAAACGAGAACTTTTCCTAAAAATCTAAATAGTAAAATGAACTTCAAATTCACATGAACACTAAATAAACAATAAATAAAAAATGGGATCATTAAAGGACAAACAAAATGAATCTAAATCTCAAATTGAATTCCAGTCTAAACCCATCTTCTCAAATCCTCCAATTCTTCTTCAAATCAAGATCTACTTCAGACCTCCGTTGAAACCCTCTCTCGGGATGATTTCAGAACAAAAAAAAAAAAATTTCTATTTGGTTCTGATGGCATGGATACATACCCTTCACCAAATAATCAAACTTTGATTGATTCTCGTGGGATGTGGAACACTTTCATAATCTCATTTCAATCTCCCGCTAAATCCAAATCTCCACAGTACATTTCAATTCAAAATTTCCGAGACTGGTACCTACATTCCAGTTCTCATCTTGAGATCGATACCTACATTTCGATTCTCATCTGAATTGATACCTACATTTCAATTCAAAATTTCCGAGACTGGTACCTACATTCTAGTTCTTATCTTGAGATCGATACCTACATTTCGATTCTCATCTGAATTGATACCTACATTTCAATTCAAAATTTTCGAGATTGGTACCTACATTCCAGTTCTCATTTCGAGATCGATACCTACATTTCGATTCTCATCCGAATTGATACCTACATTTCAATTCAAAATTTCTGAGACCGGTACCTACATTCCAGTTCTCATCTTGAGATCGATACCTACATTTCAATTCTTATCCGAATTGATACCTACATTTCAATTCAAAATAACCGAGAGTGGTACCAACATTCCAGTTCTCATCTTGAGATCGATACCTACATTTCGATTCTAATCCGAATTGATACCTACATTTCAATTCAAAATTTCCGAGACTGGTACCTACATTCCAGTTCTCATTTCGAGATCTATACCTACATTTTGATTCTCATCTGAATTGATACCTACATTTCAATTCAAAATTTCCGAGACCGGTACCTATATTCCAGTTCTCATCTTGAGATTGATACCTACAATTCGATTCTCATCCGAATTGATACCTACATTTCAATTCAAAATTTCCGATACTGGTACCTACATTCCAGTTCTCATCTTGAGATCGATCCCTACATTTCGATTCTCATCTGAATTGATACCTACATTTCAATTCAAAATTTCCGAGACTGGTACCAACATTCCAGTTCTCATCGTGAGATCGTTACCTACAATTCGATTCTCATCCGAATTGATACCTACATTTCAATTGAAAATTTCCGAGACTGGTACCACATTCCAGTTCTCATTTCGAGTTCGATACCTACATTTTGATTCTCATCTGAATTGATACATACATTTCAATCCAAAATTTCCGAGACTGGTACCTACATTTCAGTTCTTATTTCGAGATCGATACCTACATTTCGATTCTCATCTGAATTGATACCTAAATTTTAATTCAAAATTTCTGAGACTGGTACCTACATTCCAGTTCTCTTTCGAGATCAGTACCTAAATTCTGATTCGCATCCTTTTCAATCGACACTTAAACTCAGATGCTTACTCCGAGTCTGCTACCTAAAATCCAGTTTTCTTCGCAATCCCGTGGTTGAAAATCGGGTTCCAATTCTCATTTCAAATCCAAACTTCCTCAAACTGATTTTAAATCAAACTTCAATCTAAATTGGAACTCCAAATCAAAAATCTAAACTCACACATCTAAACTTGAACATGAAATGAAACAAAATGAAAATTGAATTCCCCAGATCTTGTGATTTGGAGCTCACCTCCTTTTCCATTCCCCAGCGAGAGCTCAGGAGTCTCCGGTCTTGGAAATATTCCTGATACTCCCCAGCGGAATTTTTTCTACTCTGTCCTAAGTTTGTCACTTGGACATCTATGTTGGTTTTGTTAATCTCTTCGGTCAACGCCAATATGCGCGGTGCGCTTGGTTAGCACACCACACCTATTGGGGGTCCATTTGTTGACCTCATTTTTGATGAGGTCTTCTCTTCCCTCTTTAGTACTTAGGATCTAGCCTTAGGCTTTTCCTTTGACTATCTTAGAGGACTAGAGATGGAACCTACCCCTTTAGAAACTCAACCACTTCTTAACTCCTGCAAACCCCACAAGCTTGATTATAAACCCCTAATCACCTAGAGGGTTGAGATCGAAATGTAGAGGTTTAAAGGATGAGTTCCCTATTGGACTCTTTGGCCTTAGGATCACCACAGGTGGCACTGGTGCAGTGAGGATTCACTCGCACACATTACGGTTTTACACACATTCCAAATTCTAAAACTATTCATGCCTAGCTTGACTTCCTGACTCATGTAGATAATTCATATGGATGGGCCTTAACCCCTAAGCCCTTGGCTAAGAGGGTTAGGAACAACATAGTGAATGCCTCAAATGAGTCCTCTCATAGCTCCTATGGGCTTAATATGGCTTCATGGCTCAACCAAAATGATTCTATTTCACTCACACTTGCTCATTTTTCATTTTTTCAAAATTTCAATTTTTGACTCCCGGGGCCCCTGACCCACCTAGCCTACCAAAAGCCCTTAAAATTACCCAGAACCACCAAAATTTCCAAATCACCCAAAACTTTTCCAAAATTAACCTTGAGCATTTTCCCACCAATCAAATTGATCATTTACAGCCAAAAATACCAAAATTTCCAAAAATATTCCCAATACCCTCCAAAATACCAAAATGCCCCTCTTGACGCAAAAATCCAAAAATTCAGAAAATTTCCAGAAAATTCTAGAAAATCCCAAATATTCCAAATTTCATTTTGTTCAACTACACCATGGGCTAATTTTTCCAATTTACCCCACTTTTATCAAAACCCCCAATTTAGCCCATTTTAAACCCAAATGAACCCAATGTCAAACCATATCACCCCCATTGACCTAAATTTTGATCCAATTCAATTCTAAACTTCAATTCAATATCCCCAATATCAATCTAGACCAAATACAAGCCCAATTTGATTGACATTTGAATCCAATTTCATTTTTAAGCTTAAAGCCTAATTTTGACCCATAACCCAAACTTAGTCCAAACCAACCCAATTCAACCCCAATTGACCCCAAATATTTTCTAAATATTCCATAACATCCCCATAAACAAAACACTAACATAATTTTCCCAAAACATGAACCCAAACCCCACTCAAATTCAACCCAAACCCAAAATCCCAAATTTAGCCTAAACCCAAGCTTAACCCTAACTTAGCCCAAATCCCAAAATTGAACCCCAACCAAAGTTGAAAACTCTTTGTAACACACCTATCCACATTTCTCAACATCAATTTTACATCAATTTCAACATTAGCCCAACCCTAGCCTAAGTTATCCCAATTTGGCCCACCTTAGCCCCTTTACCAAATAAACCCAAATCCAATCCAATTCAATCCCAAATCACTCCAAATTTGTTTTAAATCACTCATGACATATCCTTAAACTAAACCCAACATTTATTTGGCATGGCCCTTTATTAATTTTTTGATTTAAAAGTCCATTTTGAAACATAGAAACCCATTCCCCTTAAACCATTTTTAAAGCCCACCTTTACCAAATTTTAAAAGCCCAAACCCATCCTAAAGCCTACATTGCATTCTCATCTCATCCTCACTCGATTAATATCACTCCCTAAGTGCTAAATCCATCATGAAAATCAAACCAAAATGGTATTATGACAAACCATCCAAATTTCACACCAAAGTACCAAAATTCCTAAAACCCTTTTCCATGAAAGTTGACTTGACTTTTTCCCAAGCCATATAAGAGCCATGGAGCCATCCTTATGCCCCATGTGAAGCCATGAAAGGTTTGACATGTGACCATACGACATTGGGCAAATGGAGGAAGCTCTTTCTAAATTCCCTTAAAGTGATTAACCACTCTCATGATTCCCCTAAGCCATACTTAAGCCTAATTGTACTTAAATTATGGCTTGACCCCACTAATCAAGCTGATCCAATTGACTTTCTCTTCAGCCCAAATTAGCCTTGGGGAGGTGCACCTAGCCCAATCCATGTATTTGACCAAACTTAGCCAAAATACACTATTGGCCCATTCCACTTAAATCAAGCCCTTTACACATGTCAAACCCCAATTGACTTCACTAACCTCAAGCACTGATCCTCCTAATCACAACAGTGACCTGACCCTGGCCGGCGGGTCACCACAGTCGCCGGAAAACACCGGGCCCGGATGTCCAAATCAACCAAAATTGCGATTCCCGATGGTCGAGCTGCCCCACTCCAGTGGCCATTGTGGGCTGTGCTTCTCCTCACCAGAGCAGCAAATCCCAGCCCCTAACTCCCCCTGAGAGGCCATGGCCATGGCTATTTAAGCCAGCCAACCCCTCTCGGCCAAAAGGTTGGCTATGCTAGACCATCACAGAATCCCTCCAAACTCCTCACAAAGCTTCCCCTAGCCAAGAGCAATCCATCCCCACTGTTCTCCTGCCCTAACTCCCACTGATTGAGCTCAATTTTGGAGCTCAATTCTCATGCCAGAACAGGACACATTCAGATCCTCCACCAAAATCAAATTAAACTCTCCCACACCTGCACAAGACCAAGAGAAGGAGTTCCCAGAGTGAAAGCCCCTCTCCGGGCCACCCATTTGTTCTAGCCTCCGAAAGGTTGAAATCGGGTGCGGTGGAAATCGAGTCGAGCGATTCCTCAGGGCCGGAGACTTCATCTGGAGCTTGCTTGGACTCAATCGAAGGTGACTCAACTCTCAGATTGAAGCTTCACTTCTCTGAGCAAAGGTATGAGCTCTCTCTTCTTCCCAAGCTTCTGAACATTCTCTTATTTGATTGGGTTAATTTCATGCCACATAAACTATATGGATATGTTCGTCTCTTCAAGACGAATCCATAGAGTATAAGAACATAAAAATCCATTGAGAATCGAGTGAGATCTTAGGGTTTTAGTGTGGACGGTCACGGGTGCACACCAGTCGTAGACGATGACCGGGAGCCATTGGATCGCGCGTGTATCGAGCGGACGACTCAGATGGCCTCGGACCAGGAGATGGTACGTGAACTGCGGGCCCCGTGGCAGCTGCTCAGATGGCGGCGCCGAATCAAAACGCGCCACGTGGCCTTTCGGAGCTGCCGAGGATTGCGTGGCGTCGCGTGGATAAGTAGGAAAATAGGGTATTTTCTATTTATTTAATTATCAGAACTTCAAAAATCCATAACTTTGTGTAGAAAAATAATAAAAATAAAACAAAAATACTCTCTTACTGAGTGAACAGAGGAGAATAATGTGGAAAAGAAATCAAGTAATTTCATTGAGTATTTTATTATTAATGATTTATTTACTCTCTGCATTGTTTTAATTTTCCATTTGCATAGGCAATTCACCATGGCATGAAACCATAGGACTTTTGAAGCCTCTGAACTTGGAAACATTCTGTGAATTTTCCAAGGTCAGAGGCCATCCCTATGAGAAGTTATTGATTTTTCAATTGTATGTTACTGTTTTGAGTATTTTAATTCCAATAATTAGCATGTTGAGAAATAAATTCTAGGAAAATTTGGTGATGTTTCTTATGACCAGAGGAACCTAGGAAAAATAGGTTTTGAGTTAATTCACATGAAACAATCCTAATTGGCCTAAACACCCAAAATTGAACTTTAATTAATTAGGGCTAACTACACATCAAATTAACTTGAAAATAATTCTCCAATGATCTTTAGGATTAGAAGAACATCACATAAAAATTTGAAGTCAATTGGGTTTGATTAGCCTCACCAAATGGATTAATTAAGCCACATAACAAAAATTAAACTTTAAAAATTCATAACTCACAAAATACTTTTCAAAAATTCACAAAAATGGTTTTGGAGCTTCTCTCGTATTAGAGGAACTTAGGAAAATTAAAATTGTAATTTTCTAAAATGGTTGATTTTTAGCATTATTTTAATATTTTAATAATAAAAAATAATAATAATCAAAAAAATATTAAAAATCACCAAAATGTCACATTTTGAATTCTAATCACCTAGGAACAAACCAAATATTTTTCCTAAGTCTCTAGGGTAAGATATTGAATTTTAAAGGCTTAAAACAATTTTTGAATTAAAAAATGATTTTCTTTAACATTTCCACTAAAATAATTCCAATAAATCAAAGAAAAATCAGAAAAATATAAAATTTTTGTTCTCTAACTTCCTTGATATCAAAGAGATTTTTGAAAAATAGAAAACCTATTTTTCAACTTCAATTTTATTTTTAAATTAATTAATACTCCAAAACTCAAAATAATTCTAATAAATAAAATATAATACAAAAAATCACCAAATTTGGTCCAAATGGTCCACTAGTCATTAGAAACATCCCATAATTTTCTTAAGGACAGAAACATTTCCTTGGTCATGTTATTGAATTTTCCTTGAAAACCCCTATTTTCCATTAAAAATAATTACATAAATAAATTAAATATAGAAAAATCACATTTTCTCCTATAATGTCTTAATTGACATGTGAGTGAGGTCATAAAAATTTCAAGTTCATTTGAGCTTAGTTTAGTGAGTTATAGAATTATTAAGCTTGAAGGGCAAATGGGTAATTAAAAAATTTCAACCCTTAATTAAAATTTTAGGATTAATCAAAAAGGGGAGGGTAAAATATTTGATTTTCAACGGATTTTAGATGATTGAAACTTAAATGATTGAGGGTAGAAACCTACTAATCATTTCTAATATAATTAAAATAAAACTTTAATTAATTAATTAATTGAAATTTTGGAAGAATAATAAAAATTGGAATGATTAAAATAGGGATATTATTAAGAAGATATTTATTCTTTAATTTAAAAATCCCTAAATAAATCACTTCAATAATACTTAATTCTTAATTAAAAAAATTAAAGTAATAATCCAAACTAAAATTAAACTAAAATTAAATTAAAATTAAATTTAAACTAAATTAAAAAAAATTAAATTAAATTAAAATTAAATTAAATTAAAATTAAATTAAAACTAAACTAAATAAAATTAAATTAAATTAAATTAACTAAAAATTAAATTAAAGTTATAATTATACTAAATTTAAATTAAGATTAAATTAAAATTAAATTAAATTAAAATTAAAATTAGATTAAATTAAATTAAATTAAATTAAACCAAATTAAATTAAAATCAAAATCAAATCAAAGTAAGTTAAAATTAAAATAAATTAAATTAAAATTAAGTTGAATTAAATTAAATCAAAATCATTTAATAACAAACCTAAATGAAATCATTAAGAATTAAATCTAAAATAATTTGAACACTATTCCAAACTTAAAATAGAATTAAAACACTTTAAATCATTAACTCAAACTTTTAATTAAGGATGATTAAAATTCTCGATAAATCAACTTGCCCTTAAAGGCTTTAATTATTATAACTCTTAAATGAAGTATTAAGTGAAGTGTTACTTCACTTATGGGATATTCAAATGCCATAGTTCACTGAGCAAGGGAACAAAACTTAAATCCATGGATGATCTATTCATCCGTACAATAAAAATTCACTTGGACTCAAAACAATCCCCGAAATATTGAAAAGATGTTTAGGACTCGTCCTAAGCACTTCCTCAACATGACGGGATGTTTTAGAAGAACAATTGAATTTAATTGTTCTTTGATGAAGAAAATCATCCTTAAACCAAACCAAGAACCTAGACGTCATAGGAGATGACTAGTTATAGGATTAGGATTTTGGTAGACAACCAAAACCCCTTCCCTTAGCTTTACCTAGGTATTTCTTGCAAAATATTTAAATGTGTTAACATGTGTTTTAAGTGCAGCTTGGAATGACGGGAAGACCCTCCAGGTACACTTTTATTTAATTGCAATTTACTTTATTGCAATTTACTTACATGCACTGTACTATACTTTTTCTTGCATGATAAACAAGATTGTTGCATGAAAACAAAAACCTTTAGGATAGTCCCTGAACTGAAACCAAAACTAAATTAAAAGTCATTGCAAGATAAAATTCACCGCCACAACATTCAAAGTATAAAATAACTCAAAATTTAATCACAAATAGTACAACAAAACTACAATCACAACTAAATTAAAACGTCTCGTTGAATGATCGGGAATACCTCAGATGATGTAACCCACGTGTTGCTAACGGGATTTCCCACGGTCTAAATGAAAGTGTGGAAGTCATTTAGTTGAGTTTAGCAAATTCATCTGGACTGAGTGAATTCGATGAAAGTAACGGTGCCGGGTTGACGGAACCGTGGGATCTTAATCGGTTCTGTTTAAACAACTTTAAGATTTGTTTTAATTAAAATATCAAAAACACTTGGATTTTAAGATTTTCTCTAAACCAAAACACTTCTCTCATCTCCTGATTTATGACTTCTAAAACTGAAGCTCTGCAACAACAAAGAGCTTGGACCATAGTGGGCAGCACGGCCATCGTCATCAGCAAAACAACTCTACATCAGCTAAACATTCCTAGAATTAAATAACCAAGCCATAGGACTTCGAGGTAGTTTACCTAGTGCAACATAAATCTTCAACTCTTCGTTAGACATTTGCATAATCATGTTTTGTAAATTAAGCCCTAACCGGTCTTAGGATTCTGAGGTAGTCGTTTAGTACGACATAAACCCTCACATCTTCGAGGCTATTTGTGTGATTATATCATATAAATATAAGTCCTAAATAAAAAAAATTGGCAGGATTGCAATATTAAATAAATTCTCAAATTGAAACCAAACAATAGGATAGTTTGGGAAGTTACCAAGATTCTTCTTGGATCCTCAGCTCCTCTTACTTTTCTTCCTTTGGACTCCTGAAATAAACTGTTCCAATTTTGATCCATTCCCTATTGAAATTCAAAATATCAATCCTTTGAAAACCCTAAACTTTGAAATTCTTGAGAGCAAAACCACTATTCATTATCGAGAGTTTTCTTAAATGATTCCCATCATTTAAGATGTAATTAACTATAGGGGCTTGCCCTTATAGGGAACTTTAAGAACCCAGGTAATATAAACCCTGTTTAATTTCTTTATATTAAAAAAGGGAACTTGTTGGCTTATAAAATTGGTTTGCGGACCAAACGGATGTCACAAATCTTTTAGTTTACTTATTCGAGCCCCATCATCAAGCAGTGTGTCTATTCTTCGGAATAAATACACGGTTTGTGGTGCGGTGCTCGTTTATATAAACTATTCGGGATGTGAGATTGGTTTTGATTTCATATCTTAAAATCTTCAAATTTAAAACTATTTTCAAAATCAAATACTACTTTCCAAATTATATATATATTTAAATTAAAATTAAAATCTAAAAAAATCCGCCGACAATTTCTGTAGGCGACCCCTTTTCAAAATACAAAACACCAACCTAAAAATAAGCCATATAGTATCCTCCCAGCCTAGCCTGAGATTTAGTGACCGAACTTAGGATATCTCAATGTTCTTTACATGCTTGAAAGGGGGGGTACACTTTTGAGGGTAAAAAATAAGATTTCTCCTATTTGGCACATACAATATTTAATGCATCACATTCCTAAACTTTATCCAATTCTTTAAATAAGAATAGTAGATTTCATTATCTCAAAAACCAAACCAATTTTCCTAAAAATGGTTATCTTTAGAAGTAATATTTGCATTTAGGAGTAGTTATTATCCTTACATATAATCATCTGCATTTGGTATTAGTTATTAGAAAAACCACTTATATCACCCTTCCAAACTAAGGTTGTTAGTAGTGGACTAGAATTTGACTAAGAATCTCTTACCTCGCTTCTCTGTGGAATCGATAAACGGGACTCCATTAGAGCCCTGTATTACTTGATACGATACGTATACTTGCGTTTGAAATTGTGACTTTACAAAAATCATTATAAATATATAAATCTGAGGTCATAAATTCTTACATATAAAAAAGACGCATCAAGTTTTTGGCGTCTTTGCCAGGGAAGCTTCGGTAAGAACTTTAGGAGAATTTTACTTGAAGTAATTAGGCTTAGACTTGGAATACTGTAGTATCGTAAAAACTATTTTTGTGTGAAAAGTGTTTTTATATGAAAAAGTGTTGTGAAAAAAAATTGTTTGTGTGAAAAATATAGTATTCGTGAAAATGTTTTGTTGTGTTGAATATATTTTTCATTTAATTTATTTAATTGTTAATGTATTGTTTGTTGTGTTACATAAGAAGAAACAAAGGATCTGCAGGACTTGTGCCTTATGATCCCGAGTTTGAAGATAATAAAAAAATAAAAATACAGAAAGGACTCGAAAAACTAGAAATGGAGTTGGAAAACTTTCAAGATAATAACTTAAAAAATCATCATACTTCATTGAGGGATTACGTATATCCTACGATAGATTAAATTCACTCAAGTATACAAAACCTTGTTGTAGAAGCTGACTCATTTGAAATAAATCCTGAGATTATCCAACTGGTGCAGAACAATCAGTTTGGGGGAACTCTTTTGGAGGATCCCTATTTACACTTATTAAATTTTTTAGAACTTTGTACTATATTTCATTATAACGGTATGTCAGACGATGTTGTTAGACTAAGGCTTTTTCCTTTCTCACTAAGGGATAAAGCTAAAATGTGGTTATACTCATTAGCACCTGGTTCTATTAAAAATTGGGAGGAGTTAACTCAGAAATTCTTAGCAAAGTATTTTCCACCTTCAAGGACTACTAAACTTAGAAACGATATTATCTCATTTTGTCAGTATGAAGGGGAATCAATATACGAGGCCTGGGAAAGATTTAAGAAACTCCTAAGAAAGTGTCCACACCATGCTCTGCCCGTTTGGTTAATCATTCAAACTTTATACAATGGGTTAGTAGGATCCCATAGGTCTATAATTGATGTTGCTGCTGGTGGATCATTAATGTCAAAACCATTTGATGAAGCATATGTCTTAATTGAAAAAATGGCTACAAATGAATTTCAATGGCCATCTATTATGGTAAATCATAAAAAAGTAGCTAGTGTTCATGATACAGATGTGATTACAATTCTTGCATCTCAGGTTGCTGCAATATCAAGAAAGTTGGACCAATTTGAAATGAACCAACTTCAATTTACTCCTGTGAGGAAAGTTCGTTAGGGCATATGATTGATTCTAACTTAACATATAATGCTTTAAATATCATAAATAACCCATATTCTAACTTTTACAACCCAGGTTAGGAGAACTATCCTAAATTTAAGTGGAATCATGTTAATGATGGTGGAAACCAAAAATGGGAAAATAATCATATAAATCCTAATGGAAGTTAGAATAATCAAGGGAACACAAACTATAGACCTTCATATCCACCGAACTCTAACAATGATCAACAATTTAAGGATAAGAAGATGTTTATGGAAGAAGTGATATTACAAATGAGAAACCAGTTACAAAGTCAAAATGCTGTGATTAGAAACATAGAGAATCAACTGGGACAAATTGCTAATTCACTTAGCAATGGAACCCAAGGAACACTTCCTAGCAACATTGCGATCAACCTTAAAGAGAACACTAATGAACAAATAGAAGTTGTTCAATTAAAAAGTGGAAGAGAGATAGAGGATGTGGTTAGAAAAGAGAAATATGTTGCGAGAGAAACAGAAGAAACTAAAAGACCTGAAGAACATGTTTCTAAGGATCTAGAAAAATTAATATCTCCAACTAAAATTTATTTGGAAAGACCACCACCTCCATTTCCTCAAAGACTTATACAGCATGAGTTGAATAAAAAATTTTCAAAGTTCATGAAAGTACTTAAGAAGTTAACGATAAATATTCTTTTCACTGAAGCTTTAGAACAGATGCCAAGTTATGCACAATTTATAAAAGAGATATTAAACAAGAAAAGGAAATTTGGGGATTACAAGACAGTTGCACTAAGTGAGGAGTGCAGCGCTTTATTTCAGAAAAATTTTCCTCGGAAACTTAAAGATCCTTGTAGCTTTACAATTCCTTGTACAATTGGAAAAAGATTATATGGAAAAGCTTTATGTGATTTAGGAGTGAACATTAATGTGATGCCTCTATCTATATTTAGAAGGTTAGGTTTAGTCGATATTTCTCCTACAAATATAACCTTTCTGTTAGCTGATCGATCTATCATTTATCTAAAAGGAGTTATAGAAGACGTGCTTGTTAAAGTATATAAATTTATCTTTCCTTTGGACTTTATTGTATTAGATATGGAGGAAGATAAAGAAATTCCAATTATTTTAGGGAGACCTTTCCTTGTTACTGAACAAGCTAGATAGATGTGCAAAAAAGAGAGTTGATTATGAATATTAACAACCATGAAGTCACTTTTGATGTATTAAAGACTATGAAATATCCAGCTGAGAGAAAAGACGATGATTTTTTTTGGATAAATGAAATTGATTATCTAAGTAAAGATCAATTCCAAGAATGTTTTGAGAGTAAGTTAAGAGATGATATTGAAATAGACTTTCATGATGAGTAAAAAATGTTATGTAAAGAAGACTGTATGTATGTTCAGGAGAGGTGTGAAATGATGGACGCTACCAAAAATAGTAAACTCTTAATTCTATCTGTTGAGAAATCTTATGAACTTTAGATGGATGTACTCCATACAATTTTAAAACCTGTCTATTTAAGAAATTCATCTACACAACCAGTCTTTATATCTTTAGATTTAACTCAATCACAAGAAAAACCTGAATTGAATGATGAACAAGATAAAATTATTGAACTAAGACTTGGAAGAGAATTTGAGGATAAATTTCGAAAGAACTTTGAGTTGAGAAAAGAGGATAAGGATATTGGAAGACCATTGGAAGAAATTCCTAAGGAATTATAAAAACCCATTTCCTCAACTAAGATTGATCCTTCATCATTTAATAATTATAAAGGGGAAGAATTGGAAGATAACTTGAAACAGAAGAGTAACATATAAGATATTGATCCTGAATCTGAATTATCTAGAGAGAATCCGATCCAAAATTTGAGAGATATTGAAGTATCCTATACAGATCCATTTCTTATAAATTTTAAGGATTATATTAATATGCGGATTGAGAAAATTGATAGAAGATTATTGAATCTAGAAAGAAATATGAAGAACAATTATATAAATCCATCTGAAAAGGAAGAGCTGAATGAAAAATTACAATTTAAGGATTTTGTAGGAATTCCTGGATCTGAAAAAGACTGGGCGATTGATCGAGGATAACTTAATTGGAATTTTGATCCATGTGGAATCAATTGTCGGGCTAATGATGTTAAAACCAAGCTCTTTATGGGAGGCAACCCATATTTATCAGTGTTCTTGAGAGTCATGATTGTTAGTGTTGTATTGTATATGCTTTATAGTTGATTGATCAGTTTGATTGTTGATTGGTATTGTTTGGATTTTAAGTAGTTTGATTTGATCTTTGTGTTTCATGAGGGAGGTTATTCATTAACTTCTTATTTTGGTTAGACTTGTATGTTCTCTTGTAATAGTTGGATTGATGAGTCCACTATGACTCGGGTTTTGCTCGGACTTGAGTTTTATAAGAGATATCATGAATTTGAACAATGATAGCTTCATCTCAATTTGTTACATCCTTTTCTCTAACTTTGTTTTCATTTGGTAGGAGTTACGAACCTATTTGATGAATAACATTAGGATGATCTTACACTACATTATGTAACTGTTAAAGGTGCTTAATTATAAGGATTTGATGATGCCTGAGATTGGTGTCCGGAAACCAATTTATCAAGGATAATCTTATCTTTGGGATTATAGTCTATAAAATTATTTAAAAAAAGTACCTAATTTACTAGGGTAGTGATTCCATTAGAAATTGGAGGTAAGGTAGTGAGATTGGATGAGTTAAAGGATGAATTGACCTTATTTATCTTATGTGTGTTTATGTTTGTGTTACAATTTTATATAATAATTGAAGAACATTTTTATATTCCCTTATTTTTACCTGCTATGCTAGTTAAACTTTTATTTAGTGAATTTCATTCTGGCATGATTAGTTTAGATTTACTTTCTACTGCATATTGTTATGTCCTAATGAATACTTGTAAAGGGTTTTGATAGACATGTGTGGTACAGAGAATTTCTGAACTGTTTTCTTCCTGCTTATATTTTCTGTACTAAATGCTATACATGTTAAAAATCAAGTTTGGGGGTAGGAAGAAAAATAAAATTTTAATGTGAAAATATTTCCTTTTAGTGTAAGTTTATTATAAGCATGTTTTAGTTTAGATTTACTTTCTCCTACAGTCATTCTTTCCTAATTATGCATGTATATGAATTTGATAGGATGTTGTAGTCGTAAGAAGATTCAACCTTTATTTTTTCTTCCTGCAACATTTTATGGAATTAATTGTAAAATATTTTTGAAATTTAAGTTTGGGGGGAAGAAAAATATTAACTCTTATTTGTTCTCAATTGTTATATTTTCAAAAATTATTAGCATAACTTCTGGCAGTTGAACTTCGCTTGAGATAACTAAAACTTTTTATTTTAGTTGAATATTATGAAAGGATTGGATGAAAGTTTTTATTAATAAAAGTTAATTTTATAAGGATAAGATATTTGGTATGAAAGAATTTGATTATTGTTAACTATTTAAAGTAAGGAAAACTGTATTTTTGAAATGTTAAGAGAATTAAAGTACTGTCTGTTAAGAAGAGATTGCGACTTTACGATGAATAATAAGGCTCATACCTAATTATAAAGTAAGAAGGTGTTTCAAGTTTGAACCTTAGACAGAGGAGAGTGAAGTTCAAAATCATTACAGCCTATCCAGATAAAGTAATCCTCATTAAAAAACGAAGAGAAAAAGAAAAAAAAAAGGGAAGGATTGAAAAACAATCCAAAAAAAAAGAGAAAAAGAAAAAGAAAGAAAATATTTATAAGGAGAAGCTTGAGGAGATGCCTAATCAAAAAATTGGCTTCACTTGAGTCACCCTAAAGGGAGAACTTGAATTCATTTCTGAATTTATATTTAAAGTATTGGGCTACATTCTGATGAAGTTTGCATAAACTCCTTTTTCACATAATCTTTCAAGGCACTCTTAATGTGACAAATTATGGTTTATCTTGAAATAACTAGAAGACTAGAACCCTTAGACTTGATTGTTGAACATTCTTATTTCTTTAGTGTTAACCTGAGTTACTGATTTTCTTTCTAATAGTCTAACTAATATATTCTTTTGAATGAAAAATTTTAGTTTCTTACAGGTGAAAAGTACATTGCCATGAGTTATATTTTTATGTAGTAAAAAGGTTACTTGAGGACAAGTAACAGTTAAGTTTGGGGATTTTGATGCACCAAAAATATATACGCTTTTTACTATATGATTTTACTCATTTTTGGTGATATTACACTTTAAAAGGAAGGTATTTTGTATTTTTTTGGTTTTAATTACAAAAATGGTGATTGGAGCAAAAAAAAGCAAAAACGGTGCAATTTGGAGCAAAAACGAGCAAGAAAACAAATTTTGGCTTGACACCTTTCGATAAGTTTTTCTATGTTTAATCTCTTTTACACTTCTTGCATATTTTTAAATGAGATTACACTTTAAATAAAGGTTTTTTTTATGTCTATTTTGTAGGGCTATCTATTAGTAATGCAATACAACTGAAATAGGGCAAATCGGAGCTATAATGGAGCCAAACGGAGCAAAATGGTGGAGCTGCGTAGGATGGGCACCAGGGGCGCCCAAACTGGCGCCGGCTGCAGCAGAAGCCTGAGACCATGAAAAATAGGGCACCGCTAGCGCCCTATTCAGCGGCGGCGGCGCCCGAGATAGCTTGGACGCGATATTACGCAGTTTTTGGCCAAATACATCAAATCTGGACGCTTTTTGGAGGGTTTCTTCATGCACCTCTTGGGAAATTCGTCCCTACTCTATTTTAAACTGAATTTGAAGCCAAAAAGGAAGAAGAGATGTTAGGGAAAACTTGGAGAATGCTTAGAGATCTGAGATTAGGAGTAGAAATGCAGATTTCTACCTTTTTGGAGAAATTAGTGATGGGATTTTGAGAGAATCTGTAAGGGAATATTCTAGCATTGCATGGATCTGCGGGAGACTTTATGGGAGAGATTTTCATCTTTCTTACAAGGGGAAAAAGCTAAGCATTGTGTTTTTCATTATCTTATGATATTGTAAACACTTATTTTGTGGATTTGCTTTAAAATGAAGTTTTTCTTAGTGTTTTCTTCGTGCTTTGTCATGTCTTTCTCTTACTCTTTCTTCTTCTATGAAAATAGTGGCATGAAAAGATTATGTCATTGTTTTCATTATACTTTTCTTTTGCAATGAGTAGGACTCATGTTTAGGATATTTGGATGCTTGTTAAAAGAAGTTTTAACTATAAATGTGATGTTTTTTACTTGCACTTCATTTACATTACAATAAGGGCCCATTGTATTGTTAAAATTCGTTGTAGTTGCATTGTCCTGAAAGAGCAGTGTAATTCTCAATAAAGTGGAACCACATTCAATGTCCATGAATGAATTGTATAGTTCATGGGGATTGAGTGCAAATAAATAGGGAAATATGGTTTTGATGGGCGTCAAATTGGAGGTTTCAGGGTGACAGGCTGAGATCCCCAATTTGGTCCTAAGATTAGTAACTAAACTCGAAGGTTAGCCTTCAGGTGAAGGGTGAGTGGGAGCTCCGTAGTGACAGCGGTATCCTCCTAGCCTAGCCTTAGATTTAGTGATTGAACTTAGGATATGTCAATGTTCTTTACATGCTTGAAAGAGGGGGTATTCTTTTCAGGGTAAAGAATAAGATTGCTCCTATTTGGCACATACAATCTTTAATGCATCACATTCCTAAACTTTACCAATTCATTAAATAAGAATAGTAGATTTCATTATCTCAAAATTCACCAAACCAATTTCCCCAAAAAGGGTTATCTTTCGAAGTAATATTTGCATTTAGGATTAGTTATTATCCTTACATATAATCATTTGCATTTGGGAGTAGTTGTTAGAAAAACCACTTATATCACCCTTCCAAACTAAGATTGTTAGTAGTAGACTAGAATTTGACTAAGAACCTCTTACCTCACTTCTCTGTGGGATCGATAAACGGGACTCCAATAGAGCTCTGTATTACTTGATACGATACGTATACTTGCGTTTCAAATTGTGACTTTACAAACATAATTATAAATATATAAATCTGAGGTCATAAATTCTTACATATAAAAAAGTCGCATCACCTGGTCAAAATTTCTGTTGATCCAGAGTTTTCAGATGTTCAAATGTGGTTTAGATGTCGATTTAGATTTATGTCGATTTAAGCTGGATTTTCGATTTTTTTTGTCAATTTGTATTTGATTTTGGGTTTTATGTCAATTTGAATTTAATTTTATGTCGAATTAAGTTCAATGTTTAAGAATTATGATGTTGTATGTTAAATTAAATTCGATACCGGTCGAACTTAAGAATTATGTCGGTTCATGTCGTTTTAAGTTTGATCATGTCGATTTATGTCAAATTATATCAATTTATGTTGAGTTATGTTGAGTTTGGTTTGAAATGTCGATTAAAGTCGGTTAATTTCGTTGTTTGTCGAATTTCGTTTGAAATGTCAATTAACGTCGGTTAATGTCGGTTTTTGTCGAATTTCGTTTGAAATGTCAATTAACATCGGTTAATGTCGGTGTTTGTTGAATTTGATTTAAAATGTCGGTTAATGTCAAATTATGTTTGAGTTATGTTTGAAATGTTAATTAGTTCGATTTTTGTTTTGAAATGTCAAATTTATGTTGATTGTATTGATTTATGTTTAAAATATCAAATTTATATCGATCATGTCGATTTATGTTCGAAATGTCAAATTTATGTTGATTATGTCAATTTGAGTTCAATTTTGTCGATTTAGGTTCAATTTGGGTTGAACCTAAGATTTATGTCGATTTAGTTTCAATTTGGGTTGAGCCTAAGGTTTATGACAATTTAGGTTCAATTTGGGTTGAACCTAAGGTTTATATCGAATTTTGTCTGTTTAAATTTGGTTTCAGGTTTTGATCTTGATTTGAGTTTAGTTTCGGGTTTTATGTCGATTTGAGTTTGGTAGGTTCATTGTCAGTTGAACTTAAGATTTTTATCAAGTTGAATTGAGTTAGTTGTCATTTGAACCTAAGTTGTATGTCAAGTTGAGTTGAGTTAGGTTTATTGTCAGTTGAACCTAAGGTTTATGTCGAGTTGAGTTGAGTTAGGTTTATTGTCAGTTGAACCTAATGTTTAGATTTTGACATTAGTTCAATATGAGTTGAACTTAAGTTAGGTTTTGGTTTAGATTCAAGTTAGGTTGAACCTAAGGTTTAGGTTTGGACTTAAGTTCAATGTAGGTTGAAATTAAATTAGGTTTAGGTTAGACTTAGGTTCATGTCATGTTAAACCTAAGTATGATATGGCATAAGTCTAATATGGGTTAGACATAAGTTAGGTTTGTGTTAAACTTAGGTTCATGTCAGGTTGAACCTAAGTATGGTTTGACTTAAGTCTAATATATGTTAGACTTAAGTTGGGTTTAGGTTAGATTAAACATTAATTGGTTAAGGTTTAATAGGTTTGATTAAGTTTAATGTGGTAGACTTAATTAAGGTTTAGGTTTGATTAAACCTTAGTTAGTTAAGGTTTAATAATTTAATTATGTCTAATGTGATAGACTTAATTAAGGTTTAGGTTTGATTAAACCTTAGTTAGTTAAGGTTTAATAGTTTAATTAAGTCTAATGTGGTAGACTTAATTAAGGTTTAGGTTTGATTAAACCTTAGTTAGTTAATGTTTAATAGTTTAATGAAGTCTAATGTGGTAGACTTAATTAAGGTTTAAGTTTGACTTAGGTTCAAGTTAGGTTGAACCTAAGTATAGGTTAAGGTTAGGTTCATGTATGTTGAACCTAAAAGGTTTAACTGATGTTCAATATGGGTTGAACTTATGTATAGGTTAAGGTTAGGTTCATGTATGTTGAACCTAAAAGGTTTAAGTTAACTTGAGTTCATATATGTTTTATCCTATGTTAGAAGTTTGGTTTAGATTCATTGTGGGTTGAATCTAAAGTTGAGTTCATGTTTGTTTGACCTTAAGTTAGAAATTTAGTTTAGGTTCAATATGATTTGAACCTAAGGTTGAGTTAACTTGGGTTCATGTCTATTTGAACCTAAGTTATAAGTTGGTTTAGATTCAGTATGAATTGAACCTAAGATTGGGTTATCTTGGGTTCAAGTTAGATTGAACCTAAGTTATGGGTTGATTTAAGTTCAATATGGGTTGAACCTTGGCTTCAAGTTAGATTGAACCTAAGTTATGAGTTGATTTAGGTTCAATATGGGTTGAACCTAAGGTTAGGTTAACTTGGATTCAAGTTAGGTTGGACCTAAGTTATATGTTTTAAGTCTTATTAGAGTTAGGCTTACTTGGGTTTATAAGCTACTTAAGTCTAATGTAAGTAAGACTTAAAAGATAATTAAGTCTACTAAGGTTAGACTTAATTTATGGTTTAAAGGCTCATTAAGCCTAATATAAGTAAGGCTTAAGGATTAATTAAGTCTAATTAGGTTAGACTTAATTATGTTTTATGGTTAATTTAAGCCTAGTGTAAGTAAGGCTTAAAGATTAATTAAGTCTAATTGGGTTAGACTTAATTATGGTTTAAAGATTACTTAAGCCTAATGTGAGTAAGGCTTAAAGATTAATTAAGTCTAATTGAGTTAGGCCTAATTAGGGTTTAAGGATTACTTAAGCCTAATGTAAGTAAGGCTTAAGGATTGATTAAGTCTTACTGGGTTAGACTTAATTATGGTTTAAGAGTGTTTAAGAGTTATTTAAGCCTAATGTAAGTAAGGCTTAAGGATTAATTAAGTCTAATTGGGTTAGACCTAATTAAGGTTTAAGGATTACATAAGCCTAATGTAGGTAAGGCTTAAGGATTGATTAAGTTTTTTTGGGTTAGACTTAATTATGGTTTATGAGTTATTTAAGCCTAATGTAAATAAGGCTTAAGGATTAATTAATTCTAATTGGGTTAAACCTAATTAGAATTTGGGTTTGATTAAGTCTAATTTAGTTAATACTTAATGGTTTAATTAGGTTTAATGGGTAGACCTAATTAGGTTTTAGGTTTGATTAAGTCTAATTTAGTTAATATTTAATGGTTTAATTAAGTCTAATGAGTAAGACCTAATTAGGGTTTAGGTTTGATTAAGTCTAATTTAGTTAAGACTTAATGGTTTAATTAGGTCTAATGGGTTAGACCTAATTAGGGTTTATTTAGTCTAATTTGTCATTTTATACTTAATTATGGTTTATTTAGCTAAACTTAATGTGATTAAGGTTTAACTTTAATTAATTAGGTCTAAATGGTATCTTAAACCTAATTAAGGTTTATTAAGTCTAATTTGTCATTTTAGACTTTATTATGGTTTATTTAGTTAAACTTAATGTGATTAAGGTTTAACTTTAATTAATTATGTTTAAATGGTGTCTTAAACCTAATTAAGGTTTATTAAGTCTAATTTGTCATTTTAGACTTAATTATGGTTTATTTAGTTAAACTTAATGTGATTAAGGTTTAACTTTAATTAATTAGGTCTAAATGGTATCGTAAACCTAATTTAGGTTTATTAAGTCTAATTTGTCATTTTAGACTTAATTATAGTTTATTTAGTTAAATTTAATGTGATTAAGGTTTAACTTTAATTAATTAGGTCTAAATGGTATCTTAAACCAAATTAAGGTTTATTAAGTCTAATTTATCATTTTAGACTTAATTATGGTTTATTTAGTTAAACTTAATAGGATTAAGGTTTAACTTTAATTAATTAGGTTTAAATGGTGTCTTAAACCTAATTAGGGTTTATTAAGTCTAATTTGTAATTTTAGACTTGATTAAAGTTTGTCATAACTCTAGTGTGGACTAGACTCATTTTAAACTTAGTCTATTGAAGAAAATAAGCTAAGTTATAAAAGGATGATTTTGAGGATTAAATTTCTTAATTAATAATGAATTTTAATCCTAAATTTTTGAAATATCATTTAAAATTGTTTAATGACTTAAAAATTATTGTCCTAGGGTTATTGTCTGTGACCCTAAAATTTTTAGTCATTTTCCAATTTTATTTTCATTAATTTTTAGTTTTTATAATTATTTCTTAAAAATAATTACATAAGAGAATAGAAATTATAAAATGATATCCTAAGGAATGTTTCTGTCCCTAGAAAAATCAGGGAATGTGTTATATCCTAAGAAGAGGATTTGGTGAAAATTTCATAATTTTTGGAATTATAATTAATTTTTAATAATTAAATCACTCTAGAGAGTAATTAATTAATTAAAAATAAACTATAAATCCAAAATTACAAATTTTTATTCCACACTATTCTCCTCTGTTTCCTCTTTCCAGAGGTATTTTTATTTACTTTTTGTGATTTTTCAATTCAAAGTTATGGAATTTTGAATAGTTTAAGGTTAATTTGAGTTAACTTAAACCAAAAAAATTCTTGGCCTGTCACGTGTCCTCGTACGATTGAAGACACGGGAAGATCCGCTGCGCGGTTCCGAACACCGCGCGGTTTGATCTGGACCTCCTGTTCTAAAACACGGGATCGAGCGGCCCTGGATTAATCCAGATTTTTCAGAAAATTCTTGAACAGTCCAATTTCTAAAGTCAATATCTCACTCATTTCTCAACAGAATTGAGTGATTTTTGATCCTATGGAATCATCCAGAGATGTAGATCACATCTATATGGTGATCAAAATTTTTTGGGCTATTTTATTCCATGATTTTCCAAATATATGAATTATTTTGGATTAAAAAAAATCCATACCTTGGCCACAATAATCTTGAGCTCGATCAAACTTGTTGGTTAGCCTCTAGTGATCCTAGGAAAGCTTTTCCGCACTTCAATTTCAACTTGAATCGGGTCTATATAGGTACAAGACCAAAGGTGGTTGATTTGTAATTTTAGCTTGGTTTGAACAAATTGGCTCAATAAGGTGGCTAATTGGGTCAAGTCTTAGCTGAGTCTTATTGTCTAGGGTCTAAGGAGGATTTCTGGTCTTGGGAGCAAAAGAGTTTGGGCAGCCTATAAACCTCTAGAAATTTTTTTTCTCTCTTTTCTCCTTGTTTGAGTGCTTGAGCTAGGTTCTTATTTATAGCCATGGTTAGGCCTTAATAAGCTTGGGCTGAGCTAGGCTTATCTAGGGGAGTTCCTATCTAGTTAATAATGGCTATGGATAAGTCTCATGGATGAGAATTATCAGCTTTGAGTATCCCTAAGCATATCTATATCTAATTCACCAATGGTGGATTTTTAACTTAAGGATTTGGCTCCTCCTCATTGGACATTCCATTCGGTGTTTTTGTATGCTTGTATTTGAGCTGAATTCACCTTCCTCGGGTAAGATTATCTAGTTCATCCAATAGATTGATGGTAAGGTGACACTTATGCTTTAGTTTCATCATTACCATGTATTTATCATGATAGTTTTCAACTATGGTTATGAGGTGAATTCAAGTCTTGTTTCTCCTCCATTGGATGGCTTAGGAGGTGGTTATGATAGCCT
This sequence comes from Papilionanthe hookeriana x Papilionanthe teres, assembly GCA_022702705.1. Taxonomy (NCBI): domain Eukaryota; kingdom Viridiplantae; phylum Streptophyta; class Magnoliopsida; order Asparagales; family Orchidaceae; genus Papilionanthe; species Papilionanthe hookeriana x Papilionanthe teres. The sequence continues at coordinate 22,845,635 of CM040426.1, forward strand.
TTGCAATGACCGTCCACCTCATCTCAAAGAGAGGGGTGATTTATGCTTTGAAATGAAGGGGATATGCCACTTGATTTTCTTCATTATGATTCTTTTTATAATGACTTTTAACCATGGTTAAATGGCATTTCATGGGTCATTAATGGTTTGTGTTATTTTTACTGGGTCATATAGGTTATTAATGGGTTATGTCTAACCCATATGGGTCATAAAGGACTTTTGGAATTTTTGGAAAACCATAATGTCATATGTTAAAATTCCATTTTATACCACTTTCTTAATTTAATTTCCATTTTAATTAATTATGTCATTAATTAAAATATTGGAAATTATTTTATTAATCAAATATTAATTGGAAATAATTCCAAATCAATTATTTGATTAATTTACATGTCTTTTTTAATATAAAATTAGATTTTGTTTCATTTCATGTCTTTTATTTTAATTTTCATTTTAATTAATTATGTCATTAATTAAAATATGGAAATTAAATTATTGGTCCATTAATTAATCAAAAATAATTTTGGAATCAATTATTTGATTAATTCTATTATTTTTACATTATTTTTTGAATTTTATCATTTTTATGACTTTTAATTTAATTTTTCATATTAATTAATTATGTCATTATTTAAAATTTTAAAAATTAAATCATTAGTCATTTAATTAATCAAAATAATTTTGAAATTAATTATTTGATAAATTTTGTCATTTTTATTTCATTTTGGTGTATTTTGTCATTTTATGATTTTTAATTTAATTTTCATTTTTATAAATTATGTCATTAATTAAAATATTGAAAATTAAATTATTATTCAATTTAATTAATCAAAATAATTTTAAAATTAATTATCTTATTAATTTTGTCATTTTTATTTCATTTTTATCATTTTGATCATTTTTTTTGTCCTAAATTGTGTGTTTTGACCAAAATAGATAAGTGTTGACTAATTTTGACCAAGGTTAACCCAAGTTAGCCTAAATTGATCAATTTTAATTTTAAGATGTCTAATGTGACCTTTTCAACGTTGTCATGGTTGATTTGATCACAATATTTGTTATTTTATCATTTTGAGGTCTAAATAGGTCATGTTGACCCAATTTAGGGTTTAGACTAATTCAAAGGTCAATGTGATGACTTTTGAATTAAAATTTTGGTTATTTTCATCAATGTAAATTTGATCATGTCAACATTTGTCTTTAAGGTCAATTTTGTGATTAAGAAGATTTTTTTAAGGTTTTACCCTAGGTCTTAGGTTTATTGTCTTTAAGAGGTCAATGTAGGTAGACTTCCTTTCTCAAGGTGTTAGGTGAATGATCCTCATAGAAAGTGAGGTCAGCATGATTTTGCACAGTTTTGCTGTGCAATATAAGTCCTAATTCGCTTTAGGATTCAGAGGTTGTGGTCCGGTACTACATAAATCCTCCCATTTCCAAGTTTTCTGCATAATCAGATATTATGCAAATATAATTCCTATAATTAGTTGGCAGGAATGAAATTTAAATAAATTCATTTCCAAGATTTAAAGGCAAACCATAGGATAGTTTGGGAAAACATCAAGATTTTTCTTGAGTCTATGTTCTTCCCCTAGCCTTCTATCATTTGAATTCTGATAAAAATGAAATGCTCCAAGATTTGAGCCATTCACCTATTGAACATCCGACTATCACATTTTCTTTGAAACCTTACCCATGGAAGTCATGAATATAAATGTTTCCAAATCTACATCAAGAGTTTTCTTAGGTGACTTTGGTTATCTAAGATGTAATTAACTATAGGGGCTTGCCCTTATAGGAAACATAAAGACCCCATATTAATATAAACCCTATCTAATTCCTTCATACTAGGTAGGAGAAATTTTCGGTCAAAACTGGTTTGCAGATCAAACGAATGTCATAAATCCTTTAGTTTATTTGATCAAGCTTCACCTCAAGCCACGTACTTATTCTATGGGATAAATACATGTCTTGCGGTGAAATGCTTGATTATTTAAACTATCATTTATATGAGATCAGTTTGATTTCATATTCTTCAAAATTGAAATATTATTTTCAAATATCTACATAAAAATATATATATATATATATATATATATATATTAAATTAAATGAAATCAAAATTCTATTTTATAAAACTATATTCTAAAACCCTTTTCAAAAATATCAACCTCACTAAACTTAATGACAAACAACAAACACTAAGAAGTAAATACTTATCTGATTTACTTCCCCTAGAAAATCTTTTGAAGTTTCCTTGGATCTCCTTGTCCCATTTCAACAACACATAATTCCCTCTTGGAATAGTAGGGAAGAATCAATCTCTCACTTTCCCTCTCCTCGTACAAAACTTTTGAGAAGAATCCCTCACAATACAACACAAAAAACCAAACCTTAAACTCTAAACTCTCTCTAAAGACTTCCTTTTCACTCACACAAACACTTTGCACTAACTCTACACTGAGTCTACACACTCCTTTATGCCGCCCAAAATAGTTTAAATTTGTCTAAAAACGAATTTTCCAAGAGTTGCTTCAAAAATCGCTCCTAAAAGCATCCAAATACATTAAATTTGGCTTGAATCGACATTGGGCACCGTCGGCGGGCAATAGGGCGCTGCCGGCTCCCTATCTCGACTTTTAATTCTAGGTTCTCTGGATAAACTCACCGTCGGTGCTGGTTTGGGCGCCGTCGGTGCTAAAACTTTCAAAATCGGATTTTTGCCTTTTTCACTATAAATTCACTCCTTTTCGCTTATTTTGCTCCGTTTTCCTAAAATCAACATACCTGCGGTAAAACATAAAAAATATCTTCTATTAAAGTGCAATATCACCAAAAATGAGTATAGAATATATATGAAAAATCAAACATATTTTTGGTACATCAGCTTCCATTATCCCCTGCTTGATTTGACATAGGGCTTGCAAAATCTTCTTCGATATTTAGGTGTTGATGAACTGGGCCAGAAACAACCTTTTAAAATAAAAATAAAGGAGCCAATCACTCCAACTAGTAGACTGTTGAACCATCTAAGGGAAAATTCTCTCACTGGGGTGTAGAAAAACTAACATTTCAACGCATCGTAAATTATTAAGACACAGACCTTTAACTCAAAAGAAGTGATATTATCTAGTGCGGGAATCTTATACTATTTTTGTAGCTCAGTATTAGAGAAGTCAATAGAACACATTCTCTGGTAGGCGGTCGGTCTCACCGCACCCATTCCATTGTTTGTTTATTTGTATTGATCCAACACTGTCATGGTACTGAGAATCCACGAATCTCTTCGACCCCTGAGGTGCTCTGTGGGAAGCTTGTTATCATCCCCCAAGCACCGCTCAAATCAGTTCTGCTATGTCATTCCTTAACTACTGTTTTTTTTTTTTTTGATGACATATCATGTGTGTTTCGTCTCCACGATGTGCTCTTCTTCTTGGTGGCATGACTCCATGCTCACTGCAACTTTCAGAATGTTGAATATGAAATTCTCTTGTGGGTAACTTCGAAGAAATATAATGTAAACGAGGGATAGAAGGAGAAAGAAAGAACAACAACTTAGAACGAGTATATTGTCCCTTCTCGACCTTTTTAACTAGGATCTTGTAACCTTTATTCTCAACATGACTTCCTCTTTATATATAGAGGAGGCATGACTCCATAAGTTACATAATTTCCCTACTTAAATATGGATTGTATAGAGTATTACATCTATTTGGTTTCGATGAGATCTAAAAATATCTTAAAGTCCCTAACTCAAAGATCTGGCCTGTAAGGAAAAGGCGGTCAATCTTGTCGGCTATCTATTTTGGTCAGAATGTCTGGCCGATTGACAACTCGGGTCTAGTCAGTCGATCGCCTAAATGCGGTATGGCTATATTTTTCTAGTCAGTCGCCCCAATGATGGCGGTCTAGTGTAGCTTGTTGGTGTCTTGATGATGTCATCCGAAGCAGAGTTAGTCAATCGCCCTAAAGATGCCCAGTTGATTTTAGACTTCAACCTGTTATCTAACCATTAACTTGATTGCCTTTGGTTAACGACCATTTCCTGAACTCCATGTAGATTATTTTCTTCAGTGGAGGACCAACATTACCCCCATCACGCCCTCTAGGTCGGTCGGATTCCTTTGAGACTTGTGTTGACAATTTTTCATATACAAAAAGTAAATCCACTTAATTTCAATAATTTTCCTACCATAAATGAGAACTTAAACATTCATGTAGAATAACCTATTTCAAAAGTAGCATTTATGGTTTATCGAATTAAAAATTCTAACTTTAACCGCAGTGGTTACTAAAGTTTAAAAAGAAAGAAAAAGCAACAATGTCAGAGATCTGCACGACAATCATGCATTTGGCCATCAAGATTTGCCATTGTCTTGATCATCCATACTTGTAATATATGTCATGCATATCCCGCAAATACAAATCAGAAGTTTCTATTTGCTTTTAAAGATAAACTTGCACTCCAGCTGTGCCAATTATATGACACACGGTTTTCTTCATATGAAGATAAAAATAAAGTAATCTTATTGTAAGGAGTACAACTTATTTTATTTCTATCAAGACATTAATTATATATATGAATCGATATTTGGCAGAGGCACAAATATAAATTTCTTATGTGCTACAGTCCTTTGATGTAAGTCTGACGCCATGTGCCAATATATTCATGAGCCCCGCGCAACAGGGGATCGAACCCGTGACACAGGTAGAGCTACAAAAGAACTTCACAACCAACAAACCACAACTATACGGCACGTATATATATATATATATATATATATATATATATATATATATATATATATATATATATAATATATAATTAATGCGCGTGACACCTCTTCCCCTCATATCACCATTAGCTTAGCCTTGGCCGCCATCAATAATTTTAACATCATCAAATTAGTTCTTCCAAATTATAATTAATATTTCTTGGCTAGTAAATAAATTTTACATAGAGGACGTATACTTAAAGATTAACATAAATTAATGCATAGTAATAAATTGTTTATTTATTATTATTATTCTTTTTTTTCATATATGTTGTCGGGTTGTCAGCATTACCATCAATTACATTAGCAAAAAAAAAATAGTTATTCAAAACCTCAACAATTTGAACCTTCTTATCGTTGTTGATCTGTATAAAAAGAGTTCGATTATAAGTTATTTTTACCCTTAATTGTATTATTTTTATGCATTTACAAGGTATTGGTCATGTTATATATATATATATAGTAATGGCTTCGTCGGTTAGGGTTGCGGCTGGTTCCCATGGCGTTTTGCAGGCGATTCTCTCCTCTGGCGGCTGGTGACCTCTTTTCCCTCTCTCCCTCTGTTTTCTCCTCTCCTCTATGCTTAGATGGATCGTTCCTATGCGGATGCGGTTAATGGATGTTCATCGATGCTGGTAAAGAAGCACTCCTGCTACTTTCCCCAATCTTTTCATGAGGCTTGGGAGCTTGGTGGAGGTAACTACAGTTTTATCAAGAAACTTGGCCGGAAAAATGGTAAGCCCGCTTTGTTTCTCACTGATGAAGAAACCAATATCTTGGCTTCGTCTTGCCGCTTTGCACTCATTGGAAAATTTCTGTACAGTCATCCTAAACTCGATTTGATTCGTAGGGATTTTGACTCCCTTAAGCTGACAGGCACTTGGAAAATAGGTTCACTAGATGGTAGACATATTCTCATTGAGCTTACTAATGATGTTGATTATACAAATGTTTTTGCAAGAAAGGTGTTAAGAATCGAAAACCGGATTATGAAAATTCTTAACTGGAGCGTTGATTTTGATCTGAAGGCTGAGTCTCCTATTATCCCAGTCTGGGCTAAATTCCCTGACTACAAATATCACCTCTTCAATCATGAAATCCTTTATTCTCTTGCAAAAGGTTTTGGTAACCCTTTGAGGGTTGATAATCCTACTTTGGAACAGACTAAACGTTCTGATGCTTGTTTCTTAGTGGAAAGGGATATCACGCAATCCTATCCTGGTGAGGTTTGGATTGGCTCCCCCCATTCTGGCTATTGGCAAAAGGTGATTATGGGCCCTCACCCCCCTTATTGCTCTCATTGCTCTATGTTTGGTCACCATAACTCCATTTGTTATCGTCTTCATCCTCACCTTAAACCCTCACCTTTGCCAAAGAATGCCCCTGCCTCTGATAAAACTCCTGTTTTAACTGCTCCTCTTCCTCCTGAAGAGGTTCAAACTGGTGCTTTTCCTACTCCTGGTGATGTTCAAGCTGATGTTCCCCACGTCTCACACATTCTAAGCCCTGTTAACCCCATAAAGGAGGTCTTTATTGACACCAACCCCCTAACTAATTACATTGCCCCACCCACCATAGGGGACATTGATCCAATACAAAATTCACCTAATGCTCTTTCTTTCTCAGTTGAAGATGATCAAAACATACATGTTTTGCTCCCCACCACTGATGAGACTCCAGAGAATACCCGGGTCATTGATAACAATGCTCCCCCCTCCGACTCCCATCAAGTATCTCAAACAATCATGCTTCATGATGGACTGGGCAATACTACACATAGTCTTCACTCCACTACTCAACCTTGCTCTGTTCCTCCTCTGGTACCCAATCTGGAAGTCATCCCAACATCCAAAACTGCTACTTATGCTAATGCTGATTCTGAATCTGGAGTTAATACTAATACAGTCACGGAGGCCACCTCAGATATGGAAACATAATGGATAATCCAAAAAGCAAACAGGAAAAAACAAAAAAAGCACAGTGCCACTGTTCTTTTACCCTCAACTGAAGGCATCATTGACACAACTCTTTCTGAAAGTGAAATTTTGCCCCCCACTAGTAGGTCTACTAGGAGGGGTAGCAGACAACATGCTTAATATCCTGGTATGGAATATTAGGGGGGTTTCTAACCCTTCCTCTCTCAAACGCCTTAAGTATTTATGTAGGACTCATCGTTTAGATATTTTTGCTATTTTGGAGCCTCTAGTCTCTACAAATAAGGAAACAATAACCTCTGCTTTCCCGCATTATTCACATTTCAATAACTCCAACAATAAAATTTGGATTGTCTGGAAAAAATGCATTCAATTACAAGTTGTAGAAGATGATACACAGTTTATTTTAGTGCATTACTGTGCTGATATTTTCACTGGATGGCTCACATTTCTTTATGCAAGTTCTTTTCTTTCTGACAAGCTTCTTTTGTGGAATAAATTGATAGCTATTGGTTCTACTATTGATGAGTCTTGTTGTGTTGGTGGTGATTTCAATATGATCATGTCACCAATGGAAAGGAAAGGAGGTGTTACACCAGATTTTGCTCTTATACAAAAATTCTGTGAGCATATTTCACAAGCAGGATTACACGACTTGGGTTTTACTGGGGTTCCTTTCACTTTGAGGTGTGGTTTGCTCTTTCAAAGACTGGATAGGTTCTTTGCTAATACCAGCTTTCTTAATTATTTTCATACATCTCATGTTCAACATTTGAGTCATGCTTCTTCTGACCATAACCCTTTACTGCTGACCCTGGCATTCCACACTAAGCCTACAATCAGCCCTTTTAAATTTTTAAACATCTGGACTTCTCATTCTGCTTTTTTGTCTTTAATTTCTGATCTCTGGAAGCCTGAAACTTGCGGCTCTCCTTGGTTTATTCTCTGGTAACTAAAAAAATGTATTGCTGCAGGACTCAGAAAATGGAATTTTGAGGTGTTTGGTAATATTCATAATAGAGTCATGAAATCCCAGCAGAATCTGTTAATTCTTTGGAAGCCGTGGAAAGTCTTTGCCCTAAGTTAGCTCATGAGCTCTCCCTAGCTCACCTTAACCTGCTTGCTGATATATCCTTGGAAGAAGACTTATTGAAACAGAAAGCACATGATTCTCATATCTTAAATGGGGATAGAAACACCAGATATTACCATGCTTCTATTAAGCAAAGAATCAACACCAATTCAATACTCAAAATCATTACCGAGGGTGGTCGAGCTATTCTGCGTAGCTCGAGGAATTGGGTTCTAATGCGGTCCGAGTATTTCTCCGATCCGTTTGCTAATACTATGCAGGTACGCCCTATTAATGCCAAATTTTTTACCTCACAACAACAATATGTTGCCTCTCTCAGGCTCTCAAATGTGCCAAATGAGGAGGAGATTTTACAGGCCTTTAAGGATATCAATGCAAATAAAGCACCTGGACCGGATGGTTTCACATCAACCTTCTACATTACCCGTTGGGAGATCATTAAAAAAGAGGTTATTTTAGCTATACGAGTTTTTTTCAAGGTGTCGACCCTCGTAAGTATTTCTCTTCGCACTCCTTGTTCTTATCCCTAAGGGCAAAGATAAAACTAAGTGGCAGCACTTTAGACCCATATCCTTAACATCTACCATATCTAAGGTACTAAGCAAGATTATTGTGGCTCGTTTACAACCACACCTGACTCAAATTATTTCCACTCATCAGTCTGGTTTTATAAAAGGCAGGGAGATTACTGATAATATATTATTAGCCCAAGAATTGGTTGAAGATCTTGATAGGAAATGTAGAGGAGGTAATCTTATCATAAAACTTGACATCAAAAAGGCATTTGATACTATAAATTGGAGTTTTATTAAAAGTGTGCTGCTTGCTAGAGGTTTTGAGCATAATTTCTGTTGTTTGATTATGAGATGGTTGTCTAATAATTTCTATAGCATTTTAGTTAATGGCACAGCTCATGGTTTCTTTACTGCTACACGAGGTATTAAGCAAGGTGACCCTCTCTCACCTGTCATCTTCATCATTGCTTTTGACTATTTATCTCGCATGTTAAACCATTTTCAAGCACATCACATGCATAGACAGTATCATAACAGAGCTCACATGCAAATCTCTCACCTTGCTTATGCTGATGATATCATTGTCTTCTCTAACGCCTCCAAACTTGCTATCAAACAAATGGTTAGGTGTCATGTTGAGTTTGAAACTGTGTCTGGCTTATCTTTTAGTAAGGATAAATGCCAAATGTTTTTTAGCAGTTACTTACCCCCCTCTAAAACACATTGGGCTTATCATTTCTCTGGTTTCCAAGTTGCTTCTCTACCTCTCAAATATTTGGGGGTGAATCTTTTAAGAAGTAGATGTAAGCAAATTCAAATGGATGAGGTCATCTCCAAAATTCAGTGCAAGATTAATGATTGGAAAAACACCTTTCTTTCTAATGGGGGAAGGCTAACCCTCTTATCCAGTGTTCTTTAAAGCATTCCATTATATGCACTTCAAGTTTTTAATGCCAAGAAAAGCTCCCTTAAAATTATTGAAAGTCTTTTGAATCGTTTTTTATGGGAGGGGGGTGGTGCCAAAAAACATTGGAGGTCTTGGAGGAAAATGTGTAAGCCCAAATACTCTGGGGGGTTGGATCTCAATGCCCTTCCTCACATTTTGGAAGTTAATATGAGCAAGCTTTGGTTTAAATTTAGATGTGGTGAATCACTTTGGGCTAATTACATGTTTTTTAAATATTGCTGCTCTTCTCACCCTCTTTGGTCACTTGTAAAAGTGGGGATTCTCGAACTGAAAGCTATGTTAAAGGCCCGGATTATACAAGTAGTTTCATTTATTGGGATGCGGGAGAAGGCGAGGTCTCCTTTTGGCATGACTGTTGGGGCTTGCCTCTGAATACCTGCAACTTTCACTCCACATCAAATGACAAAGTCTTGGTCTCTGATTGTTGGCTTAATGGTGACTGGGACATTACTAAGTTGAGGAACTTAGTTGATACTGATGTTGCTACGTTTATTAAACAAATTCCTATTGAGAACACCAAAAAAGACAGGCCTGTTTGGAAAAAGCCAGTTCATCTCTCGGCTTGCAAGTTTCATTATCTATCTAGAAATACTTTCTTAAGTTGGCCTTGGAGTGCATATATTTGGAATTCTATATTCACACCTTCAATGTCTTTCTTTAAATGGCGGTTTTTCTCTTCCCTTCTACCTCTGGATGATATCCTGAAGTTGAAAGGCTTAAGGTTGGCATCTATTTGTGTCTTATGCAAGCAGGCTGAGGAGTCTCTCTCACATGTTTTATTCAATTGTTCTTTTGCTAAAGATATTTGGAATTCCCTAGGTAACTATTTCAATATCTGCTGGCCCGTTACTTGTTGTATTAAAGATTTTATTATTACCTGGCGGGAACTCTCCAATACAGGTAAATCTATGTGTTGTTTCCCTATGGTGGTTATCTGTTTCGTATGTAATGCCAGGAATGCTTTCGAAGCATTCCGAGGCACACCCTACCCTTTTACGGTTTTTTCTCGGGTTATGGCTTATTACCATAGGGCCACTAAACTCAAACCTCCCTCCCCTCACCGCCCCGACGTCTCGTCTTGGTTAGTTGGCGACCTCACGAGATGGGTTGGATAAAAGTGAATATAGATGGCCATTGGATTGTGAATTCCTTCGGGGTCGAGGGCATTTCGGGAATCACGGGGGTAAGGTGATTTGTTTTTTCACTTCTCCTATTGTGGCTGAAACTCCCCTGCATGCTGAAACCTGGGCATTTTTTCTGGCTTTAAAAAATTCCATATGTTTTCATTTTCATAAACTTCATGTTAAAACTGACTCTCTTCTTCTTGTTAAGCTTTTTTACAAGGAAACTACTATTCCCTGGAATCTGTTATATCTTTTCAAACAAATTTGGGCTATGGTTAGCAACTGTGCTTTGCAGATTACTGTCTCTTTCATTTACAGGGAGGGCAATAAGCCAGCTGATTGGCTTGCCAAGCATGTTTCAGATAGACCCTCTGTGAGCACAACCCCACACTCTCAGCTTGTTGTACTCATTCATGGAGACAATATTACACTACCTTATATCAGAAGATCTTAATGCTCTTTGTATTTCGTATTTTCATTTTGTCTCCTCCTTGCACTTCTACTAGACCCTGTGCTTTGCTGGCTGTCAACCATTTATTTGTCTCCCTGTTTAAAGTTGTTGTGCGGTTGTCATCTACTGGATCAAAATCAAGCTCTTGCACGACTGTGGATATCCTGGTTTCAAGCTCCCCCTGTGGTCTGGATTACAGCTTTTTTCTACACATTTTGGAGGCTGCTCTCATAAGAAGGAGGTTACCTGGATCTCTTCGTATCTGTTTGCCCTCTCTCGCTCGTTGAACTGAAGATTTCTTTGTTTTGCTCACAAGTCATTACTTTCTCTTCCAATACTGTTTATTCTACTTTATAATCTTGTTTTTGATACACTTGGCACTTTTTGGTTATCTTTTAGGGCTTTTGTTGCGTGCGTTGTACTGCGGGAGGCCGAACCCCCTAGGGGTGAGTGGGGTGTTGTATTTTCCATTTTCTTTTAGTTGGGGATTGGCCTCCCCACCAACTTGTACCAATTTTTTTGAATATTAACACGTAGGGAGCCACCGATGCTCTTTCCCCAAATATATATATATATATATATATATATATATATATATATATATATATATATATATATATATATATATATATATATATATATATATATATATATATATATGCATATTCAGGTTGAAAGCTCCAAAATTCATCAAAAGTGATAGAAGTAGGAAAGTAGGCGCCTAGACCTGGAAATGCCTCGCCTAGCCTATCGGTGCCTCCCTCTGACCTAAAAATGTCTCTCCCAGCTCAAGTATCGCCTTACTCAGTTTTCGAGATGGGGCAGCCAAACCACGCATTGCCTCTACCATACTGGTGAGGAGACGCTTGAACTGATTCTTTCTTACGACAACAATGATCGAACGAGCGAAAACCTTATGCTTCAATTAGGAGCCTAGCACCAACTACTAAAAGCAGTTACAATGGTTTGGTGTCCTTGTGTTGTTTTTTATGCTTTGAAACAGTTAGATTTAAAATTGAAGGGGTATCCATATGTAATGTACGATTCTAAGCATAGTGAGATTGTTCGGAAGAAATTAGAGGAGATCGTGAGAGTATTTTAGGGAGAGTTTGGCAAGGAGATTTCAACATTGTGAAGTGTGTGTGCTATCCACGAGGGACCATTGTACAAGAGAGAAATATTATGGAGCAATGCAATTACTCTTTCTAATTAGATTGTTTCTATGTAAACTTTTTCTACTCTATTTTTTGCAATGAAATCTATTTGATTTTTTTGCAGCATATGAAACAAAGTCTTTTATGCTTCTTTGATTTGGATGTGTGATGAATAATATGATTTCATGAGATTTGCTAAAGATTTTTATAAAATAATTGCATGTTACTGTGTTATCCTTTTACTCTTCATTTTTTTAATATGGTTAGTTAGAATGTTAACAACTCTTTTGATCAAGGATTATTGACTATAAGCGTAAATAACAAGTAAGATAACACACAATCATTTAATGGAATAGGAATATTATCTGTAGGGTATTGCATCCTCATAGGATACTAGAGGATTCCTAAAAGAGTTTTCATGTTTAAGCTCGTTTAACTATAATACAGGTTTTTAACACTTCTTATGATGTTAGAAAAGGCCAAAAAGAAATTGTCCCTAGTTAAAAATATTAGTTTGAAAAATAAATTAAAAGAATAATAAAGATTCACATGATCTAAATCCAAGGAGCATGATCTTTCCTGATACAAAAATTCCACCCTCACTTAGGTTTTCATTTCTGCAAAATTAGGCTTAGAAATGTTAAAATTTTTAAAATCTTGATTATTCAAACAAGTCATATACTAGAACTTTCACCTTCTTTGGAATTCAGTAAGTTTCCTATAGAATTGATACATGAATTACAAAATTTATATATTACTCGGGCAACATTTAAACTTACTTGATTAGCACCTGTTTCATAGCATCTTGACATCAAATTTTTAGTGTCGTTGTTGGGTAACATTAAATTTTCAACTAATGAGGATTTTATTTGAACCTTCGAAGTTTATATTTGAAACTTGTAGTGTTTTTATTTTCACTGTTCTATTTTATTATTTCTTATATTATAAAAATAAGAGTAAAAAAGCTAATCGTTCTTCACGATTTCCTTTTTTTATTTTTTACCCAAAAGCTTGCTTACGTGAGTTTTTAATATATTGCTTTATCTGTTAGTTTAGGTTCCCTTTTTTACTCCTAAATTGTATGCATAGGATTGGAACTGCTGAACTAGTGTCTTACGACACTGAAATGAAAAAAAAAAATCTAGAATAATCAAAAAAATTACACAAATTAAAAAAATGATCAACTCTATGGAAGAAAAATGATCACTTTATACTACTTAGGACTACTTAGGGACCTACCATTAATAGAGTGCACTAATGGATTAGAGCATTAGTAGACCTACTGTTAATTTTAGTACCATCGAGCTCAAACCTTCAATCTTTAAAATGATCCAAAATTCTCAATTTATGGAGTAACCAATAAAAGAACTTATCCTTCATATTGCTATTTTCTTAAAAAATTATGTAATATTTAAGTGTAATGTTTTTCTAATGATGTTGTTAAGCTTAGGCTATTCCTAATTTCTTTAATAGATTAGATAAATATTTGGTTAAGCTCCTTACACCTGGTATAATTACCACATGGAAATAACTCCAAAATTTCTTAGCTAAGTATTTCTCTCCATCCAACTGGCTAGAGTTAGAAAATATATCACATACTTTACCCATTAAGATTGTGAATCCATATGTGAAGCTTAAGAAAGATTCAAGAAAATGATTAGGAAGGGCCCGTGCCTTGTCAAATTTGGTTAGCTAATCATATAGATATTTTATAATGGGTTGGTGGGATCTTTGAGGTCGATAAGAAATTTTGGTAATGGGGGAACCTTTGTTTTCTAAATCCTTTGAGGAGACCTATGCACAAACCAAGGGTTTTGGGCTTGAAAAGAGCTCACCGGAATAGGATTCTCTACAACACCACTAACGTAGATATGCCACTTTGTGGCATAATTATGCCATTTCTAGCAAACTTATATAAATAGTGGCATAGATACATTGACCAATTAAATGGTGACACTTTAAATGGTGCATTTGTGCCTCTCTAACATGATTACACCAGTGTATGATGCACTAATGCCATTTTAGCAGAGAGTTTAGGGCAATTACGCAACTAGTTGGTGTAGTTATGTTGTTGTTCTTCCTTCTCCTGCTGCTCCTTTTGAAGCTTCAACCTCTCTCGTGTTTGGATGTAATCACATTTACCCCTTGAATGAATTTTCCTCACCTTTAAATAGAAGGAATTTAACTACTTTCCATATCCTTTGTTCAGTCTCCCACTTCGATGCTACAATCCTTGTTCGATCTTCTTCATCGGTGTTCTTCAGCTTCTCAACTTTATGTCCTACTTTCTTCTTCTCTTCTTCTCATCCCTACACTTTTCTTCTTTTCTTATTATTCTTCTTCTGTTATTTTCACCATCACAATCTTTTTCTTCTCTTTTTTTTCTTTTTCTTCTTCTTCTTCCTCCTTTCTTTTCACCGCTTCACTCTTTTCTTCTTCTTATTTCTCTTCTCTATTCTCACCACTATATTATTCTTCTTTTCTTATTCACACCACTACACTCTTCTTTATCTCTTCTTCTTCTTCTCTTCTTATCAGCTCTACATTCTTCTTCTCTTCTTATCACTACTACTGCATTTTTCATCTTCTTCCCTTAGTTGAACAAATCCTTTCCCTCCCTCCCTTCCTATACTTCTTCTCATTGTCATGGCCAAACCATAACACTACTATATTATCCTTTATTTTTCATTCATTTTTTCATGTACTTTTCTTATGTGAAGTTCATCTCATGAGAATTTTGTTTATATGATGTTCATTTTTAACTAATTTTCTTATGTGAAGTTAGTTTTCACATGTAGTAATGCTATTTCTTATATGCTATTTTTGTGAAGTGATGTTATTTCTCATGTGTATTTTTCCATCCATGTGAAGTCATTGCTTCATAGATTTATTATGTGTTTTCTCCATCCTTATATAATTTAATACCATGTATAGGTTTCATATTTTTTCTCCATGGGTTAAATCCATGAATTTTAAAGAATCATGTGTAGATTTGATATGTAGATTCTTCCATGCATTGTATGCTTCATGCATAGTTTCTCCATATTTAGTGTATTTCATGTATAATTTACTCTATATATACATTTCCCCTTGTATAGTATGCTTCATGTATGGTTTACTCTATATATAAACATCTCCAAGTATAGTATGATTCATGTATTGTTTACTCCATGTATAGTACGCTTTATTTATGGTCTCTATGTATTTGTAATTTTATTCAATATTTAGATTTCAACATGTGTAGTCTCGAAGCATTTATAAAAATCTTCATGTGTAATATTCTCTATACGTAATTTGCTCTGTTTAGACTTTAACATGTGTAGTCCAAGCATGTATAAACATCTTCACATGTAATTTTCTCAATATATAATTTTCTCCATGTGTATACATCTTCTTTTGTAACCCTATGCATGTGTAGACATCTTCATGTATAATTTTCTCAATATGTAATTTTCTTCATGTGTAGAATTCATCATGTGTAGATATCATCACGTGTAATTTTCAACATTTAGTTTTCTCCATGTGTAGTATTTATCATGTGTAGTCTATATGCATGTGTAGACATCTTCATGTACAATTTTCTATATGCAGTTTGATTCATGTGTAGACTTCATCATATGTATTCTTCATGCATTTGTAGATATCTTTATGTTAAATTTTATTTGTATGTAATTTAGCTTATTTAGACACTATCGTGTATAGTCTCCATTCACGTGTAGACATCCTTATGTTTAGTTTTCTCTATAAGTAATTTTCTTCATTTGAAATATTCCTTATGTGAAGTATACTTTATACATTAAATAATTTTTCATATGTTAGTTTTGTGAATAAAAAAAAGGTAAATTCTTATGTAAATGTTTTATGTTAAACGAAACTACGTTATATTTATGTGTTTAGGATATGTCACTTGCAAGCTTATATGGTTAAGACATAAATCTAGATAATATAAGCCAAAATTGCTTGTAAGTTCAATTAAACATTTCATTTCTAAACTTTTTAAAACACTTTATATCTTAATGATATTTAAGCATTGAATCATTTAAAACTTAAAAATTTCAAAACACCCTTTTAAACCTTTTAAGTAATCACAAGTTTGAATTATATAATTTCACCTTTTCAATTACCTAAAATCCACATCTTTTCAAGCATTTTGCAAAGCACCCCTTCAAGCTTTCAATATTTTATTTTTAAATTATCATATCAAATCATTTAAGTTTGCAATATTCATATAAATTTCAATGAAAAACCTTTAAACCAACACAAGAAACCAAACCTAAGGATAAAACTGAATTAAATACTTTAAATTAGGATGAAAATCAAATGCAAATTATCAACTTTAAAATATGTGATTCTTAATTAAACTGATAAAGAAAGATGCCAAACCAAATCAAAATTAAAATATGAAACCCAAAGAAAATCTAATTTCATCAACTCAAACAATGAAAACCACATTTATGTTTATCAAATATTAATCATTTGTTAACCAACACAAAAATGAAACTTAGGATCACACCTATTCCTCGAATGGTCTAGTTTAGAAGCCTATGTTAGATTACCTTAGGTAGTATTAAGGACTAGGACATATAAATCCTCATTTCTATAAACCCCTTAGACTGTGAAGTTCCCTAAGATGAAGTAACCCATGATTATTCCAAAGGCACCTCAAACTTCCTTTTAACTAAGAAGATTTACATTCACCATCGTTATAGTAATAGTGAGGATCTATTTTTTATCTATTGGGTTAATAGTGTAAGGCAATCAATGAACCACCCATGAGGATGGAAGGCCTTGGGCTTCTTAACTGACGGTGCCATACAAAAAATTATGTTAGTCCACCTATTTTGACTTCTTATAGTCTAATTTTTTCTTAAGGTTGGGCTTCTTATTTTCCATCTTGAAATTATCTTTAAATTTCAAACAAACCTTCAAAACATTCTTCAAATATTTTCAATCTTTAAACCAACAATCAAATATTTTCAATCTTTAGACCAACCTTTAAACCTACTTTTAAATCTTTTTAGTTAAACTTTTCAAGTCGAACCCGAATCAAGTCAAACATCTCAATTCAACTCAATTCCTTGAAACTAAACATTTCAATTCAAGTCAGATTTTTTTTTAATATAAAATGTTCATACACAACATTTCAAATCAAAACACAACTCTTAAAATAACATTTCAATCTCAATCACAGAGGCACCATCATCCTAGTATTGGTTAAGCCCTTTTCACGAGTCATCCTCACTGGACTGTAAGTCCCAAACATTGTATTCCAATATATTTTTTCCAAACCATAAAACTTATTCATTTGCAAATCTCTTCAAATATTCAATCTTTTCATTTGAATGCTCTAACCAAGAAATCCTAAATGATATAAGCCAATATTTTAATCAAGAGCTTTTTCAGGAGTCCAGGTCTTGGGATACAATTAACTATAGGGGTTTATTCTTGTAGAGATATCAGTACCCACAAAAAATAAATCCTATCTTACACATATATGGTAGTGTAAAAATCTTTGGTTAACACAAATCCATAAAATCTTAAGGTTTTTCCTCATCATAATGATTATATTCTTTTTAAAGTTATATTTCTACCTCTCTAGGTAGTATAATATTCTTCAAATAATGCATATGATAAAAAAATTGAAACCTTTTAAGATCCATGGTGAGCACGTCAACATCATGAAGAAAATTTCCCTGCTAAAGTTTTTTGGAGACTTTGCTAGGACAGATTCTCTCTCCATCTCTAATATTAGCTAATTTTTTCATTATTGGCAATGTGTTTATACCCTTCACAGACACTAATTACCATTATATTTCTTATTGGACTTTCCATCCATCAAATAATGGAATTAGTACACCCAAAGTCTTTTAAAGCCTGAGTCCTTTAACCTTCTTAACCTTATTTAATGAGTAGGCTTTATTGCATTCTTTTGTAATAATTTCTTCTATCCATTAGATGAGTTATCTTTTGAACATGTATCTTTTTAAATTCATTAAGATTTAGAGATTTGAGAGTTGTATTTCCAATGAAACTCTTGTTTCTATTCAAATTATAGGAAATTATGTCATCCACTAAGCTATTTATCTCCCTTAAACATGTAACAAACCTAACATTTGACCCAATTCTTCTAAATAGTGTTTCTGTCATTAAGTTTTGAACTAGTTTTGATCGCTTAAAAATGGTACCCGGTGATATAAGATTTTCCAAGGTAGATCCTCAAGTCGTTAATGAAAAGAAGCCACTGATGATATTTAACCTCAAATCCAAAAATTACTCAACACTAAAAAAGAGAGTTATTAAGTTATCCTCTATTGTGATTGTTGTTGTTGCAACTGTTTTTAAGATTTAAAACCCTTCAAGGTAAAGAAAATTGAACGAGTCTCTAATGTCTCTAAAATCTCTAATCGTATTGAAATTATGGGATAAAAACCATACTAACCCTACTACACAATCGGATAACAAACTGGATGTATCCTAGATGTAAAAATGTAATTAAATGATCCACATTGTTGTGCTAAGATCTATATTATCATCTTTTTAGAATCTTCTTACTATCTTAGATATAGAAAATAGTATATCAAACAAAAACATAATGGAAATTCATTCTCTAAAATTGCTCTCCTTTAGTCTCAATTATCCTACAATTATCATCAGCAATTTTTTTTTAGAAAAACTTCCCAACATAATAAAGATTATTTAGCTACAATAAAAAGATATACTTAAAGTAAATAATTAATAATTAACAATGGCTAACTATACAAACAATGCATATCTAAGAGAAACTAATTTTAAGAAATTTATTATTTTTGATTGTTGCATGCTGGTAAATCACGGCAGTAAGTGTTATATAACTTTCAAGCTTCGAAAGAAGATCTAGCACACACACACACATACAAAAATTGGTAGAGAGAACAACAAGAGCTTTCACATTGAAAACTCAAAAGATAAAATAAAAAAACTTAGCTCAGTAGAAATGATTTCACTATTGAGGTAGGTTATAGAAACTACAAGCCCTTGCATAGTCAAAGTATTGTTGTTACGAGGTGATTATTGATGTGACTTTCACTAGGTGAGTGGTGAAATATGTTAGGGAGGTAGCTGCAACTCATGTGCTATGAAGGATAGCTAATTGTAGAGGTCATGTTCTAGAAAATCTTATGTCAGTGTCGTAGGAGGTTCGACAGAGAAGTCAGAGGTGGCAGAGAAGTAGTGTTCCTACAGTTGCGACAATTCGATTATTGTGGTCCACTGTCAGTGACAGTGGTAGCTGGACTGTTGTGATCCGGGAGCGGTGGCATCTATATGGCAGTGGTCTGGTGCCAATAATGGTGGTGTCTAGGTTGTGGAGGTTTGACAGCAATGAAGGTCAGATGGTGGTGGTCAAACGATAGCGATAGTGGTAGTTGGGCAACAATGGTCTGATGGTAGTGGTTCGACCATGGAGGCAATCCAACAACTGTGGTCTGATGGAAACGAAGATGGTGGTCATGTAATAGTTGTCCAATAACGGTAGTCAAGCAACATTGATCTGATAATAGTTGAGAGTCGACAAGGGTGGCTGCAAGACGAAAACATTCTGTTACGGGTGACGATGGTAGTTTATTGACGGTGTTGGTCGGACTACCGTAGTTTGGCGGTGATGGTGGTCAGACACTGGTGGTCTAGCAGCTGTGAGGGTAGTGGTTGGACGAAGGGGATCTAATAATGGTGGCAACCCAACTATGGCGGTCTAGCGATGGTAGAGATGAGGAACCCCTCAAGAGCGTAGAGCTCCTTAAATTTTCTCCTCCTGATTCAGATCTCCTTTCGTAGAGACAGTGGCAATCTATTTATAGATTTAGTAAGTAACATTTTTTGTAAATATTACATGAATCTGCATCACTCCATCAGACGTCATAAAATTATTCCTTTGATAAAATAAAATTTTAAGAGTATTTAAGTTTCTTAATGATGTCAGAATTAAGTGGTCTTGGGCTCATTGGATTCGACTTATCGAGATACTCGATTTAATTATAAATCTATCATATTTTGAGATCCTTTGGTTCTCCAACATATATCTCATATTCATAATATGCTTTAAATGCATGATTTGACCTCACATGGATTCAGATGGAGCTTTGCTTAATGTCGGCTAGTTCATATGATGAAGATATTTCATTTGAGTTGGATATGTAATTAAGAATTTGGGCGGCATTCGTGCATTATTAGATAATTTTTTGGGGACATATCATTGATCTTCTTTTGATAAGTAAATGTGTAGGAATTTAATTATTCATAGATTTACTCTTTACGTAATCTTTGAATTTGATAAATAGAAAACATACGCAATGGCATGGCAGATGTTAGAATAGAGAACTGTAGAAATCGAAAAAGGTAAGAAATAAGTGTAAACCCTAAAATGAAAATTTAATGAGCAACAATATATATATATATATATATATATATATATATATATATATATATATATATATATATATATATATATATATATATACATATATACATATAAAACTAAATAATAAATATAAAAGAATCTTCGGAAACCTACATAAATTCGTCCTTTTTTCCTTATTCCCACCTACCACTTAACAACGACGTCCTCAAACGAAAACTTTGTTAACAAGATTAAATTAACCCCACGATACAATTCAAATTGTGACGTGCAATCACTAAAACCGATACTTTGGAAACAATAACGCATTTGCCCATTCTTCTTACATAAGAAAGAAAATGTTCAATTCCATAAAACATTGCTAAAGAATGAATGTTGGTAAATTAAATCATCTATATATTAAAGAGCTTAGACACTATTGATCAGAAAAAAAAAACAAAGCGTACATATTGAATCAGATGGCGAGCTTGTGCTGCCGCTTCATTATAATTGTGACGTTCTCATGCTGGATTAGTTTGGCGTTATCAGAGCTTTCATCAGATTTCTATGGCAATATTTGCCCGCAGTTTTTGCCCACCGTCCGACTCGTTGTCTTCTCTGCCATTGCTAAAGAACCGAGGATAGGCGCTTCGCTTGTCCGGCTGCACTTCCATGATTGCTTCGTTAATGTGAGGTTCCAAAACTTAATTTTGGCTTACTTCCGAAATAATAGTTTTCTGGTCCATAGTGAAAGGGGGTGTAAGTGTGTTATGCTCAAGTCATGCTTAATTTAAGATCTAACCATTCCTAACTAAACCTCAGCTCATTTACAATGAGCTCAAGCTCGGCTCACAATACAAATAGCAGGCCGCTTGCAAGCCGGCGAGTGAGCTCGATGAAATTGTCATGAGAGCTCATCAAATTAGAAGCCGTCTAAGTGATGGATAGCATGCGAGAATGAGTAGTGATGCAATAGCTTGTCCGTGAATGCATTGATGTGGTTGTTATTTAGCTTGTTGAGCTTGTGCACAAGCCAAGGAGTCGAGCCTCGACAAGCTCAAGCTTGAACTCACTTAACAAATGAACTTGAGCTTAAAATTGAGCTCGAGGTCACAGCTCTATAAGCTTGAATTGTGAGCTCGTTAACATGTCAAGCTCGAGCCGACGTGGCTCACTGACATCTCTAATGGTGATCCAATATTTTTATGGTTAGCGAAGTTTTAATTAATCAAAAAGGATTACATATAATGCTAATTCATATTATTTTCTAATTTTATGATGTACATGGATTTCAAAAAATGATTAGAACTAAATAGATCCGCTCAAATGTTTTTTTTAGTGGTGATTTTCTACCCAGCTCTAGCAATTAATAAGAAAAATGATAAATTGAATCATCATTGCGACTAATATATCCATTTATAAGATCATCTAATTTTATCATTTAAACGAATTCATCACTTTATTTCTCCTAAAGAGAACCTCAGAGTGAACACTAATTTTAATACTCTATTTTTATTTTCTTTGGTCATTTTCATTTCCAAATCCTTGTTTTCAAATCCAATCAAACCAATGGGCTTAAGGCTATTTTATTCCCCATATTGTTCCTCGCTTGCATTCTTTGCCGGGAACACCAGTATTTCGTTTTGGACGAGTTGAGAAATTGTCCTTCCCATAGCTCCTTGTACTCTGCGAGGACAATAGTTTAAATTAACAGAAGAAAATTGTTAGTTAATGAATCTGAAGAGTGTCGTACTAAAATGCATTTATAGAAAGCATTACTCAAGTTTTCTTTTCGCTGCCATCATATAACTGGTCAAGACAGTATACCGCACGTCATAATAAAAATAAATAATTTTGTTAAATCATATTTTTCTCGTAGGATTTATAAATAAAGTAAAACTTAAGTGCCGTTCAGGAACTCAAAATATTATTTAATAACATCCAATGATGCATGCTGTTGAAAATTGTCTTTGAATTATAAAGTTAAGAGCTATATATATATACATACATACATATAGGTTATCTTGCAAAGTAGCATATCTCATATTTTAATGTCGGCGGCAAAGTCAAAAATGCATCTGTAGCAAAGAAATTATACATTTCGTGTTGTATAAGACATTTCTTTCTTACATATTGATCAATACTTGGCTTAAGATAATGTCATATTATTTTGATAAAGGATTGTTTATTAGATAAATATTGTTTCAATATCGTTGTAATTAAAAGCTAATGAAAATTATATAGGGTTGCGATGCATCGGTACTTTTAGACGACACAGCGAGCTTCACAGGAGAGAAGACTGCTCTTCCTAATAACAACTCATTGAGAGGCTTCGAGGTCATTGATGAGATCAAAGCTGCCGTTAATTTGGCTTGTTTGGGAAATGTAGTCTCATGTGCAGATATTCTTGCCGTCGCAGCTCGTGATTCTATAGTTGCGGTAAGTTCTTTTTATTTGCTTAATTTTTATTATTTAAGTAATTGAAATTACGGTTGATTAATTAACTTAAGCATTATTATTTTAGTAATTGTCATAAAGACTGATAATTATTTAATCTAATTAAAAATACAGTCTTCTTTTTTAGTATTGAAAGAAAACTATTTTGTCATGCATATTTTCTTTTCATAATGTATCATACAGAATACTGTTTTCCTATCATTTTATCATACCCTTTTCAAAGTCAGGTTTAGCCCTTCTGACTA
This sequence comes from Papilionanthe hookeriana x Papilionanthe teres, assembly GCA_022702705.1. Taxonomy (NCBI): domain Eukaryota; kingdom Viridiplantae; phylum Streptophyta; class Magnoliopsida; order Asparagales; family Orchidaceae; genus Papilionanthe; species Papilionanthe hookeriana x Papilionanthe teres. Next base: position 22,868,718 of record CM040426.1, read on the forward strand.
AATTTTGTTAAAAAAAATATCCTATCTGGTGTACATACAAAAAATCCCAAGGCTTAAAGTAACCTTGAATTTTAAAATTAAGAAAATGATGTGCCAAGGGATCTATCCAAATTTTGATGAAATGAATTCTTCAACCATTAGATTTATTTTGAGATAAAAGATATATGTATTTAATCAAATTAAATTCTATTTGCACGAAGCCATAAATTCAGGGGGCTCGTTCTGATAAAAATTTCCATCAGAATACTATAACCTCCTTATTTTGGTATATCATATAATTTTGTAGAATTTACATTCATACCACACAATTCCTTATGTTTCGCATATCTAACACCTATATTTAAATATATAAAGCAAAAGAAAAATGTTTAAGACTACATCACTATTATCAACTTTGTAAAAGTAAAATACACCTATCATGCATAGAAACATGACACCAAAATGTTTAAAATGTAATTTTCAAACTTAAGCAACTGGATTCGGAAATGCATAGCAAATGTGCATTATGGATGGAAATTTTACTATAATTCTTATGTTTTTATATATCTAATTTATAAGATTTTTCATTAATTTATATGATAATATATTCATAAGAATTTTGGATATTATATTAATAAATGACATAAAGGTTTAGTTGTTAGAAATGTAAATTCATAAGACTGTTATGATGCGTATTTTAGTTCTTTTTTCTTAAAAACGCACAAATGAAATTTTGGAAATTAACAGGTTCTTCGGGGTTTCATGTACCAACATAATTTTAATATATATGTGCCACATATTCAGTGGTGCCTTATATTTAATGTTAGAATAATCTGACTTATGGTGTGCCTATTCCATGTTGCCAAGTCAAATTTGGATTAATTTCTGTCAGATTAAAGAATTGAAATTTAGTCGTATTAGTTGAAATTCATAAATACGCAAAGCTCGGTTTTAACAACCAAAAATTGAATCAACCATAAAAACGTCCACCGAGTATATTTATATAATTTATTGATAAGTTTAAAGTTCCACAAAAATATTAAAGTTTAAAATTTCTACTCTCTTAATGATTTGAAAATATTGACAAAGCTTAACTTGATACAAAGATCAATATTAAAAACTGCATTTGAAATGGGAAATTAAAACCATGCGTTGAAATATGATTATACGATTGGTATGGTTTGAAAGTCTATGTGGCTAATTAAATCAGGACGTCACAAAAATGCACTTATTATTTTAAGGGCAAAATGATGATTTATTTTTTGGAAAATAAAATTCAGCAAGGCCACAGTTATTTTAATCAATAAATTAATTTAATAGATTAGAACCTTAGAGGTAATAAAATAGCAAAGGTGTCAATATACTACAGATTTGAAAATATCAATGTTTCGAGCAGCTTTTATGTAATTATTCCAATATTATAATCCGTTTTTTACATTATCTCTAAGTACAATATATTCATTATTCATATCTCTAACTATAATATGTGATATATGTCAAACAATCTAAAAAAAATAACTATAGTCTTTTTTTTATGAATATTCATATATATTTTTAAAATCTCATTCCAAAAAAACAAAAAAGTGACCCTCAATTTTGCATAAACAACAACAGCTAGGCGGAGCACCTTACAACGTCCTGCTTGGCCGTCGCGACGCCACCACAGCAAGCTTTGACGCGGCCAATAACGACCTTCCTGCACCCATATTCGACCTACCCTACCTCATCTCCAACTTTGAATCCCACAAACTCAGCGTCCAGGATCTCGTCACCCTCTCCGGCGCCCACAGCCTCGGCTTCGCCCGCTGCACCACCTTCCGATCTCGCATCTACAACGAAAGCTCTGCCATTGACCATTCCTTCGCCCAGTACCTACAAGCCCAATGCCCGCCAATCAGCGGTGAAGGCGACGATATTCTCGCACCGTTAGACGACTCCCCCGCCCGCTTCGACACAAAGTACTTTGATGGCTTGCGGCTTAATCGGGGGGTTTTGCATTCGGACCAACAGCTATTTAGGGGAGATGGGGGTGAGGTGGACTCGCTTGTGAGATATTACAGTGAGCAGAGGGAAATATTTTGGGCTGATTTTGGGGCTTCCATGGTAAAGATGGGGAATTTGAGTCCGCTTTCAGGTAGTGAGGGGGAGATTAGGGAGAATTGTAGGAATGTGAATGTTGGTAGTTAATTGCGTGCTCATAAGAGAGGATATAGTTGTGGGTTTGCTTGATTGCTTGTGTTGGAATTGATTTCATTAATTATCCATGTTTTCGAAACTTTATGAAAAGAGAAATGTTGCGATATGTACATGACATCAAAATACATGAAATATATTTAGGCATAACAAGTTTCAAAATTTTTTTTGAAAAAAGTTTTAGTGCAGTGTTTGTAGATGATGTTGGAATGGAGAAGCGTTTGGGATTTGACAAAAGTTAGAAATTTATGGAAGAAGTTTCACTTATCACATTTTCTTTGCTTGATAGAAACTCAAAGACTCCACCCCTATTTATACAAGTAGCACCTCCTAATTTAATGGTTAGGATTGTGTCACTACAATTCTAATCTAATGGTTACAATAATTTCATACCTACCACACAATAATTCTACACCTACCACACATAATTTCACACCTACAACAATAATTCCACACCTACCACACATTCTAGAATAAGCTTCTAGACGACACATGTTTATAGAAATTAGGCTCTTATTAAGCTTTATTTAAAAAACTAAAATCAAGTTTTTATTTCAACACCCCCTCTTAAATTTGATTTTGTGACTCCAAGTAAAATTTTCATTTTAATAAAGTCTTCACTCTTGAGTGACTTAGTAAAAATATCTGCAACCTGATCTTGAGATTTCACGTATTGTACTTGTATCTCATTTCTGTCGATGCATTCTCTGATGTAGTGATAGCGCGTATCAATGTGCTTGCTTCTATCATGGAAAACTGAATTTTTTGCTAGCGCTATTGCAAACTTGTTATCGATATAAATCTTAATCACCTGTCTTGTAGTAAACATAACTCTTTTAATAGGTTTCGAAGCCAAATTGCATGACAAACATATGAGGTTACATCCACGTACTCTGCTTCACACGTAGAAAGAGTGATAACTGGTTGTTTCTTTGACATCCAAGTGAAAGCAGTGTCTCCTATCAAGAACACGAACCCTGTAGTGCATTTTCGATTATCCATGTCTCCAGCCCAATCACTGTCGTTATATCCTTCAAGCTAGAAATTGTTAGATGATGAGTAAAGTAAGCCAAAATCAATTGTACACTTGATATAGCGCATAATTCTTTTAGCGGTCTTCAGGTGGGTAGCAGTTGGAGTCTCCATGTAGCGACTAACAAATCCAACAACATAAAGAATACCAAGCCTTGTGCATGTCAAGTAGCGAAAACTTTCAACCAAACTCTTGAAAACCGTCGGATCAATTCTTTTTCCCTCATCATATTTCGATAGCTTGACACCACATTCTACAAAGGTATTTATAGGTTGGCTATTATCCATCTTGAACTTTTTCAATATCTGCCTTGCATAACCTTCTTGAGAGATGAAAATCCCATCTTTCGTTTGCTTGACTTCAATGCTAAGATAATATGTCATGAGTCCAATATTTGTCATTTCAAACTCCTTAATCATCACATCTTTGAACTTATCAAACATTCTTTGATTGTTTCCGGTGAATATAAAGTCAAAGACATATAAACAAATAATCAAGACATTTTCATTGTCATTCTTGATGTAAATAGCATGAGCATAAGGACACCTTATGAACACTTTCTCTTGCAGATACATGTCTATTCGGATATTCCATGCTTTTGGTACTTACTTTAGCCCGTAGAGAGCCATTTTTAGCCTTAGAACCTCGTCTTCCAGTTCTTTGATTTCATATCCTGGTGGTTGCTGAATGTAAACTTTTTCTTCATGTAATCCAATCAAGCAGGCATATTTTACATCCATTTGATGTATTCTCCACTTATTTTGAGCTGCCAAAGAGATGATTAGTTTAATAGTTCCTAATTGAGCAACAGGGGCAAATACCTCATCATAGTCGATGTCTGCTCTTTGACTGTAGCCTTTTGCCACCAATCTTGCCTTGTATCTTTCAATTTCTCCTTTGGAATTCTTCTTATCTTTATACACCCACTTCACACCAATTGGCTTATGCCTTTTAGGAAGTGAAGCTAGCTCTCATGTGTCGTTCTTCTCGATTTCCTTGATTTCTTCATCCATTGCATCTTGCCACTTCTTGCTTTGTATGGAATCTTGGAAATCCATGGGCTCACAGTCGACAAAGAGACAAAAAAGTGTAAGATTATCTTGATTGTTAGTGACCTCATAAAAAACTTGTAATCTTCTGGAGCGTGGTACTCTTTCACTTGAATTTTCTATTGAAGTTGACAATGATAGGTCTCTTTGAGTACTTGTAGTCAATGTTGTTTGTGGAGTAGAAGGCTTTTCTCTTGCTTGCTTGATCCTTGGCTGCTCTGCATCTTCTTCTTGAAGGTATAGGAAAAAGTTGTAGTCCTCATCATGTAGTCCCCAGTCCCATTCTCCTCCTACATCGAATATGATATCTCTGCTGATGATTATCTTTCTTGTATTTAGATTGTATAGCTTGTAGCCTTTCAAGTTGGTGTCGTAACAAAAGAAAATGAACTTCTCGCTTTTGTCATCCAGCTTACTTCTTTTATCGTCTGGTATGTGTACATGAGTTATGCATCCAAAATCTCGTAGACGAGAGATGTCGGGCTTCCTTCCACTCCATGCTTCTTATAGTGTCTTTCTCAACACACTTCTTATTGGTGATCTATTAGCCAAATAAACAGCACATGCAACCGCTTTTGCCCAAAACTCCTTCGGCAATCTCTTGCTTTTTAACATGCTTCTTGCCATGTTAAGGATGGTCTATTATTCCTTTTCGCTACTCCATTTTGTTGAGGGGATCTTGGAACAGTTAGAAGTCAACTTATTCCGTTGGCTTCACAAAATTATTGAAATTCTTTTGAAGTGAATTCTGCTCCTCGATTAGATCGCATAGCTTTGATCTTGAGACCACTCTATTTTTCTACATCTACCTTTAAATTCTTGAATATTCCAAAGACCTCTAATTTTTCCTTTAAGAAATACACACATGTTTTTCATGAGAAATCATCTATGAAGAGAAGAAAATAGTTGCTCTTACCGAGTGAGCTTGGCTTTATTGGAAGGCAGACATCTGTATATATGAGCTCAAGAGGCTTTTGGACTCTTGAACTTGACTCCCTTGGAAAGCTTTTCTTGAAGTGCTTTCCGAGTAAACATCCTTCACATAATTGATCAGGGTAGTTGATGCAAGGTAATCCTCTCACCATCTCTTTCTTTGAAAGTAATTCGAGTCCTCTAAAGTTGAGATGCCCAAATTGAAGATGCCAGAGCCAAGAAACATCTTTATAACAGGTCTTGAGACATTTGGTAATATCATTTTGAATGTTGAGCAAGAACATTCTATTTTTAGACATTGGCATCTTAGCAATCAAGTTACCGATACTGTCTTTTAAGAATATAGTATTTTTTTTTCAAGTGAATATCATATCCTTTCTTCAAAAGTTGACCTAAACTCAAGATGTTGCATTTCTTATTTGGCACAAAGCAAACATTAGAAATAAATTGATGCTTCCCATTTTTCTGGTAGATGAGAATTTTACCTTTGCCTTTGATGTGGGACTTATATTTTTGCAAGAATTTATGAACTCAAATTTATATATTTATAATGACTTGGTAAAGTCCAAGCACTCAACGCAAGTATATGTATCGTATCAAGTAATACAGGGCTCTAATGGAGTCCTGGTTATCGATCCCTGTCGGCATATTTTTAAGTTGTGTGTTTTGAAAAGGGGTCGCCTACAGAAATTGTATGCGAATTTTAGATTTTAAATTAAATTTAAATATATATAATTTGAAAAATAGCATTTGATTTTTGAAAATAATTTTAAGTTTAAAAATTTTAAGATATGAAATCAAACTGATCTCACATCCCAAATAGTTTATATAAATGAGCACCACATCACAAACCATGTATCTATCCCGAGGAATAGACACACTGCTTGGTGATGGAGCTCGATTAAATAAACTAGAAGATTTGTGACATCCGTTTGGTCTGCAAACCAATTTTATAAGCCGACATGTTCCCCTGCTTAATATGAAGAATTAAGCAAGGTTTATATTACATGGGTTCTTAAAGTTCCCTATAAGGGCAAACCCCTATAGTTAATTACATCCTAAATGTCTGAAGACACTTAAGAAAAATCTCGATAATGATAAGTGGTTTTGCTGTCAAGAATTTCAAAGTTTAAGGTTTTCAAATAATTGGACTTTGGAAATTTCAATAGGGAGTAGCTCAAATTTGGAACAGTTTATTTTAGGAGTCCAAAGGGAGAGAAGTAGGGGATGTCACAGACCCGAAGTGAACTTCGGTGACTTCCCAACTATCCTATTGTTTGGCTTCAATTTGAGAGTATATTTAATGTTTCAATCCTGCCAATTAATTATAGGATTTACATTTACATAATCACCTGGTTATGCAAATAACCTGGAAGGTAAGAGGATTTACGTCGTATCGGACGACGACCTTGGAATCTTAAGCGAGTTAGGGCTTATATTGCACAGCAAGGCTGTGCAAAGGCCTAAAAGAACATGTGAGGATTTATGTCGCACTAGGCGGACTACCTCGAAGTCCTATGTCTTGTTATTTAAACTAAGGAATAGGTTTTGCTGATGTCGACACAGGTTTTGCTGTTGACGATGGTCGTGCTGCCCTCGAAGTCGCGCTCCGTGCTCCACGTTGTGAAGAGGTAGAGTTTTCTAAGGTGGCAAGTCATAAAATTTAATCAAGTGGCCCTATGATTGAGTTTTCCTAAATATTCTATGCAAGTATGTTTAAGGTTGTACAGTGTATAGCAGAACATGTAGCACAGGAAAAGCAGTAAAGTTTGCGGTAAAGAGTACAGTACAACATGCTATGTAAGGAAAGAAGCAAGTAGCAGGTGCAATAAGAAGGTAATATGCTATGAATGTAAAGCAAACCTGTATACCTAGGAGATCCGTAGTCTTCTTATATGTAGCCGGCAGAAATGCATCACTTGAAAGCCGAGCAAAAAGAGAAATGTTGTCGAAAAGCTCGAGAGAAAACTGTATGTGACCCGTGGTGGAGAACTCGAGTAAAACCGACGAACAACTGACGACTCGGCAAAAGTCACAGAAAATCACGAGAAAATCCCAGAGAAAACAGACCACGAGTGCTTTATAAAAAATCATATAAAAAGAAACAAATCGAGAAAGACCACAAGCACTCGGGTCGAGGCTAGGCTCAGAGACTGTGTAGTATGTTCTCGAACGGTCGTCGAAGGCTACTCGGTCACCCGAATGTATAAAGCTTGCTACTCAACTAGAAGGGTGTTCCTTAGCCCGATACTGGTAATCAACAAGCAGACAACCAAATTTTCTAATATGGTTTTGAAATTTATATTATTTTTTTTTAGCATGCACATGGATTTCAGGCATACAAAAAGAGAGTTGTATCAATTTTCTTGTTGTGGTAGATATGTATCGTATAAGTTTTTATAAAAAAAAACTGTTCTTATCAATTTTAAATGTTTGGTTGTCCACAAGTCGATCGCTTTGTAGGGCGTAGGATCACTAACCTAAGAAGGTCCGGGTGCCCCGCTTGCCTCGTAACGGTGAAGGATATGTCATCATGTGGTTCACCAGTCCCCTGAATCGGGTTCCGAGGTCGTAGGATGAAACATCATTATGCTCTATCACCGACGTGCCTTTTTTATCATCCCCCTCATTGCCCCAAAACAAAACAAAACCAAACTCCGAGTAGAGAGGGGAAAACGTGTCAATTAACGGAAAGGGGAAAGAAAGGAGACTAACCCACCTCCAAATCCTAGAAGGGCCAAAGCGGTAGGAGGGTTAATCTAAAACGCCCCTAAAACATGTAACAATAGAACACTGAAAGCAAAGCCTAAGGTCCTCAAATCGATCCTAGGGATATCATTTTCTTGCTTAGACATAATTGGATCGACCCCAAGGAGGGTGTCCTTTCCGTTCAGATCGAAAAAGAATTTAAAATAAAATCCGAGAAATCATTAAAACCTCATAAATCCAACAGGAAGGAAAAGGCTCGGGGAAAATGGCTGCTAACACTTCCAAACCCCACAAATCAAGCAAAAGAGGAATACCCCGCAAGAAGCCTCGCTAATATTTCCAAAATTCTCCAAGTAATGAGATTTTCCAACTTCCAAATTTAATTCACAAACTTTGCACATATCATAAGTATAAAATCCCTCCCTAAGCAAATAGGAGCTCACGGCTAAGGCTACAGGAGCCAAATGACTCACGGCCAGGGCAGCAGGACAAGGGGAAGTTCACGGCCAAGGCAACGAGGGTCAAGGCAAACCACTCCAAAACAGAGCATTCAATCATAAGAAAGTGAATGGACAAGCCTTCATGCATCCTCCAAAAGATTAATTTTAATTCCAATAGGTAATGAAAAGCAAGGATACCTCGAATAAACTTCCTAATTATATTTTTATCTTCCAAACAAGCCAATGATAGCACTTACCACATAGCTAGAACCACGGCCCAACACACAAATAAAGCCCAGCTCATCATAGGGGCTCTCGGTTAAGGCTAGAAGAGAGGGCAAGGCTTACGGGTAAGACCAGAAATGGGAACCGGCTGCACAAGTCAGAACCAAGCAATGCACAATCAAGCCTCACCAAAAATTCCAACACTTAAGTAATAAATAAGGCAAAGCTCACGGGTAGGGGCAATAGAAAGAAGCCAATCATAAACCTGCTGACCCACAATTTTATATATTAAGATATTTTTAATTTAATTGCAACGACGCCAAAAACTTGACCCCGCTATATTATATGTATAGAATTGTAATTGTTTATGTTGTGGATGCTACGCAAGTATACGTATCGTATCAAGTAATACAGGGCTCTAATGGAGTCCCGGTTATCGATCCCACAGGGAAATAGAAAATTAAATAACAACTAATTTTAAAATAATAATAATAATAATTTTAAAATAGTATACGAAAATTTGGAATTCTAAATTTAAGCACAATAAAGTAAACTAAGTATTTTAATTAGGTAACTTAACTAAGTAGAAAATTAATACGTATTGAAAGTGCGGGAAATTAAACTAATTGCTAAATAAGTCTTAACTATTCAGAAAAAGTATCTTTCTCCTTGTATAGAAATTTAAGTGATTGATGAATTTAAATAGATAATTTTAAGGTATTGTGACAAATAGGAGCATTCCTATTCTTTACCCTTTGATCTAGGTGTAAAGAATATTGACTAATCCTATGTTTGATTACTGAATCTGCGGCCAGCCGGGAGGATACCGACCGCCACTTCGCAGCTCCCACGTTCCCCTCGCCCGAGGGCTAACATCTACACTTTAGCTCTCAAACAATAGGACCGAATTGAATATTTTAGTCTGTCACACTAGAATGCTCAATTCTACTCCCAGTGATATTATTTCCCTATTTATTTGCACCTTCCTTCCAAGGCTTTTGAATTCCCCAATTATGAGATGTAATTTTTACTATAGTTGTTATTCAACATATTTTAACTAATCAAATGGCCAGTTTGAAAGTAAATTAAGTTTTAAGTAAAAATTATCACAATTTATTAATATTTAAAAAGTACTTCTATCTTAAGTTCATCAATTCACTTAATTTCATAACAGGGAGAAAGACTAATAAACTACTCAGAATGCATGGGAACTAAACTAAGCATGGATTTCATTTAAAGTTAAAAACAACAAATACAAATATTTATCTTGATTTATCCCCAAGCAGACTCCTCGTAGTTCCTTTGACTCTTACTTCCAGTACAGCACGACTCACTAATTACTCACTAAACTCACTAAAGACACAATTTGACACACAAAACTGTACTTAAAGACACAAAAACTGCACACTTAGAACACACTTAGAGGCTGAATTTTGGCCTCTATATATAGAGGTGAGCAAAGGACCAAGAGGTGTGTAAGCATCCCTTCAAAAAGTGTCCAGGTTCAATGTATCTGCGCCATTTGAACTAGCTCGCCGTCGGCGACGAACTACCTCGGCCGTCGGCGAGGCTTCTAGAAGGTCTTCGAACCGCGCTATCTCGCCGTCGGCGGGCTCGAGCTCGCTCGTCGCCGAGACGGCTTATAAATCCTTCGAATTTTCTTCCTCGTACCCTCGCCGTCGGCGGCTCGATCTCGCCGTCGCGACTCAGCACAAATTGCATTATTTTCTTCCTTTTTGCTCCAAATCCGCTCCTTTTTATGATTTTTGCTTTTATCACCTAAATTCTCCATTCCTGCAATAAAATAAGGAAAATACCTTTCTTTAAAGTGCAATTTCATCAAAAATAGGTATGAATTTCTTAATAAAATTTTCAGTGATCAATATCCCCCAAACTTACTTATTACTTGTCCTCAAGTAATTTTAGTACTACATAAAAATAATGAGTTCTATAATAAGATTTTTCAATTTAAATAAATTGTGAATTAGATTAATTAATATCATAATAAAGTTAAATAAAAATAATTCATGTAATTTAATTAATCTTATAGAAATAAATTATTTAGTTATCGTGTCTAAGATTTCTAGCTTACTATTCATTTCAGGAATGACTATATTTAAAAGAATAACTACTTAAGATATTCATATGATAAGAAATTCAAGAAAATACTATTAGGTAAAACTCTAATCCATAAACATAAGTTTGGAAATATCTAAGTTTTTCCCTTTAGGTTAATTCAAATGAAGACAATTTTTTATAAGGCATCTCCTCAAGCTTCTCCTCATTTTTCTTTTTCTTTTTCTTTTCTTTTTCTTTTTCTTTTTTCTAATGAGGATTACTCGTATCCGGAGAGCCTGTTAATAATTTTGAACTTCATTTTCATCTTCCTAAATTTGAAACTTAGAAATATTTCTTAGCTTATATATACTTCATAGTTTTTACTTCATTGATTTTCAATCTTTTCTTTTTCACTTGAATACTTAAGAATTTTAATTTTAGAATATAGTTTTCCTTACTAAAAATAGTTTACTATATTCTTATTCCCTTTAACCAAATATTTTATTCTATTTAATTAATTAAAGCACTAGAAATATTTCATTTAACCTTTTATAATAATTAAATAAAATAATTCATATTAATTAAATTGAAATATTTGCTATAAAAATCATTTTATAACAATTTGAAAATAGAAATTGAGAACAAGTTAATAACTAAATTTGTATTTTACTCCCCCCCCAAACTTAAATTTTTATATCTACTCTAAATAATGAAAAAGGAAAGTAAATAAATCATACCTTTGAAGTTTAGGTATTTCTTTTTTTCTTTGAAATTTTTGCGAGCTTTTTCATTTTTCATTGAACCCGTATCGTTAGTATTCTCCATATATATATAACAATTTAAAGAAAATGCAGGGATAAAATCAGAGATAAGTATTAAATACAACAATTAAAATTAACTCTACACTACACATATGAATTACTAACATATTAAAAACATTTAACTAACAGATTAACAATTTTACAACTTAAAACAATACATAATAAAATAAAAACATACTAAAGAAAACTAACATCCTATTTAACATAAAAACAAATGCAATTAACTAACACAAAAAACAATAACTAAACTATTATCACAATTCAAGCAAATTAATCTAACTAACATCCAATGTCTCACAACATAAAGTAATGAATTTTATAAACATATAAAAGTTTCCAAAATAACTTAACATCAAACAAACACAACAAATAAAGTCCTAATCTTCAGCATCAAAGTCCCAAACTATATTATCATCCCCTCCTTGATCTGTAGGCTGAGAAGACTGAGCAGGATGATACTGAGTATACTTGGGGCATTCTGGAAAGATGACATCAAAATCTCCACTCCCGTAGCGACGTTCGCCTTCATGATATGCTATCTCGTACTCCGAATGTCTCTGCGGATACTCACTATCATAATCATGTCTCCTCTCCAGATTATCAATCCTTTGATCAAAATGATCAAATCTTCTCCCATTGTCTCTCCAAACTGCTCAAAACTCCTCCTATGCAGTGTCAGCTCATTCATCAAATCTTGTAGGGTAGGAGTGGTAGGCTCAGGAGGTTCATGGCTAGTAGAGGGTATATCTCTACTCGACCGAGTGAAATAACTTCTCACTCCCGATCTCCATCCTTCTTGGGACTCATATTTCTTTATATTAGCCCGAGTTAGGGGTTTCATAGGCTCTATCCATTCCTCATCATCTCTTGCCTCTACCCCAGATAATTGGCAGAGTGCATAGATAAGACCAGGATGTCCTAGTCCTCCTCCACTTTCATTTCTAGCGATGGCTAATATATTTTTATATATAACATTTCCCACATTAATACTCTTCGGTTCCGAATACGTAAATTCGTAACTCGCTCTATCTCTTGTTACCTCACTATGGTGGTAGGTAGGTAACAAAGTAGAACAAATAAAATAATGCCGTGCTTTAGATGTTGCATTTAGCATAGAAAGAGGGAAGTTTACCCGTTCTCGCTGCTTTATCTTCCAGACTCCTTTCCCATCAGTGAGATAGTTAATCACTTCTTCTAATGGTCCTTCCATAGTTCTAAAAGTTTCATATTCGCTCCAGGTGTCTTGAACTTCATAATATGCGTTAATCCTAGCAGCGTTGAAATCGACAAAAAATCCTCTAACCTTTACTGGTGCATCTTCAACTTCGTGTTAAATTTGCATAAAATTCTTTTACTACTTCCACAGCTGCTCTGTTGGTAACGAAACAGAAGTTTTCCCATCCTCGCTCCTTTATAACTTGCTCTACTTCTCCTCCTGGACTCTTGAAAACTCGATCTTGTATGCACTTTCTTACTTGAATATTTTGAAAATATCGTGTTTGTGCTCTCGCATTAATGAATCGAGTTTCGTCAAAATCTAATCGTCGCTTTTGTCGTGGAGCCATTTCTCGATCTGTGAAATTTACAAAAATTTTTTAACTAAACTCCAAAATATTACTAAATAGGCTTCCCACAACAACTAAAATCCATTTAAATCAATTTCTATGAAATTCTTCCAAGTATTTTCTTCACATTTCAAAATTTTTCAAAATACCCCAATGTAGAAGAAATCAATGGTGAAAATCAAAAATTTTTGCATAGGAGTGAAGCACTTACCAAGAGAAGATGAAATCCGGTGTTTTTGAGTGATGAAATCGCCTCTAAATCCGAAATTTCATGAGCCCTAGTGTAGTGTTTTTGACCGGTCAATTAAAGTGTTTTTCGCGACCTCGCTGTCAGCGAGATTTTTCTCGCCGTCGGCGAGCTAATATTTTTCGGAACAAAAAATTCTCGGGAAAAATCCGCTGTCGGCGAGAAATTTTTGCTCTAACCTTCGCTGTCAGCGAGATCGATCTCGCTGTCGGCGGGATTTTTCTCTCCGTCGGCGAGATTCCAAAAATTTAAATTTCTGAAATTCGTCACTCATTTTCGTCCTTGTTTTTCCTTATATTATATTTCCGATCACATCATTTATTAATTTAATATGAAGATTAGTTACTTATACACAAACAAATTTACACAACACAACAAATTAACTTTAATGTTGAAATCCATGAGATGTACAAACTAACATAATTTTAAACTCTATAATCAAACTTCAATTCTCCAATCCTTACTACTAATCAAGCATCGCAAACCAATCCACGACACACTAAATGCCGATACAAAACTATGACACATATCTCAATTAAGTTTGAGATATTCAAATCATCACTCCACACATAATAAAATCTAAATCAAATCAAATAACATAAACATACTATGGAAATCTTTACTACTACTCTTCAATGTCAGAATCTTCATCTTCTCTGATATTTCCGATATGACGATGATGCACAAATAAGTTATAGAAAGGCTCGAAGGAAAATTCCGGCGCATTCTTCAGCTGATCCATCCCTTCGTCTCGCAAATGAAGAAAGCTAGCTTCCAGTGTGTCCGGAATGATCAAAGTGTTCCTTCATCCTCCGACCAATGTGATCAAATAAATCAGATATATTGTCGATTGAATCTCTCACTTTATGCAGTTCTTTCTCCATTCCTTTAATTTTCTTCATAAGTAACTCCGTTTTATCTGAAATAGGCCTTGCTATAGGATTATTCTGTGAAGCTCTATCAGAGATAAATGTAATTTCATCATTATTGTCCAATGTAGGAAACATATCTGTAGGATCAAGCGGCTTCCAAGGTAACATAATCTTTTCCCAAGCTTCATAAGAAACCTGGTACTGACTGCATAATGCAAAAATAGTAGATGGGTGTCCTAGTCCGTGAACTGACCCATGCACAATTAAACCCAATGCAGACTTAACAATTATTGATCCAACATCAATAGGCGATCCATTTTGAATACAATAATTCAATATAGTGCATTCCTTCGAAACTTTGTTTACCCTCATAGTAGGTAGCAATTTGGATGAGATGAAAAAGTGTCAGTGCTTTGAGACAGGATTCAAAAGTGATGCATAGAAACTAACATACCCGTCTTCACGCATTTCCCAATCTTCCGGTTCATCAGTCAGATATCGAAATATCTCATTCATATTATATCGAGAAGGCACAAAATTTGAATAGTGACATACCGGGGTGTTTTCTATAGGGAATAATTCATTTACTCTTGATGGAGTAAACGTCACCCATCTTCCTCGGACGTAGACATTCCCATCGTTGATCGCATGTAAGTTAGAGTAGAACTCTTTCACAACTGGAATAACAACAGCAGACGTAGTGTAACAAAATACTTCACAGTGCCGCTGCGCGATCGTTTCTTCTATCTTCGTAGTGGAATTCTCTAATCGTCAATTGATAAATCCCTGTTCCTTGATAACTCTTTTCTTTACCAAAACCTTGTTGAAGATCCGCTGCGCTTCCGCACTCACAAATTTCCTCCGGTTAAACACTCCAGAATTAGAGGAATCTAAGAATTTGGAGGCCATTATGGTGAATGGAATGAATTCTAGTGAAGAAGGCAGATCTAGAATGGTTTAAGAATGGGTTTTCACAAAGGAATTGGTGTTGAAACCGTCCAAATCGGCATTCAAATTATAAATTACTCATCTTTATAACTTCCTCGTTGTCGGCGAGAAGTTTCTCGCCGTCGGCGACTCAGTTATAAAACCGCCTCCCATGTTCTCGCTGTCGGCGGGACGTTTCTCACTGTCGCCGAGCTCGATAAATAAACCGAATTTAAATTAGGCGCGAACCTCGCTGTCGGCGAGTATCGACCTCGCCGTCGGCGAGATTCCAAAATAATGTCCAATTTCACTCTAAATCGAATAATTTCTTTTCTCATCATAATGGTTCGAATATGTGATGATTCTTAATAATAATTGAGTAGTAAAGTTTCAATAATATAGACTAACTATTAAGATACAATAAAAATAGATAACTAATATGAGTTGCCTCCCATAAAGCGCTTGGTTTAACGTCGTCACTCGACCTAATTTCAATTATTAATCGAGTCGACTAAGCATTAAAACCTCTTTATAGTTAGGTCTTATACCTTCGAAATATGGTTTTAATCTATGTCCATTAACTTTAAATTTATGTCCAGTTTTTGAATCTTCGATTTCTATAGTTTCGTATGAAAATATTTGAGTTATGGTGAAAGGTCCTAACCATCGAGACTTCAATTTTCCAGGAAATAATTTTAATCTAGTATTATATAGCAAAACTTCCCGTCCCGGTTCAAAATTTCTCCGATTAATCTTCCGATCATGCCATAATTTCATCTTTTCTTTATAAATCCGATCATTATCATATGATTCATTTCTTAATTCATCCAATTCATTTAATTGCAACAATCTTTTCTCACCAGCTTCCTTCATATTATAATTAAATTCTTTAATCGCCCAATATGCTTTATGTTCTAATTCAACTGGTAAGTGGCATGTTTTTCCATATATAAGCTTGTAAGGAGTCATTCCAATCGGAGTTTTATAAGCAGTCCTATAAGCCCATAATGCAGTGTCTAATCTAATAGTACCAATCTAACCTATTTGGGTTTACTGCATTTTTCTAAAATACGTTTCATCTCACGATTAGATACTTCAGCTAATCCGCTAGTCCGTGGATGATAAGCGATGGATATCTTATGAGTAATATTGTATTTTTCTACTAGTTTGTGAATGTATTTATTTCTAAAATGAGTTCCTCCGTCGGTGATAATCACTCTCGGCATTCCAAATCTAGTAAAAATATTTTTCATCGAAATTTTGAAACACTCTTAGCATCACACTTAGGTAAAGCTTGTGCCTCAATCCATTTGGAAACATAATCAACAGACTACTAATATATATGAGTTTCCAAATGAAGGAATAAAAGGTCCCATAAAATCTAATCCCCAAACATCAAAAATTTCAACTTCTAATATAAAATTCAGAGGCATTTCGTTTTTTCTAGATATATTTCCTACTCTTTGACATTTATCACAAGTTTTAATATATCTGTATACATCTCTAAATAGAGTAGGCCAGTAAAATCCAGATTGTAGAATCTTATAAGCAGTTTTATCAGTCCCAAAATGTCCTCCAAAATCGAATCATGACATTTTTGAATAATTGGTTCAGCTTTCTTCATAAGGTACACATCTTCTAATAATTAAATCCTTACATTGCTTATATAAATATGGTTCATCCCAAAAATAGGTTTTCGTATCATGGATGAATTTTTTCTCGTTGTTGCAAAGTTAGCATAGGTGGTAAAATATTACTAACTATATAGTTTACTATATCAAGCATACCATGGTATTTTCCAGTCATTGATATTATATAGTTGTTCATCGTGGAAATCGTCTATAATTTCATTTTCAATATCAGATAATTCATGATTTTCTAATCTTGATAAATGATCCGCAATTTGATTATCGGTTCCTTTCTTATTAACGATCTCAAAATTGAATTCTTGCATTAATAGCATCCATCTAATTAATCTTGGTTTGGAATCTTTCTTTTGCATTAAATATTTGATAGCGAGAATGATCAGTATGCACGATACATTTTGTTCCAATCGATAAGGTCTAAATTTATTAAAACCATATACTACCGCTAATAATTCTCTTTTCGTAATCGTATAATTTATTTCAGCATCATTTAGAGTTTTACTAGCATAGTATATAACTTTAAAAATCTTTTCATATCTTTGCCGAAGAACTGCTCCTACAGCATAATCACTAGCATCACACATAAGCTCAAATGGTTTCTCCCAGTTAGGTGAAACTATTATAGGTGCTGTAATTAATTTTTCTTTTAAGAGTTCAAAAGCATTCAAGCATTCAATTGTAAATTCAAATTTCTTGTCCTTTTCGAGAAGTTGGCATAGTAGGTTTAGTAATTTTTGAAAAATCTTTTATATAGCGTCTATAGAATCCAAAGATGTCCAAGAAAACTTCTTACCCCTTTTACCATAGTTGGAGGTGGTAATTTAGCTATAACTTGAATTTTTGTAGGGTCCACTTCCATGACTTTTTCCAAAATTTTATGCCCTAATACAATGCCGCCCGCAACCATAAATTGACATTCTCCCAATTTAGAACTAAATTTGTTTTCTCACATATTTCTAATACTTTTTCAAGATGAGTTAAGCATGTGTCAAATGATGTTCCAAATACAGAGAAATCATCCATAAATACTTCTATTCCACTCGTCAATTAACTTACTAAATATAGACATCATACATCTCTCGGAATGTTGCTTGGTGCATTACATAATCCAAAAGGCATTCTTCGAAAAGCGAAAGTTCCATAAGGACTAGTAAATGTAGTTTTCTCTTGATCCTCGGGAGCAATTTGTATTTGATGATAACCGGTGTATCCATCTAGAAAACAAAAATACTTATGTCCGGCTAATCTATCTAACATCCTGGTCTAGAAATGGTAAAGGGAAGTGATCTTTCCTGGTGGCGGTATTTAATTTCCTATAATCAATACATATACGCCAACCAGTAACTTGTCTTATAGGAATAAGATCGTTATTTTCATTGGCAGTGACGGTCACTCCTCACTTCTTAGGAACACAGTGAATTGGGCTTACCCAAGCACTCGTCAGAAAAAGGATATATAATACCATTATCTAACCATTTTAAAATTTCTTTCTTAACTACTTCTTTCATTATCGGGTTTAATCTCCTTTGGGGATCTCGCTTTAGGTTTATGTTCATCATCTAAAATAATTCTATGCATACAGATTGAAGGACTAATTCCTTTAATATCTGCTAAAGTCCAACCAAAAGTTTTCTTATATTTTTTTAAAGTTTCTGAAAGTTTTTGTTCTTGAGATTCATTTAATGCAGATGAAATAATAACTGTTAAAGTTGAAGAATTACCTAAATAAGCATATTTCAAATGACCAGGTAATATTTTTAGCTCAAGTTCAGGAGGTTTAATAATTGATGGAACTATATTCTTGTCAGTGTTTTCAGTATTATCCAAAAATTCAAATCTTTCCTGAATATAATCTAGTTCTTCATTATTATCTTCAATTAATTCATTGTTTTCTTTTTCTAATTTATCTTCGTAATATTCCTTAAAATGTTCACGTTGTAAATGTTCAAGTATTTCCATCCGAAAACATTCATCATCTTTTTCTAGCGCAGGATATTTCATTGATTTTGCAATATTAAGGGTAACTTTTTGGTCATTTAATCTCATAGTTAATTCTCCTTTCTGAACATCAATCGTAGCTTTTCCAGTAGCTAAAAATGGTCTTCCTAAAATGATAGGAATTTCTTTATCTTCCTCCATATCTAAAATAATAAAATCTACTGGGAAGATAAATTTATCCACTTTTACTAACACATCTTCAATAACTCCCTTAGGATAGGTAACCGAACGATCGACTAATCGAAGGGTTACCGAAGTAGGTGTAATTTTTCCTAATCCTAATCTCTTAAAAATCGATAGAGGCATTAGATTGATGCTTGCTCCTAGATCACACAAAGCTTTTCAATAAAAATTTTCTCCTATAGCGCAGGTATAGTGAAACTACCGGGATCTTTCAATTTTTCGGAAGCTTCTTCGAATAATAAGCACTACACTCTTCACTAAGTGCGACTGTTTCATTATCAGTGAATTTTCTTTTCTTATTTAGAATATCTTTCATAAATTTTACATAATTTGGCATCTAATCTAAAGCTTCGACAAAAGGTATATTGATTGTTAATTTCTTTAATATTTCAAGGAATTTAGCAAATTGTTTATCTTTTTTATGTTGAGCTAGTCGTTGAGGAAATGGTGGTGGAGGTTTTTCAATAGAAATTTTCATAGGTATTAAAGGATGTTCTAAGTTTGAATCTTGTTGAAGTGTTTCCTTTTCAATTTCCACTTCCTCTTTTGGCTTTCAAGTTCTTTTTGAATTTGAGGTTCTAATTCTTTTCCACTCCTTAGTTGTATTGCTTTAATTTGTTCTTTTCCTTGATCTTTAGGATTTATTTCCACATTACTAGGAAAAGTTCCAGTATTCTATTATTTAGCGCAAGTAGCAATATGTCCAAGTTGAGTTTTAATATTTTTAATAGATGTTCCTTGAATTTGTAATTGATTTCCTTGAATTTGTAGTTGATTTCCTTGATTTTGTAGTTGATGACCCATATTCAAAATTAATTCATCCATAGATAATTTCTTATCTTTGAATTGAGGGTTATTGTTATTAAATCCAGGTGGGTAATTAAGTTTATAGTTTGGATTTGCTTGATTAGGTTGATTCATCCATTGTTGATTAGATGTGTTATTCCAATTAAAATTTGGATGAGTTTTCCAACCAGGATTATAATAGTTTGAATAAGGGTTATTAGTTCTATTATTAATAAGCATTTAAAGTTTCATAATTAGATTGAGAATCTATGATTTGTTCGGATGAGTTTTCTTCTAAAGTAGGAGAGTAGTTCATTCCAAAATGATCTAATTTCTTAGATATAGCAGCAATTTGAGAAGCTAACATAGATATTGCATCGTTTTCATGAATGCCGGCTATCTTTTCGGATTTACTCTATCAGCGAGGCCATTGGAAATTATTTGTTGCCATTTCTTCGATTAGTGCATAAGCTTCATCAAATGGTTTAGACATTAATGAACCTCCAGCAGCAACATCGATGATTGATCTTAAAGATCCTACTAATCCATTATAAAAGGTTTGAATAATCAGCCAATCTGGTAGCGCATGATGTGGGCATTTCCTAAGAAGTTCCTTAAATCTCTCCCAAGCTTCATATATTGATTCTCCATCTAACTGACAAAAAGAAGTTATATCATTTCTAAACTTAGTAGTTTTAGATGGTGGAAAATATTTGGATAGAAATTTTTGTGATAATTCTCCCCAAGTTTTAATAGATCCAGGTGCTAACGAATTCAACCACATTTTAGCCTTATCCCTTAAAGAAAAAGGAAAAAGTCTAAGTCTTATAGCATCATCAGATACTCCTTGATATTTAAAAGTAGCACAAAGTTCTAGAAAACTAGCAAGAAATAAGTTAGGATCTTCAGTAGGTGAATCACTAAATTGATTGTTTTGTACCATTTGGATAATTGCAGGTTTAAGTTCAAATGAATTAGCAGCTACATCAGGGTTTTGAATAGTTAAATGAATTTCATCTGATGTAGGGTTGACATAATCTCTTAATGGTCTTTGTTGGTTCATATTTTGAATTTCGTGAATATTCGCCATTTGTGTTAAATTTATAATTTGTTTCTTTTGTTTTCTAATTTTTTAAATTGTACGCTCTAATTCGAATCGTAAGGTATTAAATTTTCGTTTCCAAATTTGCGCATACAATTTTAGAATAGATATTAATTTATTTATTATGATTATTTTAAAATAGTCCGTTATTCTAGTAAATTTTTCTTACTTTCCCGGGCAACGGCGCCAAAAACTTGACCAGACCTGCAATTACGCAGTAAATTAACTTCCAAAAGATGGCCAAAAACTTGACCTGATTTACAAATAGCTGCTAGTGTGTAAAATCTTAAATGATATAAAAATTAGAAAATATTTTACACACTAGGGGTACTACGCAAGTATACGTATCGTTTCAAGTAATAAAGAGTTTTCTTTAAAAACCCCAGTATCGATCCCACGAGGAAGTGAAGTAAGAAGTCTTTAATCAAATTATAGTCTACTACTAATAGTCCTTAGTTTGGAATGTCGATTAAAATTGTGTTTTATCTAGCAACTACTCCTAAATGCAAGTGTTAAATGTAATAGTAGCTATAACTAAATGCAAATAATAATTCTAAAGATAACCCTTTTTGGATGAATTGGTTTGGAGAATTTTGAGATATTAGAAACTACTATTCTTATGTAATGAAATTGATAATGTATATGATTGAGATGCATTAAATATTGTATGTGCCAAATAGGAGCAATCCTATTCTTTACCCTTTGGTCCAGGCATAAAGAACATCGACTAATCCTATGCTTGGTTACCGAATCGCGGCTAGGCTGGGAGGATACCGACTGCCACTTCGGAGCTCCCACGTTCCCCTCGCCCGAGGGCTAACATCTACACTTCAACACTCAAACGATAGGACCGAATCGAGGATTTTAGCCCGTCATTCTAAAATCTCCAATTCTACGCCCGATAATTATATTTCCCTATTTATTTGCATTCAACTTCCATGAACTTCACCATCCATGGAATTTGAATGTGGTTTCACTTTGTTGAGAATTACACCGCCCTTTTGGGTCGATGCAATTACAACGAATTTTAACAGTACAATGGGCCCTTATTGCAATGTAAATGAAGTGCAAGTAAAAACCATCACATTTATAATTAAATTTACTTCTACCATGCATCACAAATTCCTAAACATGATTTCTACTCATTACAAAAGAAAAGTAAAAGGAAAACAATGGCATAATTTCTTATGCCACTATTTCTAAAGAAGAAGAAAGAGTAAGAGAGATGCGTCACAAAGCACGAAGAAAACATAAAGGAAACTTCATTTAACAAAAGAAAATCCACTAAATAAACGTTTACAAAATTATAAGATAATGAAGAACAATACTTAGCTTTTTCCCATTGAAAGAAAGACAAAGATCTCTCCCACAAAGTCTCCTGGCGATCCATGCAATGCTAGCGAAATCCTTTACAAATTCTCTGAA
Source organism: Papilionanthe hookeriana x Papilionanthe teres (assembly GCA_022702705.1). Classification (NCBI taxonomy): domain Eukaryota; kingdom Viridiplantae; phylum Streptophyta; class Magnoliopsida; order Asparagales; family Orchidaceae; genus Papilionanthe; species Papilionanthe hookeriana x Papilionanthe teres. The sequence goes on from CM040426.1 coordinate 22,890,909, forward strand.
AATTTAGAAATTCATCTACCACAAATGTCTATCAAAACCATTTACAATTGATGAACTTAAAATAAGTGTGTTCAAAATAATTCGTTTCAGGAATCAAAATCGATGAACTTAAAAACCGATGAACTTAAAATTTGGCGCCAAAAATAGGTATGAATTTCTTAATAAAATTTTCAGTGATCAAAATCCCCCAAACTTACTTATTACTCGTTCCTCAAGTAATTTTAGTACTACATAAAAATAATGAGTTCTATAATAAGATTTTTCAATTTAAATAAATTATGAATTAGATTAATTAATATCATAATAAAGTTAAATAAAAATAATTCATGTAATTTAATTAATCTTATAGAAATAAATTATTTAGTTATCAGTGTCTAAGATTTCTAGCTTACTATTCATTTCAGGAATGACTATATTTAAAAGAATAACTACATAAGATATTCATATGATAAGAAATTCAAGAAAATACTATTAGGTAAAATTCTAATCCATTAACATAAGTTTGGAAATATCTAAGTTTTTCCCTTTAGGTTAATTCAAATGAAGCCAATTTTTGATAAGGCATCTCCTCAAGCTTCTCCTCATTTTCTTTTTCTTTTTCTTTTTCTTTTTATTTTTCTTTTTCTTTTTTTCTAATGAGGATTACTGTATCTGGAGAGCCTGCTAATAATTTTGAACTTCATTTTCATCTTCCTAAATTTAAACTTAGAAATATTTCTTAGCTTATATATACTTCATAGTTTTTACTTCATTGATTTTCAATCTTTTCTTTTTCACTTGAATACTTAAGAATTTTAATTTTAGAATATAGTTTTCCTTACTAAAAATAGTTTACTATATTCTTATTCCCTTTAACCAAATATTTTATTCTATTTTATTAATTAAAGCACTAGAAATATTTCATTTAACCTTTTATAATAATTAAATAAAATAATTCATATTAATTAAATTGAAATATTTGCTATAAAAATCATTTTTTAATAATTTGAAAATAGAAATTGAGAACAAGTTAATAACTAAATTTGTATTTTACTCCCCCCAAACTTAAATTTTTATATCTACTCTAAATAATGAAAAAGGGAAAGTAAATAAATCATACCTTTGAAGTTTAGGTATTTCTTTTTTTTTCGAAATTTTTGTGAGCTTTTTCATTTTTCATCGAACCTGTACTGTTAGTATTCTCCATATATATATAACAATTTAAAGAAAATGCAGGGATAAAATCTGAGATAAGTATTAAATACAACAATTAAAATTAACTCTACACTACACATATGAATTACTAACATATTAAAAACATTGAACTAACAGATTAACAATTTTACAACTTAAAACAATACAGAATAAAATAAAAACATACTAAAGAAAACTAACATCCTATTTAACATAAAAACAAATGCAATTAACTAACACAAAAAACAATAACTAAACTATTATCACAATTCAAGCAAATTAATCTAACTAACATCCAATGTCTCACAACATAAAGTACTGAATATTATAAACATATAAAAGTTTCCAAAATAACTTAACATCAAACAAACAAAACAAATAAAGTCCTAATCTTCAGCATCAAAGTCCCAAACTATATTATCATCCCCTCCTTGATCTGTAGGCTGAGAAGACTCAGCAGGATGATACTGAGTATACTTGGGGCATTCTGGAAAGATGACATCTAAATCTCCACTCCTGCAGCGACGTTCAGCTTCATGATATGCTATCTCGTACTCTGAATGTCTCTGCAGGTACTCACTATCATAATCATGTCTCCTCTCCAGATTATCAATCGTTTGATCAAAATGATCAAATCTTCTCCCCATTGTCTCTCCAAACTGCTCAAAACTCCACCTATGAGGTGTCAGCTCATTCATCAGATCTTGTAGGGTAGGAGTGGTAGGCTCAGGAGGTTCATGGCTAGTAGAGGGTATATCTCTACTTGACTGAGTGAAATAACTTCTCACTCCTGATCTCCATCCTTCGTGGGATTCATGTTTCTTTATATTAGCCAGAGTTAGGGGTTTCATAGGCTCTATCCATTCCTCATCATCTCTTGCCTCTACCCCAGATAATCGGCAAAGTGCATAGATAAGACCAGGATGTCCTAGTCCTCCTCCACTTTCATTTCTAGCAGTAGCTAATATGTTTTTATATATAACATTTCCCACATTAATACTCTTCCGGTTCCGAATACAGAAATTCGGAACCGCTTTCATCTCTTGTTACCTCACTATGGTGGTAGGTAGGTAACAAAGTAGAACAAATAAAATAATGCCAGGCTTTAGATGTTGCATTTAGCATAGAAACAGGGAAGTTTACCCGTTCTCGCTGCTTTATCTTCCAAACTCCTTTCCCATCAGTGAGATAGTTAATCACTTCTTCTAATGGTCCTTCCATAGTTCTAAAAGTTTCATATTCGCTCCAGGGGTCTTGAACTTCATAATATGCTTTAATCCTAGCAGCGTTGAAATCGACAAAAAATCCTCTAACCTTTTATGGTGCATCTTTAGCCTGTGTTAAATTTGCAGAAAATTCTTTTACTACTTCTACAGCTGCTCTGTTGGTAACGAAACAGAAGTTTTCCCATCCTCGCTCCTTTATAACTCGCTCTACTTCTCCTCCTGGACTCTTGAAAACTCGATCTTGTATGCACTTTCTTACTTGAATATTTTGAAAATATCGTGTTTGTGCTCTCGCATTAATGAAGCGAGTTTTGTCAAAATCTAATCGTCGTTTTTGTCGTGGAGCCATTTCTCGATCTGTGAAATTTACAAAAATTTTTTAACTAAACTCCAAAATATTACAAAATAGGCTTCCCACAACAACTAAAATCTATTTAAATCAATTTCTATGAAATTCTTCCATGTATTTTCTTCACATTTCAAAAATTTTCAAAATATCCCAATGTAGAGGAAATCAATGGTGAAAATAAAAAAATTTTGCATAGGAGTGAAGCACTTACCAAGAGAAGATGAGATCCGGTGTTTTTGAGTGATGAAATCGCCTCTAAATCCGAAATTTCATGAGCCCTAGGGTAGCTAAAATGAGAGGTTGGGGATGATGAATAGTGTTTTTGACCACTCATTAAAGTGTTTTTCGCGACCTCGCTGTCAGCGAGATTTTTCTCGCCGTCGGCGAGCTAATGTTTTTCGGAACCAAAAATTCTCGGGAAAAATCCGCTGTCGGCGAGAAATTTTTGCTCTAACTTCGCTGTCAGCGAGATCGATCTCGCTGTCGGCGGGATTTTTCTCGCCGTCGGCGAGATTCCAAAAAATTTAAATTTCCGAAATTCGTCACTCATTTTCGTCATTGATTTGCCTTATATTATATTTTCGATCACATCATTTATTAATTTAATATGAAGATTAGTTACTTATACACAAACAAATTTACACAACACAATAAATTAACTTTAATGTTGAAAACCATGAGATGTACAAACTAACATAATTTTAAACTCTATAATCAAACTTCAATTCTCCAATCCTTACTACTAATCAAGCATCGCAAACCAATCCACGACACACTAAATGCCGATACAAAACTATGACGCATATCTCAATTAAGTTTGAGATATTCAAATCATCACTCCACACATAATAAAATCTAAATCAAATCAAATAACATAAACAAACTATGGAAATCTTTACTCTACTCTTTAATGTCAGAATCTTCATCTTCTCTGATATTTCCGATATGACGATGATGCACAAATAAGTTATAGAAAGACCTGAAGGGAAATTCGGCAGCATTCTTCGGTGATCCAACCCTTCGTCTCGGCAAATGAAGAAAGCTAGCTTCCGGGTGTCCGTAATGATCAAAGTGTTCCTTCATCCTCCAGATCAATGTGATCAAATAAATCGGATATATTGTCGATTGAATCTCTCACTTTCTGCAGTTCTTTCTCCATTCCTTTAATTTTCTTCATAAGTAACTCCGTTTTATCCGAAATAGGCCTTGCCATAGGATTATTCCGTGAAGCTCTATCGAGAGATAAATGTAATTTCATCATTATTGTCCAAAGTAGGAAACATATCCGTAGGATCAAGCGGCTTCCAAGGTAACGAACCTTTTCCCAAGCTTCATAAGAAACCCAGTATCGATCGCATAATGCAAAAATAAGTAGATGGGTGTCCTAGTCCGTGAACCGACCCATGCACAATTAAACCCATGCGTACTTAAAAATTATTGATCCAACATCAATAGGCGATCCATTTTGAATACAATAATTCAAAATAGCGCATTCCTTCGAAACCTTGTTTACCCTCATAGTAGGTAACAATTTAGATGAGCTGAAAAAGTGTCAGTGCTTTGAGACAGGATTCAAAAGTGATGCAGAGAAACTAACATACCCGTCTTCACGCATTTCCCAATCTTCCGGTTCATCGATCAGATATCGAAATATCTCATTCATATTATATCGAGAAGGCACAAAATTTGAATAGTGACATACCGGGGTGTTTTCTATAGAGAATAATACATTTACTCTTGATGGAGTAAACGTCACCCATCTTCCTCGGACGTAGACATTCCCATTGTTGATCGAATGTAAGTTAGAGTAGAACTCTTTCACAACTCGGAATAACAACGACGGACGTAGTGTAACAAAATACCTCCCAGTGCCGCTGCGCGATCATTTCTTCTATCTTCGTAGTGGAATTCTCTAATCCTCGATTGACAAATCCCAGTTCCTTGATAACTCTTTTCTTTACCAAAACCTTGTTGAAGATCCGCTGCTCTTCCGGACTCACAAATTTCCTCCGGTTAAACACTCCAGAATTTGAGGAATCTAAGAATTTGGAGGCCATTATGGTGAATGGAATGAATTCTAGTGAAGAAGGCAGATCTAGAATGATTTAAGAATGGGTTTTCACAAAGGAATTGGTGTTGAAACCGTCCAAATCGGCATTCAAATTATAAATAACTCATCTTTATAACTTCCTCGCTGTCGGCGAGAAGTTTCTCGCCGTCGGCGACTCAGTTATAAAAACTGCCTTCCATGTTCTCGCTGTCGGCGGGTCGTTTCTCGCTGTCAGCGAGCTCGATAAATAAACTGAATTTAAATTAGGCGCGAACCTCGCTGTCGGCGATTATCGACCTTGCCGTCGGCGAGATTCCAAAATAATGTCCAATTTCGCTCTAAATCGAATAATTTCTTTTCTCATCAAAATGGTTCGAATATGTGATGATTCTCAATAATAATTGAGAAGTAAAGTTTCAATAATATAGACTAACTATTAAGATACAACAAAAATAGATAACTAATATGGGTTGCCTCCCATAAAGCGCTTGGTTTAACGTCGTCAGCCCGACCTAATTTCAATTATTAATCAGGTCGACTAAGCATTAAAACCTCTTTATTGTTAGGTCTTATACCTTCGAAATATGGTTTTAATCTATGTCCATTAACTTTAAATTTATGTCCAGTTTTTGGATCTTCGATTTCAATAGTTCCGTATGAAAATATTTGAGTTATGGTGAAAGGTCCTAACCATCGAGACTTCAATTTTCCAGAAATAATTTCAATCTAGTATTATATAGCAAAACTTCCTGTCCTGGTTCAAAATTTCTCTGATTAATCTTCCGATCATGCCATAATTTCATCTTTTCTTTATAAATCCGATCATTATCATATGATTCATTTCTTAATTCTTCCAATTCATTTAATTGCAGCAATCTTTTCTCACCAGCTTCCTTCATATTATAATTAAATTCTTTAATTGCCCAATATGCTTTATGTTCTAATTCAACTGGTAAGTGGCATGTTTTTCCATATATAAGCTTGTAAGGAGTCATTCCAATCGGAGTTTTATAAGCAGTCCTATAAGCCCATAATGCAGTGTCTAATCTAATAGACCAATCTAACCTATTTGGGTTTACAGATTTTTCTAAAATACGTTTAATCTCACGATTAGATACTTCAACTAATCCGCTAGTCTCGTGGATATAAGCGATGGATATCTTATGAGTAATATTGTATTTTTCTACTAGTTTGTGAATGTATTTATTTCTAAAATGAGTTCCTCCGTCAGTGATAATCACTCTCGGCATTCCAAATCTAGTAAAAATATTTTTCATCAGAAATTTTGAAACACTCTTAGCATCACATCTAGGTAAAGCTTGTGCCTCAATCCATTTGGAAACATAATCAACAACTACTAATATATATGTGTTTCCAAATGAAGGAATAAAAGGTCCCATAAAATCTAATCCCCAAACATCAAAAATTTCAACTTCTAATATAAAATTCGGAGGCATTTCATTTTTCTAGATATATTTCCTACTCTTTCGACATTTATCGCAAGTTTTAATATATCTGTATACATCTCTAAATAGAGTAGGCCAGTAAAATCCATATTGTAGAATCTTATAAGCAGTTTTATCAGTCCCAAAATGTCCTCCAAAATCAGAATCATGACATTTTTGAATAGTTGGTTCAGTTTCTTCATAAGGTATACATCTTCTAATAATTAAATCCTTACATTGCTTATATAAATATGGTTCATCCCAAAAATAGGTTTTCATATCATGGATGAATTTTTTCTGTTGTTGCAAAGTTAGCATAGGTGGTAAAATATTACTAACTATATAGTTTACTATATCAACATACCATGGTATTTTCTACTCATTGATATTATATAGTTGTTCATCAAGAAAACTGTCTATAATTTCATTTTTAATATCAGATAATTCATGATTTTCTAATCTTGATAAATGATCCGCAATTTGATTATCAGTTCCTTTCTTATTAACGATCTCAAAATCGAATTCTTGCATTAATATCATCCATCTAATTAATCTTGGTTTGGAATCTTTCTTTTGCATTAAATATTTGATAGCAGAATGATCAGTATGCACGATACATTTTGTTTCAATCAGATAAGGTCTAAATTTATTAAAACCATATACTACCGCTAATAATTCTCTTTCTGTAACTGTTTAGGCATTTAGAGTTTTACTAGCATAGTATATAACTTTAAAAATCTTTTCATATCTTTGCCCAAGAACTGCTCCTACAGCATAATCACTAGCATCACACATAAGCTCAAATGGTTTCTCCCAGTTAGGTGAAACCATTAAAGGTGTTGTAATTAATTTTTCTTTTAAGAGTTCAAAAGCATTCAGGCATTCGATTGTAAATTCAAATTTCTTGTCCTTTTCGAGAAGTTGGCATAGAGGTTTAGTAATTTTTGAAAAATCTTTTATATAGCGTCTATAGAATCCAGCATGTCCAAGAAAACTTCTTACCCCTTTTACCGTAGTTGGAGGTGGTAATTTATCTATAACTTGAATTTTTGCAGGGTCCACTTCCATGCCTTTTTCCGAAATTTTATGCCCTAATACAATGCCGCCCGCAAACATAAATTGACATTTCTCCCAATTTAGAACTAAATTTGTTTTCTCACATACTTCTAATACTTTTTCAAGATGAGTTAAGCATGTGTCAAATGATGTTCCAAATACAGAGAAATCATCCATAAATACTTCTATTCCATTGTCAATTAACTTACTAAATATAGACATCATACATCTCTCGGAATGTTGCTCGGTGCATTACATAATCCAAAAGGCATTCTTCGAAAAGCGAAAGTTCCATAAGGACTAGTAAATGTAGTTTTCTCTTGATCCTCGGAGCAATTTGTATTTGATGATAACCGGTGTATCCATCTAGAAAACAAAAATACTTATGTCCGGCTAATCTATCTAACATCCGGTCTAGAAATGGTAAAAGGAAGTGATCTTTCCCGGTGGCGGAATTTAATTTCCTATAATCAATACATATACACCAACCAAGTAACTTGTCTTATAGGAATAAGATCGTTATTTTCATTGGCGGTGACTGGTCACTCCTCCTTTCTTAGGAACACAAGTGAATCGGGCTTACCCAAACACCGTCGAAATAGGATATATAATACCATTATCTAACCATTTTAAAATTTCTTTCTTAACTACTTCTTTCATTATCGGGTTTAATCTCCTTTGGGGATCCGCTTTAGGTTTATGTTCATCATCTAAAATAATTCTATGCATACGTATCGAAGGACTAATTCCTTTAATATCTCGCTAAAGTCCAACCAAAAGTTTTCTTATATTTTTTTAAAGTTTCTAAAAGTTTTTGTTCTTGAGATTCGTTTAATGCAGATGAAATAATAACCGGTAAAGTGGAAGAATTAACTAAATAAGCATATTTCAAATGATCAAGTAATATTTTTAGCTCAATTTCAGGAGGTTTAATAATTGATGGAACTATATTCTTGTCAGTGTTTTCGGTATTATCCAAAAATTCAAATCTTTCCTGAATATAATCTAGTTCTTCATTATTATCTTCAATTAATTCAGTGTTTTCTTTTTCTAATTTATCTTCGTAATATTCCTTAAAAGTTCGCGTTGTAAATGTTCAAGTATTTCCATCTGAAAACATTCATCATCTATTTCTAGCGCAGGATATTTCATTGATTTTGCAATATTAAATGTAACTTTTTGGTCATTTACTCTCATAGTTAATTCTCCTTTCGAACATCAACCATAGCTTTTCCAAGTAGCTAAAAATGGTCTTCCTAAAATGATAGGAATTTCTTTATCTTCCTCCATATCTAAAACAATAAAATCTACCTGGGAAGATAAAATTATCCACTTTTACTAACACATCTTCAATAACTCCCTTAGGATAGGTAACCGAACGATCAGCTAATTGAAGGGTTACTCGAAGTAGGTGTAATTTTTCCTAATCCTAATCTCTTAAAAATCGATAGAGGCATTAGATCGATGCTTGCTCCTAAGTCACACAAAGCTTTTCCATAAAATTTTTCTCCTATAGCGCAGGGTATAGTGAAACTACCAGGATCTTTCAATTTCTCGAGAAGCTTCTTCGAATAATAGCACTACACTCTTCACTAACTCGCGATTGTTTCATTATCGGTGAATTTTCTTTTCTTATTTAGAATATCTTTCATAAATTTTACATAATTTGGCATCTGATCTAAAGCTTCGACAAATGGTATATTGATTGTTAATTTCTTTAATATTTCATGGAATTTAGCAAATTGTTTATCTTTTTTATGTTGTGCTAGTCGTTGAGGAAATGGTGGTGGAGGTTTTTCAACAGAAATTTTCATAGGTATTAAAGGATGTTCTAAGTTTGAATCTTCTTGAAGTGTTTCCTTTTCAATTTCCACTTCCTCTTTTTGGCTTTCAAGTTCTTTTTGAATTTGAGGTTCTAATTCTTTTCCACTTGTTGACCTCATTTTTGATGAGGTCTTCTCTTCTTCTCTTTAGTACTTAGGATCTAGTCTTAGGCCTTTCCTTTGACTATCCTAGAGGATTAGAATTGGGACCCACCACTTAGAAATTCAAACCACTTCTTAACTCCCTACAAACTCCACAAACTTGATTGTAGACCCCTAATCACCTAGAGGGTTGAAATTAAATGTGGAAGTTTAAAGGATGAGTTCCTATAGGATTCTTTGGCCTTAGGACCGCCTCTAGTGGCCCGGTCGCAGTGAAGGGGCTGACTTACACATACACTACACCTATACACTACACTTTCACACACCTCTTAAAACCACACCCATACCCAATTTGACCTCCTAACTCATGCAGGTGATTCACATGGATGGTCTTTAACCCCTAAGCCCTTGGCTAAGAGGGTTAGGAACAACATAGTGGATGCCTCAAATGAGTCCCTTCATGGCTCATGTAGGCTTGATATGGCTTCATGGCTCAACCAAAATGATTTCATTTCACTTATATTCACCCAAGCTTCAATTTTCCAAATTTTCAATTTTCCAAATTTTCAATTTTTGACCCCCGGGACCCTACACCCGCTTGGCCTACCCAATACCCTTGAGACTACCCAAAATTTACAAAATCACTTGAATTACCCAAAATTCTCCAAAATCATTCCTAAACATTTCCTCACCAATCAAATTGATCATCCATAGCCAAAAATACCAAAAATTCCAAAAATACCTCCCAATACCCTCCAAATACCCAAAATGCCCCTCTTAGCCAAAAAATCAAAAAATTCAGAAAATTCCCAGAAAATTCCAGAAAATCCCAAATATTCCCAATTGCATTTGGTTCAACTACACAATGGGCCAATTTTGTCAATTTGCCCCACTTTTATCAAAATCCACAATTTGACCCATTTTAACCCAAAGTGAACCCAATGTCAAACCAAACCTACCCAATTGACCCAAATTCTGGTCCAATTCAATTCTAAACTTCAATTCAACATCCCCAACACCAATCTAGACCAAATCCAAGTCCAATTTGATTGACATTTGAATCCAATTTCACTTTGGGCCTTAAAGCCCAATTTGAACCCATGACCCAAACTTAGCCCAAACTCACCCAATTCAACTCCCATTAACCCCAAATCTTTTCTAAACCTTCCTTAACATTCCCATAAACAAAACACTAACATGATTTTCCCAAAATTTAGACCCAAACCCCACTCAAATTCAACCCAAAATCAAAAGGCCCAATTTTGACCTAAACCTAAACCTAGCCCAAATAGACCCAAACCTCAAAATCAAAACCCAACCAAAGCCAAAACCTCTTTGAAACACTCCCATAAACATTTCCCAACATTTATTTTACATCAATTTCAACCCTAGCCCAACATTGGCCCATGTTAGCCCAATTTGACCTACATTGGCCCATTCACCAAAGAGGTCCAAATTCAACCCAAACCTAGCCCAAACACTTCAAATTTATTCCAAACCATTCATGGAACATCCCTAAACCAAACTCAACAATTATTTGGCCCAACCTCTTTACAAAATTTCCATCCATAAATTCATTTTTAAACTTAAAGGCCCATTCCTTAAACCATTTTAAAAGCCCATCTTTTACCACATCCAAAGGCCCAAAATTGGTCCCAAAGCCCATATGACATTTCCCCTCATCATACTTCCAATTAAACTCAATACCTAAATCCTAAATTCATCATTGGATTATTCCAAAATTAAACCTCATGACAACTCTCACCAAAATGCCAAAAGTCACAAAATCCATTTCCATGAAATTGACTAAACTTTTCCCTAAGCCACATGGAGCCATGCATGAGCCATTCACAAGCCATAGGAAGCCATGAAAGTTTGGCATGTGACCATGCCATTAATGGTAAAAGGAGGGGCTCCTTTCCTAACCTTTCATTAAGCCTTTTTAACCTTATCCATGACACACACTAAACCATGTTTAGCCACCTCATCATGGATAGAGACCACACCATCCTCTCTTGGCCGACCCAACCGATCCTCTCAGCCCAAAATCAGGCCATGGGGAGGTGCACCCAACCCAAACCAATGGGTTGACCAAATTGAAGCCAAAATGACCCCTTCCCCATTCCATTTTAATTCGGCCACTTTACACATGGAAATTGTCAATTGCTTGCACCAAGCCCCGACCCCGACCCACCGACCTCGAGGGTGACCCATGCCTGGCCGGCCGACCACCACAGCCGCCGGAAACCACCGGGCCGAGAGCTCACATGTGAGCCCAAACTTGGAATTCTCACTCGCCGAGCCGCCTCATGCCCGATGGCCACCATGGCTGTCCTTCACATGCCAAGAGCAGCTGATCCCAGCCCTCAACTCCCCCTGGGAGGCCCTCCAGCCTCTCCTATTTAAACCCCTCACCCTCTCAGCCAAAGGAAGTGCTGAGCCAAACCTTAAGGAAACTCTGCCAAAATCATTCCAGATCACTCTCCACACATAGAGCACTTGATCCACACTAAATTCCAGCCCCAATTCCCTCCAAGTCGAGCTCAATTTCGAGCTCAAACTTTAGCCCAAAACCAGGACACTTCTTCACAGTGAGCCAATCCCCAAATTGATTGGTCCTACACCTTCACCGGACCAAGAGGAGAAGTTTCCCACCGAAAGCCCCATCTCCGAGGCCACCCAAGTTGCTCCAGCCTCCAAGCTTTGTGATCGGCTGTGGTCACTTTCATAGCTAGACAATTCACTAGGCCAAGGGACTTCATCTGGAGCTTACTTGGACCCAATCGAAGGTGACACAACTCTCAGATCGAAGCTTCACTTCTCTGAGCAAAGGTATGAACTCCTTCTTCTGCCCGAGCTTCAGTCAATTCTCCATTTTGATTGGCGTGATTTCATAGCATGTTCACCGTATGGATGTGTTCGTCTCTTCAAGATGAATCCATAGAGCATAAAAACACGAAAATCCATTGAGAATCGAGTGAGTTCTTAGGGTTAGAGTGTGGACGGTCACGGGATCGCACCAGTCGTAGACGATGACCGAGAACCGTCGGATCGCGCGTGTATCGGATGGACGGCTTGGATTGCGTCGGACCGGCGGATGGTACGTGAACCGCAGGGTCCCGGACGGCCGAGTCGGATGGCGGCGCCGAACCGAGGAGCGACGCGTGTCGATTCGGAGCCGCCGAGGTTGAGTCAGCGCCGATGTGGATAAGTAGAAAATTAGGTATTTTCTGATTTATTTAAATACCAGAACTTTAAAAATCCATATCTTTGTGTAGAAAAATCACAAAAATAAAATAAAAATATCCTCTTGCTCAGTGAACAGAGGAGAATAATGTGGAAAAGAAATTAATTAATTTTGTCTAGTACTTTATTTTTAATTAATTATTTACTCCCTGCATTGTTTTAATTCTCCATGCATTCATACAATTCACCATGGCATAAGACCATTGGGCTTTTGAAGCCTCCGAACTTGGGAACATTCCCCGAATTTTCCAAGGTCGAGGCCATCTCTGTGAAAAGTTATTGATTTTTCAAATGCATGTTGCTCGTTTTGAGTATTTTAATTCCAAAAATTAGCATGTTGTGAAATAAATTCTAGGAAAATTTGGTGATGTTCCTTATAACCAGAGAACCCTAGGAAAAATAGGACTTGAGTTAATTCACTCGGATTAACCCTAATTGGCCTAAATACCCAAAATTGAACTTTAATTAATTAGAGTTAACCATAGATCAAATTGACTTGAAATCAATTCTCCACTGACCTTTAGGATCAGAGGAATCCACCATAAAAATTTCAAGTCAATTGGACTTGGTTGGCCCCATCAAATGGGTTGATTAAGCCACTTAGCAAAAATTAAACTTTAAAAATTCATAACTTTCAAAATACTTTTCAAAAATTCACCAAATTGGTTTTAAAGCCTCTCTGATATCAGGGGAATTCAGTAAAATTAAAATTACAATTTTCTAAAAAAGTTGATTTTTTATCATTATTTTAATATTTTAATAATTAAAAAATAATAAAAATTACAAAAATAATAAGATTCACCAAAATGTCACATTTTGAATTCTAACCACTTAGGAACAAACCATATATTTTTCTTATGTCTCTAGGTTGAGATATTAAATTTTAAAGCCTTGGGGTAATTTTTAAAATTAAAAAAATACATTTTCTAGCATTTCCACTAAAATAATTCCAATAAATTAAGGAAAAATCAGAAAATTGTAAAATTTGGTTCTCTAGAATCCTTGATATCAGAGAGAATTTTAAAAATTATAAAATTCATTTTTCAACTTATATTTTATTTTTAAATTAATTAATACCCCAAAATTCAAAATAATTATAATAAAAATAATATAATTCAAAAAATCACCAAAATTGGTCCAAGTGGTCCTCTGGTCATTAGGAATGTTCCATAATTTTCTTAAGGACAGAAACTTTCCCTTTGTCATATTATTAAATTTTCCTTGGAAATCCTTATTTTCCACCAAAAATAATTACATAAATAAACTAAATACAGAAAAATCACATTTTCTCCACTAATGTCTTTATTGACATATGAGTGAGGTCACATAAAAATTTCAAATTCATTTGAGCTCAATTTAGTGAGTAATGAAATTATTAAGCTTGAAGTCAAAATGGTAATTAAAATTTTAACCCTTAATTAAAACTTTAGGCTTAATAAAATTAAAGAGTAAAATATTTGATCCTAATCTGATTTGGATGATTGAAATTTAAATAATTAAAGGGTAGAAACCTATTAAACAATTCAACAATAAGTGAAATAAATTTTAATTAAAATAATTAATTAAATTTGGAAGAATAATAAAATTGGAATTATTAAAATAGGGATGTTATTAGGAAGAAATTTGTTCCTTAATTTAAGAATCCCTAAATTAATCATCTCAATAATATTTAATCCCTAATTAAAATGATAATCCAAGTTTAAGATTTAAAATGCTAAAAGACTTAATCATTAAATTAAGTTAAGGTTAAATTATTTAAAGCAAATCCCTTTAAAATAAAATATTAAATTAAATCAAATTAAATTAAATTAAATTAAATTAAATTAAATTAAAACAAATTAAATTAAATTAAATTAAAACAAATTAAATTAAATTAAATTAAAACAAATTAAATTAAATTAAAATTAAATTAAATTAAAATTAAATTAAATCATATTAAATTAAATTAAATTAAATTAAATTAAATTAAATTAAATTAAATTAAATTAAATTAAATTAAATAAATTAAAATTAAATTAAATTAAAACTAAATCAAATTAAATCAAATCAAATTGAATTAAATTAAGCTAAATCATCTTATATTAAATTAACTTGAATTAAATTAAATTAAATTAAACCACATTAAATTAAATTAAGTTGTTAAATTGAATTAAATTAAATATAGCATCACCTAAGTCATAAAGAATTCAAAATAAATCTAAAATAACTTGAACACTATTTCAAACTTAAATCATTAATTTGAACTTAAATTTGAATCACAAATCATTAAATTTCATTTTGCCCTTAGGAGTTTTTACTATTATAACTCCTAAATGGAGTATCAAGTGAAATGTCACTTCACTCATAAGGATATTCAAACACCCTAATTCACTGAGCAAGAAATAAAACTTAACTTAAACACCCTAGATGATTAATTCACCTGCACAATAGAATTCATTCTGGACTTAGGATAATTCCTGAAATATTGAAAAGATGTTTAAGATTCATCTTAAACACTTCCTCAATATGATGGAATGTCCTTAAGAACAAATTGAGCTTAGTTGTTCTTTGGTGAAGAAAATCATCCTTAAAACCAAAATTGAAGACCTAGACGTCATAGGAATGACTAGCTATAGGATTAGGATTTTGGTAGAAAACCATAACCCTTCCCTTAGCTTTACCTAGGAAATTGTTATAAATGCTTAAATGCTCTAAATTGTATTTTAAGTGCAGCTTGGGATGACGGGAAGACCCTCCAGATACGCTTTTATTTTATTGCAATTTATCTTACTGCAATTTATTTAATCGCATCGCACTTACTTTTCTTGCATGATAAACAACTGTTGCATGAAAACCCACAACTAAATTAAAAGACACTACAAGATAAAATTCACCGCCACAACATTCAAAATATAAAACAACTCAAAATTTAATCACAAACAGAACAACAAAACTACAACTACAACTAAATTAAAACGTCTCATTGAATGATCGGGAATACCTCGGATGATGTAACCCACGTGTTGCTAACGGGATTTCCCACGGTCTAAATGAAAGTGCGGAACTCATTTAGTTGAGTTTAGCAAATTCATCTGGACTAAGTGAATTCGATGAAAATAACGGTGCCGGGATGACGGAACCGTGGGATCTTAATCGGTTCTGTTTAATCAACTTTAAGACCTGTTTTAATTAAAATATTAAAAAACACCTGGATTTTAAGATTTTCTTTAAACCAAAACACTTCTCTCATCTCCTGATTTATGAACTTCTAAAACTAAACCTCTGCAACAACAAGGAGCTCGGAGCATGGTGGGCAGCACGGCCATCGTCATCAGCAAAACCCGAGTCTACTTCAGCAAAACTTTCCTTAGAATTAAATAACCAAGCCGTAGGATTTCGAGGTAGTTCGCCTAGTGCAACATAAATCCTCAACTCTTCGTTAGGCATTTGCATGATCATATCATGTAAATTAAGCCCTAACCGGTCTTAGGATTTCCGAGGTAGTCGTCCGATACGACATAAACCCTCACATCTTCGAGGCTATTTGTATGATTTTATCATACAAATATAAGTCCTAACTAATTAAAATCGGCAAGATCAAAACATTAAATAAACATTAGGACTTTCCTAAATTCGAACCAAACAAATAGGATAGTCGGGAAATTACCGAAGTTCGCTTCGAATCTGTGATTTCTCCTACCTTTCTTCCTTCGGATTCCCAAAATATAATGTTCCAAATTTGATCCAGTCCCTATTGAAATTCCAATATATTCAATCCCTTGAAAACTTAAACTTTGAAATTCTTGAGAGCAGAACTACTGATTATTATCGAGAGTTTTCTTAGGTGATTCCCGTCACTTAAGATGTAATTAACTATAGGGGCTTGCCCTTATAGGGAATTTTAAGAACCTGAGTAAAATAAACCCCGTTTAATGTTTTCATATTAAACAGGGGAACTTGTCGGCTTATAAAATTGGTTCGCGGACCAAACGGATGTCACAAATCTTCTAGTTTATTTAATCGAGCCCCATCATCGAAGCAATGTATCTATTCTTCGGGATGGATACATGGTTTGTGATACGGTGCTCGTTTATATAAACTATTCGGGATGTGAGATCAGTTTGATTTCATATCTTAAAATTTTCAAATTTAAAATTACTTTCCAAATCAAATATTACTTTTTAAGTTATTTATTTAAATTAAAAATTAAAAATAAGCCGTACACCACTCCTTAGTTGTATTGCTTTAATTTGTTCTTTTCCTTGATCTTTAGGATTTATTTCCACATTACTAGGAACAGTTCCAGGTATTCTATTATTTAGCGCAGTAGCAATATGTCCAAGTTGAGTTTCAATATTTTTAATAGATGTTCCTTGAATTTGTAATTGATTTCCTTGAATTTGTAGTTGATTTCCTTGATTTTGTAGTTGATGACCCATATTCAAAATTAATTCATCCATAGATAATTTCTTATCTTTGAATTGAGGGTTATTGTTATTAAATCCAGTGGGTAATTAGGTTTATAGTTTGGATTTGCTTGATTAGGTTGATTCATCCATTGTTGATTAGATGTGTTATTCTAATTAAAATTTGGATGAGTTTTCCAACCAGGATTATAATAGTTTGAATAAGGGTTATTAGTTCTATTATTAATAAGCATTTAAAGTTTCATAATTAGATTGAGATTCTATGATTTGTTCATATGAGTTTTCTTCTAAAGTAGGAGAGTAGTTCATTCCAAAATGATCTAATTTCTTAGATATAGCGAGCAATTTGAGAAGCTAACATAGATATTGCATCGTTTTCATGAATGTCGGCTATCTTTTCGGATTTACTCTATCGCAGTGCCATTGGAAATTATTTGTTGCCATTTCTTCGATTAGTGCATAAGCTTCATCAAATGGTTTAGACATTAATGAACCTCCAAGAAGAAGCATCGATGATTGATCTTAAAGATCCTACTAATCCATTATAAAAGGTTTGAATAATCGACCAATCTGGTAGCGCATGATGTGGGCATTTCCTAAGAAGTTCCTTAAATCTCTCCCAAGCTTCATATATTGATTCTCCATCTAACCGACAAAAAGAATTTATATCATTTCTAAACTTAACGAGTTTTAGATGGTGGAAAATATTTGGATAGAAATTTTTGTGATAATTCTCCCCAAGTTTTAATAGATCCAGAGTGCTAACGAATTCAACCACATTTTAGCCTTATCCCTTAATGAAAAAGGAAAAAGTCTAAGTCTTATAGCATCGTCGGATACTCCTTGATATTTAAAAGTAGCACAAAGTTCTAGAAAACTAGCAAGATGTAAGTTAGGATCTTCGGTAGGTGAACCACTAAATTGATTGTTTTGTACCATTTGGATAATTGCATGTTTAAGTTCAAATGAATTAGCGAGCTACATCGTGGTTTTGAATAGTTAAATGAATTTCATCCGATGTAGGGTTGGCATAATCTCTTAATGGTCTTTGTTAGTTCATATTTTGAATTTCGGGAATATTCGCCATTTGTGTTAAATTTATAATTTGTTTCTTTTGTTTTTTAATTCTTTTAATTGTACGCTCTAATTCGGAATCGTAAGGTATTAAATTTTCGTTTCCAAATTTGCGCATACAATTTTAGAATAGATATTAATTTATTTATTATGATTATTTTAAAATAATCCGTTATTCTAGTAAATTTTTCTTACTTTCCCCGGCAACGGCGCCAAAAACTTGACCCGACCCGCAATTACGCAGTAAATTAACTTCCAAAAGATGGTCAAAAACTTGACCAGATTTACAAATAGCGGCTAGTGTGTAAAATCTTAAATGATATAAAAATTAGAAAATATTTTACACACTAGGGGTACTACGCAAGTATACGTATCGTTTCAAGTAATATAGAGTTTTCTTTAAAAACCCCAGTATCGATCCCACGAGGAAGTGAAGTAAGAAGTCTTTAATCAAATTATAGTCTACTACTAATAGTCCTTAGTTTGGAATGTCGATTAAAATTGTGTTTTATCTAGCAACTACTCCTAAATGCAAGTGTTAAATGTAATAGTAACTATAACTAAATGCAAATAATAATTCTAAAGATAACCCTTTTTGGATGAATTGGTTTGGAGAATTTTGAGATATTAAAAACTACTATTCTTATGTAATGAAATTGATAATGTATAGGATTGAGATGCATTAAATATTGTATGTGCCAAATAGGAGCAATCCTATTCTTTACCCTTTGGTCCAGGCATAAAGAACATCGACTAATCCTATGCTTGGTTACTGAATCTGCGGCTAGGCTGGGAGGATACCGGCTGCCACTTCGGAGCTCCCACGTTCCCCTCGCCTGAGGGCTAACATCTACACTTCAGCACCCAAACGATAGGACCGAATTGAGGATTTAGCCTGTCACTCTAAAATCTCCAATTCTACGCCCGATAATTATATTTCCCTATTTATTTTCGTTCAACTTCCATGAACTTCACCATCCATGGAATTTGAATGTGGTTTCACTTTGTTGAGAATTACACCGCCCTTTCGAGTCGATGCAATTACAACGAATTTTAACACTACAATGGGCCCTTATTGCAATGTAAATGAAGTGCAAGTAAAAACCATCACATTTATAATTAAATTTACTTCTACCATGCATCACAAAATCCTAAACATGATTTCTACTCATTACAAAAGAAAAGTAAAAGGAAAACAATGGCATAATTTCTTATGCCACTATTTCCAAAGAAGAAGAAAGAGTAAGAGAGATGCGTCACAAAGCACGAAGAAAACATAAAGGAAACTTCATTTAACAAAAGAAAATCCACTAAATAAATGTTTACAAAATTATAAGATAATGAAGAACAATACTTAGCTTTTTCCCATTGAAAGAAAGACAAAGATCTCTCCCATAAAGTCTCCTGGCGATCCATGCAATGCTAGCGAAATCCCTTACAAATTCTCTGAAAATTTAGAAATTCATCTACCACAAATGTCTATCAAAACCATTTACAATTGATGAACTTAAAATAAGTGTGTTCAAAATAATTCGTTTCAGGAATCAAAATTGATGAACTTAAAAACTGATGAACTTAAAATTTGGCGCCAAAAATAGGTATGAATTTCTTAATAAAATTTTCAGTGATCAAAATCTCCCAAACTTACTTATTACTTGTCCTCAAGTAATTTTAGTACTACATAAAAATAATGAGTTCTATAATAAGATTTTTCAATTTAAATAAATTATGAATTAGATTAATTAATATCATAATAAAGTTAAATAAAAATAATTCATGTAATTTAATTAATCTTATAGAAATAAATTATTTAGTTATCGAGTCTAAGATTTCTAGCTTACTATTCATTTCAGGAATGACTATATTTAAAAGAATAACTACTTAAGATATTCATATGATAAGAAATTCAAGAAAATACTATTAGGTAAAATTCTAATCCATAAACATAAGTTTGGAAATATCTAAGTTTTTCCCTTTAGGTTAATTCAAATGAAGCCAATTTTTGATAACGCATCTCCTTAAGCTTCTCCTCATTTTTCTTTTTCTTTTTCTTTTTCTTTTTCTTTTTCTTTTTCTATTTCTTTTTCTTTTTTTCTAATGAGGATTACTGTATCTGGAGAGCCTGTTAATAATTTTGAACTTCATTTTCATCTTCCTAAATTTGAAACTTAGAAATATTTCTTAGCTTATATATACTTCATAGTTTTTACTTCATTGAGTTTCAATCTTTTCTTTTTCACTTGAATACTTAAGAATTTTAATTTTAAAATATAGTTTTCCTTACTAAAAATAGTTTACTATATTCTTATTCCCTTTAACCAAATATTTTATTCTATTTAATTAATTAAAGCACTAGAAATATTTCATTTAACCTTTTATAATAATTAAATAAAATAATTCATATTAATTAAATTGAAAAATTTGCTATAAAAATCATTTTATAATAATTTGAAAATAGAAATTGAGAACAAGTTAATAACTAAATTTGTATTTTACTCCCCCCAAACTTAAATTTTTATATCTACTCTAAATAATGAAAAAGGGAAAGTAAATAAATCATACCTTTCGAAGTTTAGGTATTTCTTTTTTCTTTGAAATTTTTGCGTGCTTTTTCATTTTTCATTGAACCTCGTACCGTTAGTATTCTCCATATATATATAACAATTTAAAGAAAATGCAGGGATAAAATCTGAGATAAGTATTAAATACAACAATTAAAATTAACTCTACACTACACATATGAATTACTAACATATTAAAAACATTGAACTAACAGATTAACAATTTTACAACTTAAAACAATACAGAATAAAATAAAAACATACTAAAGAAAACTAACATCCTATTTAACATAAAAACAAATGCAATTAACTAACACAAAAAACAATAACTAAACTATTATCACAATTCAAGCAAATTAATCTAACTAACATCCAATGTCTCACAACATAAAGTACTCGAATATTATAAACATATAAAAGTTTCCAAAATAACTTAACATCAAACAAACAAAACAAATAAAGTCCTAATCTTCAAGCATCAAAGTCCCAAACTATATTATCATCCCCTCCTTGATCTGTAGGCTGAGAAGACTGAGCAGGATGATACTGAGTATACTTGGGGCATTCTGGAAAGATGACATCTAAATCTCCACTCCTGTAGCGACGTTCAGCTTCATGATACGCTATCTCGTACTCTGAATGTCTCTGCAGGTACTCACTATCATAATCATGTCTCCTCCCCAGATTATCAATCCTTTGATCAAAATGATCAAATCTTCTCCCCATTGTCTCTCCAAACTGCTCAAAACTCCTCCTATGCAGTGTCTCCTCATTCATCAGATCTTGTAGGGTAGGAGTGGTAGGCTTAGGAGGTTCATGGCTAGTAGAGGGTATATCTCTACTTGACTGAGTGAAATAACTTCTCACTCCTGATCTCCATCCTTCGTGGGATTCATATTTCTTTATATTAGCCTGAGTTAGGGGTTTCATAGGCTCTATCCATTCCTCATCATCTCTTGCCTCTACCCCGGATAATTGGCAAAGTGCATAGATAAGACCAGGATGTCCTAATCCTCCTCCACTTTCATTTCTAGCGAGTGGCTAATATGTTTTTATATATAACATTTCCCACATTAATACTCTTCCGGTTCCGAATACGAAATTCGGAATCGGCTTCATCTCTTGTTACCTCACTATGGTGGTAGGTAGGTAACAAAGTAGAACAAATAAAATAATGCCAGGCTTTAGATGTTGCATTTAGCATAGAAAGAGGGAAGTTTACCCGTTCTCGCTGCTTTATCTTCCAGACTCCTTTCCCATCAGTGAGATAGTTAATCACTTCTTCTAATGGTCCTTCCATAGTTCTAAAAGTTTCATATTCGCTCCAGGTGTCTTGAACTTCATAATATGAATTAATCCTAGCAGCGTTGAAATCGACAAAAAATCCTCTAACCTTTTCTGGTGCAACTTCAGCCTGTGTTAAATTTGCATAAAATTCTTTTACTACTTCCACAGCTGCTCTGTTGGTAACGAAACAGAAGTTTTCCCATCCTCGCTCCTTTATAACTCGCTCTACTTCTCCTCCTGGACTCTTGAAAACTTGATCTTGTATGCACTTTCTTACTTGAATATTTTGAAAATAGCGTGTTTGTGCTCTCGCATTAATGAATCGAGTTTCGTCAAAATCTAATCGTCGCTTTTGTCGTGGAGCCATTTCTCGATCTGTGAAATTTACAAAACTTTTTTAACTAAACTCCAAAATATTACTAAATAGGCTTCCCACAACAACTAAAATCCATTTAAATCAATTTCTATTAAATTCTTCCATGTATTTTCTTCACATTTCAAAATTTTTCAAAATATCCCAATGTAGAAGAAATCAATGGTGAAAATCAAAAATTTTTGCATAGGAGTGAAGCACTTACCAAGAGAAGATGAAATCCGGTGTTTTTGAGTGATGAAATCGCCTCTAAATCCAAAATTTTGTGAGCCCTAGGGTATTTTTTGCGAAAATGAGAGGTTGGGGATGATGAATAGTGTTTTTGACCGGTCAATTAAAGTGTTTTTCGCGACCTCGCTGTCAGCGAGATTTTTCTCGCCGTCGGCGAGCTAATATTTTTCGGAACAAAAAATTCTCGGGAAAAATCCGCTGTCGGCGAGAAATTTTTGCTCTAACTTCGCGGTCAGCGAGATCGATCTCGCTGTCGGCGGGATTTTTCTCGCCGTCGGCGAGATTCCAAAAAATTTAAATTTCTGAAATTCGTCACTCATTTTCGTCCTTGATTTGCCTTATATTATATTTCCGATCACATCATTTATTAATTTAATATGAAGATTAGTTACTTATACACAAACAAATTTACACAACACAACAAATTAACTTTAATGTTGAAATCCATGAGATGTACAAACTAACATAATTTTAAACTCTATAATCAAACTTCAATTCTCCAATCCTTACTACTAATCAAGCATCGCAAACCAATCCACGACACACTAAATGCCGATACAAAACTATGTCGCATATCTCAATTAAGTTTGAGATATTCAAATCATCACTCCACACATAATAAAATCTAAATCAAATCAAATAACATAAACATACTATGGAAATCTTTACTACTACTCTTCAATGTCAGAATCATCATCTTCTCTGATATTTCCGATATGACGATGATGCACAAATAAGTTATAGAAAGACCTGAAGGGAAATTCCGAAGCAGATTCTTCAGTGATCCAACCCTTCTGTCTCAGTAAATGAAGAAAGCTAGCTTCTAGGTGTCCAGAATGATCAAAGTGTTCCTTCATCCTCCAGTCAATGTGATCAAATAAATCAGATATATTGTCGATTGAATCTCTCACTTTCTGCAGTTCTTTCTCCATTCCTTTAATTTTCTTCATAAGTAACTCCGTTTTATCTGAAATAGGCCTTGCTATAGGATTATTCTGTGAAGCTCTATCAGAGATAAATGTAATTTCATCATTATTGTCCAAAGTAGGAAACATATCTGTAGGATCAAGCGGCTTCCAAGGTAACAGAACCTTTTCCCAAGCTTCATAAGAAACCTGGTACTGACTGCATAATGCAAAAATAGTAGATGGGTGTCCTAGTCCGTGAAATGACCCATGCACAATTAAACCCAATGCAGACTTAACAATTATTGATCCAACATCAATCGGCGATCCATTTTGAATACAATAATTCAATATAGTGCATTCCGTCGAAACCTTGTTTACCCTCATAGTAGGTAACAATTTAGATGAGATGAAAAAGTGCCAGTGCTTTGAGACAGGATTCAAAAGTGATGCAGAGAAACTAACATACCCGTCTTCACGTATTTTCCAATCTTCCGGTTCATCGATCGGATATCGAAATATCTCATTCATATTATATCGAGAAGGCACAAAATTTGAATAGTGACATACGGGGTGTTTTCATGTAGAGAATAATTCATTTACTTCTTGATGGAGTAAACGTCACCCATCTTCCTCGGACGTAGACATTCCCATTGTTGATCGCATGTAAGTTAGAGTAGAACTCTTTCACAACTGGAATAACAACAGCAGACGTAGTGTAACAAAATACCTCCTAGTGCCGCTGCGCGATCGTTTCTTCTATCTTCGTAGTGGAATTCTCTAATCCTCGATTGACAAATCCCCGTTCCTTGATAACTCTTTTCTTTACCAAAACCTTGTCGAAGATCCGCTGCGCTTCCGTACTCACAAATTTCCTCCAGGTTAAACACTCGCAGATTAGAGGAATCTAAGAATTTGGAGGCCATTATGGTGAATGGAATGAAATCTAGTGAAGAAGGCAGATCTAGAATGATTTAAGAATGGGTTTTCACAAAGGAATTGGTGTTGAAACCGTCCGAATCGGCATTCAAATTATAAATAACTCATCTTTATAACTTCCTCGCCGTCGACGAGAAGTTTCTCGCCGTCGGCGACTCGCTTATAAAACCGCCTCCCATGTTCTCGCTCGTCGGCGGGACGTTTCTCGCTGTCGGCCGAGCTCGATAAATAAACTGAATTTAAATTAGGCGCGAACCTCGCTGTCGGTGAGTATCGACCTCGCCGTCGGCGAGATTCCAAAATAATGTCCAATTTCGCTCTAAATCGAATAATTTCTTTTCTCATCATAATGGTTCGAATATGTGATGATTCTTAATAATAATTGAGTAGTAAAGTTTCAATAATATAGACTAACTATTAAGATACAATAAAAATAGATAACTAATATGGGTTGCCTCCCATAAAGCGCTTGGTTTAACGTCGTCAGCCCGACCTAATTTCAATTATTAATCAGGTCGACTAAGCATTAAAACCTCTTTATTGTAAGGTCTTATACCTTTGAAATATGGTTTTAATCTATGTCCATTAACTTTAAATTTATGTCCAGTTTTTGCATCTTCGATTTCTATAGTTCCGTATGAAAATATTTGAGTTATGGTGAAAGGTCCTAACCATCGAGACTTCAATTTTCCAGAAATAATTTCAATCTAGTATTATATAGCAAAACTTTTTGTCCCGGTTCAAAATTTCTCCGATTAATCTTCCGATCATGCCATAATTTCATCTTTTCTTTATAAATCTGATCATTGTCATATGATTCATTTCTTAATTCTTCCAATTCATTTAATTGCAGCAATCTTTTCTCACTCAGCCTTCCTTCATATTATAATTAAATTCTTTAATTGCCCAATATGCTTTATGTTCTAATTCAACCGGTAAGTGGCATGTTTTTCCATATATAAGCTTGTAAGGAGTCATTCCAATCGAGTTTTATAAGCGATCCTATAAGCCCATAATGCGATTGTCTAATCTAATAGACCAATCTAACCTATTTGGGTTTACTGCATTTTTCTAAAATACGTTTAATCTCACGATTAGATACTTCAGACTAATCCGCTAGTCTCGTGGATGATAAGCGAGTGGATATCTTATGAGTAATATTGTATTTTTCTACTAGTTTGTGAATATATTTATTTCTAAAATGAGTTCCTCCGTCAGTGATAATCACTCTTGGCATTCCAAATCTAGTAAAAATATTTTTCATCAGAAATTTTGAAACACTCTTAGCATCACACCTAGGTAAAGCTTGTGCCTCAATCCATTTGGAAACATAATCAACAGCTACTAATATATATGAGTTTCCAAACGAAGGAATAAAAGGTCCCATAAAATCTAATCCCCAAACATAAAAAATTTCAACTTCTAATATAAAATTCAGAGGCATTTCGTTTTTTCTAGATATATTTCCTACTCTTTGACATTTATCGCAAGTTTTAATATATCTGTATACATCTTTAAATAGAGTAGGCCAGTAAAATCCAGATTGTAGAATCTTATAAGCAGTTTTATCAGTCCCAAAATGTCCTCCAAAATCAGAATCATGACATTTTTGAATAATTGGTTCAGTTTCTTCATAAGGTACACATCTTCTAATAATTAAATCCTTACATTTCTTATATAAATATGGTTCATCCCAAAAATAGGTTTTCGTATCATGGATGAATTTTTCTGTTGTTGCAAAGTTAGCATGGGTGGTAAAATATTACTAACTATATAGTTTACTATATCAGCATACAATGGTATTTTCCACTCATTGATATTATATAGTTGTTCATCGAGAAAACCGTCTATAATTTCATTTTCAATATCGGATAATTCATGATTTTCTAATCTTGATAAAAGATCCGCAATTTGATTATCAGTTCCTTTCTTATTAACGATCTCAAAATCGAATTCTTGCATTAATAACATCCGTCTAATTAATCTTGGTTTGGAATCTTTCTTTTGAATTAAATATTTGATAGCAGAATGATCAGTATGCACGATACATTTTGTTCCAATCAGATAAGGTCTAAATTTATTAAAACCATATACTACCGCTAATAATTATCTTTCAGTAATCGTATAATTTATTTCAACATCATTTAGAGTTTTACTTAGCATAAGTATATAACTTTAAAAATCTTTTCATATCTTTGCCCAAGAACTCGCTCCTACAAGCATAATCACTAGCATCACACATAAGCTCAAATGGTTTCTCCCAGTTAGGTGAGTTGTAATTAATTTTTCTTTTAAGAGTTCAAAAGCATTCAGGCATTCGATTGTAAATTCAAATTTCTTGTCCTTTTCGAGAAGTTGGCATAGAGGTTTAGTAATTTTTGAAAAATCTTTTATATAGCGTCTATAGAATCCAGCATGTCCAAGAAAACTTCTTACCCCTTTTACCGTAGTTGGAGGTGGTAATTTAGCTATAACTTGAATTTTTGCAGGGTCCACTTCCATGCCTTTTTCCGAAATTTTATGCCCTAATACAATGCCGCCCGCAAACATAAATTGACATTTCTCCCAATTTAGAACTAAATTTGTTTTCTCACATACTTCTAATACTTTTTCAAGATGAGTTAAGCATGTGTCAAATGATGTTCCAAATACAGAGAAATCATCCATAAATACTTCTATTCCATTATCAATTAACTTACTAAATATAGACATCATACATCTCCGGAATGTTCGTTGGTGCATTACATAATCCAAAAGGCATTCTTCGAAAAGCGAAAGTTCCATAAGGACTAGTAAATGTAGTTTTCTCTTGATCCTCAGGAGCAATTTGTATTTGATGATAACCGGTGAATCCATCTAGAAAACAAAAATACTTATGTCCGGCTAATATATCTAACATCTGGTCTAGAATTGGTAAAGGGAAGTGATCTTTCTTGGTGGCGGAATTTAATTTCCTATAATCAATACATATACACCAACCAGTAACTTGTCTTATAGGAATAAGATCGTTATTTTCATTGGCAGTGACGGTCACTCCTCCCTTCTTAGGAACACAGTGAATTGGGCTTACCCAAGCACTCGTCGAAATAGGATATATAATACCATTATCTAACCATTTTAAAATTTCTTTCTTAACTACTTCTTTCATTATAGGGTTTAATCTCCTTTGGGGATCTCGCTTTAGGTTTATGTTCATCATCTAAAATAATTCTATGCATACGGATTGAAGGACAAATTCCTTTAATATCTGCTAAAGTCCAACCAAAAGTTTTCTTATATTTTTTTAAAGTTTCTAAAAGTTTTTGTTCTTGAGATTCGTTTAATGCTGATGAAATGATAACTGGTAAAGTTGAAGAATTACCTAAATAAGCATATTTCAAATGATCAAGTAATATTTTTAGCTCAAGTTCAGGAGTTTTAGTAATTGATGGAACTATATTCTTGTCAGTGTTTTCAGTATTATCCAAAAATTCAAATCTTTCCTGAATATAATCTAGTTCTTCATTATTATCTTCAATTAATTCAGTGTTTTCTTTTTCTAATTTATCTTCGTAATATTCCTTAAAAGTTTGCGTTGTAAATGTTCAAGTATTTCCATCCGAAAACATTCATCATCTATTTCTAGCGTAGGATATTTCATTGATTTTGCAATATTAAATGTAACTTTTTGGTCATTTACTCTCATAGTTAATTCTCCTTTCTGAACATCAATCATAGCTTTTCCTGTAGCTAAAAATGGTCTTCCTAAAATGATAGGAATTTCTTTATCTTCCTCCATATCTAAAACAATAAAATCTACTGGGAAGATAAATTTATCCACTTTTACTAACACATCTTCAATAACTCCCTTAGGATGAGTAACCGAACGATCGAGTTAATTGAAGGGTTACCGAAGTAGGTGTAATTTTTCCTAATCCTAATCTCTTAAAAATCGATAGAGGCATTAGATTGATGCTAGCTCCTAAGTCACACAAAGCTTTTCCATAAAATTTTTCTCCTATAGCGCGGGGTATAGTGAAACTACCAGGATCTTTCAATTTCTCGGAAGCTTCTTCGAATAATAGCACTACACTCTTCACTAAGTGCGACTGTTTCATTATCGGTGAATTTTCTTTTCTTATTTAGAATATCTTTCATAAATTTTACATAATTTGGCACCTGATCTAAAGCTTCGACAAAAGGTATATTGATTGTTAATTTCTATAATATTTCAAGGAATTTAGCAAATTATTTATCTTTTTCATGTTGAGCTAGTCGTTGAGGAAATGGTGGTGGAGGTTTTTCAACAAAAATTTTCATAGGTATTAAAGGATGTTCTAAGTTTGAATCTTGTTAAGTGTTTCCTTTTCAATTTCCACTTCCTCTTTTGGCTTTCAAGTTCTTTTTGAATTTGAGGTTCTAATTCTTTTCCACTCCTTAGTTGTATTGCTTTAATTTGTTCTTTTCCTTGATCTTTAGGATTTATTTCCACATTACTACGAAAAGTTCCAGGTATTCTATTATTTAGCGCAGTAGCAATATGTCCAAGTTGAGTTTCGATATTTTTAATAGATGTTCCTTGAATTTGTAATTGATTTCCTTGAATTTGTAGTTGATTTCCTTGATTTTGTAGTTGATGACCCATATTCAAAATTAATTCATCCATAGATAATTTCTTATCTTTGAATTGAGGGTTATTGTTATTAAATCCAGGTGGGTAATTAGGTTTAATAGTTTAGATTTACTTGATTAGGTTGATTCATCCATTGTTGATTAGATGTGTTATTCCAATTAAAATTTGGATGAGTTTTCCAACCAGGATTATAATAGTTTGAATAAGGGTTATTAGTTCTATTATTAATAGCATTTAAAGTTTCATAATTAGATTGAGATTCTATGATTTGTTCAGATGAGTTTTCTTTTAAAGTAGGAGAGTAGTTCATTCCAAAATGATCTAATTTCTTAGATATAGCAGCAATTTGAGAAGCTAACATAGATATTGCATCGTTTTCATGAATGCCGGCTATCTTTTCGGATTTACTCTATCGACGAGCCATTGGAAATTATTTGTTGCCATTTCTTCGATTAGTGCATAAGCTTCATCAAATGGTTTAGACATTAATGAACCTCCAAGAAGAAGCATCGATGATTGATCTTAAAGATCCTACTAATCCATTATAAAAGGTTTGAATAATCAGCCGATACGGTAGCGCATGATGTGGGCATTTCCTAAGAAGTTCCTTAAATCTCTCCCAAGCTTCATATATTGATTCTCCATCTAACCGACAAAAAGAAGTTATATCATTTCTAAACTTAGCGAGTTTTAGATGGTGGAAAATATTTGGATAGAAATTTTTGTGATAATTCTCCCCAAATTTTAATAGATCCAGAGTCTTAACGAATTCAACCACATTTTAGCCTTTATCCCTTAATGAAAAAGGAAAAGTCTAAGTCTTATAGCATCGTCGGATACTCCTTGATATTTAAAAGTAGCACAAAGTTCTAGAAAACTAGCAAGATGTAAGTTAGGATCTTCAATAGTGTGAACCACTAAATTGATTGTTTTGTACCATTTGGATAATTGCGGGTTTAAGTTCAAATGAATTAGCACCTACATCGTGGTTTTGAATAGTTAAATGAATTTCATCCGATGTAGGGTTGGCATAATCTCTTAATGGTCTTTGTTGGTTCATATTTTGAATTTCAGGAATATTCGCCATTTGTGTTAAATTTATAATTTGTTTCTTTTGTTTTCTAATTCTTTTAATTGTACGCTCTAATTCGGAATCGTAAGGTATTAAATTTTCGTTTCCAAATTTGCGCATACAATTTTAGAATAGATATTAATTTATTTATTATGATTATTTTAAAATAGTCCGTTATTCTAGTAAATTTTTCTTACATTCCCCGGCAACGGCGCCAAAAACTTGACCAACAATTTTTTATATTATGTTATTTTTAATTTAATTGCAACGACGCCAAAAACTTGACCCCGCTATATTATATGTATAGAATTGTAATTGTTTATGTTGTGGATGCTACACAAGTATACGTATCGTATCAAGTAATACGGGGCTCTAGTGGAGTCCCGGTTATCGATCCCACGGGGAAATAGAAAATTAAATAACAACTAATTTTAAAATAATAATAATAATAATTTTAAAATAGTATACGAAAATTTGGAATTCTAAATTTAAGCGCAATAAAGTAAACTAAGTATTTTAATTAGGTAACTTAACTAAGTAGAAAATTAATACGTATTGAAAGTGCGGGAAATTAAACTAATTGCTAAATAAGTCTTAACTATTCGGAAAAAGTATCTTTCCCCTTGTTTAGAAATTTAAGTGATTGATGAATTTAAATAGATAATTTTAAGGTATTGTGAAAAATAGGAGCATTCCTATTCTTTACCCTTTAGTCCAGTGTAAAGAATATTGACTAATCCTATGTTTGATTGCGAATCTGCGGCTGAGCTTCGGGAGGATACCGACTGCCACTTCAGAGCTCCCACGTTCCCCTCGCCTGAGGGCTAACATCTACACTTCAGCTCTCAAACAATAGGACCGAATTGAATATTTTAGTCTGTCACACTAAAATGCTCAATTCTACGCCCAGTGATATTATTTCCCTATTTATTTGCACCTTCCTTCCAAGGCTTTTGAATTCCCCAATATATAGTTGTTATTCAACATATTTTAACGAATCAAATGGTCAGTTTGAAAGTAAATTAAGTTTTAAGTAAAAATTATCACAATTTATTAATATTTAAAAAGTACTTCTATCTTAAGTTCATCAATTCACTTAATTTCATAACAGGGAGAAAGACTAATAAACTACTCAAAATGCATGGGAACTAAACTAAGCATGAATTTCATTTAAAGTTAAAAACAATAAATACAAATACTTATCTTGATTTATCCCTGACGGACTCCTCGTAGTTCCTTTGACTCTTCCTTCCAGTACAGCACGACTCACTAATTACTCACTAAACTCACTAAAGACACAATTTGACACACAAAACTGCACTTAAAGACACAAAAACTGCACACTTAGAACACACTTAGAGGCTGAATTTCGGCCTCTATATA
Source organism: Papilionanthe hookeriana x Papilionanthe teres (assembly GCA_022702705.1). Taxonomy (NCBI): domain Eukaryota; kingdom Viridiplantae; phylum Streptophyta; class Magnoliopsida; order Asparagales; family Orchidaceae; genus Papilionanthe; species Papilionanthe hookeriana x Papilionanthe teres. The sequence continues at coordinate 22,922,222 of CM040426.1, forward strand.
TAGAGGTGAGCAAAGGACCAAGAGGTGTGTAAGCATCCCTTCAAAAAGTGTCCAGGTTCAATGTATCTGCGCCATTTGAACTAGCTCGCCGTCGGCGACGAACTACCTCGCTGTCGGCGAGGCTTCTAGAAGGTCTTCGAACCGCGCTATCTCGCTGTCGGCGGGCTCGGGCTCGCTGTCAGCGAGACAGTTATAAATCCTTCAGAATTTTCTTCCTCGTACCCTCGTCGTCGGCGGGCTCGATCTCACCGTCGGCGACTCAGCACAAATTGCATTATTTTCTTCCTTTTTGCTCCAAATCCGCTCCTTTTTATGATTTTTGCTTTTATCTCCTAAATTCTCCATTCCTGCAATAAAATAAGGAAAATACCTTTCTTTAAAGTGCAATTTCAACAAAAATAGGTATGAATTTCTTAATAAAATTTTCAGTGATCACCTGCTACATCCCAAATTCCATAGTAAAGGCTCACGGTTAACAGTAAACAGGAGCAAAGTACCGAGCCTTATCAAAAGGCTAAAACACCAAAAGATTCCCACTAAAACATTTCATCTGGAGGAGCTGAAACCAAAGCATTTTTTGAGGCCCAAACAAGACTGCTTCAGGGCTGGAATTAACCCAGCACAAAGCCAAAGCAAGAACGCATAACAGGAATAAAATCGAGCCGATACAGAGTCCAAACTCAAACATCCCCACTTTTTTCAGTGCATCAAAATAGCAAGCTACCATATGCTTCAAACATGAATACACATAGCATTTTTTTTTTAAAGTTAAGATACACTCTTCCATAGCCATGCATCATCTAGTAAGGAGAAGCTATAAAGAGCCCAAACCAAGCTTCACAAACAAGGCCAAACGAGAGTACATAAAAGGCCTCACAATATTCACTTTAACATGCTTTCAAGAGAGGATAATATTCTCTTTAAAATCATGCTTTGATGCTTTGAATAAGAGGAAGAAAGAAAAGACATTATAGCGTAGCATATTTCACTCCCCTAAGAAAATAACCAAACTTTCCTATACAACATGCTTCAAATCTCTATTCTTATTCAAGCTTCAAGTAATAAAATACCCCCAAACCTTAATTTAAGAACATACTAGCATGCAACTAGGCAGGGGGAGTAAGATATTATCATTTAGGCAAATAAATATCAAGTTCCATGGCATATAAGTGCTCAGCCGAACAGCCAAGCAGGGGGGAGACAAGCCAAAGGCACAAGCCACAACCATCTTAGGCCAAACCGAGAAGAATAGACGGGAGAAAGAAAAAGGTTACTAGCTAGTGTAGAACACACAAGTGAAGCAAGGAAGTTACGGTTCAGCCCAGCAGCACCTCCCCTTCTCCAAGAAGAAATTCTGCCAGCCCTCCATCCCTCCCCCAAGTGGGGTTTTTATAGCGAGAGGAGAGGAGAACAACTTAACTTGGCTTACCTGGGTGACGTGCCAGATGCGACAAGGAAGGGTAGCGACAAGAGGAAGAGGCAATAAACGTCGCGGTAGAGAGCAGGAGGCGTGGAGAAGCTTTTGTCAGGGGAACGAAGCATTGCCAGAGCACGGAGGAGAGGGGACCGCAGGCCGATCTCTTTCGAGGAAGAGGACTTGGTGAGGAGAAGAAATGGGTTTTCGGCCAGCCTAGGGCGAAGCCTGGGCTAATTTCGGGAATGGGGAGGAAGGAGGAGGCACGGGATGCGTGAGAGTGAGGCGTGGTTTAAAATTATGATTTAGGTTTTCTTCTTTTTTTTATTTATTTTAAAATAAAGTTTTATTCAAATTTCGCCCATCCGAACAAATTTTGACCCCGCACAAAACTATAGCAAAGTATACGTCCTTCCTAAGAAAATTCGATGTTCCGGACGCAACAACGCAGTCCTTTTCGTCATCCGAGGTCATTTGGACAACCTCATCGACGGTCCGTCAGAAAACGTGTCGAATTCAATTTCGTCAAAATTTTGACTCGCGGTCGATTGTTTCAAAATTTAATTTTGATTCTGATTAATTGTGAAGCAAATAAATGTTCGATTGATTTGAATTTCAATGTTTAAAAGTGTCGAGGGTCCGAATTGTGAAATTCGCAAGCGTGGCGGTGCGAAAAGTGCACAAGGCAACCCTAAGGCTTAATGATCCTAAGGGGACTCATTTCGAGCTTCGTCGTGTAAGTTTCGACCTTCTAAATGTTAGAGGTCGATAACCATACGAGGAGAACTTCAAGATGAGTAAAGAGTCGGTTCGAGTTTCTAAAACAAGGCGGGTCCCATCTCTAGTCCTCTAGGATAGTCAAGGAGAAGTCCTATGGCTAGATCCTAAGTACTAAGGGGAAAGTCAAATTGACCCTCAATAGGTGTGGTGTGCTAACCAAACACACCACGCTTATTGGCGTTGACCGAAGAGATAAAAAAAACCGACATAGATGTCTAGGTGACACACTTAGAACAAAGCATAGAAAACTTCCGCTGGGGAGTATCAGGTAAATCTCCAAGACTGAAGTTCCAGAACTCTCGCTGGGGAAAAAGGAGGTGATTTTCAAATCACAAGAATTCAAGAGATTAGATTTTAGATTTGTTTCATTTTTTATTTCTTGTTTTAATTTTGAGTTTGAATTTTGATTTGATCAGAGTTTTGATTTAAACTTGATTTGAGATTAACATCAATATTGATTCCGTGGAAATTCTGGATCTAAAATGAGAATTGGAACCTACGTTCCAACCTTGGGGTTGCAAAGAGAACTGGAATTTAGATACCAGCATCGAAGTGAGAATCAGAATTTAGGTATCGATAAAAAAGGATGAGAATCAGAATTTAGGAACTGATCTCGAAAGATAGTCGGAAGTTAGGTACCGATCGAAAGGATGAGAATCAGAATTTAGGTACTGATCTCGAAAGAGAGTTTGAAGTTAGGTACCGACGTCGAAATTTCAGGAGTGCCAAAAAGTTTCTCGGAAGAGTGTGAATTTAGCGGACACCAAGATTAAGATGCCTTGGCTGTCTTATACCCAAGTCGGAGGATTAGAATGCGAAAAAGTTTCTCGGAAAGAGTGCGAGATTAGTGGACACTGAGATTAGGATGCCTTGGCGGTCTTACACCCAAGTCGGAGGATTAGAATGCGAAAACGTTTCTCGGAAGGAGCGTGGAATTTGTGGACACCGAGATCAGGATGATTTGGCGGTCTTATACCCAAGTCGGAGGATTAGAATGTGGAAAAGTTTCTCGGAAGGAGTGTGGAATTTGTGGACACCGAGATCAGGATGCCTTGGCAGTCTTATACCCAAGTCGGAGGATTAGAATGCGGAAATGTTTCTCGCAAGGAGTGTGGAATTTGTGGACACCGAGATCAGGATGCCTTGGCGGTCTTATACCCAAGTTGGAGGATTAGAATGCTGAAAAGTTTCTCGAAAGGAGTGTGGAATTTGTGGACACCGAGATCAGGATGCCTTGGCGGTCTTATACCCAAGTCGGAGGATTAGAATGCGGAAAAGTTTCTCGGAAGGAGTGTGGAATTTGTGGACACCGAGATTAGGATGCCTTGGCAGTTTTATAACTAAGTCGGAGGATTAGAATGCCAAAAAGTTTTTTGGATAGGAGTGCGAGATTGGCAGAAATTCAAGAAAAAGAATCGAAAATTAAGTATCGATCTCGAAATGAGAACTCGAAGTTAGGTACCAGTCTCAGAAGGATGGGAATTGGAAGTTAGGTACCAATCTCAAAAGGATGGGAATTGGAAGTTAGGTACCAATCCCAAAAGTTTGTTTTTAATTTGGTTTTGAAGATTCTATGGAAATTTTAGTTTAGTGGAAGATTAGAATGAGTCATGAAAGTGTTTCACATTCCAAAAGAGTTGATTAAAGTTTGATTGGTTAGTGAAGGATATGATTCCATGCCATCAGGACCAAATCTAAAATTTCATCGTTCTATGTTAGTAGACTCAGTCGACCTTCTCAAAAGAGGAAAGAAGTCACGGGGAGTCGAATGGGTTTCGAGAACAGCCTGAGGCTGGGGATTTCAGATTCGGGAATTCGTTTTCACTTTTTTTTTTAGTGATTTGATTTTGTTTTGATGTTCAAATTTCGTTTCGATTGAAATTTCATTTTGATTTTGATTTTCATTCATTCTGTTTGTTCGCAATTCGAGATTTTGGATTGATTTGTTAAGATTTGTAGTGTCGATTTGAAAAGTGTAAAATTTTGGTGTTTTGAGAATTTCAAGAAAGTTGTAAAAGATTTTTGTGGAAAGAAACGGATTAGGAGGGAATATGAGGATGCCACACATCCCATTCAAAAGAGTTGATCGAAAAGTTATTGGTTTGGACTAGCTACGATTCCTCGCCATCAGAACCAAATCAAAAACATCGTGGCTCCGTGTCAATGGAATCGACTTCTCCTTTCTCAGACAAGGGAGATAATTGAAGGGATTGGATTTTAGATTTGAAAGTTTTGAATTTGAATTTGATTGGGATTTGATTTAAGATTCAAATTGAGATTGGATTTGAAAGTACAGATTGGAGATTTAGATTTGAGATTTATTTTTAATATTGAGATTTTTTTTTCGATGATTCGAGTTCATTTTGATTTAGATTTCAATTTGACTTTGGATTTCATTTTGATTTGAAGTTTCATTTTGATTTGAAGTTTGTTTCGTTATCTTATTCGATTTTTTTTTATTTGTTGTCATTCGTTGAGGAATTTATTGTTGGTTTTTTTATGAAGTTTTATTTTATTCATTTATGTTTCATGATTTTTCATTTTTTTTATTATTTTTTTTTAGTTATGGTTTGGACCCAGTCATAAGCAAGTGCAGCATTTGTGCTTCGTAGAACTAGGTTGTCTTTGAAACATCACGATGCACAGTTCTCCTTAAGGTATCGTCCACTGACCGAAGACATTTGTAGAAAATGACTTAGTCTTCGAGGTACTATTGGAATTATATCCTTTCAAGTACCTACAAAGATGTGTTATTTCTATAGAGACCTTAGCTGAAGGGACAGGAACTTCGTGGCTTTGTTTGTAACAGTCGTCACTCTTTACCGTTGATTTAGGAGGATTGTCCAGGCTATCTTTGCAAAGTTGCCCTGACGCCCTTTGAATTGATGTTGGATTTATATCCGTTGGTATTAAAAGGCATGACTTCAGGTTTGAATTTCCATTAAATGCTAATAACATAGCCCATTTCTTTAATTCTTTACTTCTAAGCCTAAGCAGATTTCAAAAGTTCTGCTAATGTTATAGAAATATTTTTCATTGTCTAAAGATATTTCTGAGTCAATTAATGACCGACCAAAAGACATAAAATCACTTGAATCTTTTCAAAACATAATATCAGAGGAAACTTCTCAAGGTAGCCTTTCAAGTTTTATTAATCGAGGGAGGATTAAGGCACCAATTTTTGATTATATGCTTGCCTCAAGCTTCCTCTCAAGGAGCCTTCTTATTTATTTTTTTTTTGAGCTTTTCTATTTTTTTTTCCTTTATTGAGGATTACTATATCTAGTGGAGCACATATTAAAGATTTTGAATGTCAAGATTGGGACACCAATTTTTGATTTTGTGCTCACCACTAGCTTCTCCTCTTTTTTTTTCTTTTTTTTTGTTGCTCATTTTGTTTTCTGAGAATTACTGTATCTGGTAAGACATACTTTTGTTAAAGATTTTGAATGTCCAAACTCCCCTAATTAATAATTCTAAAATATTTCTTAACATGAATCCTGAGATATTATAACTCATCCAAAAGTCTACACCCAGTCATATGGCAAAAAATTAAAAGGCTCATGATATCTCGAATCAATTACTCGTATTTCAACCACACTGCTTTATTTTGAAATCTACTTAGGACCCAGTCCGAATTCCTTAAAGTAAAGGACCCAGTCATTAGGGCACTAATTTCATTCTCCCCTGAAGTCATATTCTTATTAAAATGTTGAAGTTTCATCGTGTCTCACCCCTTCTTGATTGTCTTTCTGCTAAACTTTGAACATCCTTGAGCATATTATTTTTTTTATTTTTTATTTGGTGGGAGGGTTGGGACCCACAATCCATCATCAATTTGTTGTCTCTTTTAACTGTTTTGTGGTGGGAGGGTCAGGACCCACTACCCATTATCATTCTCATATCCTTTTATTTGTCAATCCATGGCATTTGTACTTATTGGCAGCTTCGTGGGACGGTCCCTCGGTGGATGTGTATATCGTCTTTTGAAGAACATTCAGAAGTCAGTGACGTCCTTTGCCTTATAATTTCAGCGGTAATACTCCAGTTAACGCACTTGTCCTGTAAACTGGGCATCCTTTAAAATTTATTCATGTGAATTTTTTCTTTTTAATTTCAAAATTCTGCATTTTGTTTTATTATTGTGTATTTGATGGGTTTTAAGAATTTTATTTTGATTTGAAATTTTAACAAAATTTTATTTTATTTAGAGTTTATTGGAAGATTGTTAGAGTGAAGTTTCAGTTTGACCTGTTTGCAACAAGTCAAACACAAAGAGACGTGAAGTATGGGACCCAGTCCGAGATTTAGAGGAGGTTGAATTCGCTTCTAACTCGCTTCGATAGAGCGCCCTATTCTAACACACCTATTGGGGGTCTACCTCGCCTCTTCGGGGAGGTAACAAAAGGAGGATTTCAGAACCCCTCTTTTTAGGGGTGTCTAAACAGTGGCTCCAAAATACATGAAGAGTTGACTATACCAGTTCAAGATAGAAATGAACGTGGTATGCCAACGAAAAGAATGGTAGTTTGGTCCACAAGGGGTATGGACTCACTACCGATTTATGAAAGCAAAACCATCTGATCAAAATGGACAGAGGAACTAGTCCCCAGCGGAGTCGCCAGAAATTGTCGGCATATTCTTAGGTTGTGTTTTGAAAAGGAGTCGCCAATAGAAATTGTCGGCGAATTTTAGATTTTAAATTAAATTTAAATATATATATAATTTGAAAAGTAGCATTTGATTTTTGAAAATAATTTTAAGATATGAAATCAAACCGATCTCACATCCTAAATAGTTTATATGAACGAGCACCGCATCACAAACCATGTATCTATCCCGAGGAATAGACACACTGCTTGGTGATGGGGCTCAATTAAATAAACTAGAAGATTTGTGACATTCGTTTAGTCTGCGAACTAATTTTATAAGAAGATAAGTTCCCCTGTTTAATATGAAGGAATTAAGCAGGGTTTATATTATATGGGTTCTTAAAGTTCCCTATAAGGGCAAACCCCTATAGTAAATTACATCCTAAATGTTCGAAGAGACTTAAAAAAACTCTCGATAATGATCAGTGGTTTTGCTCTCAAGAATTTCAAAGTTTAAGGTTTTCAAACAATTGGACTTTGGAAATTTCAATAGGGAGTAGCTCAAATTTGGAACAGTTTATTTTGGGAGTCCAAAGGGAGAGATGTAGGGGATGTCACAGACCCGAAGTGAACTTCGGTGACTTCCCAACTATCCTACTGTTTGGCTTCAACTTGAGAGTATATTTATTGTTTCAATCCTGCCAATTAATTATAGGATTTACATTTACATAATCACCTGGTTATGTAAATAACCTGGAAGGTAAGAGGATTTACGCCGTATCGGACAACGACTTTGGAATCCTTAGCGAGTTAAGGCTTATATTGCACAGTAAGGCTTTGCAAAGGCCTAAAAGAACAGGTGAGGATTTATGTCGCTCTAGGCAGACTACCTCTAAGTCCTATGGCTTGTTATTTAAACTATGGATTGGGTTTTGCTGATGTCGACACAGGTTTTGCTGTTGACGATGGTCGTGCTGCCCTCGAAGTCGTGCTCTGTGCTCCACTTGAAGAGATAAAGTTTTCTAAGGTGGCAAGTCATAAAATTTAATCAGGTGGGCCTATGATTGAGTTTTCCTAAATATTCTATGCAAGTATGTTTAAGGTTGTACAGTGTATAGCAGAACATGTAGCACAGGAAAAGCAGTAAAGTATGCGGTAAAGAGTACAGTACAACATGCTATGTAAGGAAAGAAGCAAGTAGTAAGTGCAATAGGAAGGTAATATGCTATGAATGTAAAGCAAACCTGTATACTTGGGAGATCCGTAGTCTTCTTATATGTAGCCGGCAGAATTACATCACTTGAAAGCCGAGCAAAAAGAGAAATGTTGTCGAAAAGCTCGAGAGAAAAATGTATGTGACCCGTGGTGGAGAACTCGAGTAAAACCGACAATCAACTGAAAATCTGACGGAGGATTAGAATACGGAAAAGTTTCTCGAAAGGAGTGTGGAATTTGTTGACACCGAGACCAGGATGCCTTGGCAGTCTTATACCCAAGTCAGAGGATTAGAATGCGGAAAAGTTTCTCAAAATGAGTGTGGAATTTGTGGACACCGAGATCAGGATGCCTTGGTGGTCTTATACCCAAGTCGGAGGATTAGAATGCAGAAAAGTTTCTCGAAAGGAGTGTGGAATTTGTGGACACCAAGATCAGGATGCCTTGGCAGTCTTATACCCAAGTCAGAGGATTAGAATGCGGAAAAGTTTCTCGGAAGGAGTGTGGAATTTGTGGACACCGAGATTAGGATGCCTTGGCGGTCTTATACCCAAGTCGGAGGATTAGAATGCGAAAAATTTTCTCGGTAGGACTGTGGAATTTGTGGACACCGAGATTAGGATGCCTTGGCGGTCTTATACCCAAGTCGGAGGATTAGAATGCGAAAAAGTTTCTCGGATAGGAGTGCGAGATTGGTAAAAATTCAAGGAAGAGAATTGAAAATTAAGTATCGATCTAGAAATGAGAACTGGAAGTTAGGTACCAGTCTTAGAAGGATGGGAATTGGAAGTTAGGTACCAATCCCAAAAGGATGGGATTTGGAAGTTAGGTACCAATCCCAAAAGTTTGTTTTTCATTTGGTTTTGAAGATTCTGTGGAAATTTTAGTTTAGTGGAAGATTAGAATGATACATGAAAGTGTTTCACATCCCAAGAGAGTTGATTAAAGTTTGATTGTTTAGCGAAGGATATGAATCCAAGCCATCAGAACCAAATCGAAAATTTCATGGTTCTGTGTTAGTAGACTCAGTCAACCTTCTCAAAAGAGGAAAGAAGTCACGGGGAGTCGAATGGGTTTCGAGAATAGCCTGAGGCTGGAGATTTCAGATTCGATAATTCATTTTCACTTTTTTTTTAGTGATTTGATTTTGTTTTGATCTTCAAATTTCGTTTCGATTGAAATTTCATTTCTATTTGGATTTTCATTCATTCCGTTTGTTTGCAATTCAAGATTTTGGATTGATTTGTTAAGATTTGTAGTGTCGATTTGAAAAGTTTAAAATTTTGGTGTTTTGAGAATTTCATGAAAGTTGTAAAAGATTTTTGTGGAAAGAAACGGATTAGGAGCGAATATGAGGATGCCACACATCACTTTCAAAAGAGTTGATCGAAAAGTTAATGGTTTGGACTAGCTACGATTCCTCGCCATCAGAACCAAATCGAAAACCTCGTGGCTCTGTGTCAATGGAATTGACTGCTCCTATCTCAGACAAGGGATAGAATTGAAGGGATTAGATTTTAGATTTGAAAGTTTTGAATTTGAATTTGATTGGGATTTGATTTGAGATTCAAATTGAGATTGGATTTGAAAGTACAAATTAGAGATTTAGATTTGAGATTTATTTTTAATATTGAGATTCTTTTTTTTCGATGATTCGAGTTCATTTTGATTTAGATTTCAATTTGATATTGGATTTCATTTTGATTTGAAGTTTGTTTCGTTATCTTATTCAATTTTTTTTTTATTTGTTGTCATTCGTTGAGGAATTTATTGTTGGTTTTTTTTTTGAAGTTTAATTTTATTCATTTATGTTTCATGATTTTTCATTTTTTTATTATTATTTTTTTTAGTTAGGGTTTGGACCCAGTCATAAGCATGTGCAGCATCTGTGCTTCGTAGAACAAGGTGTTCTTTGAAACATCACGATGCGCAGTTCTCCTTGAGGTATCGTCCACTGAATGAAGAAATTTGTAGAAAATGACTTAGTCTTCGAGGTACTATTGGAATTATATCCTTTCAAGTACCTACAAAGATGTGTTATTTCTACAGACACCACACCTGAAGGGACAGGAACTTCGTAGCTTCTTTTGTAACAGTCGTCACTCTTTACCGTTGATTTAGGAGGATTGTCTAGGCTGTCTTTGCGAAGTTGCCCTGACACCCTGTGAATTGATGTTGGATTTGTCTCCATTGGTATTAAATGGCATGACTTCAGGTTTGAATTTCCATTAAATTCTAATAACATAGCCCATTTCTTTAATTCTTTCCTTCTAAGCCTAAGCAGATTTCAAAAGTTCTGCTAATGTGATAGAAATATTTTTCATTGTCTAAAGATATATCTGAGTCAATTAATGACCAACCAAAAGACATAAAATCACTTGAATCTTTTCAAAGCATAATATTAGAGGAAACTTCTTAAGGTAGCCTTTCAAGTTTTATTAATCGAGGGAGGATTAAGACACCAATTTTTGATTATATGCTTGCCTCAAGCTTCTTCTCAAGGAGCCTTCTTATTTCTTTTTTGTTTGAGCTTTTCACTTTTTTTTTTCTTTATTGAGGATTACTATATCTGGTGGAGCACATGTTAAAGATTTTGAATGTCTGGATTGGGACACCAATTTTTTATTTTGTGCTCACCTCATTCTTCTCCTCTTTTTTTTCTTTTTTTTTTTTTTTGCTCATTTTGTTTTCTGAGAATTACTGTATCTGGTAAGACATACTTTTGTTAAAGATTTTGAATGTCCAAACTCCCCTAATTAATAATTCTAAAATGTTTCTTAACATGAATCCTGGGATATTATAACTCATCCAAAAGTCTGGACCCAGTCATATGGCAGAAAATTAAAAGGCTCATGATATCTCGAATCAATTACTCGTATTTCAACCACACTGCTTCATTTTGAAATCTACTTAGGACCCAGTCTAAATTCCTTAAAGTGAAGGACCCAGTCATTAGGGCACTAATTTCATTCTCCCCAGAAATGATATTCTTATTAAAATGCTGAAGTTTTATCGTGTCTCACCCCTTCTTGATTGTCTTTCTGCTAAACTTTGAACATCCTTGAGCATATTATTTTTTTTATTTTTGATGTGGTGTGAGGGTTGGGACCCATGATCCATCATCAATTTGTTGTCTCTTTTAACTGTTTTGTGGTGGGAGGGTCGGGACCCACTACTCATTATCCTTCTCATATCCTTTTATTTGTCAATCCATGGCATTTGAACTTGTTGGCAGCTTCGTGGGACGGTCCCTCGGTGGATGTGTAGATCGTCTTTTGAAGAACATTCAGAAGTCAGTGACGTCCTTTGCCTTATAATTTCAATGGTAATACTCCAGTTAACGCACTTGTCCTGTAAACTGGGCGTCCTTTAAAATTTATTCATGTGAATTTTTTTTTGATTTCAAAATTCTACATTTTGTTTTATTATTGTGTATTCGATGGGTTTTGAGAATTTTATTTTGATTTGAAATTTTAACAAAATTTTATTTTATTTAGAGTTTATTGGAAGATTGTTAGAGTGAAGTTTCAGTTTGACTTGTTTACAACAAGTCAAACACAAAGAGACGTGAAGTATCAGACCCAGTCCGAGATTTAGAAGAGGTTGAATTCGCATCGAACTCGCGTCGATAGAGCGCCCTATTCTAACACACCTATTGGGGGTCTACCTCGCCTCTTCGGGGAGGTAACAAAAGGAGGATTTCAGAACCTCTCTGTTTAGGGGTGTCTAAACAGTGGCTCCAAAATCCAAGAAGAGTTGACTATACCAGTTCAAGAAAGAAATGAACGTGGTATGCCAACGGAAAGAATGGTAGTTTGGTCCACAAGGGGTATGGACTCACTACCGATTTATGAAAGAAAAACCATCTGATCAAAATGGAGAGAGGAACTAGTCCCCAGCTGAGTCACCAAAAATTGTCGGCTTATTTTTAGGTTGTGTGTTTTGAAAAGGGGTCGCCTACAGAAATTGTCGGTGAATTTTAGATTTTAAATTTAATTTAAATATATATAATTTTAAAAGTGGAATTTTATTTTTGAAAATAATTTTAAGTTTAAAAATTTTAAGATATGAAATCAAACCGATCTCACATCCCAAATAGTTTATATAAACGAGCACCACATCACAAACCTTGTATCTATCCCAAGGAATAGACACCCTGCTTGGTGATGGGGCTCAATTAAATAAATTAGAAGATTTGTGACATCTGTTTGGTATGTGAACCAATTTTATAAGCTGATAAGTTCCCCTGCTTAATATGAAGGAATTAAGCAGGGTTTATATTACCTGGGTTCTTAAAGTTCTCTATAAGGGCAAACCCCTATAGTTAATTACATCCTAAATGTCCGAAGACACTTAAGAAAACTCTCGATAATGATCAGTTGTTTTGCTCTCAAGAAGTTCAAAGTTTAAGGTTTTCAAATAATTGGACTTTAGAAATTTCAATAGGGAGTAGCTCAAAGTTGGAACAGTTTATTTTAGGAGTCCAAAGGGAGAGAAGTAGGGGATGTCACAAACCCGAAGTGAACTTTGGTGACTTCCCGACTATCCTATTGTTTGGCTTCAATTTGAGATTATATTTAATGTTTTAATCCTGCCAATTAATTATAGGATTTACATTTACATAATCACCTGGTTATGCAAATAACATGGAAGGTAAGAGGATTTACGACGTATCTGACGACGACCTTGGAATCCTAAGCGATTTAGGGCTTATATTGCACAGCAAGGCTATGCAAAAGCCTAAAAGAACAAGTGATGATTTATGTCGCACTAGGCGGACTACCTCGAAGTCATATGGCTTGTTATTTAAACTAAGGAATGGGTTTTGTTGATGTCGACACAGGTTTTGCTGTTGACGATGGTCGTGCTGCCCTCGAAGTCACCCTCCGTGCTCTTCGTCGTGAAGAGGTAGAGTTCTCTAAGGTGGCAAGTCATAAAATTTAATCAGGTGGCCCTATGATTGAGTTTTCCTAAACATTCTATGCAAGTATGTTTAAGGTTGTACAGTGTATAGCAGAACATGTAGCACAGGAAAAGCAGTAAAGTATGCGGTAAAGAGTACAGTACAACATGCTATGTAAGGAAAGAAGCAAGTAGCAGGTGCAATAGGAAGGTAATATGCTATGAATGTAAAGCAAACCTGTATACCTGGGAGATCCGTAGTCTTCTTATATGTAGCCGGCAGAAATGCATCACATGAAAGCCGAGCAAAAAGAGAAATGTTGTTGAAAAGCTCGAGAGAAAACTGTATGTGACCCGTGGTGGAGAACTCGAGTAAAACCGATGAACAACTGACGACTCGGCAAAAGTCACAGAAAATCACGAAAATATCCCAGAGAAAACAGACCACAAGTGCTTTATCAAAAATCGTATAAAAAGAAACAAAGCGAGAAAGACCGCAAGCACTCGGGTCGGGGCTAGGCTCAGAGACTGTGTAGTATGTTCTCGAACGGTCGTCGAAGGCTACTCGGTCACTCGAATGTATAAAGCCCGCTACTCAACTCGAAGGGTGTCCTACTAAACCTAACTCAGGAGGGTGTTCCTTAGCCCGGTACTGGTAATCAACAAGCAGACAAACAAATTTTATAATATGGTTTTGAAATATATATTATTTTTTTTAGCATGCACATGGATTTCAGGCATACAAAAAGAGAGTTGTATCAATTTTCTTGTTATGGTAGAAATGTATCGTATAGGTTTTTATCAAAAGAAACAGTACTTATCAATTTTAAAAGTTTGGTTGTCCAGAAGTCGATCGCTTCATAGGGCGTAGGATCACTAACCTAAGAAGGCACGGGTGCCCCGCTTGCCTCGTAACAGTGAAGGATAAGTCATCCTGCGGTTCACCAGTCCCCTGAATCGTGTTTCGATGTTGTAGGATGAAACATCATTTTTCCCTATCACCAGTGTGCCTTTTTTATCATCGTCCTCACTACCCCAAAACAAAATAAAACCAAACTCTGAGTGGAGCGGGGAAAATGTGTCAATTAATGGAAAGGGGAAAGAAAGGAGACTAACCCACCAACAAATCCGAGAAGGGCCAAAGCGGTTGGAGGGTTAATCTAAAAGGCCCCTAAAACATGTAACAATAGATCGTTGAAAGCAAAGCCTAAGGTCCTCAAATCGATCCCAGGGAGATCATTTTCTCACTTGGACATAATTGGATCGACCCCAAGGAGGGTGTCCTTTCCGTTCAGATCGAAAAAGAGTTTAAAATAAAATCCAAGAAATCATTAAAACCTCATAAATCCAACAGGAAGGAAAAGGCTAGGGGAAAATGGCTGCTAACACTTCCAAACCCCACAAATCAAGCAAAAGCGGAATACCCCGCAAGAAGCCTCGCTAATATTTCCAAAATTCTCCAAGTAATGAGATTTTCCAACTTCCAAATTTAATTCACAAACTTAGCACATATCATAAGTATAAAATCCCTCCCTAAGCAAATAGGAGCTCACAGATAAGGCAACAGGAGCCAAATGACTCACGGCCAGGGCAGCAGGACAAGGGGAAGTTCACGGCCAAGGCAACGAGGGTCAAGGCAAACCACTCCAAAACAGAGCATTCAATCTTAAGAAAGTGAATGGACAAGCCGTCACGCATCCTCCAAAAGATTAATTTTAATTCTAGTAGGTAATGTAAAGCAAGGATACCTCGAATAAACTTCCCAATTATATTTTTCTCTTCCAAACAAGCCAATAACAGCACTTACCACATAGCTAGAACCACGGCCCAGCACTAAAACCAAGCCTAGCTCATCATAGGGGCTCTCGGGTAAGGCTAGAAGAGAGGGCAAGGCTCACAGGTAAGGCCAGAAAAGGGAGCCGGCTGCACCTCATAACAAGCCCACAAGTCAGAACCAAGCAATGCGCAATCAAGCCTCACCAAAAATTCCAACACTTAAGTAATAAATAAGGCAAAGCTCATGGGTAGAGGAAATAGAAAGAAGCCAATAATAAACCTGCTACATCCTAAATTCCATAGTAAAGTCTCATGGTTAACAGTAAACAGGAGCAAAGAACCGAGCCTTATAAAAAGGCTAAAACACCAAAAGATTCCAACTAAAACATATCATCAGGAGGAGCAAAAAACAAAGCATTTTTTGAGGCCTAAACAAGACTGCTTCAGGGCTGGAATTAACCCAACACAAAGCCAAAGCAAGAACACATAACAGGAATAAAACCGAGCCGATACAGAGTCCAAACCCGAGCCATCACAAGGAAACAAACATCCCCACTTTTTTCAGTACATCAAAATAGTAAGCTGCCATATGCTTCAAACATGAATAAACATAGCATTTTTTTTTAAGTTAAGCTACACTCTTCCATAGCCATGCATCATCTAGTAAGGAGAAGCTATAAATAGCCCAAACCGAGCTTCACAAACAAGGCCAAACGAGAGTACATAAAAGGCCTCACAATATTCATTTTAACATGCTTTCAAGTGAGGATAATATTCACTTTAAAATCATGCTTTGATGCTTTGAAGTAGAGGAAGAAAGAAAAGAGATTATAGCGTAGCATATTTCACTCCCCTAAGCAAATAACCAAACTTTCCTATATAACATGCTTCAAATCTCTATGCTTCAAGTAATAAATTACCCCCAAACCTTAATTTAAGAACATACTAGCATGCAACTAGGGAGGGGGAGTAAGATATTATCATTTAGGCAAATAAATATCAAGTTCCATGGCACATAAGTGCTCAGCCGAACAGCCAAGCAGGTGGAGACAAGCCAAAGCCACAAGCCACAGCCATCTTAGGCCAAACCGAGAAGAAAAGAGGGGAGAAAAAAAAAGGTTACCAGCTAGTGTAGAACACACAAGTGAAGCAAGGAAGTTACGATTCAGCCCAGTAGCACCTCCCCTTCTCCAAGAAGAAATTCAGCCAGACCTCCATCCCTCCCCCAAGTGGGGTTTTTATAACGAGAGGAGAGGAGAACAACTTACCTTGGCTTACCTGGGTGACGAGCCAGATGCGACAAGGAAGGGTAGCGACAAGAGGAGAGGCGACAAACGTCGCGACAGAGAGCAGGAGGCGTGGAGAAGCTTTTGTCAGGGGAGCGAAGCTTTGCCAGAGCACAGAGGAGATGGACCGCGGACCAATCTATCGCGAGGAAGAGGAGGACTCGGCGAGGAGAAGAAATGGGTTTTCAGCCGGCCTAGGGCGAAGCCTGGGCTAATTTCGCGAATGGGGAGGAAGGAGGAGGCGCGGGATGCGTGAGAGTGAGGCGTGGGTTTAGAATTAGGATTTAGGTTTTCTTCTTTTTTTATTTAGTTTAAAATAATGTTTTATTCAAATTTTGCCGATACGAACAAATTTCTACCCCGCACGAAACTAAAGCAATGTATACGTCCTTCCTAAGCAAATTTGTGGTTCCGGACACAACGGCGTAGTCCATTTCGTCATCCGAGGTCGTTTGGACAACCTCGTCGACGGTCGCGTCCGTATACGTGTCAAATTCAATTTCGTCAAAATTTCGACTCGCAGTCGATTGTTTCAAAATTTAATTTTGATTCTGATTAATTGTGAAGAAAATAAATGTTCGATTGATGTGAATTTCGATGTTTAAAAGTGTCGAGTGTCCAAATTGTGAAATTTACGAGCGTGGCGGTGCGAAAAGTGCACAAGGCAACCTTAAGGCTCAATGATCCTAAGGGGACTCATTTTGAGCTTCATCGTGTAAGTTTTGACCTTCTAAATGTTAGAGGTTGATAACCATACGAGAATAACTTCAAGACGAGTAAAGAGTCGGTTCGAGTTTCTAAAACAAGGCGGGTCCCATCTCTAGTCCTCTAGGATAGTCAAGGAGAAGTCCTATGGCTAGATCTTAAGAACTAAGGGGAAAGGAAAAGACCTCACCAAAAATGAGGTCAACAATTCCACAGGGAAGTACGAAGTTTAAGAAAGTGTTTCACAATATATAATTTAGCACTGAAATCCGATACTAAAATTGCACTTATAGTTTAATACTTACTTCTACTACCACTATGCAGAAAATAGTAACAATTAATTAAACTATAATTACTTCTAACAATTTTGAAAACAGAATTAACTAACAGACACACTAAACTATGTATTTGAAAAGTTTTTGATATATGAGAAAAGTTTCTTTCCTCTTGCAATAAGAATATGTTGTGTGGATTATATGGATCAAATATCTTTGTTATTGAGCCAAATAGGAGCATAAATGTTTATTTACCCTTAAAAAAGTACCCCCTCTTCTAAGCATGAAAAGAACATTGACATATCCTAAGTTTAGTGACTAAATTTAAGGCTAGGCTGGAAGGATACCGGCTCTCACTACGGAGCTCCCGCTCACCCTTCACCCGAAGGCTAACGTTCAAGTTTAGTCACTAATCTTAGAAACCAATTTGGGGATCTCGCCTGTCACCCTGAAATCTCCAAATTAAAGTTCATCAAAACACATTTACCTATTTATTTACACTCAATTCCCATGAACGACGCAATTCATCCATGGAAATTGAATGGATTCTTCATTATTGTTGTAGGACATTAAATCCTTTCATAATTAATGTTCAACAACATATTTTAACAATTCAATTGGCCAAATTGAAAAGTAAATTAAGTTCGAAATGAAAAACCATTACAATTTCTTCAATACATTAAAAGCTAGTCAAGTCCACATCAATCGATCATCACATCTCTATGTAAGAAGAAAGACAAGGGAGACTACTCAAAATTCATGAAGAAGATACAATAAAAAATGGATTTTATATATAAAAGAAATGTCATACAAACCACAAAAGAAAATACAAGTTATCTCTTTCTCTTCCCCAATACAATTCCCTTGAAGTTCCTTTGAATCCTTTTTCTCTCTTATTTGCAACACTTAATTCCCTCTTTAGAATGGAAATGAAGAAGCAATCTCTCACTTTACTTCTTCTCTGTCACTCCTTAGAGAAGAATTCCTCTCAAATCCTCAGTTCTACACACTCTTCTCTTAAACCCTAACACTTAACACACACCAAGACCACCAAGAGAGAGCAAGAGAAACCAAGAGAGCCCCCCTATTTTCGTCCAAAAACAGTTACTTATAAGTAAGGACCAAAATCCCAAAAGTTTCCATAGGCATCCCTTCAAAAAGTTGTCAAAACTCTTCAAATTTGAATTCCACCGACTTTGGAGGCTGGCGGCGCTCTATTGTCAAAATATTGCTGAAGTCTCTAGAAAATGGCGCTGGCGGTGCCATAACTTGTTTTCCTCCTTTTTGCTCCTTTTTGCTCCAAATTCGTTCCTTTTCGCTTCTTTTTGCTCCAATCACCTAAAATCATCATACCTGCAACAAATCATGAAAAATCCCTTTCTTTAAAGTGTAATATCACCAAAAATGGGTAAAAATATATAGCAAAAACCGTATATATTTTTGGTGCATCAGCCTTTCACCTCTATCTTAGACTCATCTCCAAAAGACACATTGTCGCTTGCTGATTCATCAAGCTCTACGAACATGCTTTGTCTCCCACACATGTGGTTGCTTGCACCGGTGTTCAGGTACCATGTACTATCTTCACCTCCTTCATTGTTCTTGTATCCTAACAGTAGAGTGCCATCTTCCTTTATCTTTTCTTCTATTTAGTTGACTCTTTCCTTTACTTTGTTTTTGGGTGCTCTACATTCTTTCGTGTAATGCTCGAACTTGTTACAATTATAGCATTTAATTTGATATTTATCATACCTCAAGTTTGAGCGCCCTCGACCACATCCACTTGTAGATATTTCTCCTTTCTCATAGTTATTGTTGGTACCCCACCCTTGCTTGCTAGCATGACCTCTTCCTTGTCCACTGCCTCTTCCATGTTGGCTTCTAATATTGTTGAAGCTTTCATCTTTCTGAGTTGGTTGGAGATTTATCTTGAGAAGTTGTTCAACAATCTCTTCATTCTTCTTCTTCTTTTCTTCATGGGCTTGTAATGAACCCAAAAGTTGCTATATCGTCATGGATTGTAAATCCTTGGTCTCTTTGATAATGGTTGTGATACTATCGAATTTTGAATCTAACGATCGAAGAATCTTTTCCATGATACCCACATCTTCTAACCTCTCACCACTTCTTTTTAGTTGATTGGAAAAGGTTATGAATCTAGAAAAGTAATCGGAGACCAACTCGCCTTCTTTCATACGCAAAATATCAAATTGGCTTCTTAAAGTTTGAAGTCGTACCTTTTTAACCTTCTCTTCTCTCTTATACGAGACCTCGAGCTTTGGTGCGACTTTTTTAATTTGTAAAAAGTAATGAGCTCATATTTAGATATATATATTGTTTTAAATAATAATGAGTCATATAATTAACGCAAGTATACGTATCGCTCAAATAATACAGAGCTCTAGTGGAGTCCTGGAATATCGATCCCACAGGAAGGCTTTACTTTTATGGCGTAGCACAATATCTCTTATCGAATCACAGCACAATTGCAAATGGTTTAATTCTTAAAGTAAAGACAAACGGGTTCAGTTAATATATCTACCAAAACACGTTATAAACTCTAGCAAGTTAATCTAACACATAACTAAATTTATAACAAAGTTCAGTTGCAAGAAAAAGTCCTCCTCCTTTCCATTCATAATGTGATGATTATTGTGACACAGATCAGCGATGTAAATGTACTGTGCCAAATAGGAGCATTCCTATTCTTTACCCATATTTCAGCTTATAAAGAACATTGGCTAATCCTAAGTTTAATCCCCAAATCTATGGTTAGGCTGGGAGGATACTGACTCTCACTCTAGAGCTCCCACTTCCCTTCACCTGAAGGCTAACTCTCGCTTCGGTTTCTAAACATTAGGAACAAATTGAGGATTTCGACTCGTCAATCGAAATCTCCAGCTTCTACACCTGACGAAAGTATATTTCCCTATTTATTTGCACTCAACCCCCCATGAACTTCACCATTCATGGAATTTGAATGTGACCTTCACTTTTGCTGTGGAACTCATAATACGTTCGGAACATACGTTTTCCAAAAAGTTTTAAAAATTCAATTGGCCAAATTAAAATGAAAATGAAATTCTAAGTGAAAAGGTCATCACAAATTATTCATAATAAATCGCCACATCATTTCTATTTCACAACATAAACACATCACATGAAAAGGAGAAAGACAAAGAAATTTACTCAAGACTCATGAGGAAAAAATGACAAAACATGGATTTCATATATAAAAATAATGTCATACAAACAAAGAAAAGTAAAGACAACTTATCTCAAACTCTTCCCAAAGCGAATCTCAAGGAATTCCTTTGACTCATCTTCGTTCTTGACAACTACACACAATTCTCTCTTTAGAATAGTAAGAAGAAGAAATCTCTCACTTTCCCTCTTCTCTCACACTCCTTAGAAGAGAAAAAACACAAACCTAACTTCCTACCAAATGGAAAGAACTCAATCTCTAAACTCTAAACTCTTCTCTTCCTTTCTTCCCCCCTTTGAAATGTAGCTCCAAAAGTGTTTAAATTAGGCCAAAATTGAATTCCCAAGCGTTTCCTCAAGCAACCTTTCAAAATCAGGCCAAATACATTGAATCTAGTTCAAAATCGGGAAAGGGCGTTGTCCGAAACTGGTAGAAGCGCCGCTCAGCGCATTATTCTGCCAAAACATTGTAACTCTCTAGAAACTAGTGTTGTCCGGCGTTGGTGACAGTGTCGTTCGGCGCTATTTCAATAAAATGTACTTTTGTCCTTTTTCACTCCAAAGGCCTAAAATCATTGTACCTACATGAAATCATCAAAAATACCTTCTTTTAAAGTGTAATATCATCAAAAACTAGTATAAAATGAATAGTAAAATGCTATCAATTTTTTGGTGGATCAAGTTCCCCCAAATTTAACTATTACTTGTCTTCAAATAATTCTAGTTAATACATAAAATTATGATCCATTGCAAAGAACTTTCTTTCTAGAATACCATAATTTTAATTTAGATAAGTACAACAATTAAATTTTCAGAGAGATATTTGAATAATTCAAGCAAATTCTGCAGGTGTATGAATATCTAGTAATCAAGTCTAAGAGTTCTAGCTTTCTATCCATTTCAAAAATGACTGTAGATTGTCCTATTTAGGCACTAAAAAGGATTACATGAAAAGCAGTTTATGAGAACACTAATAGTGAAGATGTTAATCTATATATATAAGTTCAGGATAGTAATTAAGTTTTTTTCCCTTTAGGTAGGTCCAAGTTAAGCCAATTTTTTATTAGACATCTCCTCAAGCTTTTCCTCACTTCTCTTTTCTTTTCTTTTTCTTTTGCATTTGTTTCTTTTCTTTTGCTTTTTTTTCTGCTTTTATTTTCTTTTTAGTGAAGATTACTATATCTGGATAGCCTTTAATGATTTGGAGCTTCACCCTTCTCACCCTAAATTTGAAACTTACCACATTCCTTTACCTTATAGGCACTTGTTGACCTCATTTTTACAATGGGTCAATACCTTTTTACCCAAAATGACAATTTTGGTCAAAATGGTCAATCCAGACCCAATGACCAACCCTGTTGACCCCACAGGTCAACCTCTTTACCTAAAATGACAATATTGGTCAAAATGGTCAAGCCGGACCCAATGACAAACTGTGTTGACCACAGAGGTCAACCTTTTTACCTAAAATGACAATTTTAGGTCAAAATGGTCAATCCTAACCCAATGACCAACCCTATTGACCCCACAGGTCAACATTTTGACCCAAAATGACAATTTTGGTCAAAATGGTCAATCCAGACCCAATGACCAACCCTGTTGACCCCACAGGTCAACCTTTTTACCCAAAATGACAATTTTGGTCAAAATGGTCAATCCAGACCCTATGACCAATCATGTTGACCCCATAGGTCAACCTTCTGACATAAAAAGTCAACTTTGGTCAAAATGGTCAATCCAGACCCAATGACCAATCCTGTTAACCCAATAGGTCAACCTTTTGACCTAAAAAGTCAATTTTGGTCAAAATTGTCAATCCAGACCCAATGACCAACACAGTTGACCCCAAAGGTCAGCCGTTTGACCTAAAATGACAATTTTGGTCAAAATGGTCAATCCAGACCCTATGACTAATCCTGTTGACCCCATAGGTCAACCTTTTGACTTAAAATGACAATTTTGATCAAAATGATCAATCTAGACCCTATGACCAATCTTATTGACCCCATAGGTCAACCTTTTGACTTAAAATGACAATTCTGGGCAAAATGGTCAGTCCATACCATATGACCAATCCTGTTGACCCCATAGGTCAACCTTTTGACTTAAAATGTCAATTGGTCAATCCAGACCAAATGACCAACACTGTTGACCCCATAGGTCAACCTTTTGACCTAAAATGACAATTTTGGTCAAAATGGTCAATCCGCACTCTATGACTAATCTCGTTGACCTCTACAGTCAACCTTTTGACTTAAAATGGAAATTATGATCAAAATAACCAATCCAGATCCAATCACCAACCTTATTAACCCAATGGGTCAACACATGACCTAAAAAGTCAATTTTGATAAAAATGATCAATTTTTGATCAAACAACCAATGACATGTTTAAAACCCAACAATGAAAAAAATTAATCAAATTAAATTAAAAAAAACTATTTTGATTAATTAAATTGACTAATAATTTGATTTTCAATATTTTAATTAATCATATGACATGATTAATTAAAATGAAAATTAAATTAAAAGTCATAAATAGACAAAATTAATTAAATAATTGATTTCAAAATTATTTTGATTAATTAATTGGCTAATGAATTAATTTTAAAATTTTAATTAATGACCTAATTAATTAAAATGAAAAATTAAATTCAAAAGCCATAAAATCACAAAATCCACAAATTGATTAAAAATAATAAAATTAATCAAATAGTTGATTCCTAAATTATTTTTAATTAATTAATTGATAAATAATTTAATTTTCATATTTTAATTAATGACATAATTAATTAAAATGAAAATTAAATTGAAAAAGCATGAAAAGAGACAAAAATCAATTTTAATTACATGGATATTAATCAAATAATTAATTTGGATTTATTTCCAATTAATTATTGATTAATAAAATAATTTTTAATATTTAATTAATGACATAATTAATTAAATATGGAAATTAAAATGAAGAGGGCATTAAATGGAATTTTAAAACCTATGACATATGGTTTTCTAAAAATTCTAATACTCTTTTATGACATCACACATGATCCATTAAAGAAAAATCAATTCATAAATCACTCACATTTAACCATGGTAAATGCCATCATGACATGAAGGTGGCAAAACCATGGTAATTTAAAGTGTGAGGTGTCTTGCCATGGTGATGTTAGTTTAGCCACCTCCCTAGCCATCCAATAGTGAGGAAACAAAGCTTTAACCATCCATCACACCATGGTTAAAACCATAATGATATTTCATGAAAAATATTAAGAAAGAGGCTAATGTGTCACCACCTCATGAAATGGTAAATGAGGTGTTGCAAGGAGATGGGTCTCAACCATTTGAGTCACCATGAACCTCCCACTTAGCCAATGGAATGGAAACAAAGAGGCTAAAATCCATCATGACAATATTTAAGCCAAAATTTCCATGAAATGTGCACTTGCTTAAGTGGAAACATTCTCATGGAGGAAGAAGAGGTGAAGCTTGGTTTACATGGGGGAGGTTGTACTCTACAGCCCTAACTACACCATGGTCAAATCCAAGCCAACCAAGGTTAATCCATAGCCATTCATGGCTATAAATACCCCCCTAGCCAAAATATCCAAGAGGAGAGAATTAACCCATAGAATCTTATAGGCTGCCCAAATCCCTTGGCTCCCAACACAAAAAATCATCTTGGGGACCTCAGCAACCTATTCCAACCAAGCCCAAGCCATAGGGTTAGTCCAATCAAGCCAATTTGGCCAAAATCCGAAATCAGCCAAACTTGTCCATTTTGCCCAAATGGCTCACCAAGGCTAGCTACAAAACCAAATTGAAGTGACAAAGATCTTCTTTGGGAGTCCTAGAAGCTGTCCATCAGGCCTGATCAAGCTGACATACTTGTGGCCAAGGTATGGATTTATTTTCTCCAAAATAATTTGTATTTTCGAAATATCATGGGTTAAACTAGCCTAGAAATGTATCATCACCGTATAGATACATTCTATACGTCCAGATGATTCCATAGGTTCAAAAATCACTCAATTTCATTGAGAAATGAGTGAGATATTGAAGTTTGAAGTTTAACGGTTTGAAATTTTTCGAATTAAATGGGGAATTATCTCTGCCGTCCGTTCCCGTGTTTTGGAACGGACGGCGCTGATCTACGCATCCCGTGTTAGCTGTTCCGCGCCATGCACCTAATCATCCTGCCTGTTCGACGGTATGAGGACGCGTGGCAGCGCCTGGATTTTTCTGGGCTGGAAGGTAAACCTTAAAAACTTCAAAAATCCATATCTTTTGATCCAGAGGACACAAAAATAAAATAAAAATACCTCTGGAAAGCTCTTTAAGAGAAGAAAATTATGAGACCAAAATCATAATTTTATTCTCAGTATTTAATTTTTGATTAATTAAATACTCTCTGGAGTATTTTAATTATTAAAAATTATTTACAAGTCAGAAAAATATAAAATTTTTATGAATTAACTTTAAGTCCTTAGGCACATCTTCTGATTTTTCTAAAGCTAGGGTAGCTCTCTAGGATATGATTTTATAATTTCCATGATATTTTGTAATTATTTTGAAAAAAATTATAAAATTTGGAAAAATTGGAAAATTTAAATGTAATATGATTGAGAACATTAGGATAAGAAACAACAATCCTAAAACAACAATTCTCAAGTCATCTAAAAAATCTAAAAGACATTTTGAAATAAGGTTAAGATTTATTAATTTTAAAATTAATAATTCAAAACCTTCTCTTCACATATTTAATCCATCTCATCATGGATTAAGCAAATGATGAATCCAACTCAAATCAAATAATAATTAGGTTTAAAGACAACTTAAACCTAGCTAAACCATTAAACCTTAGGGTTTAAGACAAAAATCAAACTCTTTAATTAAGTTTAAGGACATATTAGACTTAATTAATCAAAATCAAATCTTTGATTAAGTTTAAGGACATATTAAACTTAATTAACCCATTAAACCTTACCTAAATTAGGTTTAATACAAAATTCAAATTTTTAATTAAGGTTAACGACATATTAAACTTAATTAACCCATTAAACCTTACCTAAATTAGGTTTAATATAAAAATCAAACTCTTTAATTAAGTTTAAGGACATATTAGACTTAATTAACCAAAATCAAATCTTTAATTAAGTTTAAGGACATATTAAACTTAATTAACCCATTAAACCTTACCTAAATTAGGTTTAACAAAAAAATCAAACTCTTTAATTAAGTTTAAGGACATATTAGACTAAATTAACCAAAATCAAATCTTTAATTAAGTTTAAGGACATATTAAACTTAATTAACCCATTAAACCTTAAATAAATTTGGTTTAATACAAATCAAACCTTTAAAGAAGTTTAAGGACATATTAAACTTAATTAACCCATTAAACCTTAACTAAATTAGGTTTAATACAAATTAAATCTTTAATTAAGATTAAGGACATATTAAACTTAATCAACCCATTAAACCTTATCTAAATTAGGTTTAATACAAAAATAAAACTCTTTAATTAAGTTTAAGGACATATTAAACTTAATTAACCCATTAAACCTTACCTAAATTAGTGGTTTAATACAAAAATCAAACTCTTTTAATTAGGTTTAAGGGCATATTAAACTTAATTAACCCATTAAACCTTAACTAAATTAGGTTTAATACAAATCAAACCTTTAATTATATTTAAGGACATATTAAACTTAATTAACCTCCTTAAACATTAGGTTTAAGACAGACATAAACCCTAATTAGGTCTAACTCATTAGACCTAATTTAACCGTTAATCCTTATCTAACTAAGGTTTAATAAAAAATAAACCCTAATTAGGTCTAATCATTAGACCTGATTAAACTATTAAACCTTAACTAACTAAGGTTTAATCAAACACAAACCCTAATTAGGTCTAACTCATTAGACCTAATTAAACAATTAAACCTTAACTAACTAAGGTTTAATCAAACATAAACCCTGTTTAGGTCTAACCCATTAGACCTAATTAAATCATTAAACCTTAACTAACTAAAGTTTAATCAAACACAAACCCTAATTAGGCCTAACTCATTAGACCTAATTAAACCATTAAACCTGAACTAACTAAGGTTTAATAAAACATAAACCCTAATTAGGTCTAACTCATTATACCTAATTAAACCATTAAACCTTAACTAAGTTAAGTTTAATCAAACATAAACCCTAATTAGGTCTAACTCATTAGCCCTAATTAAACTATTAAACCTTAGCTTACTAAGATTTAATCAAACATAAACCCTAATTAGGTTTAACCCATTAGACATAATTAAATCATTAAGCCTTAACTAACTAATGTTTAACCAAACCTAAACCTAAGTTCAAACTTAACTTAAGTTCAACCCATATCGAACTTAAGTCAACTCCTAAGTCTAGAGTTCAACCTAACTCGAACCTAACTTAACCTAAGTTAAATCTTAATTTGAAGTTCAACCCATGTCGAACTTAAGTCAACCCTAAGTCTAGGTTCAACCTAACTTGAACCTAACTTAACCTAAGTTAAATCTTAATTTGAAGTTCAACCCATATTGAACTTAAGTCAACTTTAAGTCTAGGTCCAACCTAACTTAATTCAAATAACTTAAACTTAACTTAAGTCTAACCCACATTAGACTTAAGTCAAACCAAATTTAGGTTCAACCCGACATGAACCTAAGTCTAACATAAACCTAACCTAAGTCTAACCCATGTTAGACTTAAGTCAAACCAAACTTAGGTTCAAACAGACATGAACCTGTGTTAATTCAATCAATTTTGAATCTAACTTTAATCCTTTTAACTTAAGTTCAAACGGACATGAACTCAAGTTAATCAAATTCAAACTTAAGTTCAAACAGACATGAACTCAAGTTAATGTAATTCAACTTAAGTGCAAATAGACATGAACTCAAGATTTAAGTTTAAATTGACATAAATTTGACATTCCAAACATACAATCGACAAAATCGACATAAATTTGACATTCCAAACATTAAATCGACAAAAATTTGACATTTCAAACATTTAATCGACAAAATCCACATAAATTTGACATTCCAAACATTTAATCGACAAAACTGACATAAATTTGACATTCCAAACATTTAATCAACAAAATCGACAGAAATTTGACATTCCAAACAATAAATCGACATAAATTTGACATTCCAAACATTAAATCGACATAAATGTGACATTCCAAACATTAAATCGACATAAATTTGACATTCCAAACATTTAATCGACAAAATCGACATAAATTTGACATTCCAAACATTTAATCGACAAAACCGACATAAATTTGACATTCCAAACATTTAATCGACAAAATCGACATAAATTTGTCATTTCAAACATTTAATCGACAGAATTGACATAAATTTGACATTCCAAACATTAAATCAACATAAATTTGACATTCCAAACATTTAATCGACATAAATTTGACATTCCAAACATTTAATCGACAAAACCGACATAAATTTGACATTCCAAACATTTAATCGACATAACCGACATAAATCCGATATTCCAAACAAAACTCAATACATTCGACATTTCAAATGAAATTATTCGACATTAATCAACATTCCCAAACACAAAATGACATTAATTGACATTTCAAACCAAACTTATCTTAATTCGACATTCAACATAAATCGGCATGATTTGACATAAACCGACATAAGTTTGACCTAAATCAAACTTAACGTGACACAAACCGAGATAATTTTTAAGTTCGAATTAAATTGAACTTAACACAACAACACTTACTCTTTTTCAAGGATAAATGTTAACCTTAATCGGGAGTTTTCCTAGGCAATATTAATTGCTCAGGATGTAATTAACTATAGGAGCTTGCTCTTATAGGAGATTAAAGAACTCAGGATAGGTATTTCGCCTACAAGATCTCTCTGGTTATCCAAGATCTTCATATGATTTTCTTATATGAAAAACTTTAGTAATTACACAATCTGAAGACTTTTTCTATGAGATTATCATTTTGATCTCTTTTTCTCTCAATCTCTATCAAAATTAATCCTTCTTCAAATTCTCTAAAGACTTCTGATAATAAATCTAGGAAAGATAAGAATTAGGGCAATAAATAGAGAAAGAGAGTGGCGACTCCTTGACATTGACATGATACTGGAATTGACGGCGACGACATGTGATCCATATATTTCATCACCATCAGACAGTGGCGACTCCGCTGGGGACATTTTCTCTCCCCATCTTTGGTTAATCAGATTGTCCTCATGACTATGACAATTTGTCTTTTGAAAGACTAAATAATCCTTTCTTTAGTTCTATATCTTACTCAATCTCGAGTAAAATAGAACTAATACCTCTTTGATTCAAAGATTTGTTCACGACAAACAAATCCTAGAATCTTACATTTCCATAATCGACAGACCAAAATGACATAAAAGACATACAAAAACAACATGTGTTCCCTCCCTTCCCACCCAGGTACGGAGTGTTCATCGATTCTGTTGTCAGACAGACTGATATTGCCATTTTGACTAAGTTCAGGAAAATACTTTCTCAGTCAAACATGTTCAGTTTATCTGGCTTGGTGGTTATGCTTTTTATTGCCTCTGAACCACTCCCTTAGGTTATGCCCTTATTGCCTCTGAACCTATTCTTCGTGGTAATGCTTTTTACAGCATCTGAACCACTTCCCTAGGTTATGCCTTTATGGCCTCTGAACCTATTCTTCGTGGTTATCCTTTTTACAGCCTATGAACCACTTCCCTAGGTTATGCCTTTATGACCTCTGAACCTATTCTTCGTGGTTATGCTTTTTACAGCCTCTGAACCACTTCCCTAGGAAACCTATTCTTTGTGGTTATGCTTTTTATAGCCTCTGAACCACTTCCCTTAGGTTATGCTGTTATGGCCTCTGAACGTATTTTTCGTGGTTATGCTTTTTACAGCCTCTGAACCACTCCCCTAGGTTATGTTTTTTATGGCCTATGAACCTATTCTTCATGGTTATGCTTTTGCAGCCTACGAACCACTCCTCTAGATTCCCCAAGGTTGATCTTTTTCCTTGCCCTCATGGTTCGATTTGTCAATCTACCAAAGAATCTAAAAATCAAAATCATTAATCAAATTTTAGGAAGACGATCGCTTTTGGATGAATTCCATCAAGGGTTTCCCTTTGAATAGCTTTGCAGAAAGAAAGAGATCGATTGAATGAAAATCCGATACTATGTTTGAGTCTAGTTCTAGGACTTGTCAACTAACATGTCCTTATGTGGAGAAATGAAAATTAATCTCGTGACGAGGGATGAAATTTAAAATCTTTGGATTTAATATCTTTGGAAATATTCTTCTCATTCACCTATCGACAGAAAGACAATTCGTAAAGGAAGAATTCTAAACAAAAATTCGACATTTTGACAAGAAAATTATGATTTTAAGGGGAAAATGAAATTAATGCCCTAATAACTCGGGCCCTTTATCTTAAATCTTCGGATCGGGTCCTAAATGAAAAATAAAATATTGTGATCAAAATACAAGTAATTGACTAAAGATGTCACGAGCCTCTTAATCTTCTACCATGTGATTGGGTCCTGACTTCTGAATGAGTTATAATATCCCATAATTCGTCTTAAGAAATATTTGAGAATTATTAATTAGGGGAGTTTGGACATTCAAAAACCTTAAAACATGCTCTACCAGATATAGTAATTCTCTGAGAAGAAGCTTGAGGTGAGTAGTAAATCAAAAATTGGTGTTTGAGTTTAGGCATTCAAAATCATTAAAGATTGCCCTACCAAAAAAAAAAAGAAATGGAAAAAGAAAAAAAAAGAAAGAAGGTTTCTAAAAAGAAGCTTGAGGTGGGCACAAAATCAAAAATTGGTGTCTCAATTCAAACATTCAAAATCTTTAACATGCTCCACCAGATATAGTAATTCTCTGAGAAGAAGCTTGAGGTGAGCATAAAATTAAAAATTGGTGTCCAAATTCTCCCCTAATTGATAAATCTTGAAAAACGTCTTAAGAAAATTCTTCCGATATTATATTCAGGAAAGAATTAAGTGATCTCGTCTTTTGGTTGACTATTATTTGGTTCAGACAGATCTTTAGAAGATAAAAGATATTTTGATCACATAATCAATTTCGAAAAATTCCTAAGACCCGTAAAGAAAGAACTAAGGTAAATGGCTTTGTTATTGGAGATTGATGGAAATTATACTCTGAAGTCATAATTTTCCAAAGATCCAACCCCAATCCCAATTTGGAAATGTTAAAGTGATTTTTAAAGGACAATCTGAATCATCTTTATAGAATTGGTGATTAATGGAAGCTTTATGAACCTACATGACTGACAAACACAGTACGTGCCCATGATAAATCCTTAAAAAAATTATAATGCGAAATCACCTCAATTTCCACCAAACTGATTTCAATCTCACCCAATTTGCCGATTCTAAATCGAAAATTCATCATTTCAATGCAAATTGAAATTAAATTGGCTTGGAAATTGAGCGAGTTAGCCAACCCAATTTGAAACCTGGAAATCAAAAACCACAATTTTTGAAATTCGGAAATCATCAAGTTGAACTTCAAATCCTCCAAACGCGCCCAATTGACTCTCAAATATCTCATGCCAATATCCTAGACAAATTGATCAACGATTGACCTAAATTTGAACTTCGAACCTACTTCCAATTAAATCGAAACGAAAATGCCCAATTTAACCCAAAATTCAAAATCCCCCCAAATTGAACTTCACATCTCCCCAAATCCAACCCAATTGATATCCAAAATTCTCAATAACAATCTCTTAAACAAATTTGAACATTCAATTGAACCAAAACAAAACTCTGGCGATCGAACTTCATCCTTTAAATGCACCAAAATTGACCATGAGCCAAAACCCATCAAATTGAATATCCTAATCAATTCAAAACTACCCAATTCTTTTTCCAAACTCTTCATGACAATCATCCACACCAAATTGATTAATCACTTAGCCCAATTTCACACTCAAACCTAACATAGACCCAAGTCCAAACCAAAACACCAATTTTAAACCCAAACCCCAAACTTGACCCAACCTATTTAAATTGACCAAACCATGGTCACCACAGCCAACTTCTGAGCACTAGAAGCCAAGCTAGACTAACCTAGCCCAACCTAATTGAGTCATGGACTAAGGGTCCCATGAATTACAAGATATCTTCCCATTTTTGGCCCAAACCAAGGATATTTGCCACCAGCCATCAAACCTCCCAACTAATCACCATTAAGACCTCCCATGTCCTCCCCATATTACCTATCACACCAACCACAGCACACGACGAACTGCTAGTCACTTAGGAAAAACATCAAAACCCCGAAGCCTCTCTGGCAGTTTAGTTTCTTATTACCTTGCAATCCTAATGTGGCTAGCTCCTATTAGTGAATTGCGCCATTCAACCCTCCACCTTCTAGCCAACCCTGGTGGCCACCATCACTGTGCCTATTTAACCACCACCTCCCACGGCCCCGAAAGGGGAAGAGTGTCTGCCTTGCCAGCCAATGGAAACTCTTAAAATTAGTTCAGCTTCTACCAAACTACTCGTGAGTTTGATCCCACTGTCCCTAGCCATCCATAGCTACTGCCTGAAACCAATTTTGCCACCCAAAAGTCACCCGGAAATAGGACACTCCACCAAAATTCAAATTAGCTTGCTCCTCACCTTCGCAGTGAAGAGGAGGGTCCCAGCAAAATCCGAAGATCTCTGGGAGCCCTACACATCATACTTCCTCCTTAGCCTTTCCACCTGTAGGAGGAAGTCTTGCACAAACAACTCACCAAACCAAAGAGAGACTTTGAGGAGGTTCTTCAGACCACAACGAAGCTTGTGCAAGCATCGGTTAGAGGCCCTCCTCCTCTGGTCCTGGTAAACTCTGTTTTCCCAGATACGAAGCTTGGTTTGGGGCATTGTGAAGAAGATCTTAATTTCTGCATGATAGGCAACATATATAGATTAAATTGACTAGATGAAGGTGGCAAAAACAAACATATGATTTGGTTGAGGTGAGGAAATCTTAGGTTGAAAGTTGGACGGCTGCAGGTCTGAGATGAAGATGATGAAGGAGAGCCATTGGACCGCACGTGTATGCAGACGGTTGAGATTGCACCGGACGAGGGAATGATGCATAAAATGTGTTTGGTGATGGTACGTGGATGGCGGCTTGATCGGATAATTGTTTCTGTGATGCGTTGAATTTCTTAGAGTGACTTGGATAAGTTGAGTAAAATGAATTAAATGGTTACTGATGGAAGCTTAGAATATTCATAACTTATGTTGACCTCATTTTTTATGAGGTCTTTTCTCTTCTCTCTCCTTAGTACTTAGGATCTAGCCATGGGGCTTATCCTTGGCTTATCTTAAGGAATTTAGAAATGGGACCGTCACTTAGAGACGAACACTTCTTGACTCATTTCATGCTTGTCCCCGATTAACAACCCCACAATAGGCATATATTTTTAGGTTGAGTGTTTTGTTTTTGAAAAAGAAATTAAACTACGAAATTGTCGGCGAATTCTTCGTCCATTTAATGAATAATTTGAAAAGTAGTATTTGATTTTAAAAATAATTTTAAATTTGAAAATTTTAAGATATGAAATCGAGCGTCTCATCACGAATACTTTATATAAACGAGCACCACACCACGAACCATGTATACATCCCGAGTAGACATTGCTTGACGATGGGGCTCGATTAAATAAGCCCAGAAGATTTGTGACATCTGATTTGGTCTGTGACAAATTTATGGCAGAACGGAATTCCCTTGCTAATGTAAATATTAAGCAGGTTTATATTATCTGGGTTCTTAAAATTCCACACTATGGGGTAAGCCCACATAATTAATTACATCTTAAGTGACGAGATACCTAAGAAAACTCTACGATAATAATCGGTAGTTTTGCTCTCGAAATTTTAGAAGTTTAAGTTTTCGAGTTGAATTTTGGAATTTAAATGGGGAATGGATCAAATTTGGAACATTTTATTTTAGAATTCAAAGGAAGTAAGGTAGGAGAAATTACGGATTCGAAGCGAACTTCGGTGTGTTCAATTTATCTTGTGTTTGTGGATTTAGGAAAGCCACAATGTTTATTTAATATTTTGATCTTGCAGAATTTTAATTAATTAGGACTTATATTTGTATGATGTGATCACACGAATAGCCTGGAGATGTGAGGGCTGCTCATCGTACCGAGCTGATCACCTCGGAGTCTGATAGGTTAGGGCTTAATTTACATGATAGTCATGCGAATGTCTAGCAGAGTTGAGGATTTATGTTGCGTAAATGTGAGCCTGAAGTCCTGGCTTGTTTTAATTCTAAGAAAGTTTTGTTGAAGTAGACTCGAGTTTTGTTGATGGCCGATAGGCGCGTGCGCCCACCATGCTCCAAGCTCCTTGTTGTTGCAAAGGTTTAGTTTTAGAAATCATAAATTAGGAGATGAGAGAAGTGTTCAGTTTAGAAAGTCTTAATTTCCAAGTGTTTTTTATGTTTTAATTAAAACAAATCTTAAAGTTGATTATAACAACCTTAGGTTAAGATCCCACGGTTCCATCCTTCGACATCGTCTGTTTTTAACGGATTCACTTAGTCCGGATGAATTTGCTAAACTCGAGTTTGAATGAGTTCAGCATCTCATTCCGGACCGTGAGGAAATCCCGTTAGCAACACGTAGGTTACATCATCGAATTATTCCAGATCATCCAACAAGACGTTTTAATTTAGTTGTAGTTGTAGTTTTGTTGTTCATTTTGTGATTAAATTTTGAGTTGTTTTATATTTTGAAATCATTGTGTGAATTGAATTTTATCTTGTAATGACTTTTAATTTGGTTTTGGTTTCAGTTTTAGGGACTATCTAAAAGGTGTGGGTTTTCATACAGCAGTTGTTTATCATGCGAAAAGTAAGTGCGATGCGATTAAAATAAATTGCAATAAGGTAAATTACTTGATAAAATAAACGTCACGGAGGGTCTTCACATCATCTCGAAAGCTGCACTTAAAACACAATTAGAATATTTAAGCATTTAAAGCAAGTTCCTAGGTAAAGCTAAGGGAAGGGTTATGGTTTTCTACCAAGGTCCACCTCCACATGGCTAGTCTTCTCTATGAGCGCGTCTAGGTGTCGGTATTTTGGTTTTGAAGGACGATTTCCTTCATGGTAATTCGTGATTGTTCTTATAAACATCATCATATCGAGGAGAGGCCTTGAAATGAATCTTAAACATCTTTTCGATATTTTAGAAGTTATTTTAAGTCGAGAAATTTAATTATACAAATGAATTAATCGTCCAGGGAGTTGAAGTTTTGTTATCTTGCTCAGTGAACTAGGACATTTGAATATCATTTTATAAGTGAAGTAACACTTCACTTAATACTTAGGCCCAGGAGTTGTGGCTTGACAAAAGCTTTAGAGCGAATTAGTGTTAGTGATTTATGATTTAATTTAATTTGGAGTTAATGGATTTAAGTTTGGAATAGTGTTAGAGTTGTTTTAGATTTATTTTTGAATTATTTATGCTTAGGTGATGTTATTTTTAATTAAGTTTAAATTTTACTTTAATTTAATTTAATTTGGTTTAGTTTTAAATTTTAATTTAATTTATTTAATTTAATCTTAATTTTTAATTTTAACTTGATTTTATTTTTATTTTAATTTAATTTAATTTAATTTAATTTAATTTAATTTAATTTAATATGATTTAATTACTTTAATTTAATTTAATTTGATTTAATTTGATTTAATTTAATTTAATTTAGTTTAATTTAATTAGCATTTGTTAATTTGATTTAATTTGATTTAATTTAATATGTTTTAATTTAATTTAATTTAATTTAATTTAATTTAATTTAAATTTAAATTTAATTTTATTTTTAATTTTAGTTAATATTTTATTTTTTATGTTTTAAAGATGATTTAATTTTAATTGTTAAAGTATTAATTTAATTGAAATTTTAAAAGGATTTAATTTAAATAATTTAACTTTAATTTAATTTAATGATTAAATTAACTTTTAGCATTTTAAATCTTAAATTTGGATTATCATTTTAATTAGAATTAAATATTATTGAGATGATTAATTTAGGGATTCTTAAATTAAAGAACAAATCTCTTTCTAATAATATCCATATTTTACCGTAATTCCAATTTTATTATTCTTTTAAATTTAATTAATTATTTGATTAAGGTTTATCTTAATTATTTTAAATTATTTAGTAGGTTTCTACCCTTTAATTATTTAAATTTCAATCATCCAAATCAGATTAAGATCAAATATTTTACTTTTTCATTTCATTAAACCTAAAGTTTTAATTTAAGGGTTAAAATTTTAATTAAAATTTTGCCCCTTGGCTTAATAATTTCATAACTCACCAAATCGAGCTTAAATGAATTTGAAATTTTTATGTGGCTTCACTCATATGTCAATAAAGACATTAGAGGAGAAAATGTGATTTTTCTGTATTTAATTTATTTATATAATTATTTTTTGTAGAAAATAGGGATTTCCAAAGGAAAATTCAATAACATGACCAAGGGAAAGTTTCTATCCTTAAGAAAATTATGGGACATTCCTATTATTAAGAGGACCACTTGGACCAATTTTTGGTGATTTTTTGATTTATATTCTTTTTATTATAATTATTTTGAGTTTTGGAGTATTAATTAATTCAAAAATAAAATAAAGATTGAAAAATGAATTTTATATTTTTCAAAAATCTCTCTGATATCAAGGAAATCAAAGAACTAATTTTTACAATTTTATAATTTTTATTTGATTTATTAGAATTATTTTAGTGGAAATGCTAGAAAATACATTTTTTTTTATTTTAAAATTACCCTAGGGCTTTAAAATTTAATATCTCATCCTAGAGACCTAAAAAAAATATGGGGTTTGTTCCTAAGTGATTAAAATTCAAAAATGTGACATTTTGGTGAATTTTATTATTTTTGTGATTTTTATTATTTTTTAATTATTAAAAATATTAAAATAATGCAAAAAATCAACTTTTTTAGAAAATTAAATTTAATTTTCTTAATTCCTGAAATATCAGAAGAATTGGCAAATTTGGTAAATTTTTGAAAATCATTTTGAAAGTTATAAATTTTTAAAGTTTAATTTTGGCTAAATGGCTTAATCAACCCATTTGATAGGGCTAACCAAGTCCAATTGACTTTAAACTTTTATGGTGTGTTCCTCTGATCCTAAAGGTCAGTAGAGAATTAATTCAAGTCAATTTGATGTATGATTAGCTCTAATTAATTAAAACTCCATTTTGGGTGTTTAAGCCACGATTAGGGTTATTCAGTGAGTTAACTCGAAACCTATTTTCCTAGGGTCCTCGGTCATAATAAACATCACCGAATTTTCCTAGAATTTCTTTCACAATATGCTAATTATTGGAATTAGAAATACTCGAACTAGCAACCTAGAGTTGAAAATCAATAAATCTTAGAGATGGCCTACGACTTTGGAAAATTCAGGGAATGTTCCCAAATTCAAATTTAACAAGTGCCAAATGCCATGGTGAATTGTATACATGCATGGAGAATTGAAAATGTGCAGAGAGTAAATAAATTAAAAATCAAATACTGATGAAATTAAATGATTTCTTTTCCACATTATTTTCCTGCGATTTCAGCGACGAGAGAGATATTTTATTTTATTTTTATGATTTTTCTACACAAAGTTATGCATTTTTTGAAGTTTAGGGTCAAAAATAAATAAAATATTCATTTTCCGTTCAATCGCCACGTGTCGCTCACGATTGGGCGCGCGGTTCTGTTCATGGATGCGGTAGTCGACTCCATCGGCGCCGTTCGTTGGATTACACGCACGATCGGACATTTCTTGCTTCTCTCCCCCAGTTCTATTCACCCAAAACCGTTTAACTTCAAACCTTGATATCTTCCTCGATTCTCGAAAGCGAAATTGAATGAATTTTTTTTTAAATGATCTTAATCGAGTAACACACACATCTTTATACGGTGATGATATACTTAAAACATGTGAATAATTACAGAAAATTAAAACATGCTCGGTTGGAGGAGAAAAATTTGATACCTTTGTCAAGAGGTGAGGCCTCGGTGGAAATGATTGGATTGAGCTTAGCGGTGCTTGGAGAAGCTTTGGGAACAATTTGGCAGAGTTTACCAGTATCTTTGCATCTCTTCCACTTGGTCATAGAGGTGGGGTTTAAATAAGGAAGGTTATGGTGGAGCTTGGGTGGCCATGAGGGTGGCTTAGTTCATTCATCGAGGTTTTTGGTGAGGAAACTCACATGATTGAGCTTGATCTTGGTGCGATCAATTGGGTTATGCCATGTGTAAAGTCGAGGATTTAAATGGCATGGGTGTAAGGAGCAATTTTTGGTCGATTTGGGTCGGTGTGGTTTTAGCTTGTTTTACTCACCAAGGCTTGATTTGGTGATGTGAGATCATTTGGAATTCGGCCTGCATATGTGGTGAAGTCCCCATCAAGGTGAGGTGACGATTTTGGTTAAAGTGTATCATGAATGGGGGTTAAAAAGGTTTGAAGGCTTAAGAAAGGCTCCCCTCTCCTTGCCATAAGTGGCATGGTGAGGTGGAAAAGGGCTTCACATGGTACATATATAGAGCATGCATGGCTCATGTTTCATTTGGCTTGCTCATGGCTTGGGGAAAATGTTGACTCACTTGCATGGAAAGGGTTATTTGGAATTTTGAAAACTTTGGATTGATTGATGGGATTTGTCATGATCTTGCAAATGGGTTGATTTCATGATGGTTTAAGACTTTGGTCGAATAGGATTATCGAAAGGAATGATGAAGAAAAGGTTTCATGTGGGCTTGGAAATGGACTTTGGGCTTTTAAAATTTTGTAAAGGTGGGCTTTTATGAAGGTTTAAGGGAGTGGGCTTTTAAGTTAGAAAATGGGCTTTTGAATAGAAAATTTTGCAATGGGCCATGCCAAATAAATGTTGAGTTTTGTTTAAGGATGTGTCATGATTGATTTGAAACAAGTTTGGAGTGATTTGGGTTTGAATTGGGTTGGATTTGGGCTTCTTTGGTAAAGGGGTTAATGTGATCAATTAAGAGGTAACTTGGGCCGTGTTGGGGCAGGGTTGAAAGTGTTGTAAAATTAATGTTGGGAAATGTTTATGGGAGTGTTTCGAGGTTTTGACTTTGGTTGGGTTTTGATTTTGGGGTTTGGGCTTATTTAGGTTAGGTTTGGGTTTAGGTCAAGATTGGGTCTTTTAGCTTTGGGTTGAATTTGAGTGGGGTTTGGGTGTTCTAAATTTTGGACAAATTATGTTAGTGTTTTATTTGTGGAATTTTGTTAAGGAAGGTTTAGAAAAGGTTTGGGAGTTTAATTGGAGTTGAATTGGGTGAGTTTGAGCTAAGTTTGGGTCATGGGTTCAAATTGGGCTTTAAGGTCAAAAGTGAAATTGGATTCGAAATGTCGATCGAATTGGGCTTGGATTTGAGTCTAGATTAGTGTTGGGGATGTTGAATTGAAGTTTAGAATTGAATTGGACGAGAATTTGGAGTCGGTGGGTAGGTTGGTTTGACATTGGGTTAAAAATGGGTCAAATTGGGGATTTTGATAAAATTGGGGTAAATTGACAAAATTGGCACATGGTGTAGTTAGGCAAAATGAAATTGGGAATATTTGGGATTTTTGGAGATTTTAAGGAATTTTCGAATTTTGGATTTTTTGGCTAAGAGGGGCATTTTGGGTATTTGGAGGAGTATTGGGGGGGTATTTTTGGAATTTTGGAGGATTTGGGTATTCGAGGTTTTGGGTAGAGGTAGGTGGGTGTAGGGTCCACGGGGTGAAAATTAAAAATTTGGAAAATTGAAGATTGGGTAATTGTAAGTGGAATGAAATCATTTTGGTTGAGCCATGAAGCCATATCAAGCCCACATGAGCCATGAAGGGACTCGTTTGAGGCATCCAACATGTTATTCTAACCCTGCCCAGACGAGGGCTTAGGGGTTAAGGACCATCCGTGAATCCCGCCATGAGTCGGGGTGATTAGATATGTGTGTGTTTTTAGGAGGTGTGTGAAAGTGTAGTGTATAGGTGTAGTGTGTGTGTAAATTGACCCCCCTTCACCGGACCCGAACCCACCAGGCGGTCCGGGAGCCCGAAGAGTCTATAGGAACTCATCCTTGAGCTTCCGCATTTGATTTTGACCCTCTAGGTGATTAGGGGTCTCTGATCGAGTTTGTGGAGTTCTTGGGAGTTAAGTGGTTTGAATTTCTAGCGGTGGGTCCCGATTCTGATGTAGGATAGTGAAAAGGAAAACTTCAGGCTAGATCCACAAGTACTAAAGAGAAGAGAAGACCTCATCGAAAATGAGGTCGAAGCAAATGGACCCCGTAGGTGTGGTGTCTTTAACCAAGCACACCGCGCGTGTGGCGTTGGCCAGAAAAGATCGACCGAAACAAACACGAATGTCCAAGTGACAAACTGGGGCCAGTAGGTTGTTGGGGAGTGTCAAGTATATCTACGATGCGGGAGATTCTGAACTCGGCAGGAAAGGAAAATTGAATTCAAATCGTATGATGCGGGAATTTCGATTTAGATTTCATTTTGTTTGAGTTTAAGTTTTGATGTGTAAGTTCGGATTTTAGTTTGAGTTTCAATTTAGATTGAAGTTTTGTTAAAATTAATTTGAAGGGATTTGAACTTGAAATGAAAATTGGAATTTTGTGGTTTTAGATGTAACATCTTCGACCTCGAAGAAAATTGAATTGATTGGATTGAACCATTACAATGAGGAAAGAACTCAAAGCGATGCGGTATTGGATGTAAAATCCTTAACCTCGAAAAGTTTGATTTTGATGTATTTCATTGCGATAGGGAGAGAACCTAAAACGATGTGGTATCGGATGTAAAATCCTTAACTTGAAATTTGATTTTGATGTATTTCATTGCGATAGGGAAAGAACCTAAAGCAATGTCAGATGTAAAATCCTCGGCCCGAAAAGTTTGATTTTGATGTATTTCATTGCGGTAGGGAAAGAACCTAAACGATACGATCTCGGATGTAAAATCCTCAACCACAAAGTTTAATTTTGATGTATTTCATTACGTAGGGAAAGAATCCTAAAGCAGTACGGAGTCTCGGATGTAAAATCCTCGAGCCCCGAAAGTTTGATTTTGATTTATTTCATTACGTAGGGAAAGATCTAGCGACGTACGGTCTCGGATGTAAATCCTCGAAGCCCCAGTTTGATTTTGATGTATTTCATTGCGATAGGAAAAGATGCAAACGCGATACGGTCTGGAATGTAAAATCCTCAACCCCGAAAGTTTGATTTTGATGTATTTCATTGCGATGAGGAAAGAACTTAAGCGATACGATCTCGGATGTAAAATCCTCGGCCTAGAATTTGATTTCGATGTATTTCATTGCGATAGGAAAAAGTCTAAGCGATGCAGTCTTCGATGTAAAATCCTCGGCCCCGAAGTTTGATTTTGAATGGTAATTGATTTTAAAAGATTTGTAGTGTTGATTTGAAAAGTGTGGAATTTTGGTGTTTCGAGAATTTCATGAAAGTTGTAAAAGATTTTCATGGAAAGAAACGATTAGGAGGAATATGTAGATCTTGCATATCCCTAAGGTCAAAAGAAAGTTGATTGAGGATTCTTGGTTTGGATTGGATACGATTCCTTGCCGCTAGATCAGATGCGAAAACCTTGTGGCTTCGTGTCAATGGAATCGATCGCTGCATCCGGACAAAGGGAGAGAGTAGAATGGATTGGATTTCAGACTTGGAAGGTTGAGTTTGAATTTAATTGAGATTTGATTTTAGATGGGAAAGTTGAATTTGAATTTGATTGAGATTTGATTTGAGATCTGGAAAGTTGAATTTGAATTTGATTGGGATATGATTTGAATTTTGGAAAGTTGAATTTGAATTTTATTGGGATTTGATTTGAAATTTGGAAAGTTGAATTTGAATTTGATTTAAAATTTGTGTTCATTTTGTTTGTCCTTTAACGATTCAAATTTGCTTTATCGTTCATTTAATGTTCGTAGTGAATTTGGAGTCCATCATTTTTTTTTTAGATTTTTTAAGGAAAGTTTTCTTTTATTATTTTTGTTTCTTTTAGATTCTTTGTTCGATTCATTTAACTTTAATGGCGTTTCTCGGTCGACTTGCCTGGTGGCCAAAAATGTGACAAGGTCACTTTCACTCCAATCATGTTGAAGATACATCATACAACTCGATCTGGAATACATCTTCATACAATCCATGTAGACTCAAAATGGACTATGTATGATCTTT
This sequence comes from Papilionanthe hookeriana x Papilionanthe teres, assembly GCA_022702705.1. Classification (NCBI taxonomy): domain Eukaryota; kingdom Viridiplantae; phylum Streptophyta; class Magnoliopsida; order Asparagales; family Orchidaceae; genus Papilionanthe; species Papilionanthe hookeriana x Papilionanthe teres. The sequence goes on from CM040426.1 coordinate 22,963,689, forward strand.
GTCGATCCATCCAAAAAGGTATCTGTCAAAAATCCATGTCTGAATAGCGAAGTACATGGTCAATAACATCACCTTCCAAGCCATCCTTGGCAAGGATGTCGTATGGATGTACGTTGGAGGTGTGATATTTTCCATGTAACTCACAGCTCGTAAGGCCGGAGGCTCTCTAGCTCTCGGTCTGGCTGGAAGTGGTAAGGTGCTTTCCTGTCATCCATCCTTCTGAAAGTAACTGAGATCCGCTTCATTGGTACTCCCGGTATGCAATGTTTAACGACATCTGCTCCGTTGCCCTTTTGTATCATGACGGAACCTACCGGTAATGGTATCTTTACTGGCCCTCGGAACTCACCTGGGCTCGCTATCCGGAGGTCGGATCCGAACATGATATTACACTCGTTCGGAAAAGAAACCGTGCGTAAAGGTCCGACAAAGTCGTGGTGATCTATGTGCGGGGGTATGCGATCACCCTTCTTGTAAATGTTAATGATGCAACTGTTGGGTATGCATCCGTCGGGAGTACCCTCCATGCTATCATTCTTTTTACCATCCTTTTGATGACTAATGGCATTGGATCCACTCGGCCATGACGGAGTATCCCCGGTGGGTTTCCCTTCCGTCTTTTGCGAAGTTGTAGCAAGCATCCACATTGTATTGTAATTCTCCCCTTCCCCGGCATCCATCTCGTGGGTTCCGAGTAAGTGTTTTCTCTTAGGCGACCCGCTCGACCCATTCTTTTCAAATCCCGGATGCGATCCACGATTTGTTGTTGTTCGTATTCCGAGAACACGTTTGTATGTAGCTCGAGGCCTTCTAGTATATTGATCCTCCCGCCTCTCGATTCTCTCGAAGTATTCAAAAGTTTTCTTCTCGACTTTCCGCATTCTTTCTAGCTCGTATTCGGGATAATCCGTAAATGGCGAGGCCTAGTGACGCATCGTGGGATATATGGCTCATTCCCTTCGCGTTCTCCCCGCATACCTCGGCTCCTCGGGGATGGTCTCCGTCGGGACGTCCTCCGGGGTTGCTTCTGCAACAAGGTCATGCATTACTGGTGGCTTTATCCGGTGGCGTGGTAGCCTTCCTTCTTCTGATCTCCTCGAGATTTCCCTAGTCTCTTTTGTTATCCTCGGAGCTGGCCTCCATTCTTCAGGTTCCTGGCGAACCAGTATCCTTGAAGCACATGCACTGGCAGTAGCAACTGCCTCGTCGCGCTGGTCCGCTGCTAGTTTAGTTAACATCTTGCGGATACGGCGATTTTTGTTTCTTCGCCGAGTTGTCGTGAGAGTAGCTCTTCGTACTTCCCGACTTTCGCGGGCGCGGCGCCGACAAGCTCGCCCTCCGTCGTAGCGACTACAGACTTGATTCTCTTGTCTCCTTCAGTGTCTGTTTTTCTTTTCTTGCTGCCGGATTGGTGGCTTGGGCCACCCACTTTCATTACTGTCTGACTAGGCAGTTCCTCTCGGTCAATCGGGACCCAGTCACTTTCCTCGTATTGCAGGCCCGCTGGTGCGAAGTCTGAGTCAATCTCTATTATCGCTCCATCTTTCACCCTCTTTTCATCGAGTGCAAGGCTTACGCCATTTCTAAAGTTCAGGACCAACCGCCCGTTCGACATTTCCCTGCGAAAAGACAATGAAAAGTATTAGGGGTTGTACTAAGAACAAGAACATTAAGAAAATGTTTATCAAAGACAGAGTTTTCTTCTTTTTTTTTATTATTACTTTTGTACCTTTTTTTTCGAATTCAACGGGGATGAAGTGGGAAAATATCGGGAAAGAGATTTTGATTTGGAAGAGAAAACAAGAAAAACTTTATTATCATGATTTTATTTATTTTAGCACATTTTTTATTATTTTTGGGTTCGGACCCGATCATAAGTAATTACTTCACCCGTGCTTCTAGGGATGAAAAATTCATTCCTTCGAAACATCGAGTAGCGTAATACTTCTTCAAGTATCGTCCGTTGATCGGAAGCATATGTCGTTCTCCTCGGCAATTCACTAGCCGGTAGGAGCCTCCCGAGTAGCCGCCTCAACCACAAACGGCCCTTCCCAAGTGGGTTCAAATTTTCCTCCTATCTTGCGGTGTGCAAGGATAGGTCTCTTGAGAACGAGAACTAAGTCACCAACTTTGAAGGTTCTTGGCCGGACCAGTCTGTCATGGGCTTGGACCATCTTAGCTTGCTATAGTTCTAAATTCTGCTACGCTGCAAGTCTTTTTCCTTCTAGGCTTTCCAATTCTTCTAGTCGTAATTTGGCATTCTCTTCTGTCGTGATTTTGTTTGCAACCGCAATCCTAAGTGAAGGAAGCTGGACCTCTAAAGGTAACACTGCCTCGGACCCATATACCAGAGCGTAAGGTGTAGCTTGAGTAGGAGTTCTGAAGGTTGTCCGGTAGGCCCATAAGGCTTCTAATAACTTCTCGTGCCAATTTCTCTTATTATCGTCCAAGGTTTTCTTTAAGATTTGAACGAGAGTCTTATTAAAAGCCTCGACTGAGCCGTTTGCTCTTGGGTAGTAAATTGTTGAATAGCGTCGGCCGATTCCGTGTCTCCCGACAAAATTGTTGATTTGTGTGCTTCGAATGCCGACCCATTATCCGAGATGATCCTGCGCGGCACTCCGAAACGGTAGACAACTCGGTTCTTGAAAACCGTAGCACGTGGTGTGCTTTCACTTCTCTAAGTGGAACTCGCCTCGCCCACTTGGAAAAGTAATCCGTAGCCGCAAGAATGAAGCGATGTCCTTTTGAAGATGGTGGTTCTATTGGACCCACTATATCCGTGCCCCAACATTCAAATGGCCACGACGCAATTGTCTGGATGTAGCACATTTGGAGGTTGGTGTAGAACCACTCCGTGCACTCGGCATTGGTGACGCTCTTCGGCGATTTTCATGCGATCGGTCATCATCGAGGGCCGGTAGTACCCTAGTCTTTTAATTTTCATTTTCATCTTCGGACCCGACCGGTGAGCGCCACGGAGTCCCGAATGCACCTCTTTAACGATTTCACGAGCCTCGGACCCGCTTAGGCATCTTAGCCACATCTGATCAAAAGACCTTCTATATAATGTATTGTTTATTAATGCGTAGGACAGAGTTCTTTTCTTGATCTGATGGGCTAACGACCTATCGTCTGGTAGTTTTCCCGTTTGCAGGTAGTCTATTAATGGCTGTCACCAATCTTTTGTGTTTTCTGTCACTGTTGCAACTGATTCTTCTTCTTTTTCTAATTTGTTTTTTATTTCTATGTCGAGCTGTGACAGGATCTGACGTCCGTGAAATGACACTTCCACTGATTCATCTTGTAAGCAGGCAAATTCTTTTGCAAGGTAAGCTAGCGCATCTGCGAGAGCATTTTCTTTTCTGGGAATTTTGTAGATCGTCACATTCGGAATTTGTTCCAACAGTTTCATGGCATACTGGAAGTATTGCTCGAGTCTTGGCTTTAAAATTCGGTACTGTCCGGCGATCTGTTGAATCATTAACTGCGAATCCTCGTAGATGTTGATGTTTGTTATCCCCATTTGAATAGTTAATTCTAGTCCTGTTATGAGGGCTTCGTATTCTGCTTCGTTATTTGTACACGGCTCTGTTAAGTGGTAGGCATATCTTAACATCCCCCGCTCCGGTGTTATAAAGATTAGTCCGATTCCTGCCTTACCGGGCACTATCACTTGCGATTCTTCGTCTTTATGTGCTGAAGATGCTCCGTCGAAATACAATTCCCAACGTCGATCATCAGGGTCTTCTAAGATCATTATTTGTTCATCCGGCAAGTCGTCATTGACGGGAGATTCTGCCGGCAAAGGGTGTGCCGCGAGGAAGTCCGCTAGGACTTGTCCCTTTACGGCACGAAGAGGCATGAAAGTTATATCGAATTGCAATAATATCATCGACCACCCGGCAAGTCCGCCGTAAAGCGTCTGGACGGGTCATCGGGTATTGCAATGGATTAAATTTTGAAATCAGGTTGACCTTATGAGAAAGCATGTAGTGCCCGAGCTTTTGAGCGGCGAAGATCGTGGCCAAACAATGCTTTTCAATTGTGGGATACTTTATTTCCGTTGGAAGTAAACGACGGCTTAGATAGTAAAGAGCATTTTCTTTACCCTCATCATTGACCTGGGCTAACAGGGCTCCGAGAGAGTCGTCTAAGGCCGCAGTATAAAGTATCAATGGTCTACCTGAGACTGGGGCTGCTAAGACAGGAGGTGTCATTAAATATTTTTTAATGTCCTCAAAGGCCCTCTGGCATTTCTCTTCCCAAATAAATTTTGCGTCCTTTTTAACTAATGCCGAGAAAGGCTGACACCTACCTGACATGTTCGAGATAAAGCGTCGAAGATATGCCAACTTCCCTTGAAAAGATCGTAGTTGTTTTAAGGTTCTCGGAGGTGGCATTTCTAAGATAGCTTTAATCTTTTCCGGGTCGATTTCAATTCCGCGATGTCGGACAACAAATCCTAAGAATTTCCCGGAGGTGACGCCGAAGGCGCATTTTAAGGGATTCATCTTAAGGTTAAATTGTCTTAATCATTCGAAAACAATTCTCAAATCATACAGGTGGTTTTCCTTTACTTTGCTTTTGATGACCACATCATCCACGTAGCACTCGACTTGATTGTGGATGAGATCATCAAAATTCTTGTCATCGCTCTCCGGTAGGTTGCTCCTGCGTTCTTCGGTCCGAATGGCATCACCGTGTAGCGAGTATACTCCGATCGGCATTCGAATGCCGTAAGCTTTTCATCTTCTGAGCCATTTTTATCCGGTTGTATCCCGAAGATCCATCCATGAATGAGAATATTTCATGTGTTGAAGCAATGTCGATCATTAATTCCGGGATCGGTAGAGGGAATTCATCTTTCGGACATGCCTTGTTTAAATCTCCGAAATCCACACAAATTCCGATCCGACCATTCTTCTTCCCGACCGGTACCACATTGGCTAACCAAGTCGGGTATTGTTCTTCACGGACAAATTTGGCGTCTATTAGCTTTTTAACTACAGCTATGACTTGCCGTTCGATTTCTAGACGCATTCTTCCGGAACCTCGTCCGATCGGAACGAAGTAGGATCCACTCCTAGCTTATGGACTGCGACCTCTGGAGCTAATCCTTGCATCTCATCGTAGCTCCAAGCAAAACAGTCTTTAAATTCCATCAATAACTTGATTATCTCTTTGGAGTCTTCTTTATTGAGTAAGGAGCTAACAAAGGTAGGTCTAGGTTCTTCGCTAGTACCTAAATTAACTTCCGTTAACTCATCTATCAGAGATTTGATATCTTCTTCGAACTCGGTGGAGTGTTTCCAATTTGTAAATCTTCAAGTTCTTCCGTAGCTTCCATGCAGCCTTCATTAGACTTGCAAGTGACAACCATGCAAAATTCAGCATCGTCAACCGATCCTACCGTGCCGAATCCGAGACCATGCCTTGAATCGGGTGGACGACCGGAGTTATTCCATAAATTTTCAAAATGTTGTGATTGACCTTTTGTCCATTGTCGAGGTAAGAAACCACGCCGAATTAAATTTTGCACACAGTGGAGAGTACCACTCAAAAGGTAATTCTATTAATTCTGATGAAGTAGCATCTTCAAATTGTACATTGTTTTCAGTTTTGGAGGAAGGAGCACCACGGTAGAATTTGATGGGCTTTGCACCGCCGCTACGTACCTCTTTGACCACCATACCCTCGATCTTAATAGAATGGATTGGAGTCAGGGTCATAGTATGTACATAGTGGTTAATCTTCTCGTACATCGATTTATATTCGTCGTTCTTTTCATCTTCGAGAGGGATCCTCGAATCGCGGCTTCTTCCGACTTATTGTCGTCGCTTCTTGCTTGATTTCTTTTTCTTCTTCGTAACTATCTTCCCATTCAACATTGATGGCTGGTTTCCTCTCGTCCAACTCGTCCTAACATCTCTCGCCACGACCTCGTCCCCGGCCTCGACCTCGGATGCGAGTTGTGGAGAAACCTTCACCATCTCGCCGTAAGGGAGTGGTGAGTGACCGTTGGACTAGAACTTCAGTGTTCTTCGTCGTCCCAAATTTCCTTTACTTCATTTGTTATGGTTTCTCCGGAGAAGATTGTTTTCTTCGGGGGTGCGTAATAAGCCGCATCTTCATGGATTCCAATTTCATGTACGGAGAATGGTTGTAAGTCACCTTTGATGCATCGTTCCCCTCCATCGTAGTATTTGATGCATTGATGTAGAGATGATGGTACCATGCGGTTTTCATGTATCCACGGTCGGCCCGCAGAGCGTTGAACGACGTTTCGAATCAATTATGTGAAATTTCGCGGTTGTCTTTGCTAAGTCACCGGTCTTCATTAGCGAGTGTTATTGAGTCGAGGGCTCTTTCTCCTTTCCGGTTGAATCCTCTTAATAACATTTTGTCCGCTTCGAGCTCGCGAGCATCAATTTCCAAGTATGCTAGCGTTCGAAGATTCATTATATTAATTGATGCTCCCGGATCCACCAATACTCCGGAGAGTGTAAACTTCCCAATTGTAACCGAAATGTACAACGGTCGGTCGTGGTCCGTCGTCCCAAGTAGTAGGTCATTGTCCGTGAAGGTGACACCTCGTCGTTCCTTTAACGAGCAAACCTCATCTAAGGAATCTCCGGCCATTCGAGCTAAGAAAATTTCCGGATCAAGTAAGGCCTCGATCGAGCTTCTCTCATCTCCTTTCGATAAGATGAGAGTGTCGTAGATGCTCGGCTTGGCTGGTAGTTTCCTAAGATGGGCTAGCACGTTGTAGTCCACTTTATTTTCATGTGTCTCGTTTTCTTCCCGAATGGGTATATCTTCTGCCGGGGTTGGTTCTTCCTGAACAACCACTTGGTTTCCTTTGTCCTTTGGACCCATTCTCGGAGGTAGAACTCTTCCACTTCTTAAGTTGACTTCTGTGATTTCTTCTGAATCTAGTATTGAGTTTGCTGATGTCTCCTTCTGAATTGGAATGACAGGTTCTTCAGGATTAGCTTCGGAGTCTGAAGGTTCTAACTCTATTGTGTCTGGAGCTCCTCGAAACTCGCAAATAGATTCGTTTCTTATTGAACTCTCGTAGCCTCCTTGGTGGATGTCTTCTTTGTCATTGTGATCGTCGAGATTGTGTATGATTTGAGAATTGTCATTTGTATCGGAATCGACGTCCGGATTAGATTGATTGTCGCTAGTTACGTAAACGTTAGAAACAGTCAAAACGTAGCCAACGCCATAACCCTCATCATTATAAGATCCCACCGGAGTGAGCAAATAATCATACAGAGTCAGAGGTTCGAGGGATTTCTCCCCCGAATCAGAAACAACTTTCCTAGGATAAGCAGCCCCTAGTCTAGCCTTAAGAGCCTCGGTCTTCTCTTCTTCGTAAATTTTCTTGTTTTCTTCAATGATCTCTTGTTGAGGTGGTTCTTCTATCGCAAGTGATAGTGCCGACTTGATAGGTTTCGAACTCGAATCGAGGCTTACACCGAAGTGGTTTGGATGCGATCTAAAATCTTCTTCGAAGACTTTGTCCAAGCGGTACTCCATCCATCGTCAGTCGCATAGGGATCTATCGGAACAATGAAATCCGTCGAGATAACATTGACGGAACCTCCTTTCTGAGGTTCCTTCATGTATTGCTTTGGGATTGTTATGTTCCCTTTTCGAAGATTGTCGTTGAGCCAACTTTTGAAGGTAATACAATCTTCTATCTTGTGTCCAAGCATCCGGTGGTAAGGGCAAAAGTTGGGATCACATTTCTTGTCGACTTCTTCTGGTCTTTTAGGCTCTGGCAGTTGGAAATCTGGAGTCTTCATCAGACTGTGGAATATTTTCGGCACTGCCTCATTCTTGAACGGATACTCCCTGCTCAGAAGCTCCCTCAACGTACGTTGTGGACGAGGCGGTTGTTCATACCGTCGAGATGACCGATAGCCAGGTCGGGGTTGCCGGTAACTCGTTGAGGTTGTCGCGGCCGTTCGACGGTATTTGTATTGGTCGCTTGCCATTATCAACCATCGCGACGATCCCGGACTTCTTTTCAAAAGTTTTCACGGGCTTCGTTTGTCCGTTTTGTCGGTGAAACTTAATTGCTTCGCCTCCTCTTGCAAGCTTCCGGCCTTGCTTAACAACTTCTCGAAAGTCTTAATAGTAAATCCCTTGAGGAGAAGTGCTATTCGGGCCATGAATGCTCTTAAGTAAAATGCCGACTGCATGCTGTTCTTGTAGCTGTGGCTCACACTTCATACTTAGGTTCCTCCATCGAAGTATGTAGTCTACCAAAGTTTCGTTCGACTTCTGCTTCTCTACCACTAAATCACCTATAGTGATGTGGTGCTGAGCTCCGGCAAATCGCTTGGTGAAGAGGTTCTCTAATTCTGAAAATGTCTTCACCGAACCGTTCGGTAATTCTGCATACCAATCAAAGGCGATCTCTGACAGGCTGCTGACAAATTGTCGGAAGAGTAAAGCATCACTTCCGTCGGCATTGCAACAACTGGCACGAAAATGTGCAACATGCTGCCGAGGGTTTCCAGTTCCATCAAAGGTCTTGAACAAAGGTGGTACAAAGCCCTTTGGATATTGGACAGCATCGAATTCTTCGGGGTATGGTCTACCCGTCCGAATGGATGTCCTGCTCTTTGATTGTGCCAAGGCTTCTCGCACCTGCTGTTCCACCATGCTCTTGATATCCTTTTCCGGAATCATATTCTGGGTAGAATCTTTCTTTGGCTGATCGTCTCCGTTAACGGATGTAATCTCTTTTCCTCCGTCTGTAATATGAATAACTTCTGGAGGCGTTTCTCTTGGGGGCTGAGCTCGACTCTGAAGAGTGGCTAGGACTGCAGCCCATCTCTTCCATCCTTTTTGCCAATTGAGAGATTGTATCGTCTTTTCTCGAATTTGTGCTCTAAATGCTTCGATTCATCTCTTTCCGCAAGTTGTCGGAACACCTTGCGAAGCCGACGATGCTCGTGTTTCAACCATGTTAATTTCTCGCATATTCATCATCCATGAATTTCGACGAGTCGACTTCATCGCCGAATTTTTCTTCTCTTTCTCTTGCTAATCGCCGAATATCAGCTCTTAGCTTTTCCATAGCGTCTTCCAATGGTCTTTTTCGTGCGGTTTCGGCAGCTTATCATGCGATGGCCGTCCGGTTTCCTTCTCATGAGTCCCCTTCATTCCGGTAGCGCTTTCTTCGGACTCGAGTCTCCCGACGAGACTTTCCTTCTCGTGTCGCCGTTTCGGTCTTAATCGGTCGGTAGTGGGACGCCATACCATCCTTCTAGCAGCAGAAGGCCTAGGACCAGATGGTCTGTCGGCTGAATGCTGGAAGGTGGTATCCTCCCTGATCTGTAAACCTGAAACAACAACAGGTGGACTAGCCTTCATCTTCTTATTTGGCTCTTCTGCAGCGATAGCAGGTTCTACTCGCGGCCCAAGATGGGAGTTGGCTGGTGTCCGTCCTATCCTTCTTAAAATCTCCGATACAGGGCATTTCTCTTTCTTTGCTAACTTCTCAATCACAGTCTGTAGTCGGGCAAATGGTGTAATCCTAGCCCTTTTCCTTTGTTGTCGCTATAGTATGCGGGTCGAGGTAATGTAGAAGCAATCCCGCGGACATTTTCCTCGTCGCCTACGGCGGAAAGGGATGGAATCTACTTCCTTCCAAGAGGGGTGTATATTCGAGCAATGGTATGTATTCGAGTAGTGGTGTGTACTCGTGGATTTCTTCTAAGAAAGCGACTTCAGCAGCTTCTAGCCTTCCCGGCAATCTTCCTACCTCCGTTTCTTCTCTCGAGTCCGTGTTAGGGGTGGAACCCTCGAGCCGGACCCAATTTCAAAAATAGAAGGTCTTGCACGGAAATCCGTACCCTCCACGCGTAACATGCTCGTTACAAATTTGAACTTCCTTCCCCTTCGGCTTGGCGGAAGCCGGGTAGGTGCGAGAGACGACTAGACCGGTGGGGTAGAGATAACGGTCCTCCTTTGGACGAGTAGCATTCCACTCGACTGGAACCCTTTGCAGGGGAGGAAACTCTTGAGTCGACTTAAGGTTGAACTCGATCAAAGGTCTCTCGGCTTCGTATACTTTGTTTGTCGGCGCGAAAAGGGTAACATCGGTGATTTTGACATTTGTGTTCTCGAATCCTTGTCCAAACCGGATGATCCCATTATCGGGCAATCTCATCCTTGTAAACGGCGAAGTCCAATCCATTGGTGAAGGAGAAAATCAGCTTTGGGGCTTCCATTTCTGCAGGTAGATTTTGATTGTCGATCCCAAGTTATACTTCTTCTCATCGAGACGAAAAGAAAGGAATCGAAAAGAGTCCGAACACATTCTTGTTCATGTATATTTGTTAAAAGAGTCATTCATTAGAGGGTTTGTTTATTTAGAACGTAATGTTCAAAGGTGTAGAGAAGGTAATGAATCCGATTCGAGTTGGAAAGGAAAAGAAAGTCTTATGCAAGACTTCTCGACTCGAAGGATCACTCCTAAACTAACACTTATTGGGGGTCCACCCCACCTCAGAAATGAGGTAAAAGGATCTCGGAACTTCTCTGTTTAGGGGTGTCTAAACAGTGGCTTCTGAATCCGAGAGAATGTTGGCCATACTCGTTCAAGGTAGAAATGAACATAGTATTCCAACGGAAAGAAGGGTAGTTTGATCCATTAGGGACATGGATACACTACCGATTTTTGAAAGCAAAACTATCTGATTAAAAATGGAGAGAGGAATTGTTCCCCAGCGGAGTCGCCAGAAATTGTAGGCATATTTTTAGGTTATGTGTTTTGAAAAGGGGTCGCCTACAGAAATTGTCGGCGAATTTTCATATTTCAAATTTAATTTAAATATATATATAGTTTAAAAGATAACATTTGATTTTGAAAGTAATTTTAAGTTTAAAAGTTTTAAGATATGAAATCAAACCGATCTCACATCCCAAATAGTTTATATAAACGAGCACCACACCACAAACCATGTATCTATCCCGAAGAATAGACACACTGCTTGATGATGGGGCTCGATTAAATAAACTATGAGATTTGTGACATCCGTTTGGTCCGCGAACCAATTTTATAAGCCGACAAGTTCCCCCGCTTAACATGAAAACATTAAACAGTGGTTCATATTACTCGGGTTCTTAAAATTCCCTATAAGGGCAAGCCCCTATAGTTAATTACATCTTAAGTGATGGGAATCACCTAAGAAAACTCTCGATAATAATCAGTAGTTATGCTCTCAAGAATTTCAAAGTTTAAGTCTTCAAGGGATTGAATTTTGGAATTTCAATAGGGAATGGATCAAATTTAGAACAATTTTATTTTGGGAATCCAAAGGAAGAAAGGTAGGAGAAATCACAGATTCGAAGCGAACTTCGGTAATTTCCCGACTATCCTATTTGTTTGGCTTGGATTTAGGAAAGTCCTATTTTTTATTTAGTATTTTGATCTTGCCAATTTAAATTAGTTAGGACTTATATTCGTATGACAAAATCATACAAATAGCCTCGATGATGTGAGGGTTTATGTCATATCGGACGACTACCTCGGAGTCCTAAGACCAGTTAGGGCTTAATTTACATGATATGATCATGCAAATGCCTAACGAAGAGTTGAGGATTTATGTTGCACTAGGAAAACTTCCTCGAAGTCCTATGGCTTGGTTGTTTAATTCTAAGAAAGTTTTGCTGAAGTAGACTCAGGTTTTGCTGATGACGATGGCCGTGCTGTCCACCATGCTCCGAGCTCCTTGTTGTTGCAGGGGTTTAGTTTTAGAAATCATAAATCAGGAGATGAGAGAAGTGTTCTGGTTTAGAGAAAGTCTTAATTTTCAAGTTTTCTTTTTTGTTTTAATTAAAACAAATCTTAAAGTTGATTATAACAACACCGGTTAAGATCCCACGGTTCCATCCTTCCGGCATCGTTATTTTTATCGGATTCACTTAGTCCGGATGAATTCGCTAAACTCAACTCGAATGAGTTCCACACTTTCATTTAGACCGTGGGAAATCCAGTTAGCAACACGTAGGTTACATCATCCGAGGTATTCACGATCATCCAATAAGACGTTTTAATTTAGTTGTAATTGTAGTTTTGTTGTTTTGTTTGTGATTAAATTTTGAGTTGTTTTATATTTTGAAATGTTGTGGCGGTGAATTTTATCTTGTAATGACTTTTAATTTAGTTTTGGTTTCAGTTTTAGGGACTACCCTAAAGGTGTGGGTTTTCATGCAACGGTTGTTTATCATGCAAGAAAACTAAGTGCGATGCGATTAAATAAATTGCAATAAGGTAAATTACAATAAAATAAAGGCGTACTCGAGGGTCTTCCCGTCATCCCAAGCCGCACTTAAAACACAATTAGAATATTTAAGGTTTTAAAGCAAGTTCCTAGGTAAAGCTAAGGGAAAGGTTATGGTTTTCTACCAAGTTCCTAATCCTATAGCTAGTCATCTCCTATGACGTCTAGGTTCTTGTATTTTGGTTTGAGGATGATTTTCTTCATCAAAGAATAATTAAGTTCAATTGTTCTTATAAATATCCTATCATATCGAGGAATTGCTTAAGACGAGTCTTAAACATCTTTTCAATATTTATAGGATTATTTTAAGTCCAAGAGAATTTAATTATACAAATGAATTAATCGTCCGGGAGTTCAAGTTTGTTATCTTGATCAGTGAACTAGGGCATTTGAATATCTTATGAATGAAGTAACACTTCACTTAACACTCCATTTAGGAGTTATGACAACAAGAGCTTTCGAGGGCAAATGGATGTTCAAATGATTTATGATTTAACTTAATTTCAATTAATGGGTTTAAGTTTGGAATAGTGTTCAAGTTGTTTTAGATTTATTTTTGAATTCTTTATGTCTTAGGTGATGTTATATTTAATTTAATTTAATTTAATTTAATTTAATTTACTTTAAGTTAATTTAATATATTATGATTTGATTTAATTTAATTTAATTTGATTTAATTTAATTTGATTTAACTTAATTTAATTTAATTTAATTTAATTTAATTTAATTTAATTTGATTTAATTTAATATGTTTTAATTTAATTTTATTTAAATTTTAATTTAGTTTTATTTTTAATTTTAATTTAATATTTTATTTTTTATGTTTTAAAGATGATTTAATTTTAATTGTTAAAGTATTAATTTAATTGAAATTTTAAAAGGATTTAATTTAAATAATTTAACTTTAATTTAATTTAATGATTAAGTCTTTTAGCATTTTAAATTTTAAATTTGGATTATCATTTTAATTAGGAATTAAATATTTTTGAGATGATTTATTTAGGGATTCTTAAATTAAAGAATAAATCTCTTCCTAATGACATCCCTATTTTAATAATTCCAAATTTATTATTCTTCCAAATTTAATTAATTATTTGATTAAAGTTTATTTTAATTATTTTTAAATTGTTTAGTAGGTTTCTACCCTTTAGTTATTTAAATTTCAATCATCCAAATCCGATTAAGATCAAATATTTTACTTTTTCATTTTATTAAGCCTAAAGTTTTAATTAGGGGTTAAAATTTTAATTACCATTTTGCCCTTCAAGCTTAATAATTTCATAACTCACTAAATTGAACTTAAATAAATTTGAAATTTTTATGTGACTTCACTCATATGTCAATAAAGACATTAGAGGAGAAAATGTGATTTTTCGGTATTTAATTTATTTATGTAATTATTTTTGGTGGAAAATAGAGATTTCCAAGGAAAATTTAATAATATGACCAAGGGAAAGTTTCTGTCCTTAAGAAAATTATGGGACATTCCTAATGACCAGAGGACCACTTGGACTAATTTTGGTTATTGTTTGAATTATATTCTTTTTATTATAATTATTTTGAGTTTTGGAGTATTAATTAATTTAAAAAATAAAATAAAGGTTGAAAATTAAATTTTATATTTTTCAAAAATCTCTCTGATATCAAGGAAATCAGAGAACCAATTTTTACAATTTTTTGATTTTTCTTTGATTTATTAGAATTATTTTAGTGGAAATGCTAAAAAAATACTTTTTTTTTTATTTTAAAATTACCTTAAGGCTTTAAAATTTAATATCTCATCATATAGACTTAAGAAAAATATGGGGTTTGTTCCTAAGTGATTAAAATTCAAAATGTGACATTTTGGTGAATTTCATTATTTTTGTGATTTTTATTATTTTTTAATTATTAAAAATATTAAAATAATGCAAAAAATCAACTTTTTTAGAAAATTGTAATTTTAATTTTCTTAAATTCCCCTGATATCAGAGAGGCTCCAAAACCAATTTGGTGAATTTTTTAAAAGTATTTTGAAAGTTATGAATTTTTTAAGTTTAATTTTGGCTAAATGGCTTAATCAACCCAGTTGATAGGGCTAACCAAGTCCAATTGACTTCAAAATTTTATAGTGGGTTTCTCTGATCCTAAAGGTCAGTGGAGAATTGATTTCAAGTCAATTTGATGTATGATTAGCTCTAATTAATTAAAACTCCATTTTGGGTGTTTAAGCCAATTAGGGTTACTAGAAGTGAGTTACCTCAAAACCTATTTTTCCTAGGGTCCTCTAGTCATAATAAACATCACCAAATTTTTCTAGAATTTATTTCACAATATGCTAATTATTGGAATTAAAATACTCAAACTAGCAACCTAGAGTTGAAAAATCAATAACTCTTCATAGGATGGCCTCGACTTTGGAAAATTCAGGGAATGTTCCCAAATTCAGAGGCTTCAAAAGCCCTATGGTCTCATGCCATGGTGAATTGTATACATGCATGGAGAATTGAAAATGTGCAGAGAGTAAATAAATTATTAAAAATCAAATACTCAATGAAATCGAATGATTTCTTTTCCACATTATTCTCCTCTGTTCACTGAGCAAGAGGGTATTTTTATGTTATTTTTCTGAATTTTCTACACAAAGTTAGGCATTTTTGAAGTTTAGGGAATTAAATAAATAGAAAATAACCTATTTTTCTACTTATCCACGCGGCGCCAAATCAACCTAGGCATCTCCGAAACGCCGCGTGTCGTCCACTGATTCGGCGCCGCCATCCAACTCAGCGCTCGGGGGGCCCGCTGTATCGTTCCATCTCCTCATCCGGCGCGATCCTGGCCATCCGTCCGCGCGTGTATTAAATGAACGGCATCCGTTCATCGTCCCCAAGCCTCCTAACCCGAGAACCGTCCACACTAAATCCCTAATATCTCACTCAATACTTACCGGATTTTCGTGTTCTTGTGCTCTATGGATTCGTCTTGAAGAGACGAATACATCTATACGGTGATCATGCATTGAAATTAAGGCATTTGAAATGGAGAATCTCCAGAAGCTCGGGATAAAGAGTTAGCTCATACCTTTGCTTAGAGAAGTGTGGCTTCAATCCGAGGGTTGTGTCACCTTCGATTGCGTCCAAGCAAGCTCCAGATGAAGTCCCTTGGCCTGGTGAATTGTCTAGGTATGATTTCGACCAAGCCCGATCACAAAGCTTGGAGTCTGGAACAGATGGGTGGCCCGGAGAGGGGGCTTTTGCCGGTGGACTTCTTCCTCGGTCCGGTGAAGGTGTAGGATCAATCAATTTGGGGATTGGTCCACCGTGAAGAAGTGTCCTGGTTTTCAGTCTGAAATTTGAACTCAAAATCGAGCTCAGCTCGGAGGGAATCGAGGCCGGAATCCAGTGGGAATCAAATGCTCTATGTGTAGAGAGTGGTCTGGAATGATTTTGGCAGAGTTTCCTTAAGGTTGGTTCAGCACCTCTTTCATGGCCGAGAGAGGGGGTGTTTAAATAGGGGAGGGTGGAGGGCCTCCCAGAGGGGTTCAAGGCTTGGGATCAGCTGCTTAGGTCAAGGGAAGAACAGCCATGGTGGCCATTGGGCATGGGGCAGCTCAGCAAGGTGGAATTTCAATGTTTGGCTCCTGCCCATGTCTCGGCCATGGTGTTTTCCGGCGGCCCAGGTGGCTGGCCGGCAAGGCACTGGTCACCATCTTGTTCAGCTGGGTCGTAGCTGGGGTTTAGTGTAGGCAATTGGCCATGGACATGTGTAAAGGGCTTGGATTAAAATGGTATGGGGAGAGGCTCATTTTGGGTCCAAATGGGTCAACCCACCATTTTTTGTTTGGTGCACCCTTCCAAGCTCTGGTTTTGGGCTGGGAGGATCATGTGAGTCAACCTACCAAAGGTAGTGAAGTCCACATCAAGGATTAGGTGACAAAGTATGGTTTAGAGTGTATCATGTTTAAGGTAAAAAGGGCTTAAAAAAGGTTTAAGAAAGAGATCCCCTCTCTTGCCATTAATGGTTTGGTGAGGTGGAAAGTGGATTCCATGGCTCTCATGGCTCCTATGGGGCTCATGCATGGCTTCATGGCTTGCCTATGGCTTGCACATAGCTTGGCTTAGTTATATGAAAATGGATTTTGACATTTTTGATAAATGTATGAGAGGTTAACATGAAGCTTGATTTAGAATAAATTTATATTTGATTGGAACTTTAGGGATGGTTTTAATTGAAGTCATGATGAAGAAGAGTGTCATTAGGGCTTTGTATGAATTTTGGGCCTTTAAAATTTAGTGAAGATGGGCTTTTAAAATGTTTTAGGGAAGTGGGCTTTTGGATTTTAAAATGGACTTTAGGATGAAAATTTGGTAAAGGCTTGGGCCAAATAATTGTTGGGTTTGGTTTAGGGATGTTTCATGAGTGATTTGGAATAAATTTGAGGTGGTTTGAGCTTGAATCGGGTTGAATTTGGGTCGATTTGATAAATGGGCCTATGTAGGTCAAATTGGGCTAATTTGGGCCAATGTTGGGCTAAGGTTGAAATTGATGTGAAATTGATGTTGGGAAATGTTTATGTGAGTGTTTGAAAGAGGTTCCAACTTTGGTTGGATTTTGACTTTGGGATTTGGGCTCATTTGGGTTAGGGTTGGATTTAGGTCAAAATTGGGCCTTTTGGTTTTAGGTTGAATTTGAGTGGGGTTTGGATCCAAATTTTGGGCAAATCATGTTAGTGTTTTGTTTGTGGGGATGTTAGGGAAGGTTTAGAAAAGATTTGGGATTAATTGGAGTTAAATTGGTTTGGTTTGGGCTAGGTTTGGGTCATGGGTCCAAATTGGGCTTTAAGGTCAAAAGTGAAATTTGATTCAAATGTCAATCAAATTGGGCTTGGATTTGGTCTAGATTGGTGTTGGTGATGTTGAATTGAAGTTTAGAATTGAATTGGACCAGAATTTTGGTCAATTGGGTTGGTTTGGTTTGACATTGGGTTCACTTTGGGTTAAAATGGGTCAAATTGGGGATTTTGATAAAAGTGGGGTAAATTGACAAAATTGGCCCATGGTATAGTTCAACAAAATGAAATTGGGAATATTTTGGATTTTCTGGAATTTTTTGGGAATTTTTGGAATTTTTTGGATTTTTTGGTCAAGAGGGGCATTTTGGTAATTTGGAGGGTATTGGGGGTATTTTTTGGAATTTTGGGTATTTTGGGTAAAAATGGTCAATTTGAGTGGTGGGAGAATGTTTAGTATTGATTTTGAGGAATTTGGGTTATTTTAGAGAATTTGAAAAAATTTGGGTAATTTCAGCGGTTTTGTGCAGTTAAAGGGTGTAGGGTCCCGGGTCAAAAATTAAAAATTTGGAAAATTGAAGATTGGGTAATTGTAAGTGGAATGAAATCATTTTGATTGAGCCATGAAGCCATATCAAGCCCACATGAGCCATGAGAGGACTCATTTGAGGTATTCATTATGTTGTTCCTAACCTTCTTAGCCAAGGGCTGAGGGGTTAAAGACCATCTATGTGAATCACCTGCATGAGTCAGGAGGTCAAATTGGGTATGGGTGTGTTTTTAGGAGGTGTGTAAAAGTGTAGTGTGTAGGTGTAATGTGTGTGTAAGTCAGCCCTTCACTAGACCAGGCCACCCAGGGCAGTCCTAAGGCCAAAGAGTCCTATAGGAATTCATCCTTTAAACTTCCACATTTGATTTCAACCCTCTAGGTGATTAGGGGTCTACAATCAAGTTAGTGGAGTTTGCAGGGAGTTAAGAAGTGGTTTGAATTTCTAAGTGGTGGGGTCCTAATTCTAATCCTCTAGGACAGTCAAAGGAAAAGCCTAAGGCTAGATCCTAAGTACTAAAGAGAAGAAGAGAAGACCTCATCAAAAATGAGGTCAACATGGTGGCTATGGTCGGCCCTACTAGTGACTCATTACCTTACTATAAACCAAATTATTAGAATTTAGTCTGTCACTCTAAAAACTAATTAATTTCACGCCCAATAAATAATATCTTCATATTTATTTGCACTTCACCTTAAACAATCCGCGTATAGCCTGCGATTACCTATGGATTCATATGATATCTACTAGTTAAGAATTTATCTCCGGATAGGTCTCAAAATTCTTCAAAAGCTTTTAACAAATTAAATGGCCAATTTAAAAAGTAAACTAAGATCAGGTATTATTATCATCACAATGTTTTAAAATATTTTATATTTAATTCTCCTACAAAATTTATTTAGTTTATAATCTTTTCATAGTTGAAAGGAGAAAGATAACTAACTACTCAGAACTCATTGAAATAACACAACAAAACATATTTATAAAACTTTGAACCAAAGTACAAATACTTATCTGAAGTGTTCCTTCAAGAGATCCACTGGCTTCTACTGACTCCAAAGCAATGATGAAAGACTCCAACAACAATAACACACAATAAACACTCAAAATAAACTCACTAGATAAAAAATTAAGTGGCACCCTAAGTATGGAAGAGACTAAATAAAACTAGAGATGAGAGAGAAGATGCTAAAATGGGTATGTGTACTAAGAGGGGGGGCTGGTGCAATTTTCTCTCTAGAATGGGCTCCTATTTATAGAGCTCTGAATTTGATCAGGGGTTGCTTAAGGCACCTCTTCAAAATTCGTCCAAATTCAATATATCTTCTAAAAGGTAACCGTCGCGCCTAGGCAGTGGTGCCTAGGCACCGGACTCCGTGACCAGGTCTTTCGCACCTCTTCAATTTGGGTCGCACCTCTTCGCGATCCAGACCGTTTCCTTGTGTCCAAATACATTGTATCACATGTCCTATATATTAGGAGTAACTTCCAGTTTTCTAGAAGCTCCAATAACCGCTTAACACCATAAAAATAACTACCCAAAGTCATCAAAAAAAAACTTAACAGCGTCTTTATCGAACTGGCGCATAGGCGCTGGACTCTGGCGCCTAGGCGCCAGGCCAATAATTCCAAAATTTTGCTCTATAAGCTCCATTTTTGCTACTTTTTCCTTCTTTTTCTTTCTTGGACTCTTTTTAAATCATCTACATCCAAAAACATGAAAATACCTTTCATTAAAGCATAATATTCTTAAGAATTGAATCATAAATAAGACATAAAAATGGGTATTTTTTAGGTAGATCAAATTTCCCCAAACTTAAACGTTACTTGCCCTCAAGTAACCCTTTTAATTGCATAAAATAGATAACATTTAGAATGAAGTTAAAATATTTAAGATTCCTTATAAATTTTGGTTTTATAAATGCTTTAGCAAATCATTAACCAAATTTCACTAATTAAGTTTAATTCTAAGAATTTAAGAACATTTAACTACCAAATCATAAGACTTCCAATTTTTCATTTATTTCAAGAATAATTGTAGTTTATCATATCAATGTCACATAGAATGTTTACAAAAAGATTTTCTTGAAATATTTTTATAGTAAAAATATATGTACATAGAAATTAAGTTAAAAATGTAATCAGTTTTCTTAATATAAGATAATTCATGTGAAGCCAATTTAGATTAGGCATTTCCTCAAGCTTCTCCTCACTTTTTTTTCTTCTTTTTTTTAGTGAGGATTAATATTTTTGGATAGCCTGTTAATGATTTTGAACTTCACTATCCTTAACTTATTTTCAAAAACTTATACATTCTTACTTAATAAATATGACATTAATATTTTATTAGTTTTCAAAACTTATTTCAATCTTTTCTTTTTCAAGCAATAATCTTGATTCCTTAGTATTTCAAAAATACAATTTTCTTTACTATAAATAGAAAAAATTTTATCATATTATTCTTTAAGCTAAATAATTCTATTCTTAAAATCAACCAAAATTTTTGAAATTTTAGTTAAGTTTACTAAATTATTCATAAATTCAAAAATTTAGGTAATCTTAAATAGATTTTTCATTCCTTATGTTATGTTAATATATTTTTAAAGAAAATATTAGTTCTTTAAGGAAAAATAATATTTAAATTTGATAGATATTTTTCGTTCCCCCAAACATCAGCTTTAGTATAAATATGAATTATGAAATTTTCTAAAGCATAAGAGAAAGAAATAAATAGGAATCATCTAAGTAAAATAATGATGTAGTAAGGAAAAACTAACTTCTACTTCTACACACGCTCCAATATGAATAGAACATAAATGATTAAGCATATATAGAAAAGTTTTGCAGAGCAGGAGTTAATTTCTAAAATTTTTTTTTTTAAAATTTTTTTTATTTTAGAACATGCAAATTTACTAACTATTCATGAACACTAAACAGTAGGCTGAAACAAAAATAAACTATTATAAAAATTCATTCACATCTCAGTCTTAAACACACATCAGATAATCTAAAAACAATTTTAACATAAAAAATTCACAAATAACATCACAATAAACAACACAAAAAACAAGAAAATACTTTAAAAAAAAAATCAACAATCTCTAGAGATAAGTCAAGCTACTAAAAGAGAACTCCAAAAGAGAACTCCATATCTTTAGGATCAACATAGGGTGAAAATTTGGGACAAGTAGGGAACTAAACATCAAGCTCACCCTTCAGAAATCTCACTAAAGACACTGAATACTCAGCATCGAAATCACTCTTTCTTTGTGTATACTCAGAAAGATGATCAATGTTCTTGTCTATCGTATCTACTCTGCAGTGAGTTAAAAATAACTCATGTTGCTGCTCTATGAACTGATCATGCATCGTTTCTCAAAAAGTAGATGATGGCTCAGCAGAAGTAGATGGTCTAGAAGTAGAAGCTCTACCTGAAGTAGGTAATGAACCAGCAGGTGCAGTAGAACTCTTACCTCGCAGTCGTTCATAAATGCTGACGCTTTCTCTTCCTATAGGCTTCGTTGACTTGAGCTCTTCCTCAGAAAGCTCAGCAACTACTCCAGCACTTTGACTTAGAGAATAGATCAGAGATGGAAAACCAAGTCCAATAGATGTGCTAGAATGAGCAGTAGCCTCTACAGAATCATAAATAATGCTCCCTACATCAATAGACTTCCTCTCTTGAATGCTGTAGTTTAGAATAGCTCTATATCTGGTAACTTCACTCAGATGATTGGATGGAAGGAGACGAGCATAAATAAAGTAGTGCCATGCCTTGGAAACACCATTAAGCATAAAAGATGAAAAACTTACCCTTTTTTCTTTCTGAATCTTCCAGGCTCCATCAGTCGGGGAGGCAATGATCATGTCCAAATCTTCTTCAGATGGAGATAAACCTGAGTAATAACATTCTATGTTTGGCGGCAGGACATAGAAAATATTGATGCGTTTAGGAGTGAATCAAACTCCAACTTCTCGAACGAAAATCTCATATTCTTCCGCATCCACGAAATTAGCATAAAATTCACTAACCACCGAGATAACGGCAACAACAGTGAAATAGCAGAATCGTTGCCAGTTGAGTGCAATGATTGTTTCTTCAATTCTTGCTCCAGGATTATAAAAAATTCGCTCTGAGATAAACTTCCGAGTCGTAGCAAAATCATTGTATCGGAAGTGTGCAGCAGCAGTGATGAACTTGCTACGATCAAAAGTTTCTTGTTCCTTTCCTCGTTTAGATTTGGGTGTCATCTAAACGTGAAAGAAAAATGCGAAATAAATTCAACGGATCTAGGAAAATAAACTAATTTAAGCTTTTCAAACTTGAAAAAGCTTAAAAATTCATGGATTTAACCATAAAAACTCAAAATTTTTTTCAAAATTTTGTTTTTCTAAATGAGAGAAAAATCCAAGGTGAAAATAAAAAATAATGAGTTTAGAATGTAGATCTAACCTCGAGATGAAGAAATTGGGTGATTTCAAGCCCAAAAACATAAAAATCCGGCTCTAAATGGGATCTCTAGGTGGTATTTTCACGAAAAACAGTGGAGAAGGAAGCTTAGTCATCAAAATTGGTGTGGGGGGTTTAAGAAGATGAGTTTTCGGGTTCAGGCCGAACCAGCGCCTAGGCGTCAGACACACCTTTCCAAAAATTCGATTTAAATTAAATATTTTCCACCAAATCTTATCAAATTTGACTCCTAATTACTCTTATGAGAGTATTAATTCATTTTATAACCTCCAAATATTTTCACAATCAATTTAAAATGATAATATAGATCCACATAAAAGTATCCAAATTCTTCAATTCTAAATCCTTATATCCATTCCAAATTCAATAACTTTCAGTACAAGACTTGTATCAAGGTTCATCGTTTTATAAATAACACGAACAACAACATATTCAAAGCAAACATTCAAATCCAACAACACACATTGAACAATTTAAGCAAATACCCAAATGAGATATTCAACACACTAACACAAGACTCGATCACACCTAAAACACATATAGAATCTATTTAACACCGATCTTCAATTTCCATCTCTTTCACAATGAAGTTCGCTAGGACCGAAGGGATAGAACACCAACGCCCTTGGAAATTCCAAAGCCATCTTTTCATCAATCCACTTGTTCTTCGCGTACATTTCTACTTGAGTGTTATGATAAGTAGCCATATGATCAGCTTGAAGTTTGGTTTGCCATTCCAAGTGTTCGTTCTTTGAAGTCCTGCTTATTCATCATTACCAATACTTTGAAGTCCTGCTTCAATCTTATCCATTCGACTAAACATTTTCTCCAGACTAACAGCAATAAAACCATTAAAATAAGGCTGAGGATCTTTAGGAGATTTGTCTCTTACCTCATTTCCAAGATTTCCTCTATCCATTGCCTCCAAATCCTTCCTAAATCCTCCAAAATGAATTGCTCTGGTCGAAATTAGTGTTTATATGGGATTAGAGACGAAAAATTAGCTATATATAAAGAGATTTCATGTGAAAAACAGAAGAATTTTGGTTTTTCCACGATCCGTAACCGCGGCGCTTAGGCGCCGGAATCTGGTGCCTAAGCGCCGGATCATCGATACGCTAGTTATTCTGGCGCTTAGGCGCCAACTTTTGGCGCCTATGCGTCGGAACCTCGATCGACTCCGATTCAGCTATCGTTAAATTTTACAAAGTTTCGATCGTAAAATAGGTATAACAAACAAGTATGATCAATACACAAACACAATTACAAAAAATTCAAATCATAAACAATTACAAACGAAGGTTAACTTGATCTCCTTTTTACTCACATTTGATATAGAGTGGTCCAAGTCCAATTTCTATATACTTCAAGAAAATTTTTAGCTTAAGCCAATACAGACTCGTTTGCCTTCTATTTATAGAATTTATATACAAATTGAGTCAAGACCAAGGCTTAACCTTACAACAATAATTAAACTCAAACTGATAAACATGGGTTGCCTCCCACAAAGCGCTTGGTTTAACGTTGTCTGCCCGACCTAATTAATTGAATTAATCAGGTAGACTCAGCTCATAAGCCTCTTTGTAATTTAATTTCATTTCTCCCATATAAGGCTTCAATCTTAATCCGTTAACTTTAAATATTTCTCCAGTATTGGGATCTTTAATATCCACATGTCAATAAGGGTATACTTTCTCAATTATAAATGGTCCCATCCATTTAGATTCTAGTTTTACAGGGAAATGTTTTAAACAAACATTAAATAATAATACTTCTTGTTCAGGCTCGAATATTTTCCTTGAAATCATTTTGTCATGAAATTTCTTCATTCTTTCCTTATAAATTCTTACATTTTCATAAGACTCATTTCTTATCTCTTCCATTTCATTCAGTTGTAATAATCATTTTTCTCCTGTAGTATTCAAGTTATAATTGAACTCCTTCATCGCCCAATAAGCTTTATGCTCCAGTTCAACAGGTATGTGACAATGTTTACCATAAATTAACCGATAAGGTGACATTCCCATAAGTGTCTTATAAGCTGTTCTATAAGCCCATAATGCAGAATCAAGTCTATCAACCCAGTCAGTTCTTTGAGGATTAACAGTCTTTTCCAATATTCATTTAATTTCTCTGTTTGACACTTCAGCCATTCCACTTGTTTGAGGATAATAAGCAGTTTCAATTCAATGCTTAATTCTGAATTTCTCCAGCAATGATTGAATTCTTATATTTCTGAAATGACTTCCCCCATCTGTGATAATTATCCTAGGCATTCCAAATCTTGTAAAAATCATTTTCTTCAAAAATTTCAAAACACTTTTTGAATCACAGTTCGGTAAAGCTATAGCTTCGATCCACTTTGAAACATAATCAACTGCTAATAAAATATAAATCTTTCCAGATGATGGTACGAAAGGTCCCATAAAGTCTAAACCCCATACATCAAAAATTTCAATTTCTAATATAAAGTTTAGAGGCATTTCATCTTTTCTAGATATATTTCCCATTCTTTGACATCGATCACAAGTTTTCACATAATGTCCAACATCTTTAAATAAAGTAGGCCAATAAAATCCAGAATTTATAATTTTAAATGCAGTTTTATCAACTCCAAAGTGTCCTCCAAATTCAGAATCGTGGCATTTTTAAATAATTGCAAAAGTTTCTTCATAAGGTACACATCTTCGAATCACACAATCTCTTCCTAATTTAAATAAATGAGGATCTTCCCAAATATATGATTTACAATCATTCTTGAATTTCTTAATGTATTTCTATTCATCCCATATGGTAAAATATTGCAAACCATGTAGTTAACTATATCTGCATACCAAGGCATTTGTAAACCTTAAATGACATATAATTGCTCATCCGGGAATTTCTCATTTATATTTTCTTCATAAATCTTCTCATTATTATTTTTTATTCTTGATAAAGGATCAGCAATTTGGTTGTCAGTCCCTCTTCTATTCACAAATTCAAAATCAAATTATTGCAAAAGTAAAACCCATCTGATCAATCTAGGTTTAGCATCCTTTTTAGATATTAAATACTTAATAGCAGAATGATCAGTATGCACGATACATTTTGTTCTAAGAAGATATGGTCTAAATTTATCAAAGACATATACTATTGCTAAAAGCTCTTTTTAGTAGTAGTGTAATTTACTTGAGTTTCATTAAGTGTTTTGCTAGCATAATATATAACTTTGAAAATCTTCTCATACTTTTCTCCTAATACAGATCCGATTGCATAATCACTTGTATCACACATTAATTCAAAAGGTTTATTCCAATCAGGTGCAACAATGACAGGTGCAGGGATTAACCTTTCTTTCAGAATATTGAACGCATTTAGACAATCTTCATTAAATTCAAATTTAGCTTCTTTTTCCAATAAATGTTAAAGAGGTTTAGCAATTTTAAAAAAATCCTTTATATATCTCCTATAAAATCTAGCATGACCCAGAAAACTTCTTACATCAGTAACAGTAGTAGGTGGTTGCAGTTCAACAATAATTTTCACTTTTGCTTGATCAACTTCCATCCCTATTTGTGAAACTTTATGTCCAAGTACAATGCCTTCTGTGACCATAAATTGACATTTTTCCCAGTTTAAGACTAAATTTGTTTCTTCACGTCTCTTCAAAACCTTCGTTATATTTTCCAAGCGAGATTCAAAAGAAGTTCCAAAAATTGAAAAATCGTCCATAAATACTTCAATTCTTTTATCAATCAAATCACAGAATATTGACGTCATACATCTTTAAAAAGTTGAAGGTGCATTGCATAAACCAAAAGACATTCTTCTAAAGGCAAATGTTACATAAGGACTTATAAATATGTCTTTTCTTGATCCTCAGGAGCAACGGGTAATTGATGATAACTAGAATATCCATCCAGAAAATAGAAATATGAGTGTCCAGCTAGTTTATCCAGCATTTGATCCAAGAAAGGTAAAGGAAAATGATCCTTACTAGTAGTGTTGTTTAATTTTCGATAGTCAATGCAAATTCGCCATCCATTAACTTGTCTTGTTGGGATTAATTCATTCTTTTCATTAACAATGACAGTTACTCCTCCATTCTTCAGAACACAATGAATAGGAATTACCCTTTGGCTATCTGAAATAGGATAAATAATTCCAGCATCTAACCATTTCAAAATCTCTTTCTTAACAACCTCTTTCATAATTGGATTTAATCTTCTTTGGGGTTCAATAGTGGGTTTACAATTTTCTTCCATTAAAATCCTATGCATACAGATTGAAGGTCTTATTCCTTTTATATCTGCAACAGTTCAACCAAAAGCTTTCTTATAATTCTTCAGAACTCTAATTAATATGTCTTCTTGATCTTTGCTTAATTATGAAAATATAATTACAGGTAAAGTTAATGAATCCCCAAGAAATGCATACTTCAAATGTGCAGGTAACATTTTTAATTCCAGTTCAGGGGCCTTTTCAATTGACGGTAAAAGTATATCATTTTTAGTTATGTCTACAATTTCCTAATTTTCATGAATATAATGAGCTTCTTCAGATAAATTTTCTTCATTTAATGACTCATCATATAAAATAGATTCTTTATCTTTATCATCAATAATGACCCTACATTTTTCTTGGTAATGCTTTTTAATCATATGATAAAAAATATCCATTCGATAGCATTTTTCTTTTTCAGGATACTTCATAAATTTTAGAACATAGAATGTTATCTCTTGATCATTAACTCTTATCATTAATTCTCCTTTTTGCACATCAATCATAGCTCGTCCGGTAGCTAGAAAAGGTCTCCCTAAAATGATAGGTATTTCTTTATCTTCTTTCATATCTTGAACAATGAAATCCACAGGGAAGATAAATTTATCTATCTTAACAAGAACATCCTCTATAACTGCTTTAGGATAAGTGATCGATCGATCAGCTAACTGAAGAGTTATAGTGGTAGGAGAAATCTCTCCTAAATCTAACCTTTGAAAGATTGAAAATGTCATGAGATTAATACTAGCTCCTAAACCACATAAGGCTTTTCCACAGAATTTTTCTCCAATAGCACATGATATAATGAAACTTCCAGGATCTTTAAGTTTGTGAGGTAATTTCTTCTGAATTATTGCACTACATTCTTCACTTAATGCAACAGTTTCATAAGCTTCAAATTTTCTGTTCTTAATTAAAAAATTCTTCATAAATTTTGCATAGCTTGGCATTTGCTCCAAAGCTTCAGCAAAAGGAATGTTGATGGTAAGTTTCTGAAAAATTTCAAAGAACATAGAATATTGATGGCAAGCTTCTGCTGTTTAAGTCTTTGAAGAAAAGGTGGTGGTGGTCTTTCAGCTGCTACTTCAATAGGTACAACAGTCTGATCTTTACTTAGAGAAAGAGTATCTTTAGGTTTTTCAATCTTTTCAACTTCTTTCTCTTTTTCAATATCATTCTGTGTTTTCTCTATTAATTCCTTTCCACTTCTGAGTTGTATAGCTTTGGCTAGTTCATGCTCTTTTCCAGATCCTTTAGGATTAATTTCTACATTGCTAGGCAGTGTTCCTTGAGATATTTAATTAATGAAATTAGCAATTTGACCAATCTGATTCTCAATAATACGAATAGCAGTGCTTTAACTTTGTAGCTAATTTCTTAGTTGCAAGATCAATTCTTCTATAAACAACTTTTTCTGCTGATTATTATGACCAGGAGGTTAAGTTGGTCTATAGTTTGAATTTCCTTGATTGTTCCAATTTGGAATAACTTGATGTCCATTACTCCAATTAAAATTAGGATGATTTTTCCAACCAGGATTATAATAAATACAATAAGGGTTATTAGTTTTACTAGCAATAACTTGTAATGTTTCTATTACTTATCATCAGAATTTGCAGAATTATCATTGCTTACATGTGATATATTAATAGCAAAATAATCTAATTTCTTAGATATCACAGCCATTTGTGAAGCTAAAATAGAAAAGGCGTCATTATCATGATTACTGGCCATTCTTTTAGGATTAACCCTTTCAGAAGGCCATTGAAAATTGTTGTTAGCCATTTCTTCAATTAAGGTGTAGGCTTCTTCAAATGTCTTAGCTATTAAAGAACCATCAGCAGCAGCATCAACAATAGATCTAAGTGATCCAATAAGTCCATTATAAAATGTTTGAACAATTAACCAATCTGGTAAAGCATGATGAGGACATTTTCTTAATAGTTCTTTAAATCTTTCCCAAGCTTCATAAATTGTTTCTCCATCAAATTGCGTAAATGAAGTAATATCATTTCTCAATTTAGCAGTTTTATAAGGAGGAAAATATTTAGCAAGGAATTTTTGTGCCATATCTGCCCATGTTTTAATAGAATAAGTTTCTAATGAGTTAAGCCACATCTTTGCTTTATCTTTTAAGGAAAAAGGAAATAGTCTAAGCCTAATAGCATCATCAGAAACATTATTATATTTAAAGGTAGTACAAAGCCCTAAAAAACTAGAAATGTGTAAATTTGGATCCTCATTAGGTGTTCCTCCAAATTGATTGTTTTAAACCATTTGAATAATGAAAGGTTTAAGCTCAAAAGAATTAGCATCTACAGCTAGAATTTTAATACTAACATGAAGTTCATCAGCTGTAGGGTTTGCATATTCCCTTAATGGTTTATAAATATTTTGTTCATTAATTTCGATTGAATTTTGATTATTGTTATGTAAGTTAGCCATTTTTTATGTTTTAAAATTTGTTTTCCTTTTTTAATTCTTTTAATTGTACTTTCTAATTCAGAATCAAAAGGTAGTAATCCTTCAGATCCAGAACTTCGCATAAAAATTTAAAGAAAATATTTTTATTTTGTTTTATGTTTTTTTTTACTTTTTACTTTTTATTAAATTCTATTCTATCTTTTTTACTTTTATTTTTTTATTTTTTGATCCTTGGCAACGGCGCCAAAAACTTAAAGCGATGCGACTTTAAATATGCTTTAAAATATAAGAATTTAATACAACTTTTTAGAATATTTAATTTCCAATTGATATGCGAGGTTTACTTTTATTATTTTATATTTAGATTTTATTATTGTAAAAATCATAAATTTAAATGCAAGTATACGTATCATTCAATTTATACAGGGCTCTAGTGGAGTCCTTGTTATCGATCCCACAGGGATAGTGAAATAAAAAGTAAGAGATATAAATAATAGTTTGAATTGATTTTAAATTTTTATGTGAGACTCCTCTGACCCTAAAGATCAGTGGAGAATTGATTTTATGTTGTTTTAATGAGTGGTTGTTTCAAATTAATTTAATCTTAATTTTGGAGTTTTGACCAAATTAGGGTTCATTTAAATGAGTTAGGCCAAGTTACAATTTTCTCAGTGTCCTCTGGTCCAGAGATACTTCCCCTAATTTATCTATTTTTTATTAATCAACATGCTAATTATTGTAAGTAAATTACCAAAATAGACACACAACTTGCCACAAAGATAGCCTCTGGCCTTAGAAAATTCAAAGAATGTCCCCAAGATCAGAGGCTACAAAAGCCCTATGGTCTCATGCCATGATAAATTGTGTGTGTGAGTGGAGAATTAAAATACCCAGAAAAGTATTAAATTAGTTAAAAAACAAATACTTAACGAAATAACTTAGTTCTTTTTTCTCATTAATCTCCTCTGATCACTAAGCAAGAGGGTATTTTTAGTTTATTTTTAGGAAATTTCTATGCAAAGATATGCATTTTTAAATGTTCTAGTACTTAAATAAATAAAAAATACCCTAATTTCCTACTTAACCACACGGCGCCACCTCAACCTAGGTAGATCCGAAGTTCAACTCGTCGTCTCCCCATTTGAAGCCGCCATCTGAGTCAGTGCGCTCTTTTTGTTCTGCGGTTCTGTTCAGCTCGATCTCCACCATCCATCCGATACACACTCGATCCAATGATGGATGGTCATCGTCTTCGTCTGGTTCAACCCGAGAGCCGTCCACCCTAAAACCTTAAAATCTCGAGCTATACTTAACAAAATCAAGTGCAATTTGTTTCTACATGCTCGTCTAGCCTAAATGAAGCTATCCATATGGCTAACATGTATTGAAATCGAGCCAAATAAAATGGAGAATCGCGGGAAGCTCGGGAGGAAGGAAAGTTCAATACCTTTGCTCTGAGAGGTGAGGCCTCAATCAGAGATGCTCGACACGTTCTTTGGAGTTCCAGAAGCCTATGGATTGAGCCTTGAGCGCTGGTGAAATTTCTGGCTATGAAAGTGACCAGACCCGATTTGGAGCTCTGGCCGATAGAGCAATTGGGTGGTTTAGAGAGGGGGTTTCACTGGGGAACTCCTCCTCTTGATGCTGGGAAGGAGTGGGTGAGTTTTAATTTGATTTTGGTGGAGGTTCCAGAAATGTCCTATTTCTGGCCTGAATTTTGTTTGAGAAATTGAGCTCAGCTTGGGGGATTCAAGGCAGGAGGACAGTGGGGACAAACTTCTCTTGTCTAGAAGGAGTTCTGGGAGCAGTTTGGGGGAGTTCTATGAGGAAAAATTTAGCACCTCATTCATGGTCAAAAGAAGGGGATTTTATAGCCATGGCAAGAGAGGGGAGTTCAGGGCCAGGCAATGAGTGCCCTGTGCCGCTCAGGGTGAGGGCAGTGCAGGCAAGGTGGTTGGTGAGGGGATTGCCCACTGCCAAGCCCAAATTTTGGATTTCAAGACAAGGGGACGCTCGGGTGTGCCTGTTCCGGTGGTTGGGATGGCTGGCCAGGACGGTCAGGCGGCTGGGCAGGCTGAGGAGTGGGCGAGAGGTTTAGTTCAATTAATTTTGGCAGACGATGTTGCTTAAGGGAGATTAGAGATGGGACATTGCTTTGGCCATGTGGCTTGGTCCCTTGGTCCAAAGTGGTGGACCATTGGTCCATGGCTCATGGGGCTTGGGTTGGGTCAGGTTAAACCCTCTCTAGGAGGTCTAGGGTTGGCAGCCAAGGGGTTAGTTTGATCAATTTTGGTTTAGTTAAGTTCAATTTGGTTCATGTGTCCAATTGGGTTGATTTGGGTTTGAGTTAGGCTAACTTGAGTTTGGATTTTAATTGGATCAAATTGATTGATCAATATTGTGTAAGTGATTATAGGGAAGATTTTTCATGAAGACATGAAGTGGATTGGAGTTCATTTGGAGTTTCAATTTGGAGGATTTTGGAGCTTTGGTTAATTTTGGGTACCATGGGTTAGGTTGGGTTTAGGTTTCGCTAGATTTTGGTTCAAGGCCAATTGATGGTTCAAAATGTTACAAATGATTGTTATGAAAGGTTTAGGATAGAAATTGGGTGGAAATTTTGGGTTTAGGGGATCCAATTTGGGGAATTAGGGGTAGGTGACAACTTTAGGGAAAATTTGGGGATTTTGTTTTCAAAGGGATTTTGAGTAGTGTATAAGTTTAAATTGATGGCCAATTGAAGTTGTGTTTGGTTTAGGGATGTATTAGGAAGAGTTTAGAGTTGATTTCGAAAAAAAAGAGTTAAATTGGGCTGGATTAGGGCAAGTTTGGGTCATAAGGCCAAAATTTGGGCTTTAGGTTTCAAGTTGAAATTAAATTTAAATGTTAATAAAATTGGGCTTGGATTTGGTTTAAATTGGTATTGTGGATGTTGAATTAATGTTTAGAATTGAATTTGATCAAAATTGAGGTCAATTGGGTTGATTTGGTTTGACATTGGGCCCATTTGGGTTAAAAATGGGTCAAATTGGGGATTTTGATAAAATTGGGTGAAATTGGCAAAATAAGCTTATAATGTAGTTGAACAAAATGAAATTAGGAATATTTAGGATTTTTTGGAATTTTCTGGGAATTTTTGGATATTTGGGCCAAAAGGGATATTTAGGATATTTGGAGGTTATTTGGAGGGTATTGGGGTATTTTGGTAGATTTAAAAGGTGGGAATTGTTTTAAAATGATTTTTATGAATTTTGGGAATTTTGGGTATTTTTTTGGGAATTTTTGGATGATTTGGTAGTTGTAGGTGCAATTTGGGTAATTTTGGGTGAGTTTAGGGGACACAATGTCAAAACGAGATTTTGGCAAAATGAATGGGGTTTTAAATAAGGAAGAATAAGACCATTTTAGTGGGGTTAAAATTGAGTAAAAATTGATTTGGAATGGAATTAAGGTTTTGAAGCATGAGCCATGGACTTAACCAAGTCCAACCACTTTGGGACTAAGTTTAGCCAAATGGTAACCACTTTATGACTCTTCACATATTGACCTTAGCCATCTTAATCAAAGATTAGTGGCTTGGATTCAATAATGTGAGTTTCATAATGGGTAGAAAGGCAAGGATTCAAGGTTTGGGTTAAGTGGCTTAGGGGTGTATGTGTGTGCAAGAGAAGCTCAAGTCACCCAAGGTCACCCTAAGTCCAAACAATCCTATAGGAACTCACTATTGGTTGCCCATATGGTGGTTTTAACCTTCTAAGGTGATTTAGAAGTTCGCAACCATCCAAGTGGGGTCCCAAGAGGAGTCAAGAAGTGGCTGAATTGCTAAAAGGGTGGGTCCCAATTCTAGTCCTCTAGGATAGCCAAGGAGAAGTCTATGTCTAGATCCTAAGCACCAAGAAGAAAAAGAAAAGACTCACCAAAAATGAGGTCAACAGACCCCCTCTCCCCTACAATTTTTATTCTTCCTATGGATTACCTATCTAGGTTGCTTGATAGGCAGATCCATGCCCATAGCTATTATAGGTTCCATCACAGATCTAAAGTGCCTGTTTCTCACCTTGTATATGCTGATAACCTCATGTTTTTCTCCAATGCTAGTAAAAATGCTATTAAGCAGGTGTGGAAATGTCTACAATTATTTGCATCCTCTTCTGGGATGCATCTAAACTCTGAGAAGTGCCAACTCATCTTCTCTAAAAAGCTGCCACCCCACTGCAAACACTGGGTGCTAAACTTTACTGGCTTCTCCACTGCCTAACTTCCAATAAGCTATCTTGGGGTCCCTCTTATCACTGGCACAGCCAAGCTCACTTAATTTGATGACATTTATAGGAAAACTCAGGCTCATTTGGATTGCTGGACTAACTCCTTCCTGTCCAATGGAGGGAGAGTTACTCTTCTTAAGAGCTTTCTTACCACCCTTCCTTCATACATCCTACAAATGACTATTATGATGAAGAGCACTCAATTGCATTTAGAAAGGACTTTTAACAGTTTTCTCTAGTCTGGTCAAAGACACCAATTACACTGGAGCTCAAGGAATAAGTTTGCTAAACCTACATTAGCTGGTGGTATGGGTTTCAAAGGTCTTCAAGACATCCTTCAAGCCAATATGTGCAAATTGTGGATTAAATTCAGAATAAAGCCTTCCCTTTAGGCTAAATTCCTTTGGGTTAAATATTGCAAAGATCAACCCCCTTCTCTAGTTGATAGGAAGCTGGGTGATTCCAGACTTTGGGTTGGAATGCTCAAGATCTGAAAAACTGCTAAGGATTGTTTTAAATGGGAATTGAGCAATGGGGTGGTGCCTTTTCGGTTGGATCATTGGTGTCCCAAGGATTGGCTCTCCCCCATCTTTGATAATCTCAACCACAATTTAAAGGTTGCTGATTGTTGGGAGGGAGATGGCTGGTCAATTTCCACCCTCTACTCTCTTCTCCAGCCCCCTTTTACTGCTCAAATAACTAAGCTCCCTTTTGACAGAACTAAACCTGATAAAATCTGTTGGCAGGACCATACTATTCAAAGTATCTCCAAAGCTATTTATTCCAAGATTACCAATTGGTCACAAGAATCCTAGGGGTAGTTATCTGGAATAAATTCCTATCCCCCTCTATGACCTTTTTCTATTGAAGAACCTTTCACCACCTGCTCTCGACTGATGACATTCTTAAGAAGAAAGGTCTGAGGGGCCCTTCAAGATGTGTATTGTGTTTAGTTGAAGAAGAATCAATATCTCATCTTTTTTATCAGTGTTCCATGGCACAGGATATGTGGAGTGAGCTTCTCAAACACCTGAATACTGGGAGGGTACAGCTCCAATTTGACTCCTTTCATCAGTGTTGGAAGAGCTGAAAGGCAAGGAATTGGGAACCTATTCCTTTTATTGTTGCATGGTTTATCTGGATGGCTAGGAATAAAGCCAAGTTTGAGGGCATTTTATTTACTGTCATAAAGGTTGTGAGGAACAGTATGTATTTCTTATACAGACTCATAAATCATAAGAATTTTCCCCCTATACTGAATTCCCTCCCCTCTACTGTGATTGTCCAACCCCTGGTCACTTTTGTTTTTTGGAAACCCCCCAATCCTTCTGTAATTAAGGTCAATACTGATGGCAGCTTTCACACTTTGGGGGCTGGGGTGGGAGGGGTGTTTAGAGAGTCTGCTGGTCAATGCCTCCTTTTCTTTTCTGCACTAGTAACTGATTTGGATGCCCTTGAATAAGAATTAATTGTTAACTACTAGGCTTTATGGATTGCTGTGACGATCTCTTGGACACAGCTATAGGTTGAGATGGACTCCTCAATGATTCTCACTTTATTGGAATAGGAGGAGCAAACCTCTTGGAAGCAGTCCTATTGGATTAATAAGATCAACTCACTCAGACCCCTCCTCTTCATTTCTCCTTCATCTATAGAGAAGTTAATAAACCTGCACACTGGCTTGCTAGGATGGGCCTGAATTCCACTGATGTTGTGGTCTCTGTCTCCCCTCCACCTGCTCTTCAGTTCCTTCTGGTTAGTGATCATCTGGTGATTCCCCATCTCTGGATTATTGGACCTTGCTAAGCTCTAGGATGCTCACAGGTGGATGACTGTTGAAGGAGTTTTTGTTGGTTGGGTCACTATACCTGCTCACTTGTGTCATTGGAAGATTTATACTTTTGAGACTTTTGTGTACATGAGGGGCTTTGCTTTACTCTTTAATTGGTATACATGTTTTCTTTGTATGAATTTTTTTGGGTTACATATAGTCCTTTTGTTCTTACCTTTTTTGTGGTGGTGTGGAGTTGTAACTTGGGAATGAAACCCCATAGGACTCATAGTATTTCTTTTCTTTTATATGGGGATCCTTTCCCCCACCTTCTGTACCACCTTTTTTAGATATTAACATGTAGGGAGCCATGAGTTATTCCTTTCCCATATATATATATATATATATATATATATATATATATATATATATATTTGCAAGAAAGGAAAATATTCATTCAAACAAGAGTTACATACATCTGATATAGGGAAAATCAGTCAAATCCCCAAAAAGTAAAGGCCTTAAAGGCTCAACGAGTATAACAGAAAAAGCTATAGTTTGGGAAGCAGTAGCATGTTTTGCCAACCAGTTTGCTGGTTGATTTCCCTCTCTGTAGATATGAGTCCATTTAAGGTTGAGGGAGCCAAAAGTGGAGATCAATGTTCTGTAAAGATAAACCAAGTTCCAGGGAGGGGGGGATATGCCTTGCAGCATGTTAACTAGCTCTTGTGAGTCAGATTCAATCCACACAAACTGATAGTTCAATGCCTTAGCATTAAGCAATGCCCAATGTGCAGCCAGAAGTTCTGATTCAATGGCTGATGAAGAGATAGTAGGTGCATGAAAGAACCATAATGTCTGTCCCAAGGAATTTCTACAAACAGCTCCAATTCCTACAGAAGAATTTGTATAACTGCCATCAATATTAATTTTTATCCATGGTGGAGGTGGAAGAGACCATTTCAGCAAAATAGGCTTTCTTCTTGGAAAGGAGTCCAGTAGTGATTGTTTACATAGGAAACTGCAGCAATTAGCCACAATTTGATGAGTAGTACATGTTTTGTCTTCATATTTAGCACGATTCCTTGCCATCCATACAAACCAGCATATTACTAATGGTGTATGAAACCATTTCTCCTCTTTTCAGTCCTCCCAGCAAGCCCCCAAATGAAATCAATTATAATTGAGATGGTTTAAATTGAATTGCTGTAATGCCATATTCCAAACCTGTTTAGTGACAATGCACTGGAAAAAAAAGATGGGAAATTGACTTTTCTTGAGATTGACATAGCCAGCATCTAGATGCAGATCTTAAAACTTTAAGTTTCAGTATATCGTCTAATTTTAGATAATTATGGAACAGTCTCCAGCAAAAGAAAGACATTGAGGGAGATATGAGCCTAGTCCAGATTTTATCTCCCCAAGTAGTATCAAGCCAAGAGTGTGTTGTGCTATGGATCATGCTGTTTAAGGTTTTCTTATTAGACCGTTTCGATAGAAGTCCGTCGATTTATCCGAGTTGATTGGAATTTGTAGAATCCGTTGTACACTCGTCCTCATCCAAAATCTCCCTTAGCATGTTGACATTCCAATGATCATCCACCCAAAAATCGAAACGAGTAAGTTGGTGATTAAACTTAGCGATGAAGTTTAAAGTTCCTTCCCCAAGCCGAGTTATCATGGTAGAAATTAACGATCCCTCGCCAACCTCCCGGCAGAAGAATTGGTTAGCCATTTCTCTAACTTTCGATAGATTTTTCCAATGCTTGGAATCCCCTTGCTTTGGCCTTACGGAATTAGGATGTGACTTCCAGCAATACTTATCATTTAGAAATTTAGCCCACATTGTATCTTGCCTTCGGAATTTGATCCACTGCTTGCAATAGAAAAGGTAGCTCATCTGTTGAAAGCTTTTCATACCTAGTGAACCCGGTGAACTCTTTTATCCACTGCTGATATTTGAACCCTTTGCCAGCTAGAAATTGACATTTCTTTTGATTTAATTCAAGGCTTGCAACCATAGCTAAATGATCTGTTATTTGCAATGTCTTTATGACACCAAGCTTGCTACCATTAGTGAAAATGATAACATCTTCTGCATATGCCAAATGGCTAATTAACTGAGAAGAACCATGCTTAAAATGAAGGTAAGGATAGTGATTATGTGCAGCATTCAGAATTCTGGAAAAATAATCAAATGATATGATGAATATGGTAGGAGAAAGTGGATCTCCTTGATTCATACCCCTACCAAATTTGAAGAAGCCACAGCTGCTACCATTAACTAGTACACTATAGTATGCATTAGAGAGCCATCTTTGGATTAATGTACAAAAAGAAGGGTGAAACCCTTGTGCATTAAGTACAATATCAATAAACTTCCAGCTGAGAGTATCATAAGCTTTTTTAAGATCCAGCTTAAGAATTAAGTTATGCACTCTACATCTTTTATCAAGAACCAATAACAATTCTTGAGGCAACAAACAGTTATCAGCTATGGTTCTACCCTGCACAAAAGCAGATTGGTTAGAGCTAATCAAATGATTAAGGTGTTGTTGTAGTCTCCCCAGAAGAATCTTGCAAATGATTTTAGAAAAAGTAGTAGTGAGACTTATAGGTCTGAAATCAGTCCAATGGGATTTATGGTTCTCTTTAGGAATAAGTGCAATACTTGCAGCAGCAAAATATTTAGGAAGATCGATCCCGAGGAAGAAGGATTGTACAGCCTGAATAAGGTCAGCACCCACAATTTCCCAAGATTTAAGATAGAAGATGGAAGTGAATCCATCTGGACCAGCAGTCCTATTACCATCAATGCTTTTTAAAGCCTGCAAGATTTCCTGTTCATCTGGTAGGAAAGCTAAATTAAGCTGTTTCACATAGTCATAGTTATCAGAAAAAATTTCAGCAACAAAGGAAGTAGTTGATATTGGAGAAGCAGTAAACATGTTCTGAAAATACTGGACAACACTTTGGGAAATATTGGTTTGATCGATAATCCAATTACCGAGCATCATCCTTGATTTTAAGGATAGCATTAATTTTGCTTCTATGTTTAATGATTGCATGGAAATACCTTGAATTCCTATCCCCATAAAGAAATTTATCAACTGCAGCTTTTTGTTGGAGAAAAAGTTCCTCCCTTTCCAAAGCTTTTAAAAATTGTGACTGAGCAGTCCACAAATCTTGTGCCTGGTTCCCTCCCAAATCATTCATAGCTTCCATCAGCTGTACTTTGGCTTCAGCATCTTTGATCGTTGAAAAACATTACCAAGCTCGCCGTTTATTTCACAGTCTTAACTTATAAGCTACATTTTTGTGCAGTCTCCATAGTTTCACAAGAGGGTTACAGATAGGATAATCAGGTATATTCCAGGCTCTCTTCACCACAGCTAAGAAACTATTATTAGTGTACCATACATTTAGGAACCTGAACTGTGAACATCCCTTATAAGAACTGTATGAGATCTGAATCAACAGTGGTGAGTGATCAGAGGTAGATCTATGTAAATGTTGTACCTGTGTGATGGGGAACATTTGCAGCCAAGAATCATTTGTTAATACTCTATCCAGTCTCTCTAACAGTTTACCTCTTTGCCATGTGAAAGGGGAACCAATGAATCCAATATCAAATAACCCAACTGTAGTAATATTTTGAGAAAATTGCAACATAGAATTTAAATCAGGTGTTCTGCCCCCTTTCTTTTCACTTAGGTCTCTAATGCAGTTAAAGTCCCCACTCACAATCCAATTGGAAGGGTTGTTGAGACTGATCTGGCACAATTCTTTCCAAAGAGATTCCCTATCCATATGAGTACATCCAGCATATATGAAAGTAGCACTGCCATGAAATTGGTCCAAAGCAAATTGTAGATGCAAAAATTGATAATTATCAAGCTTGATAGTACAATTCAACTCCTTTCTGGTAAAAACCCAGATTTTGTTATTACAATTAGAGTGAAAGTGAAATCCTGGAAATCTTTTAGTAACTTTAGAGACATTGGTGTGCACCATGGGTTCAAGTAATGCAATTATCCAAAGTTTATGTGTCATGTTCAAGTGCAAAATTCTGTTAAGGGTTCCAGGACTAGCAACACCCCTAACATTCCAACAAAAGCAGATTGCTTAGAGCTAATCAAATGATTAAGGTGTGGTTGTAGTCTCCCCAGAAGAATCTTGCAAATGATTTTAGAAAAAGTAGTAGTGAGACTTATAGGTCTGAAATCAGTCCAATGGGATTTATGGTTCTCTTAAGGAATAAGTGCAATACTTGCAACGAGCAAAATATTTAGGAAGATCGATCCCAAGGAAGAAGGATTGTACAGCCTGAATAAGTTCAGCACCCACAATTTCCCAAGCTTTAAGATAGAAGATGGAAGTGAATCCATCTGGACCAGCAGTCCTATTACCATCAATGCTTTTTAAAGCCTGCAAGTTTTCCTGTTCATCTGGTAGGAAAGCTAAATTAAGCTGTTTCACATAGTCATAGTTATCAAAAAAAATTTCAGCAACAAAGGAAGTAGTTGATATTGGAGAAGCAGCAAACATGTTCTAAAAATACTGGACAACACTTTGGGAAATATTGGTTTGATCAGTAATCCAATTACCAGCATCATCCTTGATTTTAAGGATATCATTAATTTTGCTTCTATGTTTAATGATTGCATGGAAATACCTTGAATTCCTATCCCCATAAAGAAATTTATCAACTGCAGCTTTTTGTTGGAGAAAAAGTTCCTCCCTTTCCAAAGCTTTTAAAAATTGTGACTGAGCAGTCCACAAATCTTGTGCACAGTTCCCTCCCAAATCATTCATAGCTTCCATCGAGCTGTACTTTGGCTTCAGACATCTTTGACTCGTTGAAAAACATTACCAAGCTGCTTGTTTATTCCACAAGTCTTAACTTATAAGCTACATTTTTGTACGATCTCCATAGTTTCACAAGAGGGTTACGGATAGGATAATCGAGTATATTCCAGGCTCTCTTCACCACAGCTAAGAAACTATTATGAGTGCACCATACATTTAGGAACCTGAACTGTGAACATCCCTTATAAGAACTGTATGAGATCTGAATCAACAGTGGTGAGTGATCAGAGGTATATCTATGTAAATGTTGTACCTGTGTGATGGGGAACATTTGCAGCCAAGAATCATTTGTTAATACTCTATCCAGTCTCTCTAACAGTTTACCTCTTTGCCATGTGAAAGGGGAACCAATGAATCCAATATCAAATAACCCAGCTGTAGTAATATTTTGAGAAAATTGCAACATAGAATTTAAATCAGGTGTTCTGCCCCCTTTCTTTTCACTTAGGTCTCTAATGCAGTTAAAGTCCCCACTCACAATCCAATTGGAAGGGTTGTTGAGACTGATCTGGCACAATTCTTTTCAAAGAGATTCCCTATTCATATGAGTACATCCAGCATATATGAAAGTAGCACTGCCATGAAATTGGTCCAAAGCAAATTGTAGATGCAAAAATTGATAATTATCAAGCTTGATAGTACAATTCAACTCCTTTACGGTAAAAACCCGGATTTTGTTATTACAATTAGAGTGAAAGTGAAATCCTGGAAATCTTTTAGTAACTTTAGAGACATTGGTGTGCACCATGGGTTCAAGTAATGCAATTATCCAAAGTTTATGTGTCTCGTTCGAGTGCGAAATTTCGTTAAGGGTGCCAGGACTAGCAACACCCCTAACATTCCAACAAAGGAGATTAATCATGGTGTATAGCCTTACCAGCCCTAGTGATCCTAGGGGGGGTGGCAGCTGAAGTATCCATACCTATAATGTTGGATTTAGATAGGTCCTGAAGTTCCATAATGTCTTTTCTCCCCGCTCCTACTCTTTTGTTGAGACCGAGCACCTTCGCCGTAGTGGCTAAATTTCCAAGTATGGTTTGGGCTGCTGCCCCAGTAATGGGTTCAGTAGGGGAGATAAATGTAGCACCTGCTTCAAAACTTGCAGGGATAACCTCTTATGCAGCAGAATCTGTTTCAACTTAGGATGTCCAAACTGGAGCTCCCCTACCAAGGTGAACCTGTATGGTTCAGACAGCTTTTGAAGTTCCTCCTCAGTGAAGATTAGTGCCAGTTTTCTTGCCTTCCTTGTGCATTTCCTGATGAACTCACACTCAGCTTTTCCCTCCATGGAATCATGAAACAGCTGAGGAAACACTAGTTTATCACCAAGAGTAGTGCCACCTTCTTTCCTCACTATGACTTCAGTAAATGTACCCCTTCCAATAAAGTGAGGATCAGCTCGAGTAACGTCCTGAGCCATCCCTCAATGTAACAGTAACTCAACTAAATTTAAACAAGAGAGAGCCCGGGAAGGGAGAAAACAATCTCCCCACCCCAAACTGAGAAAGAAATGAAATGAGGAGAC
Organism: Papilionanthe hookeriana x Papilionanthe teres; assembly: GCA_022702705.1. Taxonomy (NCBI): domain Eukaryota; kingdom Viridiplantae; phylum Streptophyta; class Magnoliopsida; order Asparagales; family Orchidaceae; genus Papilionanthe; species Papilionanthe hookeriana x Papilionanthe teres. The sequence continues at coordinate 23,004,901 of CM040426.1, forward strand.
TTCCCGCTTTCTTCGGCCACCTTCCTCCACCTTGAACAACAGAGCCGCCAACTCGTCGACTAGCTCCATTGAAACCCTAGCAGAGCTATTCCAGCCCGCCACTTCCATATTTTATATATTATATCCCATATATATATATATATATATATATATATATATATATATACATATACATATATATATATATATATATATATATATAAACAAAACTGAATTGTATTCCTTTCTTTTAGATGGGGATCCTTTCCCCCACCTTCCGTACCACCTTTTTTAGATATTAACATGTAGGGAGCCATGAGTTACTCCTTTCCCATATATATATATATATATATAAACAAAACTAAATTGTATTCCTTTAATAAGAGTTTAAAATTCTAAGGTGTGGCACCTTCAAAAGGTCTCCCCCTCGAGAGAAACAAAAAGGGAGGAGGTAGGGAAGAGGATACCACCACCTCAGAAGAGGCTAGACCACTGCTAGCTAACCAATGAGCAAGTTTGTTGCCTTCTCTAAAAAGAAAGAATAAATTTTACACCAAAACATTTCCTCAGCCCCCTGATTCTATTGCTCCATCATAAATGATGCCAATCAGAGTTATCCCCAACATCAATCAGTTGTATTAGGGTGGTGGAGTCCACCTCCACCACAAGGTGTTTCCACTTGTTCAGGCTAGCTAGTTTGATTGCTTAGTATACACCTGCTAGTTCAGCTTCCAAGGCATCCTTAGCCTCCAAAGGAGCTTGGAAATAGAGTAGACAATGCCTAAGATGGTCTCTGAAGATACCCCCAATACCAGCCCCCCAGCTGAGAAGCTGTCATCAATGTTTACTTTGATGTGATGCTCCATTGGAGGCTTCCAACATACAGTAATGATGTGCTTCTGACTGGTGATGTGAGTTGTAGTAGCATTGCAAATATCAGGGAAGCTTTTGTGTTTGATCAACTTGGTCAGGAATGAGAGGCAAAACCTACCCACCTCCTTCACAGTTAGCAATGAGTCTTCAAATTTGGCTCTATTCCTAGCCATCCAGATGAATCAGGCCACCATAAGGGAGATGGATCCAAAACTTGCCTGATTCCAGCTCTGCTAGCAGGAGTAGAAAGAGTACCATTCCAGATTAGTAGTATCATGTGAGAAGTCCTGGGAGACTTCTATCCAAACAACCTGAGTGAAGTTGCATTCAAAGAAAAAATGTGCAATAGATTCCTCCTCCTGTGAGCAAAGCCAACATCTAAGGGGCCCCATAGTCCTTTAAGTTTCAAAATGTCATCTGTGGGAAGCATTTTATGGAAAATTCTCCAACAGGTAAATGACATGGAGGGATTCAGGTATTTATTCCATATAATGTCTCGCGAAGGAGTGTGGTCCCACTGATAAAGTCTGGAGATGATGTGTTTGGAGATGCTCTGAGAGTTGCTGCATTTCCAAGTGATCTTGTTTGGTTTGGTTCTATCAAACTGGATCTTACTTATTTGCTGAATAGATTTTCCCCGGATCAGATTATGCAGTTTGTCTAGGTCCCACTATTCTCCTTGCCAACAATCTTTTACTTTGAGATCAAGGTTGGCCTCACAAGTGATGGGTTGAAGCACCTCAGCGGGGCACCAGTTATCAAGTCATAAGTTGACCTTACCCTCCCCAAATCCCAAAGAAAAAGGTTCTCAGCTTGCTGCCTCACTTTTAATAGGTTCACCTATGTTTTGGAGTCCCCCAAGTTCCTCTCCACCAACATTGGGTGCCTCTTTTCAGTATTTTTTAAGTAAAAACATAGCACATAGGGAGGGAGATGCAGCGGACTTTATATTGCAAGAACTTATGAACTTAATATTATATATTTATAATGATTTTGTAAAGTTCAAACATTTAACGCAAGTATACGTATCTTATCAAGTAATACAGGGCTCTAATGGAGTCCTGGATATCGATCCCATAGGGAAGTGAGGTAAATCACACTATTGATAATGTAATACTGAATTCCAATACTTAAATTGCGATTAAAGTTTAATGTTTACTTCTACTACCAAGATGCAAAAAAAATAAAAATTAAACAAATTACAATTACTTCTGTATCTTTAAAACAAAATTAACTATTAGACACATACTAAGCTATATATATACGAAAGATTTTGATATATAAGAAAAATATCTTTCCTCATGTAATGAGAATATGATGTGTGGATGATATGGAATGATTATCTAATGGTATTGTGCCAAATAGAAAGATAATTATTTCTTTACCCTTAAATGTGTACCCCTCTCTTCCAAGCAAGAAAGGAACAATAACATACCCTTGTTGACCTCATTTTTGATGAGGTATTCTCTTCTTCTTTTTAGTACTTAGGATCTAGCCTTAGGCTTTTCCTTTAACTATCCTAGAAGATTAGAATTGGGACCCACAACTTAGAAATTCAAACCACTTCTTAACTCCCTGCAAACTCCACAAACTTGATTGTAGACCCCTAATCACCTAGAGGGTTGAAATCAAATGTGGAAGTTTAAAGGATGAGTTCCTATAGGACTCTTTGGCCTTAGGACTGCCTCAGGTGGCACTGGTGCAGTGAAGGGGCTGACTTACACACACACTACACCTATACACTACACTTTCACACACCTCCTAAAACCACACCCATACCCAATTTGACATCCTGACTCATGAAGGTTCACATGGATGGTCCTTAACCCCTAAGCCCTTGGCTAAGAGGGTTAGGAACAACATAGTGAATGCCTCAAATGAGTCCTCTCATGGCTCATATAGGCTTAACATGTGCTTCATGGCTCAACCAAAATGATTTCATTTCACTTACATTTACCCAATCTTCAATTTTCCAAATGTTTAATTTTTGACCCCGGGGACCCTGCACCCGCCTAGCCTACCCAAAACCCTTGAAATTACCCAAAATTTTCAAAATCCTCCAAAATCACCCAAAATTTCTCAAAACCAATCCTAAACATTCCCACATCACTCAAATTGATCATTCATAGCCAAAAATACCAAAAATTCCAAAAATACCTCCCAATACCCTCCAAATACCCAAAATGCCCCTCTTAGCCAAAAAATCAAAAAATTCAGAAAATTCCCAGAAAATTCCAAAAAATCCCAAATATTCCCAATTTCATTTTGTTCAACTACACCATGGGCCAATTTTGTCACGTTACCCCACTTTTGTCAAAATCCCCAATTTGACCCATTTTAACCCAAAGTGAACCCAATGTCAAACCAAACCTACCCAATTGACCCAAATTCTAGTCCAATTCAATTCTAAACTTCAATTCAACATCCTCAACACCAGTCTAGACCAAATCCAAGCCCAATTTTTGTGGCATTTGAATCCAATTTCACTTTTGACCTTAAAGCCCAAATTTGGACCCATGACCCAAACTTAGCCCAAACTAACCCAATTCAACTCCAATTAACCCCAAATCTTTTCTAAACCTTCCCTAACATCCCCAAAAACAAAAAACTAACATGATTTGCCCAAAATTTGGACCCAAACCCCACTCAAATTCAACCCAAAACCAAAAGGCCCAATTTTGACCTAAATCCAAACCTAACCCAAATAAGCCCAAATCCCAAAACTAAAACCCAACCAAAGTTGAAACCTCTTTGAAACACTCCCATAAACATTTCCCAACATTAATTTTACATCAATTTCAACCCTAGCTCAACATTGGCCCAAGTTAGCCCAAATTGACCTACATTGGCCCACTTACCAAATGAACCCAAATTCAAACCAATTCAATTCCAAATCACACCAAATTGACTTCAAACTATTCATGAAACATCCCTAAACCAATTGCAACATTTATTTGACATGGTCCTTCACAAAATTTTCAGCCAAATGCCCATCCTAAAATAAAAAAAAACCCACTTCCCTAAACCATTTTAAAAGCTCACCTTTACCAAATTTTAAAAGCCCAAACCCATCCTAAAGCCCACACTACAATCTCATCTCATCCTCACTCAATTAATATCACTCCCTAAGTGCTAAATCCATCATGAAAATCAAACCAAAATGGTATTATGCCAAATCCCATCAAATAACTCCAAAATATCCATAATCCTTAAAAATCCATTTTTATGAAATCGACCAAACCTTTTCCAAGCCATGTGCAAGCCATGAAGCCATGCATGAGCCACATGGAAGCCATGAAAGCCCTTTACATGTCACCATGCTATCTTGGGCAAATGGAGGGGGTCCTTTCCATATTCCTTTAAGGTGATTAACCATGTTCATGTCTCCCCTAAACCATGTTTAACCTTAATTGTACTTGGATGGTGACCCTTCCCCACTAGTCAAGTTGACCTAAACCACTTTCTCTTCAGCCCAAACTAGCCATGGGGAGGTGCACCTAGCCCAAAAGGATGGGTTGACCCAAATCAAGCTAAAATGGCCTCTCCCCCATACCATTTTAATCCAAACACTTTACACATGTCCAAGCCCAATTGCCTTCACCAACTTCAAGCCCTGGACCTCCTGACCCTAAGGGTGACTCATGCCTGCCGGCCAGCCACCTGGGCCGCCGGAAAACGCCATGGCCGAGACATGGGAAGGAGCCAAGCATTGAAATTCCACCTTGCTGAGTTGCACCATGCCCAGTGGCCATTGCAGCTGTTCTTCCCTTGCCAAGAGCAGCTCGATCCCGATCCCTAACTCCCCCGGGAGGCCCTCCAAGCCTCTCCTATTTAAACACCACCTCTCTCGGCTATGGAGGAGGTGCTGAACCAACCTTAAGGAAACTCTGCCAAAATCATTCCAGACCACTCTCCACACATAGAGCACTTGATTCCCACTAGATTCCAGCCCCAATTCCCTCCAGCTAAGCTCAATTTTGAGTTCAAATCTCAAAGATAAAAACCAGGACACTTCTTCACAAAGGATCAATCCCCAAATTGATTGGTCCTACACCTTCACCGCACCAAGGGAAGAAGTTTACCAAGCAAAGACCCCTCACCGAGCCAGCCATTGCTTCCGACCTCCAAGCTTTGTGATCGGGCTTGGTCGAAATCTTACCTAGACAATTCACTGTGCCAAGGGACTTCATCCGGAGCTTGCTTGGACTCAATCGAAGGTGACACAACTCTCGCATCGAAGCTTCACTTCTCCGAGCAAAGGTATAGACTCACTCTTCTTCCCGAGCTTACGGAGATTCTCCATTTAATTTGAGTCAATTTAAATACATGTTTACCGTATGGATGTGTTCGTCTCCTCAAAACGAATCCATAGAAGCATAAGAACATGAAAATCCGTTGAGAATCGAGTGAGAAATTAGGGTTAGAAGGCCGACGGTCACGGTGCACACCGGCCGTAGACGATGACCAGGAGCCGTCGGATCGAGCGTGTATCGAGCGGACGGTCAGGATTGCGCCGGACGGAGCAACGGAACATGAACCGCGGGGCCCTGGAGCGCTGAGTCGGATGGCGGTGCCGAATCAGAAGACGACACGCGGCGCTTCGGAGATGCCTAGGTTGAGTTGGCGCCGCGTGGATAAGTAGGAAATTAGGTTATTTTCCTATTTATTTAATTCCCTAAACTTCAAAAATGCATAACTTTGTGTAGGAAAATCAGAAAAATAAAATAAAAAGACCCTCTTGCTCAGTGAACCGAGGAGAATAATGTGGAAAAGAAATCATTCAATTTCATTGAGTATTTGATTTTTAATAATTTATTTACTCTCTCGCACATTTTCAATTCTCCATGCATGTATACAATTCACCATGGCATGAGACCATAGGGCTTTTGAATCCTCCGAATTTGGGAACATTCCCTGAATTTTCCAAAGTCAGAGGCCATCCCTATGAAGAGTTATTGATTTTCCAATTCTAGGCTGCTAGTTTGAGTCATTTAATTCCAATAATTAGCATATTGTGAAATAAATTCTAGAAAAATTTGGTGATGTTTATTATGACCAGAGGATCCTAGGAAAAATAGGTTTTGAGTTAACTCACTTGGAATAACCCTAATTGGCTTAAACACCCAAAATGGAGTTTTAATTAATTAGAGCTAATCATACATCAAATTGACTTGAAATCAATTCTCCACAGACCTTTAGGATCAGAGGAACCCACTATAAAAGTTTGAAGTCAATTGGACTTGGTTAGCCCTATCAAATGGGTTGATTAAGCCATTTAGCCAAAATTAAACTTAAAAAATTCATAACTTTCAAAATACTTTTAAAAAATTCCCAAATGGGTTTTGGAGCCTCTCTGATATTAGGGGAATTTAAGAAAATTAAAATTACAATTTTCTAAAAAAGTTGATTTTTTTGCAATATTTTAATATTTTTAATAATTAAAAAATAATAAAAATCACAAAAATAATAAAATTCACCAAAATGTCACATTCTGAATTTTAATCACTTAGGAACAAATCCCATATTTTTCTTAGGTCTCTATGATGAGATATTAAATTTTAAAGCCCAAGGGTAATTTTAAATTTAAAAAAATGTATTTTCTAGCATTTCCACTAAAATAATTTTAATAAATCAAAGAAAAATCAAAAAAGTATGAAAATTAGTTCTCTGATTTCCTTGATATCAGAGAGATTTTTTTAAAAATATTAAATTCATTTTTCAACCTTTATTTTATTTTTAAATTAATTAATACTCCAAAACTCAAAATAATTATAATAAAAAGAATATAATTCAAAAAATCACCAAAATTGGTCCAAGTGATTCTCTGGTCATTAGGAATGTCCCATAATTTTCTTGAGGACAGAAACTTTCCCTTGGTCATATTATTAAATTTTCCTTGGAAATCCCTATTTTCCACCAAAAATAATTACATAAATAAATTAAATACAGAAAAATCACATTTTCTCCTCTAATGTCTTTATTGACATATGAGTAAAGTCACATAAAAATTTCAAATTCATTTGAGCTCAATTTAGTGAGTTATAAAATTATTAAGCTTGAAGGGCAAAATGGTAATTAAAATTTTAACCCTTAATTAAAACTTTAGGCTTAATAAAATGAAATAGTAAAATATTTGATCCTAATTTGATTTGGATGATTGAAATTTAAATAATTAAAGGGTAGAAACCTACCAAATAAATTTAAAAATAATTAAAATAAAACCTTATTCAAATAATTAATTAAATTTGGAAGAATAATAAAAAAATTGGAATTATTAAAAGAGGAATGTTATTAGGAAGAGCTTTGTACTTTAATTTAAGAATCCCTAAATTAATCACCTCAATAATATTTAATTCCTAATTAAAATGATAATCCAAATTTAAAATTTAAAATGCTAAAAGTCTTAATCACTAAATTAAATCAAAGTTAAATTATTTAAATTAAATCCTTTTAAAATTTCAATTAAATTAATACTTTAATAATTAAAATTAAATCATCTTTAAAACATAAAAAATAAAATATTAAATTAAAATTAAAAATAAAATCAAATTAAAATTTAAATTAAATTAAATTAAATTAAAATAAATTGAATTAAATTAAATTAAATCAAATTAAATCAAATTAAATTAAATTAAATTAAATCATATTAAATTAAATTAAGTTAAATTAAATTAAATTAAAATAAAATAAAAAATAAAATCAAGTTAAAGTTAAAATTAAATTAAATTAAATAAATTAAATTAAAATCAAAATTAAACTAAATTAAGCCAAATTAAAATTAAATTAAATTAAATTGAATTAAAAAATAACATCACCTAAGACATAAAGAATTCAAAAATAAATCTAAAACAACTTGAACACTATTCCAAACTTAAACCCATTAATTGAAATTAAATTAAATCACAAATCACTTGAACATCCATTTGCCCTCGAAAGCTTTTGTTATCATAACTCCTAAACAGAGTATTAAGTGAAGTGTTACTTCATTTATAGGATATTCAAATGTCCTAGTTCACTGAGCAAGATAACGAAACTTGAACTCCCGGACGATTAATTCATTTGTATAATTAAATTCTCTTGGACTTAAAATAATCCTAGAAATATTGAAAAGATGTTTAAGATTCTTCTTAAGCACTTCCTCGATCTGATAGGATGTTTATAAGAACAATTGAACTTAATTGTTCTTTGATGAAGAAAATCGTCCTCAAACCAAAACACAAGAACCTAGATGTCATAGGAGATGACTAGCTATAGGATTAGGAACTTGGTAGAAAACCATAACCCTTCCCTTAGAGTATTATGCAGCTTGGGACGACGGGAAGACCCTCCAGGTACGCTTTTATTTTATTGCAATTTACCTTATTGCAATTTATTTAATCGCATCGCATTTACCTTTCTTGCATGATAAACAACTGTTGCATGAAAACCAAAACCTTTAGGGTAGTCCCTGAAACTGAAACCAAAACTAAATTAAAAGTCATTACAAGATAAAATTCACCGCCACAACATTTCAAAATATAAAACAACTCAAAATTTAATCACAAACAGAACAACAAAACTACAACTACAACTAAATTAAAACGTCTTGTTGGATGATCGGGAATACCTCGGATGATGTAACCTATGTGTTGCTAACGGGATTTCCCACTGTCTAAATGAAAGTGTGGAACTCATTCAATTGAGTTTAGCAAATTCATCTGGACTAAGTGAATCCGATAAAAATAACGATGCCGGAAGGATGGAACCGTGGGATCTTAACCGATGTTGTTATAATCAACTTTAAGATTTGTTTTAATTAAAACATAAAAACACTTGGAAACTAATACTTTCTCTAAACCAGAACACTTCCCTTATCTCTTGATTTATGACTTCTAAAACTAAACCTCTGCAATAAGGAGCTCGGAGCATGGTGGGCAGCACGGCCATCGTCATCAGCAAAACCTGAGTCTACTTCAGCAAAATTTTCTTAGAATTAAATAGTTAAGCCATAGGATTTCAAGGTAGTTTTCCTAGTGCAACATAAATCCTCAACTCTTCATTAGGCATTTGCGTGATCATGTCATGTAAATTAAGCCCTAACCGGTCTTAGGACTCCGAGGTGATCGTTCGGTATGACAAAAACCCTCACATCTTCGAGGCTATTTGTATGATTTTAATATACAAATATTAGTCCAAATTAATTAAAATTGGCAAGATCAAAATATTAAATAAAAATTAGGACTTTCCTAAATCCAAGCCAAACAATAGGATAGTCGAGAAATTACCAAAGTTCACTTCGAATTTGTGATTTCTCCTACCTTTCTTCCTTTGAATTCCCAAAATAAAATGTTCCAGATTTGATCCATTCCCTATTGAAACTTCAAAACTCAATCCCTTGAAAACTTAAACTTTGAAATTCTTGAAAGCAGAACTACTGATTATTATCGAGAGTTTTCTTAGGTGATGCCCGTCACTTAAGATGTAATTAACTATAGGGGCTTGCCCTTATAGGGAATTTCAAGAACCTGAGTAATATAAACCTCGTTTAATGTTTTCATATTAAGCAGGGGAACTTGTCGGCTTATAAAATTGGTTAGCAGACCAAACGGATGTCACAAACCTTTCTAGTTTATTTAATCGAGTCCCATTATCAAGCAGTGTGTCTATTCCTCGGGATAAATCACAGTTTGTGGTGCGGTGCTCATTTATATGAACTATTCAGGATGTGAAATCAGTTTGATTTCATATCTTAAAATTTTCAAATTTAAAATTATTTTCAAAATCAAATACTATTTTTCAAATTATTTATTCAAATTAAATTAAAAATTCGCCGACAATTTCTGTAGGCGACCTCTTTTCAAAAATACAACACTCAACCTAAAAATATGCCGACAACCCTAAGTTTAGTTACTAAATCTAAGGCTAGGCTGGAGGATACCGGCTGCCACTATGGAGCTCCCACTCACCCTTTACCTAAAGGCTAACCTTCGAGTTTAGTTACTAATCTTAGGATAAAATTAAGGATCTCAGCCTGTCACCCTGAAACCTTCAATTTAACGTCCATCAAAACACATTTCTCTATTTATTTGCACTCAGTTCCCAAATACTATCATCCATGGAAATTGAATGGGTTTTTCATTGTTGTTTTAAGACATTAATTCCTTTCAGAGTTAATGTTCCACAACATATTTTAGCAATCCAATTAGCCAAATCAAAAAGTAAATTAAGTTCTAAATGAAAGACCATCACAATTTTTTTAATACTTTTAAAAGAATTTCAAATCCACATCAACACATCACCACATCTCTATATAAGAACAAAGACAAAGGAGACTACTCAGAATTCACAGAGAAGACACAATAAAACATGAATTTTATATATAAAAGAACAGTCATACAAACCACAAAAGAAAATACAACTTATCTTTTTCTCTTCCCCAAAGCAATTCCTTTGAAGTTCCTTTGAATCCTTTTCTATCTTCTTTGCAACACTTGATTCTCTCTTTAGAATGGAAAGGAAAAAAACAATCTCTCACTTTACTCATTCTCCTTAACTCCTTAGAGTAGAATCCCTCTCAAATTATCACTTCTACACTCTTCTCTCCTAAGCCCTAACACTCAAAACTCACTAGTCTCTCTATAATACACAAGACACATAGGACACACACTAATTTTCATCAAAAAACAATTACTTATAAGTTAGGAATGAAATCCCAAGAGTTTCCATAGGCATCCCTTCAAAAAGTCGCCAAAACCCTTCACATTTGAAGTCCAACGACATTAGGTGCCGGCGGCTATCTATCGTCGAATTAATTCATAATTCTCTAGAAAATGGACCCGGCGGCGCCAGAACCTGTTTTCCTCCTTTTTGCTCCTTTTTACTCCAACTTCGTTCATTTTCGCTTTAATCACCTAAAATCATCATACCTGCAACAAATAATGAAAAATACCTTTAGTGCAATATCACAAAAAATGAGTAAAATTAGACCGCAAAAACAACATATATTTTTGGTGCATCAAAATCCCCCAAACTTTAACTATTACTTGTCCTCAAGTAATCCATTTACTACATAAAAATATAACTCTAGGCAATGCACTATTCATCTGTAAGATACTAAAGTTTTTCATTCAAAAGAATATATTGGCTAGATTTTTAGAAAGAAATTTAGTAACTCAGGTTAACACTACAGGTATAAGAATATTTAGTAATCAAGTCTAAGAGTTCTATATTTCAAGATAAACTATAATTTGTCACATTAAAAGTACACTGAAAGATTATGTGAAAAAGAAGTTCATGCAAACTTCATCAGAATGTAGGCCAATAATTAAAATATAAATTCAGAAATGAGATCAAGTTCTCCCTTCAGGGTGACTCAAGTGAGCCAATTTTGATTAGGCATCTCCTCAAGCTTGTCCTCATAAACATTTTTCTTTCTTTTCTCTTCTTTTTTTTTGTTTCATTTGGGATTGTTTTTGAATCCATCTTTTCCTTTCTTTCTTTTTTTTTCTACTTTTTGTTAATGATTACTCTATTTAGATAGCTTGTAATGATTTTGAACTTCACTCTCCTCTTTCTAAAGTTCAAAACTTGAAATACCTCCTTACTTTATAATTAGGTATGAGCTTCATTGTTCATCATAAAGTCACAATCTCTTCATAACAAATAATACTTTAAGTCTCTTAACATTTCAAAAATACAAATTTCATTACTTTAAATAGTTGACTATAATCAAATCCTTTCATACCAAATATCTTACCTGTATAAAATTAACCTTTATTGCTAAAAATTTTCATCTCATCTTTCCATAATATTCAATTAAAATAAAACGTTTTAGTTACTTACAGTGAGGTTCAACTACTAGAAGTTATGCTAATAATTTTTAAAAATATAATAATTGAGAACAAATAAGAGTTAATATTTCTCTACCCTCCCCCAAACTTAAAGTTTTTAATAAATTTGAAACAATAGAGAGTAAAAGAAACTAACCTTTCTATGTTGGGATTTTGAAATCTTCATCAGCTATCTGGTATTAGTCAATATTTACAACTAGCAGGCATGAAAAAATTAGTAACAGTGATAAATAAATATTTTAAACATTTGCATGGGTAAAGAGAAATTAATTTTAAACATCTAAACATCCAATAAAACACCACAATACTAAACAACTATCACAGTACTACACAGTTTAATCAATAATTTCGACAGTACAGTACATCAATAGGTTTATACATCATATTAAAGCAAATAACTACTATATCATAACAATACAACACACAATACAACAAGAAAAACAAAAACAGAAACAAACAAACTACCAATCTTCATCACCAGGTTCGTCAGCAGAGTCAGCAGGATCAGCAGGACTAGGTCTATATGGTGTATAGCTGGGGCAGGTAGGAAATATCACATCAGTCTCCCCCCTCATGAATCTAGCCTGTGCATCATAATAGGCAATATCGAACTCCACTCTTCTTCTCATATAATCTTCATTCACATCACTTCTGGCCTCATACACATCCATCCTATCATGGAGTCTATCCACACTAACATTCTGTAATCTCAGCTGCTCTATAATATCAGATAATGTTGGGGGCTCAGATGTAGATGGAACGTCATGATTAGTAGTAGGAATATCAGTACTCCTACTCTCAACTCGGGCTCCTACATGAGACTCATAAGTACGCATAATAGTCTTTGTAATTGGTCTCAATGGAATAACTATCTCTTCAGAACTGCTGAACTCTTCTCCAGACTGAACACACAAGGCATGAACTAGGGCAAGATGTCCTAATCCTCCAATGGTCTCGCCTCTAGCAATAGTCTGAATGTTCTTAAAGATAATAGTATCAATATCAATCTTCTTCATCCTTTGAATACAATAGTTTAGAATTGCTCCATCCTTTATAACTTCACTGTGGTGATAAGAAGGTAACAATCTTACAGAGATGAAATAGTGCCAAGCTATTGATGCAACACTTAACTTGGAAGCAGGGAAATTAATCATCTATTTTTTACTTATTTTCCATTCCCCTCTTCCATCCGTCAGAAAAGAAATTACTTCCCTCATATTTTCCTCACGAGTATCAAAGTTTTCATATTCACAAACAAATGGTTCCTAATTTTGATAAGAAGCATTGATTCTTTGTTGAGTAAACTCAACCATTTTTCCTCTAACTAACACATACTCAGTCTCAGTCCAGGGCACATTTGAATAAAACTCTCTAACAACTACCATAACAGCATTTGCAGTAAAATAACAAAATCGTTCCCAATTCCATTAAGCAATTAACTGTTCTACAGATCCTCCTGGATTATCAATAGCCCGATCCTGAATACACTTCTTATTGTAAAGGTAAGAGTTAAAAGTGAAATTGTGCTTTAACATTAATAAACTTTTCTTCATCAAAATCCAATTTTCTCTTCCCTTTACTCATCTTTGGAGCCATGTGAATTTCTAAAAATTGCAATAAAACTCTAATAAATCCCAAATCCACAATGTATCAAACTCGAAATGCTATTCTAAACAAGTAAGACCAAATTTCATCATAGGAAATCTCAAAATTTTTCAAAAATCCAAAAATTCCAATCTAAGCAATGTGAGAGATTTCCATGGTGAAATTCAAAAAATTTTAACTTAAAGTGAATCTCTTACCAAGAGAAGTGTAGATTTAGTCTCAAAAAGCTTTGAAATCACTTCAAATCTAAAATCTAGCAAGCCCTAGGTCTTCAAAGTTGCAAAAATGGAGGAGGAAGATGAAAGCAATGGAAAATACCACTGGTCCCAGGGTAAAAATTGCGAAATAGATGGTTTTCGGACTTTTACTGTATTCGGACGCCAGCGGCGCTCTATTTATTTAAATTGCCAAACTCTCTGGATTTGGGCGCCGGTGGCGGCCATCCAAAATTTTTTCTGGTTCCAAAAATTTTTTCATAATTTCGATCATTTTGACCTCCACAATGACATTTAATACATCAATAAGCATCTATTCATCACACAAGCAATAACTAACAAAATTCTTAAACAAACAATACAAAACATACTGCCATATATAAAAACCACGTTACATTATAAACATTAAATATGTTCATCAAATTAACCAAAAACTCTTTTAGATGTTTAGTATTGTAAATGCGCTACGATAGGAAAACACTAAAATCTAAGCACACACCATGAAATTAAGAGTCTCAAATCCAAATTCTAATTACAAAGCAAAGTAAAGTACTAAACACACCAAACAGAATTAAGCAAAGTAAACTACACACAAACATAAGCACAATTCAAATATCACTCCACATCGGTCTCAGAACATTCTTCCTCTCTAATATCACCAATAGATTACTCATGCACGAGCAAGTTGTAGAAGGGACAGAATGGGAATTTATTAGATGAATCTTCAGCAATCACTGCGTTCTTCTACATCAGATTAACCAAATCCATCTCAATTCGACCAGTATGATCAAACTGTTCTTTCATCCACCAATCTATATGGTCAAAGAAATCATAAATATTATTGATTGCATTCATAATATTTTGTACCTCATTCTCCAACTTTTTGATCTTCTGCAGTATCGTTCTGGAACTTTCAGGAAAATAGGGCTGAATCAGTTGTGAAGTCTGTGTTGGTTGATCAGCAAGTAGATTCATATCATCTTCATCTCCTACTGTTTGGTAGTCATAAATATTAGTTAGATCAATAGGCCTCCAGGGAAGAAGAACCTTTTCCCAACTCTCATATGAAACTTGTGATTGACTACATAACAGAAATATGGTGGACGGGTGTCTAAGCCCATACTTAGATCCATGAATAATTAATCCCAAAACTGATTTCACAATTATATTACCAATGTCAATCGACCTCCCAATTTGAATACAAAAATTCAAAATGGCACTTTCCTTTGTTACCTTGCTAATCTTCAAATTTGGAAATAACTTTGCTGAAATAATGTAATGCCATTGCTTTGACACCGGATTTAAGGATGTAGAAGGGAAACTAATATATCGATTTTCTCTAACTTCCCATTCTTCATTCTCATCTATCAAATAACTAGATGCATCATTCATACTATCTCTTGTGGAATTGAAATTAGCATAATGGCAAATAGGTACATTCTAAATAGTGAAAAGATCATTAATTCTCGCAGGAATGAATTGTACGAACTTACCTCACACAAAGACGAATTCTTGTTTGATCTCATGCAGATTTGCGTAGAATTCTTTCACAACCGGAACGACTAAGGCAGCGGTAGTGTAACACAACACTTCCCAACGTCTTTCCTTAATTTTCTCTTTAATCTTTGTAGTAGGATTATCCATACCTCGATTTATAAAGCCTCTTTCATTGATAATCCTCCTCTTCATCGTCACTTTGTTGAACAATCGTTGCGCTTTGAAACTTATAAACTTCCTTGGTTGAAAATGCAAGATTAAGAGGTTTCTATACAGTAGGAATCCATGTGATACGAATTGGGAATGGTAATTTTCGTTTTTCTGTAGTTTAGAAGTCTAAAATGGAGTTTAGGGAGTTATAAGGAAGAAGATCCCGCTAAAAGCTGCCAAAACTTGCATTTTGAAACTAAAAAACCGTCAACAGGTTTTGGGCGCCGGTGGCGCTATATAGGTCACCAGCGGTGCTTAAACTCGAAATTCAGCAGTTCTCTCTGTAATTGGGCGCCGGCGGCACCAGTGGTCAAAAACCTTACCGAACTTTGTTTGGCCCAAAATTTTCCAATATCTCAAATCAATCCAATATTTATCCATTTTAAATGTATTTAGGAGTGATTAGGATTCACAAATAACTATCTAAAAAGCACAACTACAACAAACAATCAAATACACCACAAAGATAGATATGTGTTGCCTCCCATCAAGCGCTTGGTTTAATGTCGTCAGCCCGACAAACCATTCAGTTAATCGAGATTACTCTTAAGTCAGGTTGAAACCTGTCAAAGTAAAGCTTTAATCGATGCCCATTAACTTTGAAAATCTTTCCAGTATCAGGATCTTTAATATCAAAAGCTCCAAAAGAATGAACTTTACAACTGTAAAAGGTCCCAACCATCGAGACTTGAGCTTTCCAAGAAAAAACATCAATCTTGTGTTTCATAACAAAACTTTTTTGTCCAAATTCCATTTTCTTTTTCAATATCTTCCGATCATGCCATAATTTCATTTTCTCTTTACAGACCCTGTCATTATGATAAGATGGATTTCTAATTTCTTCCAATTCATTCAATTCATAAATGTCTTTTTATTAGCATTTATCAAATTAAAATTCAACTCTTTTATCGCCCAATATGCTTTATACTCCAATTCAACCGATAAATGGCAAGTCTTACCAAACATTAGTCTATAAGGAGAGATTCCAATAGGGGTCTTAAAAGCAGTGCTATAAGCCCATAACGCAGTATCTAATCGAGCAGACCAATCTAACTTATGATTATCCACAGTTTTACCCAAAATTCTTTTAATTTCATAATTAGATACTTCTGCTAAATAGCTAGTCTGAGGATAATAAGCAGTAGAGATTCTATGAATAATGTTATATTTCTCAGTTAATCTCTTAATTTGATTATTCCTAAAATGGGATCCACCATCGGTTATAATCACTCTCATCATTCCATATCTCATAAATATATTTTTCTTTAAAAATTTTGAAACACTCTGAGCATCACATTTAGGTAAAGCAACGTGCCTTCAATCCATTTCGAGACATAATCAACTACAATCAGTATATATAAATTTCCAAATGAAGGAGTAAATGGTCCCATAAAATCTAATCCCCATACATCAAAAATTTCAACTTCCAAATTATAATTTAGAGGCATTTCATTTCTTCTCGAGATATTACCTACTCTCTGACATCGATCAAATGATTTAATATATTTGTAAACATCCTCTAAAAGAGTAGGCCAATAAAATCAAGATTGCAAAATCTTAAAAGCAGTTTTATCAACACCAAAATGACCTCCAAATTCAGATTCATGACATCGTTGAATAATTAAATTCATTTATTCTTGTGGCACACATCTCCTAATAATAAGATCCTTATACTGTTTATATAGATACAACTCATCCCAATAATAAGATTTTGCATCATTATTGAACTTCTTTTATTGTGTCTTGTTAAATCAGGTGGTACAATATCACTCACAATATAATTCACAATATCAGCATACCAATGCAAATTTCATCCCAAAATAGTGTAAAGTTGTTCATCAGAGAAAGTTTCTGTAACATCTTTTTCAAATTCAGATAATTTATCATACTTTATTCTTGACAAATGATCAGCTATTTGGTTATCAGATCCCCTCCTATCAACTATCATAAAATCAAATTCTTGCAGAAGAAGTATCCATCTAATTAATCTAGGTTCCACATCCTTCTTTTACATTAAATATTTAATAGCTGAATGATCTGTATGCACAATACTTTTAGCTCCAATTAAATAAGGTCTAAACTTTTCAAAAGCAAATACTATAGCTAATAACTCTCTTTCAATAGTGGTATAATTAATTTGAACTTCATTAAGAGTTTTACTAGTATAGTAAATAACTTTGAAAACTTTATCATGCCTTTGCCCCAATGCTACTCGAATCGCATAATCACTAGCATCACACATGAGTTCAAATGGTTTCTCCCAATATGGTGAAACAATTATAGGTGTAGTGATTAATTCTCTTTTAATAATTCAAAAGCATTTAAACATTCATCATTAAAATCAAACTTTTTATCATTTTCTAAAAGTTGGCATAAAGGTTTAGTAATTATAGAAAAATCTTTAATATATCTCCTGTAAAGTCTAGCTTGTCCTAAGAAACTTCTCACCTCTCTCACAGTAGTAGGTGGTGGTAATCTCTCAATCACTCTACTTTTAACAGGGTCGACCTCCATAACATGCTCAAAAATTTTATGCCCAAACACATTTCCTCCTGCAACTATAAATTGACATTTCTCCCAATTCAGAACTAAATTTGTTTTCTCACAAAGCTCCAAAACTTTTGCTAAGTTTTCTAAGCAGATTTAAAATGAAGTCTCGAATACATAGAAATCATCCATGAAAGCTTCTATTCCATTATCTATCATACTACCGAAGATAGACATCATACATCTCTGAAAGGTTGCAGGTGCATTACACAGTCCAAAAGACATTCTTCGAAAAGCAAAGGTTCCGTAAGGGCTAGTAAACGTTGTCTTTTCTTGATCCTCAAAAGCAATAGGCATTTGATGTTAACCAGTATATCCATCCAAAAAGCAGTAGTACTTGTGTCCAGCAAGTCTATCCAGCTTTTGATCGAGAAAAGGAAGAGGAAAGTGATCTTTTCGGGTGGCAGGATTTACTTTCTTATAGTCAATAAAAATTCTCCATCCATTAATTTGTCTTATGGGTATAATTTCATTATATTCATTCACTTCAGTAGTCACTCATCCCTTTTTTGGTATACAATGTATTGAACTCACTTAAGCACTATCTGAAATAGGATAAATAATTTCAGCATCCAGCCATTTTAAAATTTCCTTCTTAACTACTTCTTTCATTATAGGATTTAATCTCCTCTATGGATCAACTTTCGGTTTATTTTCTTCATCTAATAAAATTCTGTGCATACAAATAGAAGGACTGATTCCTTTAATATCTACTAAAGTCCATCCAAAAGCTTTCTTACACATTTTTAAAGTTTCCAACAACTTCTGTTCTTGATAATCGTTTAACTCTGAAGATACAATAACTGACAGGGCAGATGATTCTCCTAAAAATATATACTTCAAATGATTAGGGAGAATTTTCATCTCAAGTTCAAGAGGTTTTATTATAGATGAAATTAAGTTTTTATTTCCACATTCCATAGTGCCTAATACTTCAAAACTCTCCTGAACATACTTCAAATCTTTATTCTTCTTGTTATCTGAGTTTTCTTCATTTTAAATTTCTTCTTCAAACATATTTTCATAATCCACTTCTTCTTCAAACATATTTTTCAAAATGATCATTTCTCAAATATTCACAGACCTCCATCCTAAAACATTCATTATCTTTTTTCATCGAGGGATACTTCATAGATTTCAAAATGTTAAAAGTCACCTCTTGATCATTAACTCTCATAGTTAATTCTCCTTTTTGAACATCAATCACTGCTCTTCTAGTAGCAAGGAATGGTCTTCCTAAAATGATTGAAATTTCTTTATCTTCCTCCATATCAAGTACAATAAAATCTACAGAAAAGATAAATTTATCCACTTTCACTAACACATCTTCCACCACTCCTTTAGGGTAAGTAATGGAACGATCGGCTAACATAAGAGTCACAGATGTAGGAGAAATTTCTCCTATTCCTAATTTTTTGAAAGTTTATAAAGGCATCAGATTAATACTAGCTCCCAGATCACATAAGACTCTTCTGAAAAAATTTTCTCTTATAGTACACGGGATAGTGAAACTACTAGGATCTTTAAGTTTTTCAGGAAGCTTCTTCTAAAATATTGCACTACACTCTCCGCTATGTGCAACAGTTTCATGATCTGTAAACTTTCTTTTCTTTTTTAGAATATCCTTCATAAACTTAGCATAATCAGGCATCTGTTCTAATGCTTCAACAAAAGAAATATTTATCTTTAATTTCTTAAGGATCTCCAAAAATTTTCCAAATATGTTATCTCTGTTTTGTTCTTTTAATCTTTGAGGAAATGGAGGCGGTGATTTTTCAATTAATGCGTATGCTTCATCAAAAGGTTTTGACATTAAAGATCCACCAGCAGCAACATCAATAATTGATCTCAATGATCCCACTAATCCATTATAAAATGTTTGAATTATTAACCAATTTGGCAAAGCATGATGTGGGCATTTCCTAAGAATATCTTTAAATCTCTCCCAAGCTTCATATATTGAGTCCCCTTCAAACTGACCAAAAGATGTGATATCATTTCTTAGCTTAACAGTCATTGATGGAGGAAAATATTTTGATAGAAACTTTTGAGAAAAATCTCCCTAAGTTCTAATAGATCCGGGTACTAACAAATTTAACCACGCCTTAGCATTATCCCTTAATGAAGAAGGAAAAATTCTAAGTCTGACAGCATCACTCGACACTTCATCATACTTAAAAGTAGCATACAGTTCTAAAAAACTAGCGAGATGTAAATTTGGATCCTCATTAGGCGTTCCTCAAAATTGATTGTTTTGTACCATTTGGATAATAGTATGTTTAAGTTTATATGAATTAGCAGCAACGTCAGTATTTTGAATAGTTATATGAATTTCAACTGCTGTTAGGTTAGCATAATCTCTTAAAGGTCTTAGCAAATTTCCAATATCATTTCTTTGATTATCTTGATTATTCACCATTTTCGTAAGGATTTTCAGTTTGTTTTTGTTATTTTCTAATTTTTCTGATAGTACACTCTAACTCCGAATCGTAAGGTACTAAAAATATAGATCCACTACGACACATATAAAATCACACAAATACTTTAAAAAGTAAACAAACACACAATTACACACTACAAAGTAAAGGTTTTCTGTTACTATATTATCAAAAGATTCCGTTTATACCTTTCTTTCCCCGACAACGGCGCCAAAAACTTGATGCAGCGGACTTTATAATGCAAGAACTTATGAACTCAATTTTTTATATTTATAATGATTTTGTAAAGTCCAAACATTGAATGCAAGTATACATATCATATCAAGTAATACAAGGCTCTAATGGAGTCCTGGATATCGATCCCATCGGGAAGTGAGGTAAATCACACTATTGATATTGTAATAGTGAACTCCAATACTTAAATTGCAGTTAAAGTTTAATGTTTACTTCTACTACCATGATTCAGAAAACAATAACAATTAAACAAATTACAATTACTTCTATATCTTTGAAAGAAAATTAACTATCAGACACACACTAAGCTATATATATTCGAAAGTTTTTGATATATAAGAAAAGTATCTTTTCTCTTGCAATGAGAATATGATGTCTGGAGGATATGGAATGATTATCTAATGGTATTGTGCCAAATAGGAGCATAATTGATTCCTTACCCTTAAAAGAGTACCCCCTCTTCCAAGCAAGAAAAGAACATTAACATATCCTAAGTTTAGTTACTAAGTCTAAGGCTAGGCTGGGAGGATACCGGCTACCACTATAGAGCTGCCACTCACCCTTTACCTAAAGGCTAACATTCGAGTTTAGTTACTAATCTTAGGACCAAATTGGGGATCTCAGCCTGCCACCCTGAAAGCTCCAATTTGACGTCCATCAAAACACATTTCCCTATTTATTTGCACTCAATTCCCATGAACTACGCAATTCATCCATGGAAATTGAATGGGTTTTTCATTATTGTTGTAAGACATTAATTCCTTTCAGAGTTAATGTTCCACAACATATTTTAACAATCCAATTGGCTAAATTGAAAAGTAAATTAAGTTCTAAATGAAAGACCATCACAATTTCTTTAATACTTTTAAAAACATTTTAAATCCACATTAACACATCACCACATCTCTATGCACGAAGAAAGATAAAGGAGACTACTTAGAATTCATAGAGAAGACACAATAAAGCATGGATTTTATATGTAAAAGAAAAGTCATACAATCCATAAAAGAAAATACAACTTATCTCTTTCTCTTCCCCGATGCAATTCTCTTGAAGTTCTTTTGAATTCTTTTCTATCTTCTTTGAAACACTTGATTCTCTCATTAGAATGGAAAGGAAGAAGCAATCAAGCAATCTATCACTTTACTTCTTTTCCTTCACTCCTTAGAGAAGAATCCCTCTCAAATTATCACTTCTACACTCTTCTCTCCTAAGCCCTAACACTCAAAACTCACTAGACTCTCTACAATATACAAGACACACAAGACACACACTAATCTTCATCCAAAAACAGTTACTTATAAGTTAGGAACGAAATCCCAAGAGTTTCCATAGGCATCCCTTCAAAAAGTCGCCAAAACTCTTCACATTTGAAGTCCACCGACATTGGGCACCGGCGGCGCTCTATCGTCAAATTAATTTTGAACTCTCTGGAAAATGGCGCTGGCGGCGCCCATTCTAGCGCTTGCGGCGCCAGAACATGTTTTCTTTTTTGTGCTCCTTTTTTGCTTTGAATTCGTTCCTTTTCGCTTCTTTTCGCTTCAATCACCTAAAATCTTCATACCTGCAACAAATTATGAAAAATACCTTTCTTTAAAGTGCAATATCACAAAAAATGAGTAAAATTAGATAGCAAAAACAACATATATTTTTGGTGCATCAGAGGGTTGTTGCCTAAATTTTATCCATAGTTTGCGAAGGTTTATCTGTTGCAAGTGTTTGAGTCCTCTGAGACCAATGCCCACAGCCACTGTTGGCTTGGCAATCCTCTGCCAGCTAGCCCAATGAAGCTGCTGTCTTTAGTCAGACCATATTAATCTGTTGAAAGCCCTCTCATGCTGAATTCTTGTGATTTTCTTCTTGCAAGACATTTGTAGGATGTTGGAAGGGTAGGTGGATAAAATTCTCTCGAGCAACGTAATTCTGCATCCATTTGAGAGAAAGGAGTGTGTCCAATTAGTGAGTTGTGATGAGATCTTGCTCACCACCCCATCAAAATGTATTAATTTGACTCTCCCATTAAGTAGTGGAACTTCCAGGTAGTTGATGGGTAGAAGTGTTTCTTTAAATCTTGTAAACTGTATAGTCCAATAATTGCTCTTAGTGGTGTTCTTTTTGCTGAACAGTATGTCACACTTCTAATTATTCAGCCACATACCCGAGTAGAGTTGAAATTTATCCATATAAAGGCTTACTTTCTTTAATGCTAGTTTGTTGGCTCTAGAAAATATAAGGATTTCATCTGCATAAACCAGGTGAGAGATAAGAAAATTAGCTTTGTTGTGGTACCTGGCATAATGGTGTGGCAGAATCTGTTTGTCCAACATCTTAGATAGATAATCCATAGAAAGGATGAAAATTGTAGGTGACAGTGGATCTCCCTGTTGAAGGCCTGTTCATGCAGTGAAATTTCCCCAGCTTTGTCCATTCATTAGTATAGAGTGTGAGTTCCCCATGAGCCATCTGTGAATGAGATTTTTGAAGGTTATATTGAAACCTCTAGCAGACAACACCCCCAAAATGAACTCCCAAGAAACTGTATCATAAGCTTTTTAGAGGTCTTACTTATACATCAAATTTCCCCCTACAGACCTTGTCCAGTTCAAGCAGGAGTTCTTGGGCCAGCAACACATTGTCACCAATGGATCTGCCCTTCACAAATGAAGTTGGGTTTGAGCTGATAAGGTTGAGCAAGTAGGGTTAGAGTCGTCTCACAATTATTTTGCTTATGATCTTACTGAAAATAGTGGTGAGGCTGATAGGCCTGTAGTGATTCTAGTTTTTTGCTTCAGGTGTTTTAGGGATGAGAACCATAGTCGATGCACTGAAATAGTGAGGGAGGTCATTTCCAAGAAAGATACTTTGCACAGCAGCTAGCAAATCAACTTTAATATCCCAGAAATGCTTGTAAAAGTCTGCAGTAAAGCCATTTGGACGAGCAGTTTTGTTACTGTCTATGGATTCTATGGCTTCCCAAATTTCACTTTCAACTGGAGGTTCAGTGAGGGCAAGGTTTCTAGCGTAGTTTACTTGTTGACTGAAAAAGGAAGGATCTATATGTGTGGTTTCAGTTGGCAATTGAGTTAATAGATTATGGAAGTAGTTCATAACATCCAAAGTAAATGCTATGTAATCTTGAAGAGTCCCTCCCTGGGACATAGTTATACTATGGATGGTATTACACTTTCTTCTATATTTAAAGCAAGCATGACAGAATTTTGTGTTTCTATCACCCTCCGTGAACTTGATAGTAGTTACCTTTTGCCTTAGGATAGTGTCCTGCCAATCAATAATGGTCAGCAGCTTCTATTATGCAGCAATTAAATCTCTCTCTATAGAGTTATCCGAAAAAAATAGCTCTTTCCAGTTCCTCCACTTGTTGCTTGATCACTAGAAAATATATTAAAAATTTCACACCAATTTTATATGAAATTGCACTTTAAAGAAAGGTATTTTTTTTGTTTTATTGCAGGAACGAAGATTTATAAGTACTGAAAGCAAAAAGCACAAAAGAAGCAAATTTGGAGCAAAAAGGACTCAATTTGATAAAAATTGAACTGTCCTGCCGACGACGAGATTTAGATCACCGACGGCGAGTTTTCCCAAAAGATTTTTAATATATTATAAGGAGCCCACTGACGGCGAGATCGAGCCTACCGACAGCGAGATTGGGGCGGTTAGCCTATCTTCTAGAAGCCCGCCGACGGCGAGATCAAGCCGCCCACGGCGAGACAGTTGAAAAGAGCTAAAATACATTGAACCTGGACGCTTTTTAAAGAGGTGCTTAAACAACCTTTGGAGATTTGACCCCTTCTATAAATAGAGACAAATTTTAGTCAGTTGTGTGTCAGTTTTGTGTCATTTGTGTGGAAGTTAAGTGTAATTTAAGAGTCTTTTGAGTGAGTAGATAAAGTGTTTAGCGTTTTGGTGTGCTGTACTGGAAGGAAGAGTCAAAGGAACTTCAAGAATCTGCTTGGGGAGAAGAATTGAGATAAGTATATTTGTTATTTGTTTGTTAACTTTAATGAAATCCATGCTTTGTGTTATTTTTCCCATGCATTCTGAGCAGATTCCTTAGTCTTTCTCCTTGTTATCGAGATTTCATGAAATGATGAATTAAAGTAGTTGTGCCTAAAAATATGAAAATAAAAATTGTGCTAATCTTTAACTTAATCATAATTTACTTTCAATCTGGCCATTTGATTTGTTAACATATGTTGAAGTATCAACTATAGTAAAGATTACATCCAAGATTCAGGGAAGTCAAAAGCCTTGGAAGGAGGGTGCAAATAAAAAGGGAAATACTAACTATCAGGCGTAGAATTGGACATTTTAGTGTGACAGACTAAAATATTCAATTCGGTCTTATTGTTTGAGAGCTGAAGTGTAGATGTTAGCCCTCAAGCGAGGCGAACGTGGGAGCTCTGAAGTGGCAGTCGGTATCCTCCCAGCCTAGCCACAGATACAGTAATCAAACATAAGACTAGTCAATGTTCTTTGCACCTGGACCAAAGGGTAAAGAATAGGAATGCTTCTATTTGGCACAATACAATTAAAAAATTATTTGATTCTTCATTCACTTGATTCTCTAAGACAAGGAGAAAGATACTTTTCTGAAATCTTATATTCAACCTTTAAGCATTAGTTTATTTTAGTCTAAGTATTCTTAATTTCAGTATACTAGATTAGTAAGTAAGTTTACTTTAATTTGTCTTTGAAATTTTCTAACCTCCTTGTGGGATCAATATCTAGGACTCCATTAGAGCCCTATATTACTTGATAACGATGCGTATACTTGCGTAGTATCCACAATATAAATCATAAAATCCATAACAGAATCATCAGTATATATTCAGTGCTGATCAAGTTTTTGGTGCCTTTGCTAACTTTTTTTATTACAATAGTAAGTATAAATATCGAAAAGTGGATCAAGTTTTTGGCGCCGTTGCCGGGGAAGTGAAGTAAGGTAATTATTAAGGTAATAAATAGAATTATTAAAATATTTACTAGAGTAACAAACTATTTTAAATATTACTTAAAAATTGTATGCGTAAATTTGGAAACGAAAATTTAATACCTTTCGATTCAGAATTAGAGCGCACAATTAAAAGAGTTAGAAAAAAAAGAGAGAAATTATAAATTTAACACAAATGGCAAATAATCCAAAAATTGAAAATATAAAACAACAAAGACCATTAAGAGACTATGCCAACCCTACATTAGATGAAATTCACCTAACTATTCAAAACCCTGATGTAGTTGCTAATTCATTTGATCATAAACCTGCAATTATTCAAATGGTACAGAATAATCAATTTAGTGGTTCACCTAATGAAGATCCTAATTTACATCTTGCTAGTTTTTTGGAACTATGTGCTACTTTTAAATATGAAGGAGTATCTAATGATGCTATTAGACTTAGGCTATTTCCTTTTTTTTAAGGGATAAGGCTAAGATGTGGTTAAATTCATTAGCACCTGAATCTATTAAAACTTAGGGAGAATTATCACAAAAATTTCTTTCCAAATATTTTCCTCCTTCGAAAATTGAAAAACTTAGAAATGACATAGCATCTTTTAGTCAGTTTGATGGAGAATCCATATATGAAGCTTGGGAGAGATTTAAAGAACTTCTTAGGAAATGCCTAAATCATGCATTACCAGATCTGTTAATTATACAAACTTTTTTCAATGGATTAGTAGGATCTCTTAGATCAATCATTGATGTTGCTGTTGGAGGTTCATTAATGTCAAAACCATTTGATGAAGCCTATGCATTAATCGAAAAAATGGCTACTAACAATTTTCAATGGCCTGCAGAAAGAATAAATCCTAAAAAGATAGCTAGTGTTCCTGAAAAATGATGCAATATCTATGTTAGCTTCTCAAATTGCTGCTAATTCAAAGAAATTAGATCATTTTGGAATGAATTACTCTCCTACTATATTAGAAGAAAACTCATCTAGACAAATTATAGATTCTCAATCTCCTTATGAAACTATAAATGCTATTAATAATAGTCCCAATAATCCTTATGCAAATTATTATAATCCTGGTTGGAAGAATCATCCAAATTTTAATTGGAATAACAATACAGCTAATCAACAATGGATGAACAACTCTATAGGAAATCCACCTAATCAAGGAAATACAAATTATAAACCATCTTATCCACCAAGATTTAATAGCACTCAATTTAAAGATAAGAAGTTATCTATAGAAGAATTAATATTATGTATGGGTCAGCACTTGCAAAATCAAGGAAATTAATTACAAATTCAAGGAAATCAATTACAAAATCAAGGAACAGCAATTAAAAATATTGAAACTCAACTTGGACATATTGCTACTGCGCTTAACAATAGAATTCCTGGAACTTTTCCTAGTAATGTGGAAATAAATTCTAAAGACCAAGGAAAAGAACAAATTAAAGCGATACAATTAAGAAGTGAAAAAGAGTTAGAAACTAAAATTCAGAAAGAAACATAAAGTAAATAATGAGGAAGTGAAAGATGAGAAAGAAAAAGATCACCAAGATCAAAACTTAGAATATCCATTAATCCCTATGAAAATACTTATAGAAAAACCACCACCACCATTTCCTCAACGACATAAACAACATATAAAAGATAAGCAATTTGCTAAATTCCTTGAAATTTAAAAAAAATTAACGGTTAATATTCCTTTTGTAGAAGCATTAGAACAAATGCCTAATTATGTAAAATTTATGAAAGATATTTTAAATAAAAAAAGAAAATTTACAGATAATGTAACTGTTGCACTTAGCGAAGATTGTAGTGCAATTATTCAGAAAAAGCTTTCTGAAAAATAAAAAGATCCTGGTAGTTTCACTATACCTTGCGCTATTGGAGAAAAGTTTTATGAAAAAGCTTTATGTGACTTAGGAGCAAGAATAATTTAATGCCTCTATCAATTTTTAAAAGATTAGAATTAGGAGATATTTCACCTACTTCAAGAACTCCTTCGCTTAGCCGATCGTTCTGTGACTTATCCTAATGGAGTTATTGAAGATGTGTTAGTGAAAGTGGATAAATTTATCTTCCCGGTAGATTTTATTGTTCTAGATATGGAAGAAGATAAAGGAATTCCAATAATATTAGGAAGGCCCTTTTTAGCCACTGGAAAAGCTATGATTGATGTTCAGAAAGGAGAATTGACTATGAGAGTAAATGATCAAAAAGTAATTTTTAACATAGCAAAATCAATAAAATATCTTGCTTTAAAAAAAGATGATGAATGTTTTCGTATGGAAATACTTGAACATTTGCAAAATGAACATTTGAAAGAATATTATGAAAAAAAGTTAGAAAAAGAAAATATAGAATTAATTGAGAAGCAGATAATGAAAAACTGGATTATATACAGGAAAAATTTGAAATGTTGGATAATACTGAAAACGTTGAAAAAAATATAGTTCCGTCAATTATTAGACCTCCTGAACTCGAATTAAAATTTCTACCTAATCATTTAAAATATGCTTACTTAGGTAACCATTCAACCCTACCAGTTATTATATCAACTGAATTGAATGAATCACAAGAACAAAAACTGTTAGACACATTAAAAAAATATAAGAAAACTTTTGGTTGGACTTTAGCAGATATTAAAGGAATTAGTCCTTCAATCTGTATGCACAGATTTATTTTTGATATTGAACATAAGCCAAGAGTAGATCCTCGAAGGAGATTAAACCCAATAATGAAAGAAGTAGTCAAGAAAGAAATATAAAAATGGTTAGATAATGGTATTATATATCCTATTTCGGACAGTGCTTAGGTAAGCCCAATTCACTGTGTTCCTAAGAAAGGAGGAGTGACCGTTAAAGCTAATGAAAATAATGATTTAATACCTATAAGACAAGTGACTGGATGGCGTATATGTATTGACTATAGAAATTTAAATGCAGCCACTAGGAAAGATCACTTCCCATTACCATTTCTAGACCAAATGTTGGATAGATTAGTCGGACATAAATATTTTTGTTTTTTAGATGGATTTACCGGTTATCATCAGATACATATTGCTCCTGAGGATCAAGAGAAAACTACATTTACTAGTCCTTATGGAACATTTGCTTTTCGAAGAATTCCTTTTGGATTATGTAATGCTCCTGCAACATTCAAGAGATGTATGATGTCTATACTTAGTAAATTAATTGATGATGGATTAGAAGTATTTATGGATGATTTCTCTGTATTTGGAACGTCATTTGACACATGCTTGAATCATCTTAAAAAATTATTAGAAGTATGCGAGAAAACTAACTTAGTTCTAAATTGGGAAAAATGTCAATTTATGGTTGCAGGAGGAATTGTATTAGGGAATAAAATTTCAGAAAACGGCATGGAAGTAGACCCTGCAAAAATTCAAGTTATAGCTAAATTACCACCTCCAACTACAGTGAGAGGGGTAAGAAGTTTTCTTGGACATGCTAGATTCTATAGATGCTACATAAAAGATTTTTCAAAAATTACTAAACCTCTATGCCAACTTTTAGAAAAGAACAAGAAATTTGAATTCACAACTGAATGCTTAAATGCTTTTGAATTATTAAAAGATAAATTAATCACAGCACCTATAATAGTTTCACCTGATTGGGAGAAACAATTTGAACTTATGTGTGATGCTAGTGATTATGCTATAGGAGCAGTACTTGGGCAAAGATATCATAAAATTTTTAAAATCATATACTATGCTAGTAAAACTCTTAATCATGCTGAATTGAATTATACACCTACTGAAAAAGAGCTATTAGCAATTGTTTATGGTTTTGATAAATTTAAGCCTTATCTAATTGGAAATAAATGTATTGTGCATACTGATCACTCTGCTATTATATATCTAATACAAAAGAAAGATTCCAAACCAAGATTAATTAGATGTATATTACTAATGCAAGAATTTGATTTTGAAATCAATAAAAAAAAGAGAACTGATAATCAAATAGCAAATCATTTATCATGACTAGAATAAAATGAATTATCTGATACTGATAATGAAATTTCTGACTGTTTTCCTGACGAACAATTATATAATATAAATGAGTGGAAAATACCATGGTATGTTGATATAGTAAATTATATTGTAAGTGATATTTTACCACCTATGTTAACTTTGCAACAACAGAAAAAATTCATTCATGATGCTAAAACATATTTTTGGGATGAACCATATTTATATAAGCAATGTAAGGATCTTATAATTAGAAGATGCATGAGGATCTTATAATTAGAAGATGCGTGCCTTATGAAGAAACAGAACAAATCATTCAGAAATGTCATGATTCTGATTTTGGAGGACATTATGGAGCAGATAAAACTTCTTATAAAATTTTATAATCTGGATTTTATTGGCATATTCTTTTTAGAGATGTTTATAAATATATCAAAACTTGCGATAGATGCCAACGAGTAGGTAATATATCTAGAAGAAATGAAATGCCTCTAAATTTTATATTAGAAGTTGAGATTTTTGATGTTTGGGGATTATATTTATGGGACCATATGTTCCTTCATTTAGAAACTCATATATATTAGTTGCTATTGATTATGTTTCTAAATGGATTGAACCACAAGCTTTACCTCGATGTGACGCTAAGAGTGTTTCAATGTTTCTAGTGAAAAATATTTTTACTAGATTTGGAATGCCGAGAGTGATTATCACTGACGGAGGTTCTCATTTTAGAAATAAATATATTCACAAACTAGTAAAAAAATTTAACATTATTCATAAGATATCATTGGTCAACAAGTTCCCCGGCTTTAATTACATCCTCAATATGGTTTCAGCTCCAAGACCTGAGTGCCTTTCCCAATTTTTCATGCAAATGCCATAGCTTGATCAGAGGGTTAGGGTGATTGATGTTGCACAAGTTTTTGGAGATAATGTCAAGAAAAGAGGTCTTGGTTGACCAGAAATTCAAGTATCTGAAAGGTGAATTTCTATTTGTGCTAGTAGGAGCAGTTATGGTGATGAGTAGAGGTGTATGGTCTGAACCGGCTAAGCTCAAATGTGTCACAAAAGTGTTCAGGTAGGTCTGATGCCATAGATCATTAACCAGCACTCTATCCAGTCTCTCCCAAATGGGACCGCTTTTCCAGGTGAAACTAGGACCCTGGAAGCCTAAATAAAATTGGCCAGCATTCAGAATGTCATCACTGAATAATGTTAGCTTGGATAGGTTGGGGACCCTTCCACCCCTCTTCTCAGCAAATGTGGAAAAACAATTGAAATCTGCTGCCACCATCCAACAGGAGGTTATATTAGCATTTATCTGATGCAGGTCAGACCAAACATTGGCCCTGTCTGATTGCTACACCCAGCATAAACAAAAGTAGCAAATCCCTCCCTTCCATTCAACTTGTAGGCTATGTGCACAAATTGATTATTATTGATCTGTTGACCTCATTTTTGGTGAGGTCTGATCTCTCTCCTTAGTACTTAGGATCTAGCCATAGTTTTTTCCCTTTGACTATCCTAGAGGACTAGAAATGGGACCCACCACTTAGAAATTCAAACACTTCTTGGCTCCCTTCGAACCCCATAATTTTGATTGTAAACCCTAAAGCCCCTTGGAGGTTTAAGACCAAATGTGGAGGTTTAAATGATGAGTTCCTATAGGATTCTTTGGCCTTAGGATTACCCTGGGTGGTCTGGTCCTGGTGAGGGTAAGCTTGCACACACCGCACTCTCACACTCATTTCAAATCTTAAAACCACTTTTACTCAATTTGACTCCCTGACTCATGTAGGTAACTCATATGGATGGACCTTAACCCCTAAGCCCCTGGCTAAGAGGGTTAGGAACAACATATTGAATGCCTAAAATGAGTCATCCCATGGCTCTTATAAGCTTAATATGGCTCCATGGCTGAATCAAATGGTTTCATTTCACTCACACTTAATCAATCTTCATTTTTCCCAAATTTTAATTTTTGACCCCCGGCACCCTAAACCCACCAAACCTACCAAATGCCCTTGAAATTGCCCAAAATTTGCAAAATTGCCTAAATTACCCAAAGTCCTCAAAACCAATCCTAAACATTTCCCACCACACAAATTGATCATCCATAGCCAAATATACCGAAATTTCTAAAATACCCTCGATAACCTCCAAATACCCAAAATACTCTCTTAACCCCAAAAAGCCAAAAATTCCAAAAATTCTTAGAAAATTCCAGAAAATCCCAAATATTCTCAATTTCATTTTGTTTAACCACACCATAAGCTAATTTTGTCAATTTAGCCCACCTTTACAAAAATCCTCAATTTGACCCTATTTTAACTTAAGTGGACCCAATGTCCAACCAAATCACTTCAATTGACCTAAATTTTGATCCAATTCAATTCTAAACTTCAATTAAATATGTCCAATATCAATTTAAACCAAATTAAAACCCAATTTTATCAACATGTGAATCCAATTTCAATTTGAAGCTTAAAGCCCAATTTTGGCCCATGACCTAAACTTAGCCCAAACCAACCCAACTCAACTCCAATTAGCCCCAAACCTTTTCTAAAACCTTCCTAACATCCCCACAAACAAAACACTAACTTGATTTGCCCTAAATTTGAACCCAAACTTCACCCAAGCTTAACTTAAGCCAAAATTCCCTAAATTCGTCTAAACTAATCATGAACCCAAATAGGCCTAAATTTTAAAATTAAGACCCAAAAAAAATTAAAAGCTCTTTGGTACACCTCCATAAACATTTTACAACGTTCATTTTACATCAAAACCGACATTAACCCAACCTTAACCCAAATTAGCCCAATTTGACCCACTTTGACCCTATTATTAAAGAGACCCAAATTAAACCCATTTCAACTCCAAATGACACCAAATCTTTTCTTAAATTTTCATGACACATCCCTAAACTAAACACAACATTTATTTGACACAATATTTTACAAAATTTTTGTCCTAAAATTCATTTTTCAAATCTAAAAGCCCACTTCCATAAGACATTTAAAAGGTCATTTTTACCAAATTTGAAAAAGCCCAAACCTATTCCAAGGCCCATATGACAAACTCCTCTTCATCCATTTAATCAAATCCACCCCTAAGTTTCAAAAACATAATTAAACCATTCCAAATCAAGCTTCATGAAAATTTTCCACCAAAATGCCAAAATTTCTTAAACCTACTTCCATGAAATGAGCCAACCTTTTCCCATGCCATGAGCAAACCATGGAGCTTTGTGTCAAGCCACATGAAGCCATGAGAGATCTTTCTACCTCACCAAGCCATTAATGGCAAAAGGAGGAGGTTCTTTCTTATACCTTCATTTAACTTTTTTAACCACATCCATGTTACACTTTAATCCAAGTTAGCCACCTCAGCATGGATGGAGACTTCACCAGCCATTCCTAGCTAACCTAAATGATTCCCTCAGTCCAAAACCAGGTCATGGGAGGGTGCACCCAACCCAATTGCATTAGTTGACCAAACCAAGCCAAAAAGAGCCACTTCCCACATTCCCTTTAAATCAACCCCTTTACACATGGCATCAGCCCATTGAGCTCACAAGCATAAAGCCCTAACCTCCCTGACCATGAGGGTGACCTGACCCTGGCCGGACCACCACCCCAGTCGCCGGAAACCTCCAAGCCAAGAGGCCTAATTTGATTCAAAAATTCAAATTGATTTGGCTGAGCTATCCCAACCCAAATGGTCACTGCAATTGTTCTTCCCTTGCTCTGAGCAGCTGATCCCAAGCCCTAACTCCCCCTGGGAAGCCCTTTAGCCATGCCTATTTAAACACCATCACCTCACGGCCAAAAGAGGTGCTGAACCAAACCTTACCAAAACTATGCCAAAATCACTCCACACTCTTCGCTAAACCCAGAGCACTTGATCCCCACTGAAATGCAGCCCTAAAACCCCCTCTGTGAGCTCAATTTCTGATCTCAATTTCAAGCCTAAAAACAGGACACTTCACCACAGTGAGCCAATCTTCAAATTGATTGACTCTACACCTTCACCAGACGAAGAGAAGAAGTTCCCCAGCAAAAGCCCCCTCACCAGGCCATCCATTCTTCCTGTCGACCATGCTTTGAAATCGACATTGGTAGAAATAAAGTCTGGCATTTCACCACAGCTTCAGGCTTCATCCCTAGCTTCCTAGGACTCCAACAAACGTGCAGAGCCCCTCTGATTGAAGCTTCACTGCTCAGAGCCAAGGTATTGAACTCCTCCTTCTCAAGAGCTTATTTCGATTCTCCATTTGGTTTGAGTCGATTCCAATGCATGTTAGCTTTATAGATGTGTTCATCTTGGCGAGACCAGTCCATAGAGTCCATGAACATGAGATTTAGTGGAGAAATGAGGGAGATCTTAGGGTTTTAGTGTGGACGACTCACGGGACACACCAGTCGTAGACGACGACCAGGAACCGTCGCATCGCTCGTGTATCGAATAGACGACCCAGATTGCACCGGACCAGGGAACGAGACATGAACCGCGGGCTGCTTGGCGCTGAGTCAGATGGCGGCGTCAAATGGCGGAGCGATGCGTGTGCTTTCTATCCGGACGAGGATGACGCGGCGCTGACTGGTTTAAGTAGATAAATAGGATTTTTCTGATTTATTTAAATACCCAGAACTTTGAAAATTCATATCTTTGTGTAGAAAAATCACAAAAATAAAATAAAAATAACTTCTTGCTCAGTGAACAGATAAGAATAATGTGGAAAAAGAGTTAACTTATTTTGATGAGTATTTTATTTTTAATTAATTTAATACTATTTTAAGTATTTCAAGTCTCCACGCATGCATACAATTCACCATGGCATGAGACCATAGGGATTTTGTAGCCTCTATTCTTGGGAACATTCCCTGAATTTTTCAAAACCAGAGGCCATCTCTATGGTAAGTTATTGATTTTCACAATTTATGTGTCTGTTTTGATATTTTAATTCCAGTAATTAGCATGTTGCTTAGTAAATTCTAGAAAAATTATGGGAGGTAACTTGTGACTAGAAGACCCTAACAAAATTATGGTTTGGCTAAATTCTTCAAAAATAACCCTAATTATCCTAATCACTAAAAATTGAATTTAATTAATTAGGAGTAACCACACAACAAAATCACTTGAAAACAATTCTCCATTGTCACTTAGGATATAGAGAATCTCACATAAAAATTTCATATCAATTGGAAATAATTTAAGCCCTTAAATGAATTATTTAAGTTGTATGGTCATTTTTAATATTAAAAAAATTATAAAACCCAAAATACGCTTCAATAATTTACCAAATTGGTTTTGTGGGCTCTCTGATAACAGAGGAGTCTAACAAAATTAAAACTGTAATTTTCTTAAAATTTTGATTTTAAACCCTATTTTTAATACATTAATAATTAAAAAATTAGAAAAAATCATAAAAATTTTATATTTTGTCCACTAATCACTCAGGAACCAACCAACTATTTTTCTTAAGTCTTTAGGTTAAGATATTGAATTTTAAAGGCTTAAGGCAAATTTTAAATATTAAAAAATAATTTTCCAACCTTTTCACCATATTAATTCTAATAAATTAAAGAAAAATTCGAAAATTATAAAATTTATTTCTCTGACATCCCTTAGGTCAGAGGGACCTAAGAAAAATATAAAATCCATTTTTCAACTTGAATTTTCTTTTATAATTAATTAATACTCCAAAATTTAAAATAATTATAACAAATAAAATATAATTCAAAAAATCACCAAAATTGGTCCAAGTGGTCCTCTCATTAGTAGGGATATCCCATAATTTTCTTCAGGACAAAAACCTCACTTTAGTCATATTGTTGAATTTTCATTGAAAAACCTCATTTTACATTAAAATAAATATATAAATTAAATTAAAAACAGAAAAATCACATTTTCTTCTCTAATGTCTTAATTGACATATGACTAAAGTGACATAAAAATTCCTAAGTTCGTTTGAGCTCAATTTAGTGAGTTATGAAATAAACAAGCCTAAAGGGGGCATAAAGGTAATTAAGAATTTTAACCCTAAATAATACTTTAGGTTTAATCAGGGGGGGGTAAAATATTTGATCTTAATCTTCTCTTGGATGATTGAAACTTAGGGAATAAAGGGTAGAAACCCATTGATCACTTTGAAAACATCAAGAAAAATGGAACCTTAATTAATTAAATCATTTAAATTTAGGAAGAATAATTAAAATTTTTGATTATTAGGGTTGTGACTTAAGAAGATAACAATTCTTTAATTTAAAGTCCCTAATTGAATTAATTCAATGGTAATTAATCCTTAATAAATTCTAAAACGATGACTGAAATTAATAATTAAAAAGGAAAATAACCCTTAATTAAATTAAAGTTTAAAACATTAAATAATTTAACAATCAAATTAATATAAATTTTAAACATTTAAAATTAATTTGAAATCACTTAAGAACAAACGTAAAACAAATTTGAAACCTCAAGTAATTTTAAAACAATTCATAATTAAAAATATAAAAAAAATTAAACAAATTAAAATCAACCTAAAGTATTATAATTAATCTAAATCAAGTCATCAAAATTTAATGAAAATAAATAATTTAAACACATCTTTCAACCCAAATTAATCTAAAACATTAAGATCATTTAAAATATAAAGATTCAATTAAATCAAAACAACTTGAACACTATTCCAAACTTAAAATTATTAATCAAAATTTTATAACTAAACCAAATCACTTTAAATCATCAATTCCAATTTTAAATTAAGAATTATTAAAATCTTTAACAAACTAATTTGCCCTTAAAAGGCTTTCATTATCATAACTCTAAAATGGAGCAGCAAGTGACAAGTCACTTTACTCATCGGATATTCAAATGTCCAAGTTCACTGAGCAAGATAAACAAATTTAATTAAATTTTGGATGATTAATTCACCTGTGCAATGAAATTAATTTGGACTTGAAATAATCCCAGAAGTACTGAAAAGATGTTTAGGACTTGTCCTAAGCACTTTTTCAATATGATGGGATGTTTTAGAAGAACAATTGAACTTAATTGTTCTTTGCTGAAGAAAATCATCCTTAACAAAATACAAGAACCTAGACATCATAGGAATTAACTAGCAACAGGATTTGGAATTTGGTAGACAACCAGAACCTTCCCCTAGCTTTAACTAGGTAATTATTGCAAATACTTGAATGCTCTAACATGTGTTTTAAGTGCAGCTTGGAATGACGGGAAGACCCTCCAGGTACGCTTTTATTTTATTGCAATCTACTTACCTGTACTGCACTTTACTTTTCTTGAATGTTAAACAAGAATGTCACCCTGCATGAAAACTGAAACTTTTAGGATAGCCACAAAACGTAAACATAAAATTAAATTAAAAGTCATAACAAGATAAAATTCACTGCCACAACATTCAAAAGATAAAACAACTCAAAATTTAATCACAAATAAAACAACAAAACCACAACTACAACTAAATTAAAACGTCTTGTTGGATGATCGGGAATACCTCGAATGATGTAACCTATGTGTTACTGACAGGATTTCCCACGGTCTAAATGAAAGTGTGGAACTCATTTAGTTGAGTTTAGCAAATTCATTTGGACTAAGTAAATCTGATGAAAATAACAGTGCCGGAATGATGGAACCGTGGGATCTTAACCGATGTTATTATAACCAACTTTAAGATTCCCCTAACAAAATGTTAAAACACCTGAACCTTAAGACTCTTCTAAACCAAAAAACTTCTCTCATCTCCTGATTTTCACCTTCTAAAACTAAACCTCTGCAACAATAAGGAGCTTGGAGCACAGTGGGCAACACGGCCATCTTCGTCAGCAAAACTTGTGTCTACTTCAACAAAACCTTTCTTAGAATTAAATAACAAAGCCATTGGATTTCGAGGTAATTTTCTTAGTGCAACATAAATCCTTAAATTTTCGTTAGGCATTTGCATAATCATATTATGCAAATTAAGCCCTAACTGGTCTTAGGATTCTTAGGTAGTTCTTTGGTACGACATAAACCCTCACATCTTTGAGGCTATTTGTATGATCATGTCATACAAATATAAGTCCTAATTAATTAAAATTGGCAGGATTACAACATTATATAAACTCTCAAATTGAAGCCAAACAATAGGATAGTTTGGGAAGTTGCCAAGATTCTTCTTGAATCCTCAGCTTCTCCTACTTCTCTTCCTTTAGACTCCTGAAATTAACTGTTCCAGATTTGAGCTAATCCCTTTTGAAATTCCAAAATTCAATCCTTTGTAAACCTTAAACTTTGAAATTCTTGAGAGCGAAACCACTGATCATTATCGAGAGATTTCTTAAGTCATTCCCGTCATTTAGGATGTAATTAACAATAGGGGCTTGCCCTTATAGGGAACTTTAAGAACCCAGGTAATATAAACCCTGCTTAATTCCTTTATATTAAGCAGGGGAACTTGTCGGCTTATAAAATTGGTTCGCAGACCAAACGAATGTCACAAATCTTCTAGTTCATTTAATCGATCCCCATCATCAAGCAGTGTGTCTATTCCTTGGGATAGATGCACTGTTTGTGATGCAGTGCTCGTTTATATAAACTATTTGGGATGTGAGATCGGTTTGATTTCATATCTTAAAATTTTCAAAACTTAAAATTATTTTCAAAATCAAATGTTAATTTCCAAATTATAATTAAATTTAAAGTCTAAAATTCGCTGAAAATTTTTGTAGGCAACCCCTTTTCAAAATACAACACACACAACCTAAAAAAATAAGCCGTACAATTTCTGGCGACTCCACTGGGGACTAGTTCCTCTTTCCATTTTGATCAGAAGGTTTTGCTTTTATAAATCGGTAGTGAGTCCATATCCCTAGTGGATCAAGCTACCATTTTTCTGTTGAAATGCCATGTTCATTTATGTCTTGAACGAGTATAGTCAACTCTCTTGGAAATTGGAGCCACTGTTTATACACCCCTAAATAGAGAGGTTCCGGAATCATTTTACCTCTTTGAGGTGGGGTGGACCCCCAATAGGTGGTAGCTTACGAGCGGTTCCTTGGGTCAAGTAGTCTTATGAGACTTTCTCTTCTTTTCCAATTTCTAGATTAGGTCCCGTACCTTTCCTTTAACCTCTCCCTTTTTAATTTGTTTTGTTCCTAATGAACAAACCTTCCAGTAAACAAACCCTTTAATAAATGAACTTTCTGTTAAACCGTATATACAAAAATAAAAAAAATCCAAAAATATCTTTTAAATAAAATTAAGAAAACGACAAGATAAATGGAGATGTGTTTGGACTCTTTTAAAGAATTTCTCTCTTTCTTCGTCCCGACGAAAGGAAGCATAAATCGGAACTGACACTTAAAATCTACCTTGCAGAAAATGTCTGCACCAAAGCTCATTTTCTCCTTCACTAACAGGATAGACTTGGCT
Organism: Papilionanthe hookeriana x Papilionanthe teres; assembly: GCA_022702705.1. Classification (NCBI taxonomy): domain Eukaryota; kingdom Viridiplantae; phylum Streptophyta; class Magnoliopsida; order Asparagales; family Orchidaceae; genus Papilionanthe; species Papilionanthe hookeriana x Papilionanthe teres. The sequence continues at coordinate 23,043,732 of CM040426.1, forward strand.
ATCTACAAGGATGAGCTGCCTAATGACGTTGTCATTCGTTTCAGACAAGGATTCGATAACACAGATATTAAGTTCACTGATGTTACTCTCTTCGCACTAATGAACAAGGTAACGAAAACTGAGGAGCCTATAATTGAGTTCAACCTAAAATCGGCTCGAGAGTTCCCTCCCCTGCAATGGGTCCCAACTGAAAGAAAGACTGCTATTCATAGGATGTTGACTGCTACCCGCAGGACTATTATCTCTACCCCCACCAGTCTGGTCATCTCTTCACCGACCTCAGCTCCCGCCAAACTGAAAGGAAAAGAAGTCCAAGTCAGTGACTGTCTGTCTTCGAGATAGGGTCCAATTCAAGAGTTGCACCCTTAACTAGGACTCAAAGAAGAAATAGGAGTAGAAATATTGCCAGGATCGAGAAGACTAAGGCTGCTGAAGTTGCTTTTCGAGAAGAGATTCCTGGGGAGGAAGAAGAACTGCTGAAGATTTCACCGCTGTTGGGAGGAAGTAGATTCCACCCTCTCTCTACTGCATCAGATGAAGAAGATGTCCGAAGAATCGCCGCTGCATTACCCCGACCTTCATACTATAGTGACTGTAAGAGGAAGAGGGCTAAGACTATGCCGCTTACTCGACTGCGAGCCGTAGTAGAGAAACTAGCTAAGAAGGAAGGGTGCCCCGTATCAAAAATTCTCAGAAGATTGGGACGAGTACCAGTTAAATCTCGCCTCAGACCATGAGTAGACCCCGTCACTGCCACAGAAAAGGCCAAGGAAGAAAGTATGAGCTATTGAGAGAAGTTCTCCTGTTGTCATATCGGGCCACCATATTAGGGAGGACAGCACCTATCGACGTACAACCGACAAACCATCTGGACCTAGGACATCTACTGCAAGAAGGATGGTGTGGCAACCTATTATTGATGAACCGATACCGAGAAAATGTTCTGAAAGATGAGTCTCGTCCGAAAACCTGAATCTGAAGAGAGTGCTACTGCATTAAAGGAAACTCCTGAAAAAGAAGTTCAACAGTCATCACATGACAAGCGCGAAACCATTTGTAAAAGACCACTTGAGGATGCTATAGGAAAGCTAAGGACGAACATCCAACATTTGGCAAGGGAAAGAGGAGAATAATTCAGAAATGAAGTGGATTCATCAGAGTTCATGGATGAAGAATGTGCTGAGATCAACATGGTCGAGACCCGAGTGTCGTCAGCTCTGCAGGGAGCTCCATCAGCTTCAGAAAGAGATGAACCAGAAGTAATGAGGGCACGTCTTCAAGAGAATGATGATACAATTTCTCAGATGGCAAAGAGGATGGAAGAGATGGCTGCCACCTTAGCCACTGTCCAGAGTTAGCTTCAACCTCATAAAGAAACACCCCCAGAGATCATCCATATCGCAGATGGAGGGAAAGAGATTACGTCCGTCAACGGGGATGAACAGCCGAAGAAGGATTCCGCACAGAGCACGATTCTCGAGAAAGATATTAAGAACATGGTATAACAGTAGGTTCGAGAAGCTTTAGCTCAGTCTAAGAGTGGAGCATCTATTCAGATGGGTAGACCTTACCCTAAAGAATTTGATGCCATCCAATACCCAAAAGGCTTCGTACAACCTCTGTTCAAGACTTTTGATGGTATGGGAAACCCCCGGCAGCATGTCACACATTTTCGTGCCAGTTGCTGCAATGCCGGTGGGAGCGATGCTTTACTCTTTCATCAGTTCGTCAGCAGCCTGTCAGGGATTGTCTTCGATTGGTATGCAGAATTGCCGAACGGTTCAGTCAAGACATTTTCAGAATTAGAAAACCTTTTTGTTAAGCGGTTTGCCGGGGCTCGGCACCACATCAGTATCGGTGATCTAGTGGTGGAGCAATAGAAACCGAACGAAACTTTGGAGGATTACATACTTCGATGGAGGAATTTAAGCATGAAGTGTGAACTCCAGCTTCAGGAACAGGATGCAGTCGGTATCCTACTGAAGAGTATCCATGGCCCGATAGCACTTCTCCTCAAAGAATTCACAATTAAGACTTTCGAGAAGTTGCTTAATAAGGTCGGGAGCTTGAGGAGAAGGCAAAACAGTTGAGTTTCGTTGACAAGACTGATAAGCAGAAACCCGTAAAAGCATTTGAAAAGAAATTTGGGATCGTCGCGGCAGTAGACAAAGGTAAGCAACCAATGCAAATACAGCCAGAGCGGCCACAGCCAAGTTATCAACCACCACAATGGATGTATCAACAACCTCAGTAGATTTATCAGCAACCTCAGCAGGGCTATCAACAGCCTCGACCGAGCTATCAATCGTGGCAGCATGATCAGTCACCGCCTTGTCCACAGCAAGCCCTGAAAGAACTCTTGAATAAGGAATACCCTCTCAAGACTGAGGCAGTGGACAAGATGTTCCACAGTTTAATGAAAACGCCCGACTTTCAACTACCAGAGCCCAAAAGGCCAGAAAAATTAGACAAGAAGGATCATCTGAACTACTGTCCCTACCACTGGATGCTCGGACAAAAAATAGAAGATTGCATTACTTTCAAGAGTTGGCTTTATGATAATCTCTAGAAAGGGAACATAACGATCCCGAAGGAATACATGAAGGAGCCCCAAAAATGAGGTTCCGTCAATGTTATCTCGACGGATCCTATTATTCCGATAAACCCTTACACGACTGACGATGGATAGTGTACCGTCTGGACAAAATCTTCAAACAAAATTTTGGATCACATCCAGACCATTTCGGTGCGCGCTTCAACTCAAAGTTTGAAACCTGCCGAGCCGGCACTATCTCTTGCGATTGAAGAACCGCTCAAGAAGGAGGAGAAGATCATGGAAGAAGAGAAGACCGAGGCTCCGAAGGGTAGACTAGGGGCTGCTTATCTTTGATGGTTGTTTCCGATTCGGGGGAGAAATCCCTCGGACCTCTGACTCTGTATGATTATTTGCTTTCCATGGCGAGATCTTATAATGATAAGATTTTTGTTGTTGGCTATGTTTTGACTGTTTCTAACTATTACATAACTAATGACAACCACCCTAATCCGGATCTCGATTTCAATACAAATAATGATTCTCAAATCATACTAAACCTCAATGACCCCGACGAAGGAGAAGATGTTCACAAGGATGGCTATGAAAGCTCGATAAGCAACGGGTCCATTTGTGAATTCCGAGGAACTCCAATCACAATAGAATTAGAGCTATCAGACACCAAAGCAACTTCAGGAGAGCCAGTCGTTCTGATTCAAGAGGATGCACCGGCAGATCCAACACCAGATGCAGAAGAGATAACGAAAGTTAATTTAAGAAGCGAAAAAGTTCTACCCCCGATAATGGGTCCAAAAGATAAAGCAAAGCATGTGGTTGCTCAGGAAGAGCCAACCCCAGCAGAGGAACTGCCCATTCGGAAAGAGACTGAAGAGCCTCGTAATAAAGTGGATTATAATGTGCCAGCCCATCTTAGGAAGCTACCAGCCAAACTGAGCATCTACAACGCTCTAATCCTGTCAAAGGAGATGAGAGAAACTTTGATCAAGCCTTACTTGATTCAGAAATTTGTTTTGCTCAAATGGCCGGTAATTCGTTAGATGAGGTTTGCTCGTTAAAAGAACAGTGAGGTGTTACCTTTTCGGACAATGATCTACTACTTAGAACTGCTGATCACAACCGATCGTTGTACATTTCAGTCACTATCGTGAAGTTTACGCTCTCCAGGGTGTTGGTTGATCCAGGAGCATCAATCAACATAATGAGCTTTCAAACGTTAGCATATTTGGAAATTGATGCTTGCGACCTCGAAGCAGATAAGATGTTATTAAGAGGCTTCAATCAGAAAGAAGAAAAAGCCATTGGATCGATAACACTATTAATGACAACTGCAAAGTTCCACATAATTGATTATGAGACATCGTTCAACGCTCTACTGGGTCGACCGTGGATCCATGAAAACTGGATGGTACCGTCGTCTCTACACCAGTGCAAAAAATATTATGAAGGAGGATAATAGTGTATCAAAGGTGATTTGCAACCATTCTCCGTGCATGAAATCAGAATTCATGAAGATGAAACTTACTATGCACCTCCAAAAAAGACAATCTTCTCTAGAAATACCATACCAAACAAAGCAAAAGGAGTTCGAGACGATGAAGAACCTGAAATTCTAGTTCAAAAGTTACTCACCACTCCCTTACGGTGAGATGATGAAGGTTTCTCTAGAACTCGCACCTGAGGTTGAGGCCAGGGACGTGGTCAAGGAAGAAATGGTGGAACAGTTGAACAGAAGAAACTGGTCATCGATGTTGATTGGGAAAGCAATTCCAAAGAAGAAGAAGAAGAAATCAAGAAAGAAGCAGCAAAAATAATCCAGAAGAAAACCCAATTCCAAATCTCATTAGAAGATGAAAAGAGTGAAGAATACAAATCAATGTACGAGAAGATTAACCACTAGGTACATACTATGACCTTGACCCCGATTTTTCCTAATAAGGTCGAGGGTATGGTGGTCAAGGAAGTGCATGGTGGTGGTGCTAAGCCAATCAAATTCCGCCGTGGTGCTTTTTCTTTCAAAATTGAAAATGATGTACTATTTGAAGATGTTGCTTCATCTGAATTAATGGAATTGCCTTTTGAGTGGTACTCTCCCTGTGTTCAGAATTTAATTCAATGTGGTGTCTTACGTAAACAATGGACAAAAGGTCGATCACAACACTTTGAGAAATTATGGAATAATGCCAGTCGTCTTCCCAACTCAAAGCACGGTCTCAGATTCAGCACAGTAGGATCATTTGATGATATAGAATTTTGCTTGGTTGTCACTTGCGAGCCTGGTGAAGACTGCTTGGAAGTTTCAGATGATCCAAAAGATCTGCCAATTTGTAGATGCTCCGCCAGAATTCGAACAAGACATTAAATCTACGATAGACAAGATAGTGGAAGTTAACTTAGGTACTAGCGAAGAGCCTAGGCCGACCTTTGTTAGCTCCTTGCTCAATAAGGAAGACTCTAAAGCAATGATCAAGCTATTAATGGAATTCAGGGACTGTTTTGCTTGGAGTTATGATGAAATACCAGGATTAGCTCCAGAAGTTGCAGTTCACAAACAAGGAGTGGATCACACTGCCGTTCCAGTCAGGCAACCTCCCAGAAGAATGCGTATAGAGATTGAACAACAAGTTATAGCTGAAGTTAAGAAGCTAATAGACGCTAAATTTGTTCGTGAAGAATAATATCCAACTTAGTTAGCCAATGTGGTACCGGTCAGAAAGAAGAATGGTCAGATCAGAATCTGCGTGGATTTCAGGGATTTGAACAAAGCATGCCCAAAGGATGAATTCCCGCTACCAATTCCAGAATTAGTGATCGACATCGCCTCGATGCACGAAGTCTTCTCTTTCATGGATGGATCGTCAGGATACAACCAGATAAAGAAGGCACTGGAAGATGAAAAGCTCACAGCCTTCAGAACGCCAATCGGAATATACTGCTACACAGTAATGCCTTTCAGATTGAAGAACATAGGAGGAACTTACCAAAGAGCAATGACAAGGATTTTTGATGATCTCATTCACAACCAAGTTGAGTGCTACGTGGATGATGTAGTCATCAAGAGCAAACTAAAGGAAGATCACCTGTATGATTTGAGAATTGTTTTCGAGCGATTAAGACAATTTAATCTTAAGATGAATCACTTGAATTGCGCCTTCGGCGTCGCCTCTAGGAAATTCTTAGGATTCGTTGTCCGACATTGTAGAATTGAAATCGATCTGGAGAAGATTAAAGCTATCTTAGAAATGACGCCTCCTAAAACCTTGAAACAACTACCATCCTTTCAAGGGAAGTTGGCGTATCTTTGACGCTTTATCTTGAATTTGTCAGGTAGGTGTCAGCCCTTCTCGGCATTAATTAAAAAAGATGCCAAATTTGTTTGGGAAGAGAAATTCCAGCGGGCATTCAAGAACATTAAATAGTATTTAATGACACCTCCTGTCTTAGCAGCCCCAGTCTCGGGTAGACCGTTGATACTTTATACCGAAGCCTTAGATGACTCCCTCGGAGCCCTGCTAGCCCAGGTCAAAGACAAGGGTAAAGAAAATGATCTTTACTATTTAAGTCGTCGTCTAGTTCTGATGGAAGTAAAGTATCCCCCGATTGAGAAGCATTGTTTGGCCCTGATATTCGCCGCTCAAAAGCTCAGGCATTACATGCTTTCTCATAAGGTCAACCTTATTTCAAAGTTTAATCCATTACAATATTTGATGACCTGACTGATGCTTTCCGGCAGACTTGCCAGGTGGTCGATGATACTACTGCAATTCGACATAACTTTCATTCCTCTTCGTGCTATAAAGGGACACGTCCTAGCAGACTTCCTTGCAGCACACCCTTTACTGGCAGAGTCGCCTCTCAACGATGATTTGCCAGATGAGCATATAATGAGCTTAGAAGAGTCCGATGATCGACGGTGGGAACTGTACTTCGATGGAGCATCTTCGTCATAGAAAAACAAAGAATTGTAAACGATAGTGCCCGGTAAGGCAAGAATCAGATTAATATTTATAACACCGGAGCTGAGGATGTTAAGGTATTCCTACCATCTAACAGAACCGTGTACGAATAACGAAGCAGAATACGAAGCCCTTGTAACTGTACTAGAATTAACCATTCAGATGGGGATAACAGATATTAACATCTACGGAGATTCACAGTTGATCATTCAGCAAGTCGCAGGACAGTACAAAATTCTGAAACCAAGACTCGAGCAATACTTTCAGTATGCCATGAAGTTGTTGGAATAGATTCCGAATGTAACGATCTACAAGATCCACAGAAGAGAAAACGCTCTTGCAAACGCGCTAGACCACCTTGCAAAAGAGTTTGCCTGCTTACAGGATGAGTCAGTTGAAAGGTCAGTTCAGGGATGACTAGTCCTCTCACAGCTTGACATGGATGCAATACACAAGTCAGAATAAGAAGAAGAATCAGTTGCAACTTGGCTGAAACTATAGAAGATTGGCGGCAGCCATTAATGGACTACCTGCAAACAGGAAACCTACTGGACGATAAGTCGTTAGCTCATCAAATCAAGAAAAGAACTCTGTCTTATGCATTAATAAACAATATGTTATACAGATGGTCTTTTGACCAGATGTGGCTAAGGTGTCAAAGTGAGCACGAGGCTCGTGAAATTAGTAAAGAAGTGCATTCAGGACTTTGTAACGCTCATCAGTCGGGTCCAAAAATGAAAATGAAGATTAAGAGACTAGGGTACTACTGGCCCTCAATGATGACCGATTGCATGAAGGTCGCCAAAAGCTGTCATCAGTGCCAAGTGCATGGAGTGGTTCTACATCAACCTCCAAATGTGCTACATCCGACAATCACATCATGGCCATTTGAGTGTTGGGGCACATATATCGTGGGTCCAATAGAACTGCCTTCTTCAAGAGGACATCGCTTCATTCTTGCAGCTACAGATTAATTTTTTAAATGGATAGAAGCTATACGCCTCAGAGAAGTGAAAGCACACCATGTGCTACAGTTCTTCAAAAATTAAGTCGTCTACCGTTTTGGGGTACCACGCAAAATTATTTCAGACAACAGGTCAGTGTTCAGAAGCACGAAGATCAACAATTTTGTCAGAAGGCAAGGAATCGACTGGCGCTATTCGACAATCTACTACACAAGAGAAAACGGCTTGGCCGAGGCTTTTAATAAAACTCTCGTCCAAATTCTAAAGAAAACTTTGGACGATAATAAAAGAAATTGGCATGAGAAGTTTTTAGAAGCCTTTTGAGCCTACAGAATGATGTTTAGAACTGCTACTCAGTCTAAACCTTACGCTCTAGTGTACGGGTCCGAAGCCGTTTTACCCTTGAAGGTGCAGCTTCCGTCATTCAGAATTGCAGTGGCAAATAGGATCACTGCAGAAGAGAATGCCAAATTACAATTAGAAGAATTAGAAAGCTTAGAAGGGAAACGACTTTCAGCACAGCTGAATCTTGAATTGTATCAAGCCAAGATGATCCAGGCCCACGATAAACTGGTCCGCCCAAGGACATTCAAAGTTGGTGACTTGGTTCTAGTTCTCAGGAGACCTGTTCTTGCACACCACAAGATAGGAGGTAAATTTGAACTGACTTTGGAGGGGTCGTTCGTGGTAGAGACAGTCTACTCCGGAGGTTCCTACCAACTTGTGAATTGCCATAGAGAACGACCTATGCTTCCAATTAATGGACGATATTTGAAGAAATATTACGCAACCTAATGATTCGAAGGATGAACTTTAAAAAAAAGTGGAGTCTCATTCCTAGAAGCACGGGTGGAGTAATCATTTGTCACAGGGTGCGAACCCAAAATATAAAAATGGACGATAAGAAATCATTAACAAAAAATGTGTTAAAAAGAAAATATGTGAAATCATAATAATAAAATTTTGATCCATCCTTTTAAATCATCTTACTCGTGATATTTCCCCATCTTTCCTACTCTTATTAAAATTTAAAAGAAACAAATAAAAGTTTTCCATTGATAAATGATTTTTCTAATTGTTCTTGTTCTTAGTATAGCCCCTGATCCTTTCCTTGTTTTTTGCAGGGAAATGTCAAACGGGCAGTTGGTTCTGAACTTTAAGAATAGCATGAGTCTAGCACTCGATGAAAAGAAGATGAAGGATGGGGCCGTGATTGAGATTGACTCTGATTTCACACTGGCCGGGCTACAGTACGAAGAAACCGATTGGACCCCGATTGACCGGGAAGAGTACCGCAGCCAGACAGTGATGAAATTGGGTGGCCCAAGTGAGCAGTCCACCAGTAAGAAAAGAAAAGGAAACACTGCTCATGTAACAGGGGAAGACAAGAAAGTTAAGTCCGTGGTTGCTACAGCAGAGGGCAGGCTTTTCAGCGCCATGCCCACAGAAGTTTAAGAGGTAAGAAGAGCTACTCTCACTCTGACCCAACGAAGAAACAAGAACAGTTGCATTCACAAGATGCTGACCAAGCTAGCAACAGATCAACCTGAAAAGACAGTTGCTACTGTCAGTGCAAATACTTCGAGGAAATCAGTTCAGCAGAAGCCAAAAAATAGGAGATCAGCTCCAAGAACAGCAGAAGGGATGAAAGTGATTCCAAGAAGAGTAGAAACAGAATCGGTGCCATGACGCCTGACAGATGCACCAGTTTTGAAGAGTCTTGTTGCGAAAGCAACCCAGGAGGATGTCCCGACAAAAACTATCCCTGAGGAGCCGAGACATGCAGGAGAGCGTACTGGGGTTGAGCCGTACATCCCGCAATATGTTAGCAGACCCCGAGGGTTTCAGTTAATCCCGGAGTACGAGCTGGAGAAATTGCAGCAAGTTGTGAAGAAGACCTTTGAATATTTTGAGAGAATCCGAGGCAAGAGGATCAACATCTTGGAGGGCTTTGAGCTGCATACAGATGTGTTCTCAGACTACGAGCAGCAGCAAATTATGGACTGTGTTGTTGAACTTCAGAAAATGGGTCGGGCTGGTCGTTTGAGAGAGAAGACCTACTCAGAACCTCGAAGGTGGATGAAAGGAAAAGGAATAGTTACGATCCAGTGCGGGTGTTGCTACAACTTCGCTTAAGACAGAGAGGGAAATCCACCAGGGATTCTCCGTCGTAGTGAGGTGGATCCGATGCCAAGAATTATAAAGAGAATGGCAAAAAGGATGGTGACATGGAGGGTATTGCCTGCAGATTGCATACCCAACAGCAACATCATTAACATATACAAAGAGGGCGACTGCATACCGCCACACATAGATCATCACGACTTCGTCAGACCCTTCTGGACAGTGTCTTTCATTAACCAGTGTAACATCAGGTTCGGATCTGACCTCCGGATAGCAGGCCCGGAGAATTCTGAGGGCCGGTGGAGATACCTCTACCGGTAGGTTCCGTCTTGGTGTTAAAAGGGAATGGAGCGGACATAACAAAACATTGCATTCCAGGAGTGCCTGTTGAGCTGATCTCCATCTCTTTCAGGAGGATGTATGATAGAAAAATGCCTTTCCACTTTCAGCCAGATCCAGAGTTTGAGAGCCTTCGGCCCTAAGAGTTGTGAGCTACATGAGAGATAGCACACCTCCAATGCACATCCGAACGGCATTTACTGCCAAGGATTGCTTGGAAGGTGATGTTATTGTCCATGTATCTCACTATTCAGACATGGATTTCGACAAATGCTTTTGGAAGAAACTTGCAAGAATCTTACATAATCTGTTTTTCATTTTTGTGGATTGTATGAGATGCTGAATTTTCAAGCAAAATATCATCATGTTTTGGATCGAGCTATATGATGTATTTTCAACAAATTGGAATGGAAACGACCATGTCGTGTTTTACCTTCGTCTCTTTTGTGCAAATTGACTGGGAAACACCAATAAGTTAACTTCGAACAAAGAACGAAAAGAAAAGAAAATAAATGAAGAACTCTTTTTAAGAATCAAAATGTCAAAACAAACTAAAAATTGACACGAACTCTAAATAAACGACAAAAATGAAATTGAATCACCAAAACAAACAAAATGAACCTAAATCTCAAATTGACATCCGATCTGAATCCGTCGATTTGAATCTTTCGACTGAAATCCATTTGAAACTCTTTTGAATCCTATTTAGATTTGATTCTTCCCCACAAAAGACTCAAACCTTAATTCCAAACTTCTAAACTTTTTTGTCGTCCTGAAATCCTTTCGACTATCCACGACTTCTTCTCTCATTTGAGAAGGTCGACTGAGTCTATTGACACAGAACCATGAAATTCTCGATTTGGTTCTAATGGCATGGATTCGTATTCTTAGCCAAAAAAATCAAACTTTAATCAACCCTCTTGGGATGTGAAAAACTTTCATGTCTCATTCCAATCCTCCACTAAACTAAAATTTCCACAAAATCTTCCAAACCAAATCAAATACAAACTTTTGGTATCAATACCTAAATTCTGATTCCCATCTCTTTCGAGACTGGTACCAAATTCTAGTTCTCTCCTTTCGAGGTCGGTACAAAATTCTGACTCTATTTCTGAGATTGATACCAAATTTCAATTCTCTCTTTCGAGACTGGTACCAAATTCCAGTTCTCTCCTTTCGAGTAGATTGATACCAAATTTCAATTCTCTCTTTCGAGACTAGTACCAAATTCTAGTTCTCTCCTTTCGAGTTCGGTACCAAATTCCGACTCTCTTTCTGAGATTGATACCAAATTTCAATTATCTCTTTTGAAACTGGTACCAAATTCCAGTTCTCTCCTTTTTGAGGTCGGAACCAAATTCTGACTCTCATCCTTTTCGAGATCAGTACCTAAATTCTGATTCTCATCTCAAATTCTGATCTTCTCCTCTAGGCTGCTACCTAAATTTCAGTTCTCTTTGCAATCTCGAGGTTGGAACCTGGGTTCCAATTCTCATTTGAAATCTGAAATCTCTGCTAAATTTACCTTGAAATCTAAATCTCAAATTAAACTTAAAACAAAATTCTGATTAAGTCAAATCTCAACTGAAATTAAAACTCGAATAAAAAATTCAAACTCAAATTTGAAACTTGAAATAAGAATGAAACCAATCTAAAATCCAATCTCTTGAAATCTTGTGGTTTGAAATTCACCTTCTTCTTCCCCAATGAGAGTTCTGGAAACTTCATTCTTAAAGGTTTACCTGATACTCCCCAGTGGAAATTTCTTACACTTTGCTCTGATTTTGTCACTCAAACATTTGTGTTGGCTTTGTTAATTTCTTCAGTCAACGCCAATACGCGCGGTGTGCTTGGTTAGCACACCACACCTATTGGGGGTCCATTTGTTGACCTCATTTTTGGTGAGGTCTGATCTCTCTCCTTAGTACTTAGGATCTAACCATAGTTTTTTCCCTTTGATTATCCTAGAGGACTAGAAATGGGACCCAACACTTAGAAATTTAAACACTTCTTGGCTCCCTTCAAACCCCACAATTTTGATTGTAAACCCCCAGGCCACATGGAGGGTTAATATCAAATGTGGAGGTTTAAAGGATGAGTTCCTATAGGATTCTTTGGGCTTAGGATTACCCTGAGTGGTCTGGTCCTAGTGAGGGTAAGCTTGCACACACCACACTCTCACACTCATTTCAAATCTTAAAACCACTTTTACTCAATTTGACTCCCTGACTCATGTAGGTAACTCATATGGATGGACCTTAACCCCTAAGCCCCTGGCTAAGAGGGTTAGGAACAACATATTGAATGCCTAAAATGAGTCCTCCCATGGCACTTGTAAGCTTAATATGGCTCCATGGCTCCATGGCTCAATCAAATGGTTTCATTTCGCTCACACTTAATCAATCTTCATTTTTCCCAAATTTCAATTTTTGACCCCCGGGACCCTAAACCCACCAAACCTACCAAATGCCCTTGAAATTGCCCAAAATTTGCAAATTGCCTAAATTACCTAATGACCCACTTTTTAATGTTTACAAAATAGCAACGACACCAAAAAATTGATCCCGCTTAATATATATTTAATTTTATGATGGAAAGTATAATGTGGATTCTACGCAAGTATACATATCGTATCAAGTAATACAGGGCTCTAGTGGAGTTCTGGTTATCGATCCCACAGGGACGTTTTACTAGATTTGTAACAGCTAAATTTAAAGGATTTACTTACTAATATAGTATACGGAATTTAGAATACTTAACTAAAGTGATCTAAAGTTCAAGAAAACACTATTTAGTAAAATACTAATCCATATATATAGATTTAGAAATATATTTGAGTTTTACCCTTTAGGTTTATTCCATTGAAGTCAATTTTTGATAAGGCATCTCCTCAAGCTTCTCCTCACTTATATTTTTCTTTTTTTTTTTTTTGATTTTCAATCCTTCTCTTTTTCTTTTTCAAGTGAGGATTACTGTATCTGGATAGCCTGTTAATAATTTTGAACTTCAACTTTCTCTTCCTAAATTTGAAACTTAAAATATTTCTTTGCTTATATGTATTTCATAACCATTACTTCATTGAGTTTCAATCTCTTCTTTTTCACTTAAATGCTTAACAATTTCAATTTTAGAATATAGTTTCCCTTACTCTAAATAGTTTACTATATTCTTATTCCTTTTAACCAAATATCTTATTCTATTAAATTAATTTGGATTTCTAGAAATATTATATTCAACTTTCTATAATAATTATATAAATTAATTCAAGTTACTGAATTAAAGATTAATACAGAAAATCAAATAATAATTTTTTTGAAAATAGAAATTGAGAACAATTTAATAATTAAATTTGTATTTTTCCTCCCCCATACTTAAATTTTTCTATCTATTTCTAAATGGTAAAAAGGAAAATATACAATGAATTTACATCATACTTTTGAGCTTTAGGTATTTCTTTTCCTTGAAATTTTTGCAGGTTTTTTCATTATTTAAAGAACCTGTACTGTTAGTATTCTTCCACATATATAGTATTTTAAAAGAAAGTGCTGGGATAAGAAATTTTGAAATAAGTATAAAAACACAATAAATGAAAACTTAATCTATTACTACACATACAATCAACTAACCTACTTTAAACATATTAAAACAATCTAAACATATTAAAAGTTCATAACTTATAAAAACTTAAACAACACATTAAAGAAAAACTAACATCCTATCTAAAAGAAAAATTGCAAACTAACTTAACACACATAAAAAGTCTAACATTACAGCATAAGCAAACAAACAAACACACCAAATCCATAGTCCACAGAAAGTACAGAATAATTACACACAAAGTAATAAAGTTTTTTTTTAAAATAACAATTAATTTAAACAAACAAAATAAAGTCTCTAATCTTCAGCATCAAAATCCCAAACTATATCATCTCCCTGATCTCCAGGCTGAGAAGACTTAGCAGGCTGATACTGTGTGTAGTGGGGGCACTCAGGAAAGACAACATCTAACTCTCCTCTCCTAAAATGACGTTCAGCCTCATAATATGCAATTTTGTACTCTGAATGTCGCTGGAGATATTCACTATCATAATCATGTCTTCTTTCCAAGCCTCCAATCCTTTGGTCTATATTCTCCAGTTTTTCTTATATTTTCTCAAAACTTTTCCGCTGTAAAGTCATCTCATTCATCAAATCTTGAAGGGTAGGGGTGGTGTACTGAGGTGGGTCATAACTAGTAGAAGGTATATCTCTACTCGATGAAGGCATATAACTCCTCGTCCCAGATCTCCATCCTTCGTGGGATTCATATTTCTTAATATTAGCCAGAGTAATGGGTTTCATAGGCTCAACCCATTCCTCATCATCTCTTACCTTTACCCTAGATAATTGGCAGAGTGCATAGATAAGACCAGGATGTCCTAGTCCTCCTCCACTTTCACTTCTTGAGGTGGCTAATATATTCTTATAAATTACACTTCCCACATTAATACTTTTTTGGTTCTGAATATAGAAATTCAGAACTGCTCTATCTCTTGTTACCTCACTTTGGTGGTAAGTAGGTAACAAAGTAGAACAAATAAAATAGTGCCAGACTTTAGATGACGTATTTAACATAGAAAGAGGGAGGTTTAACTGTTCTCGCTGCTTTATCTTCCAAACTCCTTTCTCGTCAGTGAGAAAGTCGATCACCTCTTCCAGTGGTCCTTCCATAGTTCTAAATGTATCATACTCACTGGTATAGGTGTCTCGTACCTCGTAATAAGCATTTATTCTTGCAGTGCTGAATTCCACAAAAAATCCTCTAACCTTAACTGGTGCATCTTCAGCCTATGTCAGGTTCGCATAAAATTCCTTTAACACTTCTACAACGGCTCTGTTGGTCATGAAACAGAAATTTTCCCATCCTCTTTCTTTAATTATTCGCTCAACTTCTCCTCTAGGACTTTTGAAAACTCGATCTTGAATGCATGTTCTGGCTTGAATATTGTGAAAATATCTTGATTGTGCCCTTGCATTCACAAAACGAGTTTCGTCATAATCTATTCTTCTCTTTTGTCTTGGAGCCATTTTTTGATCTGTGAAATTTGCAAAAATCTTAAATAAATTTCTAAATATTACTAAGATGGCTTCCAATAGTTACTAAAATCAATTAAAATCAAGTTCCATGAATTTTATCCAAGTCTTTTCTTCACATTTCAACATTTTTCCAAAATCCTCAATGTAGAAGAAATTTATGGTGAAAATCAAAATTTTTTGCATAGGAGTGAAGCACTTACCAAGGGAAGATGAAATCTGTCAAAAAGTGTTGAAATAGCTTCAAATCCAAGATTCCACAAGCCCTAGGTCAGTTTTTTTTAAGTTTTGAGGAAGGGGATGATGAATAGTGTCGGTTAACTGGTCAAATATAGGACATTTCGCGATCTCGCTGTCAGCGAGATTTTTCTCGCCGTCGGCGAGCTAATTAATTGACAGAGGAAAAAGTTTCAGGAAAAATCCGCTGTCGGCGAGATCATTTTCGCTGTCAGAGGCTTTTATCTCGCGTTCGGCTGGATAATTCTCACCGTCAGCGAGCTCCCAAAAAAAATTAAATTTTTGAAATTCTTCAATCATTTTAAACCTCAATTTGGCCCTAATCAATCTTCTGATCAATTAATTTGATAATTTAGTATGAAGATTAGATACTTATATTCACAAAAAGTTCACACAACACAAACAATATAACTTTATATATGAAATCTATGAGACTTACAAACTTCACACTAACAACTAACAACATACTTAACTTAAATGTCCAAATCCATAATACTCAGCATCGCAATCCAAACCACTATACACTAAATACTGAGTCACAACAATAAATCTATAATCTCATATAATCCAAGATGATCAAATTAAAGTTCAACTCATAGTAAAATCTAAATCAAAATCAACACATATATACACATAAATATAACATAAGATAGAAATCTTTACTACTCCTCAGTGTCTGAACTAACAACCTCTCTGATATTCCCGATGTGACGCAGGTGCATAAATAGATTGTAGAAAGGCCTGAAAGGGAATTCTGCAGTAGATTTTTCATTAATCCACCCTTTCTGTCTCAGTAAATGAATAAAACTGGCATCTAGATGTCCAATATGATCAAAGTGCTCCTTCATCCTCCAGTCAATGTGATCAAACATATCAGAGATATTATATATGGAATTCATCAGATTTTGCAACTCTTTCTCTAATCCTTTAATCTTTTTCAGAATGAAATTTGTTTTATCAGTAAGGGGCCTCACTAAAGGATTGTTCTGTTATGCTCTATCAGAAATAATGGTAATCTCATCATTGTTATCCAAAGTTGGAAACATATCCGTAGGATCGAGTGGTTTCCATGACAAAAGTACCTTTTCCCACGCCTCATAAGAAACTTGGTACTGACTGCATAAAGCAAATATAGTCGATGGGTGTCCAAGTCCATGAACTGACCCATGTACAATCAATCCCAATGCAGACTTTACTATAATTGATCCAACATCGATAAGTAGTCCAATTTGAATACAGTAATTTAATATAGTGCATTTCTTTGAAATCTTATTTACCCTCATAGTGGGTAATAATTTTGATGAGATAAAGAAATGCCAATGCTTTGAGACAGGGTAAAGAAGTGATGTAGAGAGACTGACATACCTGTCTTCGCGCAACTCCCAATCATCAGGTTCGTCGGTCAGGTATCTATAAATCTCGTTCATATTGTATCTTGAAGGAACAAAGTTTGAATAATGACAGACAGGGGTATTCTCTATAGAAAATAATTCATTTACCCTTGAAGGAGTAAATGTTACCCATCTTCCTCTGACGTAGACACTTCCATTGTTGATCGCATGTAGATTAGAGTAAAACTCTTTAACTACAAGAAAAACTACAGCGGATGTCGTATAGCAAAAGACCTTCCAATGCCGCTGCACGATCATTTCTTTAATTTTTGTGATGGAATTCTCTACTCCTCTGTTGACAAATCCCCTTTCTTTAATAAGTCGCTTCTTCATCAAAACTTTGTTGAAAATACGCTGCGCCTCCGAACTGACGAACTTTCTTCGGTTGAAAACTCCAGTTTTTTTGGTTCCTAAGAGTTTGGTGGCCATTTCGGATTGAAAGGAATGGTCTCTTATCGTTTCTAGGGAAGAAAACAGTGTAAAAATGAATTTGGGATGGTTTTCTACAAAGAAATGACTTTAGAACCGTCCAAAACCGCACATAAAACTTAAGAGACCAATTTTTCAACTGCCTCGCCGTCGGCGGGAAGATTCTTGCCGTCGGCGCGCTAGTTATAAAACTGATTTTAAGTTATGGCTCACGATCTCGCTGTCGGCGGGCTCGGACTAGCTGTCGGCGAGGTTCGGTAAAATTGCCCAATTTCACTCTGGTCCGAATATTTTCTGATCTCATCATATAGGTTTGAATTTGTGATGATTCTAATTAAAAATTGAATAGTAAGATTTATTTTAATATTACAGACTCACTAATTTGTATATAATTAAAATAAAAGACTAATATGGGTTGCCTCTCATAAAGCGCTTGGTTTAACGTCGTCAGCTCGACCAAATTTCAGTTAGTAATCAGGTCGACTAAGCATTAAAACCTCTTTAAAATTTGGTCTTCTACCTTCGAAATATGGTTTTAATCTATGTTTGTTTACCTTAAATCTATGTCCTGTTTTTGGATCTTCAATTTCTATAGTTCCATATGAAAATATTTGAGTTATGGTGAAAGGTCCTAACCATCGAGATTTCAATTTCCCGAGAAATAGTTTCAATCTAGTATTATATAGTAAAACTTCTTGTCCTGGTTCAAAATTTCTCTGATTAATCTTCCGATCATGCCATAATTTCATCCTTTCTTTATAAATCCTATCATTATCATATGATTCATTCCTTAATTCTTCTAATTCATTTAATTGCAACAATCTCTTCTCACCAGCTTCTTTCATATTATAGTTAAATTCTTTAATCGCCCAATATGTTTTATGTTCTAATTCAACTGGTAAGTGACAAGTTATTCCATATATAAGCTTGTAAGGAGTCATTCCAATCGGAGTTTTATAAGAAGTCTTGTATGCCCATAATGCAGTGTCTAATTTTATAGACCAGTCCAATCTATTAGGGTTTACAGACTTTTCTAAAATACGCTTAATCTCTCAATTAGAAACTTTAGCTAATCCACTAGTTTGTGGATGATAAGCAGTTGATATCTTATGAATAATATTATATTTTTCTACTAGTTTGTGAATATATTTATTTCTAAAATGAGTTCCTCCGTCAGTGATAATCACTCACGACATTCCAAATCTAGTAAAAATATTTTTCATTAAAAACTTTAAAACACACATAGCATCACACCTAGGTAAAGCTTGCGCTTCAATCCATTTGGAAACATAATCAACAACTACTAATATATATGAGTTTCCAAATGAAGGAATAAAAGGTCCCATGAAATCTAATCCCCAAACATCAAAAATTTCAACTTCTAATATAAAATTCAGAGGCATTTCATTTTTTCTTGATATATTTCCTACTCTTTGACATTTATCGCAGGTTTTTATATATCTGTATACATCTCTAAATAGAGTAGGCCAGTAGAATCCAGATTGTAGAATTTTATACGCAGTTTTATCTGTTCCAAAATGTCCTCCAAAATCAGAATCATGACATTTTTGAATAATTGGTTCAGTTTCTTCATAAGGCACGCATCTTCTAAAAATTAGATCCTTACATTGCTTATATAAGTATGGTTCATCCCAAAAGTATGTTTTAGTATCATGAATGAATTTTTTATGTTGTTGCAAAGTTAACATAGGTGGTAAAATGTCACTTACAATGCAATTTACTATATCAGCATACCAAGGTATTTTCCACTCATTTATATTATAAAGTTGTTCATCAGGAAAACTTTCTATAATTTCATTATCAATATCAGATAATTCATGATATTCTAATCTTGATAAATGATCAGCAATTTGATTATCAGTTCCTTTTTGTTAACGATCTCAAAATCAAATTCTTGAATTAATAACATCCATCTAATTAACCTTGGTTTAGAATCTTTTTTTTGCATTAAATATTTTATAGCAGAGTGATCAGTATGCACAATACATGTAGTTCTTATTAGATAAGGCCAAAATTTATTAAAAGCATATACAACTGCTAATAATTCTCTTTCGATGACTTGTATAATTTATTTCAGCATCATTTAGAGTTTTACTAGAATAATATATAACTTTGAAAATCTTATCAAATCTTTGCCCAAGAACTGCTTCTATAGCATAATCACTAGCATCACACATAAGCTCAAATGTTTTCTCCCAATTAGGTGAAACTATTATAGGTGCTGTATATAATTTATCTTTTAATAATTCGAAAGCATTCAGGCATTCAGTTGTAAATTCAAATTTCTTGTCCTTTTCAAGAAGTTGGCATAGAGGTTTAGTAATGTCTATAGAATCCAGCATGTCCAAGAAAACTTCTTACCCCTTTCACCGTAGTTGGAGGTGGTAATTTAGCTATAACTTGAATTTTTGCAGGGTCTACTTCCATGCCTTTTTCCGAAATTTTATGCCCTAATACAATGCCGCCTGCAACCATAAATTGACATTTCTCCCAATTAAGAACTAAATTAGTTTTCTCACATACTTCAAGTACTTTTTCAAGATAATTTAAGCATGTGTCAAATGATTTTCCAAATACAGAGAAATCATCCATAAATACTTCTATTCCATTATCAATTAATTTACTAAATATAGACATCATACATCTCTGGAATGTTGCAGGTGCATTACATAATCTAAAAGGCATCCTTCGAAAAGTGAAAGTTCCATAAGAACTAGTAAATGTTGTTTTCTCTTGATCCTCAGGAGAAATTTGTATTTGATGATAACTAGTGTATCCATCTAAGAAACAAAAATACTTATGTCCGGCTAATCTATCTAACATCTGGTCTAGAAATGGTAAAGGGAAGTGATCTTTCCTGGTGGCTGCGTTTAATTTTCTATAATCAATACATATTCGCCATCCAGTAACTTGTCTTATAGGGATAAGATCCTTATTTTCATTAGCTTTTACGGTCACTCCTCCTTTCTTTGGCACACAGTGAATTGGGCTTACCCAAGCACTGTCAGAAATAGGATATATAATATCATTATCTAACTATTTTAAACTTTCTTTCTTGACTACTTCTTTCATTATCGGATTTAATCTCCTTTGGGGATCTACTTTAGGCTTATGTTCATTATCTAAAATAATTCTATGCATACAGATTGAAGGACTAATTCCTTTAATATCTGCTAAAGTCCAACCAAAAGTTTTCTTATATTTTTTTAAGGTATCTAAAAGTTTTTGTTCTTGAGATTCATTTAATTTTGATAAAATAATAACTAGTAGAGTTGAAGAATTACCTAAGTAAGCATATTTCAAATGATTAGGTAACTTTTTTAACTCAAGTTTAGGAGGTTTAATAATCGATGGAACTATATTTTTTTCAGTGTTTTCTGTATTATCCAAAAATTCAAATTTCTCTTGTATATAATATAGTTCTTCATTTATATTAGCTTTTTTAATTAATTCAGTATTTTCTTTTTCTAATTTTTCTTCATAATATTCCTTAAAATGTTCTTTTTGTAAATGATCGAGTACTTTCATTTGAAAACACATATCATCTTTTTCTAGCGCAGGATACTTCATTGATTTAGCAATATTAAAAGTAACTTTTTGGTCATTTACTCTCATAGTTAATTCTCCTTTCTGAACATCAATCATAGCTTTCCCAGTGGCTAAAAATGGTCTTCCTAAGATGATAGGAATTTCTTTATCTTCTTCCATATCTAAAACAATAAAATCTACGGGGAAGATAAATTTATCCACTTTTACTAATACATCTTCAATAACTCCCTTAGGATATGTAACAGAACGATCAACTAACTGAAGGGTTACTGAAGTAGGTGAAATTTCTCCCAATCCTAATCTCTTAAAAATTGATAGAGGCATTAGATTGATGGTTGCTCCTAAGTCACACAAAGCTTTCCCATAGAATTTTTCTCCAATAGCGCGAGGTATAGTGAAACTACCGGGATCTTTTAATTTTTCGGGAAGCTTTTTCGAATAATAGCACTACACTCCTCACTAAGTGCGACCGTTTCATTATCTGTAAATTTTTTTTTATTTAAAATATCTTTCATGAATTTTACATAGTTTGACATCTGTTCTAAAGCTTCTACAAAAGGAATATTTATTGTTAATTTTTTTAGAATTTCTAGGAATTTAGCAAATTGCTTATCTTTTTTATGTTGATTTAGTCGTTGAGGAAATGGTGGTGGAGGTTTTTGAACACAAATTTTCATTGGTATTAAAGGATTTTCTAAGTTCAGATCTTGTTGATTCTTTTCCTTTTCGATTTCCACTTCCTCTTTTTTACTTTCAAGTTCTTTCTGAATTCGAGATTCTAATTCTTTTCCACTTCGTAATTGTATCGCTTTAATTTGTTCCATTCCTTTGTCTTTGGGATTTATTTCCACATTACTAGGAAATGTTCCAGGTATTCTATTATTAAGCGCGGTAGCGATATGTCCAAGTTGAGTTTCAATATTTTTAATAGCTGTTCATTGATTTTGTAATTGGTTTCCTTGTATTTGTAATTGATTTCCTTTATTTTGTAATTGATTGCCTTGATTTTGTAAATGTTGACCCATATTTAATATTAATTCTTCTATAGATAATTTCTTATATTTAAATTGAGGGTTATTATTATTAAATCCAGGTGGAAAACTAGGTTTATAATTAGAATTTCTTTGGTTAGAGGGATTTCCTAATGGTTGTGTTATGTTGTTCATCCATGGTTGATTAGTTGTATTATTATTCCAATTAAAATAAGGATGATTTTTCCATCCAGGATAATAATAATTCGCATAAAGATTATTGGGTCTGTTATTAATAGCATTCATAGTTTCATATGAAGGTTGAGATTCTATAAGTTGTCGAGATGAGTTTTCTTCTAATATAGTTGGAGAGTAATTAATTCCAAAATGATCTAATTTTTTAGATATAGCAGCGATTTGTGAAGCTAACATAGATATTGCATCATTTTCATGAATACTGGCTATCTTTTTCGGATTCATTCTATCAGTGAGGCCATTGAAAATTATTGGTAGCCATTCCTTCGATTAGTGCATAGGCTTCATCAAATGGTTTTGACATTAATGATCCTCCAGCAGCAGCATCGATGATTGATCTAAGAGATCCTACTAATCCATTATAGAAAGTTTGAATAATTAACCAATTTGGTAACGCATGATGTGGGCATTTCCTAAGAAGTTCTTCAAATCTCTCCCAAGCTTCATATATTGATTCTCCATCAAACTGACTAAAAGAAGTTATATCATTTCTAAGCTTAGCAGTTTTAGATGGTGGAAAATATTTGGATAGAAATTTTTGTGGTAACTCTCCCCAAGTTTTAATAGATCCGAGTGCTAACGAATTTAACCACATTTTAGCCTTATCCCTTAAAGAAAAAGGAAAAAGTCTAAGTCTAATAGCATCGTTAGATACTCCTTCATATTTGAAAGTAGCACATAGTTCTAAAACACTAGCAAGATGTAAATTAGGATCTTCAGTAGGTGAACCACTAAATTGATTATTTTGTACCATTTGGATAATTGCAGGTTTAAGTTCAAATGAGTTAGAAGCTACATCAGGGTTTTGAATAGTTAAATGAATTTCATCTAATGTAGAGTTGGCATAATCTCTTAAAGGTTTCTGTTGATTGATATTTTCATTTTTAGGAATATTCGCCATTTGTGTTAAATTTATTATTTCTCTTTTTTGTTTTCTAATTATTTTAATTGTACGCTCTAATTCTGAATCGTAAGGTATTAAATTTTTGTTTCCAAATTTACGCATACAATTTTGTAAAATAAATTTTAAAATAGTTTGTTACTCTAGTAAATAATTTCTTTACATCCCCGACAACGACGCCAAAAACTTGACCCACTTTTTAATGTTTACAAAATAGCAACGACACCAAAAACTTGATCCCACTTAATATATATTTAATTTTATGATGAAAAGTATAATGTGGATTCTACGCAAGTATACGTATCGTATCAAGTAATACAGGGCTTTAGTGGAGTCCTGGTTATCGATCCCACAGGGAAGTTTTACTAGATTTGTAACAACTAAATTTAAATGATTTACTTACTAATATAGTATACAGAATTTAGAATACTTAACTAAAGCGATCTAAAGTAAACTAATGCTTTAAATAAAGTTAATTTAAAGATTTCAGAAAAAGTATTTTTCCCCTTGTTTTTAGAAACTTTAGTGAATGATGAATTCAAATAAATTTTTTATTGTATTGTGACAAATAGGAGCATTCCTATTCTTTACCCTTTGGTCCAGGTGCAAAGAACATTGACTAGTCCTATGCTTGATTACTGAATCTGCGGCTAGGCTGGCAGGATATCGACTGTCACTTCGAGCTCCCACGTTCCCCTCACCCGAGGGCTAACATCTACACTTCAGCTCTCAAACAATATGACCAAATTGAATATTTTAGTCTGTCACACTAAAATGTCCAATTCTACGTCCGATAAATAATATTTCCTTATTTATTTGCGCCCTACTTCCAAGGCTTTTGAATTCCCTGAATATTGGATGTAATCTTTACTAAAGTTGATAATTCAACATATTTTAACAAATCAATTGGCTAGATTGAAAGTAAATTAAGTTTTAAGTAAAAGATTATCACAATTTATGTTAATATATTAGGCACTTCTATTTAATTTCATCAATTCACATAATTTCATAAACAAGGAGAAAGACTAAGAAAACTACTCAGAATGCATGGGAATTAAACAAAGCATGGATTTCATTTAAACTTAACAATAATAAACAAAGATACTTATCTCAATTTCCTCCCAATGCGATCGCTTGAAGTTCCTTTGACTTTTCCTTCTAGTACAACACACTTCTTAACTCACTACTTACACTTACTCACACTAAACTTCAACTTAGACTCAAAAGCACACTAATAGAATACTTTAAGACTCCTAAAAATAGGCACACCACATACTAAAATTCATCCTCTTATAGAGGTAGACAAAGGTCCAAGGGGTACTTAAACACCTCTTCAAAAAGCGTCCAGGTTCAATGTATCGGGCATCTTGAACAATCTCACCGTCGGCGAGAAATAACCTCACCATCGGCGGGGCTTCTATAAGGTCTCCAAACCACGTGATCTTGCCGTCGGCGGGCTCGGGCTCGCTGTCGGCGAGGTTGTTGCAAATCCTTCAAAAATTTTCCTCATGATCTCGCCGTCGGCAGGTTCGATCTTGCCGTCGGCGACTTAGTTCATTTTGCATGAATTTCTTCCTTTTTGATCCAAATTCGCTCCATTTCATGCTCTTTGCTTCCATCACTTATAAATCTTCATTCCTGTAATAAAATAAAGAAAATACCTTTATTTAATGTGCAATTTCATAAAAAATGGGTATGAATTTCTTAACATATTTTTCTGTGATCACCCAAAATTCCTCAAAATCAATCCTAAACATTTCCCACCACTCAAATTGATCTTCCATGGCCAAATATACTAAAATTTGCAAAATACCCCCCAATAACTTCCAAATACCCAAAATACCCTTTTAACCCAAAAAATCCAAAAATTCCACAAATTCTCCAAAAATTCTAGAAAATCTAAAATATTCCCAATTTCAATTTGTTCAACTACTCCATAGACCTATTTTGTCAATTTAACCCACCTTTATCAAAATCCCCAATTTGACCCTTTTTTAACTTAAGTGGACCCGATGTCCAACCAAATCACTTCAATTGACCTCAATTTTGATCCAATTGAATTCTAAACTTCAATTAAATATGCCCAATATTAATTTAAACCAAATTCTAACCCAATTTTATCAACATGTGAATCCAATTTCAATTTGAAGCTTAAAGCCCAATTTTGGCCCATGACCTAAACTTAGCCCAAACCAACCCAACTCAACTCCAATTAGCCCCAAACCTTTTCTAAAACCTACCTAACATCTCCACAAACAAAACACTAACTTTATTTGCCCTAAATTTGAACCCAAACTTCACCCAAGCTTAACTTAAGCCAAAATTCCTTAAATTGGCCTAAACCAATCATGAACCCAAATAGGCCCAAATCTTAAAATTAAGAACCAAACAAAATTGAAAACTATTTGTTACACCTCCATAAACATTTTACAACATTAATTTTACATCAAAACCAACATTAGCCTAACCTTAACCCAAGTTAGCCCAATTTGACCCACTTTGACCCTATTATTAAATAGACCCAAATTAAACCCATTTCAACTCCAAATGACACCAAATCTTTTCTAAAATTTTCATGACACATCCCTAAACTAAATACAACATTTATTTGTGATAATCTTTTACAAAATTTTTTTCCTAAAATTCATTTTTCAAATCTAAAAGCCCAGTTCCATAAGACATTTAAAAGCCCACTTCCATGAGACATTTAAAAGCCCATTTTTACCAAATTTGAAAAAGCCCAAACCTATTCCAAGGCTCATATGACAAACTCCTCTTCATCCATTTAATCAAAAGCACCCCTAAGTTTCAAAACCATCATTAAACCATTCCAAATCAAGCTTCATGAAAATTTTCCACCAAAATGCCAAAATTCCTAAAACCTATTTCCATGAAATGAGCCAACCTTTTCCTAAGCCATGAGTAAGCCATGGAGATTTGTGTCAAGCCGCATGAAGCCATGAGAAATCTTTCCGCCTCACCAAGCCATTAATGACAAAAGGAGGAGGTTCTTTCTCAAACATTCACTTAACTTTTTTAACCCCATCCATGTTACACTTTAATCCAAGTTAGCCACCTCACCATGGATGGAGACTTCACCACCCTTTCCTAGCTGACCCAAATGATTCCCTCGGTCCAAAACCAGGTCATGGGAGGGTGCACCCAACCCATTTGCATGAGTTGACCAAACCAAGCCCAAAAAGAGCCACTTCCCACATTCCTTTTAAATTAACCCCTTTACACATGACATCAGCCAATTGAGCTCACAAACATCAAGCCCTGACCTCCCTGACCATGAGGGTGACCTGACCCTGGCCGGACCACCACCCTAGTCGCCAGAAACCACCAGACCGAGAGGCCTAATTTGATTCAAAAATTCAAATTGTATTGGCTGAGTTGTCTCAACCCAAATGGTCACTGTAGCTGTTCTTCCCTTGCCCTGAGTAGCTGATCCCAAGCCCAAACTCCCATTGGGAAGCCCTCCAGCCATGCCTAGTTAAACACCATCACCTCACAGCCAAAAGAGGTGCTGAACCAAACTTTACCAAAACTCTACCAAAATCACTCCACACTCTTCTCTAAATCCAGAGCACTTGATCCCCACTAAAATCCAGCTCTAAAACCCCCTCTGTGAGCTCAATTTCTGAGCTCAATTTTAAGCCCAAAAATAGGACACTTCACCACAGTGAGCCAATCTTCAAATTGATTGACTCTACACCTTCACCAGACGAAGAGAAGAAGTTCCCCATCAAAAGCCCCCTCACTAGGCCAGCTATTCTTCCTATCGGCTAAGCTATAAAATCAGCCTTGGTGGAAATCAAGTCTAGGCATTTCACCACAGCTCCAGGCTTCATCCCTAGCTTCATTGGACTCCAACGAACGTACCGAGCCCCTCTGATTGAAGCTTCACTTCTCAGAGCCAAGGTATTGAACTCCTCCTTCCCGAGAGCTTCTTTCTATTCTCCATTTTGTTTGAGTCAATTCCAATGCATGTTAACCATATAGATGTGTTCATTTTGTTGAGACGAGTCCATAGAGTCCAAGTACATGAGATTTGGTGGAGAAATGAGGGAGATCTTAGGGTTTTAGTGTGGACGGCTCACTAGACACACCAGTCGTACATGATGACCAGGAACCATCGGATCGCGCGTGTATCGAATGGACGGCCCAGATTCTGTCGGACCAGGGAACAGGACATCAACCGCGGGCCGCGTGGCGCTGAGTCGAATGGCGGCGTCAAATGGCGGAGTGACGCGTGTGTTTTCGATCCTGACAAGGATGACGCGGCGCTGACTGGACAGTGAACAAAGAAGAACGATGTGGAAAAAGAATTAACTTATTTTGATGAGTATTTTATTTTTAATTAATTTAATACTATTTTAAGTATTTCAATTATCCATGCATGCATACAATTCACCATGGCATGAGACCATAGGGCTTTTGTAGCCTCTGTTCTTGGGAACAATCCCTAAATATTTTAAGACCAGAGGCCATCTCTATGGTAAGTTATTGATTTTCCAAATTTATGTGTTTGTTTTGATATTTTAATTTCAGTAATTAGCATGTTACTTAGTAAGTTCTAGGAAAATTAGGGGAGGTAGCTTGTAGCTAGATGACCCTAGGAAAATTATGGTTTGACTAAATTCTTCAAAAATAACCCTAATTAGCTGAAACACTCAAAATTGAATTTTAATTAATTAGGAGCAACCACTCACTAAAATCACTTGAAAATAATTCTCCACTGTCACTTAGGATGTAGAGAATCTCACTTAAAAATTTCAAGTCAATTGGAAATAATTTATGCCATTAAATGAATTATTTAAATTGTATGGTCATTTTTAAAATTAAAAAATTCATAAAACCCAAAATACACTTCAAAAATTCACCAAATTGGTTTTGTGGGCTCTCTAATATCAGAGGAGTCTAACAAAATTAAAATTGGAATTTTATTAAAATTTTCATTTTTAACCCTATTTTTAGTACTTCAATAATTAAAAAATTTAAAAATCATAAAAATATTTTAAATCACAAAAATGTTATATTTTGTCCACTAATCACTCAAAAACTAACCAAATATTTTTCCTAAGTCTCTAGGTTAAGATATTGAATTTTAAAGGCTTAAGGCAATTTTTAGATATTAAAAATGGTTTTTCCATCCTTTTGAGCATATTAATTCTAATAAATCAAAGAAAAATTAGAAAATTATAAAATTTAATTTTCTAAATTCCCTGAGGTCGGAGGAACTTAAGAAAAATATAAAATCTATTTTTCAACTTCAATTTAATTTTATAATTAATTAATACTCCAAAATTTAAATTAATTATAAAAAATTAAATATAATCAAAAAATCACCAAAATTGGTCCAAGTGGTCCTCTGGTCAGTAAGGACATCCCATAATTTTTTTAAGGATAGAAACCTGACTTTGGTCATGTTGTTGAATTATCATTGAAAAACCTCATTTTGCATTAAAATAAATATGAAAATTAAATTTAAAACAGAAAAATTACATTTTCTTCTCTAATGTCTTAATTGACATATGAGTAAAGTGGCATAAAAATTCCAAGTTCAATTGAGCTCAATTTAGTGAGTTATGAAATAAACAAGCCTAAAGGGGGCATAAAGGTAATTAAGGATTTTAACCCTAATTAATACTTTAGGTTTAATCAGGGGGGGGGTAAAATATTTGATCTTAATCTTCTCTTGGATGATTGAAACTTAGGGAATAATGGGGTAGAAACCCATTCATCACTTTGAAAATATCAAAAAAATGGAATCTTAATTAATTAAATCATTTATATTTAGGAAGAATAATTAAAATTTTGGATTATTAGGGATGTGACTTAAGAAGATACCAATTATTTAATTTAAAGTCCCTAATTGAATTAATTCAATGTTAATCAATCCTTAATTAATTCCAAAATGATGACTGAAATTAATAATTAAAAAGGAAAATAACCCTTAATTAAATGAAAGTTTAAAACATTAAATGATTTAACAATCAAATTAAAATAAATTTTAAACATTTAAAATTAATTTGAAATCACTTATAAACAAACTTAAAACAAATTTGAAACCTCAAGTAATCTTAAAACAATTCATAATTAAAAATATAAAAAAAATAAAACTAATTAAAATCAACCTAAAGTATTATAATTAATCCAAATCAAGTCATCAAAATTTAATGAAAATAAATAATTTAAACACCTCTTTCAACCCAAATTAATCTGAAACATTAAGATCATTTAAAATATAAAGATTTAATTGAATCAAAACAACTTGAACACTATTCCAAACTTAAAATTATTAATCAAAATTTTATAACTAAACCAAATCACTTTAAATCATCAATTCCAATTTTAAATTAAGAATTGTTAAAATCTTTAACAAACTAATTTGCCCCTAAAAGGCTTTCATTATCATAACTCTTAAATGAAGCATCAAGTGACAAGTCACTTTACTCATCGGATAATCAAATGTCCAAGTTCACTGAGCAAGAAGCAAAATTTAACTAAATTTTGGATGATTAATTCACCTGTGCAATGAAATTCATTTGGACTTGAAATAATCCCAGAAGTACTGAAAAGATGTTTAGGACTCGTCCTAAGCACTTTCTCAATATGATGGGATGTTTTAGAAGAACAATTGAACTTAATTGTTCTTTGGTGAAGAAAATCATCCTTAACAAAATACAAGAACCTAGACGTCATAGGAATTAATTAGCAACAGGATTAGGATTTTAGTAGATAACCAGAACCTTCCCCTAGCTTTACCTAGGTATTTATTGCAAACACTTGAATGCTCTAACATGTGTTTTAAGTGCAACTTGAAATGACGGGAAGACCCTCAAGCTACGCTTTTACTTTATTGCAATTTACTTACATGTACTACACTTTACTTTTCTTGCATGTTA
Organism: Papilionanthe hookeriana x Papilionanthe teres; assembly: GCA_022702705.1. Classification (NCBI taxonomy): domain Eukaryota; kingdom Viridiplantae; phylum Streptophyta; class Magnoliopsida; order Asparagales; family Orchidaceae; genus Papilionanthe; species Papilionanthe hookeriana x Papilionanthe teres. The sequence goes on from CM040426.1 coordinate 23,073,405, forward strand.
AACAAGAATGTCACCCTCCATGAAAACTGAAACTTTTAGGATGGCCACAAAACTGAAACCCAAAACTAAATTAAAAGACAAAACAAGATAAAATTCACCGCCACAACATTCAAAAGATAAAACAACTCAAAATTTAATCACAAATAGAACACCAAAACCACAACTATAACTAAATTAAAACGTCTTGTTGGATGATCGGGAATAACTCAGATGATGTAACGCACATGTTGCTAATGGGATTTTCCATGCTCTAAATGAAAGTGTGGAACTCATTTAGTTGAGTTCAGCATATTCATTTGGACTAAGTAAATCTGATGAAAATAATGGTACCGGAGTGATGGAATTGTGGGATCATAACCGGTGTTGTTATAACCAACTTTAAGATTCCCCTAACAAAATGTTAAAACACCTGAACCATAAGACTCATCTAAACCAAAACACTTCTCTCATCTCCTAATTTTCACCTTCTAAAACTAAAGCTCTGCAACAACAAGGAGCTTGGAGCACAGTGGGCAGCACGACCATCTTCGTCAGCAAAACTTGTGTCCACTTCAACAAAACCTTTCTTAGAATTAAAGAACAAAGCCATAGTATTTCGAGGTAGTTTGCTTAGTACAACATAAATCCTTAACTTTTCGTTAGGCATTTGCATATTCATATTATGCAAATTAAGCCCTAACCGGTCTTAGGATTCCCAGGTAGTTGTTTGGTACAACATAAACCGTCACATCTTCGAGGCTATTTGTATGATCATGTCATACAAATATAAGTCCTAATTAATTAAAATTGGTAGAATTACAACAGTAAATAAACTCTCAAATTGAAGCCAAACGAAAGGATAGTTAGGGAAGTTACTAAGATTCTTCTTGGATCCTCAGCTTCTCCTACTTCTCTTCCTATGGACTCCTAAAATTAACTGTTCTAGATTTGAGCTAATCCCTTTTGAAATTCCAAAATTCAATCCTTTGAAAACCTTAAACTTTGAAATTCTTGAGAGCAAAACCACTGATCATTATCGAGAGTTTTCCTAAGTGATTCCCGTCATTTAGGATGTAATTAACTATAGGAGCTTTCCCTTATAGGGAACTTTAAGAACCCAGGTAATATAAAGCCTGCTTAATTCCTTTATATTAAGTAGGGGAACTTATCGGCTTATAAAATTGGTTCACAGACCAAACGGATGTCACAAATCTTCTAGTTTATTTAATCGAACCCCATCATCAAGTAGTGTGTCTATTCCTTGGGATAGATGCACGGTTTGTGATGCGGTGCTCGTTTATATAAACTATTTGGGATGTGAGATTGGTTTGATTTCATATCTTAAAATTTTCAAAACTTAAAATTATTTTCAAAATCAAGTGTTAATTTCCAAATTATAATTAAATTTAAAATCTAAAATTCACCGACAATTTCTGTAGGCAATCCCTTTTCAAAAAACAACACACACAACCTAAAAAAATAAGCCGTACATGATCATCACAGACCAGTCAATCTCCTTTCTATGAAAAAACCAGATCTTATTTTTGTTGTTAGCAAAGTGGGAGAATAGGTTCCTAAATTGCAAAGCACCAAAGTTGATGTTTTTTTTAGATGGAGTAGTCTTTTAATTGAAAGAGGGTGGGCTATCTCCCTAATATTCCAACAAAGAAAATTAATCATGGTGGGGGTCCCCCTACCATGTTGGGATTTGGACCTCATTCTTCCTCTGTTGATATTTGAAGGAGCTCCTCTATCACAAGGGAGTGAAGTACTAGCTTCAGGAACAGCCTGATCTGACATAAATTTCTGAATTTATGTTGTGTGCATTTTCTTCTTTTTAGCCTTTTGAATTTTCCATTCAAACTCAATATGCTGAGTCATTTATTCAGTAGTTATTTGGATGGGTGTGGAAAAACTGACCCTTGGGGAGGTCTGTCTAGTTGGTGTGACGTTTTTTTTAGCATTCCCAACATGAGTAGTTGGAACGTCCTCCCTCCTGACTGCCCTGGTTGGAGAGACTAGAGGGGGAACCTCTGCATTGGCTAGCTCCACCCGTTTGTCACTTCCAATGTCTACCTCTGCTGAATTATGGGGAAGTAAAAGTGTTTGGACTAATGTAGGAAGGGCATAGTGCACCCTAGTAGAAACCTCAGCTCCCATGGGAGAGGATTTTTTAGCTGGAGGGTAGAGTCTGTAACATCTCTCCCTGGTATGCCCAAAATTTCTACAATGTTGACAGTATAGTGGCTTGCTCTCAACAACAATATTCTGCCAGAAACCTCCTTCTTCTGTGCAATCCAAACCCTCTCCAACTCAGGGAGGGTGATGTCTCTCTCTACCAAGACTCTTCCACCAGCAGGCCTAGCCAAGTTATAGGTGAGAGAGTCCACCTTTAAGGGTGTGCCAAGAGCCTAACTAATGTTAAAAAAGGCATTAGGATGATACAACTTTATTGGAAGTTCTGAAAACTTGAAACACATTGGAACAACTGGGGGTTTCTTTGAAGGATCAAAATCAGGGGTCCACTTCAATAGCTTCAAGGGGGTGCCAGCAATCAGAAGGGATTGTTTAGCAAAGATTCTAGCATAATCTTCTTCATTAGATAATCTGATAAGCAGATGTCTCCCATCCAACAATCCTAATTTCCACGTTCCAAGTATATTGAGTTCATCAAAAAAGTTCCTGACATATTCCATCATGGGGTGACCAAATTAAAATTTTCCTATTAAAGTAAATCGAAAGTCTGCATCTTTTTGGTAGTAAAGCGAATTGCTGGCATTCCATCTTTCAATCCAAGAGGCCTGATATAAGGACAATCACCCTTTCCAGCTGTTGTGTCATGGAGAGCTTGGGGAAACACCAAATGGTCAATGCTTTTCTGAGGGGACTGGTTTTTAACCACAACTCCAGCATATGTAGCCTTTGTCCATTGGGCATTAGTCTCAACCACAATGGGAGTGGCCATGGGAAACCACAGCTAGCACCCAAAACATCAATGTAACAGTACCAGTTCAAACCAGAGAAGCCCGGGAAGAACCCAAAATGAAATGAACAAAAAACAAAAGTCTCCACCACATCTCTAGAGACTAGACAACCGTCAAAAGAGATAAAAATAACAGTTAGAACTCCCTCAAGCATTAAAGAGAGCAGTAGACCATAATCCAAGATTTAAAAATGAAATGATCCGGGAAGACCCCAGTAAAAAAACCACTCCTTCTTCACCACCAAGAACTCAACTGACCACCTAGAATCACTACCTCCAAAGGTCCTCAACCAAGAACCACCATGCACTGCCAGTAAGGAGCCATCAGACCTCAAACCCTAGCAGAGCAAGCAAAGAAGGCGCCATTATGTGTGTGTGTGTGTGTGTGTGTGTGTGTGTATATATATATATATATATATATATATATATATATATATATAAAAGGAGCCAATAGACTCCCTACATGTTAATTCAGCAGGTGAATACAAATGGAGAGAAGAGAGAGCCCCAACAAACCAGGGGGACTCTCCAAAACTACTCCACCCAAAAGTGAAAGAAAAAGGAAAAAGTAAAAGAAAAACTACAGCTACCAAAAGTATAATAATGTATCTACAGAAGTATATATATAATTATACTTAACATAATCCACTAAAACTATAAACATGAACCAAGAACACCCTCTGATTAAGTGGTTTGAAGTCTGAGGAGAGAGGCGGCTAGGGGATCACCAGCCATTAAAATTTGCAGCTGATGGGGAGGTGAAGTTGACAGTTCTACAGTGGATGAGAGGGCTCCTCTTCTAGAAAGCCAATTAGCAGGTTTGTTACCTTCTCTAAATATGAATTGGAACTTCACCTCCAGTTGGGTACTTATTTGATTAATCTTCTTGATCCACTGTTGATGGTACGAGTTGGAAGGGCAGTTTGATTGGAGCATTTGTATCATTTTCAGAGAGTCTCCTTCCACAATTAAATTATTCCATTAGAATCTCACAGCCAGCTTGGTTTCCCAATATACTACAATTAATTTAGTTTCCAAAGGGTCCACAACAATAAGAGGAGTGTGGAAGAACAACAAGCATTCCCCATAGAAATTTTTGAACAGACCCCCCATTCTAGCAGAACCCTCCATGAAGCTCCCATCAGTGTTCACTTTGATGAAATTTTGGTTTGGGGGATACCATAATACTTGAAGGATTTTGGGGGGCTTAATTTTTGTAGTGAGGTGGAGGAAAAGATTGTGGGGAGCTTCTTAGTTTGGATAAGTTTTTGAATGTGAGTCATGTAATTTATGGCCACAAAATTTGCAGTAGTGGAAATATCCTGAAAGATAGCCTTATTTCTGGCAATCCAGATAAACCATTCAGTTAGCATAGGAATGGATATATATATATATATATATATATATATATATATATATATATATATATATATATATATATTGTAAGATTTATTTTTTTTCTCATCTCATACGTTGCTTGATAGAAGTTAAAATTTTATTTTTCTCTCTGTTTGTGGCTGCATTAATCTCCCGTGTTAAGCATGAACTAATAGGATTGTTAGCAAAAAGAAGAGCATCAACAATAGACTCGTCGTTGGTCATTGGCACCTCTTCCCTGCTTAGCCCTAGTGAAGTCAAAATTTTGGGTCCGTTTGACAGTAGGATATATGCAGGTTATTTCGTGAGCCCATCGTCGCCTTCCTAATAAGGCGATATAATTGTATTTTATTTAAGTTTATTTAATTGGTTTATATTTAATAGTTATTTATAATTAATAGATAATATTTTAGTGTTAAATGATTCAAACATTTATTGGAAGTTATTCAGATCTTCGTATTCAGCGAATTAGAATCAAATCGAATCAAAATCTAGCCGCAAAACTATTTTAAGAAGCTTTACGTATAATTGAAAGGTCAAACAGATTTCAAATCTGACATGTTTAAAGTAGAATCGAGCGTCTTGGAAAGAAAAATCCAATGAAACTAATATCACTCAATTCCTAAATCATGAAGGAACTCAAATATCCATCAAATTTCGTCCTATCAATCCAATTTCTTTAGGCCATCTGATCAATAGTGGTTTAGATTCATTCCTTTTTTAAGCTTGAACTTTATAAATAATGCCTCAAACCCCTCATATGCAATACCTTGGGCAAAGGGAAGACTGACATTTGCAAAAGAGACAATTGCAGCCCACCAACATGCACTATAGATCCGAACACCTCCGACTACCATTGCTAGTGTGCGTCGTAGCTGCTTTGGGACGCAGTCATTGCCTTCGTTCATCTCTGGTCGCCGCTGCCTTTTCCCAACTCCGATCTGTTACCTCAAGCCATCGCTGCTGCTCTTAACCAATGTCACATTCGATCGATGTTGGTCGTTGCCTCTCTTAACCGATGTTGCATTCAATTGATGTTGGTCACCGCCTCCTTCATCTCACTCTAGTGGTTGCCAATTTTGGTCATCGCTTTTGGCCGATATCGGCTTCGTTTAATGCCCGTCACTGGCCGCTGCTGCCTACCGATCAACACTACCCATCACCGTCTTCGGACGACTTCAGTCATCTCCTCTGTCTGAATCCTATAAAAGCATCCTCCGGGCCAAGCCGCCTTCTACCAACTCTAGCCACCTCTGCCTTCGGGCAACTACGGTCTAGGTGGTTCACAACTTGTGTAGTTTTTGACTCAGGCCCTTACAGCCTGCTAACATCATCACAGCTCACCACTACGAGCTACCTGACAAAATACGACCGATCTGGTTTCCAACTCTGACCATCGCGGCTTACAAATGCCATCACAATACACCACTACGACCAATATGGTTCACAGCTTATGCAACTGCAAGATCTGCGTCCCTCAACCAACAAATGTCATCACATCTCACCACTACGGCCTATGTGAACAACTACGATTTACGTGGTTAACTCTGGGGCCTATAGAAGTTGTTACAACTCGCATACATGACAAACTGCATCCTTGGTAGTTCACAGCTTGTGCAGCTCCCGGCTCTGAGCCCCATGGCCTACAGATGTCGCCATCGTTCACCACTAAGGCCCATGTGACTAACTATGACTTACATGGTTTACAGCTCATGCAACTCATGAATCCAGCCCACACGATATGCAGACATCATCACATCTCACCATTATGGCCTACGTGACCAATAAGGACATATATGATTACTAGCTTGTCCAACTTTATACTTTAGCCCCACAACCTACGGTCGTCATCACAACTCACCACTAAGACCTAATTGACCAACTACGACCTATGTGATTTACAACTTGTGTTGGTTCAAATTATGACATTTTCAACCTACAAATGTCATCGCAGCTCACAGCTATGAACAATGTGACCAGTTAAGGCCCACATGGCTTCTATCTCCTATAGCTTTCTACTACGACCTTAATGGCGAACCGATGCTCTTGAAGCAACCATCTGAAGCCCACATGGACAACTACTACCATGAATTTCACCAACCTATAGGACAAGCTGGCGCTACATCCACCGTTAACAAAATTTACGACAGATTATTGCCTCCATAACAACCGACTACGACCTAGTTGACCTCATTTTTGGTGAGGTCTTTTCTTTCCTCTTAGTGCTTAGGATCTAGCCAAATGACTTCTTCTTGACTATCCTAGAAGACTAGAGATGGAACCCACCATTTAGAAATTCAAACCAACTCTTAACTCTGTTTAGAATCCTACATGGATGGTCATCAAACTCCAAACCACTTGGAAGGTTGGGACCAATGTAAAGGAAGACAAGGATGAATTCTTATAGGATGCTCAAGCCTTAGGACAGCCCTGGGTAGCCTGGTCTTGGTTGGGTCTATCTTGCACACACTACACTCCGACACACATACTAAACCCTAAACCATTTTTACCCAATCTTGACTCCTGGTTCATTAAAGCACTCATACGGATGGGTCTAAACCCCTAGCCCCTTGGCTAAGAGGGTTAGAAAAAATATATGTGATGTTCAAAATGAGCACCTTCCTTGGTCCATGGCTCAATCTAAATCATTTCACTTCAACCAACCATAACTAAATTCCAATTTCTCAAAATTTTTGGTTTTGACATTGGGTCCTTAAACTTACCTAAAATAACCTAAATTGCCCCTACAACCACAAAATTTCCCAAAAATTTCCCAAGAATTACCAAAAATTTCCAAAATTCCTAAAAATAATTTCAAAATAATTCCCACCTCTTAAGTCCACCAAAATACCCCAATACCCTCCTAATAACATTCAAATACCCTAAATACCCCTTTTGGCCCAAAATTTCAAAAATTCTCAAAAAATTCCAGAAAATCCTAAATATTCTCAATTTCATTTTTTTTAACTACACCATAAACTAATTTTGCCATTTTAATCCACTTTCAATCCAGAATCCCAAGTTGGTTCATTTAGCCCAAAAGGACCCAATATCAAACCAAATCAGCCCAATTGATCCCAATTTTGATCAAATTCAATTCAAAATTTCAATTCAACATCCCCAATACTAATTTCAATCAAAACCAAGCCCAATTTGGTTCACATTTAAGTTCAATTTCAACTTTAATCCAATACCGCCAATTTTGGCCTTATGACCCAATCCACCCAAAATTGACCCAAAGCCACTCAATTTTCCCCAAACCAAATTCCAAACTCTTCCTAACACATTCCTATACCAAATACAACATTAATCTGGCCAAAATTTTGATTGTCACCGAGCCCTAAATCTCCAAATTGAATCCCCTAAACCCAAAACCTCTGCCCAAATTCTATCTTAAACCTTTCATAACAATCACATACATCATTTTGAACTATCAATTGAGCCCTAGCTAAGATCTAACCTAACATAAACCCAAGCTTAACCCATGGTGACCAAACTGAACCAAACCACCAAACTCCACCAAATACATTTCCCAAATCAATTCAATTTCATCCCAAACCTTTTCCAAAAGCTTTATGACAATCATTTGCACTTTTTTAATCAATCAATTTGATTTAAACCCAACCCAAACTCAAGCTAGCCCAATTCAAACCCAAACCAATCCATGTGTACATGTGATTAAAATTGAACCAAACCAATTCAAATTTGACCAAACCAACTTCTTGGCAGCCAACCCTAGGCCTCCTAGGGTGGGTTTGATCTGACCCAACTCATGCCCCATGAGTCATGGACCAGTGGTTCACCACTTTGGACCAATGGGTTTAGCCACATGGCTCAGGCTAAGTCCCATCTTAAACTCTCCTTAAGCAAGCTCCGTGCCCCAATTAATGCCACTGAACTTCTCCTCCACTCCTCCTCAGCCTGCCCAGCCGCCTGACTATCCTTGCCAGCCACCCTAGCCGCCGGAACAGTCATGCCTGATACACCAAAAATATATAGTATTTTTATGCACATTTTTATACCTATTTTTTATGATATTGCACTTTAATGGAAGGTATTTTGTGTTTTTCTTACATGTATGATGAAAATGAGTGATTAAGATGAAAGGAGCAAGACATGATCAAATTTGGAGCAAAAAAATGAAAAATAAAAATTTGGGAACTGGCGGCTAAGCGCCGCTGGGCCGGCGCTTAGCCGCCACAGTTAAAAATCGAGTTTAATTTAAATATTGTGCCATTTTCAAAGGGGATTGGGTGCAACTCTTGGTGGTAACTCCCATAATTTCCTTTAGGTGGCAAGTTTGAATGAATGGGTGAATTCTTTGGTGGATACATTGAATCTGGACACATTTTGAGGAGACACCAAGGCACCTTTTGGTCTAATACTTAAAGAGAGTCTTAAGAAAAATTAGGGGGCTCTTCCTTTACATTTTGAAGGGTTATTCCATTACATTTTTATAGAGTTTTTATTTTAGTTTTATATAGGAGTAGGAGTGGAGAGTAGAAACGAGAAAATGGTAGGATTGAAGCCTTCTTCTTCCCACTTCTTTTTTTTTCCTTTAGTTTAGATTTTATTGAAGTCTGAAGTCTGTATTTTGAGTCATCAGAGTTGGGAGACTTGCTCTGACGATTAGTTTAGTGAAGATTCAAAGTTTCAGTGGAACTTTCTGAGTCTTGTGGAGAGGATTTTCAGATAAGTGTTTACTTTTGTTCTTACATTTAATTTTTAATTAATACTTTTTTTGTTGTTTTTCTTATGGTTTTTAATTTCAAATCAATGTCTTTTTTTTTCTCAATGCATTCTGAGTAGTACTTTATCTTTTCTCTCATAAATGAAGAAGTAATTCATGAAGAATTGTCTTGGAAAGTATATGTTTTTAAAGTTGGAAGAAGTTGTGAAAATTGATTCTATAAACTTTATTTACTTCGTAATTTGGCCTGTTAAGATGTAAAATTTGTGGTGAGATTATGTAAGATCCAATACGATATTATCTCATAAAAGTTAGAAAGAATCACATGCAATTATATGGGTGAAAATTGTAGTTCATATAATTGAATGTAATATATTAGAAGATGTTTTAAAAAAGGGAGTAAAATTAGAGGATTTTTAGTGTGACAGGCTAAAAGCCCCCTAATTTGGTTTGAAGTTAGCCCCCAGGTGGAGCGAAATGAGGGAACTCTAGAGTGAGAGCTGGTATCTTCCCTGCCTAACCATGTTTAAAATGATAAAATTTCAAATTAACCGATGTTCTTTATAGAACCAAGTAAGGGTAAAGAATACATTTGCTTCTATTTTTCACAACAAATTTAAATACTTCCAAAATAATGTTTTCATAATTATTACTACCTTATAAAAGAAAGAAAAAGATATTCTTGTTAATAGTGTTTTTCATACCGTGTTTACAATTATTATCATTTTAATTTCTTGTTTGACTTTTATACGAAAATTTAAAGAGTGAAATCATTTATCAAACTTTTCAAAATCAAAACATACTCACAAAAGCCAATTAAAAAAGTAAAAAGAAAATTTACTTATTTCTATAAAGATTTTAACTTTACCTATAGGTTCGATATCTTGGGGCTTAATCAGAAAGACCTATATTATTTGATAAATGATACGTATACTTGTGTAATATCCGCATTATAAATCAAAATCATTAGCATATATATACGGCGAGATCAAGTTTCTGTCGTCGTTGCCAATTTTCATATGATAATTATAATTATAAATATTGGGTGGATCAATGCCCGAGCACCCCCTTTGTCCTTGAAACTTCAGATTGAGCCTTGGCAGTGTGCAATCCACTCTTCAGCCACCTTGCTTACTTAGCCCTCACCCTGGCCCTGAGCTCCACCATGTAGCCATGGCTATAAAACCCACACCTTTCGGCCATGAACCAGGTGTTGAAAATTTACTCTCATAACTTCCCCAAATTGCTCCAAGACCTTCTCCCAGCCCAGAGAAGAAGAGCTCCACTGTCCTTCTACCCTAATCCCCACTGATTGAGCTCAATTTTAGAGTTCAATTTTAGACCAAAAACCAGGACACTCTCTGAATCTCCACCAAAACCAAAAACCTTCCCACACCTTTACCAGAGGTAGAGAAGGAGTTCCTCATTGAAAGCCCTTTCACCAGGCCACCCATTTGCTCTATTGGCCAGAACACCAAATCGGGTCTGGTCACTTTCCTAGCCAGACATTTACCATCGCTCGAGGCTTCATCCGTAGGCTCTTTGGACTCCAACGAACGTGCCGAGCACATCCAATCGAGGCTTCACTTCTTGGACCAAGGTATGGAGACTTCTGCTTAACCCAAGCTTCCAGCAATTCTCCATTTTATTTGACTTAATTTCAATGCAAGTTAGCTGTATGGATTTGTAGATATTGTCTAGATGAGCACATAGGACCAAACCTCATGTGATTTTGTTGAGAAATGAGTGAGATCTTAAGGATTTAGGGTGGACGGCTCTCGGGATGAACCAGTCAGAGACGATGACTAGAGATCATTCGATCGCACGTGTATCAAACGAACGGCAGAGATGGAGCCGGATGAAACCATGGAACATAAAGTGCGGACTGCGTGGAGCTGACTCAGATGGCGATGTCGAATGGAGAGACGCCACGTGGGACTTCACATCTGCCTAGGATTAGGTGGCGCCGCGTCACTTAAGTAGGAAAATCCGGATTTTCTAATTTATTTAAATGCCCAGAACTTTAAAAATGCATAACTTTGCATAGAAAAATTATAAAATTAAAAGATAAATACCCTCTTGCTCAGTGAACAGAAGAGAATAACGTGAAAAAAGAATTAAGTTATTTTATTGAGTCTTTAATTTTTAATTAATTTAATACTGTTCTGAATTTTTTAATTCTCCATTAGCTTGCATAATTTACCATTGCATGACACCATAGGGCTTTTGTAGCTTCTGATGTTGGGAATAATCCCTAAATTTATCAAGGCCAAGGGATATGTTTATGGAAAGTTATCTATTTTCTAACTTCAGAGCCATTTTATGGAAAATTAATTGTAAAACTTAACAAGTTGATCATAAAAAATTAGAAAAATTAGGGGAAGTATCTCTGTACCACAGGACCCTAGGAAAATTGCAACTTGATTTAACTCACTTAAACAAACCCTAATTTGGCTAAAACCTCAAAATTGAAATTAAATTTATTTGGAACAACCACACAAATTACATGAAATAAATTCTCTGCTAATCTTTAGGGTTAGGGGAATCCCACATAATAATTTTAAGTCAATTGGAAATGATTTAACTTACTAAATGGATTATTCAAGTAACATGACCACTTTTGAAATTAAAAAAATTCATAAAACTCAAAATACATTTAAAAAATTCACCAAATCAGTTTTGAGGCTTGTCTGGGATTTAAGGAGTCTAACAAAATTAAAATTGGAATTTTTCTAAAATTTTCATTTTTAACCTAATTTTGAATATTTTAATAATTAAAAAAGCATAAAAATCACAAAAGTATTTAAATTCATAAAAATGTCATATTTTGTCTCTTAATTACTTAGGAACCAACCAAAAATTTTTCCCGAGTCTATAAGTGAAGATATTAAATTTTAAAGGCTTAGTGTAATTTTTAATATTAAAAAATGGATTTTCCAATACTTTCACTAAAATAATTCTTCCAATTCAAAGAAAAATCAAAAAAATATAAAATTTACTTCTCTGAGTTCTCTGACCTCAGGGGGCTTTAAAAAAAATATAAAACATAATTTTTAACTTTAATTTTATTTTATAATTAATTAATACCTCAAAAATCAAAATAATTATAATAAATAAAATGAAATTGAAAAAATCACCAAATACTGTCCAAGTGATCCTCTGGTCAGTAGGAGGTCCCCTAATTTTCCTAAGGACAGAAACTTTATCTTGGTCATGTTGTTGAATTTTCAGTGAAAATCCCTATTTTTCACTAAAATAATTATATACATTAAATTAAAAACTGAAAAACACTTTTTCTCCTCTAATATCTTAATTGACCTGTGAGTGAAGTGAAATAAAAATTTCAAGTTCATTTGAGCTTAATTTAATGAGTTATAAGATGAATAAACTTATGAGGGCATTGAGGTAATTAAAAGGCTTTAACTTTAATAAATGTTTAAGCTTAACCAAAGGGAAGGGTAAAATATTTAATCTTAATTTTCCATTTGGATGATTGAAACTAAGGGAGTTAAGCAGTAGAAACCCATTAATCGTCTTTGAAAATTAAAGAAGAAACATTAATCAATCAAATCATTAAACTTTGGATGTTAATTAAGAAATGAATTATTAAGGTTAAGAGATTTAATATAGGAAGATTCTAATACTTTGAAATTGAATCCCTAATCAATGAATTGATCAAACATCACTTAATCTCTACTAATGAAGTCATAAAAAATGATTTTTTTAATCTTAAAATTTTATAATTAAATTAAAAGCTTAAAATATTTAATGTGAAATGATTTTTAAAAAAATCAAAATAAGATAATTTAAAATATTAAAACAAATTTGAAATCACTTAAATTCAAAATTAAAACAAAACTGAAATATTAAGGTTAATTTAAAACAACTCAATCAATACATTAAAACTAAACTAATTAAAAATTAAGTAAAAACATCACAATTAAGTTAAAAAACCAAACTTAAATCATTAAAACTTAAATGACCTAAAACATTTGAAAATCAGTCTGAAAATTTATAATTGAATCACTTTTAATTCATCAATTTAACTTTAACTAAGAATGGTTAAATCCACTAATGAGTTGATTTTCCCCTAAAGGCTTTTACCTTTATAATTCTTAAATGAAGCATCAAATGAAATGTCACTTTACTCATGGGATAATCAAACATCCTAGTTCACTGAGCAAGAATCAAAACTTAACAAAATTCTCAGATTATCAATTTATCCATATGATGGAATCCATTTGGACTCAGGATAATCCAAGAAGTGTTGAAAAGATGTTCAGGATTCGTCCTAAGCACATTCTCAACCTAATGGGATGTTTTAGAAGAACAATTGAACTTCATTGTTCTTTGATGATAAAAATCATCCATAAACACACCTTAGGGCTTAACTATTGATAAGAGTAGGATTTGGTAGACAACTAGAACCTTCCCTTAGCTTTACCAAGGTGTTTTTCTTTTAAATATATAAATACCTTAACATGTGTTTCAAGTGCAACTGGAAATGACAAGAAGACCGACTAGGTACGCTATTATTTTATTGCAATTTATTTACCTGCAATGTACTTTCTTTTTATTGCAAGCTTGCATGTTAAACAACAATGTCACCATGCATGAAAACTGAAACCATTAGGATAGCCACAAAACTAAACCAAAACTAAGTTAAAATTCAACACAAGATAAAATTCACCGCCACAATATTCAAAATATAAAACAGCTCAAAAATTTAATCACAAACAAAACAGTAAAACTACAATTACAACTAAATCAAAACGTCTCGTTGGATGATCGGGAATCCCTTGGATGATGTAACCCACGTGTTGCTAACGAGATTTCTCACGGTCTAAATGAAAGTGTGGAATTCATTCAGTTGAGTTTAGAAAATTCATTCGGACTAAGGGTCTGTTTGGCGCAGCTGCAGATTATCCAAATTATCAGGATAATAACTGCTGATAATCAGATTGTCCGGATAATTTGTTTGTCTGTTTGGTTTGAACATTTGTAAAACAGCTAAATTGCAGCTGTTTGTGGCTAAATGACAAATTTTTCCCCGTTATGAATAATCTGCCCCTATTCCACAAAAAAATTAAGATAAAATGCATTTGCATTGGAAATATCGACAACTGATCAGCTCTAACAATTTTCGTTCCAATTGGTCTGAGAACTGTAGACATGATCTGATAAGTTTCAGTGAAACTTTGAATGAAACATGAAAGAGTTTCAACAAAAATTCATATATTTCAAATGAAACTTTTCAGAAAACTTCTGATCGTTTATCAATAGAACCTAAAATTTAAACCATCCCCCACAAACCTAAAACTCTGCTTCATTTTCCTCGTAAATTTTCCTCCACCCCATAAAAGCAGAGCAAAACAAAGCCACAATTCAAACAAGAACACAATACTTAAAAACGCAAAATAAGATCATTCGCTTTACTTCTTAAAGAACAGAAAACAAACAATTCAACAAAGACAAGAATATCATATGAAATCCAGAGACACCATAGCACCATCGAAAATAATAAAGCATAAACCAACAAATACCACAGAGCTCCTTCAGCTCACCCGGTGGCAGAGAGTAACACCATCCCTCATGGGAAGCTGACAGATCTCCAACCGCTCATCGGCGGCCAATGCCTTGTTGAGCTCGATAACGAAATCACGATAGTATCTGATATACTTGCGCATGGGGGTGTCAGCTTACACGGCGATGGTACTGTTCCAGAGGGTGTTATCATAGCCGATGACGCCACCGATCCTGACGAGGTCGATGAGGCGGTTGTGGTAGTTTAGGTACATATCTTTGTGAGCTATGGTAGTTGTGCTTACAAAGCTGAATTGCCGCCAAGCTCGGGGTTATGGCGAGCTTGAGAGCATGAAGGGTACAGCAGAGCTCGAGGATCTCCTCGTAGCTGAAGCCGAAGCCTAGGTTGAGGCAACCCTTGAGTTCATCAAGGTCCTCGTCGGTCTTCGTTCTTGCCACGATCGAGCCACCATCTTCGTCGCGACCTAGGGCTATGCTGTGGGATCGGGGAGGGAGACGGATGAGAAGTCGAACGAGAGGAGGAGAGGAGATTGCGACTTGGACAGATCCGTCCGGAAGGAAGGCGAACGAGAAGTCGAGCTTAGGGCAGAGAGAGCGAGACAGAGGGCAAAGATCGTCTTTTGCTTGAACAAAACGCGCACCGCAGCCTCCTACTCGTGGTGGGCTTCTAATACAAAATGAAAAGTAAGTTTTTAAAAACGCCTCTAAAAATTTTTTTCCAAACAGACGGTGGCGTTTTTGAAAATGCCACCACTCTAAATAAGTCCTCCCAAACGCACCCTAAGAGAATCCGATGAAAATAGAGGTGTCGGGATGATAGAACCGTGGGATCTTATTCGATTCTGCTTAATCAACTTTAAGATTTTTTTAAATTAAAACACTAAGCCATCTCAAATTTTCAACATTTCTAAACTAAAACACTTTTCTCATCTCTTGATTGCCACTTTCTAAAACTAAACCTTCTGCAACGACAAGGAGCTTGGAGCAAGCATAGTGGGCAGCACGACCATCGTTTACAGCAAAACAAGTCTTCACCAGCTTAACTCTTTCTTAGTTTAAATAACTAAGCCATAGGAATTTGAGGTAGTTTGCTTAGTGCGACATAAATCCTCAACTGGTCTTTAGGCATTTGCATAATCATATTATGCAAGTTAAGCCCTAACTCGTTTTAGGACTCCGAGGTAGCCGTTTGGTACGACATAAACCCTCACATCTTCAAGGCTATTTGTATGATCATGTCATACGAATATAAGTCCTAATTAATTAAAATTGGTAGGATTGAAACATTAAATAAACTCTAAAATTGAAGCCAAACAATATGATAGTTCAAGAAGTTGCCAAATTTCCTCTTGGATCCTCGGCTTCTTCTACCTTTCTTCCATTGGATTCCCAAAATAACTGTTCCAAATTTGATCTATTCCCTATTGAAATTTCCAAAATCAAATCCTTGCAAAAACTAAACTTCAAATTCTTGAAAGAAAAACCACTGATCATTATTGAGAGTTTTCTTAAGTGATTCCCGTTGCTTATAATGTACATAACTATAGGGGCTTGCCCTTATAGGGAAATTTAAGAACCCAGGTAATATAAACCTTGCTTAATTCTTTTATATTAAGTAGGGGTAATTTGTTAGCTTATAAAATTGGTTCGCAGACCAAACAGATGTCACAAATCTATTGGTTTAAGCCTCATTATCAAGCGGTGTGTCTATTCTTCGGGATAGATACACGGTTTGTGATGTGGTGCTCGTTTATATAAACTTTTCGAGGTGTGAGATCAGTTTGACTTCATAATTTAAAATTTTAAAACTTAAAACTATTATAAAAAAACAAGATACTACTTTACAAATTATATATATAAATTTAAATTAAACACATAAACCTAAAATTTGCCGACAGACCCTTGCAGCCTACTATTACTGAGAACTACGTTTATTATAACCTGATTATGACTATTACCGACGAACCACAATTGTGCATTTATAATGATTATCATGTACCCAAATTTATATAGTGGATCATTTAAACAGAGCTAATTTCGGTAAGTTTTTTCCCCTTTCAATGGTTTTTCTCGTAAAAAATCGTGGTGTGTCCCCTTGCACTTTAAGTATCTGAGTGTGTGCTCGATTTTTTTTTTCAATGCTAGGATGCTAAATTTATGACTACGGCCATGGACCTTCCGACACCCATCAATAATTAAATAAATTTATATGAAAATATTTAATTAATAATTATCAATAGTAAATTAAATGTTAAATTTAATTGAATTAATAAAAAATCTAATATTCAACAATTACTTTATAAGATATCTAATCAATTATCAATTACTGAATGATAATTTTTTTAATATAATTGGATTAATAAAATTATTAATAATTATTAATTAATTCAATAACTCATTATTTATTAATAAAAACTGTTATTCATAAAAAATTTAAATTGAATTTAACTAGACATAATATTATACAATTAACATTTGATATTATATTTTTTACATTTTAAAGATATTTATGAATCATATGGTAGCATCTGATGGGCTATTTTTTAAATGTTTTGACATAAGCATATTTTTAAGGTTTTTATCAAATATTTCTCATGTTTTACTTATTAACATACCAAATTGATATTAAAATTTAATCAAATAAGAAATTGATAAATCCAAATTTTATAATTTAATCAAGTTAAAATTCTACTTGCAGACAAATAACCCCTTAGTGTCACTGGCTTAGTCACCATAAATGACATTTGGCCCTTGCTTTTGCTAAACGCTATAATAAAATTTTCTAATGCCTACAAAAAAACTTGAGACAAATTTTTTGCTATTACATTTTAAATGATTCTCCATCATTAATATTCTGATGAATTTTAAATATATATCAATAGATTTTACTTCATAAAAGTTTGTGACAAAAAATTCATTAACAATCCTTTGATAAAAACAATTTGATTAATAAAAAAATTTAAATTTAATGTCAAAAATCTGAGCTTGAAATTCATCAACATCAAATTTGTCCACCATGGTTTACTACAAAATTATTTTGTTCACTTTTGGGGCACTTTTTTCTTCATTTTATATATCTTTTCTTATTAATAGATTATATTTTGTTGTCAATACAAATAAAAGGAGAAAGGATTGATAAAGAGTATTATTTTATATTGAGTTCTAGTAAATAAAAAATTAATTTTAAAAAATAATGGAATTTAGATTTTGTCTGAGGGCCACAATACGTCAATTATGACATGAAAAATCATCGATTTTAATGTTACAGACGATTTTAACTCGTAGGTAAAACATTTGTCTGTAATTTCAAAACTGGTCGATATTCCGACAGTATAAATGTACCGAGGGTTATCCAACGATTTAATCTCGTAATTTTTTCGAGAAAATTAGAGTCATCGGTATTCGTCAGTTCGTATAACTGACGGTTCCTCTGTCAATAATAGTAATGACATACACGTCGTAAAATTATTGCATCCATCGATATTTTGAAGTAGGCAAAACCGTCAGTCATGTGTAGTTTATCCGTTGTTTTTTATAATTGACAGGTTAACTGTCAGAAAAGTATTGCACCCATTGGTTTTTCAACATAAGTAAAACCATCGGTTAAACGTCATTTATGCGTCAGTTTTTTTTATAACTGATGAGGTTAACTGCAGGGAAAATTATCGCGTCCGTCATTTTTGTGTGACGCACCTTATGTTGTCGATTATGTGTCGGTTAGATGTTGGTAAAAATGTCCATCGATTAGCCTTCAATTTTGCCTGCTCATAAGTTTGGAAATGTTGCAAAATAGACGGTGTGTCATCTGGAACTTGTAGCATAAACAAAAAAAAGAACAAACTCGTTCTTTCTTTTTTTACATTACCACGCATGTTATCACAATATTTAACAAACAATTCCATGAATTTAACGAAGTAATATAGCCGTCAAACAGTAAATTATCCAATAAAATAATTAAATAAATAAAATACATTTACTCTAAAGTATATACATCACTGTTCACATAAAAAATACATAACCAAATGTACATAAACTTAAAAAAAAAAGAAAGATGTCCCTCCTAAACTTCATTCTCTATCTCGCCAACCTCATTCTCATTGTCTTCCACTGATTCATCCTCCTTCAATGTTATTGATGCCTTGCTACGCTCCCTCCTTTGCTGCCGGAAGGAATCCAACTCAGCTTCAACTTGGCCTCTGATACCCTCTAGAATGTGCGCGTAGATATATGTGTAATTACTTCAATTTAAATCTCTGGTGACGTCACCAAATATTTGATCAAACATGCAAATACACAGATATTTAATTCCACGACCAAAAACTTGACCCAGTTTAACTATGGCGGCTAGTATGCAAAACAAATATGTTGTAGAGTTTAGAATTAAATTTATAGTTCACACACTATGTTTACTACAAAAGCGCTTGTATCATTTCAAGTAGTAAAGGGTTCCTTTTAAGACCAGATTATTGATCCCACAGAGAAGTGAGGTAAGAATCTATTAGGCTAATCTAGTCTTTTGTTCTCAGGTCTTAGTTTGAATGACGATTACATTTAAATACAAACCTAAGCCTAAAGATAAACCTAACTAGAGAAATTAGTTTGGAGAATTTCGAGATGTTAAAAACAATATTTCTCATTTGACGACTAGGACAATGTGCATGAAAGAAATGCTCAAGCAGCAGCATACCTATTCTTTATGATCTCCTGAATGCATAAAAAACATTGTCTTATTTAAAGTATGCTCCTAATTGATATGGTTATTCTGGGTAGATTCTAGCCTCCCACCTCCAAATTATCCATTAGGTCTTCTCTATTGAACTAACCAGGCCTTAGCTTCAAAACCCTGGACCAAATTGCGTAAGGTTCTAGCTTGTCATCCTAGAATCACTAATTCTAGACCCATCAAAATGTTTATCCCTATCTATTTGCACTTAGCCTAGAACTTGGTTCCTCTCCATCTTATGATTAATGTGGTATTCAGAAGTTGTGTGAAATCATAGCTCTCCCGGGTCATTATCTTTCACAATGAATTTTAACAATACAAATGGTTACTTCGAAAGTAAATTAAGAACCGGTAAAAATATCATCATATTTATAATATATGAGAATTTCTAAGAAAATCTAAATTCCCAAACATGCATCAAATTCATTGTAAAAGAAAAGTAAAATGAAGATAATGATACAATCAGTAAGAGAATTAACAGAATTATGTAGTAATTATTTGCCCACAAGGAACATATGTCTATCTACCCTCTCCCGAATGTATAGTCACGCTTAGTATTCTATTAGTTTTACACAACTAGTTTTTACCTAGAAGCGCCTAATAAAACAAATCATGAATTATAATTCTTTAAAAGTTGCATTGCTGCCTAAACTACTTCCCATAGCCAACCGGACAATGTAAGTGCTCTCCAGTTACGAGATCACCGCTGCCCCTAGTCTTAGCCTCACTTATAATAGATTTTAACATAACCTATTGCCACTTAAAATTTTGTAAATGAAGCCAAGAAGATATTACTCATCACATGAAAATAAAAATTATTCTATCGTAAGACAAATTTTCTTACTCATACCACTACTTCATATCGAAAAAAAAATGTAAATAAAACTACTCACGAAGCATGTATAAAACACAAAAAGAAACTTCACTAAATCAAAGCAAATCCACTAGAAAGTGTCTAAAAATATTTTAAGATAATGAAGAACGCAATACATAGCTTTTTCCCTATGAAATAAAGATGACAATCTCTCCAACAAAACCTCCTTTCAATCTACAATGCTTTGTCGGCCGTTTTTTAAAAATTCTAAATGTTTGGTTGATAAATATATTTTTGGTGTTTTAAAAAGGGTTTTAGTTTTATCAAATATAAATTTGATTTAATTTAATATATATATATATATATATATATATATATATATATATATATATATATATATATATATATATATATATATATATATATATATGGTTAAAAGGGAGCAAACAAAAGGCTCCTTACATGTTAAAGCGTAATGCGATTACAATAAGAGAGCAAAAAACTAAAAAGGGATATTCTGAGATGATCCCACACACAGGAGGATCCCCCTATCCCAATAAATGCTAAGAAAAGTACACCCTCCATTACAAGTATACTAAAACAAAAAGGAAATTCTGTGTAGAAAAGGAAGGGAAAGAAAGCTAGCTTCTAACATAAGGAATGCTCAAATTGTCACCATGAATCAACAGCTTGAGAGGGGGGGTGGTGGTGACATCAATCTTAATAGTCTCATTGCGCAGTCACATCGTGTGGCAAGCCAATGGGCAAGAGTATTGCCTTCCCTGGGATGAAAGCAAAATTCACCACCATGTTATCCATATAGCTTAGTCATGCTTGTTTATCCATCTCTTAATATTCCAAGGAGCGAGTTCGGATCCGACAAGATAGTTGATGCAAATAATAGAGTCCGATTCCACCATTAGTCCGGTAATTTTACACTCGCTTAGCAATTTTTATAGCCCAAAAGATGGCTATCATCTCCGCTTCCAAAGCATCATCAGCACATGTAGGGGAATAGAAGTACGACGAAGCATTGCCCACTACAATCTCTATAAATCCCACCAATGCCGGCATCGAATTAATAAAACTGCCATCGGTATTGACTTCGATCCACATGGGAGGGGGTTCCATCCAACAACAACGAATCTTCCTAGCTGACCTTCAGCCCCACATAGCAAATATCTCTAAATTGGTGGAATTTTATCGGCTTCGAATATAATTGATGCATTGAACAGACAACCTCGAAGAGGGGAGGAAACCCTTCCTTCAAATTCGGCTTTATTCCTACTCATCCGGAGGAACCAAGCAACCAAACATGGTATTTCCAACAGTTTTTCCTTCCGCCAATCCTCCCGACAGGTGTCCGGACTGAGTCCCAGCTCGAGCTTAGAGTATCAATGTTATGCCTCGCTAACAAGATTCTTCCAAACATCTTGAGAAAAAAGACACTTGAAGAAAATGTGGTTAACCGATTCCTCATCCCGAGAGCATAAATGGCACTCGGAAGGTCCTTTTAATCCCTTAAGCTTCGAGAATGTCATCGGTGGGTATGGCTAGGTGCCTCAATCTCCAAGCAGAAAAAGGAAATGGAAGGAGTAAGCGGCTTACCCTGTAATTCAAGACCCCACTTAATATGATCCTGGTGTAAAATTTATGATAAATTTTTGAAGAAAGCTTTTGGGACCTGTTGTTTTTAGTGATTAAGCGGTCCTTTTGGTTAGGTATAACCTTGGTAAGAGTGACTGTCGCACTCGCTCGAGTGCCAACAAAATATTCGAGAGCCTACAATTCCAAGTGTTATCTATCCGGAAATCCTTTACAAGAGTTTTGGATCGGTCGTGTGTTGGTATATCGAAAGTTTGGTTCCATCCCGGACCCACCGATCCAACCGTAAATTAATTTGGCCCTCCCCTAACTCCCAAATGAACGGATGCTCAGCTTTTTCCTTAACTTTCAGCATGGAAGTCCAAAGCCCGGAGTCCCCAAGCTTTGGCATAACGAGTAGTTGGGTGTTCAAACCCGCAAGTATTTCCCATGAAGAAATTTAGCCCACATAGTATCTTTAGCTCGAACCTGATCCATAACTTACACATGTTGGTGAAGTTCAGCTGATCAAAACTTCTAAAGCCAAGGCCTCCAGCCTGAGTGGGTTTGCACAACTGTTGCCAAGGGAACCAGTGAAACTGCTTGTGTTGTCCAGCCCAAAGGAATATGTTAAAAAGCTTGTTGATCTTCATACTGGTGCTCTTATTCATAGAGAACATCTGGAGAGCATAGGAAGGGATAACAGTAAGGATGCTTTTCAGCAAGGTTATTCTTCCCCCATTAGAGAGGAAAGAGTTAGACCAACTGGAGATTTGAGTTTTGATCTTTTCAGTGATTTCCTGAAATTGGGTCTGTTTTGATTTGCCTTTGGTAAGCTGAAATCCAAGATAATGGATGGGGAGAGTTGCTAAGTGAAAACCAGTATAATCAGAGATCCATCTACTTTGATTGTGACTCACATTCTTACCTGGGTAGAAAAGGCATTTATTGAGATTAAGTTCCATCCCAGATACATCCATAAAGTGATTTAAAATCTTCTTAACCACCCTGATAGCAGCTTTAGAAGCCTTAGAGAAAATGATAATGTTATCTGCATAGGAATGGTGGCTAACCCTTATATTGGATTTGTGATGATAAGCAAGGTGGGGAGAAGCAGCAAAAGCATGATCCAGACTCCTGGACAAATAGTCAAATGCTAGAATAAAACTTGTTGGGGAAAGTGGGTCACCTTGTTTAATCCCTCAGATGCACTGAAAAATCCCTGTCTGTTACCATTAATAAGCACAGAGTGAGCATTGCACTCTAACCACCTTTGCATGAGATGAACAAAGCTAGGTTGAAAGCCCCTGGCAGATAACACATTTAAGATGAACTTCCAGCTAATAGTATCATATACTTTCTTTATATCTAGTTTAAAAATGAGATTATGGCCCCTGCACCTTCTATCCAGATCCAAAAGCATTTCCTGGGCTAATAGGATATTGTCAAAAATATTTATTCCTTTAACAAAGGCTGCCTGGCTCTCATTAATGATGTCGATCAAATGTGGTTGAATTCTTGAAACAAGGATTTTACTTAGCATCTTGGACATCACGTAGTTAAGTCGATAGGTCCGTAATCTCCCCAAGTGTGTCCGATTTTGTTCTTTGGAATGAGCACAATGGTGGAAGCGAGAAAAGTATTTAGGGGGGTCCATGCCTTGGAAGAAAGCTCGCACGACTTGAACAACATCCTCACCTATAATGGACCAACTAGCCTTGTAAAAAGAGGATGTAAAGCCATCAGGACCTGCAGCTTTAGAATCCTCAATGTTGTCAAGAGCACTCTTAGCCTCCCTTTCCTCAGGAATACCAGTTAGATTAAGTTCCTGCACATAATTGTAGTTATTTTGAAAAAGAAACTGTTGAAAAGAAGTGGAGCTAGAGGGAACCTGTGTGAACAGATTTCTGAAATAGCTTTCAGCATCTCTTGCAATGTCAATAGCATCAGTAATTTTAATTCCAGCTTCATTGGTAATTGAGAGGATCATATTACATTTTCTTTTGTAGTTTATATATGCATGGTAGTATTTAGTATTTCGATCACCATCAATAAATTTGCGTATGCAGCTTTTCGCTTATAGAATTCAGCTCGGTAATCGACTCGTGTAAGCAATCGTTCGAAGCTCTAATAGCTCGGCTTCACTCTTTTCCCCTTGTAGGAAAGCGGCTTCGGTATTTACAACCTCAATCTCTCGCCTTTTGAATATTCTCCTGGAGGTTCCCAAAAGTAGTCCGAGCTTCCATCTCGTCGAAATGTTTAGCAGCTAGTTTATGAAGAGTCCAAAGGTTTCCCCAAGGAGAGCCGCCCGAGTTGGCTTCTAAATCCTCCCCACTTCGGACGTAAATTTAGGGTGAAGTGTCCACATATTTTGGAATCCGAATTGCCTGTCGGCCTTCCCCGCCAAAGTTTTGTATAGAGATGAGTAAAGGCCCGTGGTCGGAGCGAACCACGACCAAATGAGTGACAAAAGTGAAGGGAAAAATCGAAGCCAAGAAGAATTGACCAAGATTCTATCCAATCTTTCCCAAGTATTTCCTCTTCTCCATGTGAAAGGGGGCCAGTAAAACCCGTGTCAAAGAGCTTAACATTATTGATAAAAAGATTGAAATTGTTCATAGAAGATGTAGATGGGGGCGAACCGCCTATCTTTTCAGTTGGGGAAGAGAGGCAATTGAAGTCCCCCCAACCATCCAAAAGGAGTTCATGCTAATGGAAATAGAGAGCAGGTCAGACCACAACACCTGTTGCTGGGCAGGAATGCAGCTGGCATAAAGGAAGGTGGCAAATCCCATCTGCTCCCCAATAACAAAATTCAGATGGACAACCCAATAACAAAATTCAGATGGACAAATTGGGAATTCACTACAATGATTGACCATTGTAATTCCTGCCTTGCAAAGACCCAAATCTTGTTGCTGAGATTAGCAAAACAAGTAAAATTTGGAAAGGACTTAACAATTTTACTTTTATTTTTATTAACCATAGGTTCCAAAGAGACAAAACACCATAAATTATGTAATTTGACAAATTGTTTAATTCTCGTTTAGAGAGGATGGATGAGCAGCCCCCCTAATATTCCAACACATGAAATTGATCATTGAGATGTATTTTTTCCTTTCCCCTAGTTCTAGGGTGAGGTCCTCGGAGAACTATTGTGGGGTCCCCCGGGGATCGAAATTCTAGCAAACCTTGCAGCTTCGCTTTTGCTTTTTTCCTCTTGCTTGTTTTTCCGTATCTCGCTGTGCACCGTGTAAATCTTCGCGTGGTCTCCTTGATTTGATCCGTAACAATTTCCAAGTTATTTCCGGGACCGAAATTGGTGTTATGAGATCCAGATGGCTGGACACATTAATTGGTCCAACTGCTTGTTCTTCCAAGACTTCTGTCATATCCTTATCCATATCATGATTCTCTAGATTACCAACCTCAGAGCTTTCCAGAGAGTTAGCATCTCTGGTGATTTGCTCCAGATTAGTGTTCTCTATAGGAATTTCAGGAGGGGTAGTAGAGATGGCGGTGTATAACATCCGCCCTCCTACTGAGCCCAATTGTCTGTTTCCTAGAAGGGGGATGGAGTCTGTAACACTGATCCATCAAATGGCCAAACATCCTACAATGTTTGCAATAGTGTGGTTTGAACTCCACTTCCACTGCCTGCCAACCCTCTTCTGGAACCTCCTCATCTGTTCTAATCCATATCTTTTGAATGTCAGGTAGTGTTATATCTCTCTCAACCGAAGACCCTAGCTGCAACTGGTCTAGCCATGTCATAAGTGTGAGTGTCAATTTTTAAAGGAGTACCCAATGCTTGGCTTATATTGAACATGGCATTTTGGTTATACAATTGGATAGGTAAATCTGGAAACTTAAACCACATAGGGATGATTGGTGGCTCTTTGGAAGGATCAAAGTCTGGAGTCCATCTTAACACTTTCATGTAAATGCCAACTATCGGTATTGATTGTTTCCCAAAATTCTAGCATAGTCCTCATTGGATAGTCTTATCGTCAGATGTCTTCCATCTAAGAGGCCCAATTTCCAGCTGCCAACAAGGTTTAAATATTCAAAGAATTTCCTAACAAATTCCATTTTGGGGTGCCCCATTTGAAATTTACCAATCAAACAAAACTTGATAGCTTCATTGAGGCAATTCATATCCTGTTTAGAAAACAAAACAACGAAAGTGTGCCATCCTTGGAACCCAAAGGCCTGATATAAGGGCTGCTGCCTTTGCCTGCGACGAGTGTCATGCAACTCTTGAGGAAAAACCAAATGATCAAAGGATTTATGAGGAATATGTCCTTTCCCCACAACTCCAGCATAGGAAGCTTTAGCGCACATAGCATTGGTGGAGTTATCAATAGGGAAAAGTCTGGTATAGGGGTTAGCCATAAGAACAACCCCCAAAACCAAACCCCAGAAGACAGCAGAACACAGAAAGGAAAACCAGGAGAAAACAGAGAAATAAACAGCATGCAGTAGAGACCACCCAGGCAAATGGCTAGCAAAAGCCTCCAATGAGAGGAAAGAAAAGCAAACCAGGAAGCACCAGCAAAGCAAAAGCCACCAGAAGGCCACCAAACATCAACCACAAGTTCAATGTAACAGTGAACCTCAGAAATTTGAAAATCAAAAAGCCCGGGAAGGCCAAGAACAAAGAAAACAGAAGAACCACCACTTCCCAGGTCAAAACAGGTAGCAAAATCAGGAAGCCCGAGAAGAAGGAGAACCTACCAGCTCCGGCCAGGGTCACAGCCGCCATTGACACCCAGCAAACCCTAGCAGACACTCTCTCACCTCAGCCACCATCATAATTACTATATATATATATATATATATATATATATATATATATATATATATATGGATTTTTGAAAAATATGAAATCAAACCAATCTCATTTAAATGTTAATTTAAATAATCAAGCATTTCACTGCAAGACATGTATTTATCCCGAAGAATAAGTACATAGCTTGAGGTAAAGCTTGATCAAATAAACTAAAGAATTTATGGCATCTATTTGATCTACAAACCATTTTGACAGACAATTTACCCTATCTAATATGAAGGAATTAGATAGGGTTTAAATTAATCTGGGGTCTTTAAGTTTCCTATAAGGGAAAGCTCCTATAGTTAATTAAATCCTAGATAAACAAATTTATGACTTCCAATGGTAAGGTTTCCAAAGAAAATGTGATAGTTGGAAATTCAATAAGTGATTAGCTCAAATTTTGGAACAATTTATTTTATCGGAATCCAAAGGAGAGAGGGCTAGGGGAAAAACATAGATTCTGGGAAAAACCTTGATGTCCTCCCGAACTATCCTATAGTTTGGCTTTAAATCTTAGAAATGAATTTATTTAAGTTTCAATCGTGCCAATTAATTATAGGGATTACATTTGCATAACATCCGATTATGCAAACAACCTAGAAGATGAGAGAATTTATGTCGTACCGGACGACAACCTCAGAATCCTAAGGCGAATTAGGGCTTATATTGCACAGTAGAATTGTACAAAGGCCTACAGAAAGGGTGAGTATTTATGTTGCACTGAGCAAGCTACCTCAAAGTCCTAGGGCTTATTTTTTTAATTATAAGGAAGGGTTTTGCTGGTGTAGACAAGTTTTGCTATTGAAGATAGCCGTGCCGCCCACAATGCATGCTCCAAGCTCCTCGTTGTAGCAGGTTTAGTTTAAAGAAGTGTCAATTGAGGAGAAGAGAGAAGTGTCATGTTTTAGAAATATTTTAAATGAGATGCCTTAATATTTTTTTTGGGGGAATATTAAAGTTGATTATAACAACATCGGTTAAGATCCCACGGTTCCATCATCCCAATGCCACTATTTTTATCTGATTCACTTAGTCCAAATGAATTTACTAAACTCAACTCAATGAGTTCCATACTTTCATTCAGACCGTAGGAAAACCCTGTTGGCAACACGTGGGTTACCTCCTCTAAGAAATTCCCGATCATCCAACGATACTTTTTAATTTAGTTGCAATTTAATTTTTGTTTTTTTTGTCATTAAATTTTGAGTTATTTTATATTTTTGAATGTTGTGGCGGTAGATTTTATCTTGTTGTGATTTTTAATTTTAGTTTTTGTTTCAGTTTTGTGGCTATTCTAAAGGTTTTAGCTTTCATGCAGGGTGACATTGCTGTTTATCATGCATATTGCAAGAAAAGTAAAGTGCGGTAAAGAAAACACGGGAAAGAAAAGCGCTTGTAAACTTATAAAAGTGTACCTGATGAGTCTTCTTGTTATTTCCAACTGCACTTAAAATACATATTAGGCTATTTAAATATTTGAAAGAAAACACATAGGTAAAGCTAATGGAAGGTCCTGGTTGTCTGTCAAATCCTAGTCTTATCACTAGTCAATTCCTAAGGTGTGTTTGAGGACGATTTCTTTATCAAAGAACAATGAAGTTCAATTGTTCTTCTAAAACATCCCATTGGATTGAGAAAGTGCTTACAACGAGTCCTAAAGATCTTTTCAATGCTTCTGGAATCATTTTGAGTCCAAATGAATTTCATTATGTGGATGAATTGATTATCCGGGGTTTAGTTGAGTTTTAGTTTTTGCTCAGCGAACTCGGATATTTGATTATCCTATGAGTAAGGTGACATTTTATTTGACACTTCATTTAGGAGTTATAAGGATGAAAGCCTTTAGGAGCAAATTAGTCCAATAAAGAACTTAACCATTCTTAATTGAAGTTAAATTAGTGATTTAAACTGATTCAATTTAGTTACGAAGTTTCAGTTGATTTTTAAATATTTCAAATTATTTTAAATTGGAAAAGTGTTTAAATCATTTAATTCAGTTAACTTTTAATATTTTAAGTTATAATATTTCAGATTAAATTTAATTATTTAAATTGATTTAGTTTAATTATGAATTATAAATTATTTCAAAATTAATATTAATATTTTAAACTTACTTTTAAATTATTTAAAATTAATTTTAGCTTTTTTTTAATTTAATTATGATGTTTCAGATTAATTTTAATGTTTTAAATTATTTTAAATTAATCTTAATGTTTTAAATTTGTTTTAATTTAATCTTAAGATTTTAAAATTATTCTTTTTAATTTCAATTATCATTTTATGGTTTTATTAGTAAAAGTTCGGTGGTGTTTGATCAATTCATTGGTTATATCACATCCCCTAACCTTAACAATTTATGCTTTAACTAACTTCCAATGTTTGATGACTTAATTAATTGAGATTTCTTCTTTAATGTTAAAGGTGATTAATGGGTTTCTACCCCTTATTTCTCTATGTTTCAATCATCCAAGAGGAAAATCAAGATCAAATATTTACCTTTCCTCTTTGGTTAAGCCTAAATACTAGTTAAGGCTAAAGTTCCTCAATTACATATATGCCTTCTTAAGCTTCTTCATCTCATAATTCATTAAATTAAGATCAAATGAATTTGAAATTTTTATGTCACCTCAATCATATGTCAATTAAGACATAAAAGGAGAAAATGTGATTTTTCTATTTTTAATTTAATTTATATAATTATTTTAGTGGAAAATAGGGATTTTTAATGAAAATTCAACAACATGACCAAGGTGAAATTTTTGCCCATAGGAAAATTATTGGTGGTTCTTACTAACCAGAGGACCACTTGGACCATTCTTGTTGATTTGTTTAATTTTAATTTATTTATTAGAATAATTTTAATTTTTGGAGTATTAATTGTAGGGGAAATTAGGTTTTATATTTCTCATAAATCTCTCTAAGCTCAAGGAACTCAGAGAAATAGACTTTGTATTTTTTCTGATTTTTCTTTGAATTATTAGAATTATTTTAGTGAAAGGCTTGAAAAATTCTTTTTTTTAATATTAAAAATTACCCTAAGCCTTAGGAAAAAGTAATTTGTTGGTTCCCAAGTGATTAGGAGGCCAAATGTGACATTTTAGTGAATTTTAATATTTTTATGATTTTTTAATTATTTAAATATTTAAAAATAGGTTAAAAATAAAAAAATTATGAAAATTCTAATTTTAATTTTCCTGGACTCCTCTAATCTCAAAGAGCTCTCAAAATTTATTTGGTGAATTTTTTAGTTATATTTTGGGTTTTTATGAATTTTTTAATTTTAAATATAGTTATGTCACTTAGGTAATTCATTTAGTGGGTTAAATTAACTCCAATTGATTTGAAATTTTTATGTGGGGTTCTCCTAATCCTAAAGCACAGTGGAGAATTGATTTCATTTCATTTGATGTGTGGTTGCTCCAAATTAATTTAAGTTCAGTATTGAGTGTTTGGACAAATTAATGTTATTTTTAGTGAGTTAAATCAAATCATAATTTTCCTAGGGTCTTATGGTTCTAAGACACTTCCCCTAATTTTTTTAGATTTTTATGAACAACATGTTAATTTTTATAATTAATTTTCAAGAAAATGGTCCTAAACTTAGAAAAATATATCACGCCTTTAGACATAACCTCTAACTTTGGAAAAATCAGAGAATGTTCCAAAGATCAGAGGCTACAAAAGCCCTATAGTCTCATGCCATGGTGATTTATGTATGTGAATAGAGAATTGAAATATTCAAAATATTAAATAAATAATTAAAATATGAATATATAACTTAATATTTTGATTTTAATTCCACATTGTTCTCCTCTATTCACTGAGCAAGAAGATATTTTTAGTTTATTTTTATGATTTTTCTATGCAAATACATATATTTTTAAAGTTCAGGCCATTTAAATAAATCAGAAAATCCTATTTTCCTTTTTAAACAGCTCAGCGCTGACTGGATCCTACAACGGATCGAAGCTCTACGCAGCGCTGTTTGATTCGGCGCCGCCATCTGACTCGGTAACCACGCGTTCCGCTGTCTCGCCCCATCTCCTGGTCTGGCGCAATCTGAGCCCTCCACTGGATATACATGCGATCAGACAGTTCCCCTTCATCGTATCCATCTGGTTTGAACCCGCAACCGCACGTTTTCTAGCCCTAAGATCTCCCTCGTTTATCAACTAAATCATGCGGGGTTAGATCCTATGGACTCGTATAAGTGAGTAGATCATATCCATATGGTTAAGATGCCATGAAATCAACTCTAAGCAAATAAGAAATTGAAACAAGCTCGGGAGGAGGAGGATTTCAATACCTTTGCTTTGAGAGGTGAGGCCTCAATCAGAGATGCTTGGCACGTTCGTGAAGGTCCAAGGATCCTACGGATTGAGCATCTGGTCGTGGTGAAATGTCCAGACCTAAGTTTGACCAAGGCCAATTTGGAGCTCTAGCCCATAGCACAGATGGGTGGCCTGGTGATGAGGCTTTCACTGGGGAACTCCTACTCTTGGTGTGGAGATGGTGTCGATTAAGTTAATTTGATTTTGGTGGAGGTTTCAGAAGTGTCCTGTTTCTGGCCTGAATTTCTACTGGGAAATTGAGCTCAGGTGGTGGAGTTCAGGGCAGGTGAATGGTGGGGATCTTCTTCTCTTGGCTTGAAGTGGGTCTGGGAGTAATTTTGGAGAGTTTAAGGAGAAAATTTCAGCACTTCAAATTTAGCAGTGGGGAGCCATTTTATAGAACACACCAGAGAGTGGAGCTCAGGTTCAGGCAATGAGTGCCCTGGGTTGCTTAGGGTGAGGGCTGAGCAGGGCCATTGATCACTGAGCTGATCCCTCACTGACAATGCTTAATTTTGGTTTTTAAGGGGTATGGGGGCACTCGGGTTGAGCTGTTCTGGAGGTTAGGGTGGCCAGCAAGGATAGGGCCGGCGGCTGACAGGCTGAGGAGGAGTGGGGGAGGAGCTCAGTGCATTCAATTGGACAGAGGGGTTGCTTAAAGAAGAGTTTAAGGATGGGACTTAAGCTTAGCCAAAAGGCTAAACCTAATGGTCCAATTTGGTGGACCTTTGGTCCATGGCTCAATGGGCATGGGTTGGGTCAGGTCAAACCTGCCCTAGGAGTCCTAGGGTTGGTTGCCATGAAGTGGGTTTGGTTAAATTTGGCTTGGTTTGGTTCAATTTGAATTAAGTGTCTAAATGGGTTGATTAGGATTTGAGTTGGGCTTACTTGAGTTTGGGTTCGATTTGGACCAAATTGATTGAGCAACGTTGTGTATATGCTTGTAATAAAGATTTTTTTATGAAGACTTAGAGTGGTTTTTACTTCAATTGGGGGTTCAATTTGATGGATTTTGGGATTTTGATCCATTTGGGGCAAGTTGGATCCACTTGTATTTAGGTTAATCTAGAGCTTGGATAGGGTTCAATTGATGTAGGTAATTTTCATGAAGGGTTTTAGACAGAAATCTGGTAGAAATTTTAGGATTAGAGGATTCAATTTGGGAAATTTAGGCCATGTGACAATTTTAGGGAATGTTTTGGGGATT
Organism: Papilionanthe hookeriana x Papilionanthe teres; assembly: GCA_022702705.1. NCBI lineage: Eukaryota > Viridiplantae > Streptophyta > Magnoliopsida > Asparagales > Orchidaceae > Papilionanthe > Papilionanthe hookeriana x Papilionanthe teres. Next base: position 23,105,471 of record CM040426.1, read on the forward strand.
TTGGTTCAAAGTGATTTTGCATGGGAATTTAATCAAAATTTTGGCCAAATAAATGTTGTATTTGGTGTCGGAATGTATTATAAAGATTTTAGAACAATTTTGAAGAGAATTTGAGTTGAATTGGATTAGATTTGGACATGTTTGTGTTCATGGGTAATTTAGGGCAAATTTGGGTATTTAAGCAAGTTTAGGACTTGGGTGAAATCTGAGTTAAAATTGGGGACAAATTGATGTTGTATTTTTTTTTTTGTGAGGATGTTAGAGAGAGTTTAGGATTGAAATTTGGGGAATTGGTTGACATTGGGTCAATCTAGGGGTTTTGGACTATTTAGGTAAAATTAGGGATTTGGGATTTCAAGTGGACTTAAATTCAAGTGTGGGTCAAATTTGGCTTGGATTTGGTTTATATTGGTGTTGGAGATGTTGAATTAAAGTTTGGAATTGAAATTGGGCAAGATTGGGATCAATTGGGTAGACATTGGGTTTAATTTGGGCACTTTTGGGTTAAATTGGTCAAATTGGGGCTTTTGGTTCAACTGGGCTAAATTGGCCAAATTGGGTCATGTGGTAGTTAAGAGAAATGAAATTGGAAATATTTGGGATGTTTTGGAAATTTATGGGAATTTTTGGAATTTTTTTTGAATTTTGGGCTAAGCGGGGCATTTTGGTCATTTTGGGGATTTTTTTGGGAAATTTGGCAATTTTGGGTAATTTTGGTTAATTTGAGTGGTGGGGGGTATTTTGGAATGATTTTGGGAAATTAGGAGTAATTTGGATTATTTTGGAAATTTTGGGAAAGTTTAGGGTTTTGGGGGCATTCTAAGTATTTTGGGTATTTTGAGGCAAAGGGGGTTAGAAATTTGAAATGTTTGGGAAAAATGAAGTTGGTTGAAGGTGAGTAGTATGGAATTTTTTAGAATTAGCCATGGACCAAGGGTCACCCTCATTTGGTCTTATATGTATTGGTATTAGCCAAACCCTAGCTCGAGGCTAAGAGCTTAGGAAAACCATTTACATGAGTTTCCAAATAGTTAGGGAATCAAAGGTAATGTTCTTTGTTAAGGGTTGTGAGTGTGTAGTGTGAGTGTGGTGTAAGCTCCAGACCTCCCAGGGTAGATCCTACTGTTTGACCTCCTATAGATGACTTCCCCTGGGCTTCCTTATGCTTGGTCTCTTCCTACCAAAATTAGAGGTTAGGCCTTAAGCATATGAAAACTCCTAGTGAAGTAAGAAAAGCTTAAATTTCTATGGGGAGGGTTCCATGACTAGTATTCTCAGAAAGTCACCAGAAGAGTCCTATGGCTAGACCCTAGGCTATTCTAAAGAGAGACTAGACCTCAACCAAAAGTGAGGTCAATAAATGGACCCCCAAAAGGTGTGGTGTGCTGGGCAAGAACACTGCACGTATTGGTGTTGACCGATGAGATCAACAAAACTAACACAACTATCTGAGTCAAAACTCAAGACAAACATAGAATTTAGCGAGGAAGTTTCCGCTGGGGATTAGGAGATAGAAATTTAATGTCCTGGGAACTCTCACTGGGAAGAAAAATGGAATAGCTTCGTGAGAGAAGCTATGGATTTCAAGCTTTCAAACTCTGAAGGAGTCCGATCTGATTCAATTAGGAGTTGGAATTTGGATTTAGAATTGGGAGTTTGAATTTGGATTTAAATTTTGAGTTTAAATTTCAATTTGAATTTAAGTTTTAAATTTTAATTTTAAATTTTATGGAATTCATGGAAGTTTTATAATTTACGGAATTTGAAATGTTAAGATTTTAATTTTGTAGGGAAGAACTTTGAGTGTAGAGGGGAAATCAGAATTTCAGTATCGATCTCAGAAAGGATGAGAACTTGAATTTAGGTACCATCCTCAGAAATGAGAATTAGAATTTCTGTACCGACCTTGGGATTTTTGTGCATGTGGAAAACTTTCTCGAAAGGGAAATGAAAGATTAGGGAATTTCGGGGAATCTGATGACTAAGATCCGTTCCCGGAATTTCATGGAAGGCGAAAAAATTTCTCAGAAGGAAGATGGAAAGTTAGGGAATTTTGGGGAATTAGACGACTAAGCTCTGTTCCCGGAATTTCATAGAAGGTGGAAAAATTTCATAGAAGGAAGATGGAAAATTAGGAAATTTTGGGGGAATCAGACGATTAAGCTCCATTCTCAGAACTTCATGGAAGGCGAAAAAATTTCTCGGAAGGATGGTGGAAAATTAGGGAGTTTTGGGAGAATCAGACAACTAAGCTCTGTTCCCAGAATTTCATGGAGGGCGGAAACATTTCTCGGAAGGGTAATGGAAAATTAAGGAATTTTTTGGGAAGTCGGACGACTAAGCTCTGTTCCCGTAATTTCATGGAGGGCAGAAAATTTTCTCGGAAGGGTGATGGATAATTAGGGAATTTTGGGGGAATTCAGACGACTAAGCCCCGTTCCCGAAATTTCATGGAGGGTGGAAAAATTTCTCGGAAGGGTGATGGAAAATTAGGGAATTTTAGGGGAAATCAAACGACTAAGCTCTGTTCCCAGAATTTCATGGAAGGCGGAAAAAATTCTCAGATAGGAGATGGAAAATTAGAGAATTTTTGGGGAAATCGGACGACTAAGCTCCATTCCCGGAATTTCATGGAAGGAGAAAAAAATTTGTCAGAATGGTGATGAAAAATTATTGAATATTAAGGAGATCTTGGAGAGGAAAGCTCAAGGACTCACATCCAGCCCAAGGTGTCACATCAAAAAGGAAAGTACAAGGACTCATATCCAACCTAAGAGGTGACAGAGGGGAATCAGAATTTAGGTACTGATCCCGAAATTTCATTTGAGGAGAATTGGGTAAAATTTGGTATTTGACTTTCAAAGAAAGCAATTTTGGTATAATTCTGTTAAGACGGGTAGCTACTGCAAGATTTGTAGAATTTTGAGATATTTCAAGTTTGTGAGAAATGGCGTTATATGAAAAGTATCACATTTGGCGGAGTGCCTGCGAAAGCCAGGGGGGTTTCAAGATGAGTGCAAGGACTCAAAATTTCGAGGGGGTTTGAAGATGAGTGCAAGGACTTAGAATTTGGAGAGAGAGAGAGAGCGTTATCATTTGTTTGTTTTTTTTTTAATTTATCATTTTCTTTCAATTTGTTTTGTTTCATTATGTTTCATTTGACTTAAATCTTGATTTTAAATTTCAATTTTAAATTTCAATTTTGATTTCATTTCAATTTCATTTTCATTTGACTTAAGCTACGACTACATTTCGATTTTAATTTCATTTTGTTACCTTTTTATCCTTCTCTTCTGCATTATTATTTTTCTCCTTTTTATTTTGGAACCGAACACATGGTTCAACGGCTTTTGACTATTGCGCTGAAATGAAATCATTTATTAAAAACAGAAATCTTCATTATTTCTACTGAAAGTAGTACAATCGATCATATGCTGACAAGCATCCAAAAGTAGATCATGTGTACAAAACTTTAACAAAGCTAACATATCACATCATCTGGTTGCTGCAAAAGTGGCGACACTGACTGTCATGACCCGTTGAAAGGGGTATTAGATTTCTGCTATCTGATACTGCTGCGGGGATGAGCCAACCTGCCAAGGTTACGCTCCGAAACAATGTCCCCTCGCGAACAACTGGAGGTACAGCCGAAACAGTGGAAAAGGACGAAGGTTCTCCAATTCTGGATCTGGCTCATAGTAAAATGGGGCTTTGTCTTCATCCATTCTTCTGAAGGTGACTGACACCCTTTTTCCTTGAACTCCCGAGATGCAGTGCTTCGCTAAATCTAGTCCATTTCCTTTTAATACCAGCACTGATCCGACTGGTAGGGGAATTTCAACAGAACCTTAGAATTCTCCCGGTCCAACGATATAGATTTCTCGTCCAAACAAGATGTTGCTTTCACTTATAAAGGAGGCCATACAGAACGGTCTCACAATGTCATGGTGGTCGATATGAGGTGGGATACAGTCCCCGTCCTCATAAATATTTATCATGGAGCAGTTAGGAATACAGTCTGCATGCAACACGTGCCACTCGAGCATTGATGTACCAAAAGTATATACTGTTTTTGCTATATAATTTTACCCATTGTTGGTGATATTCCACTTTAAAGAAAGGTATTTTTCATGATTTGTTGCAGGTATGATAATTTTAGGTGATTGGAGCGAAAAGAAGTGAAAAGGAATGAATTTAGAGCAAAAAGGAGCAAAAAGAAGGAAAAGAGGTTTTGGCACCGCCGGCGCCATTTTTCAGAGAACTCGACAATATTTTGGTGATATAGCACCTCCGGCGCCCTATCGGGCGCTGCCGGCACCCAATGTCGGTGAAATTTAAATTTGAGGAGTTTCGGCGACTTTTTGAAGGGATGCCTGTGGAAACTCTTGGGATTTTATTTCTAACTTATAAGTAATTGATTTTGAACAAAAATAGAGAGGGTTTGGTGTGTGTCTTGTGTATTGTAGAGTGGTCTTAGTGTGTGTTAAGTGTTAGGGCTTAGGAGAAGAGTGTGTAGAAGTGAGAATTTGAGAGGAGTTATTCTCTAAGGAGTGAAGGAGAAGAACTAAAGTGAGAGATTGCTTCTTCCTTTTCATTCTAAAGAGGGAATTAAGTGTTTTAAAGAAGAGAGAAAAGGATTCAAAGGAACTTCAAGGGAATTGCATTGGGGAAGAGAAAGAGATAAGTTGTATTTTCTTTTATGGTTTGTAAGACTTTTCTTTTATATATAAAATCCATGTTTTATTATAACTTCTTCATGAATTCTGAGTAGTCTCCTTTGTCTTTCTTCTTGCATAGAGATGTGATGATGGATTGATGTGGATTTGAAGTGCTTTTAACCTATTGAAGAAATTGTGACAGTTTTTCATTTCGAACTTAATTTAATTTTCGATCTGGGCTAATTGAATTGTTAAAATATGTTGTTGAACATTAATTCTGAAAGGATTTAGTGTCCGACAACAATAATGAAGAGTCCATTCAATTTCCATAGATGAATTGTGTAGTTCATGGGAATTGAGTGTAAATAAATAGGGAAATGTGTTTTGATGGACTTCAATTTGGAGGTTTCATGGTGACAGACTAAGATCCTTAAATTGGTCCTAAGATTAGTAACTAAACTTGAAGGTTAGCCTTCAGGTGAAGGGTGAGTGGGAGCTCCATAGTGAGATCTCGTATCCTCCCAGCCTAGCCTTAAATTTAGTGACTAAACTAAGAATATGTCAATGTTCTTTTCATGCTTGGAAGTGGGGGTACTCTTTCAAGGGTAAAGAAACATTTATGCTCCTATTTGACACAATAACATAGATATTTGTTCCATATCATCCACACATCATATTCTCATTGCAAGAGGAAAGTTACTTTTCTCATATATCAAAAACCTTTCAAATACATAGTTTAGTGTGTATGTTATTTAATTCCGTTTTAAAAGTTATTAGAAGTAATTGTAGTTTGATTAATTGTTATTGTTTTCTGCATAATGGTAGTAGAAGTAAGTATTAAACTTTAAGTGCAATTTGATTATCGAATTTCAGTGCTACATTATCTATTGTGAAACTCTTTTTTCTACTTCGTAACTTTCCTATGGGATCGATAACCAGGACTCCATTAGAGCCCTGTATTACTTAATATGATACGTATACTTGCGTTGAGTGCTTGGACTTTAAAAAATCATTATAAACATATCTAAATTTGAGTTCATAAATTCTTGCAATATAAAAGTCTGTAAAACGTCCCGATCAAGTTTTTTGTGCCGTTCCCGGGGAAGACAATGAAGTAACTAAGTAAGTAAGGAAGGAAGTATAAACGGTATTTATTGATAATATAGTAACAAAGAAACTTTACTTTGTAGTGTGTAATTGTGTGTTTGTTTACTTTTTTAAAAGTATTTATGTGCTTGTATATGTGTCTTAGTGGATCTATTGGTTTAGTGCCTTACAATTCAAAGTTAGAGCGTACTGTCAGAAATATTAGAAAACAACAAAAACAAACTAAAAATCTTTGCGAAATTGCAAATAATCAAGATAATCAGAGAAATGATATTGGAAATTTGCCAAGACCTTTAAGAGATTATGTTAACCTAAAAGCAAATGAAATTCACATAACTATTCAAAATCCTGATGTTGCTGCCAAATCATTTGAACTTAAACCTGCTATTATCCAAATGATACAAAATAATCAATTCGGTGGAACACATAATGAGGATTCAATTTACATCTCGCTAGTTTTTTAGAACTGTGTGCTACTTTTAAATATGATGGAGAGTCTAGTGACGCTGTCAGACTTAGACTTTTTCCTTTTTCATTAAGGGATAAAGCTAAGGTGTGGCTAAACTCGTTAGGTCCTGGATCTATTAGAACTTGGGGAGAATTATCTCAGAAGTTTCTATCAAAATATTTCCCTCCATCAAAGACTGCTAAACTAAGAAATGATATTACATCTTTTTGTCAGTTTGAAGGAGAACCAATATATGAAGCTTGGGAGAGATTTAAAGATAATCTTAAGAAGTGCCCACATCATGCTTTACCAGATTGGTTAATTATTCAAACATTTTATAATGGATTAGAGGGTTCATTGAGATCTATTAAAGAAGCTGCTACTGGTGGATCGTTAATGTCAAAATCTTTTGATGAAGCATACACATTAATTGAAGAAATAGTTACTAAAAATTTTCAATGGCCCTCTGAACGGGTAAATTCTGAGAGAGTAGCTAGTGTTCATGATTCAAATATGATGACTATGGTAGTTTCTCAAAAAATAGATCAATATGGAATGAATTATTCTCAACCACCTCAAGTGTTGGAGGAAAATTCATTTGGACAGATAAAATAATCTTAAACACCTTATGAGACTTTAAATGTTATTAATAAGCCTAACAATCATTATTCGAATTATTATAATCCTGGTTGGAAGAATCACCCAAATTTTAATTGGAATAATAAAAATGCCAATGTTAACCCACATTGGGGTAGCAGTTCAATAAATCCAACTGGAAATTCAAACAATCAAGAAAATACCAATTTTAGACCATCTTATCCTCTTGGATTCAATCGTAACCCACAATTTAAGGATAAGAAGTTGTCTACTGAAGAAATGATTCTGAATATGGGAAATCAATTAGAAGCTCAAGGTGTTGCTATGAAAAATATTGAAAATCAATTGGGGCATATTTTCACTGCACTTAATAATAGACCTTCTGGAACACTTCCAAGTAATGTTGAGATCAATCCAAAAGATCAAAATAAGGAACAACTTAAGGATATTCAATTAAGGAGTGGAAAAGAATTGGAAACTAGAGTGCAAAAATAAGTTGGAACAGAAAAGGAGAAGGTGAAAATCGAAAAAAGTTCAAACAATATTTATCCAGACTTGGATTATCCTCTTGAGCCAATGAAGATAACTGCTGAAAAACCACCACCTCCATTTCCTCAAAGATTAAAGAAACAAAATAGGGATAACTGATTAGGAAAATTTTTGGAGATCCTTAAGAAATTAACGATAAATATTCCTTTTTTTGAAGCATTAGAACAGATACCTGACTATGCCAAGTTTATGAAGGATATCTTGAGAAAGAAAGGAAAGTCTACAGATCATGAAACTGTTGCACTTAGCGAAGAGTGTAGTGCAATTATTCAGAAGAAGCTTCTTGAAAAACTTAAAGATCCTGGTAGTTTCACTATTCCGTGTGCTATAAGTGAAAATTTTTTCGAAAAAGCCTTATGTGATATGGGATCTAGTATTATCTCATGACTTTATCAACTTTTAAAAGGTTGGAAATAGGAGAAATTTCTCCTACATCTGTGACTCTTCAGTTGGCTGATCGTTTCATTACTTACCTTAAAGGAGTGGTGGAAGATGTGTTAGTGAAAGTGGATAAATTTATCTTTCCTGTGGATTTTATTGTACTTGATATGGAGGAAGATAAAGAAATTCCAATCATTTTGGGAAGACCATTCCTTGCTATTAGAAGAGCAGTAAATGATTTTCAAAAGGGAGAATTAACTATGAGAGTTAATGATTAAGAGGTGACCTTTAATATTTTGAAATCTATGAAGTATCCCTCAATGGAAAAAGATAATGGATGTTTTAGGATGAAAGTTTGTGAATATTTACAAAATTATCATTTTGAAAATTTTTTTGAAAAAGAAGTAGAGTATGAAAATATGTTTGAAGAAGAAATTAAAAATGAAGAAAATTCAGATAGTAAGAAGAATGAAGATTTGGAGTATGTTCAGGAGATGTTTGAAGTATTAGACACTATGGAAGGTGGAAATAAAAGCTTAATTCACATATAATAGAACCTCTTGAACTTGAGATGAAAATTCTCCCTATTGATTTAAAGTATATGTTTTTAGGAGAATCATCTACCCTGCAAGTTGTTGTATCTTCGGAGTTAAACGATTATCAAGAACAGAAGTTGTTGGAAACTTTAAAAAGATACAAGAAAGCTTTTGGATGGACTTTAGCAGATATTAAAAGAATCAGTCCTTTGATTTGTATGCACAAAATTTTATTAGATGAAGAACATAAACTGAGAGTTGATCCGCAAAGGAGATTGATCCTATAATGAAAGAAGTAGTTAAGAAAGAGTTTTTAAAATGACTGGATGCTGGAATTATTTACCCTATTTCGGATAGTGCTTGGCTGTGTCCAATACATTGTGTACCGAAAAAGGGAGAAGTGACTGTTGAAGTGAATGAATGTAATGAAATTATGCCCACAAGATAAATTAATGGATGACAAATTTGTATTGACTATAGGATATTAAATGCCGCCACCAGAAAATATCACTTTCCTCTTCCTTTTCTCGATCAAATGCAAGATAGACTTGTTGGACATAAGTACTGCTACTTTCTGGATGGATATACCGGTTACCATCAAATATTTATTTCTCCTGAGGATCAAGAAAAGACAACATTTACTAGCCCTTATGGAACATTTGCTTTTCAAAGAATGCCTTGTGTACTGTGTAATGCACCTGCAACATTTCAGAGATGTATGATGTCTATCTTTAGTAATATGATAAATAATGGATTAGAAGTTTTTTTGGATGACTTCTCTGGATTCGGGACTTCATTTGAAATTTGCCTAGAAAACTTAGCAAAAGTTTTGGAGTTTTGCGAGAAAACAAATCTAGTTTTGAATTGAGAGAAATGTCAATTTATGGTTGCAGGAGGAATTGTGCTTGGGCATAAAATTTTTGAACATGGTATGGAGGTTGATCCTGCTAAAATTAGAGTGATTGAGAGATTGCCACCACCCACTACTGTGAGAGAGGTGAGGAGTTTCTTAGCACACGCTGGATTTTACAGGCGATATATTAAAGATTTTTTAATAATAACCAAACATTTGTGCCGACTTTTAGAAAATGATAGAAAATTTGATATTAATGATGAATGATTGAGTGCTTTTGAATTATTGAAAGAGAAGTTAATCAATGCACCAATAATTGTTTCACCAGATTGGGAGAAACCATTTGAACTTATGTGTGATGTGAGTGATTTTGCGATCGGAGTAGCATTGGGGCAAAGGCATGATAAAGTTTTCAAAGTAATTTACTATGCAAGTAAAACTCTTAATGAGGCTCAAATTAATTATACAACTACTGAAAGAGAGTTATTAGCTATAGTATTTGTTTTTGAAAAGATTAGACCATATTTAGTTAGATATAAAAGTATTATGCATACAAATGATTCGACTATCAATTATTTAATGCAAAAGAAGGATGTGAAACCTAGACTAATTAGATGGATACTTCTTCTTCAAGAATTTGATTTTATGATAGTTGATAGGAACAGAGCTGATAACTAAATAGCTGATCTTCTGTCAAGATTAGAATATGATAAATTATCTAAATTTGAAAAGGAAGTTACAGAAATTTTCGTTGATGAGCAACTTTATACTATTATGGGAAGCAATTTGCCTTGGTATGCTGATATTGTGAATTATATTGTAAGTGATATTGTACCACCTGATTTAAGAAGGCAACAACGAAAGAAATTTAAATATGATGCAAGGTTTTATTTTTGGGATGAGCCCTATCTATATAAACAGTGTAAGGATCTGAGTATTAGGAAATATGTGCCACAAGAAGAAACAAATTTTATTATTCAACGATATCATGATTTTGAATTTGGAGGTCATTTTAGTGCTGATAAAACTGCTTTTAAGATTCTACAATCTGGATTTTATTGGCCTACACTTTTTAGAGATGTTTATATATTTATATTAAATCATGTGATCGATGTCAGAGAGTAGGTAATATCTCTAAAAGAAATGAGATGCCTCTAAATTATAATTTGCAAGTTGAAATTTTTTATGTATGAAGATTAGATTTTATGTGACTATTTACTCCTTCATTTGGAAATTTATATATATATTGGTTGTCGTTGATTATGTCTCCAAATGGATTGAAGCTATTTCTTTACCTAGATGTGATGCTCGGAGTGTTTCAAAATTTTTAAAGAAAAATATATTTACAAGATATGGAATAAAGAGAGTGATCATAACTGATGGTGGATCCCATTTCAGGAATAATCAAATTAAGAGATTGATTGAGAAATATAATATTAGCCATAGAATCTCTACTGCTTATCATCCCCAGACTATTGGTTTAGCAGAAGTGTCTAATCGTGAAATTAAAAGAATTTTGGAGAAAACTGTGGATAATCATAAATTAGATTGGTTTGTTCGCTTAGACATTGCTTTATGGGCTTATAGGACTGCTTTTAAAACGCAATGTCTCCTTATAAACTATAGTTTGGTAAGACTTGCCATTTACTGGTTGAATTGGAGCATAAAGCATATTGAGTGATAAAAGAATTGAATTTTAATTTGAAAAATGCTAGAGAAAAAAGATTTATGCAATTGAATGATTTAGAAGAGATTAGAAATGCATCTTATCACAATGATAGGATCTATAAAGAGAAAATGAAATTGTGGCATGATCGGAAAATATTGAAAAAGAAATTGGAATTTGGACAAAAAGTTTTGTTATACAACACAAGATTGAAGTTATTTCCTGGAAAGCTTAAGTCTAGATGGTTAGGACCTTTTAAAGTTGTAAAAGCTCATTCTTTTGGAGTTGTTGATATTAAAGATCCTGATACAGAAGAGATCTTCAAAGTTAATGAGCATCGATTAAAGCCTTACATTGACGGGTTTAAACCAGACTTCAAAGAATTTTTAATGTTGAGTCATCCTGATTAAATGTATGGTTTGTTGGGCTGACGACGTTAAACCAAGCGCTTTATGGGAGGCAACCCATATGTATCTTTGAGGTGTATTTGCTTGTTTGATGTAGTTGTGCTTTTTAGATAGTTATTTTTTTTAATCCTAATTACTCCTAAATACTTTTAAAATTGATAAATGGTGGATCGAATTGAGATATTGGAAAATTTTGGGATAAACGAAGTTTGGTGTGAATTTTTGACCACTGGCGCTGCCAGTGCCAGAATGGGCCCCGCCGGCGCGCTATCATAGAGAATTGCTGAACTTACAGGTTTGAGCACCGCCGGCGCCCTATCGAGGGCCGCCTGCGCCCAAAACATGTTGACGGTTTTTGAAGTTTTAAAATGCGAGTTTTGGCGGTTTTGAACGGGATCTTCATCTTTATAACTCACTAAACTCCATTTTAGACTTCCTAACTCCAGAAAAATGAAAAACTACCATTCCCAATTCGCGTCCCATGGATTCCTACTCTATAGAAACCCCTCGATCTCACATTCTTAACTGAAGAAAGTTTTTAAGTTTCAAGGCGTAGCGATTGTTCAACAAAGTGATGATGAAGAGTAGGATTATCAAGGAAAGAGGCTTCATAAATCGAGGTATAGATAATCCTAATACTAGAATTGAAGAGATAATTAAGCAGATACATTGGGAAGTGCTTTGCTACACTACCGTTGCCGTAGTTGTTCATGTCGTGAAAGCATTCTATGCAAATCTTCATGGGATCAACCAAGGGTCGTATTTGTGCGAGGTAGGTTTGTGCAATTCACTCCTACAAGAATTAATTATCTCTTTATGATCGAGAATGTACCTATTTGCCATTATTCTAATTTCAATGCCACAACTGATAATATGAATGATGTGTATCGTTATTTGACAGATGAGAATAAGGATTGGGAAATTAGAGAAAATGGATACGTTAGTTTCCCATCTACATCTCTAAATACAGTGTCAAAGCAGTGACACTACTTTATTTCGACAAAGTTATTTCCAACTTTGAAAATTAGCAAGGTAACCAAGGAAAGTGCCATTTTGAATTTTTTTATTCAAACTGGGAGGCCGATTGACATTGGTAATATAAATGTGAAATCAGTTTTGGGATTAATTGTTCATGGATCTAAATATGGGCTTGGACACCCGTCCACCATATTTCTATTATGTAGTCAATCACAAGTTCCATATGAGAGTTGGGAAAAGGTTCTTCTTCCATGGAGGCCTATTGATCCAACTAATCCTTATGACTACCAAACAGTGGGAGATGAAGATGATATGAATTTTCTTGTTGATCAACCAACACAGACTTCACAACCGATTCAACCCTATTTTCCTAAAGGTTCCAGAATGATATTGAAGAGGATCAAACAGTTGGAGAAAGAGGTACAGAACATTATGAATGCAATCAATAACATTTTTGATTTATTCGATCATATAGATTGGAGAATGAAGGAACAATTCGATCACACTGGTCGAATTGAGATGGGCTTGATTAACCTGATGAAGAAGAACGCAGTGATTGCTGAGGATTCATCTGAAAAATTTCCATTTCGTCTATTTTACAATTTGTTCGTGCATCAGCAATCAATTGGAGACATTAGTGGAGAGGATAGTTCTGAAACCGATGTGGAATAATTATTGGCTTCTACTTATGTTTTTTGTTTGTTTAGTTTGCTTTGCTTAATTTTGCTTGGTGCGTGTAGTATTTACTTTGCTTTGCTTTGTAATTTGAATTTGGATTTAGATATGCTTATTTTCATTGTGTGCTTAGATTTTAGTGTTTGCTTATTGTAGAGTACTTGTAACACTAAACATCTAAGAGTTTTTGGTTTGGTTTGAATGAACATATTTGATGTTTATATTGTAACTTGGATTTTATATATAAACGTTTTTGTGTATTGTTTGTGTAAAGAATTGTGTTAATTATTGCTTGTGAGATGAAGTAAATGCTTATTTAAGTGTTAAACATCATTGTGGAAGTCGAAATGATCGAAATTATGAAAAAATTTTCGAACCAAAAAAAAATTTTGGACTGACGCCGCCGGCGCCAGAATTCAGAGAGTTTGGCATATTTTCTAAAATAGAGCGCCGCCGGTGCTCGAACACAGTAAAAGGCCGAAAACCCTCAGTTTCGCAGTTTTTAGCCTGGGACCGGTAGATTTTTCCATTGCTTTCGTCTTCCTCCATTTTTGTGGTTTTGAAGATCTAAGGCTTGCTAGATCTCAAATTTGAGGTGATTTCAAAACCTTTCGAGCTTGGATCTTTAATTCTCTTGGTAAGAGCTTCACATTGAGTTAAAAATTTTTTATTTTCACCATGGAAATCTCTCACATTGCTTATGTTCGAATTTTTGGATTTTTAAAAAGATTTTGAGATTTCCATGATGAAATTTGCTCTTACTTGTTTAGTATAGTATTTGGAGTTTGTTACATTGTGAATTTGGGATTTATTGGAATTTTCTTGCAAATTTTTAAAGATTCACATGGCTCCAAGGATGAGTAAAGGGAAGAGAAATTTGGATTTGGATGAAGAAAAATTCGTTAATATTAAAGCGCAATTTCGCTTTAACTCTCACCTTTACAGTAAGAAGTGTATCCAGGATCAAGCTTTTAATAGTCCTGGTGAATCTGTAGAATAGTTAATTGCAGAGCGGAACTAGGAACAATTTTGTTATTTTACTGCAAATACTGTTATGGGAGTTGTTAGAAAGTTCTATGCTAATGTGCTCCGGACTGAGACTGAGTGTGTGTTAGTTAGAGGAAAAATGGTTGAGTTTACTCCTCAGCGTATCAATGATTTCTATCAAACTCGGGAACCATTTATTTGTGAATATGAAAACTTTGATACTTGAGGGGGAAGTACGAGAGAAGTGATTGCTTTTCTGACGGATGGAAGAGGGGAATGGAAAATAAGTAGAAAATAGGTGATTAATTTCTCCGCTTCCACATTGCATGTTGCAACAAAAGTTTTGTATTTTTTCATCTCTGCAGGACTTTTACCTTTTTATCACCACAGCGAAGTTATAAGGGATAGAGCAATTCTGAACTATTGTATTCAGAAGATGAAAAATATTGATATTGAAGCTATTATCTACAAGAACATTCAGACTATTGCTAGAGGCGAGACCACTGGTGGATTAGGACATCCTGCCTTAGTTCATGCCCTATGTGTTCAGTCTGGAGTGGAGTTCAATAGTTTTGAAGAAGTGGCTATATTGCAGAGACCAATTACAAAGACTATTATTCGTACTTATGAGTCTCATGTAGGAGCCTGAGTTGAGAGTAGGAGTACTGATATTCCTACTATGAGTGATGATGTTCCATCTACATCTAAGCTGCCTACCTTATCTGATATTATGGAGCAACTGAGATTCCAAAGTGCTAGTGTGGATAGACTCCATGGTAGGATGGATGTGTATGAGGCTAGGAGTGATGTGAATGAAGATTATCTGTAGAGGAGAGTTGAGTTCGATATTGCCTATTATGATGTTTAGGTCAGATTTATGAGGGGGAGTCTGATGTGATATTTCCTACTTGCCCCGGCTATACACCGTATAGACCTGACCCTGCTGATGACCCTGTTGATGATCCTGGTGATGGAGATTAGTTGACTGTTTGTTTCTATTTCTGTTGTTTTGATTGTGTTGTGTTGTACTGTTGTTATGTAGTAGTTATTTGCTTTTCATGTGATGTGTAACCCTGTTGATGTACTGTTATGTTGTATTGAAAAATTGAAATTGTTAAATGGACTGTGTAGTACTGTGATAGTTTGTTTAGTATTGTAGTGTTTTGTTGGATGTTCAGATGTCTAAAGTTAATTTCTCTTTACCCATGAAAATGTTTAAAATATTTATATCACTGTTACTAATTGTTTCATGCCTGTTAGTTGTAAATTTTGACTAATACCAGATAGTTGTTGAAGATTTCAAGACCCCAGCACAAAAAGGTTAGTTTCTTTTACTCTCTACTGTTTCAAATTTATTGAAAAATTTAAGTTTAGGGGAGGGCATAGAAATATTAACTCTTATTTGTTCTCAATTATTATATTTTAAAAAATTATTAGCATAACTTCTAGCAGTTGAACCTTACCGTAGGTAATTAAAACTTTTTATTTCAGTTGAATTTTTTGGAAGGATTGGATGAAAGTTTTTAGTAATAAAGCTTAATTTTATAAGGGTAAGATATTTGGTATGAAAGGATTTGATTATAATTAACTATTTAAAGTAAAGAAAACTGTATTTTTAAAATGTTAAGGGACTTAAAGTATTGTGTGTTAAGGAAAGATTGTGACTTTATGATGAATAATAAAGCTTATACCTAATTATAATGAAAGGAGATGTCTCAAGTTTGAACTTTAGAAAGAGGAGAGTGAAGTTCAAAATCATTAAAGGCTATCCAGATATAGCAATCCTCATTAAAAAAAAAGAGAAAAAGAAAAGAAAAGATGGATTGAAAAACAATCCCAAAAAGAAAAAAAGAGAAAGGAAAGAAAAAGATAATTATAAGGAGAAACTTGAGGAGATGCCTAATAAAAAATTAGCTTCACTTAAATCACCCTAAAAGGAGAACTTGATTTCATTCCTGGATTTATATTTAAATTATTGGCCTACATTCTGATAAAGTTTGCATGAACTCCTTTTCCACATAATCTTTCAAGGCACTCTTATTGTAACAAATTATGGTTTATCTTGAAATAAATAGAAGGCTAAAACTCATAGACTTGATTTCTGAATATTCTTATACATGTAGTATTGCCCTGAGTTACTAAATTTCTTTCTTAAGATTTAACCAATATATTCTTCTGAATGAAAATTTTTAGTATCTTATAGGTGAAAAGTGCATTGCCTAGAGTTATATTTTTATGTAGTAAAAGGATTACATGAGGACAAGTAATAATTAAAGTTTGGGGGACTTTGACGCACCAAAAATATATACTATTTTTGCTATATAATTTTACCCATTTTTTGTGATATTGGACTTTAAAGAAAGGTATTTTTCATGACTTATTGCAGGTATGATGATTTTAGGTGATTGGAGTGAAAAGAAGCGAAAAGGAACAAATTCGGTGCAAAAAGGAGCAAAAAGGAGGAAAACAGGTTCTGGCGTCGCTGGTGCCATTTTCTAGAGAACTCGAAAATATTTTGACGATAGCCAGCGCCCAATGTTAGTGGAATTCAAATTTAAGGAGTCTTGGCGACTTTTTGAAGGGATGCCTATGGAAACTCTTGGGATTTCATTTCTAACTTATAAGTAATTATTTTTGGACAAAAATAGAGAGGGTTTGGTGTGTGTCTTGTGTATTGTAGAGTGGTCTTGGTGTGTGTTAAGTGTTAGGGATTAGGAGAAGAGTGTGTAGAAGTGAGAATTTGAGAGGAATTCTTCTCTAAGGAGTAAAGTAGGAGAAGTAAAGTGAGAGATTGCTTCTTCCTTTCCATTCTAAAGAGGGAATTAAGTGTTGTAAAGAGAAGAGAAAAGGATTCAAAGGACTTCAAGGAAATTGCATTGGGGAAAAGAAAGAGATAAGTTGTATTTTCTTTTATGGTCTTTATGACTTTTCTTTTATATATAAAATCCATGTTTTATTGTATCTTCTTCATGAATTCTGAGTAGTCTCTTTGTTTTTATTCTTGCATAGAGTTGTGATGATGGATTGATGTGGATTTGAAATGCTTTTAACGTATTGAAGAAATTGTGATGGTTTTCCATTTCGAACTTAATTTAATTTTTGATCTAGCCAATTGAATTGTTAAAATATGTTGTTGAACATTAATTCTGAAAGGATTTAGTGTCCTACAAAAATAATGAAGAATCCATTCAATTTACATGGATGAATTGCGTAGTTCATGGGAATTGAGTACAAATAAATAGGGAAATGTGTTTTTATGAACTTCAATTTGGAGGTTTCAGGGTGACAGGCTGAGATCCACAAATTGGTCCTAAGATTAGTAACTAAACTCGAAGGTTAGCCTTCAGGTGAATGGTGAGTGGGAACTCCATAGTGAGAGCCGGTATCCTCCCAGCCTAGCCTTAGATTTAGTGACTAAACTTAGGATATGTCAATGTTCTTTTCTTGCTTGGAAGAGAGGGTACTCTTTTAAGGGTAAAGAAACATTTATGCTCCTATTTGGCACAATAACATAGATATTTGTTCCATATCATCCACACATCATATTCTCATTGCAAGAGGAAAGATATTTTTCTCATATATCGAAAACCTTTCAAATACATAGTTTAGTGTGTCTATTAGTTAATTCTGTTTTAAAAGTTATTAGAAGTAACTGTAGATTGAATAATTGTTACTGTTTTCTGTATAGTGGTCGTAGACGTAAGTATTAAACTTTAAGTGCAAGTTGAGTATCGGATTTCAGTGCTACATTATCTATTGGGAAACACTTTCTTCTACTTCATAATTTCCATGTGGGATCGATAACCAAGACTCCATTAGAGCCCTGTATTACTTGATACGATAAGTATACTTGCGTTGAGTGCTTGGACTTTACAAAATCATTATAAACATATCTAAATTTGAGTTCATAAATTCTTTCAATATAAAAGTCTGTAAAACGTCCCGGTCAACCATCCTCTTTATCATCTTCTTGATTTGTGGTTGCATCGGATCTACCTCATCATGCTGCAAGATCCCCAGGGAATTACCTTGTTGATCTATCAAAAAGTTATAGTAACAGCCACACTAAATAGTGATTATGCCCTTTGCTCTTTTCCATTTGACAGCTCTGTATATGTCCTTGGCCTCAGACGACTTGCTTTGCCCAATGCTTGTAGGGTGTCGATGTAGTACAAAATTTCTTCTTCATCTTTCCTCAAGAATACATCAGGGTATAACTCGAGTCCTTCTAGGATATTGACAAACATTCCTTGTATGTCGTCATAGTGCTAAAATTTTTGCTTTTTGTTTCTTGTAATCTTTTCCATGACGTAGTCCAGAACTCCTCGCTACGGCGATGGTAGGACAAACAGCTGTACGTACGGCTCTGTCTCGGGATATTCCCGGCTCCTAAATAGCATTGCGGCTGCTGCATATGCCTCAAATGTGCCATATTCTTAAAGTTGTAATACATGACATTCCGGGCATTCTAATAATGCCCCTGACACTGTAGGTAGTCTGGGTAAACCCGAGTTGCAAGTCGGACACCCAGTCAAAATTTCTTCCATCGGATTGAATGTTGGCACAGGATCCTCTGTAGTCTCCCGCTCGGTATCGGTGCGCGGTGCATTGTCGTCAGATTCTTTCATTTCAGGATTGTATGAATCTTCTGGAATGGGAGATAGCATGGCGGCTAGCTCCCGAGCCTTTCTCCTCTCCATCCTGTCCAAGAGGCGACGCTTGTTGCAATTTACTTTTCTCCACTTTGTATGTGCCAACGACGCATCTGAAACTCTCTCAGCTGAGCCAGCGACAAGATCGCCTTCCAGAGTAGTGATCATGGATGGAATTTGAGTATGTTCGTGTCGAGGAGGTGTAGGTCGACGAATCCCCCAGTTCCTCCGTATCCTGATGTCTGTCCGACCTCTATGCGACCACTTTTCTTCATCGACTTCATATCTGTATTATCCTTTTTGTGTTTCTTTTTTAAAATGCGAAGTCCAAGCTGTTTACGGAGGCAAACACCAAATAACAACCTGACACCTCCTGGACAAGTAAATAGGGGAAATATCAGTGGGTGGTATTGTGCACAAACAAGAACAAGGACAAAAATCATTTTCTTTCAAGTTTTAATAAGTTTAATAATTTTTTTGATGCCACTATCTTATTTAATATAATTTTATGAGTTTTAGATTTAGAAATTTCAACAAGCGTATTTTATTATGTGAGAAAATTTATTTTATTTCATTTAACTTTTATTTTATTACAAGATTTGGACCTAGTCACAGACGTTGGCCCTATTCTACATCGGAATTGAAATCTATCTCCAGATTCCTCATGTCACGTAGTATTTCTTGAGATATCATCTATTTATTGGCAACTTGGGTCTCTCCCCTTGAGAATCTACTAACTAGTACGATCCTCCAGAGTAAACCTTCTCTACCACGAATGGTCCCTCCCAGGTCAGTTCAAATTTTCCACCTAACTTGCGATGTGCAAGAATAGGCCTTCTGAGAATGAGCACGAGGTTACCAGTTTTGAACGACCTCGGGTGGACCAACTTATCATGGACTTGAATCATTTTTGCTTGGTAGAGTTCCAAATTCTGCTGTGCAAGCAATCTTTTTCCTTTTAGATTTTCCTGTTCTGCCAGTCGTAGTTTAGCGTTCTCTTCTGTTGTAATTTGATTAGCGACGGAGATCCGGAGAGGCGGTAGCTGAACTTCTAGCGGAAGGACTGCCTCGGACCCATACACAAGTGCATATGGCGTAGACTGCATCAGCGTTTTGACTGTCGTCCTGTAGGCCCACAAATCTTCTAGCAATTTCTTGTGCCATCCTCTTTTGTTGTCATCGAGCATCTTCTTTAGAATTTGAACGAGCGTCTTATTGAAGGCTTTTGCCAAGCCATTTACTTTGGGGTAATAGATCATAGAGTATCTCCAATCTATCCCGTGTCTTCTGACGAAGTTGTTGATTTTTGTGATCTTGAAGGCAAACCCATTGTCGGAGATGATTCTGCGCGGCACACCGAAGCGGTAGACAACCTGATTTCTGAAGAATTGCAGAACTATCTCTACCCACATGGAGAAGTAGTCTGTAGCTGCGAGCATGAATCTGTTTCCTTTCAAAGACGGAGGGTCTATCGGACCCACTATATCCGTGCCCCAACACTTGAATGGCCACGAGGCCATCGGTTGGTGTAGAACATTCGAAAGTTGGTACAAGACCACTCCATGCACTTGACACTGATGACATTTCTTTGTTGTTTCTATGCAGCCTATCATCATTGCCTGTCAGTAGTATCCAAGCCTCTTGATTTTCATTTTCATTTTTCGGTCCTGGTTGGTGAGCACCACATAATTTGACATGCACATCTTTGAAGATTTTCTGTGCTTCTGCCCTACTGAGGCATCTGAGCCACATCTGATCGAAGGATCTTCTGTACCGAACACTGTCAATTAATGCATATGAGAGAGCTCTCTTCTGAATCTATTGCACTACTAATTTGCCTTCTGGTAATCTTCTGGTTTGCAAATAGTCTATTAATGGCTGATGCCAATCTTCTGCATCATCTGCCACTGTGGTTGCTATCTCTTCTTTTCCAATCTTGTGTAGACTGTTGAGGTCGATCTGCGACAAAACCTGATGTCCCTGTACCGTAATATCTATAGAATCTTCGAGTGGACAAACCAATTCTTTAGTGAGTTTAGCTAAAGTGTCCACGTTGGCGTTGTCTGCTCGAGGAATTCTATAGAATATCACGTTTGGAATCTTCTCGAGTAATTTCATCATGTACCGGCGGTATTCTTCTAATCTTCGTTTCAAAATTTTATACTATCCTGCCACTTGCTGAATGATGAGTTGTGAGTCGCCATAAATGGTAATGTCTGTTATTTCCACTAGTATTACTAATTCCAAACTGGTGATTAGAGCTTCGTATTATGCTTCATTATTAGTACACAAATTTGACAAGTGGTAGACGAATCTCAACATTGCCCGATCGGGAGTCATAAAGATTAAACTGATTCCTGCTTTGCCTGGTATCACTATGTATTTCTTTTTATCTCTTCGGGCTGATGATGCTCCATCGAAGTACATTTCCTAACGTCTCGCATTGGGCTGCGCTACTTGTAATATCTGTTCATCTGGCAGCTCGTCGTTGAGTGGGGAGCCAGCTGACAGTGGGTGCACTACGAGAAAATCTAGGAGAATCTGCCTTTTGATAGCACGAAGGAGCATGGAAGTTATGTCAAATATCATCGACCTCCTTGCCAAACTTCGGGAAAGTGTTGGCCGGGTCATCAAATATTGCAACGGATTAAATTTCGAGATCAGGTTGACCTTATGAGACAACATGTAGTGTCTAAGATTTTGAGACGCGAAAACTAAAGTCAGACAATGTTTCTCAATAGGAGGATACTTTACATCTGCCGGTATTAGACGTCAACTCGGGTAGTAGTGTGCGTTCTCTATACCCTCATCATTGACTTGGGCAAGTAAGGCTTCGAGGGACTCATCCAAAGCCGCAGCGCAAAGTATCAACGGTCTACCCGGGATAGGGGCTGCTCAAACAGGTGGTGTTGTTACATATCATTTAATATCTTCGAAAGCTCGTATATACGGCTCCCCCAAAACAAATGTGACATCCTTTCGAAGTAAATTTGAAAGGGGAGACACCTTCCTGACAAATTAGATATAAAGCGTCTGAGATATGTCAATTTTCCTTGAAAAGATTATAATTGTTTAAAAGTTTAGGGGGGAGGCATTTCTAATATCACTTTATTCTTTTTTGGGTCGATTTCGATTCCCCAATGATGGACAACAAATCCTAGAAATTTCCTAGAAGTAACTCCAAAAGCCTATTTCAAGGGATTCATCTTTTGATTGTATTGTCGTAATCATTCAAATACGATCCTCAAATCATTTAGGTTATTATCCTTCACTTTGCTCTTGATGACTAAATCATCAACGTAGCATTCCACTTGGTTGTGAATGAGGTCATCGAAGATCTTCTTCATTTCTTTTCGGTATGTTGCTCCTGCATTCTTCAATCCAAACAGCATCATGGTGTAGCAGTAAATCACGATCAGAATTTAGAAAGTTTTAAGAGTTTCATCTTCTGGAGCCATCTTGATTTGATTATAGCGTAAGGATCCATCCATAAAAGAGAAAATTTCATGCGACGACACGAAGTCTACCATTAACTCTGGTATCGATAATGGGAACTCATCTTTCGGACAAGCTTTATTCAAATCCTTGAAGTCGAAAAACACTCGGATTTGTCCATTTTTCTTCTTTACTAGCATGAAGTTGGCTAACCATGTCGGATATTGTTCTTCTCGGACAAAGTTAGCATCTATTAATTTCTTTATTTCTGCTGTAACTTGCTATTCTATTTCGAGGCGCATTCTTCTGGGAGCTTGTTTTACTGGTATCGTATTTTTATAGACTCCTAGTTGGTGAACTACAACCTCTGGAGATGTCCAGGCACTTCATCAATGTTCCAAGTCAAGCAATCTTTAAATTCTAATAGTAACCTGACCAAGTCTGTAACCTCTTCTTTCTCGAGCAGTGAACCTATGAAAGTAGGTCGCGGCTGCTCCTTAGTCCCGAGATTGATTTCTTTTAATTCACCGACTGTTGATTTGATTTCTTCATCGAATTCTAGCAGAGCCTCTTCTATTGGTTGATCTTCGTATTCATCTTGGATGTCCAATCAATCCTCTACTGACTGACTAGTAAGAACTATGCAAAATCCCGAGTCATCGACAGGTCCGATTGTACCGAACCCAAGACCTTCTTTTGAGTTAAGTTTCTAACGATTATAACTCATCTTTTGGAGTTTGTTTTGGCACATGTCCTTGTTGAATTAACTTTTGTACATAAGGCAAAAAGTAACCAAAAGGTAAGTCCATTAATTCATTAGAATCATTTTCTTCGAGAATTACACAAGGTTTCAGAAGTAGAAGGAGAAGCTTTATAAAACTTAATCGGTTTAAGACCATCACTATGGACTTCCTTGACTTCCATAATCTCGATCCTTTAAGGATGGATTGGAGTTAGAGTTATGGCTTACACATATTAATTAATCTGATCATACATTGATTCATATTCATCTCTTTCTGTGTCATACATAGAAATCTCGAACTGAGGCTTCTTCTGACTTATCATCATTATTTCTTTTCTTCAGAGCTTCCTTCTACTTCAATGCCAATCAGCGGCTTCGTCCCTTCAACAATCTTGTGAGTTCTTCCACGACCATGTCCCCGACCTCGACCTCAGATGCTTGGGCTAAAAGAACCTCCACCAACTCGCTGCGAAGGAGTGGCAGGAGATCGTTAAAGTGGAGCTGTATGGTCCTGCTCTCGCAGTTCTTCTGAATCTTCTGCTTTACTTGTCACAATTTCTCTTGAAAGTATTATTTTCTTCGGGGGAGCATAGTAGGCGGTATATTCGTGAATGCCTACTTCGTGTATTGAGGAAAAAAATTGTAAGTCTCCCTTAATGCAATGTTCTTTTCCATCCTTGTAGTACTTGATGCGCTGGTGAAGTGACAATGAGACCATATTGTGCTCGTGAAGCCACGACCGACCAAGTAGGGTATTGAACGATGTATCTGGATCGATGACATGGAATTTTGTAGTTGTTACTATATTTCCAACTTTCATCTATAGTGTTATAGATCCAAGGACTCTTTCTCCATTTTTATTGAATCCTCTTAGCATCATTTTATTCATAGAGAGCTCTCGAGAGTCGATGTCCAAGTAAACTAGCGTCTGTAGACTCATTATGTTGAGCGACGCTCCATGATCTACTAACACTCTGGAAAGTACGAACCTACCGATGATGACAGAATGACGAGCGGACTGTTGTGATCGGCTGTACCGAGTAGCAAATCTTCATCGTTGAAGGTTACACCAGGCTGTTCTTTCAAAGTGCAAAATCCATCTGAGGATGTGCCAACCAACTGTGCTAAGCAAATATCCAGCTCAAGTAGGGCCTTGATCAAATTTTATCTCATCTCCTTTGATAGGATCAGAGCATCATAAATTCTTAGTTTGGGTGGCAAGTTTCTGAGATGAGCTAGCATGTTGTAATCCACTTTGTTCGAATTTTCAATTTCGTTTCGCACTTGTACTTCTTCCGTCGTTGGAGACATTTATTCTTGAGTAATTGCCTATTTTTCTTTATCCGTTGGAGCTATTCTTGGCGGTAGCATCTTGCCACTTCTTAGATTTACTTCTGTTATTTCTTCTTCTTCTAGTACCCAGAGATCCTTCTATTACTGTATCTGGCTCTTCTGTATCTGAAAAGTACACATTGATGGCAAGTGGAATTCCTTTGCATTCGAGGACTGGCTCCTCGCTCACGGTGCTATCATAGCTGTTATTGTCGATATCTTCTTTTCTTTCATCAATATTCTTGTCGGGAAAAATCATGATTTGAGGATCATTTTGGGAATCAAAGTCGAGGTTAGAGAGGTTGGGATTTTTAAGGTCATCACTAGAGACAGTAAGAACGTAGCTAACATCGTTTATATTATCATTATGAGACCCGGGAGGGGCATAAAGATAATGGTACAAAGTCAGGGGCTCGAGGGGTTTCACCCCCAAATTCGAGACAACCAATCTAACAGGGGCAGCCTCTATCCTACCCTTCGCGCTATCATCCTTAATTTTGTTCACGATTCTCTTCTTCCTCCATTCTTATCGCGGTGGTCTCCTTGGTGCAACCTTCGTTTTAGAATGGGCTGACGGGAGACTCTAAGCAGCAGCTTTCTTTGGAGCAGACTTGATCTAATCCAGGACTTTCTTGAGCTCATTCCAAATTTTGCTCCATCCACTTTTTCCAGCATATGGATCAATCGGAGAGATCGGCTCGGCTGAAATCAAATTTATAGAACCACTTTCAAGTTCTTTCAAATATTCCTTTGGTATTGTTATATTTCCTTCTTTGTAATTTCGCTCGAGCCAATCCTTAAAACAGAAGCAGCTTTCTGTAGTGTGTCTGAGCATCCTGTGGTAGGGGCAGAAGTTGGGCTGATCCTTCTTATCCACTCCTTCCGGCTACTTTGGCTCGGGCAATCTGAATTTGGGCATTTTCATTAAATTTTTGAACATCTTTGGTACGACGTCATCTTTGAAGGAGTAATTTCTGTGCAGTCATTCTGACATTGTCGGACCCTGTCTTTCATTCATCCTGTATGATCTCTATTGTTGACCAGATTGACTGCTCTGCTGTGCATGAGGCTGACCATACTGCTGAGGCTGACTGTACTGAGGCGACTGACTGTGCTGCTATGGCAACTACTCAGGCTGAATCCTCATTGGCCGTTTTCCTCTGTCGACCGTTGCCACTACGCCTGACCTCTTCTCGTATTCTTTAGCCGATTTTGTTTTCTCTGTCTTTTCTGCAGGCTCC
Organism: Papilionanthe hookeriana x Papilionanthe teres; assembly: GCA_022702705.1. Classification (NCBI taxonomy): domain Eukaryota; kingdom Viridiplantae; phylum Streptophyta; class Magnoliopsida; order Asparagales; family Orchidaceae; genus Papilionanthe; species Papilionanthe hookeriana x Papilionanthe teres. The sequence goes on from CM040426.1 coordinate 23,130,715, forward strand.
ATATGCTTGACTTCTTCTTGTAGGCTACAGGCTTTACTGAGTAGCTTTTTGAAGTATTTGATCGTGAGACCCTTAAGCATGAAGGCCACCGGACCGTGGATACTTTTGAGTAGTATCTCAATCACGTGTTGTTCTTGTAGTTGAGGTTCACATTTCATGCTTAAGTTTCTCCATCTGAGAATGTAGTTGACCAAGGACTCGTCAGGCTTCTGTCGCTCCACCACGAGATCTCTTATGGTAACATGATGTCGGGCATCGGAAAATCATTTCACAAATAGGTTGTCCATTTCTGGAAAGGTCTTTACTGATCCATTGGGGAGCTCGACATACCAATCAAAAGCTACTCCCGACAGGCTGCTGACAAACTGACGAAACAACAAAGCTTCACTTCCTCCTGTATTACAACAACTAGCTCTGAAAGGTGCTACGTGCTGGCGAGGATTTCCTGTCCCGTCGAACGTTTTGAAAGTCGGGGGCATGAAGCAAATAGGGTAAGGCATGGCATCGAACTCCTCTGAGTAGGGTCGACCCTTCAAAACTGATGCACCTTCTTTGGACTAAGCCAAGGCCTCCCAAACTTGTTGTTCGACCATCTGTTTAATGTCTTTTTCTGGCAGATTCGGAGTCAAATTTCTTCTTGGTGGTTCGTCTTCATTCGCTGAAGATACCTCCCGTCTTTCATCAGTGATGTGTATGATCTTAGGCTGGTTAACCTTAGGAGACGCTGTTGGTCGTGGCTGTGACTGTCCGTGGAGTGTAGCCATGGCAGTCATGGCAGCAGTCATCTTCACTATTCTCTTCTCCAGATGACTAATGTGTTCATCTCTTGCCAGGACGGTCCTCCGCAGCTCATTTGCGGTGTTCTCCTGACTAGGAGCATCATGTGCAGATGATGTGGACCGAGTTTCGACCATATGATTTCCATGAATTCATCATCCATGTAATTCAAAAGGAAGTAATTTTCGTCATCGACATCCAACCCTTGTTGTTTGGTTAACTCAAAAATTTCTGCCCGGAGCTTTCAAACTTTATCATCAACTGTTTTCTCCTTAGTCAGCATTAAGTATGTAGGCTTCCCAATGCTATCACTCTTCTTTGCAACTGATTCAGAAGAAATGGCGGCAGTGGCAACAGGAACATCAGATTCACAATCACTTTTGTGGTCAGCAGACCTTCTAGAATGTACAGGTACAACACCTCTCGATAACCACACTTTCCTCTTAAAAGTCGACGTCCCGAGACGAGGTGTCTCAGCGGGGACATCTGGGTGACGAGGGGAAGTGTGCTCCCTAGTGTGTAGACCATGTACGGAGGAGAATACTCCTCTCTTACTCTTTCTCTTCCGAGATTCCTTATGATTATCAGTAGCTGGTACTCTCAGACCCAGCCAGGACTTGGCTGACTTTCTTATAGTAGTATCCTCTGTAGCAGCTATATCAACATGTTTTCCCAAACAGTCTTTGACAAAAACTCGGATGAGTCATTCGATTTCCAAAACTTTATCCTTAATTTTGGGGGATATTACACATCCCATCCTCTTGAGAAGTTTGGCGACGGAACAACCCTCCACTTCAGACAACCTTCGTAGAAGGGTGTGAGCACGGGTGATAGGTGTGGGCCTTCCCCTCACCTTATCATGACTGTGTGGTGCTGGAAGTGTAGCGGAAATCTTATGGAGGCTTTTATCTCTAGTAGTGTCAGCTAACGGTTGGAACTTGCTACCTCGAAGAAGAGAAGAGGTATCCGGTAAACCGAGTTCCTCCTGTTGAGGAATCTCATCAATTGCTAGCAGATTTGTAACTTGTGTTCTGGCATCCCTGCAAATCTGTGGTTGCGGTTTCCTCTTTGTGATTTGGTTAGCAGGGGAGGGTTAGAACTTGATCCAACTATGAAGACTAGCGGCGGAGCAAGAAAGGTATCCTTAGAATCATCTTCACAAAGAATCTCTTTTCCTTTGGCAGACAGGAAAGTAGGTGCAGTGACAGCGAAGCCAATGGCAGTAGAGGTGACAACTATCCTTGACTCGGAGCGATTGACTTGACGGGGGTAGCGGTTATTTTTACCTTCTTAGCAGAAGGAAAATCTGCTTGGGAGTTCAGGTCGAACTCAGCAGACGGTTCTTAAATTTCGGAAGTGGCAACTTTCACGACCACAAACGGAGCTTTTCGAAGTACAACTTCAAACTCACTGAAGCCGGTCTCGAATTGAATTATAGGTGCTACAAGACGGGCCTCGAGGGAGGAAGGCAAGTTGCAGGAGAAAGTCAGTGTAGGGGCTGATATTTTTAACTGCTGATGAAACATTTCTAAGGTTAGTAAGGGCCAAAAATCTTGTCATCATAGTGCAAACACTACAAAAGAGGTTATTCTATGGACTGGGAAAAAAATTTATTCCATTTTATTATCTTTTTATTTTATTTTTTGGTTTTAACATGTTGGTTAAAAGGAGCTTTAAGGTTTAAAGAAGAGTGGGTCAATCTGCCAAAGACAGGATTGAACCAGAGAGGTACAGAAAAGAGGTGAAGAATAGGATCCTATCGGAGGTCCCCTTCACAGCGTAGATTGCCCTAACAAGATTTGCTCGCTGACACACCTATTGGGGGTCCGACCCCACAAGATTAAAAGGAAAACCTAGGGACTCCTAAACCCTTCTATTTATGAGTGAAAAAACTGACGGTCCTGAAATCCAGAGGAGTTGATCACACTTTCCCAAGAAAGAAATGGGGTAAGCATGTCAACGGAAAATGGTAATCTGGCTCATGAGGGACACGAGCACATTACTGATATATAAATATAATATTTCCTGATCTTAATGTAGAGAGAAACAAATCCCTAACGGAGTCATTAGAAATACTGTCGGTCGTCTTCTTTAAATTCCTAATGTTTGGTTGAAAAATATGTTTTTGGGTGTTTTGAAAAGGGTTTTAGTTTTATAAAATATAAAATTGATTTAACATTGTTCTACTCTGTTCACTAAGCAAGAGGGTATTTTTAGTTTATGTTTATGATTTTTTTGTGCAAAGATATGCATTTTTAAAGTTCAAGCTATTTAAATAAATCTGAAAATCCTATTTTGCTACTTAAATAGCTCAGCGCTGAGTGGATTCTACGGCGGGTCGAAGCTCCATGTGGCGTGGTTTGATTCAGCGCCGCCATCTAACTCGGCAGCCACGCGTTCCGCTGTGTCGTCCCATCTCCTGGTTCGGCGCAATCTGAACGCTCCACTGGATATACACGCGATCGGACGGTTCCCCTTCATCGTCTCCATATGGTTTGAACCCGCAGCCGCACGTTTTATAGCCCTAATATCTCCCTCATTTCTCAACCAAATCACGTGGGGTTAGATCCTATGGACTCGTCTAAGTAAGGAGATCATATCCTTATGGTTAAGATGCCATGAAATTAACTCTAAGAAAATAAGGAATCGAAATAAGCTCGGGAGGAGGAGGAGTTCAATACCTTTGCTCTGATAGGTGAGGCCTCAATCAGAGATGCTTGGCACGTTCGTGAAAGTCCAAGGAGCCTATGGTTGAGCCTCTGGTCATGGTGAAACGTCCAGACCCAAGCTCGACTAAGGCCGATTTGGAGCTCTGGCTGATAGTACAAATGGGTAGCCTGGTGATGGGGCTTTCACAGGGGAACTCCTTCTCTTTATGTGTGGTTGGTGTGGGTGAAGTTAATTTGATTTTGGTGGAGGTTTCAGAAGTGTCCTATTTCTGGCCTGAATTTCTACTAGGAAATTGAGCTCAGGTGGTAGAGTTCAGGGCAGGAGAATGGTGAGGATCTTTTTTTCATGGCTGGAATTGGGTCTGGGAGCAATTTGGGAGAGTTTTATGGAGAAAATTTCAGCACTTCAAATCTGGCCGTGGAGGAGCCATTTTATAGAACTCACTAGAGAGGGGAGCTCAGGGCCATGCAATGAGTGCCCTGGGTCTCTTAGGGTGAGGGTTGAGTAGGGCCATTGATCACTTAGGTGATCCCTCACTAAAAAGGCTCAATTTTTGGTTTTAAGGGGTATGGGGCGCTCGGGCTGAGCTGTTCCGACGGCTAGGGTGGCCATCAAGGACAGGACAGGCGGCTGGCAGGCTGAGGAAGAGTGGGAGAGGAGCTCAGTGCATTTAATTGGGTAGAGGGGTTGCTTAAACAAGAGATAAGGATGGGGCTTAAGCTTAGCCAAAAGGCAAAACTCAATGGTCCAAAGTGGTGGACCTTTGGTTCATGGCTCAAGGGGCCTGGTTTGGGTCAGGTCAAACCGGTCCTAGGAGGCCTAAGGTTGGCTGCCATGAAGTGGGTTTGGTCAAATTTGGCTTGGTTTGGTTCAATTTGAATCATGTGTCCAAATGGGTTGATTTGGGTTTGAGTTGGGCCAAGTTGATTTTGGGTTTGATTTGGACCAAATTGATTGAGTAACATTGTGTCTATGATTGTAATAAGGATTTTTCATGAAGACTTGGAGTGGTTTTGAATTCATTTGAGGGCTCAATTTGGTGGATTTTAGGATTTTGATCCATTTGGGGCAAGTTGGATCCATTTGGGTTTAGGTTGAGCTAGGGCTAAGCTAGGGTTCAATTGATGGTTCAAATTGATGTAGGTAATTGCCATGAAGTGTTTTGGATTGAAATTGGGTGGAAATTTAGGATTAGAGGATTCAATTTGGGGAATTTAAGCCATGTGACAATTTTAGGGAAAATTTTGGGGATTTTGGATCAAAGGGATTTTACATGGGATTTTAATCAATATTTTGGCCAAATAAATGTTGTGTTGGGTGTAGGAATGTGTTATGAAGAGTTTAGAACAATTTTGAAGAGAATTTGGGTTGGATTGGATTGGATTTGGGCATGTTTGGGTTCATGGGTAATTTAGGGCAAATTGGGTATTTTAGCAAGTTTAAGACTTGGGTAAAATTTGAGTTCAAATTGGGGGCAAATTGATGTTGCATTTTTTGTGGGGATGTTAGAAAGAGTTTAGGATTAAAATTTGCGGGAATTGGTTGACATTGGGTCAATTTAGGGTTTTGGACTATTTAGGTAAAATTAGTGATTTTGGATTTCAAGTGGAATTGAATTCAAGTGTGGGTCAAATTGGGCTTGGATTTGGTTTAGCTTGGTATTGGAGATGTTGAATTAAAGTTTCGAATTGAAATTGGGTAAGATTGGGATCAATTGGGTAGACATTGGGTTTAATTTGGGCACTTTTGGGTTAAATTGGTCAAATTGGGGCTTTTGGTTCAACTGGGCTAAATTGGCCAAATTGGGTCATGTGGTAGTTAAGAAAAATGAAATTGGAAATATTTGGGATGTTTTGGAAATTTATGGGATTTTTAGAATTTTTTTGAATTTTGGGCTAAGCGGGGCATTTTGGTCGATTTGAGGATTTTTTTTTGGGAAATTTGGCAATTTTGGGTAATTTTGGTTAATTTTAGTGGTGGGGGTACTTTGGAATGATTTTGGGATATTATGAGTAATTTGCGTGATTTTGGAAATCTTGGGGAAGTTTAGGGTTTTGAGGGCATTTTAGGTATTTTGGCTATTTTGGGGCAAATGGGGTTAGAAATTTGAAATGTTTGGGAAAAGTGAAGTTGGTCGAAGGTGAGTAGTATGGATTTGTTTAGATTTAGTCATGGAGCAAGGGTCACCCTCATTTGGTCATCTATGTATTGGTACTAGACAAACCCTAACCTGATGCTAAGAGCTTAGGAAAACCACTTACATGAGTTTCCAAAGAGTTAGGGAATTAAAGGTAATGTGCTTTGTTTAGGGTTGTGAGTGTGTAATGTGAGTGTGGTGTAAGTTCCAGACCTCCCAGGGTAGATCCTATGGTCTGACCACCTATAGGTGACTTCCCCTGGGCTTCCTTATGCTTGGTCTCTTCCTCCCAAAACTGGAGGTTAGGCCTTAACATATGAAAACTCCCAGTGAAATAAGAAAAGTTTGAATTTCTATGGGGAGGGTTCCATGACAAGTCTTCTAAGAAAGTCACTAGGAGAGTCCTATGGCTAGACCCTAGGCTATTCTAAAGAGAGACTATACCTAAACCAAAAGTGAGGTCAACATGCTTGTACACTTCCTTACACATATATCTCAAAATCCCTCACCCGTCTCTCTAGAAAAGGTAGAAATCTACATTTCCTACTCCTATCCACAACCTCTAGATGCACTCAACCCCACTGTATTCAGGGTGGTGGCAGGGGTTGGGGTAGGGGTGGGGACAAGGCTCGGGGAGGGGGTGGATGTCATAGTTGGAGTGGGAGTGGGGTGGTGGTGGAGGCAGTGACGGGGGTGAGTGTGGTGGGGGGTGGCAGTGGGGGTGTAGGAGGGTGTGGACGTGGAGGTCAGGGCGGTGATGGGGGTGAATGTGGGTGCTGCAGTCATGGCGGAGGTAGGGATGTAGAGGGGGGTGGATGTGGGGGTCGGGTCGTTGTCTATGGTGGTGTTCGAGGTAATGGCGGGGTGGGTGTGAAATTGGGTGTCGAATTTGGATGACCTCTCCTAACTTTTTTTTTTCATCAGATAACATTGTACTTTATGTGCCCCCCCTTCCACCGAGTGTGGATGTAGACCGTCCCTACCTCAGATGAACATCTGCAAAAAGAGAATTTTATCTGTTAGTGCATTTAACACATACTAAGTAATAAAATAAAAAATGAACAGTTCATAATAAACATGAAACATATAAGTATGTAGTAAACAGGTAGACAAAACTATAAAGTACATATACAATAACTAAAAGCAAAACACACAAATCTATGCAATAATCTAAAATATGTAATTCAACAAAAGTTGCAATAAAATTACTCATCTTACTCAGCATCGTCTAAAGAGTGACTAGAGGATGTTGATATGATCTCTTCTTCAAACGCATCATCGGAGTCGTATTGATCACCAAGATTAATTTCTTCGTATTCACCACTAGTGACCTCTTGGTGGAGTTCTTCATCAATTGCATCAAATGAAAAATAGAAATCTATCATTTCAGATTCTTCATGGGGGGGGGGGGTTCAATTTTATTTTGTATATTAATGGTGGTTCATGGTTCACTCAAAATGACAACAGCCCAATCAACATTATCTCTTGCTTTATGTAGATCTCAGAATAGTAAATTTGACTCACCTTCAGGCTAGAATAAAATGAACAAATTTATCATATATTCTGAGCAATATCATTTCTATGATATTCAATAGTTGGTTTACCCTTGTTCCACGATTAAGAATTGAATCGAACTAAGTATAACTGAATAAGAATACACTTCCTCCAATAGATCTTGGATAAGATAATTCAATAACTTCTTCCATAATTCTACGAAAGTCTATCTCGTCATTTGACATTTCATTTTTTTGACACAAATGCGGGAATTAAGGATTTCTTTCCTTCAAACTAGAATCTTGTATGAAACTTGTACTTAATTACATCATAAATTTGCTAGATTTTCATGATGTACATAGGTCCCCAAGTAAGATCTATCAACCATTATTATGTCACTCCTTTTCTCCAATCATGAATCTAATAATATATAAATAAGAAATCTTATATTAATGAAAAGCTTTGTGTCACGTGAGGAATGAATATATTAATTTTAACTCGCATGTCTTGTAAACCACTAGGGAAGTTAATCTCGGTCTCTTTAATAAAATCATTGTCTTCAACTAAGGGCCTGTTTGGGACAGCTTAGAACAGCGACCACGTTTTCAAAAATGCCGACATGCTGTTTGTTTTCACATTTCGCGGAGGTTTATAAATCACAATTTTTATTTTACGAAGAAAGTCGCCCGAAGGAGGATCTCTGCCACCGGCGATTCCTTCATGGCGTTTTTCTATAATTACTTCGTTTCCCTCCAATCCGATTGAACTCGCTGCCCTAGCTCTCCCGGATTCGGCATTCCTGCTTCTTCGACACTCCTCTTCCAGGTAAGGCGTTTTCTTTCGGCACAGTTTCCTTAGCAGGCAAGCTGCTTCCTTGCTTCTCTTTGGCAGTTATTGTGGCATTGGCCGTCAGCACTGTCTTTCTCATTCTTCCTCCAAACGTCACTAGAAAGCAACATTAGACTGATGGAATCATCCTGTGGCATGGTGTCGTGGACAGAGCTAAGCAGCTCAACTTCTAGTAGCTCCGGAGCCGGTCTGATGGGAATATTCTCTGACTATGTGCCTTTTGTTTTCCATTTTCTCTTCAACTAGAGCCAATTTTCTTTATGAAATCGTTTGTTTATGGTTTCAGAGTACTCTGTTTCTCTAATTATGGCTAATTTTTACATTGTTCTGTCTTTGTTTTTCATTTTGTTACTCTTGGATTTATTTTTCTCCTCTTGCTTTTTTGATTTTTCTCTTGATTTGAAAAACTGTAACTGAAGCTCTTTGTTTCTATGGAAGGTATAAATCTTTAATACTTCTCACTATATTTTAAAAGCTAAACTAGCTATAAAGTCTCTTTCAAACCTGGTTAATTGTCCAACAATGGTAGAAAATATAGAGATTACCTTTTGTAAATGCTTTGCACATGAAGCAAGCCATTGTCTGAGGAGATATGGATATGAGGAGATTTACTATGTATTTCCCACATATAAACCTTAAACAAGGATACCACTTCTTCTTATTTATGTACATATATAAGACCTAAACATAAGCTCTTACATAGATGCAACTGTAAATATGTATTTTGTCTTTCACTTTTTAAAGTTGAAATGGCAGTATTTTCTTATGTGATATATGTATAAGGTAAAGTTTAGGTGTTAGCTATGTAAAGAAACATAAATTAGATAGTATATATACAAATTCCCTTTTTTTAAGATTTACATACATACCACTCACTTTCTATGTGTGTACATATCTAACACCTAAACATCCATTTTGTTGCAAACAACATAACAACTGCGTGCCAAATTAGTCATTTATCCAGAAAAAAATGAAATTTAGTTGTTTTCCAAATGCACAAACTAAACAACTAAACGGTTTATTTAGAATAAGGGTAGAATTGTCATCTATTCAGAATCAACTGTTTTCCAAACGCACAAACCAAATAGCCATTCAGCTTATCAGGATAACCTGCTGATCAGCAGATTATCAAGATATGCTGCTTATCTGAATACGCTGGATAAGCTGCAGCTGCCCCAAACAAACCCTAAATCTAACAAATGTAAGAATAAACTGTTGGCATATTGAATTATCATTGAAATGTTTAATCATGACATCTTTCAGATAATTGAGTTAAAAATTAAATAAAAAATGTCTTAAATAACAAAGGGTTGTACTTCCTCGAAATTGAGAAGAACATAAAGTGTCGCTGCTCAAAGTTCTTAATAATTAAGGAAACATGATGTGCACCTTCCCGTTGCTTCTCTTAACAGCTGGAAAATACAAAGGGTCGATGGTGGCACCAATTCCAATGACTCTTTCACGGGCTTTTCTTTTGTGAAATAGTAGGAGTAGAATGTCGTTCTCTCTTACAGTAAATATACTTCACATATCGATCCATTTGGTCGGGCCTTATTCTTCACAGTATTCTTCAGTTTATTCAAAATTCTAAAAAAAATAAATGTTGCTTAATATAAATTACCAATATTCTTTATAAACGAGTTACTAACTATTTCGTCCCAATGTAATTGCCTCTCAAACAGATACATTTAATAGTACTGTATTATATCTCCAATTAATGGCTCGTGGGGTAAATTTACGGGGAGATGCTCCATTGAGTGGCAGGAATTAGGCAGAAATATTCTTACAAGCTCGCGAAGTGCTACAAAAATGTTTGCTTTAAGCTAGCATATGTCGTCACGCTTCAAACAAGCTGCACAAAGTTCCCTAATGAATACACTATTTTTAATCAATGGATTAAGGACTTCACTCTAAAAACATCCAAATTTAGTTAACATCGCGTTTTGCAAAAAATAGGACAGTCTCGACTTTTTATTTCAATTTTTTTTTTTCAGCAACCACATCAGCACATCGGCACAAATTCGAAGCAAGCCCATTTTTAAAATTTATTGATTGGAGCCACTCAAAAATTGTTCTTCGCTGTGACAAAGTGAGAAAGTATTTTGCTTTGGGCTTAATGAACTTGTTAGAAGCAGTTTCTTGCAACTACCGCCCTTGGCATATCTACTTCAAATCAAGTTTGGCATTCACGTTATTCTTCATTTTCCCATTAACATCAATAAAAATGTTGAAGATATTTTAAAACAAATTGTTTTCTATGTGCATGACATCCAAATTGTTTCTAATAATATTTTCCTTCTAAATAGGCAGATCCTAAAAAAATCGACTTCTTTGTCCAACTATGAATGACACCAAATTCGAGTGGACGATGTGAAGAAAGGTTGAGACATAAAGCAATCTTTGGAATGTCACTAACAATTTGCATTATATCTTCCTCAGATATTTTTAGAGGTGGCATGAATTATTTCAAATTTATTTCTTCTGAATCTATTCCTGTTCCTCTTGAAGGGATGTTCAACACCTAGAAACATAGAGTGTTAATCAAACTATGAAATCTTCGTAGCATGTTGAAGCATAAATTCTTTAGATGAATTCGTCAAATATGGGCAGGCTACCATTTATGCAGTGCTCCATTAAAATAACTTTCCATATGCAGGAAACTCACTTATTGTCCACATGAATGTTGTTTTCTTAAATAAAATTGTGTTTCCTGGAGAAGACTTATGACACTTATTTCCCAAAGAATTTGCAGCTCATCTATCGAAAACTTCAAATATGCATCAATTTTCCTTTTAGGACTAGTGGGACCAGGTATAATCATTGTCAGTAGGAAAAGAGAGGTTGTCATGCACATCTCAGGTGGCAAAATTGTATGACGTAACAATCACAGGCTACAATGAGTAAAGCGATGTGTTCTGATTGTACGATGTTATGTAGTCAAACCATAAACCAAGTCAGATGTTATGTTCCTCCACAGCAAACTCAGGATATGAGTGATCAAAAGATTTTCATGCTTCTACTATCTGTTGAATGGCTCATTGAGTTGTTTCTACAAATCTGCTTTGATGTCATATCATATGTTGTACACATAGAATTGTATAGCCTCTATATACATTGAATAAGCGGTAGATAAACGAGCTGCTTAAACAAAAATACCTTCTGCATATTACTTTTCCTACTCTAAGATTTGAATCTAATAGAATTACAAAACTGCATTGAGACTCCATCGCACTACTCTTGTGATATATCATACATCCATTTTTACAACATTCAATTTTCTTTACCTTAAAACCTAATTTTGAGATCAATCTATTATTTTTGTATAAATCTCTAGGGACTCAATTTTCAAGTGGAGTAGTCTCTTTCAGTAGGCCTAAAAACTAGTTGAAGCACTCTTGGAGCATGTTGTACTCGATTTTCATTTTCAACATTCTAAGAGCTATATATAAATCAAAATGAGAAGCCCAACCATCCTACAGTGGCCTTTAATGAGCATTCAAAAAATCATTAAATATACGAGCCTTAGGATTTCATGCCTCTTCTTGCTATTTATGGCTCACATAATGATGTCTTTTTTCATTAAAATTCATTTCTTCAAATATGCTTGAGTTAAATTAAGGTGGAGAATCATAGCTCGCTGAAGGAGAGGAGTTGAATGTTGTAGGATCAACCTCTCTCTGTGAAGTCAAATTTCAAAAATATAGCTGAAATCCTTGAGAGTATAGATCATATTTCACTTCGTTAGGTGGTAGGTGTGCTTGATCTTTTTGTTTAAAACATGGACACCAATACCTACCTTAGATATATAAGCTAAAAATTGAGAAGCAGCTACGATAAATTCCTTAACACTTTTCAAGAGCTTCTGGGTGATCCCTTATTTATCCAAATAAAATTTGTTGCACATCCACGATCTTGATGTATGAATATCCATGTGTACCTTAAAACATGAAAATAATAAACAAATTATAAAGTGTATTCAGCTGAAAACATTATATTTAATTATTTTAGTAGTTTTACTAGTCGAATGGTAAGAAAAGGTGATAATCAATTTATTTTAAAAGGAGTGAACATTTTGAATAACTTTGATGTTAGAACATTAATAGCCTACTGAGGTTGTTAGGGTAGTCAAAGATAAGTTAAATTAAACCTTAGGTTCAACCCACATTGAACTGAATTCAACATATCTAACTTGGGTTCAACATAAGTTGAACCCAAGTTAAATTAGACCTTAGATTCAATCCACATTGAACCTAACTCAATATATCTAACTTAGGTTCAACCTAAACTGGACCCAAGTTAACTCAACTTTAGATTCAATCTACATTGAATGTAACTAAACACTTCTAACTTATGTTCAAACAAATATGAACTCTAGTTAACTCAACTTTAGATTCAATATACATTAAATCTAACTCAACACTTCTAACTTAAGTTCAAACAGACATGCAAGTTAACTCTACTTTAGATTCAATCTACATTGAGTCTAACTCAACATTTCTTCGACTCGGGTTAAATTAAACAATAAACTCAACTCACAATAAACTGAAATCAAATTTTAGACTCAAAAATCAATTAAAGTTAAAACTACTTTAAAGATCAAATCAAAGATATTAAACTCAAACTACATTGAATCTAATTATCAAAAGATTTTATCTAAGTCGAATCCATATTAGACTTAACAGTTGTTCTAGATTCAAATGACATTGAAATTATAATTCTAAAATCTAACTTATGTTAGATTTCATCTGAGTCTAACATAATAAGATTTAACATTAGATTCAAAAGACTTCGAATCTAGGATTCTAAAGTCTAATTTATGTTAGATATCTAAGTCTAATTTATACTTAATCAAAATTATTATATTCAAATGACATTGAATCTAGTTTCCAAACATCATAAAGATAATAGATCTAAATCTTTAAATTCAAATAAAATTGAATCTAAATTTCTAGATCTAATCAGATCTTAAACATGATTTTTAGATTCAAACGCAATGAATCTAAATTTATAAAAATCAAATGACATTGAATCTAAATTTTCAAACCTTTAATCTTTAGGTTCAAAAGGCATCAAATTTAATATTTTGATATAAAATGACATAAAATTCTTAAAAAAATAGTAAACAACCTATAAATTTTCCAACCTAAAAAATGACATTAAAACTTAAATGAAACCCTAATGAACAAACATCACTGAATGCAACTTAAATCTTTGTGTTCTTAGTCTACGAAGATTTCTCGGATGAGGCAATCCTGGTTGCTGACAGAAATCTTTCGGTCCTGGTTTAAACACATTTCAGACTAAGTAGATTAAGGCCCCTGATGACAGTGGGACGACAGAGGCAGTGACATCTTGACCGGGTTATCCAAAAATGTAACCGAACAAAATAAAAAATTTTAAGAAATAAAATTGACTTTTTGTGACATTATCTTCTTTTGCATGATGAAAATTAAGCTTCGTTTTAGATTATCTTTGCATATTATAGGGTGTGCTAACTTTGTTTGCAAGACGATTAAAGCAAAACGATGTCGTTGATTTCTTTTTAGATTTTCTTTGCATATTATAGAGTGTGCTAACTCTGTTTTGCAGGATGACATTCCAATAGATGGGACAAATGATATTGATAAAACAAAACAAAACAAACAACATCAACATGACAGAACCAAAACAAAACATAACCAAATCTTTCAGGATAGTCATCAAATAAAAAACAAAAATAACAATAAAATTACAAACATTAAATTAAAACAATAAAAAAGAAATAATGAATGACATTGACAAAACAATTAAAAATGACAAACAAAAAAATTGACCAAATCAAACTTTTAGGGTAGTATGACACATTACCCTTAGGATTAAAAATTAATATTTCTTTCGTTAAAAATTTTTAGGAAACAAGAAAATAAACATTAATCAAAAGTTTTCTTAAACAATCATAATTTTCTAAGATGTAATTAACTATAGGAGCTTGCTCCTATAGGAGATTTAAAGGACTCATAATAGATATTCCATCTAAATCTCTGGTTACGAAAATATCATCTTTATAAAGAACTTCTAGGATAAGGTATTCTAGAATCTTTTCTTATAAGGATTATCATCAAGATCCCCTTTTCTACTTTTTTTTATCTTATTAGCCCTTATTTTCTTCAAATTTCTTATTATCTAAGGATCCTTTTAAGGATCCAAAGAAATAAGAATTATTAGCGATTAGGGCAATATTATACATAAACAGAGTGGCGACTCCAAAATGACATCGACCTCGACAACGAGAAAATCTCCGACACGGCCCCGAACACCATCATTCACCTAATCATTTAACTAGGCTAATTAAGAATACACATTACGCCTAAACACTTGGATTAAGCCCTATCTCCTTAGGTTTGATTTAAAACAAAAAAACCCATAACCCAAGCCCATGGCCCAACTTCTTCGGCATGCTATACTTAAGCACCATAAGATGTTAATCACATCATCCAAAACTTTAAATTTGAGCTATAGACCAAGGTTCTCCTATATCAAGGGACCTTTCAACCTAATTTAGCAAAGCTCTCTATCCCATGCCATCAACCATCAAACTTTTGAGCTAATCACATTTAAAACTCCCTTGACCTTTCCTGAGTCAGCTAGCCACCTCCCTTGGCTTGGCTGGCTAGCCTAATCATTGGAAAACCCAAAACTAAGAAGTCCCTCTCTTGGTTTGAAACCAATTACACCAATCTAATATGGCTTACCCCCTTTGGTCACTGGTGTCATTCATCCCTCCACCCAAGCCTCACTTTACACCCATTGGCCAACTCACTTGGCCACCCCTTCCTCTTCTATGTAGGCATCACCACCTCATGATCAAGTATAGAGAGCATCCAATTCCTTGAGGGGTCTCTACCAAAATCCTTCCAGAGCATCTCCAGACCTTTCTAAATTCAATCTCACAGACTTGTAGTCCTTATCCCCACTATCCAGGCCCAATTTCATCTTGGAAATCCAGAGCATTTTTCTTTCATACTAAAAAAATCCACCAATCTACAAATTGAGTTGCACCTAAGCTTCCCAGATCAAATGAAAAAGTTCCCCATTAAAATCCCCATGCTTTGAGCCCTATATACCAAACTTTCACATAGGCCACACCACCCTCAGGTGGAACTCGTACACAGCTTTAATCCTTGCTCTAACCAACACTTAGAGGAGGTGTGCCAGCTCTTGACGAAGCTTTGGAACCTTTCCCATCGAGGCTATAGATCTTGGACAAAGGTATGGACCATTTTCCTCAAATTTGAGCTTGGTTTGAGCCTTTGTAAAGAAAAGTTTAATTTCAAGCTTGATTAGCCATATGGATATGTTCATCTGGTAAAGGTGTAGGAACACACCCCATGTGATTTGGATGGGTATCGATTATTAGGGTTTAAGTGCTGACAGGTTCTCAGGCTACACCAGTTGGGGACAATGACCAGGAGCCGTTGGATCGCGCATGTATCGGTTGGACGCTCCAAATCAAGCCATACGAGAGGATGGTATGTAAGTTACTGTCTGCATGGCTGCTGACTCAGAAGGTGACATCAAATGGGAGTGCGCCACACGGAGCTTGAGAGCTGTCGTAGGATTGTGTGGCTTTTACTTAGATAAGTAGAAAAATAAGCCATTTTTATTTAAATAAATTAAAAAAATTTTAAAAATCATTACTTGGTGTAAAAAAATTCAAAAAAATAGAATAAAAATACTCTTGTGCTCAATAAACAGGAAAAAAAAATAATTTTATTTAGATTGAATTTTATTCTTAATTATCTAAATACTCCTTAGCTTATTTAAATTATAAAAAATTAACAAAAAAAGTGAAATTTTGGGGATTCATTCCTCTCATTCTTAGGGATGTTCTCTGATTTTCCAAAGTTAGAGAGCAAATTTTTAAGGTAAATCACTATTTTGTGCTTAAAATAATTCTAAACAAACTAAATATAAATTATAAAATTATAAAAATAGGTTTGGGAGGTTCATTATGGTCAGAGGAACCTAAAAAAAATATAATTGAACTTTAAAAATTTAAAACCTATTTTTCTATTGAAAAATTTAGAAAAATACCAAAAATTAAGAACAAATCAAAATAATTCAAATAAATACTAATTAGGGCCAACTTAAAGCTTACCGCTTCACGAGACTCGTGTAAAAGTTCTAAGGCAATTAAAATAATTTTTGATATAAAATTTATTTTTTTAAAATTATGTATTTTGTTTTAAAATAATTATATAAATTAAAAAATAATTTGAGATATATAAAAAGCGGTTTGGGGTGTTCCGTGCGACCAGATGCACCTAAAAAAAACTAAAATTAAAGTTAAATAATTACTTTATTTTTTACCTATTTTCCACTAAAAAAATTATTAAAAATAAAATGAAAATGAGATAAATATAAAAAATATTCTTTGAGTTCCTTGAGGTCAGAGAAATTTAAAAAATATATATATAAAATGGGATTTTAATAATAAAAATATAATTTTCTTTTTATTTATTCATTAAAAAGGTCATTTAATAAAATAAAATTAAATATAATTAGAAAAACCAATAAAATTGTTTCTAGTGGTCTTCTAACCTAATTGAATCTCCAATAGGTTTCTTAATTTTTTTCCTTATTTATTTTAATTATCTTCAAAATCACTATTCTCAAGTTAAAATAATTAGTAAAAGTAAATAAAATATAATATCTTCTCTAATGTTTTAATTGACCCATGAGTAGGGTAACAAGAAAATCATAAAGTGATTTGAGTTAAATTTAAGGTATTATGAAGTGGAAAGTCATTAAGAGCAAAACCGTAATTATGGAATTTTGAGCTCAAATTAAATTTAGGGTAAACATAAGGGTAAATGGGTAATATTGATCTTAATTAACTATTTTTGATGAATTAAACAAAAAAGGGTTTAAGTGGTAGAAACCAATCCATCACCATTCAAAATAAGGGTAAATTTATAATTTCCTAAATTATTATGACTTGAGATTTATCCGATTGGATGATTCAAGAGTAGTGGGCTTATGTTAGGGAGATAATAACTCACAAATCTGAATCCCTAAATGGTGATCAAATGATAGGTGTAATCTTTTGATAAAAGTTAAATTCATGTGAATCAACACTTCTAATAATTATAAATTTATTCATGAAATCTTATGAGCTGAGTAGTGGGCTATGTTTAACATAATTTGTTCAGTGAGGTTTAGAGAGTGAAACGTGACTAATTATAAATACCCTTAAAACACTGCAAGCCCAATCTTGATTGGCCTTAATGGTGTCCACCCACATAATCCTTAAATAAAATGTCAGGTAAATACTTAATTACCCTGTTCATAGGATAATTAAAACATTATGGTCTTTGAGCATAAGTTCAAAAATATTATCACCAATAAATCATTATCTAACTGTGGTTGAATGACTCATCGACATAATAAGTTCAAAAGAACTCAAAAAAATTCAAGAGGTTTAAAAATTTTTTAGGGTTATGCCCCCAAAAACCTTTATGATCTTTTAAATATTTAGGAGGAAAATTAAACTTATTATTCTTTGAAGAAAAAAATCATCCTTGAAACCTTTAGGGACCCATTAAGTTATGCCCCAGAATTGATTAATTTGCTTAAATCAATATAAATGCTTTAAACTACTTATCAGACATTTACAATCCAATGTTAATAGACTTAAGTCTTCCCTAAGATATTTAAGTCCTTGTGAGCAACTGGGGACATTTTTTTTTCCACTTATGGATCATCATACTGATTTAAGTCTGAGTTCTAGGTGGTTAGGGCTTTGATGATAATGCTAATGTATGCTAAAATGAGGGATAGGATATGATGTGGGAATTTTAGAATAGTATCTCCTTCCTCAAGGACCTTCAATAAGAGAGAAGAAAAGACCGATGATATTATTCACCGACTCTTAGTGGGATTTTTGCCACCGAGGCCCTTAGATTATTAGTATTCCTCGTTTTAGTATAGTGAAAAACCTGTGGCCTACACTACTTTAGAAAATTAAAACAATGTTTCTTTTGCTTGTTAATAACCCTACCTGAAAACCTTAAACAACAGTTTTTGCATGAAAATTAAAGAATTTTGATGAAAATTTATAATGGTCCATGGTTAGTCTTCTGAATCGGGGTTAGGAACACCATCTGTAGATTGCCGGGTTGGTAGCTCTGACTCAAGGTCGGGAAGTACACAGTCCAGCTCTGAGCCCCCACCTTTACTAATGTCTTATATCTAGTTTTGTCTTCCACATGTGACTACGGGTTTTCTTTCACTTGCTCTTGATTCTTGCGCCGTAGTTTTCTACTTTTCTTGTACAAGATTTTTCTTACTACCCTTACTTACTTTCCTGCAAGTTATTTAAATTTCTTGTAAATTATAATATACTTTATTGTACTAACCATGCAGTAGTGGTAGAAGCACAGGTACACTTTTACAGTTTATTTATAGCATTTTAATTTACTGAAACTTAATTTTTTAGCACCTTTTATTTACCTGCAATTGAATTTAGCATGCATACTTCAAGGACAAAACAAACGGAACAAAAATATGTTATCAAAAATTTAATACACTTATAAACCAGCAAATGCCCTTAAATACACTCCTTTCGATTTATGAGGATCTCTCAGAGGAAGTAACCTACGGTTGCTAATGGGAATCCTACAGTCTAGGTGAGTCTAACAACTCAACTGGACTAAGTTAAAAAAAATAATGATGTCAAAATGTGAGAACCGCGGGATCATAACTAGTGTTGCTTTAACTAAATTAAAATTCCCCCAGATAATAAACTTCAAAAACAACAACAACAAAACCAAAAAATTGAAACATACATGGTAAAACCATTTGAACCCTAGAACATAGGAATGTCGCTGCGATAAGATTCTTGGAGCATACACCGTGGGTAGCACATTGAGGACCTGTGGAAGGACATCTTTGAGAGTGCAAACAAGTCTACAATAGAAAATATCTTTTCCTTAGTTTTAATAACATGACCTATATGAATTCGAGGTTATCTGTCTAGTGAAACATAAATCCTCAACTTATCTTTTAGGCATTTTTATAACCATGTTTTGCATATAAGGCCTAACTTGCCTTAGGATTCTGAGGTCATCGTTTGGTATGATGTAAGCCATCCTATCTTCTAGGTTATTTGTATGATCAGTATCATGCAAATGTAAGCCCAATATAATAACATTAGCAAGATGGAACATTTAGTAATATATCTTCGAAACTAAAGCCATACAATATGATAGTTTGGGAAGTTACCGAGGTTCTCTTTAGGATTCGTGACATCCCCTACTTTTTATTCCTTTGGATTCCATAATAACTGTTTCAATTTGATCATTTACCATTTGAATTTCTTATGTCCGACTTTAAAAACCCTAAAATTTGGAATTCGTTAAGACAATACCTCTAATCTAAATTGAGAGATTTCTTAGGTGATTTTGGTTATCTAAAATGTAATAAACTATAGGGGTTTTCCCTTATAGGAAACTTTACCCATCTTAAAATAAACACTATCTAATCTTTTATATTAAATCGTAAAAATTGTAAGCCAACGTAACAGTTTCACAGATCAAAACGGATGTCATAAATTCTTTAGTTTATTTAATCAAGCCTCATTATCAAGCAATGTGCCTATTCCTTAGGGTAGATGTATAGCTTGCGTTGTTGTGCTCATTTATTTAAACTATTTTATATATGAGATCGGTTTGGTCTCATATTTTCTAAAAATAAAATTCTACTTTTCTAAATTATATATATATTAAATTAAACATAATTTTTAAAGCAACTGACACCTTCCCTTCCGATGATCGACATTGAGATTATACTATTAAACACAACCATAATTGATTTCACAATAGCTAAGAACTTTGTTTTGTATGAAGCATTGATGGTTGGCTTAAATTTTTTGTAGAGGTTTGCACCAAGCATCAATATATAAACTTTAATTCTTAGCTAATTGTTTGTCAAATTAATTGATTGTATAATGTAAGGAATATTATTATACAAGTGTCTAATTAATGCCAAAAAAAATGACAAATTCTAATATTTCAAGATAACTTGAATCCCTAAAAATCAAAACAATTTTTTCATTTCTCCTCTAAATTTAAAAATCCCAATGAGCAACCGACCATAGTACATTCTTATTATATAATTAATAAAGAAAAATCAATGGAAGTTGATCTCCAAACCATGATGGATTGAGTTATTCATAGAATATTTAATTGTAGGGACCATCTCTCTAATTGTTAAAGACCAAAGGTGATCTACAATCAAGGTGACCATATATATGCAAATTGATCACAACTAGTATTGGAAATTAACAACACTGACATATCTAAAATTCATTGTTAAAAATGAATTTGCTTGTATTCTCAAAAAAAGGTTTATTTGGGCAAGTTTCATAGTCAATAGATGAGACGAGTACTTAATATTTGCATGCTCAAATGGAAATATTTTTGGCTAACAATTACGACAGGTGTAGAGTTTCGACTATGGGATGCTCACAATAATTCCCATGTAATTACAACAATTATATAGGCTCCAAAAAGTTTCAATTTTAGCATTTTATGCTAATGTTAGATTGGTTCACTTGTCCCCTTGTTATGAAAAAATAATGTGGAAATGGAAAAAATTATACAACAACAATCAAACATAAATGATTTACATTGTTTGGCGTAAATTTGATTCACCTATGTCCGCAGGGAGGGAGGTTCAACAAACCACGGGTGGGGAGAAAGAAAAGAAAGGTAGGGGTTAGAACTTCACACACCTCACCATGCCTCTCTCACGAACACTAAGTCCTCATTTATAGTGGAGGCTTAGGGCATATAAGGAATGGAACAAAAAAAAAACAAATCAATTAAAATTATACCATAAAAAAATCACCATATCATTTCTTATTTCCAATAAGTGAGAGATGACCAAATGTGCTCCAAAATCCAATTTTGATGCAACAAGATGGTTTCCTATGCACTCCCTCTCCCAAAGGGATTAGGCCTAACGAGATCTTCACAATGCATGACCGAGCAATCTGTCATGAGCTTATACGTTCACCAAACTCCTATAGTATGTGCACTTCTTGACTCGTAGTAACTTCGTGAGCATGTTCACTGGATTTTTCTTCATATCTATCTTCTTCAATAGAACCTTTCTTTCTTAAATCAAGTTTCGAACAAAGTGGTATCTCACGTCAACATGCTTGGAATGAGCATGATGAACTGAATTTGTGGCTAAGAAAATTGTACTCTGACTGTCACAAAACATCATCAGAAACTTCTGATCAACTCCAAAGTCATTTAATGGACACTACATTCATAGAGCTTCCTTCATCACCTTTGTGACTGCCATGCACTTAGCCTCTGTAACAATGAAATAATATACTGAAGAACATACCTCTAACTGACTGGACCTCATATTAGTTTGAATAAATAACTAATTGTAGATCTCTGCCTATCCATATCATCTGTAGAGTCAGAGTCACTGTAGCCTACACACAAATCTGTACTGCATGACTTCCTCTCAGACACAAAGCCAACATCGATTGTACCCTTTAGATACCTCAGAGTACTCTTAACAGCATAGCAATGACTCTTTCTAAGATCATACATAAACCCGGTCACATCACCAAATACTTATACAATTATTGGTCAAGTACAAATCATGGCATACATCAAACTATCAGCTACATTAGCTTAAGGAATCGATCACATATATTTCTACTCATAATCATCTTTATGAGACTGATCTAACTCAAATAAAAGTGGGATGTAGCGGGTAGACACACTATCTTGCTTGTGTAATCAACTCCAAATATCTTCAGTACATTTTGAACATAAGCTTCTTGTGAGAGCTAAACCTTTCCAAAAGAACTAACCATTTGCAAACTTCTTAAAATATGCATAATTATCATGCTACCTCCTCGTGTAATCTTTTCCCTCATGATTTGATCAATTTTTTATATCGCTGCCATGGTGACTGCTTCAACCCATGCAAGGACTTGTCCAATTTGAAAACCATGTCTTTTAATGGTCCATATCCAAGTGACTACAACATGTAAATCTCTTCTTGCAATTCTTAAGGAGGAAAGGGTCGAAACTGAATCAGATATCTGAGTCGAAATAGACGAACTCTGTGGAACAAATCGAATTGCATCAAACTCCAAATTTTGTGGTCTATTAATGGTCCCAGTAGAACTATCCACCACTTTTGAGTCTAAATTTTTTATTAAGCTTGGCTTGTCGAATGTACCATCCCTGCTAATAAAAAACTTCTTTTCTAACTAATCATATAGCTTGAAGCATTTAGCTCCATGCCTGAAGCCAATGAAGATTGCCTTACTTTATTGTTGTTCAGGTGTATCATTCTACAGATGACAGTAAGATAAGCACTCAAACACTCTCATATGCTCATAATCTTTAACATGATTCCCTTGTCTCATCTCCTTTGGGGTCTTGTTCCCAATGGTTGTAGAAGGAAGACAGTCCACCAAGTGACAGAAATATTCTATTGCCTCTCTCAAATATATTTTATTGAACCAACCCATGGATAACATACACCTAAATTCCTCTACCAAAGTCTAAAATATCCTCATTGCCATCTTATTTTTTTGTGATGTTTCTCAAATAGTGAGGTGGTCTTCTATCCCAGCTTTTTGACACTCTTGCGAAAACACATCTGAAGTATATTTGGCCCCCACTATTTGATCTGATACACATAATCCTTTTACCAGTCTGAGTCTTACTCCATTTCTTTCAAGATATGAAAATGTCCAGCACTTTGCCTTTCTGCTTGATGGTGTGCACCCAAACATACCTAGAGTAATCATTAGTAAAAGAGACAAAGTATTTATACCCACTAAATGATGTTGTCTTTGTGAACAAAATCTAAAATACATTTTGCTCTTTATATTGTAGTACCTAAAGATACATGTGTCTTCTTTCCTTCTTTCCAAATACTCAAAATTCATAAAAATCAAGCTTGTAGGTGCTCGCTCCTTTGATAATTTCTTTGTCAACAAAGCCTGAAGTTAAGCCTTTGCAGTATGAGCAAGCTGCATATGCCACAACATAGTGGGATCATAAGAATTATCAGCAACATCAGTTGTTCCAATCACTTTGCTACATTGAAGATAGTAAAGATTTTGATGATGAACTCCCTTCATAAAAACCATTATTCCACGA
The DNA here is from genome assembly GCA_022702705.1 of Papilionanthe hookeriana x Papilionanthe teres. Lineage (NCBI taxonomy): Eukaryota > Viridiplantae > Streptophyta > Magnoliopsida > Asparagales > Orchidaceae > Papilionanthe > Papilionanthe hookeriana x Papilionanthe teres. The sequence continues at coordinate 23,153,824 of CM040426.1, forward strand.
AATATTCTAGAACTTATGTATCAATAGCTACTTATAGCCCTTAGACTCTAAAGCCATAACTAACAACAAATTATTCCGTACATTTGGGACATGTTTGACAATAGTTAGCTTCCTCACAATACAATCATGCATCCCAATTAAGATACTTCCTATACTGATAGTAAGATACCTTTGATCATTGCACATAATTGTTGCACTATTATCCAACTCCTTGTAAGTATAATACCATCCTTGATGATCGCAAACGTGATAGGTAACACCTGTATCATGAATCCAACATGAATCTTCTGTAAACAAATTGTGAGACTTGTATTATGATACATTTGAATCCACCACTTTACATCTTTCCACAATAATATTGGCTTTCGTCTCAGATGAAACTTCATTTTCCTTCTCCTTTAGATTTAGATAATCTTTTCTCCATTGATCAGTTTCTAAACAGAAAACACACTAATTTTTTCTAAGATTGCACACAAGAACTCTGAAGCTTTGCCACCATCACTTTTCATTGACTAATTTTCTTCTTCTTCTCGGATCTGTCACATTGGAGTCTAAGTGCATCAACTGATTTCATCTTTCTGGACTACTTGTCCCTCTGACGGAAATGGTGATACAATAGTTTTGTAGTCACTTTGCTATAATTCAAGGCCTCCTTTCCAAGAATGAGTGTCATAGTGAAGTTTTCGTACTTCTCTAGAATCAAATTCAATAGAAGGAGCATCTTATTTTCATCTCCAACCTCCTCACTCAAATTTAACAAATCTGTCAACAACTTTGAGAACTCATTTGGGTTCTCATCAATAGTAACCTCCATCTCATTTGAAATCTGTAAAGTCGATGCTTCTTATGGAAATGGTTCTTCATATTTTTTGTGAGATATTTTTTCTCCAACAACCTCCACAATTTCTTTACATAAGCCTCCATCATCTCCCCCATATTTGACTCCTAAGTCAATAAATTTTGGATCAAGCTACAGGCATTTCGATTCATTTTCAACCAATTTCTGTCTAACTTATATTCAAGTCATTGCTCTCTATCCAGGATTTCCTCTAAATTCAAAGAACACAACACATCGACCACCTTGCACCTCCACATGCTAAATTTTAGTTTGTTGTCAAATTTCATCACATCAATTTTGATGGGATGCGTAATTGATGCACCTTCGACGTGTGTTATTTTTCAGGTTGTTTAATGTTTGTTAGTATAAGCCACACTAGAGGTTCTACGCAAGTATACGTATCATTCAAGTAATACATGGTTATAGTAGAGTCTCGTTTATCGATCCCACATGGAGCGAGGTAAGGGATCCTTAGTCAAATTCTAGTCTACTACTTTCAGACTTTAGTTTGTAAGGTCAATATAAGTCGTTTTTCTAAAAAATAATCCTAAAGTTAAGTTTAAGTTTAAAATAACTAATAACTACTCCTAATGGAAAATATTAATTTTAAAGATAACCTTTCTGGATAAATTTTTTGATGAATTTTGAGATGTTTAAAAACTACTATTCTTATGTAGTGAATTGAATTACTTTTAGGGATAGGATAGATTAAATATTGTATGTGCCAAATAGGAGCAATTCTATTCTTTAACCTCTTCCGAGTACTATAAAGAACATCAACTAATCCTATGTTTAGTCCCTAAATCCATGGTTAGGCTGAGAGGATACTGGCTCCCACTTTAGAGCTCTCACTTCCCCCTCTCCTGAGGGCTAACTCTCGCTTTAGCTTCCAAACACTAGGACCAAATTGGGGATTTTAGTCTATCACCATAAAATCTTCAATTCTTTATCCAATAAACCATATTTCTCTATTTTTTTGCACCCAACCCATATGAACTACATCACTCATTCATGGATATTGAATGTGGTTCCACTTTGCTGAGAATTACACCGTCCTCTCAGGTCTTAATGCAATTACATTGAAATTTAACACTACAACAAGCCTTTATTGTAATATAAATGAAGTGCAAGTAAAAACCATCACATTTATAATTAGAAATTCTTTTAGCATGCATCCCAAAATCCTAAACATGAATCCTACTAATTGCAAAAGAAAATTAGAATGCAAACAACGACATAATCTTCTTATGCCATTATTTCCAAACAAGAAGAAAAAGTAAGGAAAACACATCACAAGGCACGAAAAAAACACAACGGAGAACTTCATTACATCAAAGCAAATTCACTAGAATAGTGTTTACAAAATCATAAGATAATGAAGAACACAATACTTAGCTTTTTCCCCTCGAAAGAAAGATGAAAATTTCTCCCACAAAGTCTCCCACTGATCCATGCAATGCAAGTACATTCCCTTACAGATTCTCTTAAAATCCCCACACTAATCTCTCCAAAATAGTAGAAATCTACCTTTTTACTCTTATTCTAAGATATCTAATCATTCTCCACATTTTCCCACTCACACACACTACATTTTGTGACATAACATCATTTTAATATAGTGTAGGGACGAATTTCCCAAGAAGTACTTTAAAAAACCTTCAAAAAAGCATACAGATTCAATGTATATGGCCAATAACTGTCCCTGGTGCCATTTTTAGGTGTTGTTGGCGCCCAAAATTGTGGCTTTTAGGTTTCTAGCACTGTCAGCGCCTATTCTGCATAGCTTCACCATTTTGCTCTGTTTAGCTCTATATTAGCTCCGTTTCGCCCTATTTCAGTTGCGTTGCATTTCTAACAGATAGCCCTAAAAAATAAGCATTAAAAAACATATCTTTAAAGTGTAATCTCATTAAAAAATATGTAATAAGTTAAAAGAGAATAAGCATAGAAAGATATATTAAAATGTGCCAAGCCAAAATTTGCTTTGTTGCTCTTTTTTGCTCCAAATTGCACCGTTTTTGCTTCTTTTTCTCCAAAAGTCCAATTCTTGTACCTAAATAACATGCAAAATAACTTCCTTTAATGTGCAATATCATTAAAATTAAACATAAAATATATATGAAGAATCAAACAGTTTTTAGGCGTGTCAATTCTCCCAAACTTAATTGTTACTTGTCGTCAAGTAACACTAGAATTTTAAAAATAAAATATGTTGACTTGTGGTTTTGGGTTTCAATAGAGTTTCCTATAATTTTATAGCAGAAATATAATAGTGTAACTTAGAAGAAATTCCAGCAAATCAACCTAGGAATAGAGTGTAAGAATATCTCATATTCAACTTAGGAATCCTGATTTTCTATTTACTTCAAAAGTTATTGAAAATTGTTAAACTAAAGTTTCATAAAAAGTATAAAAATAGAATTTAAGCACTTTATCTATAACAATTTAGCCAATACTTTTTTGAAATAAGAATAAGCGTAGGATTGTTTTTAGGTCTTTTTATTTTAAAAGATTCAAGCGAAACCAATTTTTGATTAGGCTTTTCCTCAAGATCTCCTCACATATTTTCTTTTATTTTTTTTCTTTCTTCTGAGATCATTTTCAATCCCCTTTTTTTCTCTTCTCTTTATGTGAGGATTACTACATCTAGATAGGCCTTTAATAATTTTGAATTTCACTATCCCTTTTATAAAGTCCAAAACACAAAACTTTCCCTCACTTTTTAAAATTGTAAGTATTAGTTTGAAAAAGGTTTCAATAAAAGCTCATTTCTCATTAAGTATAAATCTAAGAATCTTAGCTTTTCAAATATTCAATTTCTTTCTATCGTAAATAATATAATCATTTTGCAATGTTTCCTACAAAATATCTTAACCCTAGAACAGTTTTTTCATATAGGATTTCAACTAAGTTATTTTTCTAACATTCATAAAATCAAAATTATAGTAACCTAAAGGTAACACCACACACCACAAGTCATTTTAAGGATAATATTACATTAAACACGGGCTACTGAGGATAAATAAAGTTAAATTTTAAAAAATTTTCTTCCCCCCAAACTTGAATTTTTAAATATTTTGCCATTAATTCCATAAAATGTAGCATGAAGAAAAAGAAATTGAATTTAATAGCTACTACCTCATCCTATCAAATTCATAGACATGCATAATCAAGATAGAATGACTTCAAGGGAAGTAAATCTAGCCTAAAACATGGTTGCAATAATATTAAACTAAAAGGAAGTATACTCACTTTAAAATTTTATTTTTCTTCCTACCCCCAAACTTGATTTTTAATATATATAACATTTAGTACATAATATGTTGGAAGAAAATGAGTTTAGAAATTCTATCTGCCACACATTCATATCAGAAACATCTAAATTTATTAATTAGTATAGTAATCATGCAGCAAAAAGTAAATCTAAACTAAGCATGCCTTAATGAAATTCATTAATTAAATGTCTAACTAGCATAGAATATATTAGCATAGGAATATAAAAATGTTTGTTAATTCCTATATAAAATTATAACACAAACACAAACACACATAATAAATGAGGTAAATTCATCCTTTAACTCATCCCATCTCACTAACTTACTTCTTTTAATGGAATCACTACACTAATAAATTAGGTACATTTTAAAATGATTTTATAGATTATAATCCTAAAGAAAAGATTATCCCTGATATATTGGCTCCTAGGCACCATTCTCAGGCATCATCTAATCCTTTAATTAAGCACCTCTAACAGTTATAAATCATTGTGTAAATCATCCGCATGTTACTCATCAAATAGGTTCGCGACTCCTATCAAATGAAAACTAAGTCAGAGAAAGGAAGTAACAAAATTGAGATGAATCTGTCACTGTTCAAATTCATGATATCTCTTGTAAAACTCAAGTCTGGGTATGACCCGAGTCATAGTGGATACATCAATCCAACTACTACAAGAGAACATATAAGTCTAACCATAATAAGAAGTTAAGGAATCACCTCCCTCGTGACACTGATATAGATCAAATCAAATCACTAACAATCTAAACATTACCAATCATTAATCAAACCGAACAATCAAAACTAAAATAAACACAATACAACACTAAAAATCATGGCACTCAAGCATATTAAATCAAAGCACACCAATAACTATTGGTTGCCTCCCATAAAGCGCTTGGATTATCGTCACCAGCATGACAAATGATTCCTCCTGAATCAAAATTTCAATTAAGTAATCCTTGATCAATCGCCCAATCTTTTTTTGATCCAGGAGTTCCTACAAAATCTTCAAATTTTAATTTTTCTTTCAGCTCTTCCTTTTCATATTGATTTATATTATTGTTCCTCATTTTTTATCTAGATCTAATATTCTTTTATTAATTTTCTCAATTTTCATATTAATATCTTCCTTAAAATTTATAAGAAATGGATCTCTATAAGATACTTCAAGATCATCTAAATTTTGGATCAGATTCTCTCTATATAATTCAGATTCTAGATCAAATTCTTTTATGTTACTATTTTTTTCAAGTTATCTTCTAATTCTTCCTCTTGGTACTGAATAAATGATAGAGATGGTATTTTTATATTTATCTTAGTTGAGGAAATATGTTTTTCTAATTCTATTGAAATTTCTTCCATAGGTCTTTCAATCTCCTTATCCTCATCTCTCAACTCAAAGATCTTTTGAAACATATCCTCGAATTCTCTTCAAAATATTAGTTCGACAACTTTATATTGCTCAACATTCATCTGCTTAGGGTTTATCTCAGGGTCACTTAGTAAAATCTCTGATGGGTAACTGTTAATTGAATTAATAATTTGCCCTAGTTGGTTTTCAATATTCTTTATTGTGGCCCCTTGACTTTGTAATTGTGCTTCCTGATTCTTCAACTCACTCTCATGAATTTCTAACTGACTCGCCAATTGAATCACATCCTTCTCTAATAGTGACTCCTTTTCCTCATTATATGGGTTGAAGTTAAAATTATGAGGAAAAGAGAGTTCATTTTTAAAATCACTCTGACTATTCTAATTACATGTGTGATTAAATTGATAATCTTCTAAAAATTGGTTTTCTTTTCCAAAATTATTATTCTAGTTAAAGTTTGAATAATCTTCCCAACCGGGGTTGTAATAATCAGAATAAGGATTATGTATCTCAGGGCTAGTTTCAAAATATTTAGGCTCAATCAAATGTTTAAATACATTTTTCTTAATAATTGGGGGACCTTGAGGATAACTTTTAGGTATTGATCAAACTTTCTCTCAATAACTGCAAGCTAAGAACATAAAATAGTAAGCATTTCTTCTTGAAAATTTGCCACTCTCTTGGGGTTTAATCTTTCAAAGCTATTAGCATTATAATCCAAATCTGAATATTCATTATATTGTCGATCCATTATTTATACATTAAATTCATGGAGTCTATTCTGATTCATCATTATCCCAAAAGTTCTCTCCAAATTTGATTCATAAATTTAAGGTTTGCAGCTCCTGAAGTACGCATACAAATTTAAAGACCTAACTAATAGGAAAGATATAAAAATATTTTTGGTATTTTATTCTTTAAAATAAACACACAATAATTAAATACACTATTAAAATACTATAAATTCAAAATCTAAGTATTATAGGTTTAACTAAAATTCTCCTAAAGTTCTTACCGATGCATCCCCGGCAACGGTGCCAAAAACTTGATTCGCCTCCGATGTGTGCTATTTTCAGGTTGTTTAATGTTCGTATGTACGAGCACACACTAGAAGTTCTAAGCAAGTATACGTATAATTCAAGTAATACAATGCTCTAGTGGAGTCCCGTTTATCGATCCCACAAGGATGCGAGGTGAGAGTCCTTAGTCAAATTCTAGTCCACTACAATCAGACTTTAGTTTGTAAGGTCGATATAAGTGATTTTTCTAACAAATACTCCTAAAGATAAGCTTAAGTTTAAAACAACTAATAACTACTCCTAAAGGAAAATATTAATTTTAAAGATAACCCTTTCTGGATTAATTGGTTTAGTGAATTTTGAGATGTTTAAAACCTATTATTCTTATGTAGTGAATTGCATAAAGTTTAGAAATGGGATACAATTATTTTATGTGTCAAATAGGAGCAATCCTATCTTTTACCCTCTTTAGAGTGCTATAAAGAACATCGGTTAATCCTTTGTTTGGTCCCTAATTTCGTGGTTAGGCTGAGAGGATACTAGCTGTCACTCCAGAGTTCCCACTTCCCCCTCGCCTGAGGGCTAACTCTCACTTTTGTTTCTTAACACTAGGACCAAATTTGGGATTTTAGTCTATCACCACAAAATCTCTAATTTTACACCTAATAAACCATATTTCCCTATTCATTTGCACCAAACCTCCATGAACTACATCACTCATTCATGGACATTGAATTTGTTCAACTTTGATGAGAATTACAAAGCCCTCTTGGTTCTTCATGCAATTACAATGAATTTTAACAATGCAACAGGCCTTTATTGTAATGTAAATAAAGTGCAAGTAAAAATCATTACATTTATAATTAAAATTTCTTTTAGAACGCATCTCAAACTCTTAAACATGGATCCTACTCATTGCAAAAGAATATTAGAATGAAAACAATGACATAATCATCTTATGTCACTATTTCCAAATAAGAAGAAAGAGTAAGAGAAACACATCACAAAGCACGAAGAAAACACAATGGAGAACTTCATTGCATCAAAGAAAATATACTAGTTAAGTGTTTACAAAATCATAAAAAATTAAGAACACAATACTTAGTTTTTTCCCCTTGAAAGAAAGATGAAAATCTCTCCCACAAAGTTCTCCGCTGATCCATTGCAATGCTAGTACATTCCCTGACAAATTGTCTTAAAATTCCCTCACCAATCTCTCCAAAAATGTAGAAATCTACATTTGCACTCCTATTCTAAGATGTCTAATCATTCTCCACTTTTTCCCACTCACACACACTACTTTATCTGACATAAAATCATTCTAATATAGTGTAGGGACGAATTTCCCAAGAGGTGCTTTAAGAAACCTTTCAAAAAGTGTACATATTCAATATATATGGCCAATAACCGTCCCTGGCGCCGTCGACACCGATTTTGGGCTTTGTCGGAGCCCTAAATCATGGCACTCATGTTTCTGGCACCGTTGGTGCTTGATACGTGCCCTATCATGCGCTGTCGTCACCCATTCTGTGCAACTCCACTGTTTTGCTCTGTTTGGCTCCGTTTTAGTTATGTTTCACCCCGTTACAGTTGAGTTGTGTTCCTAACAGATAGCCCTACAAAATAAGCATGAAAACAACAATTCCTTAAAGAGGAATCTCATTCAAGAAAATGCAAGAAGTGTAAAAGAGGTTAAGCATAGAAAGACATCGAAATGTGTCAAGCCAAAATTTTCTTTCTTGCTCGTTTTTGCTCCAAATTGCACCGTTTTTGCTTCTTTTTCTCCAAAAGTTTATTTCATGTACCTAAAACCAAAAAACTACAAAATGTCTTCCTTTAAAGTGCAATATCAATAAACTAAAGCATAAAATATTTATAAAAAATCAAACAGTTTTTTGGCGTGCCAGTAACCGCCTAATAAATCGGTTTTTCCACCACTATAGTGGATGTTGAAAAACCTAACATCGTGTTAACCTCATGACTACCATTTTTGAATCCATTCCTAAAAAGAATTCCTCTAACAGAATATATGGAATAAAACACAAAAAAAATAAACCAAAAAATTATTCACTTGACAAAAAGAAAAAATTTCAGAAAATATAAAATTTCCTTTTTTTTTTCTTCACTGAAGTTTGTTTTTCTTTTACTTTTTTCTTTTCTTTCCTTTTATTTTTTTCAAATTTTCTTTTTTAAAAATTAATGAATTCCTTCTTATACTTTTTTTTTTAAAAAAGAGAATAAGGAAATATTCCTTCTAATGGAATGAAACATTCCCCTCCTTTAATCCTCTTCCCGATTTTGGAAAGCTGTAGTCGCTGACGCCTGCTCTCGCCGAGTTGACCACCTGCCAAGACGCACATCCTCTCAGCGAACTACAACCATATCCTCTCAGCGAACTACCGCGACCTCCTCTCATCGAACTACCACCGCTTAATTCGACCGCCCAGATCCGCTTGTTGCCAAAAGCCACAGAATTTTTCCTTGTCGGACACTAGCCAACCCGCTTGCTTCCGAAGCTGACAACAAACACAAGATTTACTATCATCGCCGCGTTCCAATCACGAGCCGAATCTTTGACACCAATTGTTATGCAAAAATAATATGGAAGCATAGAAATTCGCACAACAACAATCAAACACAAAATATTTATATTATTTAGCGTCTATTAACATATGTCCACTGGGATGGAGATTCCACGTCCACTGTGTTCGAGGTTCCACCAGTATCAAATGTGGAGAAAGAAAGAACAGCTTGGGGTTACAAATTCCACATTTCCCACCATGTCAATCTCACGAAAACTATGCCTTCCTCTATAGAGGAAACTTGGAGCATAAAAGGAAAGAAAGCAAAAAAAGAAACAAATCAATTAAATTAATTTCATAAAATAACACCCCTTTACATGAGCTAAGAAACAAAAAATTATCATTATAACGATTGGCAGATGCCAACACGAGTGCATAGACCATACATATGCTTGTATGGATTAATATCTGTCAACACGAGACATCTTGTATTATTATCAACAACAATAGATCACAATACTTTGACAAAGTATTTATTTTTGTATATCGAAGTTTGAAGCACAATATCTCACATAAAGCTATATCACTATTCAATTACGTGAGTCTATTGTGATGCCAGAAACTTCAACAGTTAGAAAGGTGGATGATTAAGAACATAACCCGAGGGGTGACCATATGGATTTAATTAAAAGATATATGAGACATATAGTGTTAGATACAACAACAAGAACAATAACGAGCGTTCATCCCATTAATTAGGATCGGCTACATGAATGTTTTGTCTCCATTGTGTCCTATTGACTGTCATGTATTGATTTAATTTGAATAAAATAAGATCAATTTTTTATACAACAAGCCGAAGTCTTTTTAGATCTACCTCTGCCTTTATTAAGATAAATCGAATCTAAAACATCTACTCTAATAATTAGATCATCAGCTGGTCAACGTTTAATGCGACCAAACCATCTAAGACACGTCTTTCAAAGCTTGTCTACCATTGAAGCTACGGCACCCTTTTCACGGATACATTTGTTTTGCATTTTATCTGTAAGTGTCAAGCCACTTACCCACCTAAGCATTCTCATCTCAGCAAAGCTTAACTTAGTTTATGCTTCTCTTATATAGGCCAACATTATGCGCCATAAAGTATTGTAAATCTCACCACCATCTTATAAAATCTTGTTTGAAGGCTAATTGGTAGTTTTTAATCACACAATAGGTTCTATACATTCCTCCCCATTAACTAACCAACTTTGCCATTGCGGGTCCTTAGCTTGGATGGGAAAAGTAAAGAGTTGCGTTAGATAGTCGACAGCCAGCATAAAACAAATCGAAAAAATCCTAACATGAATCCTTTTCATCACATATAGCGTTAGATATGTAAATATATGGGTTTTGGTTGGTATACAAGTAAATCTTTTTTTTTAATCAAGGTTCCATAAATTCAGCAAAATATAAGATACAAATATGCGCCAAATAAAAAATTATGAGCGAAGAGTAAGTCAAGACAAAAAATGCCATGATGCTTCGTCAAGAACATGATCGAAATACGATTACAGCAATATTTGTTGAAAAATTCAGTCTAGTTGGCGGCATTAGAAAACTAGGACTTTGGACTTCGGCTATACGGCCAAATATTATCTCCAAATATTTAATTAGCTCTTGCTTAACTGCTTCTACGTATCATTTTACTTAATTTCTACTTTATATATATTAGAGAACCATAAATCTATAAGCTGTTGGACCAACCAGGATTACATCCACATGTAAAAAGGATCGAAAAAGTTTGATTTGATAATATAATTTGGGGAAATTTACACACATAGGACAGTTTATTTTATTTAGATATTGAACATCTAAAATTCTATGTTTACACATATACCATGTGTGATAAACAATGCATGAAAAGATCTATTTCACATTTTTAAAATTTACTGATTGTGATATTTGATATTGTCTTAAAGATTTTTAAGTGGTATGCGTGTAAATAGATTTTTTAGGTGTTAGATAAATGAATACAAGAGAATTGCGTGTTATGTATGTAAATGTCCTATAATTTATTGTTTAATTAAGTTATTTCTTTAAGCAAATTGAATTTAATGTGTTTAGTTGTAACATTGATATATACCAAATTCAAAAGCAAGTGTTTATGAAGAATTTGAAAATGTAAAGCCAGGATGGGATAATATTATATTTCATTTTTGCGTTAACTTTATTTGGTTTTTTAAATTATATTTACTTACGGGGGGGCATTTGTTATGACTTTTATGTTTTATTTTTTATTTTTAATATTCATTTTATTTTGTTTTTATTTTTACTTGAAATATATCATTATCTTATATGTTATAACATCTTCAATTGCTTTTATAAAAATACTAGAAAAAATTTTTAAATGTTTTGAATTTTTTTATAAATAAATTAATTTATTTTTGAAAATAAAAAATAAAAACTGACTAAAAATACATTAAACTAATATATTTTGAAAATAAAAAATAAAAATACAAAACAAAAAGCAAAAAACAAAAGTAATCCAAAGTAAAACCTATATACTTTCATACGTTTTTTAAATTGATTTTTTATTTTTTGAAATTAACTAACTTAATATTTAGAAACAGTCAAAATAAATTTTAATTATTTTGAATAATCATAAAATTAACTACTTCCCTTGCTCAATGTGAGCCGCTGCACCAAGCATATTTCAAAATTCAATATTTTTTATTCAATAAAAATAACAAAACCATATTTTTAATTTAGGAACTTTATTTTACTTCAAAATATAATGAAAAACTAAAATTAATAAATTGTTTAGTTTTTATGATGATAAATGGATTTCATTGCAAATAAAAATATATTAGAGCTAACAAAAAGAACAATCTTATCAAAACTTGATCCGCTGAATTAAAGGATTATACAATACCTTCTTCTGTGTTCTCCACTTAATTAAATTAAAATACTCACTCTCACTGCAGACAACAATCTCCCATGTTCACAAACACTCTCCAAGATTTCTCGAATGTTCTTTTATTTTTCCCATCAATCTCTTCAGTCCTGTTGATCATAGAAAAGGTCCTTATCTCCTTGACATGAAAGATTATTTATGATTTGTAGCTGGTACCAAGTCCAAACTATTAAAATGCAAAACGCCGCACCACTGAGTGCTTGGCAATGGCACTAGATTTTCAATGGTTCTAACTTTGAATTCCTGGGATATACAACTAATGTGTATGGAAAATGTATTCAATTATGTTCTATTTAAAATGTTAATTTTAATTCCTTGGAAGGCATTTGATATGTTTTTTACAAAATTCAAGGTCGAAGATTCATCTGAGCTAAATATCCAATGGTAAAGCCGAGGCAGAGATTAGTGTCTAGGCATCAGAGCAAAGCACCTAGGTGTCCAAAGAGCTCCAACATTGTCAATAATATAGAGAATGTGGGAAGTAGCCATCACGACTGCAATAGAAAGAATGTTAGCAACAACTAGTAGCCATCACTCCTCGTTGATAGCAAGAACTAGGTGATGCAAAGTGCCTAGGCGCTACAGCCTTAGCACTTAGGCACTACATTCTTTGCCTAGGTGCCCTATTCCAAAGAAATTCAACCCAAGAAGGTGGAAAGTAGCCATCACGAGTACAACATCTTTGCACTGTGACAAGTTATAGACCAGATCCTAAGCACCCATTAATGCGAATTGGTGGTTTTGGTTGTTTATAGGTGCCATTTCATGATAGATTGCCTGATGTTAAAGGGACTTTTGCCTATTTTATATGCAGATAAGAAGGAGAAAAGGCATAATAAGAGATTCAAGATGAGAGTTATAGTGTGTATAATTGTGCTTGTGCAATCAACAATCAATTGGAGAAGGACTAAGATAAGTTATCAGGGTTTTGTTGTATTCAAAGTTCTTTTAATCTATCAAACTCTTGTATTCAAATATTTCCTTTCAAGAAAATGTTTTATGTAGTTGTTTATAAACTTGTGTGGCAAGTGAAAATTTTATTCTCCTTCGAAGTAGTTGGTTGGAGTGTTACTTTTGGAGTTTTGTGTGTGATTCTCGCTTTAATTCATATATGATGTTAAGTTAATCTTTAATTCAGAACTTAATTTTGACCTGGCCAGGTGGAATTTTAAAACTTTTCAGAAACTTTGAGCTACAGAAGAATTCTTAATAGAATGATTAGGCTAATCACATTTATTTAAGTATTTAGGGATAATGAATATAGATTAGTTCAATATTTTAGGGAGAAATCGATTCTTGTGCTCATCACTATATTTAGGGAACTAAACTAGTTCTTAGCAAACTTTTTTATATGTCTCCGAGGGGATAAGAAAGAATGTTTTCTTAGATTAATACTTATCATTTGGATCACTCATCAAAACCAAAATTCTTGAAGAACTAATTCAAAATAGAATTCACTTGCACCATAAAACTCACTTAAAACCTTCGCCATATTAGATTGAATTTTAATACTATAAATAACAAGGATTAATCTGTTTTACAAAAATACCAAGACTCCATAGTTTCATGCTAGATTTAAACTTAGCTTGCTAGATGTTTCTTTTTTTTTTAAATTTGCTCATTCCCTAAAGCTTAAAAAAGATAACATTGTTCCCTATACTACTTGAATGACATATACGCTTGTGTGATTCACTAGTGCTTTGTAGTATTTTATCCTTATCAAGTTTTTTGTGCCATTACCAGGAGCAACTTTAAATTTCCCACATCGAAAATTGTTAGTCAAACATTTAGGATTTTGACATGAAAACTATGGTGTTATAGCTTTACTGAAAGTTGTTTATTCTTTCCTATTTGGAACAAAATCCAAAAATATCTTGTGTGTACTTCCTATTTTACCACATTTTTTGATTTTCCAAACTGTGAACTAGTGTGATTTGCATACATTTTAATTTTAGCACGTTTGTTTTTCTTAATTTTCTTTTTTTTAGTAGTTTGCTTGTTTGACTTATATATAATTCTATTTTAGGGGTAATCAACTAGCTATCTTTGTGGCATATGTGTAGGACTGTACTTCAGAACTTGTAACCTACGGTCCTGAACTAGAAAGAATAGTAAAATAAAAATTAAAAGAGTAAAAAAAATTATGAAAATTATGAAAATTATATGGGATACTACGCAAGTATATATCTGCTGATGATTTAGATATAAAACTTATGATTTTATATTATGGGATACTACGTAAGTATACGTATCATTGATCAAGTAATATAGGACTTTCTGATTAAACCCCGAGATATCAAACCCACAGGGAAATGTAAAAACTTTTTAAAGAATTAAGAAAATTATATTTTTACTTTTTTTAATGACTTTTGAAAGTATGTTTTGATTTGAAAAGCTTGAAAGTTATTTTTGGTATTTTTAATAAAAGTTAAGCAGGAAATGAAATTTATCAGAACTTTAAAATGCGGTATAAAATATTAGGAAATAAATTATCTTTTTCTTTCTCTTATAAAGCAGTAATAATTATGAAAGTATTATTGTGGAAGTATTTAAATGTGTTGTGATAATAAGAGCAAATTTATTCTTTACCCTTACTTGGTTCTATAAAAAACATTTGTTAATTTGAAATTTTAAAATCTTGAACATTGTTAGGCATGGAAGATACCAGCTCTCACTCTAGAGTTCCCTCGATTCCCTCCATCTGGGGGCTAATTTCTTATAACAAAATTTAAAATATCAAACCAAATTAGGGGGCTTTAGCCCGTCACTCTAAAGACATCTAATTTTACTCCCCAATAAAAACTTATCTTTAAGCATTCAATTATATGGACTATAATTCTCGTCCATATAATTGCATGTGATTTTTACCATTTGTTGTTTGAGACAATACCACATTGGATCTTACATAATCTCACAACAAATTTAACATCTTAACTGGCCAAATTACGAAGTAAATTAAGTTCATGGAATTAAATCTTTACAACTTATTCCAATTTTAAACACTTATACATTTCACAACAATTCTACATAATTTAATTACTTCTTCATTTAAGAAAGAAAAAGATAAAGTAAAATACTCAGAATTTATGGAGAAAACACAAGCACACATTGATTTAAAAACAGAAATCATAAAGAAAACACAACAAGAAAAATTAAATATAGAAAATAGAAGCAAACACTTATCTGAAAATCCTCACCACAAGACTCCATAAGTTCCTTTCAAACTTGACTTTTCATAGGACAACACTACAGAGGTTGGCGCCCAACTCTGTTGACTCCAACTCTGACTTTAAACTTCAATAAAAACTAGATAAATTGATGAAAGAAAAATTGATGGAAAGAAAGTTTCACACCAACCCTTTCTCCTCTAAAACTAAACTAACTAAACTATTCCAATAAAAGATTGAAAGTAAAAACTTTTTAAACTAGAAGAAAACTCTGAAAATTAGAAAAGACTCTTGAAAACTAGACTCACTAAAGACTCTCTTACACACACACACCAAAGACTCACATGACATAATTTTAATAATAATCCAAAAGGTGCCTTGGTGTCTCTTCAAATCATGTCCCAATTCAACGTATCCACTAAAAGATGCATCCCTTCATTCAAATTTGCCGGCCATTGCAAGTTAAGGAAGTCACCACCAAAACTTGCTTCAAACACCCCTTGAAGTTGGTGCCAAAAATGAAGAAAATTCGATTTTTAACTGTGGCGGCTAAGCGCCGACCAGGCGACGCTTAGTCCCCAAAGTCCAATTTTTCATTTTTTTTCATTTTTTGCTCTAAATTTGATCCAATTTTGATCCTTTCACCATAATCACTTATTTTCATTATACATGCAAGAAAAACACAAAATACCTTCCATTAAAGTGCTATATCATCAAAATTAGGTATAAAAATGTGCATAAAAACACTATATATTTTAGGTGTATCATTAACTTTCTAGGATGATAATCAAATAACCCTATCCAAACCTAGTTGAGCCATGGACCAAGGGTTCCCCAAATTGGTGAATCTCTTCCTAAATTTGGCTACCCAAGCTTGTCATCACTTTATTACACCTCCACTTTAATGATAATTAAATCTTCTCTAACCTCCTCGAACCAGCTACCCACCTCCCTAGGCCTGGCCGGCCAGCCTAGTCACTAGAAAACCCAAAACTGAGAAGGAATCCCCATGAATTAAACCCAAGTTGAACCCATCCAATGTGGCTCAATCCTATTGGCGAATTGCGCCGTCAGCTTTCCATCTAAGCAACATTTTCAATTCTCTGGAGTGCCCTATTGGCCTGTCTGTCATTAAAGTGTTTGGATTTAATCTATATAAATGTATATATATTTTCAAAAAATATCATTTTTAATTTTAAAATATGAAATCAAACTAATCTCGTATAGTCAATTGTTTAAATAATTAAGAAAGTCACTACGAGCCATGTATCTATCCTAAAAAATGGATAGGTTACTTTGTGGTGAGGCTTGATCGAATAAAGTAATGATTTATGACATCGGTTTAGTCTGTGAAGCATTTATATTGACTAACAACTTCCCCTACCTATTACAAAAGAATTAGATAAGGTTTATATTAATATGGGGTCCTTAATTTTCCTATAAGGTCAAGCCCCTATAGTTAATTACATCTTAGATAATCGAAGTCACCTAAGAAAACTCTTGATAAAGATTAAGATATATTATTTTCATGTTTTCCAAAAGGTAGGAACTTCAAGAAAATGTAGTAATAGAATTTCAATAGGTGAGTGGCTCAAGTTTCAGAATAGCTATTGTAGGATTCTAATGGAAAAGAACACTAAGGGAAAGACATAGATCCAAAATAAATCTTGGTGTTTTCCCAAACTATCCTATTGTTTAGATCTAATTTGATAAAGTTATTCAGTCTTTTATCCTACCAATTTTATTATTTTAGGGCTTACATTCACTTGATATCAACCATGTGAATAGCCTAGAAGGTAAGAGGATTTATGTCACATCCGATGACAACCTCAGAAACCTAAGACGAGTTAGAGCTTATATTGTATAGGGTAGGCCTAAAGAGATAAAATGAGGATTTATGTTACACTAGGAAAACTACCTCAATGTCCCATGCCTTGAATTTTATTCTAAGGAGTTTTCCTGTTGAAGATAACCATGCTGCCTACTATGCATGCTCCTGCTCCTCATCGTAGTAGGTTTAGTTTTAGAAGCGTTAAATTGAAGAGATTGAGAGAAGTGTCGTGTTCTGGAAATTTTTAAATTGAGATGTCTTAATGTCTTACATGAGAATATTTAAGTTGATTTTAGAGACACCGGTTAGGATCCCACAGTTCCCTTATTCCGGCACCACTATTTTCTTTGGATCTACTCAGTCCAGATGAATTTACCAAATTCAACTAAATGAATTCAGTACTATCATTCAGACCATGGTAAATCTCATTAGAAGTCATAGGTTGCCTCCTTCATGGGATTCCTAATCATCTAATAGTGTTGTTTTAATTTAGTTACAATTGTGATTTTTATTGTGTTTGTGATTAAATTTTGAGTTATCTTATATTTTGGCTGTTGTGGTGGTGAATTTTATCTTTTTCTTTGTTTTAATTTTAATTTTGGTTTTGGTTTTGCAGCTATCCTAATATTTTTGGTTTTTACATGCAGGGTGACTTTTTTGTTTAACATGCAAGCTTATAAGCAGGAAAAGTACAGTAACGGAAATGCAAGAAAAGAAGATTTTGTAGGCTATCAAAGTATATCTATCGCGCCTTCTTGTTCATCCACTTGAAACTTTAGTATCTTTTGCACTAAACATTTATAATTTACAGGAAAGTAAATTCTATAGATAGGTTCTTCACAGGCCTACCAAATCCAATGTCATAACTTGGTGGGTCCTTTTTATTTCATTGTTAGATAATTTCTCAAGCAAGGCATAATAAGTTTAATCGTCCTTTAAGTTATTCAAAAGAAGTATGACAAAGTTCCATGGACAGGGCCCCGGACATCTCACAGCCTCTTGAAAAGTCTCGAGTTCGTTCAAACTTATTATGTTGCTTGAGGATTGGTGCGACTTTTCTAATTTGCCAAAATTTATGAATTCAGATTTAGTTATATATATTGATTTAGTTTTATAATGAGTCACACAATAAAATGCAAGTATATGTATCGCTGAAGTAATACACAACTCTAGTGGAGTCCTGGAATATCTATCCCATAGGGAGACTTTAATTTTATTGTGTAGCACAGAAATAACTTATCGAAACATAACAAAATTGCAAATAAGTTTGATTTTTAAAATAAAGACAACAGTTGCAGTTACTATTCCTACTAAAATACGTTCTAAACTCTAGAAAGTTAAACTAACACAATACTACATTTATAACAAAGTTCAGTTGCAAGAAAGAGTCTTCCTCCTTTCCATCCTTAATGTAATGATTATTGTGACATAGATCAGTGATGCTAATGTATTGTGCCAAATAGGAGCATTCCTAATCTTTGCCCATATTTCAGTGTATAAAGAACATTGGCTAATCCTAAGTTTAGTTTCTAAATCCGTGGTTAGGCCGGGAGGATACTGGCTCTCACTCTAGAGCTCCCACTTCCCTTCATCTGAAGGCTAACTCTCACTTCAGTTTCCAAACATTAGGACCAAATTGAGGAATCCAGCCTGTCACACTGAAATCTCCAATTCTATGCCCATCAAAGTATATTTCCCTATTTATTCGCACTCAATCCACAAGAACCATGTCTCTCATTCATGGACCTTGAATGTGACCTTCACTTTTATTGTGGAACTCATAATCCTTTCAGAAAATATGTTTTCCAACAAGTTTTAACAATTCAATTGGACAGATCAAAAAGTAAATGAATGTCGAAGTGAAATGGTCATAAAAAATTCTCCATAATAAATCGACACATCATTTCCATATCACAACATCAACACATCACATGAAAAACAGAAAGACAAAGAAATCTACTTAAGACTCATGAGGAAAGGATGACAAAACGTGGATTATATATATATAAACAATGTCATCGAACAAAGTAAAGTAAAGATAACTTATCTCAAACTCTTCCTCAAGCGAATCTTAAGGAATTACTTTGAGTTCTCTTCTTTCTTCACAACAACACACAATTCTCTCTTTAGAATAGTAAGGAAGAAGAAATATCTCACTTTCCCTCTCCTCTCACACTCCTTATAAGAGAAAACAAAAAACTGAATTTCCTACACTAAATGGAAAGAATGTCTCTCTAAACCCTAAACTCTTCTCTTCTCTTCTTCCCCCAATTCCAAACTTGGCTCCAAAAGTGTTTAAATTCGACCAAAACTGAATTTCCAAGAGTTTCCTAAAGCAACCCTTAAAAATCCTGCCAAATAGATTGAATCTAGTTCAAAATCAGAATAGGGTGCGATTCAACGCTGGATAGGGCACCGTTAGGCGCATTATTTTTGCCAAAATGGTGGCAACTCTCTCTAAAAAAGGTGCTGTCCGGCGCTGGTGATAGTGTCGTTCAGCGCAAGTTCAATAAAATGCAAGTTTATCCCTTTTTTGCTCCGTATTTGCTCCTTTTCGCTTCCTTTAGCTCCAAAAGCCTAAAATCATTATACCTGCATGAAATCATGAAAAATACATTCCTTTAAAGTGCAATAACATCAAAAATAGGTATGAAATGGATAGTAAAAAGCTATCAAATTTTCAATAGATCAAGATCCCCAAAACTTAACTATTACTTGTCCTCAATTAATTTTACATAAAATAATGATCCACTGCAATGAACTTTTCTTTCTAAAATACCATAATTTTGATTTAGATAAGTACAATAGTAAAAGTTTCAGAAAGATCATTGAATAATTCAAGTAAATTTTGCAGGTGTAAGACTATATAGTAGTCAAGTCTAAGAGTTCTAGCCTTCTATTCGTTTCAAAAATGACTGTAGATTGTCCTATTAAGGCACTTAAAAGGATTACATGAATAGAAGTTTATGAGAACACTACTAGTAAGGATGCTAATCCACACATATAAGTTCAGGAAAGTAATTAAGTTTTTAACTCCTCACTTCTCTTTTCTTTTTCATTTCTTTTCTTTTTTTCATTTCTTTTCTTTTCTTTTCTTTTTCAGTGAGGATTACTCTATTTGGATAGTCTTTAATGAATTTGAACTTCACCCTTCTCACCCTAAATTTGAAACTTACCACATTCCTTTACCTTATAGGCATTTCTTTAGCTTATTAATGATTCATCATAAGGTC
Source organism: Papilionanthe hookeriana x Papilionanthe teres (assembly GCA_022702705.1). Taxonomy (NCBI): domain Eukaryota; kingdom Viridiplantae; phylum Streptophyta; class Magnoliopsida; order Asparagales; family Orchidaceae; genus Papilionanthe; species Papilionanthe hookeriana x Papilionanthe teres. Next base: position 23,174,044 of record CM040426.1, read on the forward strand.
TCAATCATTTCCTATCACATAAAATTTTAAGATTCTTAATATTTTAAACATATAGTTTTTTTTACTTTGAATAGTTGACTGTAGTCCTATTTTCTTATACCAAATATCTTATCCTACAAAATTATTTTTCATTACCAAATACATTCATTCAACTTTACAAAATAATTAAATAAAATGAAAATACAGTTATCTGAAATTGAGTTATATTACAGAAAATCATGTTAATAATTTTGAAAATATTTTTAAATGAGAATAATTAATAGTTAATTATGTCCCTCCCTAAAACTTAGATTTTTGAATAATAATACAATTTATATGGAAGAAAGAAAAATATAAACATTTAACTCATACCTCGATATGTTGGGCTTTCCATACCTTTGATTTTTAGTAGGTTTTTCTCCATAAAGTAGAATAGTAGGCCTGAATTAATTAGAAGCATTTAAATACACAAATATGGGTTAGAAATTTATAAAAGAAGATGTTTAAAAACATGAAACATAAACTAACATACAACATTAATATCTAACTGTTACTATCATAAATTAAACTAGAAAACCAAACACATGAAAACTCTACTATAACATCACATACATCACAAATCAACAAAAACTTTACTACAAATGTAACCAAATACACATTACATCATAGATACTAATCAGAAAGAGTCTCAAGTACATTACAAATACATCAAAAAATACAAAAAAAAACATCAAAGAGAGTCTCAGGTATATGACAAACATCACATATACAAATACAAAGTACATTGAAAAATAAAAATACACAAACTACCAATCTTCATCCTCTGCAGGAGCTTCACCATCATCAGGTTCTACAGGCAGGTATGGAGTACACTCAGGGTAAATAGGAAATACGGTGCTAGTATCTCCCCTACAAAATCTAATATGTGTGTCATGATAAGCTATCTCATATTCTCTCCATCACACTTGATAAATATCATTTAGCTTATTCCTAACTTCTAGTCCCACTACTCTAGTGTTCATCCTTTCCAACTGATCCATAACATCATGCATAGTAGGCTCCCTAAATGTAGATGGTCTATCATGACTAGAAGAAGGCTCATCAAATTTCTTACTCCACTTCCAACTTACATGGTCTTCATATGTTTTCAAATTCATCTTAGTAATGGGCTTCAAGGGATAGATCACCTCATCATTATCTTCAATCACTATACCAGAATAAATACATAAAACATGAATCAGGCTGGGGTATCCTAGTCCACCTATAGTCTCTCCTTTTGAACTTGTTAAAATAATTTTATGAATAATAGCCCCAATATTTATATTCTTCATGTTCTGAATAGAGTAATTCAGAACAGTTTTATCAACAGTAACCTCGCTGTGATGGTTGTTAGGCAAAAGCCTTGCAGAAATGAAATAGTGTCAGGCTTTTGACACAAGATTCAAAGTAGAAAGGGGACAGTTAACTTTTAGCCTTTGTTTAATCTTCCACTCCCCCTTTCCATCAGTTAAAAAGTTTACAATCACATCCAATGCTTCATTCGTAATAGGAAAATTTTTGTTTTCACAAGAAAAAGGTGCTCTTAACTGATAAAATGCTTTTATGCTGGCAGGGGTGAATTCAACCATTTGGCCTCTAACCAGAATGTATTAATTCTTAGAATAATACAGATTTGCATAAAACTCTCGAACAATACCAAGCATCGCTTCAGCAGTAAAATAGCGGAAAATCTCTCATTACTGATTTGCAATAAGTTCTTCCAGCATACTTCTAGGATTTTCAAAGGCTCTCTCTTGAATACATTTCTTATTGCTAAAATATGTACTAAAGCAAAAATAAGCCTTGACATTCACAAACTTTCTTTCATCATACGCATATTTTCTCTTCCCCTTTGAAATTCTTGGAGCCATTTGTCTAAAAATACCAAATTTATCCAAATCAATTTTTAAATTGCAACGTACTGGACTCCAAAGTAGATTTTTAAAAAAATAAGAACTCAAAATTCATGAAAAATCTCCAAAGTCTCTCCAAAAAGTTTAAAATTTCAAATCTTCCTAATTTAGGAGATTTCCATGGTCAAAATCGAAAAATTATATGTTAAAGTGTAGCTATTACCAAGAGAAGATGAAATCCGAACATTTCTGGCCACAAAATCACTTCAAATCTAATTGCTAGTGAGCCCTAGGTACGAAAATAGGCCTTGGCTGGAGGTAGAATATGATGCTTTGGGAAAAAATGGCGGGTCCCAGGGCTAAATCATAAAAACTTGGAGTTTCGAGCCTTTTTCCTGGTCGACCGCTGTCTGACGCTAGGGGTAGTGCTGTTCGGCGCATTATTCAGTTCTAATGGTCAAAATCTCTGTTTTTTTGCGCGGTCTGGTGCTGGTGACAGCGTCGTTCAGCGCCAGTTCAAAAAATGAGCTTCCAACTTTCTTTCATAGTTTTGATCTTTTCAAGCCCACTCTGATGTCTAATTAGTCTAATTAAGCTTTGAATAACATCCTAAAGCCATGGCAAATGATATTCCTTAACACAAATAACACAAAACATCACTTTCACATATAAAATCTAAGTATCAGACACATACACACAACACTAAACATTACACATTTTGAAGCCATATAATCTTAAATTCAGCATCACAAACAACCACAAAACAATAACGCTGAAAACTAAACAAAAAAGCATATCTAGATATAACATCCAAACAAAGCAAAGCAATAAGTTTTAAAACACAAATACAGAAATACAATAAGTCTTCATTCTTCCTCAAAACTATAATCAATTCTAAGATCTCCAATTGATTGAGCATGAACAAATAGATTGCATAATAGATGAAACAAAATTTTTTCCATCATGATATCCAGAATGATCAAAGTGCTCCTTCATTCTCCAATCCAGATGATCAAAAAAATTAGATAGATTGTTGATTGCACTCTTCAGGTGTTGTACTTCCTTCTCCAATTTCTTAATTTTCTTCAAGATAATTTATGAACTTTCAAGAACGTAAGGAGGAATAGGTGCTGACCTCTGAGATGGTTGATCCTCAATGATGCTCATATCATTCATATCACTAATTGCCTGGTTACTAGATACATTTGTTGGGTCTATAGGCTTCCAAGGTAGAAGTACTCTTTCTCTGTTCTCATATGACACTTGTGATTGACTGTAGAGGAGAAATATGGTGGAAGAATATCCAAGCCACTACTTAGATCCGTGAATGATCAATCCTAAACAAACTTAACAATTATTAATCCAATATCAAAAGGCATCCCTATTTGAATAGAATCATTCAAAATAACACACTCCTTAGTTACTTTACTGATTTTCATAGTCGGGAGCAATTTTGCACATATGAAGTAATGTAAGTGTTTCGACGTAGGATTTAACAGTGTGGTTGAGAAACTTACATACCTACTATCTCTTAACTCCCATTCTTCACTTTCATCCTTCAGATATCTGTATATATCATTCATATTGTCCTTTGTTGGGGTAAAATTCGAATAGTAGCAAATTGACACATTCTCAATCATGTATAAATCATTAATCTTTGCAGGAGTACATGTGACAAGCCTACCTCATACATAGACTGATCCTTGCTTGATTCCATGAAGATTTGCATAGAACGCCTTCACAACCGGGACAACTACAGTGGTAGTAGTATAACACAATACTTCTCAACATCTCTGAACAATAATTTCATCAATTCTAGTCGTAGAAGAATTTGTACCTCGATTTACAAAGCCTCGCTCCTTAATCAATCTCATTTTTCAGATATTTTTATTGAATAGACGCTATGCCTCAAAACTGACGCACTTTCTTCGGTTGAAAACTTGAAAGCTTGAAGTTTCCATCGAGTTGGAATCCATTTGGACAAGAATTTGGATCTTCCTCTTTGTTCCTTTGGAAGTTCCAGCATCTATGGGCCGTTTTTGGAAGTTCTAATGGAGTATTTACCACCTAAAACCACCAAATCTCAAATTTAAAGACGAGAAATGGTCTTCTAAATAGCAGCACTGTCCGGCGCTGATAATAGTGTCGTTCTGCACTAGTTCAAATTTCCCCAAACTTCACTTCGTTCAAATTCTTTCAAATTTAGATTTGATTCATTTCTTAAATGTTGTTAATGATTGATGCTCGAATATTTATGCTTACAATTTAGATATAAAATTTATGATTTATAATATGGCATTCTACGCAAGTATACGTATCGTTTATCAAGTAATATAGGACTTTCTGATTAAGCCCCGAGATATCGAACTCATAGGTAAATGTGTAAAAATTTAAAGAAAAAAGAAAAATAACTTTTTACTTTTTTTAATTGATTTTTGTAAGTATGTCTTAAGGATTTAATTTCAAAAATTAGTTTTCATATTTTTAATAACAAGTAAAGCAGGAAATAAAATTATCAATACTCTAAACACGATATAAAGCTATAAGAATCAAATATCTTTTTCTTTCTTAAATGAATCAGTAATAATTATGGATATTTATGTTCTGGAAGTATTTAAATGTATTGTACTAAATCTGAGCAATTATATTCTTTACCCTTACTTGGTTCTATAAAGAAAATTGGTTAATTTGAATCTTTGAAATTTTTTAGATGGGTAGGCAGGGAAGATACCAGCTCTCACTCTAGAGTTCCATCTATTCCCTCTACCTAGGGGCTAACATCTCATAACAAAATTTAAAATAACAAAACAAATTAGGGGGCTTTAGCCTTTCAATCTAAAGTTCTCTAATTTTACTCCCCAATAATGCATATCTCCCTATATATTTACATTCAATCATGTGGACTACAATTCTCACCCATATAATTGCATGTGATTCTTTCCAATTATTATTTGAGACAATAACGCACTTGATCTTACATAATCTCACAACAAATTTTAATATCTTAATTGGCCAAATCAAGAAAAAAATTAATTTGAACGAATTGAATAATCACAATTTATTCAAGCATTAAACACTTATACTTTCCACAACATTCTTCCATAATTTAATTACTTCATCATCTAAGAAAGAAAAAGATAAACTAAACTACTCAGATTTCATGATGAAAACACAAACAAAACTTGATATGAAAGTATAAACCATAATGAAACACAACAATCTTACTTAAAAAACAAAATGTAAAAACAAAGATAAATACTTATCTGAAAATCCTCTCCACCAGACTCAGAAAGTTACTTTGGAATTTGGCTTTCCACAATACAACTCTACAGAGGTTGGTGACCAACTCTGGTGACTCTAATAAAGACTTTAAACTTCAATAAAAACTAGATATAAGGATAAAAGAAAATTGGTGAGAAGAAGGCTTCACACCAACCCTTTTTCCTTTCTTACTCTCTACTCTCTACTATAGAGAAGAAGAACTCTAAATTACTAACAACTACTCTCTAATAACTCACAAACTAATAACAACAACCAATTGTAAATTATGAGGCTTTATTTTTATAATTTTCCAAAAGGCGCCTTGGTGTCTCTTCAAATTGTGTCCAGATTCAATGTATCCACCAAAAGATGCATCCCTTCAATCATATTTGCCTCCCAAAGTAACTTAAGGAAGTCACCAACAAAATTTGCTTCAAACACCCCTTAAAAATGGCGCCAAAATTTAAATTCAATTTTTAACTGTGGCGCTTAAGTGCTGGCACTTTGGCTCTTATGCGCCAGAGACCAAATTTCTCAAACTTCATAATTTTGCTCCAAATTTGGTCCTTTTTCGCTCATTTCATCATAATTAATTATTTTCATCATACCTGCAAGAAAAACACAAAATACCTTCCATTAAAGTGCAATATCATCAAAAATAGGTATAAAAATGTGCATAAAAATACTATATATTTTAGGTGCATCAAAATCCCCCAAACTTAAAATGTTACTTGTCCTCAAGTGACTCTTAATCATAAAAATTTCAACATGAAAAATATGTAAATGAGTTTCTTTAGGAAGATTTCAAATTTTGTTCTAGAAATAAAATAATCCAATTTAAAAAAAAATTTAGTAAATAAGTCCAATTTAAAGTTTCAAAAGTTCTTAAGTAAAAGATAACGAAAATATAAGTTTCTATCTAATTCAGAAATACTTGCATATTTTTCAAAATATAGGATTCAAACATTTTATTTTTCTCACTTAAAAAATTTTAATTGAGAATAATTTTTACTGGCTATATTATAACCTTAAGTTTTATATTTTCTCAAAACTTATATTTTAAACTTTAGGCATGGAACAAATTTTTGATTAGGCCCTTAAATCCTCAAGCTTCTCCTTCATTTTCACATACAATTTTTCATTTTTTTTTCTCTTTTTCTTTTTCTTTTCTATTCTTCATTCTTTTTCTTTTCTTTTCTTCTTTCTTCTTTTTTTTATAAGGTAATGATTACTATATCTAGATAGACCTTTAATGTTTTTGAATTCCACCCTTCCATTTAAAATAAAGGTCTGATATGTATCTTTCACTTAAAAATCATAATAATAGTGTTAAAAATTTTTTCTCAATAAAAGAAATTTAAGCTTTGAAAAATAAAAGTCAAATCTTCTATTCATCCGAAAATACTACATTTCTTACTAAGTATAGTTTAACTATATTTAACATTTCTTTATTAAGAACATTTTAACTTTAAATTTTTTATTATTACTATAAATTTTAACTAAATTATTTTATTCATTTGTATATTCAAAAATTTGTTTCCCTAATATAACTTCATATACATAATTATTTTCCATCAAAAACCAATTTTATTTAAGTATTCTTGAGAACAAAAAAAATTTTAGGTTTTGAAAAATTTAGTTTTTTAAATACCCCCCCCCCCAAAAACTTTAATTTTTAGTTAGGATAAAAACATTTAAGCATAAGAAATGATACATGAGTGAGAGTTAAAAACTAAAATAACATGCTTGCAGGAATTTCAATATCCTAAATATCCAACTATTACAATTTTAAAGATAAACAGGAGTAAAAAGAAACTAAATTCAGTTTTTCATAAAATAAAATTTTCAAAAGGCTTCTACAATAGTTGAGGTTTTCAAAGCAAATACACACCAACTTAACATAACTAAAATCACAATAATACTAGATAATAACTGGTAATAGATTTTGAAAAGTTTTAAACATGCAATTTTCAAATAGTGGTTTTTATTAGTGTTCTATATTTCCTAACAAATTTGGAATTAATTTACACTCTATGAAAAATTTAAACACTAAATACACATTTAAAACTTTTACTACTACACACATATCACAAATTACAACATAAAATATTTCTTTATCACATAAACATCTGCATGTACATAAAAAGAAATAATCCAACTATGCTCTATACAATATCAGAGTTCATATCATAAATACATAAAACAACAATCAAACATAACATCACATATAAAAAATATCAAAATAAAAACATAACTACACATAAGAAATCACAGAACAAAAGAAAATAAACACAACAACTCTAATCATCATCCTCATCATCATCTTCTTCAGCCTAGTCTCTGGATGGCACATAAAGTATATAAAACGGATGAGGGGGCATCTCAGCACTGTGATCACCTCTAATAACCCTATCCATGTACTGCTGATAATTCTCCTCATATTCATCATGTTTAATAATATACCTTTCAATATTTTAAATCTTACCATCCATATCTCTAACATGCTCTCTAGTAAGACTCACTTTTTGCAAAATATTCTTCAATAGTCCAGTTTGTGCATCACTAGATGATGATGCTCTAGAAGTAGTGGCACGTGAAGTAGAAGCAGTGGAAGTTCTAAATCCTCCTCTCCAGCCAAACTCTGAATTTACAGTGTAAGAACCAACATTTACACTGGTAATAGGTCTCAATGGCTGAAGAAATTCTTCTCATGTTTCAAACATAGCACCAGATCGCTCACAAATCGAATGAATTAAGGATGGAAATCCCATACCTGAAGTAGTAGCAGATCTAGAGCAGTTCATCACATAGTAAAAAATAATAGCCCCAACATCAATAGGATTTCCTAACTGAATAAAATGGTTCAGAACTGTTCTCTCCCTTGTAACTTCACTAGTATGACTTGAAGGCAAAAACTTAGATGAGATAAAATAATGTCATGCCTTTGAAATGACATTCAACTTAGAGCCTTAAAAATTTACTATTCATTCATTTTTTATCTTCCATAAACCTCTTCCATCTTTCATAAATGATATGATCTCATCTAATTCTCCTTCAGTAGGATGATAATTAGAATAAAAACAAAATAATGTAGGAGGCAAGTGGTAAAAGACATTGATTACCGCAGGTGAAAAATGTCTTGTTCACCTCTAACAATCACCAAATTTTCTTCTGCTGCAGGCAAGTTTGCATAAAACTCTCTGACCACAGAAACAACAGCGACAGCGGAGAAGTAACAGTAATTCTCCAAATTTCTTCTAGTAATCATTTCTTCAATAACTTTTCCTGGCTTACTAAATACTTGTTTTGGAATCAATTTTTGTGACGACAGTGCGTCGACGTATCAATCCTCAGCTCTTGCACTAACAAATTTGTTGAATCTAATTTTGCTTTTCTTTTGAGCTCTTTAACTTTGGATCCATCTCTAAAAATAAATTGCAAAAATTCACCATAAATTCCAAATTTAAACTAAAATTGCTAATTTAACTTCCAAAGGTAATTTCCACTAAATTCAAGTAATTTCTCATGATTTTCCTCAAATTTCACTATAAATAATGATCTTAAGGGTTTTCAATAATGTACTTCAAATATATGGTGAAAATAAAAAACGTTTATTTAGGAGTAGTGCTCATACCTCAAGGAATTCGAATCTGACAAATCTCGTTGAAATCGGCTTTTAATTGATCCAACTTAAGGATGCCATAAATCCAATCTAGCAAATTCGAGAGTTTGAGGGTGACTGGAGGTGTTAAAAATGTCAATTTTCGTTTTTTAACTGCAGAAAATCAGTTTTTGCGAACTGACGCTTAAGTGCAAAGCTTCGGCGCTTGGAGGCGAATTCTGGCGCTTAAGAGCTTAAGTTCTGGCGCTTAGCCACCAGTACCTGATTTTCACAATTAATTTAAAATTTTACTATACACCTTGGTTAATCACTCTAAATCACTTCAAATAATATTTCTCCCCTCTAATCTTTTCTAATTCTCCAAAGAAAATTAAATTTCCATCAATTCCAAACAAATTTCACACAAACACAAACTTTCATTTAAATAAAACAATCACACTTAATACATAATAAAAATTTCTATCCAAACATTTTGGATGAAATTTCCCAATACATAATAATTCAGATACATCAAAACAAAGATAAGTTCACATCACTAAGATGTAACAAACACACTTAAAAGTTCAATAAAATACAAACATATAACACTAGAGATAAACACATAACACATAAAACCACAACACTAGACTAGACTTAAATTAATTACAATCTCCATTAGGTTGAATGTATCCAAAACCACCATTAGTTCCATTTGAACCATTTGAAATATAGATCTGATAAAACGGGCGATGGTTGAAAACTCATACATCTTCTTCTTCTAACCATTTATTTTTCAGAAACATCGCCTTATTTACTTCTTCCGTGTGACTTGTATGACTGAATTGCATTTTAAGTTGGCATCCCATGTGCGATAAATGAGTGTAACTTTCATTTACCTTTGCTTCAATTGACTCCATGTTGGCTTCAATCTTCGCAATTCTTTCTGTAATACCTTGAATTCTAACTGCTAGGAATCCGTTGTATAACTCTTGCGCACTTTCACTAATGTATTTCTTCTTGTTGGCTTCCTCCTCCTTCTTAATTTCACTTTCCCAAGAAGACATTTTTACACTCAAAACACTCTTCTTAAGACTCAAGAATGAAAATAGGGACTGGGGCAAGTGTTTCTCTTAATGCAGGGCCTTTTTATAGACATGGGAAGTGCTAAAACTGACCCTAGATGTTTTAAAACTCCAAAATAACTTTTAAAACCACTTCCCCACGATTTTGGCTTCTAGAAATTTATTTATCACATTTTTATTAATTGTGGCGCTTAGCTGATAGTGCACATTTTTGCACAGGTCTGTCAAATGTCCAAATTTTTCATTCTGACTCTTTTAATTCATCCATTAATGTCAAATAAACACCACTATAATTAATCTCTTCAAAACTCTACCACATAATTATAAAAACAATCCAAACAAAGCACACAAAATAAACATAAAGCAAAGCACACAGATAAATATGGGTTGCCTCCCACAATGCACTTGGTTTAATGTCTTCAGTCTGACATACCCAGAACTTTTTCTAAGTGACCCAACATCAGATTCTCATCAGATTTAAGTTGATCGATTGAAAAATATGGTTTAAGTCTATGACCATTAACTTTGAATATTTTTCCAATCTTATGATCTTGAATATCCACAGCTCCATAAAAATAAACTTTTATCACATTAAATGGACCCATCCATTTGGACTTAAGTTTTTCAGCAAAAACTTTCAACTTGGCATTATACAACAAAACTTTTTATCCTAGCTCAAAATTTTTAGTAAGAATCTTCTGATCAGGCCATAACTTCATTTTTTCTTTATCAATCTTAGCATTTTCATAAGATTCATTCCTTATCTCTTCAAGCTCATTTAATTGCAATAATCCCTTCTCAGCAACATCCTGTCGGCATATTTTTAGGTTATGTATTTTGAAAAGGGGTCGCCTACAGAAGTTTTCGGTGAATTTTTAGATTTTAAGTTTAATTTATATATATATATATATATATATATATATATATATATATATATATATATATAGTTATAGAAAGAAGCATTTGATTTTGAAAATAACTTTCAGTTTGAAAATTTTAAGATATGAAATCAAACCGATCTCACATCCCAAATAGTTTATATAAACGAGCACCACACCACAAACCATGTATTTATCTCAAAGAATAGACACACTGTTTGATGATGGGCCTCGATAAAAATAAACTAGAAGATTAGTGACATTAGTTTGGTCTGCGAACCAATTTTACAAGCTGACAAGTCCCCCTGCTTAATATAAAGAAATTAGCAGGGTTTATATTACCTGGGTTCTTAAAGTTCCCTATAAGGGCAAGCCCGTATAGTTAATTACATCTTAAATGACGGGAATCGTTTAAGAAAACTCTCGATAATGATCAGTGTTTTTGCTCTAAAAAATTTCAAACTTTAAGATTTTCAAACAAATTGGATTTTGAAAATTTCAAGAGGGATTAGCTTAAATCTGGAACAGTTTATTTCAGGAGTCCGATGGAAGAGAAGTAGGAGTAGTTGAGGATCCAAGAGGAATCTTAGCAACTTTCGAAACTATCCTATTGTTTAGCTTCAATTTAAGAGTTTATTTAATGTTTTAATCCTGCCAATTTTAGTTAATTAGGACTTATATTTGTATGACACAATCATACAAATAGCCTCAAAGATGTGAGGGTTTGTGTCGTATCGAACGACTACCTCGGAATCCTAAAACTGGTTAGGGCTTAATTTACATAACATGATTATGCAAATGCCTAACAAAGAGTTGCGGATTTATGTTGCACTAGGCAAACTACCTCGAAATCCTATTGCTTGGTTATTTAAAACTAGGAAAAGGTTTTGCTGAAGTAGACACAGGTTTTGCTGATGACGATGGCCATGCTGCCCACTGTGCTCCAAGCTCCTTATTGTTACAGAGGTTTAGTTTTAGAAGGTGCAATCAAGAGATGAGAGAAGTGTTTTGGTTTAGAGAAATCTTAAAGTCCAGGTGTTTTTAATATTTTGTTAGGGGAATATTAAAGTTGATTATAAGGTTAAGATCCCACGGTTCCATCATTCCGGCACCGTTATTTTTATCGGATTCACTTAGTCCAGATGAATTTGCTAAACTTAACTGAATGAGTTCCACATTTTCATTTAGACCGTGGGAAATTTTGTTAGCAACACGTAGGTTACATCATCCGAGGTATTCCCGATCATCCAATAAGACGTTTTAATTTAGTTTTAGTTATAGTTTTGTGTTCTGTTTGTGATTAAATTTTGAGTTGTTTTATATTTTGAAATGTTGTGGCGGTGAATTTTATTTAGTTGTGATTTTTAATTTAGTTTTGGGTTTCAGTTTTGTGGCTATCCTAAAGGTTTCAGTTTTCATGCAACAATCTTGTTTAACATGCAAGAAAAGTAAAGCGCAGTACAGGTAAAAAAGTTGCAATAAAGTAAATTGCAATAAAGTAAAGGCGTACCTGGAGGGTCTTCTCGTCATTCCAAGCTACACTTAAACACGTGTTAGAACATTTAAATATTTGCAACAAGTACCTAGGTAAAGCAAAGCGAAAGGTTCTGGTTGTCTATCAAGACCCTAATCCTGCTGCTAGTCAGTTCTTATGACGTCTAGGTTCTTTATATTTTGTTAAGGATGATTTTCTTCATCAAAGAACAATTAAGCTCAATTATTCTTCTTAAAACACCTCATTGTATTGAGGACGTGCTTAGAACGGGTTCTAAACATCTTTTCAATACTTATGAGATTATTTCGAGTCTAAATGAATTTTATTGTAGAGTTGAATCAATCATCCATAAATTTTTAGTTAAGCATTAACTCTTGCTCAGTGGACTTAGGACATTTGATTATCCCATGAATGAAGTGATATCTTACTCGATGCTCCATTTATGAGTTATAATGATAAAAGTCTTTAGGGGCAAATCAATTTATTAAGAATTTCAACAATTTAAAATTAGAATTAATGTTATAAGGTGACTTAATTTAGTTATAAAATATTAATAAATTTAAGTTTGGAATAGTGTTTAAGTTGTTTTATTCTTAACTGTTTTAAACATTTGAATTGAAAGAGGAGCTTAAATTATTTAATTTAGACTTTAATGATTTAATTTTTTAATTTAATTGCAATATTTTAGATTAACTTTTAATTAGTTTGATTTTTCTCTTTTTTTAATTAAGAATTATTCTTTGAAATTGATTTTGACGTTTCAAGTTTGTTTTAAATTTGCCTTCAAGTGATTTTTTAAAATTAATAAATTTTTTTAATGCTTTAATTTATTTCAATTTAATTATCAAGTTATTTAGTATTTTAAGTTTTAGTTTAATTAAGGGTTGTCTTTTCTTTATTATTAATTTATTAATTTCAATTTTCATCTTAAGTTTAATTAAAAGTTAAATATAATTGAAGTGATTCATTTGGGGATTTTAGTTTAAGTGATTATAGTCTCTCTAAATTATATCTCCATTTTAATAATCCAAATTTTTTTAATTATTCTTCCAAAATTCAAATTATTTAATCAATTAAGGTTTCATTTTTTTGGTTTATTAAAAGTGATCAATGAGTTCCTACACTATTATTTTCCAAATTTTCAATCATCTAAGAAAGAATTAAGATCAAATATTTTGCTCCCCATTTTAATTAAACCTAAAGTTTTAATTAGAGGTTAAAATTATTAATTATGAATATGCCCTTTTAAGCTTAAATATTTTATAACTCATTAAATTGAGCTCAAATGAGCTTGCAATGTTTATTTCACTTCGCTCATATGTCAATTAAGACATTAGAGGAGAAAAATGTGATTTTTCTGAATTTGATTTAATTTATATATTTATTTTAATAGAAAATAGGGATTTTCAATGGAAATTCAACAACATGACCAAGGTAAGGTTTCTGTCCTTAAGAAAATTATAGGATGTTCCTAATGACCAGAGGACCACTTGGACCAATTTTGGTGATTTTTTGAATTATATTTTATTTGTTATAATTATTTTGAGTTTTGGAGTATTAATCAATTATAAAATAAAATTAAAGTTGAAAAATGAATTTTATATTTTTTTTAAATCTCTTTGAACTCAAGGAGTTCAGAGAAACAAATTTTATATTCTTATGATTTTCCTTTGATTCATTAGAATTAATTTAGTGAAAAGGTTGGAAAATCCATTTTTTAATTCAAAAATTGTTTTAGGGGTTTTAAATTTCAATATCTTAACCTAGGGACTTGGGAAAAGTATTTAGTTTATTCCTAAGTGATTAGAAAGCAAAATATGACATTTTTATGATTTTTATTACTTTTGCGATTTTTATTATTTTTTAATTATTTAAAATATTAAAATAAGGTTGGAAATGATGATTTTTGAAAAATTCCAATTTTAAATTTCCTAGACTCCTCTGATATTAGAGAACTCCCAAAACCAATTTCGATAATTTTTGAAATGTATTTTTAGAGTTATGAATTTTTAAAGTTTAATTTTACTCATGTGACTTAATTAATCCATTTAGTGGGGTTAATCATTTCCAATTGATTCCAAATTTTAACGTGAGGTCCCTCTGATCCTAAAGATTAGTGAAGAATTGTTTTTAAGTTATTTTGATGTGTGGTTAACTCCAATTAATTAAAGTTTAGTTTTGAGTAATTAGCCCAATTAGGGCTATTCTTAATGAATTAACTCAAACCATAATTTCCTTAAGGTCCTCTGGTCCTAAGAAACTTCCCCAAATTTTCCTAGTATTTTCCAAGAAATATACTAATTAATGGAATTAAAATACCAAAAACAATGACATAAACATAAAAAATACATAACTTGCCATAGAGATAGTCTCTGACCTTGAAAAATTCAAGGAATATTCCCAAGATCAGAGGCTTCAAAAGTCCTATGGTCTCATACCATGGTGAATTGTCTATACAAATGGAGAATTAAAATACTGAAATAAGTAAATAATTAATTAAAAATAAAATACTCATCAAATTAACTCAATTCTTTTTTTCATATTATTCTCCTCTGTTCACTGAGCAAGAGGGTATTTTTATTTTATTTTTGTGATTTTTCTACACAAAGATATGGATTTTCTAAGTTTTAGGTATTTAATTAAATCAAAAAAGCCATATTTATCTACTAATCCATGCGGCGCCGACTCATCCTCGGCAGCTCCGAAAGCCCACGCTTCGCCTCCCTATTCGACGCCGCCATCTGACTCAGCGCTCCGGGGGCCCGCGGTTCACGTACCGTTCTCTGGTCCGACGTAATCTGAGCCATCCACTCGATACACTCATGATCGGACGACACCTGGTCATCTTCTATGACTGGTGTGCACCCGTGACCGTCCACACTAAAACCCTAAGATCTCTCTCATTTTTCAAAGGATTTTCGTGTTCTTATACTCTATGGATTCGTCTTGAAGAGACGAACACATCCATATATACCTTGGTTCAGGAGGTGAGGCCTCAACTGAAGGAGCTCGGCACGTTCGCTGGAGTTGGAGGAGCCTGGGGATGAAGCCTCTGGCCCTGTCGAATTGTCTAAGTACAACTTCCACCAAGCCCAATTTCAAAACTTGGCCGATAGGTGAATGGCTGGCCTGGTGAAGGGGCTTCCACTTGGGAACTCCTTCTCTTGGTATTGTGCAGGTGTGGGTGAGTTTCATTTGATTTTGGTGGAGGTTCCAGGGATGTCCTGTTCTAGTATGAGAATTGAGCTCCAAAATTGAGCTTAATCAATGGGGTTTAGGGCAAGAGAACAGTGGGGATGAATTGCTCTTGGCTAGGGGAAGCTCAGTGAGGAGTTTGGAGGAATTCTGTGAAGGTTGATTTCAGCCAACCTTTTGGCCTAGAGGGGGTGGCTTGTTTAAATAGTCATGGCCAGGGCTTGCCAGGGGCAATTGATGGCTGGGATCAGCTGCCTAGGGGAGGAGATGAAGAGCTGTGGTGGCCAATTGGAGTGGGGCAGTTTAGCAAGTGAGAATTTGAAATTTGGCTCATTCCAAGCTCCTCGGCCATTGTGTTTTCCGGTGGCCTGGTGGCTGGCCGGCCAGAGTCAGGTCACAATCTGACTCAGGGGAGTCAGGGCTGGGGTTTGGTGCAGTCAATTGGCTTTAGACAAGTGTCTAAGGTTTGATTTAAATTGAAAGGGGGGAGCCTATTTTGGCATGATTTTGTCTAAGGCATGGTTTAGGCTAGGTGCACCTCCCCAAGGCTTGACTTTGGGCTGGGCCAAATCATTTGGGTCAGCCAAGAGAGAGTGGTGAGGTCTCTTTCCATGGTGAGGTGGCTAAGCTTGGTTTAGAGTGTGACATGAATATGGTTAAAAGGGCTTAATGAAGGATTAGGAAAGAATCTCCTCTTCTTGCCATTAATGGCTTGGTGAGGTGGAATGTGGCTTCCATGGCTTCCATGTGGCTTGTACATGGCTTAATGGCTAACATTTGGCTTAAAAAAAGTTTGGTCAATTTCATAAAAATGGATTTTAAGGATTTTGTAGATTTTGGTGGAAATTTGGATGAAGCTTTATTTAGAATTATTTGATCAATGGTTTAGGACTTAGGGATGATTTTAATTGAATGCATGATGAAAAAGAGTGTCATATGGATTTTGGATGAATTTTAGGGCTTTTGGATTTGGTGGAAATGGGCTTTTAGAATGGTTTAAGAAAGTGGGCCTTTAGGTTTGAAAAAAAATTGGTGGATGGAAATTTTGTGAATGATTGGACCAAAAAATGTTGGGTTTAGTTTATGGATGTGTCATGAGTGATTTGAAACAAATTTGAGGTGATTTGGAGTTGAATTGGGTTTGATTTGGGACTTTTTGGTAAAGGGGTCAAAGTGGGTCAAATTGGGCTAACTTGGGCTAACGTTGGGCTAATTTTAGATTTGATGTAAAATTAATGTTGAGAAATGTTTATGGGAGTGACACAAAGAGTTTTTAACTTTGGTTGGGCTATGATTTTGAGATTTGGGCCCATTTGGGTTTATGGTGGATTTAGGCTAAAAATGGGGACTCTGGTTTTTGGGTTAGGTTTGGGTGGAGTTTAGGTTCAAATTTGGGGTAAATCTTGTTAGTTTTTTGTTTGTGGCGATGTTAGGAAGGTTTAGGAAGAGATTTGGGGCTAATTGGAGTTGAGTTGGGTTAGTTTGGGCTAAGTTTAGGTCATGGGCCAAAATTGGCCTTTAAGCTTCAAATTTGAATTGGATCCAAATGTTAATCAAATTGGGCTTGGTTTTGGTCTAAATTGATATTGGTGATATTTAATTGATGTTTAGAATTGGATTGGATCAACATTGAGGTTAAATGGGTTGATGTGGTTTGACGTTGGGCTTACTTTGGTTAAAAATGGGCCAATTTGGGGGTTTTGGTAAAATTGGACTAAATTGACAAAATTGGCTTATGGTGTAGTTAAACAAAATGAAATTGAGAATATTTGGTATTTTCTGGAATTATCTGGGAATTTTTGGAATTTATGGATTTTTTGGTTAAAAAGGGCATTTTGGGTATTTGGAGGGTATTGGGGGGTATTTTTGAAATTTTTGGTATATTTGGCCAAGGATGATCAATTTGAATGGTGGGAAATGTTTAGGATTGGTTTTGAGGAATTTTAGGTAATTTAGGTGATTTTGCAAATTTTGGGTGGTTTCAAGGGCATTTGGTAGGCTTGGTGGGTGTAGGGCCCCAAGGGTCAAAAATTGAAATTTTGGAAAAATAAAGATTGATCATGTTTGAGTAGAATGGAATCACTTTGGTTAAGCCATGAAGCCATATCAAGCCCATAAGAGCCATGAGAGGACTCATTTGAGGCATTCACTATGTTGTTCCTAACCCTCTTAACCAAGGGCCTAAGGGTTAATGTCCATCCATATGAGTTACCTACATGAGTCAGGAAGTCAAACTAGGTATGAATGGTTTTAGGATTTGGAATGTGTGTGAAAGTGTAATGTGTGCAGGTCAGCCCTCACTGGACCAGCCCACCCGGGGTAGTCTTAAGGCCGAAGAGTCCTATAAGGAACTCATCCTTTAAACCTCCACATCTGATCTTAACCCTCAAAGTGACTTAGGGGTTTACAATCAAACTTATGGGGTTTAATGGGAGTTAAGAGGTGTTTAAATTTATAAGTGGTGGGTTCCATTTCTACTCCTCTAAGATAGTCAAAGGGAAAACCTAAGGCTAGATCCTAAGTACTAGAGAGTGAGAAGAGAAAAGACCTCATCACAAAATGAGGTGAAAAAATGGACCCCCAATAGGTGGGGTGTGCTAACCAAGCACACTGCGCGTATTGGCGTTGACCGAAGAGATCAAAAAGACCAACACAGACGTCTAATTGGCACACTTAGAACAGAGTAGAAACAAATTTCCGCTGGGGAGTATCGAGTATATCTCCAAGACTGGAGATCCCTGAACTCTCGCTGGGGAATAGAAAAGGAGGTGAATTCCAGAACATAAGATCTGGAGAAATTTGATTTAGATTTCATTTCATTTTCTATTCCGAGTTTTTCTTAATGTGTGAGTTTAGATTTCGATTTGTTTCGAGTTTCAATTTCGATTGAGGTTTAATTTAAAATCAATTCAAGGAAATCTGGATTTGAAATGAGAATTGGAACCTAGGTTCCAACCTCGGGATTGCGAAGAGAACTGGAACTTAGGTACCAGCCTCGGAGTGAGAATCGGAGTTTAAGTATCGATTGAAAAGGATGAGAATCAGAATTTAGGTACTGATCTCAAAATAAGATCTGGAATTTTGTACTAGCCTCGGAAGGAGGGAGTTGAAATTTGGTATCAATCTCGGGAAGAGAGTCGGAATTTGGTACTGATCTCGAAGGTTTAAAGAGAACTGGAATCCGGTTCCAGTCTCGAAGGTTTAAAGAGAACTTGAATTTGGTTGTTTAAAGAGAACTGGAATTTGGTTGTTTAAAGAGAACTGGAATCTGGTTCCAGTCTCGAAGGTTTAAAGAGAGCTGGAATCTGGTTCCAATCTCGAAGGTTTAGTCTCAAAAGTTTAAAGAGAACTAGAATCTGGTTCCAGTCTCGAAGGTTTAAAGAGAACTGGAATCTGGTTCCAGTCTTGAAGGTTTAAAGGGTTGAAATTTCTTTGTGGAGATTTGAGTTTAGCAAAAGATTTGGAATGAGACGTAAAAGTGTTCCACGTCCCACGAGGATCGATCAGTCTGATTACTTGGCGAAGGATATGAATCCATGCTATCAGGACCAAATCGAAAATTTTCGTGGTTCTATGTCAATAGATTATGTCAACCTTCTCAAAAGAGGAAAGGAAATATGGAGTGTCAAAAAGAGATTTGAGAATAGCCGAAGGCTAGGGATTTCAGATTCAAGAATTTGTTTTTGTCGTTTGTTGTAATTTGATTTGTAGCTTGATTTTCAATTTAGAGTTCATTTTTATTTAGAGTTCGTTTTGACATTCAGATTTTTAAAATAGTTCTCATTTACTTTTTATTTTCCCTTTGTTCTTTGTTCGAAGTTCATTTAACTTAATGGTGTTTCCCAGCCAATTTGTATAAAAAGAGGTGAAGGCAAAATATGTCATGGTCGTTTTCATTCCAATCTCGTCGAAAATACATCATACATCTTGATCCAAAACATGATGATATTTTCTTTGAGAATTTAATATCTCAAACAATCCATATATATCCAAAACGGATTGTGTAAGATTCTTCAAGTTTCTTCCAAAAGCAGCTGTCAAAATCCATGTCTGAATAGTGAGATACATGGATAATAACATCACCTTCCAAGTCATCCTTAGCAGGAATGCCGTATGGATGTGCATTGGAGGTGTGATATTTCCCATGTAAATCACAGCTCGTAAGGCCGGAGACTCTCTAACTCTGGATCTAGCTGAAAGTGGAAAGACATTTTTCTGTCATCTATTCTCCTGAAAGTGACGGAGATTTGTTCCACAGGCACTCCCAGAATGCAATGTTCTGCGATGTCTGATCCGTTTCCTTTGAACACCATGACGGAACCTACTGGTAGTGGTATCTCCACCGGACCTTAAAATTCACCGGGGTCTGCAATCTGGAGGTCAGATCCGAACATAATATTGCGCTGGCTGACAAAAGACACTGTGCAGAAAGGTCTAACGAAATCATGATGGTTTATGTGTGGAGGTATACAGTCGCCCTCCTTGTAGATATTAATGATGCAGCTATTGGGTATGCAATATGCAGGCAATACTCTCCATGTTATCATCCTCTTTACCATTCTTTTAATAATATTCATCATCGGATCCATATCACTGCGAAGGAGTATTCCTGGTGGATTCCCTTTTCTGTCTACCGCAAAGTTGTAGAAACATCCGCATTGGATTGTAATTCTTCCTTTTCCTGGCATCCATCTTCGGGTTCTGAATAGGTCTTTTCCATTAGGCGACCAGCTCGGCCCATTTTCTGAAGCTCAAGTACGCAGTCTATAATTTGTTGCTGCTCGTAATCTGAGAATACATATATGTGCAGCTCAAGGCCTTCCAAGATGTTGACTCTCTTGCCTCGAATTCTTTCAAAGTATTCAAAAGTTTTCTTTTCAACGTTCTGCTTTCTTTCCAACTCATATTCTAGAATTATCTACAATCGACGAGGTCTAGTAACGTACTGGGGAATGTATGGTTCAACCCCGGCACGCTCTCCTGCATGTCTTGGCTCCTCGGGGATAGTCTCTGTAGGGACTTCCTCCGGGGTTGCCTTCGCAACAAGTCTCTTTAGAGCTGGTACATCTATTTGGCTTCGAGGCACTGATTCTATTTTTGCTCTTTTTAGAGTTTCTTTCATCCTTTCTGTTGTTCTTAAAATTTCCTTTATCTGTTCTGCTTTCCTTGGAGTTGATCTCCTCCTTTCCGGTTCCTGACAAACCAATTTCTTCGGAGTATTTGTATTGACGGTAGCAACTGTCTCTTCATGTTGATCTGCTGCTAACTTGGTTAACATCTTGCGAATGTGGCGATTCTTGTTCCTCCTCTGGGTGGCAGTAAGAGTAGCTCTCCTTACCCCTTGGACTTCTGCGGGCATGGCACTGACAAGTCTGCCCTCTGCTTTAGCAACAACGGACTTAACTTTCTTATCTTCTCCTGTTGCATGAGCGGCGTTTTCTTTTCTCTTCTTGCTAGCGGATTGCTGACTTGGGCCACCCACTTTCATCACTGTCTGGCTATGGAACTCTTCCCAATCAATCAGGGTCCAATCATTTTCTTCATATTGCAGCCCGGCTGGTGTGAAGTCAGAGTCAATCTCGATCACGGCTCCATCCCTCACCCTCTTTTCATCAAGTGCTAGAATCATGCCATTTCTAAAGTTCAGAACCAACCGCCCGTTCTACATTTCCCTGCGAAGAAACAAGGAAAGGATCAGGGGATGTACTAAGAAGAAGAAGAATAAGAAAAACTTTTATTAATGAAAAATTCTTATTTATCTCTTTTAAATTTTAAAGAAAGTAGGAAGAGATGAGGGAAAGATCAAGAATGAATTGATTTAAAAGGAAAGATTGACATTTTATTATTACAATTTCACACATTTTTTTTTCTTTTTAACATAATTTTTGTTAATGATTTTCTTTTTTATCATCGATTTTTTTTATGTTTTGGGTTCGGACCCAGTCGCAAATGATTACTCTACCCGTGCTTCTATGAATGAGACCTCAATTTTAAAGTTCATCCTTCGAAACATCAGGTTGCGTAATACTTCTTCAAATATCGTCCATTGATTGGAAGCATAGGTCGTTCTCCACGGAAATTCACCAGTTGGTAGGAACCTGCTGAGTAGACTGTCTCGACCACGAATGGCCCGTCCCATGTTGGTTCAAATTTACCCCCTATCTTGCGGTGTGCAAGAATAGGTCTTCTGAGAACTAGAACCAAGTCACCGACTTTAAATGTCCTTGGACGGACTAGTTTATCATGGGCCTGGATCATCTTGGCTTGATACAGTTCAAAATTCTGCTGTGCTGAAAGTCTTTTTTCTTCCAAGCTTTCCAATTCTTCTATTCGTAATTTGGCATTTTCTTCAGTAGTGAGTTTTTCTGCAACTACAATTCTGAGTGAGGGAAGCTGTACCTCCAAGGGTAAGACGGCCTCGGACCCGTACACCAAAGCGTAAGGCGTAGACTGAGTAGGAGTTCTAAAAGTCGTCCTGTAGGCCCATAGGACTTCTAACAACTTCCCGTGCCAATTTCTTTTGTTGTCGTCCAAGGTTTTCTTTAGGATTTGGACGAGAGTATTATTAAAAGCCTCGGCCAAGCCGTTCGCTCTTGGGTAATAGATTGTTGAATAGCACCAATCAATTCCGTGTCTTCTGAAAAAATTGTTGACCTTCGTACTCTTGAACGTGGACCCATTATCTGAAATGATTCTGCGCGTTACTCTGAAACCGTAGACAACTTGATTCTTAAAGAACTGCAACACATGGTGCGCTTTCACTTGTATGAGTGGTATAGCTTCTGCCCACTTGCAAAAGTAATCTGTAGCTGCAAGAATGAAGAGATGTCCTCTTGAAGAAGGCGGTTCAATCAAACCCACGATATCTGTGCCCCAACACTCAAATGGCCACGACGCGATTGTCAGATGTAGCACATTTGGAGGTTGATGCAGAACCACTCCATGCACTTGGCATTGGTGACAACTTTTGGCAACCTTCATGCAGTCGGTTATCATCGAGAACCAGTAATACCCTAGTCTCTTAATCTTCATTTTCATCTTCGGACCCGACTGATGAGCGTCACAAAGTCCTGAGTATACTTCTTTGACAATTTCACGAGCCTCGGACCCGCTCAGGCATCTTAGCCACATCCGATCAAAAGAACTTCTGTATAACGTGTTGTTTATTAATGCGTAAGACAGAGTTCTTTTCTTGATTTGATGGGCTAAAGACTTATCATCCTGTAGGTTTCCTGTTTGCAAATAGTCTATTAGTGGCTGCCGCCAATCTTCTGCATTTTCTGTCACTACTGCAATTGTTTCTTCTGCTTTTTCTGATTTGTGTATTGTATCCATGTCGAGCTTTGAGAGAACCTGTCGTCCCTGAACTGACATTTCAACTGACTCATCCTGTAAGCAGGAAAATTCTTTTGCAAGGCGGGCTAACGCATCTGCAAGAGTATTTTCTCTCCTGGGAATCTTGTAGATCGTTACATTTGGAATTTGCTCCAACTGTTTCGTGGCGTACTGAAAGTACTGCTCGAGTCTTGGCTTTAGAATTATGTACTGTCCGACGACTTGCTGAATGATCAACTGTGAATCTCTGTAGATATTGATATATGTTATCCCCATCTAAATGGTTAATTCCAATCCGGTTATAGGGGCTTCGTATTCTGCCTCGTTGTTTGTACACGGTTTTGTTAGATGGTAGGAATACCTTAACATCCCCTGTTCCGGTGTTATAAAGATTAGTCTGATTCCTGCCTTACCGGGCACTATCGTTTGTGATTCTTTATCTTTCTGTGCTGAAGATGCTCCGTCAAAGTACAGCTCCCAACGCTGATCATCGGGGTCTTCTAGGCTCATTATCTGCTCGTCTGGCAAGTCGTTGTTGAGAGGCGATTCTGCCGGTAAAGGGTGTGCTGCGAGGAAGTTTGCTAGGACTTGTCTCTTTACAGCATGAAGTGGCATGAAAGTTATATCGAATTGCAATACTATCATCAACCACCTAGCAAGTCTGCCAGAAAGCGTCGGTCGGGTCATCAAATATTGCAATGGATTAAACTTCGAAATAAGGTTGACCTTATGAGAAAGCATGTAATGCCTGAGCTTTTGAGCGGTGAAGATCAGGGTCAAACAATGCTTCTCAATAGGAGGATACTTTACTTCCTTCAGAATTAGATGACAGCTTAGGTAATAGAGCGCATTTTCTTTTCCCTCATCATTGACCTGGGCTAACAAGGCTCCGAGAGAGTCATCTAATGCCGTGGTATAAAGTATCAACAGTCGTCTCAAGACTGGGGCTGCTAAGACAGGAGGTGTCATTAGGTATTGCTTAATGTCCTCGAAGGCCCGCAGGAATTTCTCTTCCCAAACGAATTTGGCTTTCTTTTTAACCAATGCCGAGAAGGGTTGACACCTACCTGACAAGTTCGAGATAAAGTGTCGAAGATATGCCAATTTTCCTTGAAAGGATCGTAATTAATTTAAGGTTTTAAGAGGTGGCATTTCTAAGATAGCTTTAATCTTCTCCGGATCGATTTCAATTCCACGATGTCGGACGAAAAATCCTAAGAATTTCTCAGAGGTGACACCGAAGTCGCATTTCAGGGGATTCATCTTAAGGTTATATTATCTTAATCTCTCGAAAATAATTCTCAAATCATACAAGTGATCTTCCTTTAATTTGCCCTTGATGACCACATCATCCACGTAACACTCGACTTGGTTGTGAATGAGATCATTAAAAATCCTCGTCACTGCTCTTTGGTAGTTTGCTCCTGTGTTCTTCAATCCAAATGGCATCACTGTGTAGCAAAACACTCCAATTGGCGTTCTGAAGGCGGTGAGCTTTTCATCTTCCGGTGCCATCTTTATCTGGTTGTATCCCGAAGATCCATCCATGGAAGAAAAGACTTCATGTGTTGAAGCAATGTCGATCATCAATTCTGGAATTGGTAGCGGGAATTCATCCTTTGGACATGCTTTATTCAAATCTCTGAAATCCACACAGATTCTGATCTGACCATTCTTCTTTCTGACTGGTACCACATTTGCTAACCAAGTCGGGTATTGTTCTTCATGGACGAATTTAGCGTCTATTAGCTTCTTAACTTCAGCTATTACTTGTTGTTCAATCTCTAAACGCATTCTTCTCGGAGCTTGTCTGACTGGAACAGCAGTGTGATTCACTCCTAGCCTGTGAACTACAACCTCTGGAGCTAATCCTGGAATTTCATCATAACTCCAAGTAAAATAGTCTTTGAACTCCATTAATAGCTTGATTATGTTTTCGGAGTCTTCTTTATTGAGTAAAGAGCTAACAAAGGTCAGCATAGACTCTTCGCTAGTACCTAAGTTAACTTCCATTAACTCGTCTATTGTAAATTTAATTTCTTCTTCGAATTCTGGCGGAGCATCTCCGATTGGTAGATCTTCGAGATCTTCTGAAGCTTCTAAGCAGTCTTCATTATGCTCGCAAGTGACAACCAAGCAAAATTCTGAGTCATCAGCCGGTGCTACTGTACCGAATCCGAGACCATGCTTTGAATTGGGAGGCCGGCTGGCATTATTCCATAATTTTTTAAAATGTTGTGATTGACCTTTTGTTCATCATTGAGGTAAGACACCACGTTGAATTAAATTTTGAACACAGGGAGAGTACCACTCAAAAGGCAGTTCCATTAGATCAGATGAAGCAACATCTTCAAATTGTACATCATTTCAGTTTTGGAAGAAGAAGCACCACGGTAAAACTTGATTGGTTTAGCACCACCACCATGCACTTCCTTGACCACCATACCCTCGATCTTATTAGAATGGATCGGGGTCAGGGTCATAGTATGTACATAGTGGTTAATCTTCTCGTACGTTGATTTATATTCTTCATTCTTTTCATCTTCGAGAGAGATCTCGAACTAGGGTTTCATCTGACTTATCACCGCTGCTTCTTTCTTGATTTCTTCTTCTTCAGAACTGTTCTCCCAATCAACGTCGATGACTGGTTTCTTCTCTCTAACTATTCCAACGTCTCTTCCATGACCTCATCCCCGGCCTCGACCTCGGGTGCGAGTTCTGGAGAAACCTTCACCATCTCGTCGTAAGGGAGTGTTGAGTAACTGTTGGACTAGAATTTAAGGTTCTTCATCGTCTCGAACTTCTTTTGCTTCATTTGGTACGGTGTTTATGGAGAATATTATTCTCTTCGGAGGTGCGTAGTATGCTGCATCTTTGTGAATTTCGATTTCATGCACGGAGAATGGTTGCAAATCACCTTTAATACACTGTTCTCCTCCTTCATAATATTTTATGCACTGGTGCAGAGATGACGGTACCATCCGGTTCTCATGCATCCATGGCCGACCCAGTAGAGCGTTGAATGATGTTTCAGAATCACTTATGTGGAATTTTGCGGTTGTCTTTGCTAAGTCACCGGTCTTCATTAACAGTGTTATCGATCCGAGAGCCCTCTATCCTTTCTGATTAAAGCCTCTCAATAACATCTTGTCTGCTTCAAGCTCACGAGCATCAATTTCCAAATATGCTAGTGTCGAAGATTCATTATGTTGATTGATGCACCTGGATCAACCAACACCCTGGAGAGCGTAAACTTCCCGATAGTGACTGAAATGTACAACGTTCGGTTGTGATCAGCTGTTCCCAGTAGTAGATCATTGTCCGTGAAGGTAACACCTCGTTGTTCTTTTAACGAGCAAACCTCATCGAAGGAATTACCGGCCATTTGAGATAAACAAATCTCTGGATCAAGTAGAGCCTTGATCAGGGCTTCCCTCATCTCCTTTAACAGGATCTGAGCGTCGTATATGCTTAGTTTGGCTGGTTGCTTTCTAAGATGGGCTAGCACGTTATAATCCATTTTATTACCATGTTCCTCAGTTTTTTCCCAAATGGGCAATTCCTCTACTGGGGTTGGCTCCTACTGAGCAACCACCTGCTTTCCTTTATCCTTTAGACCCATTCTCGGAGGTAGAACTTTTTCGCTTCTTAGGTTGACTTCAATTACTTATTCTGAGTCTGGTGCTGGATCTGTCGATGTTTCCCCTTGAATTGGAATGACTAGCTCTTCTGGAGTTGCTTTAGAATCCGATAACTCTAATTCTATCGCGATTGGAGCTCCTCGAAATTCACAAATGGACTCGTTGCTTGTTGAGCTTTCGTAGCCTCCTTTGTGAACATCTTCTTCGTCGTGGTCATCGAAGTCGTGTATGATTTGAGAATCGTTATTTGTATTGGAATTGAGATCCAGATTAAGTCGGTTGTCTCTAGTTACTTAATCGTTAGAAACAGTCAAAACGTAACCAACACAATAACTCTTATCATTATAAGATCCCGCCGGGGCGAGCAAAAAATCAAACAGAGTCAGAAGTTAGAGGGATTTCTCCCCCGAATCAGAAACAACCATCCTAGGATAAGCAGCCCCTAGTCTACCCTTCGGAGCCTCGATCTTCTTCTCTTCTATGATCTTCTCTTCCTTCTGAAGCGGTTCTTCGATCGCAAGCGATAACACCAGCTCGACAGGTTTCAAACTTTGAGTTGAAGCGCGCACCGACGCAGTTTGGATGTGATCCAAAATTTTCTTTGAAAACTTTGTCCAGACGATACTCCATCAATCATCGGTCGTATATGGGTTTATCGGAACAATAGGATCCGTTGAGATAACATTGACGGAACCTCCTTTTTGGGGTTCCTTCATGTGTTCCTTCGGGATCGTTATGTTCCCTTTCCGGAGATTGTCGTCAAGCCAACTCTTGAAAGTGATGCAATCCTCTATCTTATGTCCGAGCATCCGGTGGTAAGGGCAATAGTTTGGATGATCTTTCTTATTGACTTCTTCTGGCCTCTTGGGCTCTGGTAGCAGAAAATCTGGTGTTTTTATTAAACTGCGGAACATCTTTGCTACTGCTTCAGTCTTGTATGGATATTCCTTATTCAGAAAATCCTTCAGAGTACGCCGTGGACGAGGCATTTGTTCATAATGCTGAGACGACTGATAGCTCGGTCGAGGTCGTTGACGACCTGCTGAGGTTGTCGATAGATGCTGTTGTGGTTGTTGGTATGTACGTTGCGGTGGTTGATAACTAAGTTTGTGGTTGCTCCGGTTAGTATCCGAACCAGTTGCTTGCCCTTATCTACTGCCGCGACGATTCCATATTTCTTTTTAAATGCTTTTACGGTTTTCTGCTTATCGGTCTTGTCTACGAAACTTAGCTGCTTTGCCTCTTCTTGCAAGCTCCCGGCCTTGCTAAGCAACTTCTCGAAAGTTTTGATTGTAAATCCTTTAAGGAGAAGTGCTATCGGGCCATGGATGCTCTTAAGTAAGATGCCGACTACATGTTGTTCTTGAAGCTGTGGTTCACACTTCATGCTTAAGTTCCTCCATCGAAGTATGTAATCTTCTAAAGTCTCGTTCGGTTTCTGGTGCTCCACCACTAGATCACCGATGGTGATGTGGTGTCGAGCCCCGACAAACCGCTTAACGAAGAGGTTTTCCAATTCTGTAAAGGTCTTAACTGAATCATTTGGCAATTCTGCTTACCAGTTGAAGGCGATCCCTGACAAACTGCTGATGAACTAACGGAAGAGTAAAGCGTCACTCCTACCGGCATTGCAACAACTAGCATGAAAATGTGCAACATGCTGCCGGGGGTTTCCCGTTCCATCAAAAGTCTTGAACAGAGGTGGTAGGAAGCCTTTCGGGTATTGGACTGCATCAAACTCTTCAGGGTAAGGTCTAACCATATGAATAGATGCTCCGCTCTTAGATTGTGCTATGGCTTCTCGCACCTGCTGTTCTACTATGTTTTTAATTTCCTTTTCGGGAATCATATTCTGTGTAGAATCCTTCTTTGGTGGCTCATTTCCGTTGACGGATGTGATCACTTTTCCTCCATCTGCAATATGGATGATCTCTGGGGGTGTTTCTTTTTGAGGTTGTACTTGACTCTGGAGAGTGGCTAAAGCAGCATCCATCTCTTCCATCCTCTTTGCCATCCGGGAAATTGTGTCATCTCTTTCCCAAAGCTGTGCTCTCATCACTTCCGGTTCATCTCTTTTGGCAACTATCAGAGCACCTTGTGAAGATGATGATGCTCGTGTCTCAACCATATTGATCTCAGCATACTCCTCATCCATGAACTCTGATGAATAAACTTAATTTTCCAACTTTTCTCCTCTTTATTTCGCCAACCGTCGGATATCCGTCCTTAGCTTTCCTATAGCATCCTCGAGGGGTCTTTTCCAGACGGTCTCACGGTTGTCGTGTGATGGCTGTTGAACTTCTTTTTCGGGAGTTTCTTTTATTGCAGTAGCACTTTCTTCTGATTCAGGCTCCTTGACGAGGCTTTTCTTCTTAGGATGTTGTGTTGGTCTCGGTTCGGTAATAATAGGTCGCCACACCATCCTTCTTGCAGTAGAAGGCCTAGGACCGGACGGTCTGTCGGCTATATGCTGGTAGGTGGTGTCCTCCCTAATATGATGGCCCGATACAACAACTGGTGAACTAGCTCTCATTTTCTTCCTTGGTTTCTCTATGGTAATGACAGGCTCTACTCGCGGTCCGAGGCGGGATCTAGCTGGCTCTCGTCCCATTCTTCTTAGGATTTTTCACACGGGGCATCTTTCTTTCTTTGCCAATTTTTCTATCACAGCTTGTAGCCGAGCAAATGGCGTAGTCTTAACCCTTTTTATTTTGTAGTTACTATAGTATGCAGGTCGGGGTAATGTAGCGGCAATCCTTCGGACATCTTCTTCATCTGATGCAGCAGAGGGGGGGGGTGAAACCTACTCCCTTCCAAAAGAGGTATATACTCAGGCAGTTCTTCTCTTTCCACAGGAATTTCCTGTAGAAAAGCAACTTCAGTAGCTTTGGCTTTCTCGATCTCGGTGATCTTTTTGCTTCATTTCTCCTTTGAGTCCTAGTTAGGGGTGCAACTCTTGAGCCGGACCCCGATCTCGAAAACGAGATGGTATTGTAGCAAAATCTTTACCCTCCATGGTGACAGGCTCATCACAGACTTGGATTTCCTTCCCCTACAGTTTGGCAGAAGCCGGGGTAGGTGCAGAGATGACTACACCGGTGGGGGTAGAGACAACAGTCCTCCTATGTATAGCAGTACTTCTTTCAGCTGGAACCCTTTGCAGGGAAGGGAATCCTTGAGTCGACTTCTGGTTGAACTCAGTTAGGGGTTTCTCAGTTTCTGGCACTTTGTCCATTAGTGTGAAGAGAGTGACGTCAGTGAACTTAATGTCTGTATTGTCGAATCCTTGTCCAAAACGAATGATCCCAATGTCAGGCATCTCATCGTTGTAGACAGCGAAGTCCATTCCATTGGTGAAGGAGAAAATTAACTTTGGTGCAGTCATTTTTTGCAGTGTAGATTCAGAATGTCAGTCCCGAATTATGCTTCCTTTTGTCACAAAACATAGAACGAATAAGAAAGAGTCCGAATACATTCTCGTTTATCTTAATGTATTTGTGATTTTTAAGAGAATTCGTTTATTAGAAGGTTATTTATTAGAGGATTTGTTTGTTTAGGAATGAAATGATTATAGGACGGAGGTTTATAGAAAAAGGAAGAGACCCGGTTCAGAATTGGAAAGGAAGAGAAAGTCTCGTAAGACTTCTCATCCCGAGGGACCGCTCCTAAGCTAACACCTATTGGGGGTCCACCCCACCTCAGAAAAGATGTAAAAGGATTTTAGAACCTCTCTGTTTAGGGGTGTCTAAACAGTGGCTCCTAAATCCGAGAGAAGTTGGCTATACCCGTTCAAGATAGAAATGAACGTGGTATGCCAACGGAAAGAATGGTAGTTTGCTCTACTAGGGACCTGGATGCACTACCGATTTATGAAAGCAAAACCATCTGATCAAAATGGAGAGAAGAACTAGTCCCCAGCGGAGTTGCCAGAAGTTGTCGGCATATTTTTAGGTTATGTATTTTGAAAAGGGGTCGCATACAGAAGTTGTCAGCGAATTTTTAGATTTTAAGTTTAATTTATATATATATATATATATATAGTTTTGGAAAGAAGCATTAGATTATGAAAATAACTTTCAGTTTGAAAATTTTAAGATATGAAATCAAACCTATCCCACATCCCAAATAGTTTATATAAACGAGCACCACACCACAAACCGTGTATTTATCTCGAAGAATAGACACACTACTTGATGATGGGGCTCGATCAAATAAACTAGAAGATTTGTGACATCCGTTTGGTCTGCGAACCAATTTTATAAGCCGACAAGTTCCCTTACTTAATATAAAGAAATTAAGCGAGGGTTTATTTAACACAGGTTCTTAAAGTTCCCTATAAGGGCAAGCCCCTATAGTTAATTACATCTTAAATGACGGGAATCATTTAAGAAAACTCTCGATAATGATCAGTGGTTTTGCTCTCAAGAATTTAAAAGTTTAAGGATTTCAAACAAATTGGATTTTGAAAAAGGGATTAGCTCAAATCTGGAACAGTTTATTTCAGGAGTCCGATGGAAGAGAAGTAAGAGAAGCTGAGGATCTAAGAGGAATCTTGGCAACTTCCCAAACTATCGTATTGTTTGGCTTCAATTAAAGATTTTATTTAATGTTTCAATCCTACTAATTTTTGTTAATTAGTACTTATATTCGTATTACGAAATCATACAAATAGCCTCGAAGATGTGAGGGTTTGTGTCGTATCGAACGACTACCTCGGAATCCTAATACTGGTTAGGGCTTAATTTATATAACATGATTATGCAAATGCCTAACAAAGAGTTGAGGATTTATGTTTCACTATGCAAACTACCTTAAAATCCTATGGCTTGGTTATTTAAAACTAGGAAAAGGTTTTGCTGAACTAGACACAGGTTTTGCTGATGACGATGGTCGTGCTGCCCACTGTGCTCCAAGCTCCTTGTTGTTGCAGAGGTTTAGTTTTAGAAGGTGCAATCAAGAGATGAGAGAAGTGTTTTGGTTTAGAGAAATCTTAAAGTCCAGGTGTTTTTAATATTTTGTTAAGGGAATATTAAAGTTGATTATAGCAACACCAGTTAAGATCCCACGGTTCCATCATTCCGGCACCGTTATTTTTATCGGTTTCACTTAGTCCAGATGAATTTGCTAAACTCAACTGAATGAGTTCCACGCTTTCATTTAGACCATGGGAAATCCCATTAGCAACACGTAGGTTACGTCATCCGAGGTATTCCCGATCATCCAACAAGACGTTTTAATTTAGTTATAGTTATAGTTTTGAGTTCTGTTTGTGATTAAAGTTTGAGTTGTTTTATATTTTGAAATGTTGTGGCGGTGAATTTTATGTAGTTGTGATTTTTAATTTAGTTTTGGGTTTCAGTTTTGTGGCTATCCTAAAGGTTTCAGTTTTCATACAACAATCTTGTTTAACATTCAAGAAAAGTAAAGCGCAGTACAGGTAAATAAGTTGCAATAAAGTAAATTGCAATAAAGTAAAGGCATACCTGGAGGGTCTTCTCGTCATTCCAAGCTACACTTAAACACATGTTCGAACATTTAAATATTTGCAACAAGTACCTAGGTAAAACAAAGGGAAAGGTTCTAGTTGTCTATCAAGATCCTAATCCTGCTGCTAGTCAGTTCCTATGACGTCTAGGTTCTTTATTTTTTATTAAGGATGATTTTCTTCATCAAAGAACAATTAAGCTCAAATATTCCTCTTTAAAATTAATAATTATTTTTAATGTTTTAAATTTATTTCAATTTAATTATCAAGTTATTTAGCATTTTAAGTTCTAGATTAATTAAGGGTTGACTTTTCTTTATTATTAATTTATTAATTTCAATTATCATCTTAAGTTTAATTAAGAGTTAAATATAAATGAAGTGATTCATTTGGGGATTTTGGTTTAAGTGATTATAGTCTCTCTAAATTATATCCCCATTTTAATAATCCAAAATTTTTTTAATTATTCTTCCAAAATTCAAATTATTTAATTAATTAAGGTTTCATTTTTTTGTTTCATTAAAAGTGATCAATGAGTTCCTACCCTTTTATTTTCCAAAGTTTCAATCATCTAAGAAAGAATTAAGATCAAATATTTTACTCCCCATTTTGATTAAACCTAAAGTTTTAATTAGAGGTTAAAATTCTTAATTATTAATATGCCCTTTTAAGCTTAATTATTTTATAACTCATCATATTGAGCTCAAATGAGCTTGCAATTTTTATGTCACTTCACTCATATGTCAATTAAGACATTAGAGGAGAAAATGTGATTTTTCTGAATTTAATTTAATTTATATATTTATTTTAATAGAAAATAGGAATTTTCAATGGAAATTCAACAACATGACCAAGGTAAGGTTTTTGTCCTTAAGAAAATTATGGGATGTTCCTAATGACCAGAGGACCACTTGGACCATATCTTAGCTTTGAATTATATTTTATTTATTATAATTATTTTGAGTTTTGGAGTATTAATCAATTATAAAATAAAATTAAAGTTGAAAAATAGATTTTATATTTTTCTTAAATCTCTCTGCCCTCAAGGAGTTCAGAGAAACAAATTTTACATTTTTATGATTTTCCTTTGATTTATTAGAATTAATTTAGTGAAAAGGTTGGAAAATCTATTTTTTAATTCAAAAATTGTTTTAGGGGTTTTAAAATTCAATATCTTAATCTAGGGACTTGGGAAAAATATTTAGTTTGTTCCTAAGTGATTAGGAAGCAAAATATGACATTTTTATGATTTTTATTATTTTTGTGATTTTTATTATTTTTTTAATTATTTAAAATATTAAAATAAGGTAGAAAATGAAGATTTTTCAAAAATTCCAGTTTTAATTTTCTTAGACTCCTCTGATATCAGGGAAGTTCCCAAACCAATTTGGTAAATTTTTTAAAAGTATTTTTGGAGTTATGAATTTTTAAAGTTTAAATTTACTCATGTGACTTAATTAATCCATTTAGTGGGGTTAAACATTTCCAATTGATTCCAAATTTTTATGTGAGGTCCCTCTGATCCTAAGGATCAGTGGAGAATTGTTTTTAAGTTCTTTTGATGTGTGGTTAACCCTAATTAATTAAAGTTTAGTTTTGAGTAATTAGGCCAATTAGGGCTATTCTTAATGAATTAACTCAAACCATAATTTTCCTAGGGTCTTCTGGTTCTAAGAAACTTTCCCAAATTTTCCTACAATATTCTAAGAAATATACTAATTAATGGAATTAAAATACCAAAAACAGTGACATAAACTTGAAAAATACATAACTTGCCATAGAGATAGCCTCTAACTTCGAAAAATTCAGGGAATATTCCCAAGATCAGAGGCTTCAAAAGCCATATGGTCTCATGCCATGGTGAATTGTCTATGCAAATGGAGAATTAAAATACTAAAATGAGTAAATAATTAATTAAAAATAAAATACTCATCAAATTAACTCAATTTTTTTTTTCACATTATTCTCCTTTGTTCACTAAGCAAGAGGGTATTTTTATTTTATTTTTATGATTTTTCTACACAAAGATATGGATTTTCTAAGTTTTAGGTATTTAATTAAATCAAAAAATCCATATTTATCTACTTATCCACGCGGCGCCGACTCATCCTCGGCAGCTCCGAAAGCCCACGCGTCGCCTCCCTATTCAACGCCTCCATCTGACTCAGCGCTTCGGGGGCCCGCGGTTCACGTACTGTTCTCTGGTCTGACGCAATCTGAGCCGTCCACTCGATACACGCGCGTTCGTACGGCGCCTGGTCGTCGCTACAACTGGTGTGCACCCGTGACTGTCCACACTAAAACCCTAAGATCTCTCTCATTTTTAAATAGATTTTTGTGTTCTTATACTCTATGGATTTGTCTTGAAGAGACGAACACTTCCATATGGTTTACGTGCATCGAAATCAACTCAAACGAAATAGAGAATCGCTGGAATCTCTCGGGGAGGAGGAGTGCCCATACCTTGGTTCAGTAGGTGAGGCCTCAACTGAATGTGCTCGGCATGTTCGCTAGAGTTGGAGGAGCCTAGGGATGAAGCCTCTGGCCTTGTCGAATTGTCTAAGTACAACTTGCACCAAGCCCGATTTCAAAGCTTGGCCGATAGAGGGAATGGCTGGCCTGGTGAAGGGGCTTCCACTGGGGAACTCTTTGTCTTAGTCCTGTGCAGGTGTGGGTGAGTTTAATTTGATTTTGGTGGAGGTTCCAGGGATGTCTGTTGCAGGGTGAGAATTGAGCTCCAAAATTGAGCTCGATCAATGGGGTTTAGGGCGGGAGAACGAGTGGGGATGAATTGCTCTTGGCTAGGGGAAGCTACGTGAGGAGTTTGGAGGAGTACTGCGAAGGTTGATTTCGGCCGACCTTTCGGCGAGGGGGTGGCTTGTTTAAATAGCCATGGCCAGGGCTTCCCAAAGGCAATTGATGGCTGGGATCAGCTGCCTAGGGGAGGAGATGAAGAGCTGTGGTGGCCAATTTGAGTGGAGCAGCTCAGTAGGTGAGAATTTGAAATTTGGATGAGTAGGTGAGAATTTGATGGCTGGCTCACATTTGGCTTGAAAAAAGTTAGGTCTATTTCATAAAAATGAATTTTAAGGATTTTGGATATTTTGGTGGAAATTTAGATGAAGCTTTATTTAGAATTATTTGATCATTGTTTTAGGACTTAGGGATGATTTTAATTGAATGCATGATGAAAAAGAGTGTCATATGGACTTTGGATGAATTTTAGGGCTTTCGGATTTGGTGGAAGTGGGCTTTTAGAATGGTTTAAGAAAGTGGGCCTTTAGGTTTGAAAACAAATTGGTGGATGGAAATTTTGTGAAGGATTAGGTAAACAAATGTTGGGTTTAGTTTATGGATGTGTCATGAGTGATTTGAAACAAATTTGAGGTGATTTGGAGTTGAATTGGGTTTGATATGGGACTTTTTGGTAAAGGGGTCAAAGTGGGTCAAATTGGGCTAACTTGGTCTAAGGTTGGGCTAATGTTAGATTTGATGTAAAATTAATGTTGAGAAATGTTGATGGGAGTGTCACAAAGAGTTTTCAACTTTGGTTGGGCTTTGAGTTTGAGATTTGGGCCCATTTGGGTTTATGGTGGATTTAGGCCAAAAATGCGGACTTTGGTTTTTGGGTTAGGTTTGGGTGGAGTTTAGGTTAAAATTTGGGGCAAATATTGTTAGTGTTTTGTTTGTGGGGATGTTAGGAAGGTTTAGGAAGAGATTTGGGGCTAATTGGAGTTGAGTTGGGTTAGTTTGGGCTAAGTTTAGGTCATGGGCCAAAATTGGGCTTTAAGCTTCAAATTGGAATTGGATCTAAATGTTAATCAAATTGGGCTTGGATTTGGTCAAAATTGATATTGGGGATATTTAATTGAAGTTTAGAATTGGATTAGATCAACATTGAGGTCAATTGGGTTGATTTGGTTTGACATTGGGCTTACTTTAGTTAAAAATGGGCCAAATTGGGGGTCTTAGTAAATGTGGGCTAAATTGACAAAATTGTCTTATGGTGTAGTTGAACAAAATGAAATTGGGAATATTTGGGATTTTCTGGAATTTTCTGGGAAGTTTTGGAATTTATGGATTTTTTGGTTAAAAATGGCATTTTGGGTATTTGGAGGGCATTGGGGGGTATTTTTGGAATTTTTGGTATATTTGGCCAAGGATGATCAATTTGAATGGTGGGAAATGTTTAGGATTGGTTTTAAGGAATTTTGGGTAATTTAGGTGATTTTGCAAATTTTGGGTTGTTTCGAGGGCATTTTGTAAGCTTGGTGGGTGTAGGGCCCCGGGGGTCAACAATTAAAATTTTGGAAAAATAAAGATTGATCAAGTTTGAGTAGAATGGAATCAGTTTGGTTAAGACATGAAGCCATATCAAGCCTGTAAGAGCCATGAGAGGACTCATTTGAGGCATTCCCTATGTTGTTCCTAACCCTCTTAGCCAAGGGCCTAGGGGTTAAGGTCCATCCATATGAGTTACCTACATGAGTCAGGAAGTCAAACTAGGTATGAATGGTTTTAGGATTTGGAATGTGTGTGAAAGTGTAATGTGTGCAGGTCAACCCTTACCAGACCAGACCACCGAGGGTAGTCTTAAGGCCAAAGAGTCCTATAAGGAACTCATCCTTTAAACCTCCACATCTGATATTAACCCTCCAAGTGACTTAGGGGTTTACAATCAAACTTATGGGGTTTAAAGGGAGTTAAGAGGTGTTTAAATTTCTAAGTGGTGGGTTCCATTTCTAGTTCTCTAAGATAGTCAAAGGGAAAACCTAAGGCTAGATCCTAAGTACTAGAGAGAGAGAAGAGAAAAGACCTCATAAAAAATGAGGTCAACACATCCTTTAAATAATATTTGTACTCTTTAATAGCCCAATATGCCTTATGCTCATGTTCAACAGGTAAATGACAAGCTTTCTAAAAATTAGCCTATATGGGGACATCTCTATAGGAGTTCTGTAATCAGTCCTATAGGCCCACAAAGCATAATCCAGTTTGATTGACCAATCCTTTCTGTTTGGATTAACATTCTTTTCCAATATTCTAATAATTTCATGATTGGATAATTCAACCAAACCACTTGTTCACGGATGATAAGCAGTAGCAATGTGATGGTTAATATGATATTTCTTTACTAACTTCTCCATAATCGCATTTCTAAAATGACTTCCCCCATCTGTTATGATTACTCTTGGCATTCCAAATCTGCAAAATAAATTCTTTCTTAATACTTTCCAACACTTTGAGCATCACATTGAGGTAAAGCAACAGCTTCAATCCATTTGGATACATAGTCTACTGCTATTAAAATATAAATCTTTCCGAAAGATGGTGTAAATGGTCCCATGAAATCTAATCCCCAAACATAAAATATTTCAACTTCCAACATGTATTTGAGGGGTATCTCATTTTTTCTAGAAAAATTACCTACACGATGACATCGATCACAATTTTTAATATATGCATTAACATCTTTAAAAATTGTAGGCCAGAAAAATCCAGATTGTAAAATTCTTCAAGCAGTTTTATCAACTCCAAAATCTCCCCCATAATAAGAATTATGACAATTTTGAATAATTTCATAAGTTTCTTCTATAGGCACACAACTTCGAATGATCAGATTCTTTCCTTGTTTATATAAAAATGGGTAATCCCAAAAATAAGTTTTAGCATCAAATAAAAACTTAATCCATTCCTAGTATGTCAAACCATATGGTATAATATCACTTGCAATAAAGTTTACAATGTCGGCATACCATGGAATACACCATTCATTAATAGTGAATAATTTTTCATCACGAATATGTTCATTAATTTCTTCAGTATCACTAAAATATTTTTTAGTTTCAAGCCTGGACAGATGATCAGTAATTTGATTATCAGCACCTTTCTTATCTACTATCTCAAAAATTAAATTATTGCAAAAGAAGAATCCATTAATCTCGGTTTTGCATCTTTCTTCTTCATTAAATATTTGATAGCAGAATGATTAGTATGCACTACACATTTAGTTCTAATTAAATATGATCAAAATTTATCTAAAGCAAATACTATAGCTAATAACTCTTTCTCAGTAGTGGCATAATTAATTTAAGCTTCATTATGAGTTTTACTAGCATGGTAAATTACTTTGAAAATTTTATCATATTTTTGACCCAAAACAGAACCAATAACATAATCACTAGCATCACACATTAATTCAAAAGGTTATTCCCAATTTGGTGAAATTATAATAGGTGCAGTGATTAATTTTTCTTTTAATGTTTCAAAAGCTTTTAGGCATTCATTATCAAAATTTAAAATTAAATCCTTTTCCAATAAATGGCATAAGGGTTTTAAAGTTTTTGAAAAGTCTTTAATGTAACACTTATAGAATCAAGCATGTCCCAGAAAACTTGTAATTCCCTTTACATTCGTTGGACAAGGTAAATTAGAGATAACTTGAATTTTTGCTGGATCTACCTCTAAACCTTTTTCTGATATTCTATGTTCTAATACAATTCCTCCTGCTACCATAAATTGACATTTTTCCCAATTAAGGACTAAATTAGTTTCTTCACAGCATTTTAGAACTTTAGATAAATGTTCTAAACATGATTCAAAAGAACTTCCAAACACTGAAAAGTCGTCCATAAAAACTTTCATCCCTTTTTAATTAAATCACAGAAAATAGCCATCATACATCTCTGAAATGTAGTAGGGGCATTAGATAAACCAAAAGGCATTCTTCTAATAGCAAGCGTACCATAAGGACTGGTAAACGTTGTTTTCTCTTGATCCTCATGAGCAATTTGAATTTGGTCGTACCTAGTATATCCATCCAGAAAATAAAAGTATTTATGCCGAGCCAGTTTATCCAACATCTGATCTAGAAATGAGAATGGAAATGATCTTTCCTTATTGAAAGATTTAATTTTCTATAATCAATGCATATCCGCCACCCTGTAACTTATCTTGTTGGTATAATCTCATTCTTCTCATTAACAATCACAGTTACTCCTCATTACTTAGGAACACAGTGAATATGACTAACCCGTGCACTATCTGAAATAAGGTAGATAATCCCAGAATCCAACCACTTTAAAATTTCTTTTTTTACAACATCTTTCATAATAGGATTTAATCTCCTTTGAGGTTCAGGCCTAGGTTTACAATTATCTTCCATAAGGATTCTATGCATACAAATTGAAGGGCTGATTCTTTTAATATCAGCTATCGTCCATCTAAAGGCTTTCTTGTACTTATTTAAAACTTCAAACAAACTCTCTTCTTCTTTTTTAGTTAATTGAGAGGAAATTATCACTGGCAAAGTTAAGGACTCACCTAGAAAAATATACTTCAAATGATCAGGATGCATCTTTAACTCAAGTTCAGGAGGTTTTCAATTGATGGACCAAAAGATTCATCTTTTTCAGTCATGTCTAACAGTTCAAAATTTTCATGAACATAATTTAGATCTTCCACATGAAAATCTTCAGAATGATGTAACTCCTCTTCTTGCTCATGTTTTATATCTTCTCTTTCAGATATCTTTTCATAAGATGTGTCGGCATATTTTTAGGTTGTGCGTTTTGAAAAGGGGTCACCTACAAAAGTTGTCGACGAATTTTTTAGATTTTAAATTTAATTTAAATATATATATAATTTAGAAAGTAGTATTTAATTTTGAAAATAATTTTGAGTTTGAAAATTTTAAGATATGAAATCAAACTGACCTCACATCCCAAATAGTTTATATAAACGAGCACCGCATCACAAACCGTGTATCTATCCCGAAGAATAGACACACTGCTTGATGATGGGGCTCGGTTAAATAAACTAGAAGATTTGTGACATCTGTTTGGTCTGCGAACCAACTTTATAAGCCGACAAGTTCCCCTGCTTAATATAAAGGAATTAAGCAGAGTTTATATTACCTGGGTTCTTAAAGTTCCCTATAAGGGCAAGCCCCTATAGTTAATTACATCCTAAGTGACGGGAATCACTTAAGAAAACACTCGATAATGATCAGTGGTTTTACTCTCAAGGATTTCAAATTTTAAGGTTTTCAAACAATTGGATTTTTGAAATTTCAATTGGGAATAGATCAAATTTGGAACAGTTTTTTTTAAGGGTCCAATGGAAGAGAAATAGGAGAAGCTGAGGATCCAAGAAGAATCTTGGCAACTTCCCAAACTATCCTATTGTTTGGCTTAGATTTGAGAAGATCCTAATATTATCTGATATTTCAATCTTGCCAATTTTAGTTAATTAGGACTTATATTCGTATGACATAATCATACAAAAAGCCTAGAAGATGTGAGGTTTTATGTCGTACCAAACTACTACCTCGGAGTCCTAAGACCAGTTAGGGCTTAATTTACATAACATGATCATGCAAATGCCTAACGAAGAGTTGAGGATTTATGTTGCACTAAGTAAACTACCTCGAAATCCTATGGCTTTGTTGTTTAAATTCTAGGAATGTTTAGTTGATGTAGATCCGAGTTTTGCTGATGACGATGGCCTTGCTGCCCACCATGCTCCAAACTCCTTGTTGTTGCAGAGTTTTAGTATTAGAAGTCATAAATCAGGAGATGAGAGAAGTGTTTTGGTTTAGAGAAAATCTTAAAATCAAAGTGTTTTTAATATTTTAATTAAAACAAATCTTAAAGTTGTTTAAACAGAACCGATTAAGATCCCACGATTCCGTCATCCCAGCACCGTTATTTTCATCGAATTCACTTAGTCCAACGAATTTGCTAAACTCAACTGAATGAGTTCCACACTTTCATTTAGACTGTGGGAAATCCCGTTAGCAACACGTGGGTTACATCATCTGAGGTATTCCCGATCATTCAACGAGACGTTTTAATTTAGTTGCAATTGTGGTTTTGGTTGTTCTGTTTGTGATTAAATTTTGAGTTGTTTTATATTTTGAAATGTTGTGGCGGTAATTTTTATCTTGTAATGACTTTTAATTTAGTTTTGGTTTCGGTTCGGGGACTATCCTAAAGGTTTTGGTTTTCATGCAACGATTGTTTATCATGCAAGAAAAGTAAAGTGCATTTGCAATAAAGTAAATTACAATAAAATAAAAGCGTACCTGGAGGGTCTTCCCGTCATCCCAAGCTGCACTTAAAACACATGTTAAGGCATTTAAATGTTTCAACAAGTACCTAGGTAAAGCTAGGGGAAAGGTTTTGGTTGTCTACCAAAGTCCTAATCCTATAGCTAGTCATCTCCTATGACGTCTAGGTTCTTGTATTTTGGTTTAAGGACGATTTTCTTCATCAAAGAACAATTAAATTCAGTTGTTCTTATAAACATCCTATCATATTGAGGAAGTGCTTAAGACGAGTCTTAAACATCTTTTCAATACCTCTAGGATTGTTTTAAGTCCAAGAGAATTTAATTATACAAGTGAATTAACCATCCGGAAGTTTAAGTTTTGTTCTTTTGCTCAGTGAACTAAATCATTTGAATATCCTATGAGTGAGATAACACTTCACTTGATACCTCATTTAAGAGTTATAATAACAAGAGCTTTAAAAGGGCAAATCAACTCATTAAGTATTTTAATAATTTAAACTTAATGATTTAATTTTAATTTTGACTTAATTATTGGAAATTAGTTTAAGTTTGGAATAGTGTTCAAGTTATTTTAGATTTAATTCTTAATGATTTCATTTAGGTTTGTTATTAAATGATTTTAATTTAATTTAATTTAACTTAATTTAATTTTGATTTAATTTTTAATTTAGTTTAATTTTAATTTAATTTAATTTAATTTAGTTTAATTTAACTTAATTTGATCTCAAGTTATTTTTCTTTTAATTTAATTTAATTTGATTTTAATTTAATTTCAATTTTAATTTAGTTGAGATTATTCTTTTAAAAATTTTTTTTAATTAAGACTTAAGTATTATTGAAGTGATTTATTTAGGGATTTTTAAATTAAGGAATAAATATCCTCTTAAATAATATCCCTACTTTAATAATTCCAATTTCTATTATTCTTCCAAAGTTTCAATTAATTAATTAATTAAAGTTTTATTTTAATTATATTTGAA
Organism: Papilionanthe hookeriana x Papilionanthe teres; assembly: GCA_022702705.1. Lineage (NCBI taxonomy): Eukaryota > Viridiplantae > Streptophyta > Magnoliopsida > Asparagales > Orchidaceae > Papilionanthe > Papilionanthe hookeriana x Papilionanthe teres. The sequence goes on from CM040426.1 coordinate 23,215,940, forward strand.
ATGGTTAATAGGTTTCTACCCATAATCATTTAAGTTTCAATCATCCAAAAATCAGTTTAAAATCAAATATTTTACCCTCCCTTTTTTATTAATCCTAAAATTTTAATTAAAGGTTGAAAATTTTAATTACCATTTTGTCCTTCAAGCTTAATAATTCTATAACTCACTAAATTAAGCTCAAATGAACTTGAAATTTTTATGTGACCTCACTTACATGTTAATTAAGATATTAGAGGAGAAAATGTGATTTTTCTGAATTTAATTTATTTATGTAATTATTTTTAATGGAAAATAGGGATTTTCAAGGAAAATTCAATAACATGACCAAGGAAATGTTTCTATCCTTAAGAAAATTATGGGATATTTCTAATGACCAAAGTACCATTTGGACAAATTTTGGAGATTTTTTGAATTATATTTTATTTATTAGAATTATTTTGAGTTTTGGAGCATTAATTAATTTTAAAATAAAATTAAAGTTGAAAAATGAGTTTTATATTTTTATTAAATCTCTCTAACCTCAGGGAGTTCAGAAAAATAAATTTTGTATTTTTCTAATTTTTCTTTGTTTTATTAAAATTATTTTAGTGAAAAGGTTGGAAAATACATTTTTTAATATTAAAAATTACATTAAGCCTTTAAAATTCAATATCTTACCCTAGGGACTTAAGAAAAATATTTGGTTTGTACCTAAATGATTAGAATTCAAAATGTGACATTTTGGTGATTTTTAATATTTTTATGATTTGTATTATTTTTTAATTATTAAAAATATTAAAATAATGATAAAAATGAAGTTTTTTAGAAAATTATAATTTTAATTTTCCTAAGTTTCTCTAATATCAGAGAAGCTTCAAAACCATTTTTGTGAATTTTTTAAAAGTATTTTGTGAGTTATGAATTTTTAAAGTTTAATTTTTACCCATTTTTGCTTAAGAGGCTTAATCAACCCATTTGGTGGGGTTAATCAAGTCCAATTGATTTCAAATTTTTATGTGGTGTTCTCCTATCCCTAGAGGACAGTTGAGAATTGTTTTTAAGTTAATTTGATGAGTGGTTAACCTTAATTAATTAAAGTTCAATTTTGGGTATTTAGGCCAATTAGGGTTGTTCAAAGTGGATTAGCTCAAAAATTATTTTTCCTAGGTTCCTCTGGTCACAAGCAACATCACCAAAGTTTCCTAGAATTTATTTCTCAACATGCTAATTATTGGAATTAAAATACTCAAAACAGTAACTTGAAGTTGAAAAATCAATAACTTCTCATAAGGATGGCCTCTGACCTTGGAAAATTCAGGGAATGTTCCCAAGTTCAGAGGCTTCAAAAACCCTATGGTTTCATGCTATGGTGAATTTTCTATATGCATGGAGAATTAAAACAATGCAGAGAGTAAATAAATCATTAAAAATAAAATACTTAATGAAATTACTTGATTTCTTTTCCACATTATTCTCCTCAGTTCACTGAGCAAGACGGTATTTTTATTTTATTTTTAGGATTTTTCTACACAAAGTTATGAATTTTCTAAGATCTGGTAATTAAAAAAATAAGAAAAATCCCTATTTTCCTACTTATCCACGCGGCGCCACGCCATCCTTGGCAGCTCCGAAGGGCCACGCGGTGCCCTCTGATTCGGCGTCGCCATCCGACTCAGCGTTCCAGGGGCCCGCAGTTCATGTACCATCGCGCTGTCCGGCTCGATCCCGAACGTCCGCTCGATACACGCTCGATCCGACGGTTCTCAGTCATCGTCTACGACTGGTGTGCACCCGTGACCGTCAACCTTCTAACCCTAATTTCTCACTCGATTCTCAACTGATTTTTGTGTTCTTATGCTCTATGGATTCGTCTTGAAGAGACGAACACATCCATACGGTAAACATGCATTGAAATTGATTCAAATTAAATGGAGAATCTCTGTAAGCTCGGGAAGAAGAGTGAGTCCATACCTTTGCTCAGAGAAGTGAAGCTTCGATCTGAGAGTTGTGTCACCTTCGATTGGGTCCAAGCAAGCTCCAGATGAAGTCCCTTGGCCTAGTGAATTGTCTAGGTATGATTTCGACCACAGCCGATGACAAAGCTTGGAGGCTGGGAGCAATGGCCGGCCCGGTGAGGGGGTTCTGTCGGGGAACTTCTCCTCTTGGTCTGGTGAAGGTGTAGGACCAATCAATTTGGAGATTGGCTCACTATGGTGAAGTGTCCTGGTTTTGAGCTTGGATTTCAATTCTGAAATTGAGCTCATAGAGAGGAAATGGCAGGGGGATTTCAGTGGGGATCAAGTTCTCTATGTGTAGAGAGTGGTCTCGGATGATTTTGGCAGGGTTTCAGTAAGTTTTGGTTTGGCACCTTTCATGGCCAAGAGGAGGTGGTGTTTAAATAGGAGAGGGTGGAGGGCCTCCCAGGGGGGTTTCAAGGTCGGGATCGAGCTGCTGCGAGTGAGGAGAAGAAGAGCTATGCTGTCCATTTGGGTTGAGACAAGTCAGCAAGGGAGAATTGAATTTTTTGGCTCACATGGAGCTTTCGGCCATGGTGTTTTCCAGTGGCCTGGTGGCTAGCCGGCCAGGCACTGGTCACCATCTTGACTAGTGGGGTCAGGGGTTGGCAATGGTGTAGTCAATTGGAGTTTGACATGTGTAAAGGGGCTGAATTGAAATGGAATGGGGAGAGGCTCATTTTGGGTTCAATTTAGTCAACCCATGTATTTGGGCTCGGTTCACCTTCCCATGGTCTAATTTTGGGCCAGGGGGATCAGTTGGGTCAGCTGCCATGGAGTGGTGAAGTCTCCATCCATGGTGAGGTGGCTAAACTTGGTTTAGTGTGTGACATGGTTATGGTTAAAAAGGCTTAATGAAAGATTAGGAAAGGGGGCCCTCCTTTTGCCATTAATGGCTTGGTCACATGTCAAACCTTCCATGGCTTAATATGGCTTGTAAATGGCTTGCTCATGGCTCCATGTGGCTTGGGACAAAGCTTTGTCATTTACATGAAAGAAGGTTTTGAATTTTTGGGACTTATGGGTGATTTTGGCATGAGGCCTAATTTAGGGTTATTTGATGATTTATTTAGGACTTAAGGGATGATATCAATTAATGGGGTGATGAAAATAATGTCATATGGGCTTTAGCATGAAGTTTGGGCCTTTGAAATTTAGTGAAGATGGGCTTTTAAAATGGTTTAGGGAAGTGGGCTTTTTGGACTTTAAAAATGGATTTTAGGATGGAAGTTTGGTAAAGGCTTGGGCCAAATAATTGTTGGGTTTGGTTTAGGGATGTGTCATGAGTGATTGAAATAAATTTGAGGTGATTTGGGTTTGAATTGGGTTGAATTTGGGTTCATTTGGTAAATGGGCCAATGTAGGTCAAATTGGGCTAATTTGGGCCAATGTTGGGCTAAGGTTGAAATTGATGTAAAATTAATGTCGGGAAATGTTTATGGGAGTGTTTCAAAGAGGTTTCAACTTTGGCTGGGTTTTGGTTTTGGGACTTGGGCTTATTTGGGTTAGGTTTGGGTTTAGGTCAAAATTGGGCTTTTTGGTTTTGGGTTGAATTTGAGTGGGGTTTGGGTCAAAATTTTGGGTAAATTATGTTAGTTTTTTGTTTATGGGGATGTTAGGGAAGGTTTAGAAAAGTTTTGGGGTCAATTGAAGTTGAATTGGTTTGGTTTGGGCTAGGTTTGGGTCATGGGTCCAAATTGGGCTTTAAGGTCAAAAGTGAAATTGGACCCAAATGTCAATCAAATTGGACTTGGATTCGGTCTAGATTGATATTTTGGATATTGAATTGGAGTTTAGAATTGAATTGGACCAAAATTGGGGTTAATTGGGTAGGTTTGGTTTGACATTGGGTTCACTTGGGTTAAGAATGGGCTAAATTGGGGGTTTTGGTAAAAGTGGGGTAAATTGACAAAATTAGCTCATGGTGTAGTTGGACAAAATGAAATTGGGAATATTTGGGATTTTTTGGAATTTTCTGGGAATTTTATGAATTTTTGGATTTTTTGGCTAAGAGGGGCATTTTGGGTATTTGGAGGGTATTGGGGGTATTTTTGGAATTTTTGGTATTTCTGGCTATGGATGATCAATTTGATTGGTGAGGAAATTTTCAAGGTTAATTTTCGGGAATTTTGGGTGATTTGGAAATTTTGGAGGATTTGGGCAATTTTAAGGGCTTTTAGTAGGTTTGATGGGTGTAGGGTCCCCAGGGTCAAAAATTGAAATTTTGGAAAAAAGATGATTGATCAAATATGAGTGAAATGGAAGCACTTTGGTTGAGCCATGAAGCCATGTTAAGCCTATATGAGCCATTAGGGGACTCATTTGAGGCATTCACTATGTTGTTCCTAACCCTCTTAGCCTGGGGCTTAGGGGTTAAGGTCCATCCATATGAATTACCTACATGAGTCAAGGAGCCAAGTTGGGTATGGGTATGGTTTTAGGATTTGGATTGTGTGTGTGAGAGTGTAGAATGTGAGTGTAGTGAGTGTGTAAGTCAACCCTCACCAGACCAGGCCACCCACGGTTGTCCTAAGGCCAAAGAGTCCTATAGGGAACTCATTCTTTAAACCTTCACATTTGATTTCAACCCTCTAGATGACTAGGGGTATACAATCAAGCTTGTGGGGTTTGTAGGGAGGCAAGAAGTGGTTCAAATTTCTAAGGGATGGGTCCCAATTCTAGTCCTCTAAGATAGTCAAAGGAAAATCCTAAGGCTAGATCCTAAACACTAAAGAGAGAAGAGAAGACCTCATCAAAAATGAGGTCAACAGAAACATCACCAAATTTTCCTAGAATTTATTTCTTAACATGCTAATTATTGGAATTAAAATACTCAAAACAGCAACATGAACTTGGAAAATCAATAACTTCTCATAGGGATGGCCTCTGACCTTGGAAAATTCATGGAATGTTCCCAAGTTCAGAGGCTTCAAAAGCCCTATGGTCTCATGCCATGATGAATTGCCTATGCAAATGGAGAATTAAAACAATGCAGAGAGTAAATAAATCATTAAAAATAAAATACTTAATGAAATTACTTGATTTCTTTTCCACATTATTTTCCTCCGTTCACTCGAGCAAGAGGATATTTTTATTTTATTTTTAGGATTTTTCTACACAAAGTTATGAATTTTCGAAGTTCTGGTAATTAAATAAATAGAAAAATAGCCTATTTTCCTACTTATCCACGCGGCGCCACACCATCCTCGGCAGCTCCGAAAGGCCACGCGGCGTGCTCTGATTCGGCGCCGCCATCCGACTCAGTGCTTCAGGGGCCCGCGGTTCATGTCCCGTTGCTCCGTCCAGCGTGATCCTGGCCATCCATCCAATACAAGCGCGAATGGACGGCATCCGTTCATCGTCCCCGATCGACCTCACCCGAGAGCCGTCCACACTAAAACCCTAAGATCTCACTCGATTCTCAACGAATTTTTTTGTTCTTGTGCTCTATGGATTCGTCTTGAAGAGACAAATACATCTATACGGTGATCATGCATTGAAATTGAGGCATTTGAAATGGAAATTATTCAGAAGCTCGGGAAGAAGAGAGAGCTCATACCTTTGCTCAGAGAAGTGTGGCTTCGATCTGAGAGTTGTGTCACATTTGATTGGGTCCAAGCAAGCTCCAGATGAAGTCCCTTAACCTGGTGAATTGTCTAGGTATGATTTCGACCAAGCCAGATCACAACCTTTGGAGTCTGGAACAGCTGGGTGGTCTGGAGAGGGGTTTCTACTCGGGAACTCCTTCTCTTGGTCTTGTGCAGGTGTGGGTGAGTTTAATTTGGTTTTGGTGGAGAATTTGAAGATGTCCTGGTTTTGGGTGAAATTTTGGCTGAGAAATTGGGTTCTATTGGTGGGGATTAGGGCAAATTGTCACTGGGGATCAATTGCTCTAAGTGTGGGGAGTAGTCTGGAACAATTTTGGCAGGGTTTCAGTAAGGTTTTGTTCAGCACCTCTCTTGGCCGAGAGGAGGGGGTGTTTAAATAGGAGAGGCTGGAGGGCCTCCCAGGGGGTTTAAAGGTTGGGATCAGCTGCTGCGGTGAGGAGAAGAACAGTACCGCAATGGCCATTTGGAGTGAGGCAGCTCAGTAAGGTGGAATTCCAAAATTTGGCTCCTCCCAAGGTCTCGGCCATGGTGTTTTCCGGCGATCCGGCGGCTGGCCGTGCAGGCATGGGTCACCCTCGTGTTCGGGTGAGTCGTGGCTGGAGGTTTGTGCAAGCAATCGCCAATGCCATGTGTAAAGAGCTTGGATTAAAATGGCATGGGGGAGAGGCCATTTTGGCTTGATTTGGTCCAAACCTTGGTTTTGGGTTAGGTTCACCTCCCCATGACCTGGTTTTGGGCTGAAAAATCAGTTGGGTCGCCTAGGAAGGAGTGGTGAAGTCCCCATCCAAGGTGATGTGGTTAAACATGTTTTAGTGTGTAGCATGGAAGGGGTTAAAAATGCTTAATGAAGGATTAAGAAAGGGGCCCTCCTTTTGCTACTTTGGGTATGTTCACATGTCAAACATCCCATGGCTTCATATGGCTTGTACATGGCTTGTCTTTGGCTCACATATGGCTTGGCAAGAGTTTGGTCAACTTTCATGAAAAAGGGCTTTAGGAATTTTTGGAAATTTTGGGGTTATTTGATGAGATTTGGCATAATACCATTTTGGTTTGATTTTCATGATGGGTTTAGCACTTAGGGAATGATATCAATTAAGTGAGGATGAGATGTGATTGTAATGTGGGCTTTAGGATGGGTTTGAGCTTATGAATTTGGTAGAAATGGGCTTTTAGGAATGTATAAGGGAGTGGGCCTTTATGTTTAGCAATGGGCTTTTAGATGAAAAATTTTGCAAAGGACCAGGCCAAATAAATGTTGAGTTTAGTTTAAGGATGTGTCTTGAATGATTTGAAGCAAATTTGAGGTAGTTCGGAATTGAATTGGGTTGAATTTGGGTTCATTTGGTAAATGGGCCAATGTTGGTCAAATTGGGCTAATTTGGGACAATGTTGGGCTAGGGTAGAAATTGATGTAAAATTAATGTTGGGAAATGTTTATGGGAGTGTTTCAAAGAGTTTTCTAACTTTGGTTGGGTTTTGGTTTTGGGACTTGGGCTTATTTGGGTTAGGTTTGGGTTTAGGTCAAAATTGGGCTTTTTGGTTTTGGGTTGAATTTGAGTGGGGTTTGGGTCCAAATTTTGGGCAAATTATGTTAGTGTTTTGTTTTTGGGGATGTTAGGGAAGGTTTAGAAAAGGTTTGGGGTCAATTGGAGTTGAATTGGTTTGGTTTGGGCTAAGTTCGGGTCATGAGTCCAAATCGGGCTTTAAGGTCAAAAGTGAAATTGATTCAAATGTTAATCAAATTGGACTTGGATTTGGTCTAGATTGATATTGTGGATATTAATTTGAAGTTTAGAATTGAATTTGACCAAAATTGGGGTCAATTGGGTAGATTTGGTTTGACATTGGGTTCACTTGGGTTAAGAATGGGCTAAATTGGGTGTTGTGGTAAAAGTGGTGTAAATTGACGAAATTGGCCCATGGTGTAGTTGGAAAAAATGAAATTGGGAATATTTGGGATTTCTGGAATTTTCTGGGAATTTTTTGAATTTTTGTATTTTTGGGTCAAGAGGGGCATTTTGGTAATTTGGAGGGTATTGGGGGATACTTTTTGGAATTTTTGGTATTTTTGGCTATGGATGATCAATTTTATTGGCGAGGAAATGTTCAAGGTTAATTTTGGAGAATTTTGGGTGATTTGGAAATTTTGGAGGATTTGGGCAATTTTAAGGGCTTTTGGTAGGTTTGATAGGTGTAGGGTACTCGGGGTCAAAAATTGAAATTTTGGATGAATGAAGATTGATCAAATATCAATGAAATGGAATCACTTTGGTTGAGCCATGAAGTCATATTAATCCTAAATGAGCCATGAGAGGACTCATTGGAGGCATTCACTATGTTGTTCGTAACCCTCTTAGCCAGGGGCTTAGGGGTTAAGATCCATCCATATGAATTACCTACATGAGTCAAGGAGTCAAGTTGGGTATGGGTGTGATTTAGGATTTGGATTGTGTGTGTGAGAGTGTAGAGTATGAGTGTAGTGAGTGTGTAAGTCAACCCTCACCAGACCAAGCTACCCAGGTTGGTCCTAAGGCCAAAGAGTCCTATAGGGAACTCATCCTTTAAACCTTCACTTTTGATCTCAACCCTCTAGGTGATTAGGGGCCTACAATCAAGCTTGTGAGGTTTGCAGGGAGGCAAGAAGTGGTTCAAATTTCTAAGGAATGGGTCCCAATTCTAGTCCTCTAAGATAGTCAAAGGAAAAGCATAAGGCTAGATCCTAAACACTAAAGAGGGAAGAGAAGACCTCATCCAAAATGAGGTCAACAAATGGACCCCCAATAGGTGTGGTGTGCTAACCAAGCACACCGCGCGTATTGGCGTTGACCGAAGAGATGAACAAAACCAAAACAGATGTCCAAGTGACAAACTTAGGACGAAGTAGAAGAATTCCCGCTGGGGAGTATCAGGTAAATCTTCAAGACCGAAGATTCCAGAACTCTCGCTGGGGAAAAAGGAGGTGAATTTCAGATCACGAGATTTCAAGAGATTGGATCTTAGATTCGTTTCATTTTTTATTTCAAGTTTTAATTTTGAGTTTGAATTTCGAATTGGGTTTCAATTTTGGTTTTATGCGGAGAAAAGAGTAGGGCGGAAGCCTATCCCGAGAGATGAGAATATGCTGAGAAGGGAGTAGGGCGGAAGCCTATCCCGAATGCTGAGAATTGCTGAGATGGGAGTATGGCGGCAGCCTATCCCGAGTGCTGAGAATTGTTGAGAAGGGAGTAGGGCGAAGGCCTATCCCGAGTGCTGAGATTGCTGAGACTGCTGACGTGGGAGTAGGACTGAAGCCTATTCCGAATGCTGAGAATTGTTGAGAAGGGAGTAGGGCGGAAGCCTATCCCGAATGCTGAGATTGCTGAGATGGGAGTACGGCGGAAGCCTATCCCGAATGCTGAGATTGCTGAGAAGGGAGTAGGGTGGATGCCTATCCTGAATGCTGAGAATATGCTGAGAAGGGAGTAGGGCGGAAGCCTATCCCGAATGCTGAGAATTGCTGAGATGGGAGTATGGCGGAAGCCTATCTCGAGTGCTGAGAATTATTGAGAAGCGTGTAGGGCGGAAGCCTATCCTGAGTGCTGAGATTGCTGAGGAGGGAGTAGGACTGAAGCCTATCCCGAATGCTGAGAATTGCTAAGAAGGGAGTAGGGCGGAAGCCTATCCCGAATGCTGAGATTGCTGAGAATGCTGAGATTGCTGAGAAGGGAGTAGGGCGGAAGCCTATCCCGAATGCTGAGATTGCTGAGATGGGAGTACGGCGGAAGCCTATCCCAAATGCTGAGATTGCTGAGATGGGAGTACGGCGAAAGCCTATTTCGAATGCTGAGAAAGAATAGGACAAAACCTATCCGAAATGCAGAGTGCTTTAATTTCAATTTCTTGCTGAGAGGATCAAATTTTTAGATTGCTGAGAAAGGAGTAGGACTATGTCTATCCCGAGTACTGAGAATTGCTGAGTGCTGAGAATTGCGAGATTCCGCGAATACGGAGACATTGAAGAATTTCGCCGACTTATGCTCGAGACCGAAGAATTTTGTTGAAATTTATTTATGCGAGAGATTGAGGGAAATTTTGCTGAGGTCCATGGGGAATTTTTGCTGAGATTCAGTTTATGCAGTGGTTGTGAAAAATTTTGTTGATATTTGATTTATGCTATGACTATGAAGAATTTTACTGAGATTTGGATTATGCTGAGATCGAAATGAGATATGAAAGTGTTCCATATCCCATGGGAATCAATCAAAGTCTGATTACTTGGCGAAGGGTACGAACCCATGCCATCCGAATCAAATTGAAAATTCTTCGTGATTCTGAAATCATCCCGAGAGAGGGTTTCAAAGGAGGTCTGGAATAGATCTTGATTTGAAGAAGGATTGGAGGATTTGAAAAGATGGACTTAAACTGGAATTCAATTTGAGCTTTAGATTTGTTTTGTTTGTCCTTTAACTATCCCATTTTTTTTGTTTATTTGGTGTTCATGTGGATTTGAAGTTCTTTTTTAATGTTTGAATTTTTTTGGAAGAGAGTTCTTATTTATTTTCCTTTTCTTTTTCTGTTCTTTGTTCGAAGTTCATTTAACTTTAATGGTGTTTCCCAGTCAATTTTCACAAAAAGTGGTGAAGGCAAAATGTGACATGATCACTTCATTCCAATCTTGTTGAAGATACATCATACAACTCGATCTGAAATATTTCTCATACAATCCATGACTCAAAACGGCTATGTATGATTCTTGTTGATCCATCCAAAAAGTATCTGTTAAATCCATGTCTGAATAATGAGATACACGGTCAGTAACATCACCTTCCAAGCCATCCTTGGTAGGAATGCCACATGGATGTGCATTGGTGGTGTGCTATTTCCCGTGTAACTCACAGCTCGTAGGGCCGGAGACTCCAATTCTGGATCTGGCTAGAAGTGGTAAGGTGCCTTTCTGTCGTCCATCCTTCTAAAAGTGACGGAGATCCGCTCCACTGGTACTCCCGGTATACAATGTTTTGCGATGTCGGCTCCATTTCCTTGTAATATCATGACGGAACCTACCGGAAGTGGTATCTCCACCGGCCCTCGAACTTACTCGGGCCTCGCTATCCGGAGGTCGGATCCGAACATGATATTGCAATGGTTGACGAACGAAACCTGTGCAGAAGGTCCGACAAAGTCATGGTGGTCTATGTGTGGAGGTATGCGATCACCCTTCCGATAAATGTTGATGATGCAACCGTTGGGTATACGATCGCTGGCAGTACCCTCCACGTTATCATTCTTTTCACCATTCTTTTAATTATTCTCGGCATTGGATCCACCTCACCGTGATGGAGTATCCCCGGTGAATTTCCTTTTCGTCCTCTCGCGAAGTTATAGCAACATCCGTATTGTATTGTGACTCTTCCTTTCCCTGGCATCCATTTCCGGGGTTCCGAATAAGTCTTTTCTCTCAAACGGCTCGCTCGACCCATCTTCTGAAGTTCTAAAATGCAATCCACAATCTGCTGTTGCTCGTACTCTGAGAATACACCCGTGTGTAACTCGAGGCCTTCCAAAATGTTGATTCTTTTGCCTCTAATCCTTTCAAAGTATTCGAAAGTTTTCTTCTCAACATTTTGCATTCTTTCTAGTTCATATTCCGGGATGATCTGCAAGTGACGAGGCCTAGTAACGTATTGCGGGATGTATGGCTCAATACCGTCACGTTCTCCTGCATACCTTGGCTCCTCGAGGATTGTCTCTGTCGGGACATCCTCTGGGGTTGCTTTAGCAATAAGGTTCTTCAGATACGGTATCTCTATCTGACGTCGAGGCGATCTCTCTGTCTCTGATCTTCTCAGAGTTTCCCTTATCCTTTCTGTTGTTCTTGGAGCTTGTTCTCTCTTTTCAGGTTCCTGATGAACCGGTATCTTTGAAATGTGTGTGCCGGGAAAAGCGGCTGTTTCCTCGTGTTGATCTGCTGCTAGTTTAGTCAACATCTTACGGATACGGCGATTCTTATTCCTTCTTTGAGTAGCAGTGAGCGTAGCTCTCCTCACTTCTTGAATTTCTGCGGGCGCGGCGCTGACGAGCCTGCCCTCTGCCGTGGCAACTACTGACTTGATTTTCTTGCTTTCCTCGGTGTTTGTCTTTCTTTTCTTATTGCTGGATTGGCGGATTGGGCCACCCATCTTCATCACTGTCTGGCTATGAAGCTCTTCTCGGTCCACAGGGACCCAATCATTTTCTTCATACTGTAGGCTGGCTGGTGTGAAGTCAGAATCAATTTCTATCACTGCTCCATCCTTCACCCTCTTTTCATAGTGCGAGACTCACGCCATTTTTAATGTTTAGGACCAACCACCTGTTCGACATTTCCCTGCGAAGAAGACAAGGAAAGGATTAGGGGCTGTACTAAGAACAAGAACATTAAGAAAATATTTACCACTAAAGATTCTTATTCTCTGTCGGCATATTTTTAGGTTATGTGTTATATTTTTGAAAAAGGGGTCTCCTACAGAAATTGTCGGCGAATTTTAGATTTTTAATATAATTTAAAAATATATATATAATTTAGAAAGTAGCACTTGATTTTGAAAGTAATTTTAAGTTTGAAAATTTTAAGATATGATATCAAACTGATCTCACATCCCAAATAGTTTATATAAATGAGCGCCACATCACAAGCTGTGTATCTATCCCGAAGAATAGACACACTACTTGATGATGGGGCTCGATTAAATAAACTAGAAGATTTGTGACATCCGTTTTGGTTTGCGAACCAATTTTATAAGCCGACAAGTTCCCCTGCTTAATATAAATGAATTAAACAGGGTTTATATTACCTGGGTTCTTAAAATTCCCTATAAGGGCAAGCCCCTATAGTTAATTACATCTTAAGTGACGGGAATCACCTAAGAAAACTCTCAATAATAATCAGTAGTTCTGCTCTCAAGAATTTCAAAGTTTAAGTTTTCAAGGGATTGAATTTTAGAATTTCAATAGGGAATGGATCAAGTTTGGAACATTTTGTTTTGGGAATTCAAAGGAAGAAAGGTAGGAGAAATTACAGATTCGAAGCGAACTTCGGTAATTTCCCGACTGTCCTATTATTTGGCTTGAATTTAGGAAAATCCTAATGTTTATTTAATATTTTGATCTTGCCAATTTTAATTAATTAGGACTTATATTCGTATGACACAATCATACAAACATCCTCGAAGATGTGAGGGTTCATGTCGTATCGAACGACTACCTCGAAGTCCTAAGACCGGTTAGGGCTTAATTTGCAATGCAAATGCCTAACAAAAGGTTGAGGATTTATGTTGCACTAGGAAAACTACCTCGAAGTCCTATGGTTTGGTTATTTAATTCTAGGAAAGTTTTGTTGATGACGACTCAGGTTTTGCTGATGATGATGGCCGTGCTGCCCACCATGCTCCGAGCTCCTTGTTGTTGCAGAGGTTTAATTTTAGAAGATTGTAATCAAAAGAGAAGAGAGAAGTTTGGTTTTAGAAATCTTAAAGTCCAAGTGTTTTTAATATTTTAATTAAAACAAATCTTAAAGTTGATTATAACAACACCGGTTAAGATCCCACGGTTCCATCCTTCCGCATCGTTATTTTTATCGGATTTACTTAGTCCGGATGAATTTGCTAAACTCAACTAAATGAGTTCCACACTTTCATTTAGACCGTGGGAAATCCCGTTAGCAACATGTAGGTTACATCATCCGAGGTATTCCCGATCATCCAACAAGACGTTTTAATTTAGTTGTAGTTGTAGTTTTCGTTGTTCGTTTGTGATTAAATTTTGAGTTGTTTTATATTTTGAAATGTTGTGGCAATGAATTTTATCTTGTAATGACTTTTAATTTAGTTTTGGTTTCAGTTTTAGGGACTATCCTAGAGGTGTAGGTTTTCATGCAACAGTTGTTTATCATGCAAGAAAAGTAAAGTGCATTTGCAATAAGGTAAATTACAAGAAGGTAAATTGCAATAAAATAAAAGCGTACCTGGAGGGTCTTCCCGTCATCCCAAGCTACACTTAAACATAATTTAGGATATTTAATAATTTAAAGCAAGTTCCTAGGTAAAGCTAAGGGAAGGGTTATGGTTTTCTACCAAGTTCCTAATCCTATAGCTAGTCACCTTCTATGACGTCTAGGTTCTTGTATTTTTGGTTGGGGACGATTTTCTTCATCAAAGAATAATTAAGTTCAATTGTTCTTATAAACATCCTATCATATTGAGGAAGTGCTTAAGACGAATCTTAAACATCTTTTCAATATTTCTAGGATTATTTTAAGTCCAATAGAATTTAATTATACAAATGAATTAATCATCCAGGAGTTCAAGTTTTGTTATCTTGCTCAGTGAACTAGGACATTTGAATATCCTAAGAATGAAGTAACACTTCACTTAACACTCCATTTAGGAGTTATGACAACAAGAGCTTTCGAGGGCAAATGGATGTTCAAATGATTTATGATTTAACTTAAATTTCAATTAATGGGTTTAAGTTTGGAATAGTGTTCAAGTTGTTTTAGATTTATTTTTGAATTCTTTATGTCTTAGGTGATGTTATATTTAATTCAATTTAATTTAATTTAATGTGGTTTAATTTAATTTAATTTAATTTAAGTTAATATAATTTAATTTTATTTTAATTTTAATTTAATATTTTATTTTTTTATGTTTTAAAGATGATTTAATTTAATTGTTAAAGTATTAATTTAATTGAAATTTTGATCGAATTTAGTTTAAATGTTTTAATTTTAATTTAATGATTAAGTCTTTTAGTATTTTAAATCTTGAGTTTGGATTATCATTTTAATTAGGAATTAAATATTATTGAGGTGATTAATTTAGGGATTTTTTTAGATTAAAGAATAAATCTCTTCCTAATAATATCCCTATTTTAATAATTCCAATTTTTTTATTATTCTTCCAAATTTAATTAATTATTTAATTAAGGTTTATTTTTAATTATTTTTAAATTATTTGGTAGGTTTCTACCTTTTAATTATTTAAATTTCAATCATCCAAATCAGATTAGGATCAAATATTTCACTCTTTCATTTTATTAAGCCTAAAGTTTTTTTATTAAGGGTTAAAATTTTAATTACCATTTTGCCCTTCAAGCTTAATAATTCCATAACTCACTAAATTGAGCTTAAGTGAACTTGAAATTTTTATGTGACTTCTCTCATATGTCAATCAAGACATTAGAGGAGAAAATGTGATTTTTCTGTATTTAATTTATTTATATAATTATTTTTGGTGAAAAATGGGAATTTTCAAGGAAAATTTAATAACATGACCAAGGGAAAGTTTCTGTCCTTAAGAAAATTATGGGACATTGCTAGTGACTAGAGTACCACTTGGACCAATTTTGGTGATTTTTTGAATTATATTATTTTTATTATAATTATTTTGAGTTTTGGAGTATTAATTAATTTAAAAATAAAATAAAGGTTGAAAAATTAATTTTATATTTTTTTAAAATCTCTCTGATATCAAGGAAACTAGAGAATCAATTTTTATAATTTTTTGATTTTTCTTTGATTTATTAGAATTATTTTAGTGGAAATGCTAGAAAATACATTTTTTTATTTTAAAATTACCTTAGGGCTTTAAAATTTAATATCTCATCGTAGAGACTTGAGAAAAATATGGGATTTGTTCCTAAGTTATTAAAATTCAAAATGTGACATTTTGGTGAATTTTATTATTTTTGTGATTTTTATTATTTTTTTAATTATTAAAATATTAAAATAATGCAAAAAATCAACTTTTTTAGAAAATTGCAACTTTAATTTTCTTAAATTTCCCTGATATCAGAGAGGCTCCAAAACCAATTTGGTAAATTTTTGAAGAGGATTTTGAAATTTATAAATTTTTAAAGTTTAAATTTGGCTAAATGGATTAATCAACCCATTTGATAGGGCTAACCAAGTCCAATTGACTTCAAACTTTTATGGTGGGTTCCTCTGATCCTAAAGGTTAGTGGAGAATTGATTTCAAGTCAATTTGATGTATGATTAGCTCTAATTAATTATAACTCCATTTTGGGTGTTTAAGCCAATTAGGGTTATTCCAAGTGAGTTAACTCAAAACCTTTTTTTCCTAGGGTCCTCTGGTCATAATAAACATCACCAAATTTTCCTAGAATTTATTTCACAATATGCTAATTATTAGAATTAAAATACTCAGAATAAGAACCTAAAATTGAAAAATTAATAACTCTTCATAGGGATGGCCTCGACTTTGGAAAATTCGGGGAATGTTCCCAAATTCAGAGGCTTCAAAAGCTCTATGGTCTCATGCCATGGTGAATTGTATACATGCATGGAGAATTGAAAATGTGCAGAGAGTAAATAAATTATTAAAAATCAAATGCTCAATGAAATTGAATGATTTCTTTTCCACATTATTCTCCTCTGTTCACTGAGCAAGAGGGTATTTTTATTTTATTTTTCTAATTTTCCTACACAAAGTTATGCATTTTTGAAGTTTAGGGAATTAAATAAATAGGAAAATAACCTAATTTCCTACTTATCCACGCGGCGCTAACTCAACCTAGGCATCTCCGAAGCGCCGTGTGTCGTCTTCTGATTCGGCGCCGCCATCCGACTGAGCGATCCAGGGCCCCGCGGGTCACGTACCAACACGCTGTCCGGCTCAATCCAGACCGTCCACTCGATACACGCTCGATCCGACGGCTCCTGGTCATCGTCTACGACTGGTGTGCACCCGTGACCGTCAACCTTCTAACCCTAATTTCTCACTCGATTCTCAACGGATTTTCGTGTTCTTATGCTCTATGGATTCGTCTCGAGGAGACGAACACATCCATACGGTAAACATGTATTTAAATTGACTCAAATTAAATGGAGAATCTCTGTAAGCTCGGGAAGAAGAGTGAGTCCATACATTTGCTCAGAGAAGTGAAGCTTCGATCTGAGAGATGTGTCACCTTCGATTGGGTCCAAGCAAGCTTCAGATGAAGTCCCTTGGCCTGGTGAATTGTCTAGGTAAGATTTCGACCAAGCCCGATCACAAAGCTTGGAGGCTGGAAGCAATGGTTGGCTCGGTGAGGGGGCTTTTGCTTGGTAAACTTTTTCCCTTGGTCCGGTGAAGGTGTAGGATCAATCAATTTGGGGATTGGTCCACTCGTGAAGAAGTGTCCTGGTTTTTGTGCCTGAAGTTTGAACTCAAAATTGAGCACAGTTGGAGGAATCGGGCTGGAATCCGAGTGGGAATCAAGTGCTCTATGTGTGGAGAGTGGTCCGGAATGATTTTGGCGAGTTTCCTTAAGGTTGGTTCAGCACCTCCTTCATGGCCGAGAGGGTTGGTGTTTAAATAGGAGAGGTCGGAGGCTCTCCCGGGGAGTTAGGGACCGGATCAGCTGCTCTTAGCAAGGGAAGAACAGCTCGCAATGGCTACTGGGCATGGGGCAACTCAGCAAGGTGGAATTTCAATGCTTGGCTCCTTCCCATGTCTCGGCCATGGCGTTTTCCGGCGGCCCAGGTGGCTGGCCGGCAGGCATGGGTCACCCTCAGGGTCAGGTGGGTCAGGGCGGTTTGTGCAGTCAATTAGCCATGGACATGTGTAAAGGGCTTGGATTAAAATGGTATGGGGGAGAGGCCATTTTGGCTTGATTTGGGTCAACCCATCCTTTTGGGCTAGGTGCACCACCCAAGACTTGGTTTAGGCTGAAGAGAAAGTGATTTGGTTCAGCTTCGATTAGTGGGGTCAAGTCACAATCCAAGTACAATTAGGATTAAACATGGTTTAGGGGAGACATGGAAATGGTTAATCACCTTAAGGGAATATGGAAAGGACCTCCTCCATTTGCCCAAGATAGCATGGTGACATGTAAAGGGGCTTTCATGGCTTCCATGTGGCTCATGCATGGCTTCATGGCATGCCTATGGCTTGCACATAGCTTGGCTTACTTGTATGAAAATGGATTTTGGCAATTTTGATAAATGTATGAGAGGTTAACATGAAGCTTGATTTAGAATAAATTTATATTTGATTGGAACTTTAGGGATGGTTTTAATTGAAGTCATGATGAAGAAGAGTGTCATATGGGCTTTGTATGAATTTTGGGCCTTTAAAATTTAGTGAAGATGGGCTTTTAAAATGGTTTAGGGAAGTGGGCTTTTGGATTTTAAAATGGACTTTAGGATGGAAGTTTGGTAAATGCCTGGGCCAAATAATTGTTGGGTTTGGTTTAGGGATGTTTCAAGAGTGATTTGAAATAAATTTGAGGTGGTTTGGGCTTGAATTGGGTTGGATTTGGGTTTATTTGGTAAATGGGCCAGTGTAGGTCAAATTGGGCTAACTTGGGCCAATGTTGGGCTAGGGTTAAAATTGATGAAAAATTAATGTTGGGAAATGTTTATGGGAGTGTTTCAAAGAGGTTTTGGCTTTGGTTGGGTTTTGATTTTGGGGTTTGGGCTTATTTGGGTTAGGTTTGGGTTTAGGTCAAAATTGGGCCTTTTAGCTTTGGGTTGAGTTTGAGTGGGGATTGGGTCTAAACTTTGGGTAAATCATGTTAGTGTTTTATTTGTGGGGATGTTAAGGAAGGTTTAGAAAAGGTTTGGGGTTAATTGGAGTTGAATTGGGTGAGTTTGAGCTAAGTTTGGGTTATGGGTCCAAATGGGCTTTAAGGTCCAAAATGAAATTGGGTTCAAATGCCAATCAAATTAGACTTGAATTTGGTCTAGATTGGTGTTGGGGATGTTGAATTGAAGTTTAGAATTGAATTGGACCAGAATTTGGGTCAATTGGGTAGGTTTGGTTTGACATTGGGTTCACTTTGGGTTATAATGGGTCAAATTGGGGATTTTGACAAAAGTGGGGTAAATTGACAAAATTGGCCCATGGTGTAGTTGGACAAAATGAAATTGGGAATATTTGGGATTTTTTGGAATTTTCTAGGAATTTGCTAAATTTTTGGATTTTTTTGCTAAGAGGGGCATTTTGGGTATTTGGAGGGTATTGGGAGGTATTTTTGGAATTTTTGGTACTTTTGGTTATGAATGATCAATTTGAGTAATGTGGGAATGTTTGGGATTGGTTTTGAGGAATTTTGGGTGATTTGGAGAATTTTGGAAAATTTGGGTAATTTCAATGATTTTGGGTGGGCTAGGCAGGGTGTAGGGTCCCGGGGGTCAAAAATTGAAAATTTAGGAAATTGAAGATTGGGTAAATGTAAGTGGAATGAAATAATTTTGGTTGAGCCATGAAGGGATATCAAGCCCACATGAGCCATGAAGGGACTCATTTGAGGCATTCACTGTGTTGTTCCTAACCCTCTTAGCCAAGGGCTTAGGGGTTAAGGACCATCCATGTGAATCGCCTTCATGAGTCAGGAGGTCAATTTGGGTATAGGTGTGGTTTTAGGAGGTGTGTGAAAGTGTAGTGTATAAGTGTAGTGTGAGTGTAAGTCAGCCCTTTCACCAGACCAGGCCACCCAGGGCAGTCCTAAGGCCAAAGAGTCCTATAGGAACTCATCCTTTAAACTTCCACATTTGATCTCAACCCTCTAAGTGATTAGGGGTCTACAATCAAGTTTGTGGAGTTTGTAGGGAGTTAAGAAGTGGTTTGATTTTCTAAGTGGTGGGTCCCAATTCTAGTCCTCTATGATAGTCAAAGGAAAAGCCTAAGGCTAGATCCTAAGTACTAAAAAGAAGAAGAGAAGACCTCATCAAAAATGAGGTCAACAAATGGACCCCCAATAGGTGTGGTGAGCTGACGGAGCACACCGCGCGTATTCGCGTTGACCGAAGCGATCAACGAAACCAACACAAAAGTCCAAGTGACAAACTTGGGACAGAGTAGAAGAGTTTCCGCTGGGGAGTGTCAAGTATATCTCTGAGACCGGAGATTCCCGAACTCTCGGCGGGGAAAGGAAAAGGAGGTGAATCCCAAATCACATGATCCGGGGAATTTAGATTTAGATTTCATTTTGTTTCGGCTTTAAGTTTTGATGTGTGAGCTTAGATTTTAGTTTGAGTTTCAATTTAGATTGAAGTTTTGTTAAAATTAATTTGAAGGGATTTGAACTTGAAATGAAAATTGGAATTTTGTGGTTTTAGATGTAACATCTTCAACCACAAAAGAAAATTGAATTGATTGGATTGACTCATTACAATGAGAAGAGATCTCAGAGCAATGCGGTATTGGATGTAAAATCCTTAACCATAAGAGTTTGATTTTGATGTATTTCATTGCGATAGGGGAAGAATCCTAAAGCAATGCAGTCTCGGATGTAAAATCCTCAACCCCAAAAATTTGATTTTGATGTATTTCATTGCGATAGGGAAAGAATCCTAAAGCAATGCTGTCTCGGATGTAAAATCCTCAACCCCAAAAATTTGATTTTGATGTATTTCATTGCGATAGGGAAAGAATCCAAAAGCAATGCAGTCTCAGATGTAAAATCCTCAACCCCAAAAATTTGATTTTGATTTATTTCATTGCGATAGGGAAATAATCCTAAAGCAATGCAGCCTCGGATGTAAAATTCTCAACCCCAAAAATTTGATTTTGATGTATTTCATTGCGATAGGGAAAGAATCCTAAAGCAATGCAGTCTCGAATGTAAAATCCTCAACCCGAAGAATTTGATTTTGATGTATTTCATTGCGATAGGGAAAGAATCCTAAAGCAATGCAGTCTCGGATGTAAAATCCTCAACCCCAAAAATTTGATTTTGATGTATTTCATTGCGATAGGGAAAGAATCCTAAAGCAATGCGGTCTCGGATGTAAAATCCTCAACCCCAAGAATTTGATTTTGATGTATTTCATTGCGATAGGGAAAGAATCCTAAAGCAATGCATTCTCGGATGTAAAATCCTCAACCCCAAAAATTTGATTTTGATGTATTTCATTGCGATAGGGAAAGAATCCTAAAGCAATGCAGTCTCGGATGTAAAATCCTCAACATCAAAAATTTGATTTTGATGTATTTCATTGCGATAGGGAAAGAATCATAAAGCAATGCAGTCTCGGATGTAAAATCCTCAACCCCAAAAATTTGATTTTGATGTAATTGATTTTGCAAAGATTTGTAGTGTTGATTTGAAAAATATGGAATTTTGGTGTTTTGAGAATTTCATGAAAGTTGTAAAAGACTTTCATGGAAAGAAATAGATTAGGAGGGAATATGTAGATGCTACATATCCCATTCAAAAGAGTTGATCGAAAGTTGCTGGTTTGGATTGGATACAATTCCTTGCCACTAGATCCGAATCGAAAACCTCGTGGCTCCATGTCAATGGAATCGACCGCTTCCATCCCAGACAAAGGAGAGAGTAGAACAGATTGGATTTCAGATTTGGAAGGTTGAGTTTGAATTTGATTGAGATTTGATTTGAGATCTGGAAAATCGAATTTGAATTTGATTGAGATTTGATTTGAAATTTGGAAGGTTGAATTTGAATTTGATTGAGATTTGATTTGAAATCTGGAAAATCGAATTTGAATTTGATTGAGATTTGATTTGAAATTTGGAAGGTTGAATTTGAATTTGATTGAGACTTGATTTAAAATTTGGAAAATCGAATTTGAATTTGATTGAGATTTGATTTGAAATTTGGAAGGTTGAATTTGAATTTGATTGAGATTTGATTTGAAATTTGGAAAATCAAATTTGAATTTGATTGAGATTTGATTTGAGATTTGGAAAATCGAATTTTAATTTGATTGAGATTTGATTTGAAATTTGGAAGGTCGAATTTGAATTTGATTGAGATTTGATTTAAAATTTGGAAAATCGAATTTGAATTTGATTGAGATTTGATTTAAAATTTGTGTTCATTTTGTTTGTCCTTTAACGATTCAAATTTACTTTATCGTTCTTTTAATGGTCATGCGAATTTGGAGTTCATCATCATCTTTTTTTTAATTTTTAAAGAAAATTTTCTCTTATTCTTTTTGTTTCTTTTCTGTTCTTTGTTCGAAGTTCATTTAACTTTAATGGCATTTCCCAGGCAACTTGCACAAAAGAGGTGAAGAACAAAAATGTGACATGGTCACTTTCATTCCAATCATGTTGAAGATACATCATACAACTCGATCTGGAATACATCTCATACAATCCATGTAGACTCAAAATGGACTAAGTATGATCTTTGTCGATCCATCCAAAAAGGCATCTGTCAGAAATCCATGTCTGAATAGTGAAGTACATGGTCAATAACATCACCTTCCAAGCCATCCTTGGCAAGGATGTCATATGGATGTACGTTGGAGGTGTGATATTTTCCATGTAACTCACATCTCGTAAGGCCGGAGGCTCTCTAGCTCCGGGTCTGACTGGAAGTGGTAAGGTGCTTTCCTGTCATCCATCCTTCTGAAGGTTACTGAGATCCGCTTCACTGGTACTCCTGGTATGCAATGTTTAGCGACATCTGCTCCGTTGCCTTTTAGTATCATGACGGAACATACCGGTAATGGTATCTTTACTAGCCCTCGGAATTAGATCCGAACATGATATTACATTCGTTCAGAAAAGAAACTGTGCAGAATGGTCTGACAAAGTCGTGGTGATCTATGTGCGGGGGTATGCAGTCACCCTGCTTGTAAATGTTAATAATGCAATTGTTGGGTATGCAATCTGCTGGCAGTACCCTCCATGTTATCATTCTCTTTACCATCCTTTTGATGACCAATGGCATTGGATCTACCTTGCCATGACGGAGTATTCCCGGTGGGTTTCCCTTCCTGTCTTCTGCGAAGTTGTAGCAGCATCCACATTGTATTGTAATTCTCCCTTTCCCTGACATCCATCTCCGGGGTTCCGAGTAAGTGTTTTCTCTTAGGCGGCCTGCTCGACCCATTCTTTTCAAATCCCGGATGCAGTCCACGATTTGTTGTTGTTCGTATTCTGAAAACACGTCTGTATGGAGCTCGAGGCCTTCTAGTATATTGATCCTCCTACCTCTGATTCTCTCGAAGTATTCAAAAGTTTGCTTCTCGACATTCTGCATTCTTTCTAGCTCGTATTCTGGAATAATCTGCAAATGGCGAGGCCTGGTGACGTACTGTGGGATATATGGCTCAATCCCTTCGCTTTCTCCTGCAAACCTCGGCTCCTCAGGGATGGTCCCCATCGGGACATCCTCCGGAGTTGCTTCTGCAACAAGGTTATGCAATACTGGTGGCTTTATCTGGTGGCGTGGTAGCCTTCCTTCTTCTGATCTTCTTGAGATTTCCCTGGTCTCTTCTGTTATCCTCGAAGCTGGCCTCCTTTCTTTGGGTTCCTGGCGAACCGGTATCCTTGAAGTATATGCATTGGTAGTAGCGATTGCCTCGTCGCGCTGGTCCGCTGCTAGTTTAGTTAACATTTTGCGGATACGACGATTTTTATTTCTTCGCTGAGTTGCTGTGAGAGTAGCTCTTCGTACTTCCTGAATTTCTGTGGGCACGGCGCTGACAAGCCTGCCCTCTGTTGTAGCGACTACAAACTTGATTCTTTTGTCCTCCTCAATGTTTGTTTTCCTTTTCTTGCTGCCGGGTTGGTAGCTTGGGCCACCCACTTTCATTCTTGTCCGGATCGGGTAGTTCCTCTCGGTCAGCCGGGACCCGATCACTTTCCTCGTATTGCAGGCCTGCTGGTGCGAAGTCTGAGTCAATCTCTATTATCGCTCTATCTTTCACCCTCTTTTCGTCGAGTGCAAGGCTTACGCCATTTCTAAAGTTCAGGATCAACCGCCCGTTCGACATTTCCCTGCGAAAAGACAAGGAAAAGGATCAGGGGCTGTACTACGAACAAGAACATTAAGAAAATGTTTATTAGAGACAGAGTTTTTTTTTCTTTCTTTTTTTTATTATTCCTTTTATATTTTTAAATTCAACTGGAATGAAATGGGAGAAGATCGAAAAAAGATTTTGATTTGGAAGAGAGAACAAGGAAAACTTTATTATCATGATTTTATTTATTTTAGCACATTTTTTTTTTATTATTTTTTTGGGTTCGGACCCAGTCATAAGTAATTACTTCGCCCGTGCTTCTAGGGATGAGGAATTCATTCCTTAGAAACATCAGGTAGCGTAATACTTTTTCAAGTATCGTCCGTTGATCGGAAGCATATGTCGTTCTCCTTGGCAATTCACTAGCCGGTAGGAGCCTCCTGAGTAGACTGCCTCAACCACAAACGGCCCTTCCCAAGTCGGTTCAAATTTTCCTTCTATCTTGCGGTGTGCAAGGATAGGTCTCTTGAGAACGAGAACTAAGTCACCGACTTTGAAGGTTCTTGGGCGGACCAATCTATCATGGGCTTGAACCATCTTAGCTTGGTATAGTTCTAAATTCTGCTGCGCTGCAAGTCTTTTTCCTTTCAGGCTTTCCAATTTCTCTAGTCGCAATTTGGCATTCTCTTCTGTTGGGATTTTGTTTGCAACTGCAATTCTGAGTGAAGGAAGCTGGACCTCTAAGGGTAACACTGCCTCGGACCAATACACCAGAGCGTAAGGTGTAGCTTGAGTAGGAGTTCTGAAGATTGTTCGGTAGGCCCATAAGGCTTCTAATAACTTCTCGTGCCAATTTCTCTTATTATCGTCCAAAGTTTTCTTTAAATTTTGAACGAGAGTTTTATTGAAAGCCTCAGCCAGGCCGTTTGCTCTTGGATAGTAAATTGTTGAATACCGCGGTCGATTCCGTGTCTCTGAAAAAATTGTTGATTTGCGTGCTTCGAATGCGGACCCAGTTATCTGAGATGATCCTGCGCGGCACTCCGAAACGGTAGACAACTTGGTTCTTGAAAAACTGTAGCACGTGGTGTGCTTTCACTTCTCTAAGTGGAACTGCCTCTGCCCACTTGGAAAAGTAATCTGTAGCCGCAAGAATGAAACGATGTCCTTTTGAAGATGGTGGTTCTATTGGACCCACTATATCTGTGCCCCAACATTCAAATGGCCACGACGCAATTGTCGGATGTAGCACATTTGGAGGTTGGTGTAGCACCACTCCGTGCACTTGGCATTGGTGACAGCTCTTAGCGATTTTCATGCAGTCGGTCATCATCGAGGGCCAGTAGTACCCTAGTCTTTTAATTTTCATTTTCATCTTTGGACCCGACTGGTGAGCGCCACAAAGTCCTGAATGCACCTCTTTAACAATTTCACGGGCCTCGGACCCGCTTAGGCACCTTAGCCACATTTGATCGAAAGACCTTCCGTATAACGTGTTGTTTATTAATGTGTAGGACGAGTTCTTTTCTTGATCCGATGGTGCTAGCAACCTATTGTCCGGTAGTTTTCCTGTTTGCGGGTAGTACTATTAATGGTTGTCGCCAATCTTCCGTGTTTTTACGTCACTGCTGCAAGCTGATTCTTTTTCTTTTTCGATTTGTGTATTGTGTCTATGTCGAGTTGTGATAGGACTCGACGTCCATGAACCGACACTTCCATCGATTCATCTTGCAAGCGAGCAAATTCTTTTGCGAGGCGGGCTAAAGCATCTGCTAAAGCGTTTTATTTTCTGGGAATTTTGTAGATCGTCACATTCGGAATCTGTTCCAACAACTGTATGGCATACTGGAAGTATTGCTCGAGTCGTGGCTTTAAAATTCTGTATTGTCCGGCGATTTGTTGAATGATTAACTGCAAATCCCCGAAGATGTTGATGTTTGTTATCCTCATTTGAATAGTTAATTCCAGTCCTATTATGAGAGCTTCATATTCTACTTCATTGTTTGTACACGACTCTGTTAAGTGTTAGGAGTATCTTAACATCGCCCGCTCCGGTGTTATAAAGATTAGTCCGATTCCTGCCTTACCGGGCACTATCACTTGTGATTCTTCGTCTTTGTGTGTTGAAGATGCTCCGTCGAAATATAATTCCCAACGTCGATCATCAGGGTCTTCTAAGCTCATTATTTGTTCATCTGGCAAGTCGTCATTGAGAGGAGATTCTGCCGGCAGAGGGTGTGCTTCGCGAGGAAGTCCGCTAGGACTTGTCCCTTTACGGCACGAAGAGGCACGAAAGTTATATCGAATTGCAATAATATCATTGACCACCCGGCAAGTCCGCCGAAAGCGTTGGACAGTGTCATGAAATATTGCAATGGATTAAATTTCGAGATCAGGTTGACCTTATGAGAAAGCATGTAGTGCCTGAGCTTTTGAGCGGCGAAGATCAAGGCCAAACAGTGCTTTTCAATTGTGGGATACTTTATTTCCGTCGGAAGTAAACGACGGCTTAGGTAGTAAAGAGCATTTTCTTTACCCTCATCATTGACCTGGGCTAACAGGGCTCCGAGAGAGTCGTCTAAAGCCGCGGTAAAAAGTATCGATGGTCTACTCGAGGCCGGGGCCGCAAAGACGAGGAGGTGTCATTAAATATTTTTTAATGTCCTCAAAGGTCTTCCGGCATTTCTCTTCCCAAATAAATTTGGCGTCCTTTTTAACTAATGCCGAGAAAGGCTGACACCTACTCGACAAGTTTGAGATAAAGCGTCGAAGATATGCCAGCTTCCCTTGAAAAGATCGTAGTTGTTTTAAGGTTTTGGGAGGTGGCATTTATAAGATAGCTTTAATCTTTTCCGGGTCGATTTCAATTCCACGATGTCGGACAACGAATCATAAGAATTTCCCGGAGGTGACGCCGAAGGCGCATTTTAAGGGATTCATCTTAAGGTTAAATTGTCTTAATCGTTCAAAAACAATTCTCAAATCATACAAGTGGTTTTCCTTTGCTTTGCTTTTGATGACCACATCATCCACGTAGCACTCGACTTGATTGTGGATGAGATCATCAAAAATTCTTGTCATCGCTCTCTGGTAGGTTGCTCCTACGTTCTTCAGTCCGGATGGCATCACTGCGTAGCAATATACTCCGATCGGCATTCTGAATGCTGTAAGTTTTTCATCTTCCGGAGCCATTTTTATCTCGGTTGTATCCCGAAGATCCATCCATGAATGAGAATATTTCATGTGTTGAAGCAATGTCGATCATTAATTCCGGGATCGATAGAGGGAATTCATCTTTTGGACATGCCTTGTTTAAATCTCCGAAATCCACACAAATTCGATCCGACCATTCTTCTTCCCGATCGGTACCACATTGGCTAACCAAGTCGAGTATTGTTCTTCACGGACAAATTTGGCGTCTATTAGCTTTTTAACTTCAGCTATGACTTGTTGTTCGATTTCTAGACGCATTCTTCCGGGACCTTGTCCGATCGGAACGAGTAGGATCCACTCTTAGCTTATGGACTGCGACCACCGGAGCTAATCCCGGCATCTCATCGTAGCTCCAAGCAAAACGAGTCTTTAAATTCCATTAATAACTTGATTATTTCTTCGGAGTCTTCTTTATTGAGTAAGGAGCTAACAAAGGTAGGTCTAGGCTCTTTGCTAGTACCTAAGTTAACTTCCGTTAATTCATCTATTGTAGATTTGATCTCTTCTTCGAACTCTGGTGGAGCGTTTCCAATTTGTAAATCTTCAAATTCTTCTGTAGTTTCCAGGCAGTTTTCATTAGACTCGCAAGTGACAACCATGCAAAATTCAGTATCGTCAACTGATCCTACTGTGCCGAATCCGAGACCATGCCTTGAATTGGGTGGATGACCGGAGTTATTCCATAAATTTTCAAAATGTTGTGATTGACCTTTTGTCCATTGTCGAGGTAAGAAACCACGCTGAATTAAATGTTGGACACAGGGGGAATACCACTCAAAAGGCAATTCCATTAATTCTGATGAAGTAGCATCTTCAAATTGTACATTATTTTCAGTTTTGGAGGAAGGAGCACCACGGTAGAATTTGATGGGCTTTGCACCGCCGCTACGTACCTCTTTGACCACCATACCCTCGATCTTATTAGAATGGATCGGGGTCAGGGTCATAGTATGTACATAGTGGTTAATCTTCTCGTACATCGATTTATATTCTTCGTTCTTTTCATCTTCGAGAGAGATCCTGAATTGCGGCTTCTTCCGACTTATTGTCGCTGCTTCTTGCTTGATCTCTTTTTCTTCTTCAGGACTATCTTCCCAATCAATATCGATGGCTGGTTTTCTCTGTCCAACTGTCCTAACGTCTCTGCCACGACCTCGTCCCCGGCCTCGACCTCGGATGCGAGTTGTGGAGAAACCTTCACCATCTCGCCGTAAGGGAGTGGTGAGTGATCGTTGGACTAGAACTTCGGGTTCTTCGTCGTCCCGAACTTCCTTTGCTTCATTCGTTATAGTATCTCTGGAAAAGATTGTTTTCTTCGGAGGTGCATAATAAGCTGCATTTTCATGGATTCCAATTTCATGTACGGAGAATGGTTGTAAGTCACATTTGATGCACTGTTCCCCTCCATCGTAGTATTTGATGCACTGATGTAGGGATGATGGTACCATCCTGTTTTCATGTATCCATGGTCGGCCCAGTAGAGCGTTGAATGACGTTTCTGAATCAATTATGTGAAATTTCGCGGTTGTCTTTGCTAAGTCACTGGTCTTCATTAGCAGTGTTATTGATCCGAGGGCTCTTTCTCCTTTCTGGTTCAATCCTCTTAATAACATTTTGTTCGCTTCGAGCTCGCGAGCATCAATTTCCAAGTATGCTAGCGTTCGAAGATTCA
The DNA here is from genome assembly GCA_022702705.1 of Papilionanthe hookeriana x Papilionanthe teres. NCBI lineage: Eukaryota > Viridiplantae > Streptophyta > Magnoliopsida > Asparagales > Orchidaceae > Papilionanthe > Papilionanthe hookeriana x Papilionanthe teres. Next base: position 23,244,107 of record CM040426.1, read on the forward strand.
TTATATTGATCGATGCTCCCGGATCCACCAATACTCCGGAGAGTGTAAACTTTCCAATTGTAATCGAAATGTATAACGGTCGGTTGTGGTCCGCCGTCCCAAGTAGTAGGTCATTGTCCGTGAAGGTAACACCTCGCTGTTCCTTTAACGAGTAAACCTCATCTAAGGAATCTCCGGTCATTTGAGCTAAGAAAATTTCTGGATCAAGTAAGGCCTTGATCAGAGCTTCTCTCATCTCCTTTGATAAGATGAGAGCATCGTAGATGCTCAATTTGGCCGGTAGTTTCCTAAGATGGGCTAGCACGTTGTAGTCCACTTTATTTCCATGTGTCTCGATTTCTTCCCGAATGGGTATTTCTTCTGTCGGGGTTGGTTCTTCCTGAACAACCACCTGCTTTCCTTTGTCCTTTGGACCCATTCTCGGAGGTAGAACTCTTCCACTTCTTAAGTTGACTTCTGTAATTTCTTCTGAATCCAGTATTGAGTTTGCTGGTGTTTCTTCCTGAATCGGAACGACAGGTTCTTTTGGATTAGCTTCGGAGTCTGAAGGCTCTAACTCTATTGTGACTGGAGCTCCTCGAAACTCGCAAATAGATTCGTTGCTTGTTGAACTCTCGTAGCCTCCTTGGTGGATGTCTTTTTTTTCATTGTGATCGTTGAGATTGTGTATGATTTAAGAATTGTTACTTGTATCGGAATCGACGTCCGGATTAGGTTGGTTGTCGCTAGTTACGTAATCGTTAGAAACAGTCATAGCGTAGCCAACGCCATAACCCTTATCATTATAAGATCCCACCGGAGTGAGCAAATAATCATACAGAGTCGAGAGGTTCGAGGGATTTCTCCCCGAATCGGAAACAACTATCCTAGGATAAGCAGCCCCTAGTCTAGCCTTAAAAGCCTCGGTCTTTTCTTCTTCATCAATTTTCTTCTTTTCTTCAATCGTCTCTTATTGAGGTGGTTCTTCTATCGCAAGTGATAGTGCCGACTTGACAGGTTTCGAATTCTGAATTGAAGCTCGCACTGAAGTGGTTTAGATGTGATCCAAAATCATCTTCGATGACTTTGTCCAAGCGGTAGTCCATCCATCATCAGTCGCATAGGGATCTATCGGAACAATGAAATCCGTCGAGATAACATTGATGGAACCTCCTTTCTGGGGTTCCTTCATGTATTCCTTCGGGATCGTTATATTTCCTTTTCGAAGATTGTCGTTGAGCCAACTTTTGAAGGTAATACAATCTTCTATCTTGTGTCCAAGCATCCGGTGGTAGGGGCAAAAGTTGGGATCACCTTTCTTGTCAACGTCTTCTGATCTCTTAGGTTCCGCGAGTTGGAAATCCGGAGTCTTCATCGGACCGCGGAACATTTTCGGCATCGCCTCATTCTTGAACGGATACTCCTCGCTCGAAGCTCCTTTAACGTACGTTGTGGACGAGGCGGTTGTTCATTCTATTGAGATGACTGATAGCTGGGTCGGGGTTGCTGGTGATTCTGTTGAATTTGCTGCGGCCGTTCTGACGGTATTTGTATTGGCTGTTTGCCTTTATCGACTGCTGCGACGATCCCGGACTTCTTTTCAAAAGTTTTCACGGGCTTCGTTTGTCCGTTTTGTCGGTGAAACTTAATTGCTTCGCCTCCTCTTGCAAGATTCCGGCCTTGCTTAACAACTTCTCGAAAGTTTTAATAGTAAATCCCTTGAGGAGAAGTGCTATCGGGCCATGAATGCTCTTCAGTAAAATGCCGACTGCACACTTCATACTTAGGTTCCTCCATCGAAGTATGTAGTCCACCAAAGTTTCATTCGGTTTCTGCTTCTCTACCACTAAATCACCTATAGTGATGTGGTGCTGAGCTCCGACAAATCGCTTGATGAAGAGGTTCTCTAATTCTGAAAATGTCTTTACCGAACCGTTCGGTAATTCCGCATACCAATCAAAGGCGATTCCTGAAAAGCTGCTGACAAATTGTCGGAAGAGTAAAGCATCACTTCCGCCGGCATTGCAACAACTGGCACGAAAATGTTCAACATGCTGCCGAGGGTTTCCGGTTCCATCAAAGGTCTTGAACAGAGGTGGTACGAAGCCTTTCGGATATTGGACAGCGTCGAATTCTTCGGGGTAAGGTCTACCCGTCCGAATGGATGTCCCGCTCTTTGATTGTGCCAAGGCTTTTCGCACTCGCTCGTTCCACCATGCTCTTGATATCCTTTTCCGGAATCATGCTTTGTGTTGCATCCTTTTTTAATTGATCATCCCCGTTGACGGATGTAATCTCCTTTCCTCTGTCTACAATGTGAATAACTTCTGGGGGTGTTTCTTTTTGGGGTTGAACCTGACTCTGGAGAGTGGCTAAGGCTGCAGCCATCTCTTCTATCCTCTTTGCCATTTGGGAGATCGTATCATCTTTCTCTTGAAGCTGCATCCTCATCACTTGCAGCTCCTCTCTTTCTGCGGCTGCAGGAGCACCTTGTGAAGCTGACGAAGCTCGTGTTTCAACCATGTTAATTTCTGCATATTCATCATCCATGAACTCTGACGAGTCGACTTCATCTCCGAAATTTTCTTCTCTTTCTCTTGCTAATCGCTGAATATCAGTCCTTAGCTTTTCCATAGCATCTTCTAAAGGTCTTTTCTGTACATCCTTGCAGTTGTCATGCGATAACTGTCTGGTTTCCTTCTCATGAGTCCCCTTCACTGCGGTAGCACTTTCTTCGGACTCAAGTCTCCCGACGAGACTTTCCTATTCGGTGTTGTTGTTTTAATCTTAATTGTCCGGTAGTGGGACGCCATACCATCCTTCTAGAAGCGTAAGGTCTAGGACCGGATGGTCCGTCAGTCAAATGCTCGGAAGGTGGTATCCTCCCTAATTTGTAGTCCCGAAACAACGACGAGTGGACTAGCTTTCATTCTCTTATTTGGCTTTTCCGCAGCGATAGCAGGTTCTACTCGAGGCCCAAGACGGGACTTGGCTGACACCCGTCCCATCCTTCTTAAAATTTCTGACACAGGGCATTTTTCTTTTCTTGCTAACTTTTCTATCAGGGTTTGCAGTCGAGAAAATGGCGTAATTCTAGCCCTTTCCTTATGGCTGTCGTTGTAATATGCGGGCTGAGGCAATGCGGAAGCAATCTTGCAGATTTTTTCCTCATCCTCTGCGGCGGAAAGGGGATGGAACCTACTTCCTTCCAAAAGGGGTGTATATTCAAGCAATGGTATGTATTCAGGTAGTGGTGTGTACTCATAGATTTCTTCTAAGAAAGCGACTTCAGCAGCTCTGGCCTTCCTGGCAATCTTCCTGCCTCTGTTTCTCCTCTGAGTCCGTGTTAGGGGTGGAACCCTTGAGCTGGACCCAATTTCAAAAACAGAAGGTCTTGCACGGAAATCCGTACCCTCCATGGTAACATGCTCGTTACAAATTCGAACTTCCTTCCCCTTCGGTTTGGCGAAGCCGGGGTAGGTGCAGAGACGACTAGACAAGTGGGGGTAGAGATAACGGTCCTTCTATGGACAGCGGTACTCCTCTCGAGCTGGAACCCTTTGCAGGGGAGGAAACTCTCGAGTCGACTTAAGGTCGAACTCGATCAAAGGTCTTTCGGTTTCAGATACTTTGTCTGTCAGTGCGAAAAGGGTAACGTCAGTGATCTTAACAATTGTGTTCTCGAATCCTTGTCCAAACCGGATGATCCCATTGTCGGGCAGTTCATCATTGTAAACAGCGAAGTCTAGTCCGTTGGTGAAGGAGAAAATAAGCTTTGGGGCTTCCATTTCTGCAAGGTAGATTCTGATTGTCAATCCCAAGTTATGATTCTTCTCATCAGGACGAAAAGAAAGAATCGAAAAGAGTCCGAACACATTCTTGTTCATGTATTTATAAGAAGGAGTTATTTGTTAAAAGGGCCATTCATTAGAGGGTTTGTTTATTAGGAACGAAATGTTCAAAGGTGTAGAGAAGGTAAATAATCTGATTCAGAGTTGGAAGGGAAAAGAAAGTCTTATGTAAGACTTCTCGACTCGAAGGACTACTCCTAAATTAACACCTATTGGGGGTCCACCCCACCTCAGAAATGAGGTAAAAGGATCTCGGAACCTCTCTGTTTAGGGGTGTCTAAACAGTGGCTCCTAAATCCGAGAGAATGTTGGCTATACTCGTTCAAGGTAGAAATGAACATAGTATTCCAACGGAAAGAATGGTAGTTTGATTTACTAGGGACATGGATACACTACCGATTTTTGAAAGCACAACTATCTGATTAAAAATGGAGAGAATAATTTTCCCCAGCGGAGTCGCCAGAAGTTGTCGGCATATTTTTAGGTTAAGTGTTGTATTTTTGAAAAGGGGTCGCCTACAGAAATTGTCGGCGAATTTTAGATTTTAAATATAATTTAAAAATATATATATAATTTAGAAAGTAGCATTTGATTTTGAAAGTAATTTTAAGTTTGAAAATTTTAAGATATGAAATCAAACCGATCTCACATCCCAAATAGTTTATATAAATGAGCGCCACATCACAAGCTGTGTATCTATCCCGAAGAATAGACACACTACTTGATGATGGGGCTCGATTAAATAAACTAAAAGATTTGTGACATCCGTTTTGGTCTGCGAACCAATTTTATAAGCCGACAAGTTCCCCTGCTTAATATAAATGAATTAAACAGGGTTTATATTACCCAGGTTCTTAAAATTCCCTATAAGGGCAAGCCCCTATAGTTAATTACATCTTAAGTGACGGAATCACCTAAGAAAACTCTCGATAATAATCGGTAGTTCTCGCTCTCAAGAATTTCAAAGTTTAAGTTTTCAAGGGATTGAGTTTTAGAATTTCAATAGGGAATGGATCAAGTTTGGAACATTTTGTTTTGGGAATTAAAAGGAAGAAATGTAGGAGAAATTACAGATTCGAAGCGAACTTCGGTAATTTCCCGACTGTCCTATTGTTTGGCTTGAATTTAGGAAAATCCTAATGTTTATTTAATGTTTTGATCTTGCCAATTTTAATTAATTAGGACTTATATTTGTATGACACAATCATACAAACAGCCTCGAAGATGTGAGGGTTTATGTCGTACCGAACGACTACCTCGGAGTCCTAAGACCGGTTAGGGCTTAATTTGCAATGCAAATGCCTAAAAAAAGGTTGAGGATTTATGTTGCAGTAGGAAAACTACCTCGAAGTCCTATTGTTTGGTTATTTAATTCTAGGAAAGTTTTGTTGATGACGACTCAGGTTTTACTGATGATGATGGCCGTGCTGCCCACCATGCTCCGAGCTCCTTGTTGTTGCAAAGGTTTAATTTTAGAAGATTGTAATCAAAAGAGAAGAGAGAAGTTTGGTTTTAGAAATCTTAAAGTCCAAGTGTTTTTAATATTTTAATTAAATTAAATCTTAAAGTTGATTATAACAACACCGGTTAAAATCCCACGGTTCCTTCCTTCCGGCATCGTTATTTTTATCGGATTCACTTAATCCAGATGAATTTGCTAAACTCAACTAAATGAGTTCCACACTTTCATTTAGACCGTGGGAAATCCCGTTAGCAACACGTAGGTTACATCATCCGAGGTATTCCCGATCATCCAACAAGACGTTTTAATTTAGTTGTAGTTGTAGTTTTGCTGTTCTGTTTGTGATTAAATTTTGAGTTGTTTTATATTTTGAAATGTTGTGGCGATGAATTTTATCTTGTAATGACTTTTAATTTAGTTTTGGTTTCAGTTTTAGGGACTATCCTAGAGGTGTAGGTTTTCATGCAACAGTTCTTTATCATGCAAGAAAAGTAAAGTGCATTTGCAATAAGGTAAATTGCAAGAAGGTAAATTGCAATAAAATAAAAGCGTACCTGGAGGGTCTTCCTGTCATCCCAAGCTACACTTAAACATAATTTAGGATATTTAATCATTTAAAGCAAGTTCCTAGGTAAAGCTAAGGGAAGGGTTATGGTTTTCTACCAAGTTCCTAATCCTATAGCTAGTCACCTCCTATGACGTCTAGGTTCTTGTATTTTAGGTTGGGGACGATTTTCTTCATCAAAGAATAATTATGTTCAATTGTTCTTATAAACATCCTATCATATTGAGGAAGTGCTTAAGATGAATCTTAAACATCTTTTCAATATTTCTAGGATTATTTTAAGTCCAAGAGAATTTAATTATACAAATGAATTAATCGTCCAGGAGTTCAAGTTTTGTTATCTTGCTCAGTGAACTAGGTCATTTGAATATCCTATGAATGAAGTAACACTTCACTTAACACTCCATTTAGGAGTTATGACAACAAGAGCTTTCGAGGGCAAATGGATGTTCAAATGATTTATGATTTAACTTAAATTTCAATTAATGGGTTTAAGTTTGGAATAGTGTTCAAGTTGTTTTAGATTTATTTTTGAATTCTTTATGTCTTAGGTGATGTTATATTTAATTCAATTTAATTTAATTTAATGTGGTTTAATTTAATTTAATTTAATTTAAGTTAATATAATATAATTTTATTTTAATTTTAATTTAGTATTTTATTTTTTTTATGTTTTAAAGATGATTTAATTTAATTGTTAAAGTATTAATTTAATTGAAATTTTGATTGAATTTAGTTTAAATGTTTTAATATTAATTTAATGATTAAATCTTTTAGTATTTTAAATCTTGAGTTTGGATTATCATTTTAATTAGGAATTAAATATTATTGAGGTGATTAATTTAGGGATTTTTTTAGATTAAAGAATAAATCTCTTCCTAATAATATCCCTATTTTAATAATTCCAATTTTTTTATTATTCTTCCAAATTTAATTAATTATTTAATTAAGTTTTATTTTTAATTATTTTTAAATTATTTGGTTGGTTTCTACCCTTTAATTATTTAAAATTCAATCATCCAAATCATATTAGGATCAAATATTTCACTCTTTCATTTTATTAAGCCTAAAATTTTTTTATTAAGGGTTAAAATTTTAATTACCATTTTGCCCTTCAAGCTTAATAATTCCATAACTCACTAAATTGAGCTTAAGTGAACTTGAAATTTTTATGTGACTTCTCTCACATGTCAATCAAGACATTAGAGGAGAAAATGTGATTTTTCTGTATTTAATTTATTTATATAATTATTTTTGGTGAAAAATGGGAATTTTCAAGGAAAATTTAATAACATGACCAAGGGAAAGTTTCTGTCCTTAAGAAAATTATGGGACATTCCTAATGACAAGAGGACCACTTGGTCCAATTTTGGTGATTTTTTGAATTATATTATTTTTATTATAATTATTTTGAATTTTGGAGTATTAATTAATTTAAAAATAAAATAAAGGTTGAAAAAATGAATTTTATATATTTTTTAAAATCTCTCTAATATCAAGGAAACCAGAGAACCTATTTTTATAATTTTCTGATTTTTCTTTGATTTATTAGAATTATTTTAGTGGAAATGCTAGAAAATACATTTTTTAATTATAAAATTACCTTAGGGCTTTAAAATTTAATATCTCATCATAGAGACTTGAGAAAAATATGGGATTTATTCCTAAGTGATTAAAATTCAAAATGTGACATTTTGGTGAATTTTATTATTTTTTGTGATTTTTATTATTTTTTTAATTATTAAAATATTAAAATAATGCAAAAAATCAAACTTTTTAGAAAATTGCAACTTTAATTTTCTTAAATTCCCCTGATATCAGAGAGGCTCCAAAACCAATTTGGTAAATTTTTGAAGAGGATTTTGAAAGTTATGAATTTTTAAAGTTTAAATTTGGCTAAATGTCTTAATCAACCAATTTGATAGGGCTAACCAAGTCCAATTGACTTCAAACTTTTATGGTGGGTTCCTCTGATCCTAAAGGTTAGTGGAGAATTGATTTCAAGTCAATTTGATGTCTGATTAGCTCTAATTAATTAGAACTCCATTTTGGGTGTTTAAGCCAATTAGGGTTATTCCAAGTGAGTTAACTCAAAACCTATTTTTCCTAGGGTCCTCTGGTCATAATAAACATCACCAAATTTTCCTTGAATTTATTTCACAATATGCTAATTATTAGAATTAAAATACTCAGAATAAGAACCTAGGATTGAAAAATTAATAACTCTTCATAGGGATGGCCTCTGACTTTGGAAAATTCAGAGAATGTTCCCAAATTCAGAGGCTTCAAAAGTCCTATGGTCTCATGCCATGGTGAATTGTATACATGCATGGAGAATTGAAAATGTGCAGAGAGTAAATAAATTATTAAAAATCAAATACTCAATGAAATTGAATGATTTCTTTTTCACGTTATTCTCCTATGTTCACTGAGCAAGAGGGTATTTTTATTTTATTTTTCTGATTTTCCTACACAAAGTTATGCATTTTTGAAGTTTAGGGAAATAAATAAATAGGAAAATAACCTAATTTCCTACTTATCCACGCGGCGCCAACTCAACCTAGGCATCTCCGAAGCGCCGCGTGTCGTCTTCTGATTCAGTGCCGCCATCCGACTCAGCGATCCAGGGTCCCACGGGTCACGTACCAACGCGCTGTCCGGCTCAATCCAGACCGTCCACTCGATACACGCTCGATCCGACGGCTCCTGGTCATCGTCTACGACTGGTGTGCACCCGTGACCGTCAACCATCTAACCCTAATTTCTCACCCGATTCTCAACGGATTTTCGTGTTCTTATGCTCTATGGATTCGTCTCGAGGAGACGAACACATCCATATGGTAAACATGTATTTAAATTGACTCAAATTAAATGGAGAATCTCTCGTAAGCTCGGGAAGAAGAGTGAGTCCATACCTTTGCTCGGAGAAGTGAAGCTTCGATCCGAGAGTTGTGTCACCTTCGATTGGGTCCAAGCAAGCTCCGGATGAAGTCCCTTGGCTCAGTGAATTGTCCAGGTAAGATTTCGACCAAGCCCGATCACAAAGCTTGGAGGTCGGAAGCAATGGCTGGCTCGGTGAGGGGGCTTTTGCTGGTCAACTTCTTCCCTCGGTCCGGTGAAGGTGTAGGATCAATCAATTTGGGGATTGGTCCACTGTGAAGAAGTGTCCTGGTTTTTGTCTTGAAGTTTGAACTCAAAATTGAGCTCAGCTTGAGGGAATTGGGGCTGGAATCTAGTGGGAATCAAGTGCTCTATGTGTGGAGAGTGGTCTGGAATGATTTTGGCAGAGTTTCCTTAAGGTTGGTTCAGCACCTCCTTCATGTCCGAGAGGGGTGGTGTTTAAATAGGAGAGGCTAGAGGCTCTCCCAGGGGGAGTTAGGGATTGGGATCAGCTGCTCTTGGGAATTGAAGAACAGCTGCAATGGCCACTGGGCATGGGGCAACTCAGCAAGGTGGAATTTCAATGCTTGGCTCCTTCCCATGTCTCGGCCATGGCGTTTTCCGGCGGCCCAGGTGGCTGGCCGGCAGGCATGGGTCACCCTCAGGGTCAGGTGGGTCAGGGCTGGAGGTTTGTGCAGTCAATCGGCCATGGACATGTGTAAAGGGCTTGGATTAAAATGGTATGGGGGAGAGGCCATTTTGGCTTGATTTGGGTCAACCCATCCTTTTGGGCTAGGTGCACCACCCAAGACTTGGTTTAGGCTGAAGAGAAAGTGATTTGGCTCGGCTTGATTAGTGGGGTCAAGTCACGATCCAAGTACGATTAGGATTAAACATGGTTTAGGGGAGACTTGGAAATGGTTAATCACCTTAAGGGAATATGGAAAGGACCTCCTCCATTTGCCCATGATAGCATGGTGACATGTAAAGGGGCTTTCATGGCTTCCATGTGGCTCATGCATGGCTTCATGGCTTACTATGGCTTGCACATAGCTTGGCTTACTTGTATGAAAATGGATTTTGGCATTTTTGATAAATGTATGAGAGGTTAACATGAAGCTTGATTTAGAATAAATTTATATTTGATTGGAACTTTAGGGATGGTTTTAATTGAAGTCATGATGAAGAAGAGTGTCATATGGGCTTTGTATGAATTTTGGGCCTTTAAAATTTAGTGAAGATGGGCTTTTAAAATGGTTTAGGGAAGTGGGCTTTTGGATTTTAAAATGGACTTTAGGATGAAAGTTTGGTAAAGGCTTGGGCCAAATAATTGTTGGGTTTGGTTTAGGGATGTTTCATGAGTGATTTGGAATAAATTTGAGGTGGTTTGGGCTTGAATTGGGTTGGATTTGGGTTTATTTGGTAAATGGGCCAATGTAGGTCAAATTGGGCTAACTTGGGCCAATGTTGGGCTAGGGTTGAAATTGATGTAAAATTAATGTTGGGAAATGTTTATGGGAGTGTTTCAAAGAGGTTTTGGCTTTGGTTGGGTTTTGATTTTGGGGTTTGGGCTTATTTGGGTTAGGTTTGGGTTTAGGTCAAAATTGGGCCTTTTAGCTTTGGGTTGAATTTGAGTGGGGCTTGGGTCTAAATTTTGCGTAAATCATGTTAGTGTTTTGTTTGTGGGGATGTTAAGGAAGGTTTAGAAAAGTTTTGGGGTTAATTGGAGTTGAATTGGGTGAGTTTGAGCTAAGTTTGGGTCATGGGTCCAAATTGGGCTTTAAGGTCCAAAATGAAATTGGGTTCAAACGCCAATCAAATTGGACTTGGATTTGGTCTAGATTGGTGTTGGGGATGTTGAATTGAAGTTTAGAATTGAATTGAACCATAATTTGGGTCAATTGGGTAGGTTTGGTTTGACATTGGGTTCACTTTGGGTTATAATGGGTCAAATTGGGGATTTTGACAAAAGTGGGGTAAATTGACAAAATTGGCCCATGGTGTAGTTGGACAAAATGAAATTGGGAATATTTGAGATTTTTTGAAATTTTCTGGGAATTTTCTGAGTTTTTAGATTTTTTTGCTAAGAGGGGCATTTTGGGTATTTGGAGGGTATTGGGAGGTATTTTTGGAATTTTTGGTACTTTTGGTTATGAATGATCAATTTGAGTAATGTGGGAATGTTTGGGATTGGTTTTGAGGAATTTTGGGTGATTTGGAGAATTTTGGAAAATTTGGGTAAATTCAAGGGTTTTGGGTAGGCTAGGCGGGGTGTAGGGTCCCGGGGGTCAAAAATTGAAAATTTAGGAAATTGAAGAGTGGGTAAATGTAAGTGGAATGAAATCATTTTGATTGAGCCATGAAGGGATATCAAGCCCACATGAGCCATGAAGGGATATCAAGCCCACATGAGCCATGAAGGGACTCATTTGAGGCATTCACTATGTTGTTCCTAACCCTCTTAGCCAAGGGCTTAGGGGTTAAGGACCATCCATGTGAATCACCTTCATGAGTCAGGAGGTCATGTTGGGTATAGGTGTGGTTTTAGGAGGTGTGTGAAAGTGTAGTGTATAAGTGTAGTGTGAGTGTAAGTCGGCCCTTTCACCGGACCGGGCCACCTGAGGCGGTCCTAAGGCCAAAGAGTCCTATAGGAACTCATCCTTTAAACTTCCACATTTGATCTCAACCCTCTAGGTGATTAGGGGTCTACAATCAAGTTTGTGGAGTTTGCAGGGAGTTAAGAAGTGGTTTGAATTTCTAAGTGGTGGGTCCCAATTCTAGTCCTCTAAGATAGTCAAAGGAAAAGCCTAAGGCTAGATCCTAAGTACTAAAAATAAGAAGAGAAGACCTCATCAAAAATGAGGTCAACATTCTCTTATTTTAATTTTAATTTTTAAGGAAAGTAGGAAAAGATGAAGAAAGATCAGGAACAAGATTTGATTTGAAAGGAAGGGTAAAACTTTATTATTATGATTTCACGTATTTTATTTTTAGCACGTATTTTATTTTATCCATTTTTATGTTTTTGGGTTCGGACCCAGTCACAAAGTGATTACTTTACCCGTGTTTCTTGGGATAAGTCTCTATTTTAGAGGCCACCCTTCGAAACATCAGGTTACGTAATACTTTTTCAAATATCGTCCATTGATTGGAAGCATTTGTCGTTCTCCTTGGCAATTCACAAGTTGGTAGGAGCCTCCTGAGTAGACTGCCTCGACCACAAACGGCCCTTCCCAAGTCGGTTCAAATTTGCCTCCTATCTTGCGATGTGCAAGAATAGGTCTTCTGAGAACAAGAACTAAGTCACCAACTTTGAAAGTTCTTGGACGGACCAGTTTATCATGGGCCTGGATCATCTTAGCTTGGTACAGTTCCAAATTTTGTTGCGCTGCAAGTCTTTTCCCTTCCAAGTTTTCCAGTTCTTCCAGTCGTAATCTGGCATTTTCTTCTGTAGTAATTTTATTTGCAGCTGCAATCTCGAGTGATGGAAGTCGGACTTCCAATGGTAACATCGCCTCGGACCCGTATACTAAAGCATAAGGCGTAGGTCGAGTAGGAGTCTTGAAAGTTGTCCTGTAAGCCCATAAGGCTTCTGACAACTTCTCATGCCAGTTTCTCTTGTTGTCGTCCAAAGTTTTCTTTAAAATTTGAATGAGAGTTTTATTAAAAGCCTCGACCAAGCTGTTTGCTCTTGGGTAGTAGATTGTTGAGTATCGCCAATCGATTCCATGTCTTCTGACAAAATTGTTGACTTTTGTGCTTCTGAATGCAGACCCATTATCTGAAATGATTCTGCGCGGTACTCTGAAATGGTAGACGACTTGATTTTTGAAAAATTGTAGCACGTGGTGTACCTTTACTTCTCTGAGTGGAACTGCTTCTGCCCATTTAGAAAAGTAGTACGTAGCTGCAAGGATGAAGCGATGTCCTCTTGAAGAAGGTGGTTCTATCGGATCCACTATATCTGTGCCCCAACACTCAAATGGCCACGACACAATTGTCGGATGTAGCACATTTGGAGGTTGGTGTAGAACCACTCCGTGCACTTGGCACTGGTGACAACTCTTGGCGACTTTCATGCAGTCGGTCATCATCGAGGGCCAGTAATACCCTAGTCTTTTAATTTTCATTTTCATTTTCGGACTCGATCGATGAGCGCCACAAAGTTCGAATGCACTTCTTTGACAATTTCACGAGCCTCGGACCCGCTCGAGCATCTTAACCACATCCGATCAAAAGACCTTCTGTATAATGTATTGTTTATTAATGCGTAAGACGAGTTCTTTTCTTGATTTGATGTGCTAATGACTTATCGTCCGGTAATTTCCTCGTTTGCGGGTAGTACTATTAGCGGTTGACGCCAATCTTTCGTGTTTTCCGTCATCTGCCGCAGCTGATTCCTCTGCTTTTTCGATTTCTGTATCATATCCATGTCGAGCTGTAATAGGACTTGTCGTCCTTGAACTAACACTTCAACTGACTCATCTTGTAAGCAGGCAAATTCTTTTGCAAGGCGAGCTAGCGCATTCGCGAGAGCATTTTCTCTTCTGGGGATCTTATTGATTGTTACATTCGGATTTTGTTCCAACAGTTTCATGGCATACTGAAAGTATTGCTCGAGTCTTGGCTTTAAAATTCTGTATTGTCCGGCAATCTGTTGAATGATCAACTGAGAATCTCCGTAGATGTTGATATCCGTTATCCCCATTTGAATGGTCAGTTCTAGTCCCGTTATGAGGGCTTCGTATTCTACCTCATTGTTTGTGCATGGCTTTGTTAAGTGGTAGGAGTATCTTAACATCCCCCGCTCCGGTGTTATAAAGATTAGTCTGATTCCTGCCTTACTGGGCACTATCATTTGCAATTCTTTGTCTTTCTGTGCTGAGGACGCTCCGTCGAAGTATAGTTCCCAACGTCGATCATCAGTGTCTTCTAGGCTCATTATCTGTTCGTCAGGCAAATCGTCGTCGAGAGGCGAATCTGTCGGTAAAGGATGTGCTGCAAGGAAGTCAGCTAGAACTTGTCCCTTTACGGCAAGAAGAGGAACAAAAGTTATGTCGAATTGTAATAATATCATCGACCACCTGGCAAGTCTGCCAGAAAGTGTTGGACGGGTCATCAAATATTGCAACGGATTAACTTTCGAGAAAAGGTTGACCTTATGAGAGAGCATGTAATGCCTGAGTTTCTGTGCGATGAAGATCAGGGCCAAACAATGCTTCTCAATTGGAGGATACTTTACTTCCATCGGAATCAAACGACGGCTTAGGTAGTAGAGAGCATTTTCTTTTCCCTCATCATTGACCTGGGCTAGCAGGGCTCCAAGTGAGTCGTCTAGAGCCGCGGTATAAAGTATCAACGGTCTACCTGAGACTGGGGCTGCTAAGACAGGAGGTGTCGTTAAGTATTGCTTAATGTCCTCGAAGGCCCGTTGGCATTTCTCTTCCCAAACGAATTTGGCGTCCTTTTTAACTAATGCCGAGAAGGGCTGACACCTACCTGAAAAGTTCGAGATAAAGCGTCGAAGATATGCCAGCTTCCCTTGAAAGGATCGTAGCTGTTTTAAGGTTTTGGGAGGTGGCATCTCTAAGATAGCTTTAATCTTTTCCGGATCAATTTTGATTCCGCGATGTCGGACAACAAATCCTAAGAATTTCTCGGAGGTGACGCCGAAGGCGCATTTTAAGGGATTCATCTTAAGGTTGTATTGCCTTAGTCGCTCGAAAACAATTCTCAAATCATACAGGTGATCTTCCTTCAGTTTGCCTTTGATGACCACATCGTCCACGTAGCACTCGACTTGGTTGTGAATGAGATCATCAAAAATCTTTGTCTTTGCTCTTTGATATGTTGCTCCTGCGTTCTTTAGTCCGAATGGCATTACTGTGTAGCAATACACTCCGATCGGCGTTCTGAAAGCTGTGAGCTTTTCGTCTTCTGGTGCCATCTTTATTTGGTTGTATCCTGATGATCCATCCATGAATGAAAATATTTCATGTGTTGAAGCAATGTCGATGATCAGTTCTGAGATTGGCAGTGGAAATCCATCCTTTGGACATGCTTTATTTAAATCCCTGAAGTCTACGCAGATTCTGATCTGACCATTTTTCTTTCTAACTGGTACCACGTTGGCTAACCAAGTAGGGTATTGTTCTTCACAAACAAATTTAGCGTCTATTAGCTTCTTAACTTCGGCTATTACTTGTTGTTCAATTTCTATACGCATTCTTCTGGGGTCTTGTCTGACTGGAACAGAAGTAGGATCTACTCCTAACTTGTGAACTGCAACTTCTGGAGCTAATCCTGGCATTTCATCGTAAATCCAAGCAAAACAGTCCTTGAATTCCATTAATAGATTGATCATTTCCTCGGAATCTTCTTTATTGAGTAAGGAGCTAACAAAGGTTGGTCTAGGCTTTTCGTTAGTACCTAAGTTAACTTCCATTATCTCATCTATTGTAGATTTGATTTCTTCTTCGAACTCTGGTGGAGCGTCTCCAATTTGCAGATCTTCAAGCTCCTCTGTAGTTTCCAAGCAGTCTTCATTAGGTTCGTAAGTGACAACCAAACAAAATTCCGTATTGTCAACTGAACCTACTGTGCCGAATCTGAGACCATGTTTTGAATTGGGAGGCCGACCGGCATTATTCCATAATTTTTTGAAGTGTTGTGATCGGCCTTTTGTCCATTGTCGAGGTAAGATACCACGCTGAATTAAATTTTGAACACAGGGAGAGTACCACTCAAAAGGTAATTCCATTAATTCGGAAGAAGTGACATCTTCAAATTGTACATCGTTTTCAGTATTGGAAGAAGAAGTGCCACGGTCAAATTTGATTGGCTTTGCACCGCTGCTTATGTACTTCTTTGACCACCATACCCTCGATCTTATTAGGATCGGATCGGGGTTAGGGTCATAGTGTGTACATAGTGGTTAATCTTCTCGTACATCGATTTGTATTCTTCGTTCTTCTCATCTTCGAGAAAAATCTTGAATTGTGGTTTCTTCCGGTTTATTGTAGCTGCTTCTTCCTTGACTTCTTCTTTTTCATCAGAGCTGTTTTCCAAATTCACGTTGATTACCGGCTTTTTCTGTCCAACTGTCCCAATGTCTCTTCCACGACCTCGTCCCCGGCCTCGACCTCGGATGCGAGTTCTAGAGAAACCTTCACCATCTCGCCGTAAGGGAGTGGTGAGTGACTGTTGGACTAGAACTTCAGGTTCTTCATTGTCTCGAATTTCTTTTGCTTCATTTGGCACGGTGTTTCTGGAGAAGATTGTTTTCTTCGGAAGTGCATAATAAGCTGCATCTTCATGGATTCCAATCTCATGTACGGAGAAATGTTACAAGTCACCTTTAATGCACTGTTCTCCTCCTTCGTAGTATTTTATTCACTGATGCCGAGACGATGGTACCATCTAGTTTTCATAGATCCACGGCCGGCCCAGTAGAGCGTTGAACGATGTCTCAGAGTCAATTATGTAGAATTTTGCGGTTGTCTTTGCTAAGTCACCGGTCTTCATCAACAGTGTTATTGATCCAAGGGCTCTTTCTCCTTTCTGGTTGAATCCTCTTAGTAACATCTTGTCCGCTTCAAGCTCACGAGCATCAATTTCCAAGTATGCTAGCGTCCGAAGTTTCATTATGTTGATTGACGCTCCTGGATCCACCAATACTCTGGAGAGCGTAAACTTTCTGATTGTGACTGAAATGTACAACAGTCAGTTGTGATCGGCTGTCATAAGTAGTAAATCACTGTCCGTGAAAGTAACACCTCGCTGTTCCTTTAACAAGCAAACCTCGTCTAAGGAATCTCCGGCCATCTGAGCTAAAAAAATCTCTGGATCAAGTAAGGCCTTGATCAGAGCTTCCCTCATCTCTTTTGATAAGATGAGAGCGTCGTAGATGCTCAGTTTGGCTGGTAGTTTCCTAAGATGGGCTAGCACGTTATAGTCCACTTTGTTACCATGTGTCTCAGTTTCTTCCCGAATGGGTAATTCTTCTGCTGGGGTTGATTCTTCTTGAAAGTTCATTGCTTGTTGAACTTTCGTAGCCTTCTTAGTGAATGTCTTCTTTGTCATCGTGATTGTCGAGGTTGTGTATGATTTGAGAATTGTTATTGGTATCGAAATCGAGATCCGGATTAGATTGGTTGTCGTTAGTTACGTAATCGTTAGAAACAGTCAAAACGTAGCCAACGCCATAACTCTTATCATTATAATATCCCGCCGGAGTGAGCAAATAATCATACAGAGTCAGAGGTTCGAGGAATTTTTCCCCCGAATCGGAAACAACCATCCTAGGATAAGCAGCTCCTAGTCTAGCCTTAGGAGCCTCGGTCTTTTCTTCTTCTACGATCTCCTTCTTTTCTATGATCTTTTCTTCCTGAGGCGGTTCTTCAATTGCAAGCGATAGTGCCGGCTTGGCAGGTTTCAAACTCCGAGTTGAAGCATGCTCCGAAGCGGCTTGGATGTGGTCCAAAATTTTCTTCGATGATTTTGTCCAGACAGTACTCCATCCATCATCAGTCGTGTAAGGGTCTATCGGAACAATGGGATCCGTTGAAATAACATTGACAGAACCTCCTTTCTGGGGTTCTTTCATGTATTCCTTTGGGATCGTTATGTTCCCGTTTTGGAGATTGTTGTCAAGCCAACTCTTGAATGTGATGCAATCCTCTATCTTATGTCCAAGCATCCGGTGGTAAGGGCAGTAGTTGGCATGGTCTTTCTTATTAACTTCCTCCGGCTTCTTGGGTTCTGGCAGTCGAAAATCCGAAGTCTTCATCAAACTGCAGAACATCTTTGGCACTGCCTCATTCTTGAATGGATATTCTCTATTTATAAGCTCCTTTAACGTGCGTCGTGGGTGAGGCAGTTGCTCATATTGTTGAGTTGGCTGATAACCGGGTTGAGGTTGTTGGTTGTTCTGCTGAGGTTGTTGGTTGTTCTGCTGAGGTTGTTGATAGCTGGGCTGCGGCTGCTCCGGCTGTATTTGCATTGGCTGCTTGCCCTTATCGACTGCCGTGACGATCCCGAATTTCTTTTCAAATGTCTTAACAGGCTTCTGTTTGTCTGTTTTGTCGACGAAACTTAGTTGCTTCGCTTCCACTTGCAAGCTTTCGGCCTTGCTTAACAACTTCTCGAAAGTCTTAATCGTAAATCCCTTAAGGAGAAGTGCTATCGGGCCGTGAATGCTTTTAAGCAAGATACCGACTGCATGCTGCTCTTGTAGCTGTGGCTCACACTTCATGCTTAGATTTCTCCATCAAAGTATGTAGTCCACTAAAGTTTCATTCGGTTTTTTTTCTCCACCACTAAGTCACCGATGGTGATATGGTGCTGAGATCCGGCAAACCGTTTCACGAAGAGGTTTTCCAATTCTGAAAATTTCTTTACTGAATCGTTCGGTAACTCTGCTTACCAATCGAAGGCGATCCCTGACAGGCTGCTGACGAATTGTCGGAAGAGTAAGGCGTCACTTCCACCGGCGTTGCAACAAATAGCGCGAAAATGTGCAACATGCTGTCGAGGGTTTCCTGTACCATCAAAAGTCTTGAACAGAGGTGGTACGAAGCTTTTTGGGTATTGTACTGCATCAAATTCTTCGGGGTAAGGTCTACCCGTCCGAATAGATGCTCCGCTCTTAGGATCGTTCTAAGGCTTCTCGCACCTGCCGTTCTACCATGTTCTTGATGTCCTTCTCCGGAATCATATTCGAGTAGAGTCTTTCTTTGGTCGATCGTCTCCGTTAACGGATGTAATCTCTTTTCGTCCGTCCGTAATATGAATAACTTCGGAAGCGTTTCTCTTTGGGGTTGAACTCGACTCGAAGAGTGGCTAGAGGCTGCAGACCATCTCTTCCATCCTTTTTGCCATTTGAGAGATTGTATCATCTTTTTCTCGAATTTTTGCTCTTAATGCTTCCGGTTCATCTCTCTCCGCAGCTGCCAGAGCACCTTGCGAAGCTGACGATGCTCGTGTCTTAACCATGTTGATCTCCACATATTTGTCATCCATGAACTCCGACGAGTCAACTTCATCTCCAAACTTTTCTTCTCTTCCTCTTGCTAATCGTTGAATGTCGGTTCTTAGCTTTTCCATAGCGTCCTCCAATGGTCTTTTTCGTACAGTTTCGCAGTTATCATGCGATGGTTGTTGGATTTCCTTCTTGGGAGTCCCCTTCATTGCAGTGGCACTCTCTTCGGACTCGACTCTCCTGACGAGACTTTCCTTTTCTGGTCGTTGTTTCGGTCTTTATTGGCCAGTAGTAGGACGCCATACCATCCTTCTAGTAGCGGAAGGCCTAGGACCGGATGGTCTGTCGGCTGAATGCTGGAAGGTGGTATCCTCCCTGATCTGTAAACCTGAAACAACAATAGGTGGACTAGCTTTCATCTTCTTACTCGGCTTTTCTGTGGCGCTAACGGGTTCTATTCGCGGCCCAAGATGGGACTTGGCTGGCACCCGCCCTATTCTTCTTAAAATCTCTGATACAGGACATTCTTCTTTCTTTGCTAAGTTCTCTATCACAGTCTGTAGTCGGGCAAATGGTGTAATCCTAGCCCTTTTCTTTCAGTTGTCGCTATAGTATGCGGGTCGAGGTAATGTAGAAGCAATCTTGCTGACATTTTCCTCGTCGGTTGCGGCGGAGAGGGGATGGAATCTACTTCCTTCCAAAAGCGGTGTATATTCAGGCAATGGTATGTACTCAGGTAGTGGTGTGTACTCAGGGATCTCTTCCAAGAAAGCAACTTCAGCAGCTCTGGCTTTCCTTGCAATCTTTCTACTTCTGTTTCTCCTCTGAGTTCGTGTTAGGGGTGAAACCCTTGAGCTGGACCCAATTTCGAAAACAGAACGTCTCGCACGGAGATCTGTACCCTCCACGGTAACATGCTCGTTACAAATTTGAATTTCCTTCCCCTTCAGTTTAGCGGAAGCCGGGGTAGGTGCAGAGACGACTAGACCGGTGGGGATAGAGACAATAGTCCTCCTATGGACAATAGTATTCCTCTCAGCTGGAACCCTTTGCAGGGGAGGGAACTCTTGAGTTGACTTGAGGTTGAACTCGATCAAGGGTCTTTCAGTTTCAGGCACTTTGTCTGTAAGTGTGAAAAGGGTGACGTCAGTGATCTTGACATTTGTATTTTCGAATCCTTACCTGAAACGGATGATTCCATTGTCAGGAAGCTCCTCCTTGTAGACAGCTAGGTCAAGTCCGTTGGTAAAGGAGAAAATTAGCTTTGGGGCAGACATTTTCTGCAAGGTAGATTCTGATTGTCAGTCCCAAGTTATGCTTCTTCTCATCAGGATGAAAAGAAAGGAATCGAAAAGAGTCCGAACACATTTTTGTTCATGTATTTATAAAAAGGAGTTATTTGTTAAAAGAGTCATTCATTAGAGGGTTTGTTTATTAGGAACGGAATGTTCAAAGGTGTAGAGAAGGTAAGGAATCCGATTCAGAATTGGAAAGGAAGAGAAAGTCTTATGCAAGACTTCTCGACTCGAAGGACCGCACCTAAACTAACACCTATTGGGGTCCACCCCACCTCAGAAAAGAGGTAAAAGGATCTCGGAACCTCTCCGTTTAGGGGTGTCTAAACAGTGGCTCCTAAATCCGAGAGGAGTTGGCTATACTTGTTTAAGACAGAAATGAACAGGGTATTCCAACGGAAGAATGGTATTTTGGTCCACTAGGGGCATGGACTCACTACCGATTTATGAAAGCAAAACCATCTGATAAAAATGGAGAGAGGAACTTTTCCTAAGCGGAGTCGCCAGAAGTTGTCGGCATATTTTTAGGTTGTGCGTTTTGAAAAAGGGTCGCCTACAAAAGTTGTCGACGAATTTTTTAGATTTTAAATTTAATTTAAATATATATATAATTTAGAAAGTAGTATTTAATTTTGAAAATAATTTTGAGTTTGAAAGTTTTAAGATATGAAATCTAGCTGACCTCACATCCCAAATAGTTTATATAAACGAGCACCGCATCACAAACCGTGTATCTATCCCGAAGAATAGACACACTGCTTGATGATGGGGCTCGGTTAAATAAACTAGAAGATTTGTGACATCCGTTTGGTCCGCGAACCAACTTTATAAGCCGACAAGTTCCCCTGCTTAATATAAAGGAATTAAGCAGGGTTTATATTACCTGGGTTCTTAAAGTTACCTATAAGGGCAAGCCCCTATAGTTAATATCCTCCTAAGTGACGGGAATCACTTAAGAAAACTCTCGATAATGATCAGTGATTTTACTCTCAAGGATTTCAAAGTTTAAGGTTTTCAAACAATTGGATTTTGGAAATTTCAATTGGGAATGGATCAAATTTGGAACAGTTTATTTTAAGGGTCCAAAGGAAGAGAAGTAGGAGAAGCTGAGGATCCAAGAAGAATCTTGGCAACTTCCCAAACTATCCTATTGTTTAGCTTAGATTTGAGAAGATCCTAATATTATCTGATATTTTAATCTTGCCAATTTTAGTTAATTAGGACTTATATTCGTATGACATAATCATACAATCAGCCTAGAAGATGTGAGGTTTTATGTCGTACCAAACGACTACCTCGGAGTCCTAAGACCGGTTAGGGCTTAATTTACATAACATGATCATGCAAATGCCTAACGAATAGTTGAGGATTTATGTTGCACTAAGCAAACTACCTTGAAATCCTATGGCTTTGTTGTTTAAATTCTAGGAATGTTTAGTTGATGTAGATCCGAGTTTTGCTGATGACGATGACTTTGCTGCCCACCATGCTCCGAACTCCTTGTTGTTGCAGAGGTTTAGTTTTAGAAGTCATAAATCAGGAGATGAGAGAAGTGTTTTGGTTTAGAGAAAATCTTAAATCAAAGTGTTTTTAATATTTTAATTAAAACAAATCTTAAAGTTGTTTAAACAGAACCGATTAAGATCCCACGGTTCTCGCCATCCCGCACCGATTATTTTCATCGAATTCACTTAATCCAGATGAATTTGCTAAACTCAGTCGAATGAGTTCCACACTTTCATTTAGACTGTGGGAAATCCCGTTAGCAATACGTGGGTTACATCATCCGAGGTATTCCCGATCATTCAACGAGACGTTTTAATTTAGTTGCAATTGTGGTTTTGGTTGTTCTGTTTGTGATTAAATTTTTAGTTGTTTTATATTTTGAAATGTTGTGGCGGTAATTTTTATCTTGTAATGACTTTTAATTTAGTTTTGGTTTCGGTTCGGGGACTATCCTAATGGTTTTGGTTTTCATGCAACAGTTGTTTATCATGCAAGAAAAGTAAAGTGCATTTGCAATAAAGTAAATTGCAATAAAATAAAAGCGTACCTGGAGGGTCTTCCCGTCATCCCAAGCTGCACTTAAAACACATGTTAAGGCATTTAAATGTTTCAACAAGTACCTAGGTAAAGCTAAGAGAAAGGTTTTGGTTATCTACCAAAGTCCTAATCCTATAGCTAGTCATCTCCTATGACGTCTAGGTTCTTGTATTTTGGTTTAAGTTCGATTTTCTTCATCAAAGAACAATTAAATTCAGTTGTTCTTATAAACATCCTATCATATTGAT
Organism: Papilionanthe hookeriana x Papilionanthe teres; assembly: GCA_022702705.1. NCBI lineage: Eukaryota > Viridiplantae > Streptophyta > Magnoliopsida > Asparagales > Orchidaceae > Papilionanthe > Papilionanthe hookeriana x Papilionanthe teres. Next base: position 23,266,409 of record CM040426.1, read on the forward strand.
GAAGTGCTTAAGACGAGTCTTTAACATCTTTTCAATACCTCTAGGATTGTTTTAAGTCCAAGAGAATTTAATTATATAAGTGAATTAACCATCCGGAAGTTTAAGTTTTGTTCTTTTGCTCAGTGAACTAGGATATTTGAATATCCTATAAGTGAGATAACACTTCAATTGATACCTCATTTAAGAGTTATAATAACAAGAGCTTTAAAAGGGCAAATCAACTCATTAAGTATTTTAATAATTTAAACTTAATGATTTAATTTTAATTTTGACTTAATTATAGGAAATCAGTTTATGTTTGGAATAGTGTTCAAGTTATTTTAGATTTAATTCTTAATGATTTCATTTAGGTTTGTTATTAAATGATTTTAATTTAATTTAATTCAACTTAATTTAATTTTGATTTAATTTTTAATTTAGTTTAATTTTAATTTAATTTAATTTAATTTAGTTTAATTTAACTTAATTTGATCTCGAAGTTATTTTTCTTTTAATTTAATTTAATTTGATTTTAATTTAATTTCAATTTTAATTTAGTTGAGATTATTCTTTTAATTTTTTTTTTTAATTAAGACTTTAAGTATTATTGAAGTGATTTATTTAGGGATTTTTAAATTAAAGAATAAATATCCTCTTAAATAATATCCCTACTTTAATAATTCCAATTTCTATTATTCTTACAAAATTTCAATTAATTAATTAATTAAAGTTTTATTTTTATTATATTTGAAATGGTTAATAGGTTTCTACTCTTAATCATTTAAGTTTCAATCTTCGAAAAATCAGTTTAAAATCAAATATTTTACCCTCCCTTTTTGATTAATCCTAAAATTTTAATTAAAGGTTGAAAATTTTAATTAACATTTTGCCCTTCAAGCTTAATAATTCTATAACTCACTAAATTAAGCTCAAATGAACTTGAAATTTTTATGTGACCTCACTTACATGTCAATTAAGACATTAGAGGAGAAAATGTGTTTTTTCTGTATTTAATTTATTTATGTAATTATTTTTAATGGAAAATAGGGATTTTCAAGGAAAATTCAATAACATGACCAAGAATATGTTTCTATCTTTAAGAAAATTATGGGATACTCCTAATGACTAGAGGACCATTTGGACCAATTTTGGTGAATTTTTAAATTATATTTTATTTATTAGAATTATTTTGAATTTTGGAGCATTAATTAATTTTAAAATAAAATTAAAGTTGAAAAATGGGTTTCATATTTTTCTTAAATCTCTCTAACCTCAAGGAGTTTAGAGAAACAAATTTTGTATTTTTTTTTTCTTTGATTTATTACAATTATTTTAGTGAAAAGGTTGGAAAATACATTTTTTAATATTAAAAATTACATTAAGCCTTTGAAATTCAATATCTTACCCTAGGGACTTAAGAAAAATATTTGGTTTTTTCCTAAATGATTAGACTTTAAAATGTGACATTTTGGTGATTTTTAATATTTTTATGATTTTTATTATTTTTTAATTATTAAAAATATTAAAATAATGATAAAAATCAAGTTTTTTAGAAAATTATAATTTTAATTTTTCTAAGTTCCTCTGATATCAGAGAAGCTCCAAAACCATTTTTGTGAATTTTTTAAATGTATTTTGTGAGTTATGAATTTTTAAAGTTTAATTTTACCCATTTTTGCTTAAGAGGCTTAATCAACCCATTTGGTGGGGTTAATCAAGTCCAATTGATTTCAAATTTTTATGTGGTGTTCTCCTATCCCTAAAAGACAGTAGAGAATTATTTTTAAGTTAATTTGATGTGCGGTTAACCTAAATTAATTAAAGTTCAATTTTGGGTATTTAGGCCAATTAGGGTTGTTCCAAGTGGATTAACTCAAAACTTATTTTTCCTAAGTTCCTCTAGTTACAAGAAACATCACCAAATTTTCTTAGAATTTATTTCTCAACATGCTAATTATTGGAATTAAAATACTCAAAACAACAACATAAACTTAGAAAATCAATAACTTCTCATAGGGATGGCCTCTGACCTTGAAAAATTTAGGAAATGTTCCCAAGTTCAGAGGCTTCAAAAGCCCTATGGTCTCATGCCATGATGAATTGCCTATGTAAATAGAGAATTTAAACAATGCAGAGAGTAAATAAATCATTAAAAATAAAATACTTAATGAAATTACTTGATTTCTTTTCCACATTATTCTCCTCTGTTCACTGAGCAAGTGGGTATTTTTATTTTATTTTTAGGATTTTTCTACACAAAGTTATGAATTTTTGAAGTTCTGGTAATTAAATAAGTAGAAAAATAACTTATTTTCCTACTTATCCACACGGTGCAACGCCATCCTCGGCAGCTCCGAAAGGCCACGAGGCGTGCGCCATCCTACTCAGCGCTTCAGGGGCTCGCGGTTCATGTCCCGTTGCTGCGTCCGGCGCGATCCTGGCCATCCATCTAATACACGCGCGAATGGACGACATCCGTTCATCGTCCCCGATCGACCTCACCCGAGAGCCGTCCACACTAAAACCCTAAGATCTCACTCGATTCTCAATGGATTTTTGTGTTCTTGTGCTCTATGGATTCGTCTTGAAGAGACGAATACATCTATATGGTGATCATGCATTGAAATTGAGGCATTTGAAATGGAGAATGTTCAGAAGCTCGGGAAGAAGAGAGAGCTCACACCTTTGCTCAGAGAAGTGTGGCTTCGAGCTGAGAGTTGTGTCACGTTTGATTGGGTCCAAGCAAGCTCCAGATGAAGTCCCTTGACCTGGTGAATTATCTAGGTATGATTTCGACCAAGCCCGATCACAACCTTTGGAGTCTGGAACAGCTGGGTGGTCTGGAGAGGGGGCTTCCACTGGGGAACTCCTTCTCTTGGTCTTGTGCAGATGTGCGTGAGTTTAATTTGATTTTGGTGGAGAATTTGAAGATTTCCTGGTTTTGGGTGAAATTTTGGCTGAGAAATTGGGTTCTGTTGGTGGGGATTAGGGCAAATTGTCACTGGGGATCAATTACTCTAAGTGTAGGGAGTAGTTTGGAACAATTTTGGCAGGGTTTCAGTAAGGTTTTGTTCAGCACCTCTCTTGGCCGAAAGGAGGGGGTGTTTAAATAGGAGAGGCTGGAGGGCCTCCCAGGGGGTTAAAGGGTTTGGATCAGCTGCTCTGGTGAGGAGAAGAACAGCTGCAATGGCCATTTGGAGTGAGGCAGCTCAGCAAGGTGGAATTCCAAAATTTGGCTCCTCCCAAGGTCTCGGCCATGGTGTTTTCCGGCGATCCAGGCGGCTGGCCAGCAGGCATGGGTCACCCACAGGTTCAGGTGAGTCAGGGCTGGAGGTTTGTGCAAGCAATTGGCCAATGCCATGTGTAAATAGCTTGGATTAAAATGGCATGGGGGAGAGGCCATTTTGGCTTGATTTGGTCCAAGCCATGGTTTTGGGTTAGGTTCACCTCCCCATGACTCGGTTTTGGGCTGAAAAATCGGTTGGGTCGGCTAGGAAGGGGTGGTGAAGTCCCCATCCAAGGTGATGTGGTTAAACATGTTTTAGTGTGTAGCATGGAAGGGGTTAAAAATGCTTAATGAAGGATTAAGAAAGGGGGCCCTCCTTTTGCTACTTTGGGTATGGTCACATGTCAAACATCCCATGGCTTCATATGGCTTGTACATGGCTTGTCTTTGGCTCACATATGGCTTGGCAAGAGTTTGGTCAACTTTCATGAAAAAGGGCTTTAGGAATTTTTGGAAATTTTGGGGTTATTTGATGGGATTTGGCATAATACCATTTTGGTTTGATTTTCATGATGGGTTTAGCACATAGGTAATGATATCAATTAAGTGAGGATGAGATGTGATTGTAATGTGGCCTTTAGGATGGGTTTGGGCTTATGAATTTGGTAGAAATGGGCTTTTAGGAAGGTTTAAGGGAGTGGGCCTTTATGTTTAGCAATGGGCTTTTAGATGAAAAATTTTGCAAAGGGCCATGTCAAATAAATGTTGAGTTTAGTTTAAGGATGTGTCTTGAATGATTTGAAGCAAATTTGAGGTAGTTTGGAATTGAATTGGGTTGAATTTGGGTTCATTTGGTAAATAGGCCAATGTACGTCAAATTGGACTAATTTGGGCCAATGTTGGGCTAGGGTTGAAATTGATGTAAAATTAATGTTGGGAAATATTTATGGGAGTGTTTCAAAGAGGTTTCTAACTTTGGTTGGGTTTTGGTTTTGGGACTTTGGCTTATTTGGGTTAGGTTTGGGTTTAGGTCAAAATTGGGCTTTTTGGTTTTGGGTTGAATTTGAGTGGGGTTTGGGTCCAAATTTTGGGCAAATTATGTTAGTGTTTTGTTTGTGGGGATGTTAGGGAAGATTTAGAAAAGGTTTGGGGTCAATTGGAGTTGAATTGGTTTGGTTTGGGCTAAGTTTGGGTCATGAGTCCAAATTGGGCTTTAAGGTCAAAAGTGAAATTGGATTCAAATGTTAATCAAATTGGACTTAGATTTGGTCTAGATTGATATTGTGGATATTAATTTGAATTTTAGAATTGAATTGGACCAAAATTGGGGTCAATTGGGTAGATTTGGTTTGACATTGGGTTCACTTGGGTTAAGAATGGGCTAAATTGGGGGTTTTTGTAAACGTGGTGTAAATTGACAAAATTGGCCCATGGTGTAGTTGGAAAAAATGAAATTGGGAATATTTGGGATTTTTGGGAATTTTCCGGGAATTTTCTGATTTTTTGTAATTTTCGGTCAAGAGGGGCATTTTGGTAATTAGGAGGGTATTGGGGGATACTTTTTGGAATTTTTGGTATTTTTGGCTATGGATGATCAATTTGATTGGTGAGGAAATGTTCATGGTTAATTTTGGGGAATTTTGGCTGATTTGGAAATTTTGGAGGATTCGGGCAATTTTAAGGGCTTTTGGTAGGTTTGATAGGTGTAGGGTCCCCGGGGTCAAAAATTGAAATTTTGGAAGAATGAAGATTGATCAAATACGAGTGAAATGGAATCACTTTGGTTGAGCCATGAAGTCATATCAAGCCTATATGAGCCATGAGAGGACTCATTGGAGGCATTCACTATGTTGTTCCTAACCCTCTTAGCCAGGGGCTTAGGGGTTAAGATCCATCCATATGAATTACCTACAGGAGTCAAGGAGTCAAGTTGGGTATGGGTGTGGTTTTAGGATTTGGATTGTGTGTGTGAGAGTGTAGAGTATGAGTGTAGTGAGTGTGTAAGTCAACCCTCACCAGACCAAGCTACCCAGTGTGGTCCTAAGGCTAGAGAGTCCTATAGGGAACTCATCCTTTAAACCTTCACTTTTGATCTCAACCCTCTAGGTGATTAGGGGTCTACAATCAAGCTTGTGAGGTTTGCAGGGAGGCAAGAAGTGGTTCAAATTTCTAAGGGATGGGTCCCAATTCTAGTCCTCTAAGATAGTCAAAGGAAAAGCCTAAGGCTAGATCCTAAACACTAAAGAGGGAAGTGAAGACCTCATAAAAAATGAGGTCAACAAGATGATTTGAAATGACATTCACTCAAATTCTTGATAACATCCATCCTATAACATTCATCATCTTTACCTCTTGTAGGATATTTCATGGATTTTGAAATGTTAAATGTAACAGTCTGATCATTAACTCTCATTGTTAATTCCCCTTTTTGCACATTTATCATTGCTCTGCCTGTGGCTAGGAAAGGTCTTCCTAAAATTATGGGTATCTCTTTATCTTCCTCCATATCCAGCATAATGAAATCAACAGGAAAGATAAATTGATATGTGATCGAACGATCTACTAGTTGCAGAGTTACAGTAGTTGGATTTATTTCTCCTAATCTCAGTCTTTTAAATATTGATAGAGGTATAAGGTTAATGCTTGCACCTAAATCACATAAAGTTTTTTCATAAAATCTTTATGTAATTGTGAAACTACCAGAATCTTTAAGCTTTTCAGGAAGCTTCTTCTGAATTATTGGACTGCACTCCTCACTAAGTGCAACAATCTCATTATCTTTAAACTTTCTTTTTTTGTTGAGAATATCCTTCATAAATTTTACATAGCTTGGCATCTATTCTAAGGCTTCAGCAAATGGAATATTAATTGTAAGCTTCTTAAATATCTCCAAGAATTTTGAAAATTTCTTATCCAATTTTTGCTGTCTTTGAGGAAATGGAGGCGATGATTTTTCCAAATCTTCTTTAAGTAGAGAAATAGGTCTTTCCAAACCATTCGGAGCGTCCCCTTTTGGTTCTTCAATCTCTTCTTTCTCTACGTCAATTTCTTTTAACACTTTACATTCCAACTCTCTTCCGCTTCTCAGTTGAATTTCATTTACATGCTCTTTATTCTTATCTCTTGGCTTTACTTCAGTATTACTTGGAAGCATACCTTGGGATCTATTACTTAATGTATTGGAATTTGTCCCAATTGATTTTTAATATTTCTTATTGTAGCTCCTTGACTTTATAATTGATTTCCCATTTGTAATACCACGTATTCAATAGACAACATCTTCTCCTTAAATTATGAAGCATTGTTATAACCTGGAGGATAGGTTGGTCTATAATTATTATTATTCCCTTGGTTATTCCAGTTCCCCAATGGGTTTACTTGGTTGTTCCCCCATTGTTAATTAATACCACCCTGATTATTGGTATTCCAGTTAAAGTTTGGATGATTTTTCCAAACTGGGTTATAATAATTAGAATAAGGGTTATTAGGCTTACTTATAGCATTCAAAGTTTCTGGTCAAGTAGGAGAATCAACCATTTGACTTAATGAATTTTCTTCAATCATAGCAATTGGCTGAGAAAAATTCATCCCAAATTTATCTATCTTCCTTGAAATTGTAGCAGCTTGATTTGCTAACATTGCAAAAGGATCATTTTCATGAATATTGGCTACCTTTTTAGGATTTAACCTTTCAAAAGGCCATTGAAAATTATTAGTAGTCATTTCTTCTATCAAAACATAAGCATCAGTAAACTGTTTAGACATCAGTGATCCTCCTACAACATCATCAATAATAGATCTAAGAGATCCAACTAATCCATTATAAAAGGTTTGAATTATTAACCAATCTGGTATCGAATGATGTGGACATTTCCTGAGGAGATCTTTAAATCGTTCTCATGCCTCATATATAGATTCACCTTCAAACTGACAAAAAAATGTGATATCATTTCTAAGCTTCACAGTATTTGATGATGGAAAATATTTAGCAAGGAATTTTTGTGCTAAATCACCCAAAGTTCTGATAGATCCAGGTGCTTATGAATTTAACCATATCTTAGCTTTATCCCTTATTGAGAAAGGAAAAAGTCTAAGTCTAATAACATCATCTGAAACACCATTATATTTAAAAGTAGCACACAACTCTAGAAAGTTGGCAAGATGTAAATTAGGATCTTCAGTTGGTGCTCTCCCAAATTGATTATTAGACACCATTTGTATAATAGCAGGTTTAAGCTCAAGAGAATTAGTAGCTACAGCAAGGTGTTGAATACTACCATGACGTTCATCCATTGTAGGGTTAGCATATTCTCTTAAAGGTCTAAATTCTTGACGAATGTCAATATTTTGATTTTGATGATATGTCATTTCTTTAATATTTTTATCTTTTTCCGAATTTTTAATTTTTTTTATTTTTCTTATTCTTCTTTCTAATTCAAAATCGTAAGGCACAAGTCCCTCAGACCCTGAACTACACATACAACGTTAAAAAGAATAAAACAAAACACACTAGCAAAAACAAAGAAAATTAAAAAATTTTAATTTCTCTTAATTTTCTATAAATGAATTTTATTCAATTTTCCGTGCCAAAAAATTGATGCTCGAATATTTATACTTACAATTTAGATATAAAATTTATGATTTATAATATAATAGTCTACGCAAGTTTACGTATCATTTATCAAGTAATATAGTATTTTCTCATTAAGCCCCAAGATATCGAACCCACAGGGAAATGTGTAAAAATTTAAAGAAATAAGAAAAATAACTTTTTTACTTTTTTAATTGATTTTTATATGTATGTTTTAAGGTTTTAATTTTGAAAAGTTGTTTTTGATATTTTTAATAACAAGTTAAGCAGGAAATAAAATTATCAATACTCTAAACATGATATAAAAGCTATAAGATTCAAATATTTTTTTTCCTTCTTCAATGAATCAGTAATAATTATGGATATTTATGTTGAGGAAGTATTTAAGTGTATTGTGCAAAATAGGAGTAATTATATTCTTTACTTTTACTTGGTTCTATAAAGAAAAATGGTTAATTTGAAATTTTGAAATTTTGTAGATGGGTTTGGCAGGAAAGATACCAGCTCTCAATCTAGAGTTTCCTCTATACCCTCCACCTTGTTCTACACACTTGGGTTAGTCGTTGTAGTATAGTGGTGAGTATTCCCCCCTGTCACACGGGTGACCCGGGTTCGATCCCCGGCAACGACACCAAAAAACTTGATTCCCGAATATTTATGCTTACGATTTAGATATAAAATTTATGATTTATAATATGGAATTCTACGCAAGTATACATATCATTTATCAAGTAATATAGAACTTTCTGATTAAGCTCTGAGATATCGAACCCATAGGGAAATGTGTAAAAATTTAAAGAAATAAGAAAAATAACTTTTTATTTTTTTAATAGATTTTTATAAGCATGTTTTAAGGTTTTAATTTTAAAAAGTTGTTTTTGATATTTTTAATAACAAGTTAAGCAGGAAATAAAATTATCAATACTCTAAACACGATATAAAAGCTATAAGAATCAAATATCTTTTTCCTTCTTCAATGAATCAGTAATAATTATGGATGTTTATGTTGTGGAAGTATTTAAATGTATTGTGCCAAATAGGAGCAATTATATTCTTTACCCTTACTTGGTTCAATAAAGAAAATTAGCTAATTTGAAATTTTGAAATTTTGTAGATGGGTTAGGCAGGGAAGATACCAGCTCTCACTCTAGAGTTCCCTCTATAGCCTCATCCTAGGGGATAACATTTCATAATAAAATTTAAAATAACAAACCAAATTATGGCGCTTTAGCCTACTCTAAAGTCCTCTAATTTTACTCCCTAATAAAGCATATCTCTCTATATATTTGAATTCAATCATATGGACTACAATTCTCACCCATATAATTGCATGTGATTCTTTTCAATTATTGTTTGAGACAATACCGTATTGGATCTTACTTAATCTCCCAACAAATTTTATCATCTTAATTGGACAAATGAAGAGTAAATTAAGTTCAAGGAATTGAATCATCATAATTTATTCTAGCATTAAACACTTATACTTTCCACAAGCATACTTCCATAATTTAATTACTGCATCATCTAAGAAAGGAAAAGATAAACTAAACTACTCAGATTTCAAGAAGAAAACACAAACAAAACTTGCTATGAAAGCATAAACCATAATGAAAACACAACAATCTTACGTAAAAAACAAAATGTAAAAAAAAGATAAATACTTACCTGAAAATCCTCTCCACCAGACTCTAGAAGTTCCTTTGGAATTTAGCTTTCCACAATACAACTCTACAGAGGTTGGCGCCCAATTCTGGTGACTCTAATAAAGACTTTAAACTTTAATAAAAACTATATATAAGGATAAAAGAATATTGGTGAGAAGAAGGCTTCACACCAACCCATTTTCCTTTCTTACTCTCTACTCTCTACTATAGAAAAGAAGAACTCTAAATTACTAACAACTACTCTCTAATAACACACACTCTAACAACAACAACCACATGCAAATTATGAGGCTACATTTTTATAATTTTCCAAAAGGTGTCTTGGTGTCTCTTCAAATCATATCCAGATTCAATGTATCCACCAAAAGATGCATCCCTTTAATCATATTTGCCGCCCAAAGGAAGTTAAAGAAGTCACCATAAAAAGTTGCTTCAAACAACCCTTAAAAATGGCGTTAAAATTGATTTAATTTCGATTTTTAACTGTGGTGCGTAAGCACCGGCACTATGGCGCTTAGGCGCCAGAGGCCAAATTTCTCAAACTTTATAATTTTGCTCCAAATTTTGTTCTTTTTCATTCCTTTCATCATAATTAATTATTTTCATCATACCTGCAAGAAAAACACAATATACCTTCCATTAAAGTGGAAAATCATAAAAAATATGTATAAAAATGCGCTTAAACACACTATATATTTTAGGTGCATCAATGACACTTAAGGAAGAATAAGTCTTAATTAAGTAACAAACAAACACAAATAACACATCAAACAAAGCAAACACTCCATAACTGTGGGTCTCCTCAAACAAAGAGCTTGGTTTAACGTCGTCATCCCGATATAACTTTCAATTATTCAGGTCAATACAACATTAAAAAATCTTTAAAATTAGGTCTATTTCCTTTAAAATATGATTTTAATCTTTAGCCATTAACTTTGAATATTATTCCGGATTTAGGGTCTTCGATAATCACAGCTCCAAACTAATATATTTTTAAGACAATGAAAGGTCCTTTCCATCTAGATTTTAGATACCCAGGAAATAATTTTAATCTTTTATTGTATAATAAAACTTTTTGTCCTGGTTCAAATTCCTTTTTAAGAATCTTGCGATCATGCCGTATTTTTCTTCTTTCCTTATATATTCTATCATTATCATATGATTCATTTATGATTTCATCCAATTCATTCAACTACAACAATCTCTTTACCAGTATCTTTCAAATTAAAGTTCAATTTCTTTATCGCCTAATATGCTTTATGTTCTAATTCAACTGACAAGTGACAGGTTTTTTCCAAAGAATAACCTGTAAGGGGGCATTCTTATACGAATTTTATAAGCAGTTCTATATGCCCATGAAACAGTATCTAATCTAGCAGACCAATCCAAATTCTCAGGATTAATGACTTTCTCCAGAATTCATTTAATTTCATGATTAGATACCTCTGCTAAACCATTAGTTTGGGGATGATAAGCTGTAGAGATTCTATGCATAATATTATATTTTTCTACCAATCTCTGAATCAGATTTTTCTTAAAATGGGATCCTCCATCAGTGATGATTACTCTAGGCATTACATAACTTCTGAAAATATTTTTCATCAAGAACCTCGAAACACTTCTAGTATCACACCAAGGTAAAGATATTGCCTCAATCCAGTATGAAACATAATCAATAACAATCAGTATATATAAATTTCCAAATGAAGGTATAAATGGTCCCACAAAATCTAATCCCCATACATCCAAATTTTCAACTTCTAGAGTAAAATTAAGAGGCATTTCATTCTTCTGGATATATTGCCTATTCTCTGACATCGATTACAAGTTTTGATAAATCTATACATATCTATGAAAAGTGTAGGCCAATAAAATCCAGATTGCAAAAAAGTGTAGTATATAACTTTAAACATTTTATCATTTCTTTGCCATAAAACAACTCCAATAGCATAATCGCTAGCATCGTACATTAATTCAAATGGTTTCTCCCAGTCAGGTGAAAATATTATAGGGTGTAGTGATTAATTTTTTCTTTAATAGATCAAACGCTTTTAAGCAATCATCATTAAAATCAAACTTTCTATCTTTTTCCAAAAGTTGGCATAGAGGCTCAGTATTTTTTAAAATGTCTTTAATATATCGCTTGTAGAATTCTACATGTCCCAAAAAGCTTCTTAGCCCTCTCACAATTGTTGGAGGTGGTAATTTTTCTATAATTTGAATCTTCACTGGATCTACTTCTATGTCATATTCAAATATTTTATGCCCAAGCACAATTCCTCCTGCAAATAATATAACTTGTGTCCAGCAAATCTGTCTAGCATTTGGTCTAAAAATGATAAAAGAAAGTGATCTTTTCTGGTGGCGGCGTTTAATTTTCTATAATCAATACATATTCGCCAACAAGTGACTTGCCTTATCGTTATAATTTCAATTTGATCATTTACGTCAAAAGTCACTCCTCCTTTCTTAGGAACACAATAAATTGGGCTTACCAAACACTATCGGAAATAGTATATATAATTCCAACATTTAACCACTTTAAAATCTCTTTTTTAACCACTTCTTTCATTATTGGGTTTAGTCTCTTTTGTGGATCAACTCTAGGTTTGTGTTGTTCATCCAATAAAATTCTGTGCATACAAATCGATGGACTGATTCCTTTAATATCAACTATGGTCCAACCAAAAGCCTTTTTGTATCTATTTAAGGTGTGCAATAATTTTTGTTCTTGATATTCATTTAAACCCGAAGATACAATGACTGATAAAGTAGATGATTCTCCTAAAAACATATACTTAAGATGATTAAGGAGAATTTTCAGCTCAAGTTCAGGGGTTTTAAAGATAGATGGAATTAAACTTTTATCTTCATTTTCCATAGTATCCAATCTTTCAAATTTTTCCTGAAAAAATCTAACTTTTCATTCTTCAAATCATCAAAATCATCTTCTTTTTCACTTTCATTTTCATCATCACATTCCTCATTTTCTTTAAATACTTCTCTAAAATGATCTTCTCTCAAATAATCTCATATTTCCATTCGAAAGCAGTCATCTTCTTTTTCGGTTGAAAGGTATTTTATTGATTTCAGAATATTGAAAGTTACCTCTTGGTGATTAACTCTCGCAGTTCACAATGTTCTCTTCCTCTCTTTCAACTTTGACTTCTTTTCGAACTCTTGATTCCAATTATTTTCCACTCCTTAATTGAAAAGCCTTAATTTGCTCTTTGTTTTGATCTTTTGGATTTATCTCAACATTGCTAGGAAGATTTCCTTAAGGACTATTATTAAGCGCAGTAAAGATATGTCCCAATTGATTCTTAATGTTCTTCTTTGTAATGTTTTGAGCTTGAATTTGATTACCCATTTTCAGAATCATTTCTTTTCCTTAAATTGTTGATTACTACTAAAACCAGGAGGATAAGAAGGTCTATAATTGGTATTTTCTTGGTTGTTCAAATTTCCAACTAGATTCATAGGATTGTTTCCCCATTGCGGGTTAACAACAGCATTGGTGTTATTCTAGTTGAAGTTCGGGTGATTCCTCCAACTAGGATTATAATAATTCGAATAAGGATTATTAACTTTTTTATTTATGGCATTCAAGGTTTTATAAGTCATTGGAGAGTCTACTATCTGTCTTGATGAATTTTCTTCTAATACTGGGGGTGTTGAAGAATAATTCATTTCATATTGATCTATTTTCTTGGAATTGCAACAATTTGAGAGACTATTATAGTTATCGCATAAAAATCATGAATACTGGCTACTCTCTTAGGATTTACCCGCTTAGAGGGCCATTGAAAATTATTAGTAGCCATCTCTTCAATTAACAAATATACTTCATCAAAAGGTTTTGACATTAATGATCCACCAATAGCAGCATCGATAACTGATCTCAAAAATCTCACTAATCCATTATAAAAGGTTTGAATTATTAACCAGTCTGGTAAAGCATGGTGTGGACACTTCCTCAGAAGATCTTTAAAACTTTTTCAAGCTTCATATATGGATTCTCCATCAAACTGACTAAAAAATGTGATATCATTCCTCAACTAAGCAGTCTTAGAAGGAGGAAAATATTTTGACAGAAAATTTTGTGAAAGCTCTCCCCAAGTTTTGATAGATCCAGGTGCTAACGAATTTAACCACGCCTTAGCTTTATCCCTTAGTGAAAAAGGAAAAACTATAAGCCTAAGAGCATCATTTGACACTCCATCATATTTAAAAGTAGCACACGGTTCTAGAAAACTAGCAAGATGTAAGTTCAGATCTTCATTAGGTGTTCCTCCAAATTGACTATTTTGTACTATTTGGATAAAAGCAGGTTTAAGCTCAAATAAATTAGCAAGCAACATCAGGATTTTGGATAGTTAAGTGAATTTCATCTGTTGCTGGATTAGCATAATCTCTTAAAGGTCTTGGCATCGTTTCGTTTTGATTATTTAAATTTTTCGCCATCTTGTGAGGATTTGCATATTGTTTTTGTTGTTTTCAATTTTTTCTAATAGTATGCTATAATTTAGAATCGTAAGGAACTAAACCTATAGATCTGATACTATGCATACAAACATAATAAGCACACTAACAATAAACAGACATACACAATTATGACTTGCAATTTAACTATAAGATTTCAAATACTACAAAAAGTAAATTTTACCAATTACCTTTTGTTTTACCGTACCTCCCCGACAACGACGCCAAAAACTTGGTGCGACTTTTTAATTTGCCAAAACTTATGAACTCAGATTTAGATATACATATTGATTTAGTATTATAATGAGTCACACAATTAAAAGCAAGTATACATATAACTCAAGTAATACAGGGCTCTAGTGGAGTCTTGGAATACCGATCCCACAGGGAGGCTTTAATTTTAAAGCATAGCACAAAAATCACTTATCGAATCACAACACAATTAAAAATAAGTTTGATTCTTAAAATAAAGACAACAGTTGCAGTTGCTATTCCTACCAAAATATGTTCTAAACTCTAGAAAGTTAAACTAACACAATACTAAATTTATAACAAAGTTCAATTGCAAGAAAGAGTATCCCTCCTTTCCATTCTTAATGTGATGATTATTGTGACATAGATCAGTGATGCTAATGTATTGTACCAAATAGGAGCATTCTTATTCGTTACTGGTGTGACTTTTTTAATTTGCAAAAATTATTGAACTCAGATTTAGATATATATAATGATATAGTTTTATAATGAGTCACACAATTAAATACAAGTACACGTATCGCTCAAGTAATACAGGGCTCTAGTGGAGTCTTGGAATACCGATCCCACAGGGAGGCTTTAATTTTAGGGCATAGCACAAAAATCACTTATCGAATCACAACACAATTAAAAATAAGTTTGATTCTTAAAATAAAGACAACAGTTGCAGTTACTATTCCTACAAAAATATGTTCTAAACTCTAGAAAGTTAAACTAACACAATACTAAATTTATAACAAAGTTCAATTGCAAGAAAGAGTATTCCTCCTTTCCATTCTTAATGTAATGATTATTGTGACATAGATCAGTGATGCTAATGTATTGTACCAAATAGGAGCATTCTTATTCGTTACTGGTGCGACTTTTTTAATTTGCAAAAATTATTGAACTCAGATTTAGATATATATAATGATATAGTTTTATAATGAGTCACACAATTAAACACAAGTACACGTATCGCTCAAGTAATACAGGGCTCTAGTGGAGTCCAGAAATATCGATTCCACAGGGTGGCTTTAATTTTATGGCATAACATAGAAATCACTCATCGAATCACAACACAATTGCAAGTAAGTTTAATTCTTAAACTAATGACAACAGTTGCAGTTACTATTCCTACTAAAATATGTTCTAAATTCTAACAAGTTAAACTAACACAATACTAAATTTATAACATTAAGTTGCAAGAAAGAGACTTCCTCCTTTTGATTCATAATGTGATGATTATTGTGACATAAATCAATGATGCTAATGTATTGTGCCAAATAGGAGCATTCCTATTTTTTGCCCATATTTCAGCGTATAAAGAACATTGGCTAATCCTTAGTTTAGTCCCCAAATACGTAGTTAGGCTGGGAGGATACCGACTCTCACTCTGGAGCTCCCACTTCCCTTCACCTAAAGGCTAACTCTCGTTTCAGTTTCCAATCATTAAGGCCAAATTGAGGATTTCAGTCTGTCACTTTGAAATCTCCAATTCTACGCCCATCAAAGTATATTTTCCCATTTATTTGCACCCAATCCCCATGAACTATGTCTCTCATTCATGGACATTGAATGTGACCTTCGCTTTTGTTATGGAACTCATAATCCTTCCAGAATATAAGTTTCCCAACAAGTTTTTTAACAATTCAATTGGCTAGATAAAAATGTAAATGATGTTCGAAGTGAGGAGGTCATCACAAATTCTCCAAATAAAATCAGAACATTATTTCTATATCACAACATCAACACGTCAAATGTAAAGGAGAAAGTAAAAGAAATCTACTCAAGAATCATGAGGAAAAGATGACAAAACATGGATTTTATATATAAAAACAATGTCATACAAACTAAGTAAAGTAATGACAACTTATCTCAAACTCTTCCCCTAGTGAATCTAAAGGAATTTCTTTGTCTCCTCTTCTTTCTTCACAACAACATACAATTCTTTTTTTTAATAATAAGGAAGAAGAAATCTCTCACTTTCCCTCTCCTCTCAAACTCCTTAGAAGAGAAAACACAAAACCTAACTTCCTACACTAAATGGAAAGAAACTCTCTCTAAGCTCTAAACTATTCTTTTCTCTTCTTCCCCCTTCTAAACTTGGCTGTAAAAGTGTTTAAATTCAGCCAAAACTAAATTTCCAAGAGTTTCCTAAAGCAACCCTTCAAAATCTAGTTCAAAATCGAGATAGGGCGTAGTTCAACACTGGAAAGGGCGCCGTTCGACACATTATTCCACCAAAACGATCACAACTCTCTGTAAATAGGTGCTGTCTGGTGCTGGTGACAACACCAATAAATTGCACTTTTGTCCCTTTTGATTCAAATTTGCTCATTTTCGCTTCCTTTTGTTCCAAAGGCCTAAAATCATTGTACATGCATGAAATCATGAAAAATATCTTCCTTTAAAGTGCAATATCATCAAAAATAGGTATGAAATGGATAACAATAAGCTACCAAATTTTCAGTGGATCAAGATTCCCCAACCTAAACTATTACTTATCCTCAAGTAATTTTAGTTAATACATAAAATAATGATCCACTGCAATGAACTTATCTTTCTAGAATACCATAATTTTGATTTAGAAAAGTACATTAGTAAAATTTTTAGAAAGATTTTTGAATAATTCAAGTAAATTTTGCAGGTGTAAGACTATCTAGTAGTCAAGTCTAAGAGTTCTAGGCTTCTATTCATTTCAAAAATGACTGTAGATTGTCTTATTAAGGCACTTAAAAGGATTACATGAAAATAAGTTTATGAAAAAACAACTAGTAAGGATGCTAATCCATACATATAAGTTCAGGAAAGTAATTAGGTTTTCCCTTTGGTAGGTCTAAGTGAAGCTAATTTTTTATTAGGCATCTCCTTAAGCTTCTCCTCACTTCTATTTTCTTTTTCTTTTCTTTTCTTTTTCTTTTCTTTCCAGTGAGGATTACTTATCTGGATAGCCTTTAAAGATATTGAACTTCACCCTTCTCATCCTAAATTTGAAACTTACCACATTCATTTACCTTATAGGCATTTCTTTAGCTAATTAATGATTCATTATAGAGTCTCAATCCTTTCCTATCACATAAAGTTTTAAGATTCTTGATATTGCAAACATACAATTTTTCTTACTTTGAATAGTTGACTATAGTCCTATTCTCTTATACCAAAAATCTTATCCTACAAAAATACTTTTCATTACCAAATACTTTTATTCAAGTTTACAAAATACTTAAATAAAATCAAAATACAGTTATCTGAAATTGAGTTCTTTTACTGGAAATCATGTTAATAATTTTGAAAATATTTTTAAATGAGAACAATTAATAGTTTATTCTTTCATTCCCCAAAACTTAGATTTTTGAATATTAATACAATTTCTACGGGAGGAAAGAAAAATATAAACATATAACTCATACCTCGCTATGTTGGGCTTTTCATACCTTTAAGTTGAAGCAAGTTTTTCTCCATAAAGTAGAATAGTAGGCCTGAAATAATTAGAAGCGTTTCTATATACAGATATGGGTTAGAAATTTATAAAAGAAGAATTTTAAAAACATGAAACAAAAAACTAACACACATCATTAACACCCAATTGTTACTATCACAAATTAAATTAGCAAACCAAACACATGAAAACTCTACTATAACATCACATACATCACAAATCAACAAAAAGTTTGCTATAATTGTAACCAAATACACATTAAATCACATATACTAATCAGAAAGAGTCTCAGGTACATTAAAAATATATCAACTAATACAAAAAAAACATCAAAGAGAGTCTCGATACATCACACACTTCACATATACAAATACAAAGTACACTAAAAAATAAAAATACAAAAACTACCAATCTTCATCCTCTGCAGGAGCTCCACCATCATTAGGTTCTGTAGGCTGGTATGGAGTCTACTTAGGGTAAGTAGGAAATACTGTGCTAGTGTCTCCCCTGAAAAATCTCATCTATGCATCATGATAAGCTATCTCATATTCTCTCCATTGCACTTGATGATCATCATTCACCTTGTTCCTAAAATCTAGCCCCTCTACCCTGGGGTTCAACCTTTCCAACTGATCCATAACATCATGCAGAGTAGGCTCTCTAGATGTAGATGGTTTATAATGACTAGAAGAAGGCTCATCTGTTTTCTTAATCGACTTCCAATTTACATGGGCTACATATGTTTTAGATTCAACTTAGTAATGGGCTTCAGGGGATAGTTCACCTCATCATTATCTTCAATCACTCCACTTGACTGAATACATAAATAATGAATAAGGTTGGGGTGTCCTAGTCCACCTGTAGTCTCTCTTTTTAAACTTGTTAAAAATATATTTATGAATAATAGCCCTAATATTTATATTTTTCATGTTCTAACTATAGTAGTTCAGAACAGCTCTATCAATAGTACCCTCACTGTGATGGCTGGTAGGCAAAAGTCTTGCAGAAATGAAATAGTGTCAGGCTTTCAATACAGGATTCAAAGTAGAAAGGGGAAAATTAACTTCTATATTTTTTTAATCTTTCACTCCCCTTTTCCATCAATCAAAAAGTTTACAATCATATCCAATTCTTCATTCATAATAGGAAAATTTTCGTATTCACAAGAAAAAGGTGCTCTTAACTGATAAAATACATTTATGCTGGCAGGGGTGAATTCAACCATTTGGCCTCTAACCAGAATGTATTCACTCTCAGAATAGTATAGATTTCCATAAAACTCTCGAACAATACGAAGCATCACTTCAGCAGTAAAATAACAGAAAATATCTCGTTGCCGATTTGCAATAAATTCTTCCAGTATACCTCTAGGATTTTCAAAGGCTCGCTCTTAAATTCATTTCTTATTGCTAAAAAATGTACTAAAGCAAGAATAAGCCTTGATATTAACAAATTTATTTTTATCATACTCAAATTTTCTCTTCCCCTTTGAAATTCTTGGAGCCATTTGTCTAAAAATACCAAATTTATCCAAATCAATTTTAAAATTGCAATGTAATAGACTCCAAGGTAAATTTAAAAAGATAAGAACTCAAAATCCTTGAAAAAACTCCAAAGTTTCTCCAAAAGCTTCAAAATTTCAAATATTCCTAATGTAGGAGATTTCCACAGTCAAAATTAAAAAATTTTGGGTTAAGGTGTATCACTTACTAAGAGAAGATAAAATCTGAACTTTTCTAGAAATTGCTTCAAATCCATATGCAAGTGAGCCGTAGGTGCGAAAATAGGCCTTAGCTGGAGGCAGAAGATGATGGTTTGGGCATAAATGGCAGGTCTCAGGGTTAAACCACGAAATTTTGGAGTTTTGAGCTTTTTTAAAGGTCGAGCGCTGTCTGGCGCTACCAGCAGCGCCGTTCGGCGCATTATTATGCTTTAATAGCCAAACTCTCTGTATTTTGACTTTCTCCGATGCTGGTGACAGTGTCGTTCGGTGCCAGTTCAAAAACTGGGCTTCCGACTTTATTTTGCAATTTTGATCTTTTCAAGCCCACTCTGACGTCTAATTAGTCTAATTAAGCATTGAATAACATCCTAAAGTGATGGAAAATGATATTTCTTAACACAAACGACACAAAAAATTACTTTCATATATTAAATCCAAGTGTCAGACACATACACACAACACTAAACATTGCACATTTTCAAGCTATATAATCTTAAATTCAGCGTTGCACAACCACATAACAATAACACTGAAAACTAAACAAGAAAGCATGTACAAATATAACATCCAAACAACATTCAGTTCAAATACACAGATACATAAATACAATATGTAAGTCTTCATTCCTCCTCAGAACTATCATCAATTATAAGATCTCCAATTGATTGAGCATGAACAAGTAGATTGTAGAATAGACGAAACGAAAATTCTTCAGTAGAATCCTCTTTAATCCAACTTTTCCTTCTCATTAATCGCGTTAAAATTCTTTCAAGATATCCAGAATGATCAAAGTGCTCCTTCATTCACCAATCTAGATGATCATAGAAATCAGATAGATTGTTGATTGCTTTCATCAGGTGTTGTACTTCCCTCTCAAAATTCTTAACTTTTTTCAAGATAATCTGTGAACTTTTAGGAAAGTAAGGAGGAATAGATGCTGACCTCTGAGATGGTTGATCCTCAATGATGCTCATATCATTCATATCACCAATTGCCTGGTTACTATATGCATCTGCTGAGTCTATAAGCTTCCAAGGAAGAAATACTCTTTCCCAATTCTCATGTGGCACTTGTAATTGATTGCAGAGGAGAAATATGGTGGAAGGATGTCCAAGCCCATACTTAGATCCATGAACAATCAATCCGAAAACAGACTTAACAATTATTGAGCAAACGTCAATAGACATCCCCATTTAAATACATTAGTTCAGAATAGCACACTCCTTAGTTACTTTACTAATTTTCATAGTTGGGAGAAATTTTGCACATATGAAGTAATGTAAGTGTTTCGACGTAGGATTTAACAGTGTAGTCAATAAACTTACATACCTGTTATCTCTTATCTCTCATTCATCACTTTCATCCGTTAGATATCTGTATATATCAATCATATTGTCTTTTGTTGGGACAAAATTTAAATACTGGCAAATTTGCAGATTCTCAATGATGTATAAATCATTAATCTTTGCAGGAGTAAATGAGAAAAACCTACCTCGCACATAGACTGATCCTTGGTTGATTCCATGAAGATTTGCATAGAACTGCTTAACAACTGGGACAACTACAGTGGTCGTAGTATAACAGAATAATTCATAACGTCTCTGTATAATAATTTCATCAATTCTATTCATAGGAGAATTCGTGCATTGATTTACAAAGTCTTGCTACTTAATCAATCTCATTTTTTAAGATATTTTTGTTGAATAGACGTTGCGCTTCAAAATTGACAATCTTTCTACAGTTGAAAACTTGAAATCTTAAAGTTTCCATCGCATCAGAATCCATTTTGACAAGAATTTGGACCTTCCTCTTCGTTCCTTTGGAAGTTCCAGCGTCTAGGGGAAGTTTTTGGGAGTTCTAATGGAGGATTTACCGCTTAGAACCTCCAAATCTTGAATTTAAAGACGAGAAACAGTTTTTTGAACAACAACGTTGTCCGGCGCTGATAACAGCGTCGTTCGACGCTAGTTCAAATTTCGCCAAACTTCACTTCGTTCAAATTCTTTCCAAACTTCGATTCGATTCATTTATTAAATGTTGTTAATGATATTTAAGGAAGAATAAGACTTAATTAAGTAATAACCAAACACAAATAACACATCAAACAAAGCAAACACTCAATAACTGTGGGTTTCCTCCCACAAAATGCTTTGGTTTAACGTCGTCAGCTCAACATAACTTTCAGTTATTCAAGTTGATCCAACATTAAAACCTCTTTAAAATTAGTTCTATTACCTTCAAAATATGGTTTTAATCTTTGGCCATTAAATTTCAATATTCTTCTAGATTTAGGGTCTTCAATAGTCACAGCTACAAACTGATAGATTTTTACGATAATGAAAGGTCCTGTCCATCTAAATTTTAGTTTCCCAGGAAATAATTTCAATCTTGTTTTGTATAATAAAATTTTTTGTCCTGGTTCAAATTCCTTTTTGAAAATCTTCTGATCATGCCATATTTTTCTTCTTTCCTTATATATTCAAAAATTATCAAATGATTCATTTCTGACTTTTTTCAATTCATTCAATGGCCACAGCCTCTTCTCACCAGCATCTTTCAAATTAAAGTTCAATTTCTTTATCGCCCAATATGCTTTATATTCTAATTCACCTAACAAATGACAGATTTTTGCAAAGATTAATCTGTAAGGGAACATTCCTATAGGAGTTTTACAAGCAGTTATGTATGCTCATAAAGCAGTATCTAATCTAGCAGACCAATCCAATTTCTCAGGATTAATGAATTTCTCCAGAATTCATTTAATTTCACGATTTGATACCTCTGCTAAATCATTAGTTTAGGGATAATAAGTTGTAGGAATTCTATGCATAATATTATATTTTTCCACCAATCTCTGAATCAGATTATTCTTAAAATGGTATCCTCCATCAGTGGTGATAACTCTGGGCATTCCATATCTTGTGAAAAAATCTTTCATCAAAAACCTCGAAACACTTCTAGCATCACACCTAAGTAAAGCTATTGCCTCAATCCATTTTGAAACATAATTAACAGCAATCAGTATATATAAATTTCCAAATGAAGGTATAAATGGTCCCATAAAATCTAATCCCCATGCATAAAAAATTTCAACTTATAGAGTAAAATTAAGAGGCATTTCATTTCTTCTTGATATATTGCCTATTCTCTGACATCGACCACAAGTTTTGATAAATCTATAAACATCCCTGAAAAGTGTGGGCCAATAAACTCCAGATTGCAACATCTTATGTACAGTTCTATCAATTCCAAAATGTCCTCCAAATTCAGAATCATGACATTCTCGAATAATTATTTCAGTTTCTTCATAAGGCACACATCTCCTAACAATAAGATCTTTACATTACTTGTACAGATAAGGATTGTCCTAGAAATAAAATTTAGCATCATTCTTAAATTTTTTCTGTTTTTACATTATTAAATCACGTGGTAGAATATTACTAACGATGTAGTTCACAATATCAGCATACCACGGTAAATTTACTTCAATAATATTATATAATTGCTCATTAGGAAAAGTTTCAGTAATTTCCTTTTCAAAGTCATCCAAATTAGGTTGTTTAAGTCTAGATAAATGATCAGCTATTTGATTATCGACCCCTTTTCTATTAATGATCTTAAAATCAAATTCTTGCATTAAAAGCATCCATTGAATCAGTCTTGGTTTAGCGTCCTTCTTTTGCATTAAATATTTAATAGCAAATTGATCAGTATGCACTACACATTTAGCTCCAATTAAGTAAGATCTAAATTTTTCAAAGGCATATACAATCGCTAATAACTCTCTCTCAGTAGTAGTGTAATTATTTTGAGCATCAGTAAGAGTCTTACTAGCGTAGTATATAACTTTAAACCTTTTATCATGTCTTTGCCCTAAAACAACTTCAATAGCTTAATTGCTAGCATCGCACATTAATTCAAATGGTTTCTCCCAGTCAGGTGAAACTATTATTGGTGCAGAAATTACTTTTTTCTTTAATAAATCGAAAGTTTTTAAGCATTCATCGTTAAAATCAAACTCTCTATCTTTTTCCAAAAGTTGGCATAAAGGCTTAGTAATTTTTTTATAAGTATTTAATACATCGCATGTAGAATCCTATATGTCCCAAAAAGCTTCTTACCCCTCTCACAGTTGTTGGAGGTGGTAATAATTCTATAATTTGAATCTTCACAGGATCTACTTCCATGCCATATTCAGATATTTTATGCCAAAGTACAATTCCTTCTGCATCCGTAAATTAACACTTTTCCTAGTTTAAGACTAAATTTTTTCTTTCGCATACCTCTAAAACTTTTTTAAAGTTTCATTGGCATGTATCAAATGAATCTTTAAATACTGTGAAATCTTCCATAAACACATCTATTCCATCGTCAAATAATTGACTAAATATGGACGTCATACATCTATGAAATGTTGTAGGTGCATTACATAATCCAAAGGGCATCCATCTAGTAAACAAAAGTACTTGTGTCCAGCAAGTCTGTCTAGCATTTGGTCTAACAATGGTAAGGGAAAGTGATCTTTCTGGTGGCGGTGTTTAGTTTTCTATAATCAATACATATTCACCAACCAATGACTTGTCTTATCGGTATAATTTTTTCTTAATCATTTATGTCAACAATCACTCCTCCTTTCTTAGGAACACAATGAGTTGGTCTTACCGTAAACTATAAAAAATAGACTATATAATTCCAGCATCTAACCACTTAAAATCTCTTTTTAACCACTTCTTTAATTATTAGGTTCAGTCTCCTTTGTGGATCAACTCTAGGTTTTTGTTGTTCATCCAACAAAATTCTGTGCATACAAATCGAATGACTGATTCCTTTAATATCAGCTATAGACCAACCAAAAGCCTTTTTATATATTTTTAAGGTGTCCAATAATTTTTGTTATTGATATTCATTTAAATCTTAAGATACAATGACTGGAAAAGTATATGATTCTCCTAAAAACATACACTTTAGATGATTAGGGAGAATTTTCAGCTCAAGTTTATGGGGTTTAATGATAGATGAAATTAAAATTTTATCTCTATTTTTCATAGTATCCAATCTTTCAAACTTTTCCTGAACAAAATCTAATTTTTCATTCTTCAAATCATCAAAATCATCCTCATTTTCATTCTCAAATTCCACATTCTCTTCAAATAATTCTCTAAAAAGATCTTCTCTCAAATAATTGCATATTTCCCTTTGAAAGCAGTCATCTTCTTTTTTAGTTGAAGGGTATTTCACAGATTTCAGAATATTGAAAGTTACCTCTTGGTAATTAACTCTCATAGTTAATTCTCCTTTTTGAACATAAATCATAGCTCTCCCTGTAGCAAGGAATGGTCTTCCCAAAATAATTAGAATTTTTTTTATCTTCCTCCATATCTAGTACTATAAAGTCCATAGGAAAGATAAATTTTCTACCTTTACTAATACATCTTTCACAACTCCTTTAGGATAAGTGATAGAATGATTAGCCTGTTGAAGAGTTACAGATGTAGGTGAAATTTATCCTATTCCTAATCTTTTGAAAGTTGATAAAGGCATAAGATTAATACTAGCTTCAAGGTCAAATAAAGCTCTTCCAAAAAATTTCTCACCTATAGCACACGGGATAGTAAAACTACCTGGGTCTTTAATTATTTAGGAAGCTTCTTCTGAATAATTGTACTACACTCACCGCAAAGTGAAACAGTCTCAAGGTCTTTAAACTTTCTTTTTTTTAAGAATATCCTTCATAAACTTTGCATAATCAGGCATCTGCTCTAATGCTTCAACAAAGGGAATATTAATCGTTAATTTCTTAAGAATTTCCAAAAATTTTGCAAATCTGTTATCCTTGTTCTATTTCTTTAGTCTTTGAGGAAAAGGAGGAGGTGGTTTTTCAACAGTTATCTTCATTGGTTATAGAGGATATTTGTATGGATATATCTTATCAGAACTTTTCTCAATGTTCACTTCCTCTCTTTCAACTTTAACTTATTTTTGAACTCTTGGTTCCAATTCTTTTCCACTCCTTAATTGAATAGCCGTAATTTGCTCTTTGTTTTGATCTTTTGGATTGATCTCAACATTGTTAGAATGATTTCAAGAAGATCTATTATTACGCGCAGTAAACATTTGTCCTAATTGATTCAAAATGTTCTTAATTGCAACGTTTCGAGCTTGAATTTGATTATCCATATTCAGAATCATTTCTTCAGTAGAAAACTTCTTTTCCTTAAATTGTTGATTACTATTAAAACCAGGAGGATAAGAAGGTCTATAATTGGTATTTCCTTGGTTGTTCAGATTTTCAACTGGATTCATAGGATTGTTTCCCCATTGTGGGTTAACAACAACATTGGTGCTATTCCAGTTGAAGTTCGAGTGATTCTTCCAACTAGGATTATAATAATTCACTCTAGAGCTCCCACTTCCCTTTACCTGAAGGCCAACTCTTGCTTTAGTTTCCAAACATTAAGACCAAATTGAGGATTTCAGTCTATCACTCTGAAATCTCTAATTATACGCCCATCAAAGTAAATTTCCTTATTTATTTGCACTCAATCCCCATGAACTACGCCTCTCACTCATGGACATTGAATGTGACCTTCACTTTTATTGTGGAACTAATAATCCATTCAAAAAATATGTTTCCTAATAAGTTTTTTAACAATTCAATTGGCCAGATCGAAAAGTAAATGAAGTTTGAAGTGAAAAGGTCATCACAAATTCTCGATAATAAATCGACACATCATTTCCATATCACAAGATCAACACATCAAATGAAAAGGAGAAAGACAAAGAAATCAACTCAAGACTCATGAGAAAAAGATGACAAAACATGGATTTTATATATAAAAACAACGTCATGCAAACAAAGTAAAGTAAAGACAACTTATCTCAAACTCTTCCCCAAGCGAATCTCAAGGAATTCCTTTGACTCCTCTTCTTTCTTCACAACAACACACAATTCTCTCTTTAGAATAGTAAGGAAGAAGAAATCTCTCACTTTCCCTCTCCTCTCACACTTCTTAGAGGAGAAAACACAAAACTTAACTTCCTACACTAAATGGAAAGAAACTCTCTCTAAACTCTAAACTCTTCTCTTCTCTTCTTCTCCCCTTCTAAACTTTGCTCCAAAAGTGTTTAAATTTTGCCAAAACTGAATTCCCAAGAATTTCTTAAATCAACCCTTAAAAATCCGGCGAAATACATTGATTCTAGTTCAAAATCAGGATAGGGCGTGGTTCGGCGCTCATTAGGGTGTCGTTCGGCATATTATTCTGCCAAAATGATCACAACTCTTTGTAAATTGGCACTGCGCCGTTCGGCGCTGGTGACAGCGTTGTTCTGCGCTAGTTCAAGAAAATGCACTATTGTCCCTTTTTGCTCCAAATTTGCTCCTTTTTCACTTCCTTTTGCTCCAAAGGAATAAAATCATTGTACCTACATGAAATCATGAAAAATACCTTCCTTTAAAGTGAAATTTCATCAAAATTAGGTATGAAATGGATTATAAAAAGCTATCAAATTTTCGGTGGATCATTTAACCATATTTTAGCGTATAAAGAACATTGGCTAATCCTAAGTTTAGTCCCCAAATCCGGGGTTAAGCTGGGAGGATATTGGCTCTCACTCCAGAGTTCCCACTTCCCTTCACCTGAAGGCTAACTCTCGCTTCAATTTCCAAACATTAGGACCAAATTGAGGACTCCAGCCTGTCACTCTGAATTCTTCAATTCTACGTCCATCAAAGTATATTTTCCTATTTATTTGCACTCAATCCGCATGAACTATGTCTCTCATTCTTGGACTTTGAATGTGACCTTCACTTTTGTTGTGGAACTTATAATCCTTTTGGAAAATATATTTCCTAACAAGTTTTAATAATTCAATTGGCCAGATTAAAAATTAAATGAAGTTTGACTTGAAAAGGTCATCATAAATTCTCCATAATAAATCGGCACATCATATCCATTTCACAACATCAACACATCACATAAAAAGGAAAAAGAGAAAGAAATCTACTCAAGACTCATGAGGAAGAGATGACAAAACATGGATTATATATATAAAGACAATGGCATACAAACAAAGTAAAGTAAAGATAACTTATCTCAAACTCTTCCCCAAGAGAATCTCAAGGAATTCTTTTGACTCACTAGTGATATCATTCGATGCTAGTTCAATAAAATGCACTTTTGTCCCTTTTTGCTCCAAATTTTCTCCTTTTCCCTTCCTTTTACCCCAAAGGCTTAAAATCGTTGTACTTGCATGAAATCATGAAAAATACCTTCCTTTAAAGTGCAATATCATCAAAAATAGGTATGAAATGGATAGTGAAAACCTATCAAATTTTAAGTGGATCAAGGATTCATCTCTATCATACCCTTATGCTCAATGAATTGATGTTTTGATTATATCAAGGATAGGGTAATTATCAATTAAAATTTTATTTATAAATTATGTGAGTGAAGACCCTTAGGGATAAATTGATTTATGATGGATTTTAAGCCACTTAATTTTAGAATTAGGCTTGTAATGTTTCAGTAATGTCCACAATTAACTTTATCATTTTTTTAATCCACATTAGTCAAATTTGATTAAGCCTAGCTCACTACTAGCCCCTTTGGACTTAATGGGTACATTTGCAATTTCGAGAAAATTTAACTTATGTGATTATGATTCTTATCAAAGTATTGAATTTATCATTAAATGGTAATTAGATTGATAGATTTTTAACTTCCAAAGTCAAATCCCTAACCCTTAGATCATTTAATTTTGATTATCTTCCAAATTAAAATTTTTGAAGAGATTATAAATTTATCATTTTTTTGTGACAAAGGTGAGATTGGTTTCTACCACTAATCCCTTGAATTTAAATCATCCAAATATATAAAATAGATTGTTCATTTCCCATTTCCCACTTTAATTAAGCCTAAATATTGATTAAGGCCCAATCTTTAAAATTTCAGTTTTTCCCTTAAGGACCTAACACTTCATAATTTATCAATTAATTCAAGTGACTTTGAAATTTTTTAAGATACCGTACTCATGGGTCAATTAAAACATCAGAGGAGAAAATGTGATTTTTTTAATTTTAATTTAATTTATATAATTATTTTAATGCAAAATGGAGAATTTCAAAGATGATTTTATAACTTAAAAAAGGTACAATATTTATTTTTAAGAAAATTACTGGAAATTCACCAAGACTAGTGGACCACTTATACCAAATTTCATGATTTTTTAAATATTAATTTAATTACTATAATTATATTAAATTTTGGAGTATTAATTAAATATAAAATTTTATTCATGTTGAAATTTAACTTTTATATTTTTCATAAATTTCTTTGAGGTCAAGGAACCCTGAGAAATAATTTTCATATACTTGTGATTTATATTTTAATTATTAGAATTAATTTAGTGAGAAATTAGGAAAAATCCATTTTTAGCCTTTAAAAGTTAATATCTTTATTTAGGAAATTAGGAAAATTATTTTAATGGTTCCCGAATGATTAGGAGACCAAATGTGATATTTTGGTGGATTTATATATTTTAGTGATTTTTACTAGTTTTTAATGATTTTTAATAATTTTAATTATTTAAAAATTCCAAAATAGGTTTAAAAATAAAGTAGTTATTTTAATTACTATTTTTATTTTTATTAAGTTTTCCTAGTCACAAGAAACTTCCAAAACATATTTTGATAATTTTTAAATTTATATTTAATTTATTATAATTATTTTAGTGCCAAAAAATGCTATTTAACCTAGAAAATTCAATAAGGTGGCCAATTAATTCCAAATGATTTTAAAATTTTTATGGGAGTTCCTCTGACCCTAAGCCAGAATGGGGAACGAAAATTAAGCATTTCCATTTATACTTAGTCCATTTTAATTTTCTTTATGTTTAGTGAGTTAATTAAAGTTAGGGTGAGTTTTAATGAGTTGAGGTAAGTTTGTATTTTTTCTTTGGTGCTCTGGTCACAGGGAACCAACCAAAAAAATCTTATATTTTTTTATGAATATTGTAATTTTTATAATTTTTAAATAAAAAACAGACACAATAAACTTGGAAAATAGAGATCTCCTCTAATTTCTAAAAAATAAAAAATGATCCCTCATGACAGTGAGAACATAAGCCTTAAGTTTCATGCAATAGAGAAATGTATATGCTTATGAAGAATTGAAATACTAAATAATTTATTTAGTTAATTAAAAATCAAATATGCATCACATAAACTTGAAATCAATTCCACATTGTTCTCAACTATTCATTGAGCAAGAAAGTATTTTTATTTTATTTTTCTAATTTTTCTATACCAAGTTTTGGAATTTTAAAGTTTGACTGATTTAAATAATTAAATTAAATCCTATTTTCTTACTTAAGTGACTCAGTGCCACACAATCATGCGGCAAGTCGAAGTGCTACTCATCGTCTCCTCATTCAGCGCCGCCTTCCAAGTCAGCTGCCACACAGTCGTGCTTTATGTACCAAGAGTTTGTCCGACGCCATCTGATCCATTCATTTAATACAAACTTCGTCCAATGGCGCACGTTCATCGTCTTCTACTGCTTCACCCGACAGCCATTAACCTTCCAACCCTAAGATCTCGGCCTAGACTCAACCAAATCACTTGGGGTTTGTGTTTATAGACTCATCTAGCCCAGACAAACCTAACTATATGGATAACATATCCTAAAATTAACTCAATGTTCATGGAGAATCAAAATGGGCTTGGGAGGGTGAAAGTGTTCAATTCCTTGGTCTGAGAGGGGAGGTCTCAGTTAGATGGTTACAGAAGCTTTAGGGAGGACCAACTAGCTTATTGATGAAGTCCCGTGGTGTGGTGAAATGCGTAGACCCAAACTCAACCAAACCAGATTTAAGGTGTTGATTAAAGTTAAGGTTGGAGGCTCTCTGTGATGGGGCTTCTATGGGGGATCTTCTTCATTCAGTGTGGGGATGATGTGGGTGTAACTAAATTGAATTTGGTACAGTATGGAGATGTGGTGGATTGTGTCCTATTTTAGCTGAAGTTTGAGCTCAAAAATTGAGCTCAGATAGTGGGGGCTAGGGCTGGAAGTTGGTTGGCTTGAGCTTAGGAGGGCTGGAGAAAGCTCTGGAAGCAATTTGGCAGAGTTTCCCTGAGGTAAATGTGCATCTCTCATTTTTTTTGTGAAGTAGTAGGGTTTAAATAGCCATGATTGGGGTGAAGCTCAGGGCTTGCTGGTGGGTGGAATTAATTGCTTAGGTGGAAGGCAGAAAGGCACCATTGACCAATTAGGGTTGGATAGCTTGGATGGGTGAATTTGGGTTTTGTCCATGGGAGGTAGCTCTCGATTTTGGCTCCTTCGGCGACTAGGCTGGCCGGCCTGGCCAGGGGAGGGTGGCCAGAGTCCAGGTGGTTTAGTGAGGAGCCACTCAAAGCATTAAATTGGTTTGGAGAAAGCTTTTGGCAAAGATACCCTTAGCATAGCCTAAATGGAAAGAAATCCCCCAAATTACTTGGTCCATGGCTCTGCTACATTGGACTAGATGGGTCTAACTCAGTTCCAAAAGTCAAATTGGAGGTTGTGGGAGGTTTGGTTTGGTCACATTGGGTTAGGTTAGGTCGCATTTGGCCATGAGTTTGGGCTAGGTTGGGCTAACTTGGGTTTGAGCTTGGGTTGGGCCCAATTGATTGAGTAGTTTGGTGTGGATGATTGTCACAAAGGTTTTAGAAAAGGATTGGAGGTTTTGAGTTGGTTTTGGGGATAAATTTGACTTGATTTGGTAATTTAGTCAATTTTTGGCCATTTGGGTTAGCTTAGGTTTGGGTTACGCTAGAGTGGCGTTATGCCTCAATTGATTGATCAAAATGGTGTAGAGGGATGTCGTGAAAGTTTCCAAACATTAATTGGGTGGCAATTTCAAAGTTAGGGTATTCAATTTGGTGGATATTGGACATATGGCAAATTTGTAGAAAAATTGGGGGTTTTAGATTTGGTTAGACTGCATTGAGGTTTGGGCTCAAATTGGGATCAATTGGCTCACCAATTTGGATTATGGGAATTTCATGAGAAGTTTAGAGTTCAAATTTGGGGAAAATACCTTGGCTAAGGGATTCGATTTGGGATATTTAGATCATATGGTAAAAATTGGGGCTTTTGGATTTAGGTTGAACATGTGCTTAGAATTGGGTCAAATTGGACTTGGATTTGGTTTATAATGAGATTGGGCATCATAAATTTGAATTTAAAACTGATATTTAGGGATAATGAGATCAATTAAGTGGACATTTGGGGTGATTTGAGCATTTTGGGCTTTAAGGGATAATTTGGAGCTTTTGGTTAAAATGGGTCAATTTGGTGAAACTGGGTCAAGTAAAGTGGTTTAAATTGGTTTTGAAGATATTTGGGTTGTTTTTGGAATTTTTGGGAATTTTTATAATTTTTGAAATTTTTTTGTTTGGAGGAGCATTTTGGTAATTTAGAATGTTTTGGGGCTATTTTGGAAATTTTGGTCAATATTGATCATTATGATGGTGGTGAACATTTTGGAATAATGTTTGAAGGGATTTCTGAATTTAGGTTAATTTTGTGATTTTGGGGCCAATTTAGGATTCAAAAGTCAAAAATTGGGAATTTGGTAAAATTGGGTTATCTATTGGGAGTGGCAACTTATTTGAGTAGTGACCAAGGGTAACCTTCCCGAATCCTCCATGTGTTGGTGCTAGCCACCTTGGCCATAGGCTTAGGGTTTATGGGACCACCCCCATGAGTTTCCAAAGACCAGGGGACCAAAATGGAATGAGTTTGGTTTAGGGTAGTGAGTAGTTTATGAAGTTGTAATGTGCAAATGTGTGTGCGCTAATTCCAGACCAACCATCTTAAGTCCTAGGGCCTGAAAATAATATAGGGAGCTCCTCTTGAGTTTCGTTATGTTTAGTCTCATCCTCCTAAGTACTGTTGACCTCATTTCTGGTGAGGTCTTTCCTTTCCTCTTAGTGTTTAGGATCTAGCCATTGTTTTTCCCTTTGACTATCCTAGAGGACTAGAAGTGAGACCCACCACTTAGAAATTCAAACACTTCTTAACTTTTCTTGAACCCCACACAAATGACCATAAACCTCCAAGCCTCTTTGGAAGGTTAAACGTCAAATCAGGAGGTTCAAGTATGAGTTCCAATAAGATTCTTTGGCCTTAGGATTACCCTGGGTGGCCTGGTCTTGGTAAGGTTTAGCTTGCACACACTACACTCTCACACACATTCTAAACCCTAAAACCACTCTTACCCAACTCGGCTTCCTGACTCATGTAGGAAACTCATATGGATGGACCTCAACCCCTAAGCCCCTGGCTAAGAGGGTTAGGAACAACATATTGAGTGCCTAAAATTAGTCCTCTCATGGCTCTTTTGAGCCTAACATGGCTTCATGGCTCAACCAAACTGGTTTCATTTTACACACATCTAATCAATCTTCATTTTTCCCAAATTTAAATTTTTGACCCTCGGGGCCCTAAACCCACCAAACCTACCAAATACCCTTGAAGTTGTCCAAAATTCCCAAAATTGCCTAAATTAACCAAGATTACTCAAAATCAATCCTGAATATTCCCCACCACTCAAATTGATCATCCATGACCAAATATGCCAAAATTTTCAAAAATAGGCTCCAATACCCTTCATGTACCCTCCTTGTACCCTAAATAGCCTAAAATTCAAAAAATCCACAAAATTCCTAAAAAATCCCATAAATTCCAAAATATTATCCACGTCATTTTCTTAAACTACCACCTACCCTAATTTTGTCAATTTAACCAAGTTTGATCAAAAATCCAAAATTGGCCCTTAAGGCCCAAAGTGACCAACTAACCCAATCCATCCCAAATTGATCCCAAATGTCACCTAATTTTCCCCAAATTTATTTTGAAATCTTCTTAACATCCCCACAAACAAAACTCTGACTTAATTTACCTAATATTTGGATTCAAACTTCACCCAAGCCTAACTCAAACCAAAATTCCCCAAATTGGCCTAAACTAATCATGAACCCAAACAAGTCCAAATCCCAAAATCATGACTCAACCAAAATTGAACTCTTTTCACACCACCATAAACATTTTGCAACGTTAATTTCACATAAAAACCAACATTAGCCCAACTTTAGCCCAAATTAGTCCAATTTGACCCACTTTGACCTTATTATTAAAAAACCCAAATTAAACCCAATTCAGCCCCAAGTGACCCCAAATATTTCTAACACCTTCATAACACATTCCTAAACTAAATACAACATTTATTTGGCACAACCTTTTACCAAATTTTTATCCAAAAGTTTATTTTAAAAACATAAAGACCCATTTCCTTAAAACATTTTAAAAGCCCATTTCCATCAAATTTAAAAGCCCAAATTTCAATCAAGAGCCCATATGACATTCCTCTTCTTCATCCAATTAATCAAAATCACTCCCTAAGTTTTAATCTCATGATCAATTGATTCCTAATCATGCCTCATGATAATTTCCCCTAAATTCATCAAAAATGCCAAAATCCATTTCCATGTAAGTGAGCCACGCCATGAAGCCATTCCTAAGCCACATGTAAGCCATGTGAGTTGTGCCTATGTCACCATACCATCTTGGGCAAAAGGAGGAGCCTCTTTCTTGATTCCCTTAAAATGATTAAACATTCCCATGCTTCCCCTAACCCATGTTTAGGCCTAATTGTACTTGGATTGTGACTTGACCCCACTAATAAAGCTGAACCAAATGACTTTCTCTTCAGCCTAACCAACCTTGGAGAGTGAACCCAACCCATTTCCATGGCTCGACCAAACTAAACCCAAAATGCACCCTTCTCCCCTTCCACTTGAATCAAACTCTTTACACATGGCCGACCTCCATTGTTTACACTAAACCCCATCTCCGACCTCACTGGTCAAGATTGTGACCCATGCCTAGCCGGACCACCACCTGGGTCGCCGGAAAACCCCATGGCCGAGAGCTCCATGTGAGCCAACAAATTCAAAAACTTGCTTACTGAGCTGTCCCAACACAATTAAACTTCACAGCTCTTCTTCTCCTCCCCTAAGCAGCTGATCCCAACCTCCAACTGGCCCTTGTAAGCCCTTTAGCCATGGCTATTTAAACAACCGACCTCCACGGCCAAAAGGTTGGCTAAACCAATGTCTCTTAAAACTTCCATCCAAGTGGCCTAAATTCTCCCCCTAACACAGAGAAGTTCCCCACTGTTGTCCTGCCCTCATCCCCATTGATTGAGCTCAATTTCATAGCTCAATTCTTAGGCCAAAAAAGCACACTTTACCACAATGAGCAAAACCCCAAATTGATCAACCCTACACCATCAGCAGACCAAGAGAGCAAGTTCCCCAGTGGAAGCCCCCTCACCAGGTCACCCATTTGTGCTGGAGAACAAAGCTTGAAATCATGTTTGGTGGAAATCATACCTAGACATTTCACCAAGACCAGAGGCTTCATCACTAGCTTCCCCAGACTCCAACGAACGTGCCAAGCTCCTCTGATTGAAACCTCACTTATCAGAGCCAAGGTATTGAACTCCTTCTTCCCGAGAGCTTATTTTGATTCTCCATTTTGTTTGAGTTAATTTCAAAGCATCATAGCCGTATATATGTGTTCGCCTTATTGAGACAAGTTCATAGAGCCCAAGATCACGCAATTCTGTTTAGAGATGAGGGAGATCTTATGGTTTCAGTGTGGACGGCTCTCGGGTTAAACCCGACAAGGACGATGACCAGCCACCGTTGGATGGCGCGTGTAATGAACGAACGGTGGAGATCAAGCCGGACGAGGAGATGAAACGGGACAGTGAGCCGCGTTGCTGCCGAGTCAGATGGTGGCGTCAAACAGGAGTGCACCGCTAGGAGATTCAAGCCGGACGAGGATGACGCGGCGCCGACGTGGTTAAGTAGGAAAATAGGGTATTTTGAATTATTTAAATGCCCGGACCTTTGTGAAAATTCATATCTTTGTGTAGAAAAATTACAAAATTAAAACAAAAATACCCTCTTGCTCAGTGAACAGAGTAGAACAATGTAGAAAAGAATTGATCTATTTTGTTAAGTATTTAATTTTTAAATAATTAAACACTGATTTGAGTATTTCAATTCTCCATTTGCATACACAATTCACCATGGCATGAGACCATAGGGCTTTTGTAGCCTCTGATCTTGGGAACATTCCCTGAATTTTCCAAGACCAAAGGCTACCTCTATGGCATGTTATTTATTCTTCAAGTTTATGTGTCTGTTTTGGAATTTTAAATCCAATAATTTGCATATTACTTAGAAAA
Source organism: Papilionanthe hookeriana x Papilionanthe teres (assembly GCA_022702705.1). Lineage (NCBI taxonomy): Eukaryota > Viridiplantae > Streptophyta > Magnoliopsida > Asparagales > Orchidaceae > Papilionanthe > Papilionanthe hookeriana x Papilionanthe teres. The sequence continues at coordinate 23,302,046 of CM040426.1, forward strand.
ATCTAAAAAAATTAGGGGAGGTATCTTAGGACTAGAGGACCCTAGGAAAATTATGGCTTAATTTAATTCCTTAAAAATAACATTAATTAGCCTAAACACTTAAAAATGAACTTTAATTAATTAGGAGTAACCACAAATTAAAATTACTTGAAATCAATTCTCCACTGTCACTTACAATATAGAGAACCTCACATAAAAATTTCAAGTCAATTGGAATTAATTTACCCTATTAAATGAATTAATTAAGTGACATAGCTATTTTGAAAATTAAAAAATTCATAAAACAAAAATACATTTCAAAAATTGACCAAATTAATTTTGGGAGTTCTTTGTGATCAAGGGAGTCCAAGAAAAATAAAATTGTGTTTTTCATAAAAATTTGATTTTTAATCATTTTTAAATATTTAATAGTTAAAAATTATAAAAATTCACCAAAACATCACATTTGGTCTCCTAATCACTTTGGAACCATCAAAATATTTTTCCTAAGTCTCTAAGTTAAGATATTAATTTTTAAAGGCCTAGGATAATTTTTAACATTTAAAAAAAATGAATTTTCTTAATCTTCCACTAAAATAATTCTAATAAATCAAATAAAAATCAGAAAAATATAAAATTTGTTTCTCTGAGCTCCTTGAGGTCAGAGAGATTTAAGAAAAATATTAAACCAATTTCAACTTTAATTTTATTTTATAATTAATTAATACCTTAAAACTTAAAATCATTATAATAAATAAAACAAGATTAAAAAAATTACGAAAATTGGTCCAAGTGGTCCTCTGGTTAGTTGGAACATCCCATAATTTTCCTAAGGACAGAAACCTTACCTCTGTCATGCTGTTGAATTTTCATAGAAAATCCCTATTTAATTAATATAATTATATAAATTAAATTAAAAATGGAAAAATCACATTTTCTCCTCTAATGTCTTAATTGACATGTGAGTAAGGTGACATAAAAATTTCAAGTTCATTTGAGCTCAATTTAGTGAATTATGAAATGAATATGCTTAAGAGGGCATAAAAGTAATTAAGGATTTTTAACCCTAATAAATACTTTAGGCCTAATCAAAGGGAGAGTAAAATATTTGATCTTAATTTTCACCTAGATGATTGAAACTTAGGGAAATTAAGAGGTAGAAACCCATTAATCACTTTGAAAATATCAAAATGGAACCTTAATTAATTAAATCATTTAAATTTTGGGAGAATAATTAAAATTTGGATTATTAAGATTAGGTACATGACTTAAGAAGGTATCAATTCTTTAATCTAAAAATTTCTAAATGGATCAATTCAATAATATTCAACTCTTAATTAAATCTAAAAAAATAATGATGATTGAAATTAATAATTAAAAAGGAAATAATCCTTAATTAAATTAAAGCTTAAAATATTAAATGATTTAATAATAAAATTAAAATAAATTTAAAACATTTAATACTAATTTGAAATCACTTAAGAACAAACTTAAAACAAATTTGGAACACTAAATAATCTTAAAACAGTTCATAATTAAAAATGTGAAAATCAAACCAATTAAGGCCAACCTAAAGTACTATAATTAATTCAAATCAAATCACCAAAATTTGATGAAATTAAATAATTTAAACACCTCTTTCAACCTAAGTAATTTTAAAACATTTAAAAATCAACCTGAAACCTTACTACTAAATTGAATTGTTTTAATTCATCAACTCAACTTTAATGGTTAAATTCCTTAATGAACTAATCTGCCCCTGAAGGCTCTCAAATTAATAACCTTTAAATAGAGCATCAAGTGAAATATCACTTTACTCATCGGATAATCAAATGTCCAAGTTCACTGAGCAAGAAACGAAACTTAACTAAATTCTTGGATGACCAATTCACCTGTACAATGAAATTCATTTGGACTCGAAATAATCTCAGAAGCATTGAAAAGATGTTCAGGACTCGTCCTGAGCACTTTCTCAATGTGATTAGGCGTTTTAGAAGAACAATTGAACTTAATTTTTCTTTGGTTAAGAAAATCATTCATAAAACACAAGAACCGAGACGTCATATGAATTGACTAGCAATAGGATTTGGATTTTGGTAGACAATGAGAACCTTCCTTTAGCTTTACCTAGGTATTTCATGTAAGTATTTAAATGCTCTGACATGTGCTTTAAGTGTAGCTGAGAATGACGAGAAGACCCACCAGGTACACTTTTGTTTTATTGCGATTTATTTTTCTGCACTGTACTTTTCTTCTCTTGCATGTTAAACAACAATGTCACCCTGCATGAAAACTGAAACTTTTAGGATTGCGACAAAACTGAAACCCAAAACTAAATTAAAAATCAACACAAGATAAAATTCACCACCACAATATTCAAAAGATAAAACAACTCAAAATTTAATCATAAACAAAACAAAAACTACAACTACAACTGAATTAAAACGTCTCGTTGGATGATCGGGAATCCCTCAGATGATGTAACCCACGAGTTGCTAATGAGATTTCCCACGGTCTAAATGAATGTGTGGAACTCATTCAGTTGAGTTTAGCAAATTCATTTGGACTTAGTGAATCCGATGAAAATAGTCGTGCCAAGATGACAGAACCGTGGGATCTTAATCGGTTCTGCTTAATCAACTTTAAGATTTGTTTTAATTAAAATACTAAGCGATCTCAATTTTCAACCCTTCTAAACCAAAAAAATTCTCTCATCTCTTGATTGCCACTTTCTAAAACTAAACCTCTGCAACAACAAGGAGCTTGGAGCACAGTGGGCAGCACGACCATCTTCACAGCAAAACTTGTGTCTACCTATAATTAAATAACCAAGCCATAAGATTTCGAGGTAATTTGCCTAAGTGCAACATAAATTCTCAGCTTCTCGTTAGGCATTTGCATAATCATGTTATGCAACTTAAGCCCTAAAACCGGTCTTAGGACTCCGAGGTAATCGTTTGGTACGACATAAACCCTCACAACTTCGAGGCTATTTGTGTGATTATATCATACAAGCATAAGTCCTAATTAATTAAATTTGGCGGGATTGAAACATTAAATAAACTCTCAAATTGAAGTCAAATAATATGATAGTCGGGAAGTCACCGAAGTTAGCTTTGGGTCTATGACATCCCCTACTTCTCTTCCTTTGGATTCCCAAAATAAAATGTTCCAAATTTGAGCTATTCCCTATTGAAATTTCCAAAATCCAATTTATTTGAAACCCTAAACTTTAAAATTCTTGAGAGCAAAACCACTGATTATTATCGACTGTTTTCTTAAGTGTCTTAGGACATTTAAGATGTAATTAACTATAGGGGCTTGCCCTTATAGGGAACTTTAAGAACCCAGGTAATATAAACCCTGCTTAATTCCTTTATATTAAGCAGGGGAACTTGTCGCTTATAAAGTTGGTTTGTGGACTAAACGTATGTCACAAATCTTCTAGTTTATTTAATCGAGCCCCATCATCAAGCAATGTGTCTATACCTCGAGATAGGTACACGGTTTGTGATGCGGTGCTCGTTTATATAAACTATTTGAGATGTAAGATCTGTTTGATTTCATATCTCAAAATTTTCAAATTTAAAAGTATTTTCAAAAATCAAATCCTACCTTTCAAATTATTTATATATATATTTAAATTAAATATAAAATCTGAAATTCACCGACAACTTCTGTAGGCGACCCCCTTTTTCAAAACACATAACCTAATAAATAAGTCGTAAAATTTATGGCGACTCCGCTGGGGACTAGTTCCTCTCTCCTCTTTGATCAGTTGGTTTTGCTTTCATAAATCGATAGTGAATCCATGCCCCTTATGGATCAAACTATCATTCTTTCCGTTGACATACCCCATTCATTTCTGTCTTGAACGGGTATAGTCAACTTTCTTGGACTCTGGAGCCATTGTTTAGACACCCCTAAACATAGAGGTTCCGGAGTCCTTTTGCCTCTTAGAGGAGGGGTGGACCCCCAATAGGTGTTAGCTTAGGAGCGGTCCCACGGGTTGAGAAGTCTTACGAAACTTTCTCTTCCTTTCCAATTCTGGATTGGATCCCTTACCTTTTCTATAACTTTCCTCCACTAATGGTTTTGTTCCTAACAAACAGACCTTCTAATAAACAACCTTTTAATAAACAAACTCTTTTAAAATCGCAAATACATGAATAAAATAGAATTTGAAAATACCTTGTAAATAAAACTAAGAAAAAGAAAAATAAATGAAATTGTGTTCGGACTCTTTTTGGAGAAATTCTTTTTCATCCTAGAGAGTTTTGTCACGGAAGGAAGCATAATTCGGGACTGACGTTCAGAATCTACCCTGCAGAAAATGTTTGCACCGAAGCTGATTTTCTCTTTCACCAACAGAATGGACTTCACTGTCTACAAGGACGAGCTCCTTGACAATGGGATCATTCTCTTAGGACAAGGATTTGACAATACAGATATTAAGTTCACAGGTGTTACTCTTTTCGCACTAATGGACAAAGTACCGGAGATCAGGGAACCCGTGATTGAGTTCAATCTGATATCAACTCAAGAGTTTCCTCCCCTGTGAAAGGTCCCATTTGAGAGAAATACTGCTGTTCATAGGAGGTTGACTGCTACCCCTAGGACTGTCATCTTTACCTTCACCTGTCTAGTCATCTCTGCACCTACCCCGACTCCCGCCAAACTGAAAGGGAAGGAAGTCCAAGCCAGTGAGGAGCCTGTTACTGTGGAGGGTTCAGATCTTGTTGCAATACCGTCTGTTTTCAAGATAGGGTCCAGTTCGAAATTTGCACCCTTAACCCGGACACAAAGAAGGAATAAGAACAGAAAGATTGCTAAGATCAGAAGGACCAAGGCTACTGAAGCCGCCTTTCTTGAAGAAGTTTTTGAGGAAGAAGAAGAACTACCTGAGATCTCGCTACTGTTGGAAAGGCGTGGATTCCACCCTCTCTCTGCTGCATCTGATGAGGAAGATGCCCGAAGGATCGCCGCTGTGTTACTCCGACCTGCATACTACAGTGATTGTAAGAGGAAGAAGATCAAGGCTATGTCTCTTACCCGATTACAAGACGTGGTGGAGAAGTTAGCCAGAAATGAGGGATGCCTCATGTTAGAAATCCTGAGAAGGATGGGACGAGTGCCAGCTAGATCCCGCCTCGGACCATGAGTAGACCCCGTCACTGCCGTAGAGAATCCAAGGAAGAAGGTACGAGCTAGCGAAAGGAGTTTGCCTGTTGTTGCATCAGGTCACCATATTAGGGAGCACACCACCTCCCAACGTACAGCCGACAGACCGTATGGTTCTAGCCATCTACAGCAAGAAGGATGGTGTGGCAACCTATTATTTTCGAACCGATACCGACAGAACGCTCTGAAAAGAGAAGTCTCGTCAGAGAGCTTGAATCTGAAGAAAGTTCTGCTGCATTAAAAGAAACTCCTGAAGATGAAGTTCAGCAGACGTCACCTGACAACCGCGAGACCATTTGGAAAAGACCACTTGAGGATGCTATAGGAAAGTTATGAACCGACATTCGACGGTTGGCAAGGGAAAGAGAAAAAGGATTGGGAAATGAAGTGGAATCATCATAATTCATGGATGAAGAATTTGTTGAGATCAATATGGTTGAGACCCGAGCGTCTTCAGCTCTACAGGGAGCTCCGTCAACTTCCGAAAGAGACGAACCAGAGACAATGAGAGCACGTCTTCAAGAAAAGGATGACACAATCTCTCAGATGGCAAAGAAGATGGAGGAGTCGCCTTAGCCACTCTCTAGAGTCAGCTTCAACCTCAGAAGGAAACACCATCAGAGATCATTCACATTGCAGATGGAGGAAAAGAAGTTACATCCGTCAACGGAGATGAACAGCCAAAGAAGGATTCTGCGCAGAGCATGATTCACAAAAAGGATATTAAGAATATGGTGGAACAGCATGTGAGAGAAGCCTTAGCCCACTCTAAAAGTGGAGCATCTATTCAAACGGGTAGACCTTACCCTGAGGAATTTGATGCAGTCCATTACCCGAAAGGCTTCGTACCACCTCTATTTAAGAATTTTGACGGTACATGAAACCCCCAGCAGCATTTCGCACATTTTCGTGCTAGTTGCTGCAATGCCGGTGGGAGTGATGCTTTGCTCTTTCGTCAGTTCGTCAGCAGTTTGTCAGGGATTGCCTTCGATTAGTACGCAGAATTGCACAACGGTTCAGTCAAGACCTTTTCAGAATTGGAGAACTTTTTCGTTAAGCGGTTTGCTGGGGCCCGGCACCACATCAATATCGGTGATCTAGTGGTGGAGCAACATAAACCAAACGAAACCCTGGTGGATTACATACTTCGGTGGAGTAATTTAAGTATGAAGTGTCAATCACAGCTTCAGGAACAACATGCAGTCAGTATGCTACTGAAAAGTATCCACAGCCCGATAGCACTTCTCCTTAAAGGATTCAAAATTAAGACTTTTGAGAAGTTGCTTAGCAAGGCCGGGAGCTTACAAGATGAGGCAAAACAACTGAGTTTCGTCGACAAAGCTGATAAGCAGAAGCCAATGAAAGCGTTTGAGAAGAAATCTGGAATCGTTGTGGCAATGGATAAAGGTAAACAGCCAGTGCAGATACAGCCAGAGCGGCGGCAACCAAGCTATCAACAACCGCAACGGACTTACGAACAACCTCAACAGAGCTATCAATAGCCTCGACTAAGCTATCAGTCGCCTCAGCATTGAGATCAGCAGCTGCCTCATCTACCGCGTGCCCTGAAGGAACTTTTGAATAAGGAATACCCCTTCAAGACTGAAGCAGTGGCCAAGATGTTTCACAGTTTGATGAAGATGCCCGACTTTCAGCTATCAGAGCCCAGGAGGCCGGAAGAAGTCGACAAGAAGGATCATCCGAATTACTGTCCCTACCATAGGATGCTCGGCCACAAGATAGAAGACTGCTTTACCATCAAGAATTGGCTCGAGGATAATCTTCAGAAAGGGAACAAAACGATCACGAAGGAATACATGAAGGAGCCCCAAAAAGTAGGTTCTGTTAATGTTATTTCAACGAATCATATTGTTCCGATAGACCCGTACGTGACTGATGATGGATGGAGTACTGTCTGGATGATGTCTTCAAAGAGAATTTTGGATCACATCCAGACCGCTTCGGTGCGCGCTTCAGTTCAAAGTTTGATACCTACCAAGCCGGCACTATCGCTTGTGATTGAAGAACCACCCCAAAAGGAGGAGAAGATCGTGAAAGAGGAGAAGACTGAGGCTCCAATGGGTAAAGTAGGGGCTACTTTTCTTAGGATGGTTGTTTCTGATTCGGGGGAGAAATCCCTCAGACCTCTAACTCTGTATGATTATTTGCTCACCCCGGCAGGATCTTATAATGATAAGAGTTTTGGTGTTGGCTACATTTTGACTGTTTCTAACCATTATGTAACTAACGATGGCCAACCTAATCCAGATATCAATTTCGATACGAATAATGATTCTTAAATCATACAAAACCTCGACGACCCTAACGAAGGAAGAGACATTCAAAAGAATAGCTATGAAAGCTCAAGAAATGTCAAGTCCGCTTGTTAATTCCAAGGAGCTCCGATCACGATAGAGTTAGAGCTATGAGACACCGAAGCAACTTCAGAAGAGCCAATCGTTTTGATTAAAGAGGAGACACCGGTAGTTTGAGCACCAGATTCAGAGGAAATAACAGAAGTCAATCTGAGAAGCAGAAAAATTCTACCCCCGAGAATAGGTCCAAAAGATAAAGGAAAGTAGGTGGTTGCCCAGGAAGAGCCAACCCCAGCAGAGGAATTGCTCATTCTGGAAGAAATTTAAGAGCCTAATAATAAAGTGGATTATAACGTGCTAGCCTATCTTAGGAAGCTACCAACCAAACTGAGCATCTACGACACTCTGATCCTATCAAATGAGATGAGAGAAACTCTGATCAAGGCTTTACTTGGTCCAGAAATTTGCTTAGCTCAAATGGTCGGTAATTCCTTAGATGAGGTTTGCTCGTTAAGAGAACAGCGCGGTGTTACCTTCACGAACAATGACCTACTACTCAGAACAGCTGATCACAATCGACCGTTGTACATTTCGGTCTCCATCGGAAAGTTCACGCTCTTCAGGGTGCTAGTTGATCCGGGAGCATCAATAAAAATAATGAACCTTCGAACAATAGCATACTTGGAGATTGATGCCTGTAATCTCGAAGCAGACAAGATGTTACTGAGAGGTTTCAATCAGAAAGGAGAAAGAACCCTTGGGTCGATAAAACTATTAATGAAGATCGGTGATTTGGCAAGAACAACCGCAAAATTCTACATAATTGATTCTGAGACATCGTTCAATGCTCTACTGGGTCAACCGTGGATACATGAAAACCAGATCGTACCGTCATCTCTGCAACAGTGCATAAAGTATTATGAAGGATGACAAGAATAGTGCATCAAAGGTGACTTACAACCTTTCTTCGTACATGAAATCAGAATCCACGAAGATGCAGCCTACTACGCGCCTCAGAAGAAAACAATCTTCTCCAGAAATACCATACCAAGCAAAGCAAAAGAAACTCAAGGCAACAAAGAACCTGAAGTTCTAGTTCAACAGTTACTCACCACTCCCTTACGGCGAGATGGTGAATGTTTCTCCAAAACTTGCACCCGAGGTCGAGGCTGGGGACGAGGTCGAGGAAGAAACAGTGGAGTAGTTGAATAGAAGAAACCGGTCATCGATGTTGATTGGGAGGACAATTCCGAAGAAGAAGAAAGAGAAATCAAGAAAGAAGCAATGAAGATAAGCCAAAGGAAACCCCAGTTCAAGATCTCTCTTGAAGATGAAAAGAATGAAGAATACAAATCGATGTACGAGAAGATAAACCACTATGTACATACTATGACCCTAAACCTGATCCAACCTAGTAAGGTCGAGGGAACGGTGGTCAAGGAAGTGCATAGTGGTGGTGCTAAGCCGATCAAGTTCTACCGTGGTGCTTCTTCTTCCAAAACTGAAAATGATGTAAAATTTCAAGATGTTACTTCTTCCGAATTAATGGAATTGCCTTTTAAGTGGTATTATCCCCGTGTTAAAAATTTAATGCAACATGGTGTATTACCTAAACAATGGACAAAAGATCAATCACAACACTTCGAAAAGTTATGGAGCGATACTGGTCGACCGCCTAATTCAAAGCATGGTCTCGGATTCGGCACAATAGCACTAGCTGACGATTCAGAATTTTGCTTGGTTGTCACTTGCAAGCCTAATGAAGATTGCCTGGAAGCTTCAGATGATCTCGAGGATTTGCTAATCGGAGACGCTCCGCCAGAATTTGAAGAAGATATTAAATCTACAATAGACGAGTTAATGGAAGTTAACTTAGGTACTAGTGAAGAGCCTAGGCCGACCTTTGTTAGCTCCTTACTCAATAAAGAAGACTCTGAGAACATGATCAAGCTATTAATGGAATTCAAGGACTGTTTCTCTTGGAGTTACGACGAAATACCAGGATTAGCTCCAAAGGTCGTAGTTCACAAGCTAGGAGTGGATCACACTGCCGTTCCAGTCAGACAAGCTCCAAGAAGAATGTGTCTAGAGATTGAACAACAAGTAATAGCTGAAGTTAAGAAGCTTATCGACGCTAAATTTGTCTGTGAAGAACAATATCCAACTTGGTTAGCCAATGTGGTACCAGTCAGAAAGAAGAATGATCAAATCAGAATCTGCGTGGATTTCACAGATTTGAATAAAGCATGCCCAAAAGATGAATTCCCACTGTCGATTCCAGAATTGATGATCAACATCGCTTTGACATACGAGATATTTTTTCATTTATGGATGGATAATCAGGATACAACCAGATAAAGATGGCACCGGAAGATGAAAAGCTCACAGCCTTCAGAACACCAATAGGAGTGTAATGCTACAAAGTGATGCCTTTCGGATTAAAGAACGCAAAAGTAACATACCAAAAAGTGATGACAAGGATTTTTTATGATCTCATTCACAACTAAGTCGAGTGATACGTGGATGATGTGGTCATCAAAAGCAAACTGAAAGAAGATCACCTGTATGATTTGATAATTGTTTTCAAGCGATTAAGACAACTTAACCTTAAGATGAATCCCCTGAAATGCGCCTTCGGCATCGCCTCTGAGAAATTCTTAGGATTTGTTGTTCAACATCGTGGATTTGAAATCGATCCGAAGAAGATTAAAGCTATCTTAGAAATGCCGCATCCCAAAACTTTGAAACAATTACGATCCTTTTAAGGGAAGTTGGCATATCTTTGACGCTTTATCTCAAATTTGTCAGGTAGGTGTCAGCCCTTCTCAGCATTGGTTAAAAAGGACATCAAATTCGTTTGGGAAGAAAAATGCCAGCGGGCCTTCGAGGACATTAAGCAGTATTTGATGATACCTCCTGTCTTAGCAGCCCCAGTCTCGGGTAGACCTTTGATACTTTATACCGCGGCTTTAGACGACTCACTTGGAGCCCAGCTAGCCCAGGTCAATGACGAGGGTAAAGAAAACGCTCTCTACTACCTGAGTCATCGTTTGATTCCGACGGAGGTAAAGTATCCTCCTATTGAGAAGCATTGTTTGGCCCTGATCTTCGCAGCTTAAAAGCTCAGGCATTACATGCTTTCTCATAAGGTCAACCTTATTTCGAAGTTTAATCCATTGCAATATTTGATGACCCGACCGATGCTTTCCGGCAGACTTGCCAGGTGGTAGATGATACTATTGTAATTCGATATAACTTTTGTCCCTCTCTGTGCCATAAAGGGACAGGTCCTAGCAGAATTCCTCGCAGCGCACCCTTTACCGGCTGAATCGCCTCTCAACGATGATTTGCCAGACGAGCAGATAATGAGCCTAGAAGACCCCGATGATCAGCGTTGGGAACTGTACTTCGACGGAGCATCTTCCACACAGAAGGATAAAGAATTACAAACGATAGTGCCCGGTAAGGCAGGAATCAGACTAATATTTATAACGCCGGAGCGGGGGATGTTAAGATACTCCTACCATCTAACAGAACCGTGCACAAATAACGAAGCAGAATACGAAGCCCTTATAACCGGACTGGAGTTAACCATTCAAATGGGGATAACAGATATCAACATCTACGATGATTCACAGTTGATCATACAACAGGTTGCCGGACAGTACGAGATTCTGAAACCAAGACTTGAGCAGAACTTTCAGTATGCAATGAAGTTGTTGGAACAGATTCTGAATGTAACGATCTATATGATTTCCATAAGAGAAAATCCTCTCGCAGACGCGCCAGCCTGCCTTGCAAAAGATTTTTCCTGCTTACAGGATGAATCAGTTGAAATGTCAGTTCAAGGACGACAGGTCCTATCACAGCTCGACATGGATGCAGTGCACAAGTCAGAAAAAGATGAAGAAATAGTTGCAGCAGTAGCAGGAACTACAGAAGATTGGCAGTAGGCATTAATAGATTACCTGCAATTAGGAAACCTACCGGACGATAAGTCAGTATCCCATCATATTAAGAAAAGAACTCTGTCATATGCATTAATAAATAATACCTTGTACAGAAGGTCTTTCGATCAGATGTGGCTAAGGTGCCTGAGCGAGTCCAAGGCTCGTGAATTTGATAAAGAGGTGCACTCATGACTTTGTGGTGCTCATCAGTCGGGTCTGAAGATGAAAATATAAATTAAGAGACTAGGGTACTACTGGCCCTCGACGATGACCGACTGCATGAAAGTTTCCAAGAGCTGTCACCGGTGCCAAGTGCATGGAGTGGTTCTACATCAACCTCCAAATGTGCTACATCCGACAATCGCATCGTGCCATTTGAGTGTTGGGGCACAGATATTGTGGGTCTGATAGAACCTCCTTTCTCGAGAGGACATTGCTTCATTCTTGCAGCTACAGATTACTTTTCCAAGTGGGCAGAAGCAGTACCGCTCAGAGAAGTGAAAGCACATCACGTGTTACAGTTTTTCAAGAATCAAGTCGTCTACCATTTTGGGGTACCGCGCAGAATTATCTTAGATAACTGGTCAGCATTAAAAAGCACGAAGATCAAATATTTTGTCAGAAGATACGGAATTAATTGGCGCTATTCGACGATCTACTACCCAAGACCAAATGGCTTGGATGAGGCTTTTAATAAAACTATCGTCCAAATTCTAAAGAAAACTTTGGACGACAAAAAGAGAAATTGGCACGCGAAGTTGTTAGAAGCCTTATGGGCCTACAGAATGACTTTCAGAACTCCTACTCAGTCTACGTCTTACGCTCTCGTGTACAGGTCCGAGGCCGTCTTACCCTTGGAGGTTCAACTTCCATCACTCAGAATTGCAGTTGCAGAGAAGATTACTACAGAAGAGAACGCCAAACTACAACTAGAAGAATTGGAAAGCTTGGATGGGAAACAACTTTCAGCATAAGAGAATCTCAAATTGTATCAAGCCAAGATGATCCAGTCCCATAATAAACTGGACCGCCCAAGGACGTTCCAAGTCGGTGACTTGGTTCTAGTTCTCAGGAGACCTATTCTTGCACAATCAAGATAGGAGATAAATTTGAACCGACTTGGGAAGGGCCATTTGTTGTCGAGACAGTCTACTCAGGAGGTTCCTACTAGCTTGTGAATTGCTGTGGAGAACGACCTATGCTTCCAATCAATGGACGATACTTGAAGAAGTATTACGCAACCTGATGTTTCGAAGAATGAAGTCTCATTCCTAGAAGCATGGGCACAGTAATCACTTGTAACGGGTCTGAACCCGAAATTAATAAAAAAAATGATTAACAAAAAGAAAGAATAAATGTCTTAAAAATTTTTTTGAAAGAAATCATCGTAATAATAAATTTTGATCCTTCCTTTCAAGTCAATCTCACTCCTGATCTTTCCTCATCTTTCCCTTTCCCTTAAAATTTGAAAGAAATGAATAAGAACTTTTCATTAATAAGTAAACTTTCTTATTTTTCTTGTTCTGGGTACAGCCCCTGATCCTTTCCTTATTTTCTCGCAGGGAAATGTCGAACACGCGGTTGGTTATAAATTTTAAGGATGGCGTAAGTCTTGTACTTAACGAAGAAAAGCTACAAGTGGTGCTGTGATCGAGGTTGACTCAGACTTTGCGCAGCTGAAGGTAGAATATGAAGAAACTGCTTGGACTACTGTAGACCTCGGGCAGCCCCATATTAAGACAGTGATGAAACTCGGTGAGAAAGTTCACCATACTGCAAATCAGAAAAGGAAGATCAACGTGATTGAAGAAAACAAAATGAAATCAGTGATAACTGCCGCAGGAGGGAAGCTTGTCAGTGTCGTCCCTACCGAAATCCAGGGGGAGAGAAGAGCTACTCTGACCCCAACTCAAAGAAGAAACAAGAACCATCGTATTCACAAAATGCTGAAGAAATTGACAGAAGAACAGAACAAGGAAGAAACCCCGACGACCGCAGCAGTCGTCCCAAGGAGGCCAGCCCTCAGGAGCACCATAGCAGAGGCTGTTCCAGAGGAGGTTACTACAGAGCCTGCACCTGAGATAGTGATGATTCCAGGAGAGCGTGCTGGCGTGGAGCCGTACATCCCACAGTACATCACTAGACCCCGACAGTTCCAGATAATTTTAGAGCATGAGTTGGAGATGATCCAGAGGGTGCGAAAGCAAAATTTTGAATACTTTCAGAGAATTTGAGGCAGGTATGTCATCATCCTGGAAGGACTAGAGTTGCATACTGATGTTTTCTCTCACAAGGTGCAGAGTTAGATCGTAGACTACGTCTTTGAGCTGAAGAAACAGTGTCATTCAGGACGACTACGAAGCAAGACCTACTCTGTGCCGAAGAAATGAAAACAAGGCAAGGGGAGGATTACAATCCAATCTGGATGCTGCTACAACTTTGCTGATGACAAGAAAGGAAATCTGTCAGGGATACTCTGCTATGATGAAGTGGAACCAATGCCAGTTCTGATTATAAAAATGATGGTGGCTTGGCGAGTCTTACCCGTTGATTGCATACCAAACAGTTGCATAATCAACATTTAAGCAGAAGGAGATTGCATTCCACCTCACGTGGACCATCACGATTTTGTGAGACCCTTTTGCACAGTTTCCTTCATCAAACAATGCAACATCATGTTCGGGACGGAACTCCGGATAGTTGGCCCCGGAGAATTCCGAGGGCCGGTAGAGATACCTTTACCGGTAGGCTCTGTCCTCGTACTACAAGGAAATAGTGCAGATGTGGCAAAGCACTGCATACCAGGAGTTCCCTACGAGCGGGTCTCCATCACTTTCAGAAGGATGAATGAGAGCAAGATTCTGTTCTACTTCCAGCAAGATTCAGAATTAAAGAATTTGCAGCCGTACGAGCTGTAAGCTACATAGTAGTAGCACACGTCTAAAGCACACTTGCGTAGGATTCTCCTCTGGAAAGTGTCTTAGAAGGTGATGCTATTACCTATGCAGTTTATTTTTTTCAAACATAGATGAATCAAATAGACAGTTTTGTCAGAATACATGAAGATATCAGTGCAGTCTGTGTTCAGATATACATGAATTTTGTAAAAAATTCATTTTCAGAAAGATGTCATCATAAATATTTTGATGGAATCACTTGATGTACCTTTGACATTTTTAATGGAAATGACTATGTCGTATTTTGCCTTCAGTTTTGTGTAATTGACTGCAAACGCCACTAAATCTGAGTTTGACTCGATTTAAAGAAAGTTGAACGAAGAACAATCTGAATGAAATAATAACAACAAAATGAAAATTCAAATTTAAAATCCAAATAAAACTTAAAACAAAACTCAAAGTAAATCAATTCAAAACCTCAAATTATAAACAAAAGAGATGAATGAAAATCCAAATCAAAATGAAACTTCAATCTCAACGAAAATTGAAAAAATCAAAACAAAATCAAATCATTAAAAACAACAAAAAAAATTCCCGAATATGAAATCCCCAGCCTCAGGCTGTTCTCGAAACCCATTCGACTCCCCGCAACTTCTTTCCTCTTTTGAGAAGGTCTATTGAGTCTAATGACATAGAACCACTAAATTTTTTATTTGGTTCTAATGGAATGGATTCATATCCTTCGCTAAACAATCAAACTTTAATCAACTTTCTTGGGATGTGAAACACTTTCATGTCTCATTCCAATCTTCTACTAAACTAAGATTTCCACAGAATCTTCACAAATCAAACGCAAACTTTTGGGATTGGTACCTAACTTCCAGTTCCCATCCTTCCGAGGCTAGTACGCAAATTCCAGTTCTCATCTCGAGATCGATACTCAAAGTTTGATTCTCTTCTCTGAATTACCGCCAATCCAGCATCCTTCCAAGAAACTTTTCCGCATTCTAATCCTCCAACTTGGGTATAAGATCGATAAGGCATCCTAATCTCGGTGTCCTCCAATCCCGCATCCTTCCGAGAAACTTTTCATCATTCTAATCCTCTGACTTAGGTATAAGACCGACAAGGCATCCTAATTTCGGTGTATGCTAATCTCGCACTCTTTCCGAGAAACTTTTTCGCATTCTAATCCTCCGACTTGGGTATAAGACCGAAAAAGCATCCTAATCTCGGTGTCCGCTAATCCCGCATCCTTCCGAGAAACTTTTTCGCATTATAATCCTCTGACTTGGGTATAAGACCGACAAGGAATCCTAATCTCGGTGTCCGCTAAATTCATACTCTTATGAGAAACCTTTCCGCACTCCTAAAATCTTGAGGTCGGTACCTAACTTCTGACTCCCTTCTGAGACTGGTACCTAACTTTCAGTTCTCACCCTTTTCTAGGTCAGTACCTAACTTCCGGCTCTCTTCCGAGACTGGTACCTAACTTCCAGTTCTCACCCTTTTCGAGGTCGGTACCTAACTTCTGACTCTCTTCTGAGGCTGGTACCTAACTTCTAGTTCTCACCCTTCTCGAGGTCGGTACCTAACTTTTGACTCTCTTTCGAGGCTGGTACCTAACTTCCAGTTCTCACCCTTCTCGAGGTCGGTACCTAACTTTCGGCTCTCTTCTGAGACTGGTACCTAACTTTCAGTTCTCACCCTTTTCGAGATCAGTACCTAACTTCCGACTCTCTTCCGAGGCTGGTACCTAACTTCTAGTTCTCACCCTTCTCGTGGTCGGTACCTAACTTCTAACTCTCTTCCGAGGCTGGTACCTAACTTCTAGTTCTCATTTCGAGATCAGTACCTAAATTCTGATTCTCATCCTTTTAGATCGGTACCTAAATTACAATTCTCACTTCGAGGCTGGTACTTATATTCCACAGAATCAATCTTGAAATCAATCTCAAATCAAGTTTAAATCAAAACTCTGATCAAATCAAAATTCAAACACAAAATTAAAACTTGAAAAAAAAATGATGAAATGAATCTAAATTGAATCTTCCCAGATCTTGTGATTTGAAATTTTCCTCCTTTTCCCCCAACGAGAGTTCTGGAATCTTCAGTCTTGACGATTTACCTGATACTCCCCAACGGAGATTTTTTTTTACGCTTCGTTCTAAGTTTTCAACTTGGACGTTTTTGTTGGTCTTGTTGATCTCTTCGGTCAACACCAATATGTGCGGTGTGCTCCTTTAGCACACCACACCTATTGGGGGTCCATTTGTTGACCTCATTTCTGGTGAGGTCTTTCCTTTCCTCTTAGTGCTTAGGATCTAGCCATAGGTTTTCCCTTTGACTATCCTAGAGGACTAGAAGTGGGACCCACCACTTAGAAATTCAAACACTTCTTAACTTTTCTTGAACCCCACACAAATGACCATAAACCTCCAAGCCTCTTTGGAAGGTTAAAAGTCAAATGTGGAGGTTCAAGGATGAGTTCCAATAGGATTCTTTGGCCTTAGGATTACCACAGGTGGCTCTGGCCTTGGTAAAGTTCAGCTTGCACACACTACACTCTCACACACAATCTAAACCCTAAAACGACTCTTACCCAACTCGGCTTCCTGACTCATGTAGGAAACTCATATGGATGGACCTTAACCCCTAAGCCCCTGGCTAAGAGGGTTAGGAACAACATATTAAGTGCTTAAAATGAGTCCTCTCATGGCTCTTGTGAGCCTAACATGGCTTCATGGCTCAACTAAAATAGTTTTATTTTACTCGCATCTAATAAATCTTCATTTTTCCAAAATTTCAATTTTTGATTCCTGGGGTTCTAAAACTACCAAACCAACCAAATACCCTTGAAGTTGTCCAAAATTACCAAAATTGCCTAAATTAACCAAGATTTCTCAAAATCAATCCTAAATATTCCCCACCACTCAAATTGATCATCCATGACCAAATATACCAAAATTTTCAAAAATAGCCCACAATACCCTTCATATACCCTCCTTCTACCCTAAATAGCCTAAAATTCCAAGACTCCAAAAAATTCTAAAAAAATCCCAAAAATTATAAAATATTATCCACATCATTTTCTTCAACTACCACCTACCCTAAGTTTGTCAATTTAACCCAGTTTGATCAAAAATCCCAAATTGGCCCTTAAGGTCCGAAGTGACCAACTAACTCAATCCATCCCAAATTGAACCCAAATGTCACCCAATTTTCCCCAAATTTGTTTAGAAATCTTCTTAACATCCCCACAAACAAAACTCTAACTTAATTTACCCAATATTTGGATTCAAATTTCACCTAAGCATGACTCAAACCAAAATTCTCTAAATTGGCCGAAACCAATCATGAACCCAAACAAGCCCAAATACCAAAATCGTGACTCAAACAAAATTGAAAACTCTTTTGCACACCTCCACAAACATTTTGCAACATTATTTCACATCAAAACTAACATTAGTCCAACTTTAGCACAAATTAGCCCACTTTGACCCACTTTGACCTTATTATTTAAAAAACACAAATTAAACCTAATTCAACCCCACGTGACCCCAAATCTTTCATAACACCTTCATAACACATTCCTAAACTAAATACAACATTTATTTGGCACAAACTTTTACCAAATTTTTACCCAAAAGTTTATTTTAAAAACCTAAAGACCCATTTCCTTAAAACATTTTAAAAGCCCATTTCCATCAAATTTAAAAGCCCAAATTTCAATCAAGAGCCCATATGACATTCCTCTTCTTCATCCATTTAATCAAAATCACTCCCTAAGTTTTAATATCATGATCAAATGATTCCAAATCATGCCTCATGACAATTTCCCCTAAATTCATCAAAAAAGCCAAAATCCATTTCCATGTAAGTGAGCCAAGCCATGAAGCCATTCCTAAGCCACATGTAAGCCATGTGAGTTGTGCCCATGTCACCATACCATCTTGGGCAAAAGGAGGAGCCTCTTTCTTGATTCCCTTAAAGTGATTAAACATTCCCATGCTTCCCCTAACCCATGTTTAGGCCTAATTGTACTTGGATTGTGACTTGACCCCACTAATCAAGCTGAACCAAATGACTTTCATTTCAGCCCAAACCAGCCTTGGAGAGTGAACCCAACCCATTTCCATGGCTTGACCAAACTAAACCCAAAATGCACCCTTCTCCCCTTCCATTTGAATCAAATTCTTTACACATGGCCAACCTCCATTGTTTGCACTAAACTCCATCCTTGGCCTCATTGGTCAAGATGTAACCCATGCCTGGCCTGACCACCACCTGGGTGGCCGGAAAACCCCATGGCTGAGAGCTCCATGTGAGCCAAAAAATTCAAAAACTTGCTTGCTGAGCTGTCCCAACCCAATTGAACTTCATAGCTCTTCTTCTCCTCCCCTAAGCAGCTGATCCCAACCACCAATTGGCCATGGCAAGCCCTTTAGCCATTGCTATTTAAACAGCCGACCTCCACGGCCAAAAGGTTGGCTTAACCAAAGTCTCTCAAAACCTCCATCCAAGTGGCCTAAATTCTCCCCCTAACACAGAGAAGAAGTTCCCCACTGTTCTCCTGCCCTCATCCCCATTGATTGAGCTCAATTTCAGTGCTCAATTCTTAAGCCAAAACAGGACACTTCACCACAGTGAGTAAAACCCCAAATTGATCAACCCTACACTATCACCAGACCAAGAGAGGAAGTTCCCCAGCTGAAGCCCCCTCACCAGGTCACCCCTGGAGACCAAAGCTTGAAATCGAGTTTGGTGGAAATCATACCTAGAAATTTCACCATGATCAGAGGCTTCATCCCTAGCTTCCCCAGACTCCAATGAATGTGCCAAGCTCCTCTGATTGAAGCCTTACTTCTTAGAGCCAAGGTATTAAACTCCTCCTTCGCAAGAGCTTATTTTTATTCTCCATTTTGTTTGAGTCAATTTCAAAGCATCATAGCCATATAGATGTGTTCTCCTTGTTGAGACGAGTTCATAGAGCCCAAGATCATGCAATTTGGTTGAGTGATGAGGGATATCTTAAGGTTTGAGTGTGGACGACTCTCGGGTTAAACCAGACGAGGACGATGATCAGCCACCATCGGATGGCGCGTGTAATGAACGAACATTGGAGATCAAGCCAGAAGAGGAGATGAAACGGGACAGCGAGCCGCGTGTCTGCCGAGTCAGATGGCGGCATCAAATATGAGTGCGCCGTGTGGAGCTTCGACCCGGACGAAGATGACGCGGCGCCGACGTGGTTAAGTAGGAAAATAGGGTATTTTTGAATTATTTAAATGCCCTGACCTTTGAAAATTCATATCTTTGTGTAGAAAAATCACAAAATTAAAATAAAAATACCCTCTTACTCAGTGAACAGTGGAGAACAATGTAGAAAAAGAATTAATCTATTTTATTGAGTATTTAATTTTTAATTAATTAAACACTGATTTGAGTATTTCAATTCTACATTTGCATACACAATTCACCATGGCATGAGACTATAGAGCTTTTGTAGCCTCTGATCTTCAGAAAATTCCCTGAATTTTCCAGAGCCAGAGGCTACCTCTATGGCAAGTTATTTATTTTTCAAGTTTATGTGTCTGTTTTGGCCTTTTAATTCCAATAATTTGTATATTGCTTAAAAAAATCTAAGAAACTTAGAGGAGGTATCTTAGGACTAGAGGACCCTAGAAAAAGTATGGCTTGATTTAATTCCTTAAAAATAACCTTAATTAGCCTAAACACTTAAAAATAAAATTTAATTAATTAGGATTAACCACAATTTAAAATCACTTTAAATCAATTCTCCACCGTCACTTAAGATACAGAGAACCTCACATAAATTTCAAGTCAATTAGAATTAATTTACCCAATTAAATTAATTAATTGAGTGACATAGCTATTTTGAAAATTAAAAAATTTATAAAATCCAAAATACATTTCAAAAATTCACCAAAATAATTTTGAGAGTTCTCTGGGATCAGAGGAGTCCAAGAAAAATAAAATTGTATTTTTTATAAAAATTTGATTTTTAATCATTTTTAAATATTTAATAATTAAAAATTATAAAAAATCATAAAAATATTAAATTTCACCAAAACATCACATTTGGTCTCCTAATCACTTGGGAACCATCAAAATATTTTTCCTAAGTTTCTAAGTTAAGATATTAATTTTTAAAGGCATAGGATAATTTTTAACATTTAAAAAAATGAATTTTCTTAATCTTCCACTAAAATAATTCTAATAAATCAAAGATAAATTAGAAAAATATAAAATTTATTTCTCTGAGCTCCTTGAGGTTAGAGAGATTTAAGAAAAATATAAAACTCAATTTTCAACTTTAATTTTATTTTATAATTAATTAATACCTTAAAATATGAAATAATTATAATAAATAAATTACGATTCAAAAAATCACCAAAATTGGTCCAAGTGGTCCTCTTCTCAGTAGGAATATCCCATACTTTTCCTAAGGACAGAAACCTTACCTTGGTCATGTTGTTGAATTTTTATTTAAAATCCCTATTTTCATTAAAATAATTATATAAATTAAATAAAAAATGGAAAAATCACATTTTCTCCTCTAATGTCTTAATTGACATGTGAGTAAGGTGACATAAAAATTTTAAGTTCATTTCAGCTCAATTTAGTAAGTTATGAAATGAATATGCTTAAAAGGGCATTAAAGTAATTAAGGATTTTTAACCCTAATTAAATCTTTAAGCCTAATCAAAGGGAGGGTAAAATATTTGATCTTTATTTTCTCCTCGATGATTGAAACTTAGGGAAATTAAGAGATAGAAACCAATTAATCACTTTGAAAATATCAAAATGGAACCTTATTTAATTAAATCATTTAAATTTTGGGAGAATAATTAAAATTTTGATTATTAAGATTAGGAACATGACTGAAGAAGGTATCAATTTTTTAATCTAAAGATTTCTAAATGGATCAATATAATAATATTCAACTCTTAATTAATTCTAAAAAAATGATGATGATTGAAATTAATAATTAAAAAGGAAATAATCCTTAATTAAAATAAAGCAAAAAACATTAAATAATTTTATAATCAAATTAAAATAAGTTTAAAACATTTAAAACTAATTTTGAAATCACTTAAGAACAAACTTAAAACAAATTTGAAACACTAAATAATCTTAAAACAATTCATAATTAAAAATGTGAAAATCAAACCAATTAAGGACAACCGAAAGTACTATAATTAATTCAAATCAAATCATCAAAATTTGATGAAATTAAATAATTTGAACACCTCTTTTAACCTAAGTAATTTTAAAACATTTAAAAATCAACCTGAAACCTTACTATAAAATTGGATTGTTTTAAATCATCAACTCAACTTTAATGGTTAAATTCCTCGATGAACTAATACGCACTCGAAGGCTCTCACATTTATAACCTTTAAATGGAGCATCAAGTGAAATGTCACTTTACTCATTGGATAATCAAATGTCCAAGTTCACTGAGCAGGAAACGGAACTTAACTAAATTCTTGGATGACCAATTCACCTGTACAATGAAATTCATTTGGACTGGAAATTATCTCAGAAGCATTGAAAAGATGTTCAGGACTCGTTCTGAGCACTTTCTCAATGTAATGAGGTGTTTTAGAAGAACAATTGAACTTAATTGTTCTTTGGTGAAGAAAATCATCCATAAAACACAAGAACCTAGACTTCATAGGAATTGACTAGCAATAGGATTAGGATTTTGGTAGAAAACCAAAACCATCCTTCAGCTTTACCTAGGTATTTTTTGTAAGTATTTAAATGCTCTGACATGTGTTTTAAGTGCAGCCAGGAATGACTAGAAGACCTACCAGGTACACTTTTATTTTATTGCGATTTATTTTTTTGCAATGTACTTTTCTTCTCTTGCATGTTAAACAACAATGTCACCCTGTATGAAAACTGAAACTTTTAGGATAGCCACAAAACTGAAATCCAAAACTAAATTAAAATCAACACAAGATAAATTTCACCGCCAAAACATTCAAAAGATAAAACAACTCAAAATTTAATCACAAACAAAACAATAACTATAACTACAACTAAATTAAAACGTCTCGTTGGATGATTGGAAATCCCTCGGATGATGTAACCCACGTGTTGCTAACGAGATTTCCCACGGTCTAAATGAAAGTGTGGAACTCATTCAGTTGAGTTTAGCAAATTCATTTGGACTAAGTGAATCCGATGAAAATAGTGGTGCGGGGATGACGAAACCGTGGGATCTTAATCGGTTCTGCTTAATCAACTTTAAGATTTGTTTTAATTAAAATACTAAGGCATCTCAATTTTCATCCCTTCTAAACCAAAACACTTCTCTCATCTCTTGATTGCCACTTTCTAAAACTAATCCTCTGCAACAACAAGGAGCTTGGAGCACAGTGGGCAGCACGGCCATCTTCATCAGCAAAACTTGTGTCTACATCAGCTAAATCTTTTCTAGAATTAAATAACCAAGCCATAGGATTTCGAGGTAATTTACCCAAGTGCAACGTAAATCCTCAACTTCTCGTTAGGCATTTGCATTATGCCACTTAACCCCTAAAACCGGTCTTAGGACTCCGAGGTACTGGTTTGGTACAATATAAACCCTCACATCTTCGAGGCTATTTCTGTGATTATATCATATAAGCATAAGTCCTAATTAATTAAATTTGGCAGGATTGAAACATTAAATAAACTCTCAAGTTGAAGCCAAACAATAGGATAGTTGGGAAGTCACCGAAGTTCGCTTCGGGTCCGTGACATCCCCTACTTCTTTTCCTTTGGATTCCCAAATAAAATGTTCCAAATTTGAGCTATTCTTTATTGAAATTTCCAAAATCCAATCTATTTTAAACCCTAAACTTTGAAATTCTTGAGAGAAAAACCACTGATCATTATTGAGAGTTTTCTTAAGTGTCTTTGGACATTTAAGATTTAATTAACTATAGGGGCTTGCCTTTATAAGGAATTTTAAGAACCCAATTAATATAAACCCTCCTTAATTACTTTATATTAAGCGGGGAACTTGTCGGCTTAGAAAATTGGTTCGCGGACTATCGGATGTCACAAATCTTCTAGTTTATTTAATCGAGCCCCATCATCAAGCAGTGTGTCTATTCTTCGGGATAGATACACGGTTTGTGATGAGGTGCTCGTTTATATAAACTGTTTTGGATGTAAGATCGGTTTGATTTCATATCTCAAATTTTTCAAATTTAAAATTATTTTCAAAATTCAAATGCTACCTTCCAAATTATATATATATATATATATATATATATATATATATATATATATATATATATATATATATATATATATATATATATATATATATATGTATGTATATATTTAAATTAAATTTAAAATCTGAAATTCTCCGATAACTTCTATAGGGGACCCCCTTTTTCAAAACACATAACCTAGTAAATAAGCTGTACAAGTACTTTGAGGTTAGAATTTGAGCTTTGAAAACTCCAAGTTAAGCAAAAAAGTGTTTTGAATTTCTATGGGGTGAGGGTTCCATTACTAGTCCTCTAAGATAGTCACCAAGAAAGTCTAATGGCTAGACCCTAGGCTATTCTAAAGAAAGAGTAGACCTCAAAAAAAGTGAGGTCAACTAATGGACCTCCATAGGTGTGGTGTACCAAACAAGAACACTGCACGTATTGGTGTTGACCGACAAGATCAAGAAAATCAGCACAACTGACTGAGTCAAATCTCAAGAAAAAACGTAGGAACTCAGTGAGAAAGTGTCTGTTGGAGATTATTTGGTAGAAACCATCAAACCTGGGAACTCTTGCTGAGGAAGGCAGGTGGAACACCTTCATTATAGAACTATGAATTTCAAGCTTCCAAATTTTGAAGGAGTCTGATTCGACTCAATTTGAAGTCAGAATTTGAATTTAGAATTAGGATTAGCTTTGATTTTAGATTTAAATTTGATTTTAGTTTTGATTTGAATTTAAATTAGAGTTTTAAATTTATGGGAATTTTGGGTTTATGGAATTTCAAATTTGTGAAAGGTTTTACTTTAACTTCGAGTTTTAATTTCATGGGAGATTTTGAGTTTAAGTGTGTGCAGGGGGAGAGTCTGAATTTTGGTGCCAACCTTGAAAGAAGGAAATCAGAATTTAAGTACTGATTCCGAAGGATGAGAACTGGAATCTTGGTACCTATCTCAGAAATGAGTATCGGGATTTAGGTACCGATCTTAAAAGTTGGGAGTCAGAATTTAAGCACTGATCCCAAAGGATGAGAATTAGAATTTAAGTTCCAGTCTCAGAAATGAGAATCAAAATTTAGGTACCTACCTTGAAAGGAGAGAATAAGAATTTAAGCACTGATCCTGAAGGATGAGAACTGGAATTTAGGTGTCAGTCTCGGAAATGAGAATTAGAATTTAGGTACCGCTCTTAAAAGGAAGGAGTCAGAATTTAAGTACTGATCGTGAAGGTGAGAACTGGAATTTAGGTACTAGTCTCAGAAATGAGAATCAGAATTTAGGTACCGACCCCGAAAGGAGGGAATTAGAATTTAAGTACTGATCCCGATGGATGAGAACCGGAATTTAGGTACCAGTCTCGGAAATAAGAATCAGAATTTAGGTACCGCTCTTGAAAGGAAGGAGTAAGAATTTAAGTACTGTTCCCGAATGATGAGAACTGAAAATTAAGTACCAGTCTCGGAAATGAGAATCGGGATTTAGGTACCAACCTCAAAAGATGGGAATTATAATTTAAGTACTGATGCTGAAGGATGAGAACTGGAATTTAATTACCAATCTTGAAAATGAAAATCAAAATTTAGGTACCAACCTCGAAATATCGTGAAAGCGGGAAATATCTCAGAAAGGGAGCAAAAATTTAGCGAAATTTGACAAAATTGGATGACAAAGCTCCAACCCAGAAGTATCATGGAGAGTGGAAATTATCTTGGAAAGGATGTGGAAATTTAGAGATTTAGAGAGATTTAAAAGAATCAGACGATAATGCTCCGAACTGGAAATATCGTGGAAAGTGGAAAATATCTCGGAAAGTATGTGAAAATTTAGGGAAATTTAAAGGAATCGGTCGACAAAGCTCCGACCCTGAAATGACGTGGAAAGTGGAAAATATCTCAGAAGGATGTAGAAATTTAGGAAAATTTAAAGGAATTGAATGACAAAGCTTTGACCTCGAAATATCGTGGAAAGTGGAAAATATCTTAGAAATGAGGTGGAAATTCAGGATGATTGATGGAATCTGACGACAAAACTCTGACACAGAAATATCGTGGAAGCTGGAAAATATCTCAAAAAGCAGGCAGAAATTTAGGGAAATTAATGGAATCTTGGGAAGGAACGCTCAATGACTCATATCCAGCCCAATGTGATGGGACAGAATCAAAATTCATGTACTAATCCTGGGATTCCATGTGAAAAGTTTTTGAGAAAATTTGATATTAACTTTTGAGGAGAGTAGAATTGCACAACTAGGCCAGGACTCATAGCCATTCCAAGATTTGTAGAATTTTGTGACATTTGGAATTTATGGGCATTGACATTGTGTAAAGCGCCAAAATTTGCGGAGTGCTTTTCGAAATGTGGAATCTGTGAATGAGTGCAGAGACTCATAGTTTCGAGAAAGAGTTAGCTTATCATTTGTTCTCAATTTATCATCATTTTTTTAATCTCCTTCATTTCATTTCACTTCATGTCATTTACCTTTGGGGATATCTAATTTTAGATTTTATTTTCTTTTATTTCAATTTATTTTAACTTTTCCCATTTGTTAATATTTTCTTTTTAATCTTTTCTTGTATCGTTCTTTGTTCGTTCATTTTAATTTAGGATCAGTATGTGGTCCTGCAAATTTTTTTACCTTTGTGCCAAAAGAAACATTTATGAAAAACTTGGTGAGCTAAAATAGAAATCTTCACTATTTTTGTTGAAAGCAGTTATACAGCTAATCACATGTTGAAAAGCATGTAAAAGTAGATCGAGTGTACATAGATGAAAAAAACTAACATATCACATTACGCTAGTACAAAAAGTGGTGACAACTGCTGCAAACTGGTGCAAGGTTAGTAAAACTCTCCCTTTTGAGGCTGTCCCATGAACAAAACAGCCTACCAAGGCTACGCTCCGGAACAAAAGTCCCCTCGCGAACACTTGAAGGTACTGTTTTCATAACGGCAAGAGACAAAGGTTTTCCAACTTTGGATCTGGATCGTTTTAGAACGGTGCCTTGTCCTCATCCATTCTTCTAAAAGTAACTGAAACTATTTGTTCTGTGACTCCTAGGATGCAGTGCTTTGCATGATCAGGCCCATTTCCTTTTTAGCACTAACACTGGTTGGACTGGTAGAGGGATCTCAATGGAACGTCTGAATTCTCCAAGCCCAACAACTTGAATTTATCTTCCAAACAGTATGTTGCTTTCACTTATAAATGAGACTATGTAGAATGACCTCAAAAAGTCATGGTGGTCGATATGAGGTTGGATACAGTCTCCAACCTCATAGATGTTTATAATGCAGCAGTTAGGAATACAGTCTGCAGGCAGCACATGCCATTCTACCATTCTCATTGTCATTTTCTTAATTTGTGACTGCATCAGATCCACCTCATCATGCTATAGAATCCATAGGGGATTACCCTGTCGATCTTTTGCAAAGTTATAGAAGCACCCACATTGAATTGTGATCCTGCCCTTTTCTCTCTTCCATTTCGCCGGCTTTGAATACGTCTTTGCCCAGCCAGCTTTGCCAAGGTCTTTGAGGCTAAAATCGCAATCCAAAACCATTTCATGATCATTTCTTGAGAATACGTCAGTGTATAGCTCGAGGCCTTCCAAAATGTTAACAAAACAACCTTGAATTTATTCATAATGCTGGAATTATTTCTTTCTAACTCTTCTAATTTTTGCCATCATGTAGTCTGGGACTCCTCACTGCAGCGGCGATAGAACAAATTGTGGTACGTAAGGCTCTACATCAGGATGCTCCCTTCTCCTGAGTAGCATTAGGGTGGCCACATATGCCTCAAATGTGTCGTATTTTTCCAACTACAGAATATGGTACTGCGGATATTCCTAAAATGCCCTTGTTACTGAAGGTTGTTTACGTAGACTCGAGCTGCATGTCGAGCACCCGGTAAAGATCTCTTCCATCAGATCCCATGTCGGTGTATAATCTGCAGTAGTCTCCAGCTCTGTCTCTGTGCATGGAGAGTTGTTATCAGTTTCCTTCATCTCTAGCTTATAAAATTCTTATGGATTAGGTGGTAGTTCGGCGGCAAACTCTCGAGCCTATCTCCTTTCCATCCTGTCCAAGAGGCAACACTTGCGGCGATTTGCATTTCTTCTCATTGTACATACTAATGGTGCGTCTGGAATCCTTTTAGTTGTATCAGTGACAAGACCACCCTCTAGAGTAGTGATTATGGATGGAATATGACGGTGTCTCCCGGCGGGAAGGTGTGAATCAACAAAACCTCCAGTGCCTCCATGTCTCAACGTCTATCCGGTCTCTATATGACCAATCTTCATCACTGATTAAATTTTTTTGACCTCCTCGTGACTGAACATATCTAAGAAGGAGTCCTCGTAGTCGATGTAAACCTGGGAGTAATCCAAGATGAAGTTCATAACACTTCATGTAGGTGCTTTTGTCTTCTCGAAGAGCAAGGTTCAAGCTGTCTTCAAAAGTAAATACCAACTTGAGACCTCACACTTCCTACGCAAGAAAACAGAGGGAAATGTCAGTAGTTGGTACTTTTCATGAACAAGAACAATAACAAACTTATTATTATTTATTTAACAAATTTTGCAATTATTTTGATGTCATTATCTTATTTAATGTAATTTTATAAAATTTGGCAATATAAACTTAACATGTGTATTTTATCTTGTGAGAAAATTTATTTTAATTCATTTAACTTTAGTTTATAAAAAAATTTGGACCCAGTCATAGACAGTGGGCACATGGCTTATTTCGGAACAATCGTTAACTTTCAGACTTTCTTTAGGTTGTGTAGTACTTCTTCAGGTAACGTCCATTTATCGGTAACATGGGTCTATCCCCTTGAGAATCCACTAGCCGGAACAGCCCACCAGAGTAAACCTTCTCTATCACGAATGGACTCTCCTAGGTTGGATTAAAATTTCTACCTATCTTATGATGTGTAAGGATAGGCCTTCTAAGAACGAGCAACTTTGAATGACCTCAGGCAGACAAATGTATCGTGGACTTGAATCATCTTTTCTTAATAGAGTTCTAAATTATGG
This sequence comes from Papilionanthe hookeriana x Papilionanthe teres, assembly GCA_022702705.1. NCBI lineage: Eukaryota > Viridiplantae > Streptophyta > Magnoliopsida > Asparagales > Orchidaceae > Papilionanthe > Papilionanthe hookeriana x Papilionanthe teres. The sequence goes on from CM040426.1 coordinate 23,330,650, forward strand.
TGTGCGAGAAATCTTTTTTCTTCAAGGCTTTCCAACTATGCAAGTCAGAGTTTAGCATTCTTATCTATCGTAATTTGATTGGCAACGACGATTCTGAGCGATGGTAGCTGAACCTCTAACGGAAGAACAGCCTCAGACCTGTAGATGAGTAAGTAAGGTGTAGATTGTGTTGGCATTCAGACTATCATTTTGTATGCCCATAAGGCTTCCAGTGATTTTTCATGTCATCCTCTTTTGTTGTCGTCGAGTATTTTCTTCAAAATTTGCACAAGTGTCTTGTTGAAGACTTCTGCCAAGCCATTTTCTATGGGGTAGTGAACCACCCTGCACTTTAATCCAATTCAAATTTACTTTAGTAACAATTAAATATTTTAATCTTTTATTCGCAGAGTTACTTTCAACGCAAGTATACGTATCATTCAAGTAATACAGGGCTCTAATGAAGTCTTGGATATCGATCCCACAGGGAGAGATATTAAAGCCTACGGACTTAGCATTATAAAAATCAATTCAGAATTACAACTAAATCGAAATGCCTATCTGCCACTAATATGCAATCGATAATAATATGAAACTTATATTAAAAACTAGTTTAACTAACTGTTTACTAATACTACTAGAGTTAAGTTCAAATATAGATAATAGCAAGAATCTTTCTCCTTAGATAAGATATTTAAGTGAAATGATAATTATAATTAGTTTTAATGTGTTGTGCCAAATAGGAGCATACCAATTCTTTACCCTTTGGTCCAGGTATAAAGAACATTGACTAATCCTATGCTTGGATTACTAATTCTGCATCTAGGTTGGGAGGATACTGTCGGCATATTTTTAGGTTATGTGTTGTATTTTGAAAAGGGGTCGCCTACAGAAATTGTCGGCGAATTTTTACATTTTAAATTTAATTTAAATATATATATAGTTTAAAAGATAATATTTGATTTTGAAAGTAATTTTAAGTTTAAAAGTTTTAAGATATGAAATCAAACCGATCTCACATCCCAAATAGTTTATATAAAAGAGCACCGCATCACAAATCGTGTATCTATCCCGAAGAATAGACACACTGCTTGATGATGGGGCTCGGTTAAATAATCTAGAAGATTTGTGACATCCGTTTGGTTTGCGAACCAATTTTATAAGCCGACAAGTTCCCCTACTTAATATAAAGGAATCAAGCAGAGTTTATATTACCTGGGTTCTTAAAGTTCCCTATAAGGGCAAGCCCCTATAGTTAATTACATCTTAAGTGAAGTGAATCATTTAAGAAAACTCTCGATAATGATCAGTTGTTTTGCTCTCAGAAATTTCAAAGTTTAAGGTTTTCAAAGGATTGGATTTTTGGAATTTCAAAAGGGATTGACTCAAAATTTGGAACAATTTATTTTTGAGAATCCAAAGGAAGAAAAGTAGGAGAAGCTGAGGATCCAAGAAGAATCTTGGCAACTTCCCGACTATCCTATTGTTTGGCTTCAATTTAAGAAAATCCTAATATTATCTGATATTTCAATCTTGCCAATTTTAATTAATTAGGACTTATATTCGTATGACATAATCATACAATCAGCCTCGAAGATGTGAGTGTTTATGTCGTACCAAACGGTCACCTCGGAGTCCTAAGACCAGTTAGGGCTTAATTTACATGATATGATCATGCAAATGCCTAACGAAGATTTGAGGATTTATGTTGCACTAGGAAAACTACCTCGAAGTCCTATGGCTTGGTTATTTAATTCTAAGACAGTTTTGCTGAAGTAGACTCAGGTTTTGCTGATGACGACGACCGTGCTGCCCACCATGCTCCGAGCTCCTTGTTGTTGCAGAGGTTTAGTTTTAGAAGTCATAAATCAGGAGATGAGAGAAGTGTTTTGGTTTAGAGAGAATCTTAAAATCCAAGTGTTTTTAATATTTTAATTAAAACAAGTCTTAAAGTTGATTAAATAGAACCGATTAAGATCCCACGGTTTCGTCATCCCGGCACCGTTATTTTCATCGAATTCACTTAGTCCAGATGAATTTGCTAAACTCAACTGAATGAGTTCCACACTTTCATTTAGACCGTGGGAAATCCCGTTAGCAACACGTGGGTTACATCATCCGAGGTATTCCCGATCATTCGACGAGACGTTTTAATTTAGTTGCAATTGTAGTTTTGTGTTCAGTTTGTGATTAAATTTTGAGTTGTTTTATATTTTGAAATGTTGTGGCCGTGATTTTTATCTTGTAATGACTTTTAATTTAGTTTTGGTTTCAGTTCAGGGACTATCCTAAAGATTTTGGTTTTCTTGCAACAGTTGTTTATCATGCAAGAAAAGTAAAGTGCATTTGCGATAAAGTAAATTGCGATAAAATAAAAGCATACACGGAGGGTCTTCCTGTCATCCCAAGTTGCACTTAAAACACATGTTAAGGCATTTAAATATTTCAACGAGTACCTAGGTAAAGCTAAGGGAAAGGTTTTGGTTGTCTACCAAAGTCCTAATCCTATAGCTAGTCATCTCCTATGACGTCTAGGTTCTTGTGTTTTGGTTTAAGTACTATTTTCTTCATCAAAGAACAATTAAATTCAATTGTTCTTATAAACATCCTATCATATTGAGGAAGTGCTTAAAACGAGTCTTAAACATCTTTTCAATACCTCTAGGATTATTTTAAGTCCAAGAGAATTTAATTATACAAGTGAATTAATCATCCGGGACTTTAAGTTTTGTTCTTTTGCTCAGTGAACTAGGACATTTGAATATCCTATAAGTGAGGTAACGCTTCACTTGATACTTCGTTTAAGAGTTATAATAATAAGAGGTTAAAAAGGGCAAATCAAATTATTAAATATTTTAATGATTTAAACTTAATGATTTAATTTTGATTTTGACTTAATTATAGAAAATTAGTTTAAGTTTGGAATAGTGTTCAAGTTATTTTAGATTTAATTCTTAATGATTTCATTTAGGTTTGTTATTAAATGATTTTAATTTAATTTTTTATTTAATTTAATTTAATTTGATTTAGTTTAATTTAATTTCAATTTAATTTTAATTTAATTCGAGTTTAATTTTATTTTTATTTAATTTAATTTCAATTTAATTTAATTTTAATTTAATTTTAATTTAATTTCAATTTCAATTTAATTGAGACTTATTCTTTTAATTTTCTTTTTAAGTATTATTGAAGTGATTTATTTAGGGATTTTTAAATTAAAGAATAAATATCTTCTTAAATAATATCCCTACTTTAATAATTTCGATTTTCCATTAATCTTCGAAACTTAATTAATTAATTAATTAAGGTTTATTTTAATTATTCTTAAAATAATTGGTGGGTTCCTACCCTTAACCATTTAAGTTTCAATCATCAAAAATCAGTTTAAATCAAATATTTTACCCTCCCCTTTTTGATTAGTCCTAAAATTTTAATTAAAGGTTAAAAATTTTAATTACCATTTTGCCCTCCAAGCTTAATAATTTTATAACTCCCTAAATTAAGCTCAAATGAACTTGAAATTTTTTTGTGACCTCACTTACATGTCAATTAAGACATTAAGGGAGAAAATGTGATTTTTCTGTATTTAATTTATTTATGTAATTATTCTTTATGAAAAATAGGGATTTTCAAGGAAAATTCAATAACATGACCAACAAAATGTTTCTGTCCTTAAGAAAATTATGGGATATTCCTAATGACTAGAGGACCATTTGGACCAATTTTGGTGATTTTTTGAATTATATTTTTATTATTAGAATTATTTTGAGTTTTGGAGCATTAATTAATTTTAAAATAAAATTAAAGTAAAAAATGGATTTTATATTTTTCTTAAATCTCTCTGACCTCAAGGAGTTCAGAGAAATAAATTTTATATTTTTCTGATTTCTCTTTGACTTATTAGAATTATTTTAGTGAAAAGGTTGGAAAATACATTTTTTAATATTAAAAATTACATTAAGCCTTTAAAATTCAATTTCTTACCCTAGGGACTTAAGAAAAATATTTGGTTTGTTCCTAAATGATTAGAATTCATACTGTGACATTTTGGTGATTTTTAATATTTTTATAATTTTTATTATTTTTTAATTATTAAAAATATTAAAATAATGATAAAAACCAACTTTTTTAGAAAATTATAATTTTAATTTTCCTAAGTTCCTCTGATATCAGAGAAGCTCCAAAACTATTTTTGTGAATTTTTGACAGGTATTTTGTGAGTTATGAATTTTTAAAGTTTAGTTTTACCCATTTTTGCTTAAGAGACTTAATCAACCCATTTTGGTGGGGTTAATCAAGTCCAATTGGTTTTAAATTTTTATGTGGTGTTCTCCTATCCCTAGAGGACAGTGGAGAATTGTTTTTAAGTTAATTTGATGTGTGGCTAACCCTAATTAATTAGAGTTCAATTTTGGGTGTTTAGGCGATTAGGGTTGTTCAAGTGAGTTATCTTAAAATTTATTTTTCCTAGGTCCCTACGGTCACAAGTAACATCACCAAATTTTGCTAGAATTTATTTCTCAACATGCTAATTATTGGAATTAAAATACTCAAAACGGTAACATGAACTTGAAAAATCAATAACTTCTCATAGGGATGGCCTCTGACCTTGGAAAATTCAGGGAATGTTCCCAAGTTCAGAGGCTTCAAAAGCCCTATGGTCTCATGCCATGATGAATTGCCTATGAAAATGGAGAATTAAAATAATGTAGAGAGTAAATAAATCATTAAAATAAAATACTTAATGAAATTACTTGATTTCTTTTCCACATGATTCTCCTCGTTCACCGAGCAAGAGGGTATTTTTATTTTATTTTTTGGATTTTTCTACACAAAGTTATGAATTTTTGAAGTTATGGTAATTAAATAAATAGAAAAATAGCCTATTTATCTACTTATCCACGCGGCGCCGCGTCAACCTCGGCAGCTCCGAAGGGGGTACGTGTCGCGCTGTGATTGGGCGCCGCCATCTGAGTCAGCCGTCCCGGGACCCGCCTTTCACGTAACATGTTCTGGTCCGACGCGATCCGAGTCGTCCATCCGATACACGCGCGATCCAACGGTTCCCAGTCATCGTCTATGACTGGTAAGAACCCGTGACCGTCGACCTTCTAACCCTAATTTCTCACTCGATTCTCAACGGATTTATGTGTTCTTGTGCTCCATGGATTCATCTTGAAGAGACGAACATATCCATACGGTAAACATGCATTGAAATTAACTCAAACTAAGTGGAGAATCTCTGTAAGCTCGGGAGGAAGATTGAGTCCATACCTTTGCTCAGAGAAGTGAAGCTTCAATCTGAGGGTTGTGTCACGTTTGATTGGGTCCGAGCAAGCTCCGGATGAAGTCCCTTGGCACAGTGAATTGTCTAGGTATGATTTCGACCAAGCCCGATCACAAAGCTTGGAGAGCTGGAAGCAATGGCTGGCTACGGTGAGGGGGCTTTTCTTGGGAAACTTCTCCTCTTGGTACGGTGAAGGTGTAGAGTCAATCAATTTGAAGGTTGACTCACCGTGGTGAAGTGTCCTGGTTTTGGGCTTGGATTTCAACTACGAAATTCAGCTCGCGAGAGAGGAAATGGCAGGGGGATTTCAGTGGGGATCAAGTTCTCTATGTGTAGAGAGTGGTCTGGGATGATTTTGGCAGGGTTTCAGTAAGGTTTGGTTCATCACCTCTCTTGGCCGAGAGGAGGGGGTGTTTAAATAGGAGAGGCTGGAGGGCCTCCCAGGGGGGTTTAAGTGTTGGGATCAGCTGCTCTGGTGAGGAGAAGAACTGCTGCAATGGCCATTTGGAGTGAGGCAGCTCAGCAAGATGGAATTCCAAAATTTGGCTCCTCCCAAGGTCTCGGCCATGGTGTTTTCCGGCAATCCAAGCGGCTGGCCGGCAGGCGAGGGTCACCCTCAAGTTCAGGTGGGTCAGGGCTGGGGTTTTGTGTAGGAAATTGAGCTTTGCCATGTGTAAAGGGCTTGGATTAAAATGGTATGGGGGAGAGTCCATTTTTGCTTGATTGGGTGCAAGCCAAGATTTTGGGTTAGGTTCACCTCCCCATGGCTGATTTGGGCTGAGGGAGGATCATTTGCATCAGCTAGAAAGGGGTGGTGAAGTCCCCATCTAAAGTGATGTGGCTAATCTTGGTTTAGTGTGTAACATGGAAGGGGTTAAAAAGCTTAATGAAGGTTTAAGAAAGGGGGCCCTCCTTTTGCTACTTTGGGTATGGTCACATGTTAAACATCCCATGGCTTCATATGGCTTGTACATGGCTTGTCTTTGGCTCACCTATGGCTTGGCAAGAGCTTGGTCAATTTTATAAAAAAAGATTTTGTGAATTTTGGCATTTTGATGGGAATTGTTATGAGGCTTGATTTGGAATTGTTTAATTGATAAATTAGGACTTTAGGAATGATTTTAATTTGAATGTGTGATGAGGGAAAGTGTCATGTGGGCTTTAGATTGATTTGGGCTTTTGAATTTGGTGAAAATGGGCTTTTAGGAAGGTTTAAGGGAGAGGGCCTTCATGTTTAGCAATGGGCTTTTAGATGAAGAATTTTGCAAAGGGCCATGCCAAGTAGATGTTGAGTTTAGTTTAAGGATGTGTCTTGATGGATTTGAAGCAAATTTGTGGTGGTTTGGAATTGGATTGGGTTGAATTTGGATTCATTTGGTAAATGGGCCAATGTTGGTCAAATTGGGCTAATTTGGGCCAATGTTGGGCTAAGGTTGAAATTGATGTAAAATTAATGTTGGGAAATGTTTATGGGAGTGTTTCAAAGAGGTTTCAACTTTGGTTGGGTTTTGGTTTTGGGACTTGGGCTTATTTGGGTTAGGTCAAGATTGGGCTTTTTGGTTTTGGGTTGAATTTGAGTGGGGTTTGGGTCCAAATTTTGGGCAAATCATGTTAGTGTTTTATTTTTGTGGATGTTAGGGAAGGTTTAGAAAAGGTTTGGGGTCAATTGGAGTTGAATTGGTTTGGTTTGGGCTAAGTTTGGGTCATGGGTCCAAATTGGGCTTTAAGGTCAAAAGTGAAATTGGATTCAAATGTTAATCAAATTGGACTTGGATTTGGTCTAGATTGATATTGTGGATATCAATTTGAAGTCTAGAATTGAGTTGGACCAAAATTGGGGTCAATTGGGTAGATTTGGTTTGACATTGGGTTCACTTGGGTTAAGAATGGGCTAAATTGGGGGTTTTGGTAAAACTGAGGTAAATTGACAAAATTGACCCATGGTGTAGCTATACAAAATTAAATTGGGAATATTTGGGATTTTCTGGAATTTTTTGGGAATTTTCTGAATTTTTGGATTTTTTGGCTAAGAGAGGCATTTTGGGTATTTGGAGGGTATTGGGGGGTATTTTTGAAATTTTTGGTATTTTTGGCTATGGATGATCAATTTGATTGGAAAGGAAATGTTCAAGGTTAATTTTGGGGAACTTTGGGTGATTTGGAAATTTTTGAGGATTTGGGCAATTTTAAGGGCTTTTGGTAGGTTTGATAGGTGTAGGGTCCCCGGGGTCAAAAATTGAAGTTTTGGAAGAATGAAGATTGATCAAATATGAGTGGAATGGAATCACTTTTATTAAGCCATGAAGTCATGTTAAGCCTATATGAGCCATGAGAGGACTCAGTTGAGGCATTCACTATGTTGTTCCTAACCCTCTTAACCAGGGGCTTAGGGGTTAAGGTCCATCCATATGAATTACCTACATGAGTCAAGGAGTCAAGTTGGGTATGGGTGTGGTTTTAGGATTTGGATTGTGTGTGTGAGAGTGTAGAGTGTGAGTGTAGTGAGTGTGTAAGTCGACCCTCACCGGACGAAGCCACCTTGGGTGGTCCTAAGGCCGAAGAGTCTCATAGGGAACTCATCCTTTAAACCTTCCCATTTGATTTCAACCCTCTAGGTGATTAGGGGTCTACAATCAAGCTTGTGGGGTTTGTAGGGAGGCAAGAAGTGGTTCAAATTTCTAAGGGATGGGTCCCAATTCTCGTCCTCTAAGATAGTTAAAGGGAAAAGCCTAAGGCTAGAACCTAAGCACTAAAGAGGGAAGAGAAGACCTCATCAAAAATGAGGTCAACAAATGGACCCCCAATAGGTGTGGTGTGCTAACCAAGCACACCACGCATATTGGTGTTGACCGAAGAGACCAACAAAACCAAAACAGATGTCCAAGTGACAAACTTACGACGAAGTAGAAGAATTTCCGCTAGGGAGTATCAGGTAAATCTCCAAGACTGAAGATTCCAGAACTCTCTTTGGGGAAAAAGGAGGAGAATTTCAGATCACAAGATTTCAAGAGATTGGATCTTAGATTCGTTTCATTTTTTATTTCAAGTTTTAATTTTGAGTTTGAATTTCGATTTGAGTTTCAATTTTGATTTTATGCGGAGAAAAGAGTAGGGCGGAGGCCTATCCCGAATGCATTTGTATGCTGAGAAGGAAGCAGGACTGAACCTATTCCATATGTGTATGCTGAGAAGGATTAGGACTGAGCCTATCCCAAATGCAGAGTGCTTTAATTTAAATTTCTTGCTGAGAGGATCAAATTTTGAGATTGCTGAGAAAAGAGTAGGACTGTGCCTATCCCGAGTGCTGAGAATTGCTGAGAAGGGAGTAGGGCCGAAGCCTATCCCGAAAGCTGAGAATTGCAGAGATGGGAGTACGGCGGAAGCCTATCCCGAATGCTGAGATTGCAGAGATGGGAGTAGGGCAGAAGCCTATCCCGAATGCTGAGATTGCTGAGATGGGAGTAGGGCGGAAGCCTATCCCAAATGCTGAGATGGGAGTTAGGAGTAAGGCGGAAGCCTATCCCGAATGCTGAGATTGCTGAGATGGGCGTAGGGCGGAAGCCTATCCCGAATGCTGAGATTGAAGAATTTTGTTGAAATTTATTTATGTAGAGATTGAGGGAAATTTTGCTGAGGTCCATGGGGAATTTTTGCTGAGATTCAGTTTATGCAGTGGTTGTGAAAGATTTTGTTGACTATGAAGAATTTCACTGAGATTTGGATTATGATGAGATCAAAATGAGATATGAAAGTGTTCCATATCCCACGGGAATCAATCAAAATCTGATTACTTGGCGAAGGGTACGAACCTATGCCATCCGAATCAATTTGAAGATTCCTCGTGATTCTGAAATCATCCCGAGAGAGGGTTTCAAAGGAGGTCTGGAATAGATTTTGATTTGAAGAAGGATTGGAGGATTTGAAAAGATGGACTTAAACTTGGAATTCAATTTGAGCTTTAGATTTGTTTTTTTTGTTCTTTAACTATCCCATTTTTTTCTTTGCTTATTTGATGTTCATGTGTATTTGAAATTCTTTTTAATGTTTGGATTTTTATGGAAGAGAGTTCTTATTTATTTTCCTTTTTTTTTCTGTTCTTTGTTTGAAGTTCATTTAACTTTAATGACGTTTCCCAGTCAATTTGCACAAAAAGAGGTGAAGGCAAAATGTGACATGGTCACTTTCATTCCAATCTTGTTGAAGATACATCATACAACTCGATCTAAAATATTTCTCATACAATCCATGACTCAAAATGGACTATGTATGATTCTTGTTGATCCATCCAAAAAAATGTCTGTTAAATCTATGTCTGAATAATGAGATACATGGTCAATAACATCACCTTCAAGCCATCCTTGGCGGGAATGCCGCATGGATGTGCATTGGAGGTGTCTTATTTCCGTGTAACTCACGGCTCGTAGGCCGGAGACTCTCCAATTCTGGATCTGGCTGGAAGTGGTATGGTGCCTTTCTGTCGTCCATCCTTCTAAAAGTGACGGAGATCCGCTCCACTGGTACTCCCGGTATACAATGCTTTGCGACGTCTGCTCCATTTCCTTGTAATATCATGACGGAACCTACCGGAAGTGGTATCTCCACCGGCCCTCGGAACTTACCCGGGCCTACTATCCGGAGGTCAGATTCGAACATGATATTACATTGGTTGATGAACGAAACTGTGCAGAAAGGTCTGACAAAGTCATGGTGGTGCATGTGTGGAGGTATGCGATCGCCCTTCGATAAATGTTGATGATGCAAGCTGTTGGGTATGCGATCTGCGCAGCGGTACCCTCCACGTTATCATTCTTTTCACCATTCTTTTAATTATTCTCGGCATTGGATCTACCTCACCGTGACGGAGTATTCACGGTGGATTTCCTTTTACGTCCTCTGCGAAGTTATAGCAACATCCGCATTGTATTGTGACTCTTCCTTTCCCCGGCATCCATTTCGGGGCTCCGAATAAGTCTTTTCTCTCGGACGGCTCGCTCGACCCATCTTCCGAAGTTCTAAAATGCAATCCACAATCGTTGTTGCTCGTACTACGAGAATACACTCGTGTGTAACTCGAGGCCTTCCAAAATGTTGATTCTTTTGCCTCTAATCCTTTCAAAGTATTCGAAAGTCTTCTTCTCAACATTTTGCATTCTTTCTAGTTCATATTTTGGGATGATCTGCAATTGACGAGGCCTAGTAACGTATTGCGGAATGTATGGCTCAATCCCGTCACGTTCTCCTGCATACCTTGGCTCCTCGGGGATTGTCTCTGTCGGGACATCCTCCGGGGTTGCTTCAGCAACAAGGTTCTTCAGATATGGTATCTCTATCTGACATCGAGGCGATCTCTCTGCCTCTGATCTTCTCAGAGTTTCCCTTATCCTTTCTGTTGTTCTTGGAGCTTGTTCACTCTTTTCAGGTTCCTGATGAACCGATATCTTTGAAATGCGTGTGTCTGTGAAGGTGGCTGTTTCCTCGTGTTGATCTGCTGCAAGTTTAGTCAATATCTTGCGGATACGGCGATTTTTATTCCTTCTTTGAGTAGCAGTTAGCGTAGCTCTCCTCACTTCTTGAATTTCTGCGGGCGCGGCGGCAGCGAGCCCGCCTCCGCCGTGGCAATTACTGACTCGATTTTCTTGCTTTCTTCGGTGTTTGTCTTTCTTTTCTTGTTGCTGGATTGGCAGCTTGCCCACCCATCTTCATTACTGTCTGGCTATGAATCTCTTCTCGGTCCACTGGGACCCAGTCATATTCTTCATACTGTAGGCTGGCTGGTGTGAAGTCAGAATCATTTTCTATCACTGCTCCATCCTTCACCCTCTTTTCATTGAGTGCGAAACTCACGCCATTTTTAAAGTTTAGGATTAACCGCCCGTTCGACATTTCCCTGCAAAGAAAACAAGGAAAGGATCAGGGGCTGTACTAAGAACAAGAACATTAAGAAAGTATTTACCACTGAAGATTCTTATTCACTTATTCCAATTTTAATTTTTAAAGTAAAGCAGGAAAAGATAAAGAAAGATCAGGAAAAAGATTTGATTTGAAAGGAAGGGTAAAACTTTATTATTATGATTTTCACATATTTTATTTTTAGTACATATATTTTTTATCCATTTTTATGTTTTTTGGGTTCGGACCCAGTCACAAAGAGATTGCTTCACCCGTGTTTTTAGGGATAAGACTCTATTTTAGAGGCCTTCGAAACATCAAGTTGCGTAATACTTCTTCAAATATCATCCATTGATTGGAAGCATTTGTCATTCTCCTTGGTAATTCACAAGTTGGTAGGAGCCTCCGAGTAGAGCGCCTCGACCACGAAACGGCCCTTCGCAAGTCGGTTCAAATTTGCCTCCTATCTTGCGATGTGCAAGAATAGGTCTTCCGAGAACAAGAACTAAGTCACCAACTTTGAAAGTTCTCGGGCGGACCGGTTTATCATGGGCTCGGATCATCTTAGCTTGGTACGGTTCCAAATTTTGTTGCGATGCAAGTCTTTTTCCTTCCAAGTTTTCCAGTTCTTCCGGTCGTAATCCGGCATTTTCTTCCGTAGTAATTTTATTTGCAAGCTGCTGACCACGAGTGATGGAAGCTGGACTTCCAATGGTAACACTGCCTCGGACCCGTATACTAAAGCATAAGGCGTAGACTGAGTAGGAGTCCTGAAAGTCTTCCTGTAGGCCCATAAGGCTGCTAACAACTTCTCGTGCCAATTTCTCTTGTTTTCATCCAAAGTTTTCTTTAAAATTTGAACGAGAGTTTTTTTAAAAGCCTCGGCCAAGCCGTTTGCTCTTGGATAGTAGATTGTTGAGTATCGCCAATCGATTCCATGTCTTCTGACAAAATTATTGATTTTTGTGCTTCGAATGCGGACCCATTATACGAAATGATTACGCGCGGTACTCCGAAACGGTAGACGACTTGATTTTTGAAAAACCGTAGCACGTGGTGTGCCCTTACTTCTCTCGGTGGAACCGCTTCGCCCATTTAGAAAAGTAGTCACGTAGCTGCAAGGATGAAACGATGTCCTCTTGAAGAAGGTGGTTCTATCGGACCCACTATATACGTGCCCCAACACTCAAATGGCCACGATGCAATTGTCGGATGTAGCACATTTGGAGGTTGGTGTAGAATCACTCCGTGCACTTGGCACTGGTGACAACTTTTGGCAATCTTCATGCATTCGGTCATCATCGAGGGCCATTAATACCCAAGTCTTTTAATTTTCATTTTCATTTTCGGACCCGACTGATGAGCGCCACAAAGTCCTGAGTGCACTTCTTTGACAATTTCACGAGCCTCGGACCCGTTCAGGCATCTTAACCACATTTGATCAAAAGACCTTCCGTATAATGTACTTGTTTATTAATGCGTAAGACGAGCTTTTTCTTGATTTGATGTGCTAATGACTTATCGTCTTGTAATTTCCTCGTTTGCGGGTAGTCTATTAGCAATCGACGCTCGATCTTCTGTGTTTTCCGTCACCTGTCGCAATTGATTCCTCTCGCTTTTCGATTTCCGTATCATATCCATGTCGAGCTGTGATAGGACCTGTCGTCCTTGAACTAACACTTCAGCCGACTCATCTTGTGAGCGGGAAAATTCTTTTGCAAGGCGAGCTAGCGCATCCGCGAGAGAATTTTCTCTTACGGGGATCTTGTAGATTGTTACATTCGGAATTTGTTCCAACGAGTTTCATGGCATGCTGAAAGTATTGCTCGAGTCTTGGCTTTAAAATTCGTATTATCCGGCGACTCGTTGAATGATTAGCGAGAATCTCCGTAGATATTGGTATCCGTTATTCCCATTTGAATGGTCAGTTCTAGTCCTGTTATGAGGGCTTCGTATTCTGCCTCGTTGTTTGTGCACGGCTCTGTTAAGTGGTAGGAGTATCTTAACATCCCCCGCTCCGGTGTTATAAAGATTAGTTCGATTCCTGCCTTACCGGGCACTATCGTTTGCAATTCTTTGTCTTTCTGTGCTGAGGACGCTCCGTCGAATTATAGTTCCCAGCGTTGATCATCAGTGTCTTCTAGGCTCATTATCTGCTCGTCTGGCAAATCGTCGTCGAGAGGTGAATCTGCCGATAAAGGGTGTCTTTGCAAGGAAGTCAGCTAGAACTTGTCCCTTTACGACACGAAGAGGAACGAAAGTTATGTCGAATTGCAATAGTATCATCGACCACACGGCAAGTACGCCGGAAAGTGTTGGACGGGTCATCGAATATTGCAACGGATTAACTTTCGAGATAAGGTTGACCTTATGAGAGAGCATGTAATGCTCGAGTTTACGTGCGGCGAAGATCGGGGCTAAACAATGCTTCTCGGTTGGAGGATACTTTACTTCCATCGGAATCGAACGACGGCTTAAGTAGTAGAGAGCATTTTCTTTTCCCTCATCATTGACACAGGCTAGCGAGGCTCCAAGGAGTCGTCTAGAGCCGCGGTATAAAGTATCAACGGTCTACACGGGACTGGGGCTGCTAAGACGAGGAGGTGTCATTAAGTATTGTTTAATGTCCTCGAAGGCCCGTTGGCATTTCTCTTCCCAAAAAAATTTGGCGTCCTTTTTAATTAATGCCGAGAAGGGCTGACACCTACCTGACAAGTTCGAAATAAAGCGTCGAAGATATGCCAGCTTCCCTTGAAAGGATCGTAGCTGTTTTAAGGTTTTGGGAGGCGGCATCTTTAATCTTTTTCGGATCAATTTCAATCCCACGATGTCGGACAACAAATCCTAAGAATTTCCCGGAGGTAACGCCGAAGGCGCATTTTAAGGGATTCATCTTAAGGTTGTATTGCCTTAGTCGCTCGAAGACAATTCTCGAATCATACGAGGTGATCCTCCTTCGGTTGCTTTTGATGACCACATCATCCACATAGCACTCAACTTGGTTGTGAATGAGCTCATCAACAATCTTTGTCATTGCTCTTTGGTATGTTGCTCCTGCGTTCTTTAGTACGAATGGCATTACTTGTAGCAATACACTCCGATTGGTGTTACGAATGCCGTGAGCTTTTCGTCTTCAGGTGCCATCTTTATCTGGTTGTACCCTGAAGATCCATCCATGAAAGAGAATATTTTATGTGTCGAAGCGATGTCGATCATTAATTCTGGGATTGGCAGTGGAAATTCATCCTTTAGACATGCTTTGTTCAAGTCTCTGAAATCCAAGCAGATTCGATCGACCATTCTTCTTCTGATTGGTACCACATTGGCTAGCCAAGTAGGGTATTGTTCTTCACGGACAAATTTAGCGTCGATTAGCTTCTTAACTTCAGTTATTACTTGTTATTCGATTTCCAAACGCATTCTTCGGAAGCTTGTCGACTGGAACGGAAGTAGGATCCACTCCTAGCACTGTGAACTGCGACTTCTGGAGCTAATCCTGGCATTTCATCGTAACTCCAAGCAAAACAGTCCTTGAATTCCATTAATAGCTCGATCATTTCCTCGGAATCTTCTTTATTGAGTAAGGAGCTAACAAAGGTTGGTCTATGCTTTTCGCTAGTACCTAAGTTAACTTCCATTAACTTGTCTATTGTAGATTTGATTTCTTCTTCGAACTCTGGTGGAGCGTCTCCAATTTGCATATCTTCAAGCTCTTCTGTAGTTTCCAAGCAGTCTTCATTAGGTTCGCAAGTGACAACCAAACAAAATTCCGTATCGTCAATGGAACCTACTGTGCCGAATCCGAGACCATGTTTTGAATTGGGAGGCTGACCGGCATTATTCCATAATTTTTCGAAGTGTTGTGATCGGCCTATTGTCCATTGTCGAGGTAAGACACCACGCCGAATCAAATTTTGAACACAGGGAGAGTACCACTCAAAAGGTAATTCCATTAATTCGGAAGAAGTGACATCTTCAAATTGTACATCGTTTTCAGTATTGGAAGAAGAAGTGTCACGGTAAAATTTAATTGCCTTTGCACCGCTGCTACATACTTCTTTGACTACTGTACCCTCGATCTTATTAGACTGGATCGCGGTCAGGGTCATAGTGTGCACATAGTGGTTAATCTTCTCGTACATCGATTTGTATTCTTCGTTCTTCTCATCTTCGAGAGAAATCTTGAATTGTGGTTTCTTCTAGTTTATTGTAGCTGCTTCTTTCTTGACATCCTCTTCTTCCTCAGAGCTGTTCTCCCAATCAACGTTGATCACCGGCTTTTTCTGTCCAACTGTCCCAGTTTCTCTTCCACGATCTCGTCCCCGGCCTCGACCTCGGATGTGAGTTCTGGAGAAACCTTCACCATCTCGCCGTAAGGAGTGGTGAGTGGTCGTTGGACTAGAACTCAGGTTCTTCATTGTCTCGAATTTCTTTTGCTTCATTTGGCACGGTGTTTACGGAGAAGATTGTTTTCTTCGGAGGTGCGTAATAAGGCTGCATCTTCATGGATTCCAATCTCATGTACGGAGAAAGGTTGCAAATCACCTTTAATGCACTGTTCTCCTCCTTCGTAGTATTTTATGCACTGATGCAGAGACGATGGTACAATCCGGTTTTCATGGATCCACGGTCGGCCCAGTAGAGCGTTGAACGATGTCTCAGAGTTAATTATGTGGAATTTTGCGGTTGTCTTTGCTAAGTCACCGGTCTTCATCAACAGTGTTATTGATCCAATGGCTCTTTCTCCTTTCTGGTTGAATCCTCTTAGTAACATCTTGTCTGTTTCGAGCTCGCGAGCATCGATTTCCAAGTATGCTTAGCGTCCGAAGATTCATTATGTTGATTGACGCTCCTGGATCCACCAATACTCCGGAGAGCGTAAACTTCCCGATTGTGATCGAAACATACGATGGTCGGTTATGATCAGTGTCCCAAGTAGTAGATCATTGTCCGTGAAGGTAACACCTCGTTGTTCCTTTAACGAGCAAACCTCATCTAAGGAATCTCCGGCCATCGACCTAAACAAATCTCTGGATCAAGTAAGGCCTTGATCGAGCTTCCTACATCTCTTTTGATAAGATGAGAGCGTCGTAGATGCTCAGTTTGGCTGGTAGTATCCTAAGATGGGCTAGCACGTTATAGTCCACTTTGTTACCATGTGTCTCAGTTTCTTCCCGAATGGGCATTTCTTCTGCTCGGGTTGATTCTTCCTGAACAACCACCTGCTTTCCTTTGTCTTTTGGACCCATTCTCGGAGGTAGAACCCTTCCGCTCCTTAAGTTGACTTCTGTGATTTCTTCTGAATCTGGTACTGAGTTTACAGGTGTCTCCTTTTGAATCGGCATGACAGGTTCTTCTGGAGTCGCATCGGAATCTGAAAGCTCTAACTTTATTGTGATTGGAATTCCTTGGAATTCACAAATAGATTCATTGCTTGTTGAACTTTCGTAGCCTTCTTGATGAATGTCTTCTTTGTCATCGTGATTGTCGAGGTTGTGTATGATTTGAGAATTGTTATTTGTATCGGAATCGAGATCCGGATTAGATTGGTCATCGTTAGTTACATAATCGTTAGAAACAGTCAAAACGTAGCCAACGCCATAACTCTTATCATTATAAGATCCCGCCGGAGCGAGCAAATAATCATACAGAGTCAGAGGTTAGAGGAATTTTTCCCCGAATCGGAAACAACCATCCTAGGATAAGCAGCCCCTAGTCTAGCCTTGGGAGCCTCGGTCTTTTCTTCTTCTTCGATCTCCTTCTTTTCTATGATCTTTTCTTCCTGGAGCGGTTCTTCAATTGCAAGCAATAGCGCCGACTTGACAGGTTTCAAACTCTAAATTGAAGCACGCCGAAGCGGTTTGGATGAGATCAAAAATTTTCTTCGATGACTTTGTCCAAGCGGTACTCCATCCATCATCGGTCGTGTAAGGGTCTATCGGAACAATGGGATCCGTTGAAATAACATTGACAGAACCTCCTTCTGGGGTTCTTTCATGTATTCCTTTGGGATCGTTATGTTCCCTTTTCGGAGATTGTTGTCGAAGCCAACTTTTGAAAGTGATGCAATCCTCTATCTTATGTCCAAGCATCCGGTGGTAAGGGCAGTAGTTGGGATGGTCTTTCTTGTTGACTTCTTCTGGCTTCCTGGGTTCTGGCAGTCGAAAATCTGAAGTCTTCATCAAACTGCGGAACATCTTTGGTACTGCCTCATTCTTGAATGGATATTCTCTATTTATAAACTCCTTTAACGTGCGCTGTGGGAAAGGCGGTTGCTCATATTGTTGACTTGGCTGATAACCGGGTTGAGGTTGTTGGTAGTTCTGCTGAGGTTGTTGATAGCTGGATCGCAGATTCGCTCCGGCTGTATTTGCATTGGCTGCTTGCCCTTATCGACTGCAGCGACGATCCCAGATTTCTTTTCAAATGTCTTCACATTCTTTTGTTTGTCTGTTTTGTCGACGAAACTTAGTTGTTTCGCTTCCTCTTGCAAGCTTCCGGCCTTGCTTAACAACTTCTCGAAAGTCTTAATTGTAAATCCCATTAAGGAGAAGTGCTATCGGGGGCCGTGAATGCTTTTAAGCAAGATACCGACTGCATGCTGCTCTTATAGTTGTGGCTCACACTTCATGCTTAGATATCTCCATCGAAGTATGTAGTCCACTAAAGTTTCATTCGGTTTCTATTTCTCCACCACTAAGTCACCGATGGTGATATGGTGCTGAGCTCCGGCAAACCGTTTCACGAAGAGGTTTTCTAATTCTGAAAATGTCTTTACCAAACCGTTCGGTAACTCTGCGTACCAATCGAAGGCGATCACTGACAGGCTGCTGACGAATTGTCGGAAGAGTAAGGCGTCACTTCCACCGGCGTTGCAATAACTAGCATGAAAATGTGCAACATGCTGTCGAGGGTTTCCGGTACCATCAAAAGTCTTGAACAGAGGTGGTACGAAGCCTTTTAGGTATTGTACTGCATCAAATTCTTTGGGGTAAGGTCTACCCATCTGAATAGATGCTCCGCTCTTAGACTGTGCTATGGCTTCTCGCACCTGCTGTTCTACCATGTTCTTGATGTCCTTCTCTGGAATCATAATCTGAGTAGAGTTTTTCTTCGCCTGATCGTCTCCGTTAACGGATGTAATCTCTTTTCCTCCGTCTCTAATATGAATAACTTCTGGAAGCGTTCTCTTGGGGGTTGAGCCTGACTCTGAAGAGTGGCTAGGGCTGCAGTCATCTCTTCCATCCTTTTTGCCATTTGAGTGATTGTATCATCTTTTTCTTGAATTTGTGCTCTTAATGCTTCCAGTTCATCTCTCTCCGCAGCTGCCGGGGCACCTTGCGAAGCTGACGATGCTCGTGTCTCAACCATGTTGACCTCCACATATTCGTCATCCATGAACTCCGACGAGTCAACTTCATCTCCAAACTTTTCTTCTCTTTCTCTTGCTAATCATTGAATGTCGATTCTTAGCTTTTCCATAGCGTCTTCCAAAGGTCTTTTTCGTGCGGTTTCGCAGTTATCATGTGATGGCTGTTGGATTTCTTTCTTGGGAGTCCCCTTCATTGCAGTGGCGCTCTCTTCGGACTCGAGTCTCCTGACTAGACTTTCCTTTTCAGGTCATTTTTTTGGTCTTAATTGGCCAGTAGTAGGACGCCATACCATCCTTCTAGCAGCAGAAGGCCTAGGACCGGATGGTCCGTCGGCCGAATGCTTTGGAAGGTGGTATCCTCCCTGATCTGTAAACCTGAAACAACAACAAGTGGACTAGCCTTCATCTTCTTATTCGGCTTTTCTGTGGCGATAACGGGTTCTACTCGCGGCCTAAGACGGGACTTGGCTGGCATCCGCCCTATTCTTCTTGAAATCTCCGATACAGGACATTTCTCTTTCTTTGCTAACTTCTCTATCACAGTCTGTAGTCGGGCAAATGGTGTAATCCTAGCCCGAAACGGATGATTCCATTGTCAGGAAGCTCCTCCTTGTAGACAGCTAGGTCCAGTCCATTGGTGAAGGAGAAAATCAGCTTTGGGGCAGACATCTTCTGCAAGGTAGATTCTGATTGTCTGTCCCAAGTTATGCTTCTTCTCATCAGGATGAAAAGAAAGGAATTGAAAAGAGTCCGAACACATTTCTGTTCATGTATTTACAAAAAGGGGGTATTTGTTAAAAGAGTCGTTCATTAGAGGGTTTGTTTATTAGGAACAGAATGTTCAAAGGTGTAGAGAAAGTAAGGAATCCGATTCAGAATTGGAAAGGAATAGAAAGTCTTATGCAAGACATCTCGACTCGAAGGACCGCTCCTAAACTAACACCTATTGGGGGCCCACCCCAACTCAGAAAAGAGGTAAAAGGATCTCAGAACCTCTCCGTTTAGGGGTGTCTAAACAATGGCTCCTAAATCCGAGAGGAGCTGACTATACTCGTTCAAGACAGAAATGAACGGGGTATTCCAACGGAAGAGTGGTATTTTGGTCCACTAGGGGTGTGGGCTCACTACCGAATTATGAAAGCAAAGCCATATGATCAAAATGGAGAGAGGAATTAATCCCCAGCGGAGTCGCCAGAAGTTGTCGGCATATTTTTAGGTTATGTGTTGTATTTTGAAAAGGGGTCGCCTACAGAAATTGTCGTCGAATTTTTACATTTTAAATTTAATTTAAATATATATATAGTTTAAAAGATAACATTTGATTTTGAAAGTAATTTTAAGTTTAAAAGTTTTAAGATATGAAATCAAACCGATCTCACATCCCAAATAGTTTATATAAAAGAGCACCACATCACAAACCGTGTATCTATCCCGAAGAATAGACACACTGCTTGATGATGGGGCTCGGTTAAATAAACTAGAAGATTTGTGACATCCGTTTGGTCTGCAAACCAATTTTATAAGACGACAAGTTCCCCTACTTAATATAAAGGAATCAAGCAGGGTTTATATTACCTGGGTTCTTAAAGTTCCCTATAAGGGCAAGCCCTTATAGTTAATTACATCTTAAATGAAGTGAATCATTTAAGAAAACTCTCGATAATGATCAGTGGTTTTGCTCTCAGTAGTTTCAAAGTTTAAGGTTTTCAAAGGATTGGATTTTTGGAATTTCAAAAGGGAATGACTAGAAATTTGGAACAACTTATTTTTGAGAATCCAAAGGAAGAAAAGTAGGTGAAGCTGAGGATCCAAAAAGAATCTTGGCAACTTCCCGACTATCCTATTGTTTGGCTTCAATTTAAGAAAATCCTAATATTATCTGATATTTCAATCTTGCCAATTTTAATTAATTAGGACTTATATTCGTATGACATAATCATACAATCAGCCTCGAAGATGTGAGGGTTTATGTCGTACCGAACTATCACCTCGGAGTCCTAAGACTAGTTAGGGCTTAATTTACATGATATGATCATGCAAATGCCTAACGAAGATTTGAGAATTTATGTTTCACTAGGCAAACTACCTCGAAGTCCTATGGCTTGGTTATTTAATTCTAAGACAGTTTTGCTGAAGTAGACTCAGGTTTTGCTGATGACGACGGCCGTGCTGCCCACCATGCTCTGAGCTCCTTGTTGTTGCAAAGGTTTAGTTTTAGAAGTCATAAATCAGGAGATGAGAGAAGTGTTTTGGTTTAGAGATAATTTTAAAATCCAAGTGTTTTTAATATTTTAATTAAAGCAAATCTTAAAGTTGATTAAACAGAACCGATTAAGATCCCACGGTTCCGTCATCCCAAAGACCGTTATTTTCATCGAATTCACTCAGTCTAGATGAATTTGCTAAACTCAACTGAATGAGTTCCACACTTTCATTTAGACCGTGGGAAATCCCGTTAGCAACACGTGGGTTAAATCATCCGAGGTATTCCCGATCATTCAACGAGACGTTTTAATTTAGTTGCAATTGTAGTTTTGTGTTCAGTTTGTGATTAAATTTTGAGTTGTTTTATATTTTGAAATGTTGTAGCGGTGATTTTTATCTTGTAATGACTTTTAATTTAGTTTTGGTTTCAGTTCAGGGACTATCCTAAAGGTTTTGGTTTTCATGCAACAGTTGTTTATCATGCAAGAAAAGTAAAGTGCATTTGCAATAAAGTAAATTGCAATAAAATAAAAGCGTACCTGGAGGGTCTTCCCGTCATCCCAAGCTGCACTTAAAACACATGTTAAGGCATTTAAATATTCCAATGAGTACCTAGGTAAAGCCAAGGGAAAGGTTTTGGTTGTCTACCAAAGTCCTAATCCTATAGCTAGTCATCTCCTATGATGTGTAGGTTCTTGTGTTTTGGTTTAAGGACAATTTTCTTCATCAAAGAACAATTAAATTCAATTGTTCTTATAAACATCCTATCATATTGAGGAAGTGCTTAAGACGTGTCTTAAACATCTTTTCAATACCTCTAGGATTATTTTAAGTCCAAGAGAATTTAATTATACAAGTGAATTAATCATCCGGGAGTTTAAGTTTTGTTCTTTTGCTCAGTGAACTAGGACATTTGAATATCCTATAAGTGAGGTAACGCTTCACTTGATACTTCATTTAAGAGTTATAATAATAAGAGCTTAAAAAGGGCAAATCAAATTATTAAATATTTTAATGATTTAAACTTAATGATTTAATTTTGATTTTGACTTAATTATAGAAAATTAGTTTAAGTTTGGAATAGTGTTCAAGTTATTTTAAATTTAATTCTTAATGATTTCATTTAGGTTTGTTATTAAATGATTTTAATTTAATTTAATTCAATTTAATTTAATTTTTGATTTAATTTAATTTAATTTGATTTAGTTTAATTTAATTTCAATTTAATTTTAATTTAATTCAATTTAATTTTATTTTTATTTAATTTAATTTCAATTTAATTTAATTTTAATTTAATTTTAATTTAATTTCAATTTCAATTTAATTGAGATTATTCTTTTAATTTTCTTTTTAAGTATTATTGAAGTGATTTATTTAGGGATTTTTAAATTAAATAATAAATATCTTCTTAAATAATATCCCTAATTTAATAATTTCAATTTTCCATTAATCTTCCAAACTTAATTAATTAATTAATTAAGGTTTATTTTAATTATTCTTAAAATGATTGGTGGGTTCCTACCCTTAACCATTTAAGTTTCAATCATCCAAAATCAGTTTAAATCAAATATTTTACCCTCCCCTTTTTGATTAATCCTAAAATTTTAATTAAAAGTTGAAAATTTTTATTACCATTTTGCCCTCCAAGCTTAATAATTTTATAACTCACTAAATTAAGCTCAAATGAAATTGAAATTTTTGTGTGACCTCACTTACATGTCAATTAAGAATTAGAGGAGAAAATGTGATTTTTCTGTATTTAATTTATTTATGTAATTATTTTTTATGAAAAATAGGGATTTTCAAGGAAAATTTAATAACATGACCAAGGAAATGTTTCTATCCTTAAGAAAATTATGGGATATTCCTAATGACTAGAAGACCATTTGGACCAATTTTGGTGATTTTTTGAATTAAATTTTATTTATTAGAATTATTTTGAGTTTTGGAGCATTAATTAATTTTAAAATAAAATTAAAGTTGAAAAATGGATTTTATATTTTCCATAAATTTCTCTAACCTCAAGGAGTTCAGAGAAACAAATTTTATATTTTTCTGATTTCTCTTTGACTTATTAGAATTATTTTTGTGAAAAGGTTGGAAAATACATTTTTTAATATTAAAAATTACATTTAGCCTTTAAAATTCAATATCTTACCCTAGGGACTTAAGAAAAATATTTGGTTTGTTCCTAAATGTTTAGAATTCAAAATGTGACATTTTGGTGATTTTTAATATTTTTATAATTTTTATTATTTTTTAATTATTAAAATATTAAAATAATGATAAAAATCAACTTTTTTAGAAAATTTTAATTTTAATTTTCCTAAGTTCCTCCAATATCAGAGAAGCTCCAAAACCATTTTTGTGATTTTTTGAAAGGTATTTTGTGAGTTATGAATTTTTAAAGTTTAATTTTACCCTTTTTTGCTTAAGAGGCTTAATCAACCCATTTGGTGGGGTTAATCAAGTCCAATTGGTTTCAAATTTTTATGTTGTGTTCTCCTATCCCTAGAGGACAGTGGAGAATTATTTTTAAGTTAATTTGATGTGTGGCTAACCCTAATTAATTAGAGTTCTATTTTGGGTGTTTAGGCCAATTAGGGTTGTTCCAAGTGAATTATCTCAAAATTTATTTTTCCTAGGTCCCTCTAGTCACAAGTAACATCACCAAATTTTCCTAAAATTTATTTCTCAACATGCTAATTATTGGAATTAAAATACTCAAAAGAGTAACATGAACTTGGAAAATCAATAACTTCTCATAGGGATGGCCTCTGACCTTAGAAAAATCAGGGAATATTCCCAAGTTCAGAGGTTTCAAACGCCCTATGGTCTCATGCCATGATGAATTGCCTATGCAAATGGAGAATTAAAACAATGCAGAGAGTAAATAAATCATTAAAAATAAAATACTTAATGAAATTATTTGATTTCTTTTCCACATGATTCTCCTCTGTTCACTGAGCAAGAAGGTATTTTTATTTTATTTATAGGATTTTTCTACACAAAGTTATGGATTTTTGATGTTCTGGTAATTAAATAAATAGAAAAATAGCCTATTTATCTACTTATCCACGCGGCGCCGCGTCAACCTCGGTTGCTTTGAAGGGGGTGCGTGTCGCGCTGTGATTGGGCGCCGCCATCTGAGTCAGCCATCCCGGGACCCGCCTTTCACGTAACATGTTCTGGTCCGACGCGATCCGAGCCATCCATCCAATACACGCGCGATCCAACGGTTCCCAGTCATCGTCTACGACTGGTGCGAACCCTTGACCATCGACCTTCTAACCCTAATTTCTCACTCGATTCTCAACGGATTTATGTGTTCTTGTGCTCTATGGATTCGTCTTGAAGAGACGAACATATCCATATGATAAACATGCATTGAAATTAACTCAAACTAAATGGAGAATCTCTGTAAGCTCGGGAGGAAGAGTGAGTCCATACCTTTGCTCAGAGAAGTGAAGCTTCAATCTGAGGGTTGTGTCACGTTCGATTGGGTCCAAGCAAGCTCCAGATGAAGTCCCTTGGCTTGGTGAATTGTCTAGGTCTGATTTTGACCAAGCCCGATGACAAAGCTTGGAGGCCGGAAGCAATGGCTGGCCTGGTGAGGGGGCTTTTGCTGGGAAACTTCTCCTCTTGGTCTGGTGAAGGTGTTGAGTCAATCAATTTGAAGATTAACTCACTGTGGTGAAGTGTCCTGGTTTTGGGCTTGGATTTCAACTCGAAATTGAGCTCGCGGAGAGGAAATGGCGAGGGGATTTCAGTACGGATCAAGTTCTCTATGTGTAGAGAGTGGTCTGGGATGATTTTGGCAGGGTTTCAGTAAGGTTTGGTTCAGCACCTCTCTTGGCCGAGAGGAGGGGGTGTTTAAATAAGAGAGGCTGGAGGGCCTCCCAGGGGGCAGGGGGGTTTAAGTGTTGGGATCAGCTGCTCTGGTGAGGAGAAGAACAGCTGCAATGGCCATTTGGAGTGAGGCAGCTCAGCAAGGTGGAATTCCAAAATTTGGCTCCTCCCAAGGTCTCGGCCATGGTGTTTTCCGGCGATCCAGGCGGCTGGCCGGCAGGCAAGGGTCACCCTCAAGTTCAGGTGGGTCAGGGATGGGGTTTTGTGTAGGCAATTGAGCTTTGCCATGTGTAAAGGGCTTGGATTAAAATGGTATGGGGGAGAGGCCATTTTGGCTTGATTTGGTCCAAGCCATGATTTTGGGTTAGGTTCACCTCCCCATGGCTGATTTGGGCTGAGGGAGGATCATTTGCATCAGCTAGAAAGGGGTGGTGAAGTCCCCATCTAAAGTGATGTGGCTAATCTTGGTTTAGTGTGTAACATGGAAGGGGTTAAAAAGCTTATTGATGGTTTAAGAAAGGGGGCCCTCCTTTTGCTACTTTGGGTATGGTCACATGTCAAACATCCCATGGCTTCATATGGCTTGTACATGGCTTGTCTTTGGCTCACCTATGGCTTGGCAAGAGCTTGGTCAATTTCATAAAAAAGGATTTTGTGAATTTTGGCATTTTGATGGGGATTGTTATGAGGCTTGATTTGGAATTGTTTAATTGATAAATTAGGACTTTAGGAATGATTTTAATTTGAATGTGTGATGAGGGAAAGTGTCATGTGGGCTTTAGATTGATTTGGGCTTTTGAATTTGGTGAAAATGGGCTTTTAGGAAGGTTTAAGGGAGTGGGCCTTCATGTTTAGCAATGGGCTTTTAGAAGAAGAATTTTGCAAAGGGCCATGCCAAATATATGTTGAGTTTAGTTTAAGGATGTTTCTTGAATGATTTGAAGCAAATTTGAGGTGGTTTGGAATTGGATTGGGTTGAATTTGGATTCGTTTGGTAAATGGGCCAATTTAGGTCAAATTGGGCTAATTTGGGCCAATGTTGGGCTAAGGTTGAAATTGATGTAAAATTAATGTTGGGAAATGTTTATGGGAGTGTTTCAAATAGGTTTCAACTTTGGTTGGGTTTTGGTTTTGGGACTTGGGCTTATTTGGGTTAGGTTTGGGTTTAGGTCAAGATTGGGCATTTTGGTTTTGGGTTGAATTTGAGTGGGGTTTGGGTCCAAATTTTGGGCAAATCATGTTAGTGTTTTATTTGGGTGGATGTTAGGGAAGGTTTAGAAAAGGTTTGGGGTCAATTGGTGTTGAATTGGTTTGGTTTGGGATAAGTTTGGGTCATGGGTCCAAATTGGGCTTTAAGGTCAAAAGTGAAATTGGATTCAAATGTTAATCAAATTGGACTTGGATTTGGTCTAGATTGATATTGTGGATATCAATTTGAAGTATAGAATTGAATTGGACCAAAATTGGGGTCAATTGGGTAGATTTGGTTTGACATTGGGTTCACTTGGGTTAAGAATGGGCTAAATTGGGGGTTTTGGTAAAAGTGACGTAAATTGACAAAATTGGCTTATGGTGTAGCTGAACAAAATGAAATTGGGAATATTTGGGATTTTCTGGAATTTTGTAGGAATTTTCTGAATTTTTGGATTTTTTGGCTAAGAGGGGCATTTTGGGTATTTGGAGGGTATTGGGGGGTATATTTGGAATTTTTGGTATTTTTGGCTATGGATGATCAATTTGATTGGTGAGGAAATGTTCAAGGTTAATTTTGGGGAATTTTGGGTGATTTGGAAATTTTGGAGGATTTGGGCAATTTTAAGGGCTTTTGGTAAGTTTGATAGGTGTAGGGTCCCCGGGGTCAAAAATTGAAATTTTGTAAGAATGAAGATTGATCAAATATGAGTGGAATGGAATCACTTTGATTGAGCCATGAAGCCATGTTAAGCCTATATGAGCCATGAGAGGACTCATTTGAGGCATTCACTATGTTGTTCCTAACCCTCTTAACCAAGGGCTTAGGGGTTAAGGTCCATCCATATGAATTACCTACATGAGTCAAGGAGTCAAGTTGGGTATGGGTGTGGTTTTAGGATTTGGATTGTGTGTGTGAGAGTGTAGAGTGTGAGTGTAGTGAGTGTGTAAGTCAACCCTCACTAGACCAAGCCACCTAGGGTGGTCTTAAGGCCAAAGAGTCCTATAGGGAACTCATCCTTTAAACCTTCACATTTGCTTTCAACCCTCTAGGTGATTAGGGATCTACAATCATGCTTGTGGGGTTTGCAGGGAGGCAAGAAGTGGTTCAAATTTCTAAGGGATGGGTCCCAAGTCTAGTCCTCTAAGATAGTCAAAGGTAAAAGCCTAAGGCTAGATCCTAAGCATTAAAGAGGGAAGAGAAGACCTCATCAAAAATGAGGTCAATAGATACCGACTCTCACTTCGGAGTTCCCACGTTCCCCTCTCCTGAGGGCTAACAATCTACACATCAGCACCCAAACGATAGGACCGAATTGAGGATTTTAGCCTGTCACTCTATAATCTCCAATTCTACGCCGATAATATTATTTCCCTATTTATTTACACTTCTCCCTACAAGGATTTACTCGTCTACCTTGCAAAGAGAATTGTGATACATACAAGTTAAGAATCATTAGCCCACGGTCAGGTCTTAAGAATTCTTCACGGATTTTAACAATACAAATGGCCAATTAGTATAGTAAAGTAAGTTTAGGTATAGTACCATCACAACTTCTTTTATAATTTATTTAATAGACTAATTATATTATCATTTCACAAAAACATCAAAACCAGGAGAAAGATAGAACAACTACTCATTATTCATGAAGAGTATGCAATAAAACTTAGACTTCGTATAATAAAGTAAAGTTCTACACACTAAAAACAAATAAACACTACTTATCTCAAATTCCTCCCCAAGAAAACTATCTTTTCCATAGAATTCTCCTTTGAAACGTCAATGTGGAAGAGTACTCTCACTTCACTTCCACTCTTACAATTCCTCTAGGAATTCCTTACAAATTCTCTATTTCAACTCAAAACTCACTAAATTAAACTCACTAAATGACTCTCTTTACACTATGGACTCACTAACAATCACTTTTGAGACCAGAAGAAGGGTCCCTTTTGGCCAAAATTTGTTCCTTTTAAAGTTGTAGAAGAGTCTCTAAGGTTTGCGAAGGCACCCCTTTAAAAATCGTCAACATTCGATTTATTTCTGGATCAATCCGTCGTCCCCGCCGTCGGTGGCCTCGTGGCGCCATCGGCAGCCTTTTAGAAACTATGCATTTGAACTGTCCCCGCTATCGGCAGCCTCGATCCACGCCGTCGGCGGTCTCCCTTATAATTAATTCTGAACTCTTGGGAAAATCACACCGTCGGCGGTCTCAACCTCACCGTCGGCGGCCTAGGTCAAATTTGCTCCAAATCCGCTCATTTTTGCATATTTTCGTTCTTTTGTCCATAATTATTCATACCTGCATAAAAATACCTTTCTTTAAAGTGCAATATCATCAAAATCAATGAAAAATAAACATGAAAATCTTGACTTTTTTCTCTTGGGTCAAAATCCCCCAAACTTAACTATTACATGCCCTCAAGTAATATTTAATACTACATAAAAATTATGATTTATCGTGATAAAATTTTAATTCAGAAATACTATAGTATTGATTTAAATAAATATTATAATAAGAATTCTGAGAAAGATTTTCAAATAATTAGATTAATTCTATAAGTATAAGGCTATTTAGTCATAAAGTTTAAGAGTTCTAGTTTTCTATTCATTTCAAGAATGACTATATGTTGCAATATTAATTCACTTAGTGTATTTAGAAGATAAGAAATTCATGAGAAAACTATAAGTAAGAAACCAATCATAAATATAAGTTCAGAAATGTTCTTAGTTTTCCTTTTAGGTTAATCCAAGTGAAGCAAATTTTTGATAAGGCAGATCCTCAAGCTTCTCCTCGCTTATTTTCTTTTCTTTTCTTTTCTATTCTTTTCTTTTTAGGGATTGTTTTTCAATCTTTTTTCTTTTTCTTTTTCTTTTTTTTTCAAGTGAGGATCATATTTTTGGATAGCCTGTTAATAATTTTAAACTTCACTCTTCTTTTCCTAAATTTGAAACTTTTAACATTCTTTACCATATATGTACTTCATAGTTTTTACTTTATTGAATCCCAATCTTTTCTTTCTCAACTAAATTCCTAAGATTCTTAATATTTCAAAATATAGTTTTCTTTACTTTAAATAGATACTATAGTCTTATCCTCTTATACTAAATATCTTATTCTACAAAATTAATTTTCATTATCAAAAATATTTCTTTGACTCTTTTACAATATTTAGAAAAAATCTAAATATTGTAATTAAAGTTAAATTTTATTTCATAAATCATATTAATAATTTTTGTAAGTATGTTATTTGAGAACATATAATAGTTAATCTTTTTCTTCCCTCCCCCGAACTTAAATTTTTCTATAATTTGAAATAGTACATGGGTTAAAGAAAAATTTTAAATATAAAATTCATACCTTTGCACTTTAAGCATTTTTGTCTTTTTGAAATTTGCAGGTTCTCTTCAAAATCTCTAACTTCAACTGTCCTGTAATATTAAAATCCTTTCTACACACATACAATTTAGAAAATGTGCTGG
Source organism: Papilionanthe hookeriana x Papilionanthe teres (assembly GCA_022702705.1). Taxonomy (NCBI): domain Eukaryota; kingdom Viridiplantae; phylum Streptophyta; class Magnoliopsida; order Asparagales; family Orchidaceae; genus Papilionanthe; species Papilionanthe hookeriana x Papilionanthe teres. Next base: position 23,359,903 of record CM040426.1, read on the forward strand.
GGTAATGAAATTTTAAAACAATTATATAAGACTAAACATTAAACAAAAACAACTAACTACACTACAGAGGACATATGCATTTCACAACACAGAACAAACAGTTTACTAATTTAAACTAAACAATTCACAATTACACTAACTATTACAGATATCACAAGCATTTAGAAATGAAAATGTAAACTACCACTAAACACATATCACAAAAAATAATGCATAGTCCTTAACACAATACAATACAAATCAAAGTTCATCAAACAAAACTAAAAACAAACAAATACACTAATACATCACATCAAATCAGACATTAAAATCCCATGCAATGTCTTCATCACCCTGGTCATCAGGAGGATTGGGTTGATACTGAGTATATCTGGGGCACTCTGGAAAAGCCACATCTGGATCTCCTCGGTAATATCTAGCCTGAGCATCGTAATAAGCCATCTCAAAATCTGAATACCTCTGAAGATACTCACTATCATGATCATGTCTTCTTTCTGGCCCTTCAATCCTGTCATCAATCCTTTCTAGTTTTTCATCTAATTTCTCAAAACTTTTTCTCTGTAGGGTCATGGAATTCATCAGATCATACAAGGTAGGGGAACTGGAGGCAGGAGGGTCATAACTAGTAGAAGGGATATCTCTACTAGTAGATGGTTCATTACTCCTACTCCCTGATCTCCATTCCTCATGGGATGTATAAGTCTTTATATTTCCTTTAGTAATGGGTTTCATAGGATAAACCCATTCCTCATCATCTCTTGCGTCAACTCGAGATAGTTGACAAAGTGCATAAATAAGGCCAGGATGCCCTAAAGATCCACTTGTCTCACTCCTCGTATTAGTCATAATATTCTTATAGATTATCTTCCCCACATTAATTCTTCTATTGTTCTGAATACAGAAATTCAAAACAGCTCTCTCTCTAGAGACTTCACTGTGATAGTATGTAGGTAGCACAGTTGAACAGATGAAATAATGCCATGCCTTAGCATTGGCATTCATCATGGACAGTGGAAAGTTTATCCGTTCACGATTTTTAAATTTCCAAACTCCTTTCCCATCAGTGAGGAAGTCAATTACATCATCCACCGGACCTTCCATTGTTCTAAAAGTTTCAAACTCGCTAGTATAATAATATTGAAGCTCGTAAAAAGAGTTAATTCTATTAGCACTAAATTTGATAGAGAAACCCCTTACTTGGACAGGCTGGTCCTCAATTTGAGTCAGATTCGAGTAAAATTCTCTAACAACTTTAACAGCAGCTTTGTTTGTTGTATAACAGAAGTTCTCCCATCCTTTCTCCTTGATTACTCTTTCCACCTCTCCTCCAGGATTCTCAAAAACTTCTTTCTTGAGTACACTTCTTACTTTGGAAAAGTGAAGTGTACCTCGATTGGACTTTTACATTAACGAATCGAGTTTCGTCAAATTCAAGTCTTCTCTTTTGCTTGGAGCCATCGTTTGATCTATCAAATCACAAAAAATTCCAACTAATCTAAAAAATAAAACACTATGGCTTCTAAATGGGGTTTAAAACAATCTAAATCAATTTCCATGAATTCCTTCCAAGTATTTTCTCCACATTTTCAAATTTCCCAAAATTTCTTAATGTGGAAGAAATTCATGGTGAAAATAAAAAAATTTTATATAGGAGTGGAGCACTTACGAAGGGAAGATGAAATCCGGTGTTAGAATCAGTTGAAATTGCTCCAATTCCAAGATCTCTCAAGCCCTAAGTCAGTTTTTTGGGTCAAAATGGGAAGAAGATGATGAATAGTGGCTTCTGACCAGTCAAAATTGTGGTTAAATGGTATTTTTCACGACCGCGCCATCGGCAGGCTCATTCACGCCGTCGGCGGCCTCTATTGAGTTAATATTATGTTCTTTTCGGGAAAAACACACCGTCGGCGGCCTCAAGGGTGCCGTCAGCGAGATTCCTTAAAATTGAACTTTTTACGATTTTTCTCAAATTTAAGCCTCATCGTTATCCGTTTGATCCTTTTTATTATATATTTTAATTAATTTAGTGATGTATTAACACAAATAAATGTACACAATAAACTTCACATTTATATATATTAAATCCAAGTTTTTGCAATACACAATACATAACACACTTAAGTAGGCATTCTTGCAACCTAAATCTATCAATTAGCGTCGCAATCCAAGCCACAACACCAAAACGCTGAAAACAAACATTTCAAACCTAATCTCATCTATACTGAGATTAAAAGCAAACTAATCAAATACAAAGACAAACATAATTTAAATCAAGCACAATATACTAAAATAAACTAATTAAGTCTACTACTCTTCTAAACTAGTACTGGTCTCTCCTTTAAAATCTCCCATCGTTTGAACATGGACAAACAAGTTCTAAAAAGGTCGAAATGGGAATTCTTCAGTGGAATCTTCATCGATCAGTCCCATCTTAATCATTAATCGTACCAAACTTACTTCAAATTGTCCAGTATGGTCAAAATGCTCTTTCCTTCTCCAATCGATGTGATCGAAGAAATCAAACATATTGTTAACTGTGCTAGTTAATATTTGTACCTGATTCTCAAGATTTTTGATTTTATGCATGAGTATTGGTGTCGTGTCTGCCACTTAAGGTTGAACTGGAACAAAATTATGCGAAGCTTGATCCAGGATCAAACCTACATCACTCTCTCCATCAATAGTTGGGAACATCTGAGTCGTATCTAAGGGTTTCCGATGTAATAATATCTTCTCCCAAACTATGTACGAAACATGAAACAAACTGCAAATCGAGAAAATTGTGAAAGGATGTCCAAGCCCTTGGGATGATCCTTGAACGATCAAGTCATAAACAGATTTCACAATAATCGATCCAATATCAATGGGCCATCCCCTCTGAATGCAGTAGTTTAAGATTGCACTTTCTTTCGTAACCTTGCCAATTTTCATCATCGGCAACAATTTCGTAGAGATGAAAAAGTGCCAGTGTTTCGAAACAGGATTTAAGAGAGTAGTAGAGAAACTAACATACCCATTCTCTCTAACTTCCCATTCATCAGTTTCGTCCGTCATAAATTGATATATCTCGTTCATCTTTCCTTCTTCGGCATGAAATTTGAAAAGTAATAGAATGGAACAATCTCAAGCATATATAACTCATTAATTCTCCCGGAATTAAATGTAATCCACCTACCTCGAACATAAACGCTTCCATGGTTGATTCCATTTAAATTTGCGTAGAATTCTTTAATTACTGGAACGACTACTGCGGTAGTAGTGTAGCAGAAAACATCCCATATTCTTCGCAAAATCATTTCTTCGATTGGTGACAAAGAATCACTTTGTCCCCTATGGACAAATCATCTTTCTTTAATCAATCTTTTCTTCGAGATTACCTTGTTGAAGAGTCGCTGCGCCTCCACACTGACGAACTTTCTCCTGTTGTAAACTCGGAATCTTGGGTTGTCAATCGAATTTGAAGCCATTTGAGAAGAATTGAAGAGAGAACCATTCATTTTTGGGAGTTTGGAATATTTAGCAACCGTTCATAGGAGTTTATAAAGGACAAATTTACTAAAAACCGCCAAAAACCGTCTTGAACACGAATAACTACCCACTAGCCGATCCCACCGTCGGTGGCCTTGAAGGTGCCGTCGGCGAGCCTTATTCGATTAAATACCAGAGCTCTCGGGAAAAACCGGCCGTTGGTGGCGTCGAGCACTCCGTCGGTGCCCCAGGCAAAAATTTGCATAAAAACACCGTGGTCCAATATGTTTTAAATTTTCTCCATGGATTAATTCTATGATAATCAAAGGGTAAAATATAAGTAGTAGGACTTAGTATTACTACAAACTAACAATTATTTCAAACAAACACATAACTATTAAAGATAACTATGGGTTGCCTCACATAAAGCACCTGGTTTAACGTCGTCAGCCCGACCTATTCAGGTTGACTGAGCATTAAAACCTCTTTATAATTTGGTTTTTTACCTTCAAAATATGGTTTTAATCAATGTACATTTAATTTAAATCTATTCCCAGTCTTCTGATCTTCAAATTCAACAGCTCCATAAATAATACTTGATTCACAGTAAAGGGTCCTAACCAACGAGACTTCAATTTCCTAGGAAATAAATTTTAGTCTTGTAATGTAAAGCAAAACTTCTTGTCCTGGTTCAAAGTTCTCTTGGTTAATCTTCCGATCATGTCTTAACTTTAGTTTTTCCTTATAAATTCTATTGTTATTGTAAGATTCATTTCTCATTTCTTCTAATTCATTCAATTGCAACTTTCTCTTCTCACCAGCATTTTTCAAATTATAATTGAATTCTTTAATCGCCCAAAAATCTTTATGCTCCAATTTTGTTGGTAAGTGACAAGTTTTCCATATATAAGCCTGTAAGGAGTCATACCAATATGAGTTTTATAAGCAGTCCTGTATACCTATAATGCAGTATCCAGTCTTGCAGACCAATTTACTCTATTAGGGTTTACAGTCTTTTCTGAAATTTTGTTTGTCTCTCTATTAGAAACTTCAACTGAACCACTAGTTTGAGGATGATAGGCAGTAGAGAATTTATGAACAATACTAAACTTTTCTGCCAATCTTTGAATGTATTTATTCCTAAAATGGGATCCTTCGTCAGTGATAATCTCTCTCGGCATACTGTATTTTGTGAAAATGTTTTTTATTAAGAATCTTGAAACACTTTTAGCATCACACTGAGGTAAAGCTTGTGCTTCTATCCACTTTGATACATAATCAAGAGCAATTAAAATATATAAGTTCCCAAATGAAGGAATAAATGGTCCCATGAAATCTAATCCCCAAGCATAAAAAAACTCAACTTCTAATATGAAATTTAGATGCATTTAATTTCTTCTAGATATATTACCTACTCATTGGCATCTATCACAGGTTTTAATATATCTATAAACATCTTTAAAAAGAGTAGGCCAATAAAATCTAGCCTGCAAAATTTTATATGCAGTTTTATCAATCCCAAAATGTCCTCCAAAATCAGAATCAAGACATTTTTGAATGTTTTGTTCAGTTTCTTTATAAGGCACACATCTCCTAATAATAAGATCATTACATTGCTTATACAAATATGGTTCATCCAAAAAATATGATTTTGAATCATGAACAAATTTTTTCTGTTACTGCAATGTTAGCATAGGTGGTAAAATATCGCTTACTAAATAATTTACTATATCTGCATACCAAGGTATTTTCCACTCATTAATATTATAAAGTTTTTCATCAGGAAAACTGTCTATTATTTATTTTTCGGTATCAGATAATACATTATATTCTAGTCTCAACAAATGATCAGCAACTTGATTTTCAGTTCATTTTCTATGAATCACCACAAAATTTAATTCTTACATTAAAAGTGCCCATCTAATTAATCTTGGTTTAGTATCCTTATTTTGCATCAGATATTTAATAGCAGAGTGATCAGTATGCACAATACATTTTGTTCCAATTAAATATAATCTAAATATATCAAAAGCATATACAATAGCTAGTAACTCTTTTTCAGTGACCGTGTAGTTAATTTGAGCATCATTAAGATTTCTACTAGCGTAGTATATAACCTTAAAAAATTTTTCATTTCATTGACCAAGAACTGCTCCAATAGCATAATCACTAGCATCACACATTAGTTCGAACAGTTTCTCCCAGTCAGGTGAAACTATTATAGGTGTTGTGATTAGTTTTTCCTTTAATAATTCAAAGGCATTCAAGCAGTGTTCGGTAAATTTAAATTTCTTGTCTTTTTTCTAAAGTTGGCATAGAGGTTTTGTAATTTTTTAGAAATATTTAATATAGCGCCTGTAGAAACCAGCATGTTCAAGAAAACTTCTTACCCCTCTCACTGTAGTAGGAGGTGGTAATTTAGCTATTACTTGAATTTTTGCAGGGTCTACTTCCATGCCATTTTCTGAAATTTTATGCCCTAATAAAATTCCTCCTACAACCATAAATTGACATTTCTCCCAATTTATAACTAAGTTATTTTTTTCGCATAGCTCCAAAAATTTTTCAAGATGATCTTAGCATACGTCAAATGATGTTCCAAACACAGAAAAATCATCCATAAATACTTCAATTTCATTGTTTATTAATTTACTAAAAATTGACATCATACATCTCTAGAATGTTGCAGGTGCATTACATTGTCTAAAAAGCATCCTTTTGAAAGCAAAAGTTCCGTAAGGACTAGTAAATGTTGTTTTCTCTTGATCCTCAAGAGTAATAGGTATCTGATGGTAACCAGTATATCCATCCAGAAAGCAATAGTACTTATGTCCAGCAAGTCTGTCCAACATTTGGTCTAAGAAAGGAAGAGGAAAATGATCTTTTCGGGTGGCTGCATTTAATTTTCGATAATCTTGTTGACCTCACTTTTGGTCGAGGTCTAGTCTCTCTTTAGAATAGCCTAGGGTCTAGCCATAGGACTCTTCTGGTGACTTTCTTAGAGGACTAGTCATGGAACCCTCCCCATAGAAATTCAAAACTCTTCTTGCTTCACTAGGGGTTTTCATATGCTTAAGGCCTCACCTCCACCTTTTGGTAGAAAAAAGGCAAGCATAAGGAATCCTAGGGGAAGTCTCTTATAGGTGGTAAGACCTTAGGATTTGCCCTGAGGGAGGTCTGGAACTCACCACTCACACACTTCACATTCACAACATACACACACTGCACATCCTAATTTCAACCCTGAACTCTTTGGAAACTCATGTGGGTAGCCCAGCCCTAAGTCTATCACTAAGTGGTAGGGACCAACACATAGAGGACCAAATAAGGGTGACCCTTCATCTATAACTCAATTTAAACCATTACATCATGCTCACTTTGAAGCCATCTTCAAATCTCCAAAGTTTCAATTTCTGGCCCCCGGCCTCCCAAAATTCCCTAAATTACCCAAAATTCTTAAAATTCACCAAAATTCACCAAAATTTCCCAAAAATCATTCCAAGATATTCCTTACCACTCAAATTGACAATTCATGACCAAAAATTCTAAAATTTCCAAAAATACTCCCAATACCCTCAAAATACCCAAAATACCCCTTTTGCCCAAAAATCCTAAAAATTCCAAACAATTCTTAAAAAATTCTAGCAGATCCTAAAAATCCCCAATTTCATTTTGATCAACTACACTATGGGTCAATTTTGCCAAATTAATACACTTTCAATCAAAAATCCCATCTTGGCCCATTTAACCTAAAGGTGCCTAAACCAAACCCAATCTTGACCCAATTGATCCTGATTTTCATCAAATTCAATTCTAAACCAAAATTCAACATCCCCAATATCAACTTAGACCAAATTCAAGCCCAATGTAACCCTCATTTGAATCCAATTCCACTTGAAATCCAAAATCCCCAAATTGGTCTAAATAACCCAAAACTCTTTATAACACCTCCTTAAACTTAATTGGATCATCAATTGCCCATAATTTGAGATCAGGTCTTACCCAAAATCCATTTTGGACCAAAACCTCCCCATTTTGACTCAAGCTGGACACATGTTCTAAATCCACCAAATTGACCCCCTAAACCTTGTCAAAACCATTTTATGTCTTCATGAAAGTTCTTTGAGACAGCCATATCTACATTATTTCTGAAGACCTCGGAACCCTATTCCTACTCAAACCCAATCTAATTTGACCCAAAACCAACATGGTCCAAAATTACAAAAATACAATTCATGCCAAAATGGAACCTCAAATGAGCTCAAAGCCACTTTGTGTCTTCATGAACAATCTTCATCACAATCATATGAACAATATTGATCTAGACACCCAGACCTCGTTCTCACTCAAACTCAAGTTATGTTAGCCCAAACCCAAATGAATCTAATTAAACTAATAATTTAAATTAAATCAAATTAAAATCAAAATTAATTAAATTAAACATCATGACACCCCTAAAATAATTATATATATAATAATATATATATATATTAAATAAATAAAATAAAATAAAATAAATTAAAAAAACAAAAAAATCATCCCTCATCCATCACTTCCATCACTTCTCCCTCACTTCTCCCTCACCCTACATGCCACCTCATCCCTCATCCATCACCTCCACCATAACACCTTCTCACCTCCTCCACACCTCACCTCACCACTCCCTCACTCTCCCATTCATCCTTAGCCGTGAGCCTCATCCAAAATCCCCCCATAATCCCACTTAAACTCCCTTACACACACCTTTTACACTTCACCATCCCACTCATTTTCCTCTCCAAAAACCGTGAGCCTCCCTCTCCTCTTCTTCCTCTCCTTCCAAGCTAGCCACACTCACTCACTTCATCTCCAACAAGGGACTCTTCAAGGTCTCCAACAAGTGCTTCTCCAAGCTAAGGTAATCTTCTCCCCCCTCCTTTTACTTTTGTTTTTGTTTCAAAATTTATTTAAAAAAAAAAAAAGAGAGAAAAAAATTGTGTCATTATCTTGTTTATGTTTAGCACATACATGTATTTTCTTTAAAAAATTCTTCTTCCTCTACATAGGTTTAAAAAAAAAAATTATTATGTGTTAATTATTACAAATCTTCACACCATGTATGCTTTCCCATGTTTAGCCTTAGGGATTTATTTTATTTTTCATGCAAGTTATCTCCATGTATATCTTCATGTGTAGGTTATCTTCATGCTATTTAAATTTTATTCATGCATAGGCTTAGGAATTCTTTTTTATGCAAAGTTATATAGCTATTTACAAATCTACCACCTATTTCTACTAAATTGAAAAATAAGATTTAAAATCTAAAAGAAATAATTTAACTTAAAGGAAAGAAAAAATTAAAGAAAGGAAAACAAAACATAAAGAGAAAAGAAAATAAAAATAACATAAAGGAAATGAAAACAAAGAGGAATAAACATAATATAACTATATATAAATTTTAATAATGCATGAATAACATAACATACAGAACAAAAAAAAAGAGAAAAGAAAAAAAAAAAAAGAAGAAAAGAGAAATGCAACATAAAAGAAAGAAAAAATGAAAGAAGAAAAGAAATAAAAATAAAATGAGGAAATGGAATAATTTTCAATGAATAACATAACTATGCATTTATGTAAGATAAAAATATTATATGTGCTAAATAATATTATAAATAAATTATATACACTAAATACATAATGTTTATAATAAAAATAAATAAATAATAAATAATATATGTAAAGATATAAATGATATATTAATTGTAAATTTAAAAAGGTAATAACTTTACTAAATTAAAATAAAAACGACTTTACTAAATTTTAAATAAATAACTACATACTACTAAAATATAAATGAATAATATATATATATATATATATATATATATATATATATATATATATATATATATATATATATATATATATATATATATGTAAATGAATAATAACAATATGTAAATAATAAAAGATAATGTGATAAGAATAAAATAAATAGATAATGAAAATATAAGAAAATGATAATAATAATAAATAAAATAATAATTGTAAATATAAATAAATAACAAAAATAAGTAAATAAAAATGTCATTCTTTTTAAAATAATATAAGTGTAATTATATGAATAAATAATAATTTTGCTAGCTTTAAATAATGGATAATAACTTTAAATAAAGAAAAGAATAATTTAAGAGAGAGAAAGTGAAAAGTCTTATAAATAAATAATAATAAAAATGATAACAATAATTAATGTAAATTAATAACATAAATTAATAATAATAAATCAATAATATTTAAGTAATAAAAATGTACATATAATTAATTAAAAATAAAATAACTTATAAGGAATAATAAAATAAATAATACATATATATAAAAATTAAAAATAATTTAAATAATATAAATGAATAATGAATTAAATTAAAATTAAATAATTAAAACCAAATAATAATTAAATTAAATTAAATAATAATTAAATTAAAAAAATTACATTAAATAATAATTAATTAAGTAAACCAAAACAATTAAATAAATAATAGTTTAAATTAAATTAAATAAATTAAATAAATTAATTAAATTAAATAAATCAAAACTATATTAAATTAAATGATGATGTAAATAAATAAATAATTTAAAATTAAATTAAAATTAATTAAATAAATTAAATTAAATTAAATTAATTAAATAAATAAAGTTAAGTTAAATTAAATTAAATTAAATAAATAATAAATTAAACTAAATAAATTAAACTAAATTAAATAATAATAAATTAAATTAAACAAAATTAAATAATAATTTAAATAAATGATAAATTAAAATGAATTAAACTAAATTAAATTAAATTAAATTAAATAGTAATTGTAAATAATAATTAATTAAATTAAATTAAATTAAAAACAAATGATAAATTAAAATAAAACAAATTAAATAAAGTTAAATTAAATTAAATTAAATAATAATTGTAAATGCTAATAAATTGAATTAAATTAATTAAATTAAATAATAAAATAAATTAAAACTAAAATAATAATAAATAAATATCAAGCTAAAGTAAAATAAAATAAATAAATAACAATTAATTAAATAAATAATGATAAAGTAAATAAATCACATAAGATAATAAATAATAAATTAAATAAACCCTAAAGTTAATAATAATTTTAATCACACATAAAAGATAATAATTTTAAATAACATAACATCATAAGAATAAAATAACATACAATAATGATATAACATATAAACAAAATACAAAAATAGCATACCACAACCATCACAACAATCACAACACACAACAACAATCCCGACCACAATACAATACCAACACGATAATAATTTTCCCTTTATAAAGACCCCTAGGAAATCACAACTTGGTGTAGAAAACATAATAAGAATACCCTTATGCTTAGTGAATGCATGAAGTAACCCAAATTTTACCCGATGTCCACACAACCTTCCCAATTCACATTCCAAACTCAAAATTCCTAGCTCCAAAAAAACCAAACCAAATACAAACCCAACCCAAAACCAAAACCAAACCAAACCAAACAAAAGACAAACCAAATCCAAATACAAACCAAATTCAAAGCCCAAAATCCCCAAACTAAAATCAAACTCAATCAAATCTTCTACAAATGAAACCACAAACTCTTCATAGCACTCCCATAAGTCCAAATCAAACTACCAATTGCCATCAATCCAAATCCAAACTACACCTAAACCCACCTACCCTGAACACCTGTGTTCATTAAGCATAAGGGTATAGGTAGGATGAGTTGTTAAGCAACATAATAAGTTTAAATCAGCCCGAGACTTTTCATCAGGATATGAGAGGGAAGCATGGACCTGCATCCTTTTTTGACTGTTTGGATAACTCTGAGGTCTATTAAACTTAATATGTCTGCTTAACGAAACCATCCTCAATTAAATTAACAAAGTTCATTGAAACACAACATAAAAATTCTCATAGACATCATAGGACTTGGTAGAAAACCAGGACATTTACATAGACATCATAGGATTAAGTAGTTACTGCTTGTTAGTCCTACTTCTTCCTGTTTTCTGGCATGCTTTAATTTCTGCAAAACTATAAACACATACATGCAATGTAATACTAATGTTTCAGCTGGGAATGACGAGAAGACCCTCCAGGTCCGCTTTTACTTTATTGCAATTTACCTTATTGCAATTTATTTACCTCCACTACGTTTTACTTTTCTTGCATGATAAATAAGATTGTTGCATGAAAACTGAAACCTTTAGGATAGCCACAAAACTGAAACCCAAAACTAAATTAAAAGTCATACAAGATAAAATTCACCGCCACAATATTTCAAAATATAAGACAACTCAAAATTTAATCACAAACAGAACAACAAAAATTACAACTTTGACTAAATTAAAACGTCTCGTTGGATGATCGGGAATACCTCTGATGATGTAACCTAAGTGTTGCAAACGGGATTTCCCACTGTCTAAATGAAAGTGTGGAACTCATTCAGTTGAGTTTAGCAAATTCATCTCGACTAAGTGAATCCGATAAAAATAACAATGTCGGAAGGATGGAACCGTGGGATCTTAACCGGTGTTGTTATAATCAACCTTAATATTTGTTTTAATCAAAAAATTAAAAAAAAACACTTGGATTTTAAGATTTCTCTAAACCAAAACACTTCTCTCATCTCCTGATTTTCAATTTCTAAAACTAAACCTCTGCAACAACAAGAAGCTATAGGCAATACACCGAAGGGCAGCACGATCAAGGATGCGGAAGGACATGTTCAAAAAAGCAAACAGTGGATCTTCAACGGCAACTCTCTTTTCTTATAAATAAACAAATAGCCATAGGATATCGAGGTAGTTTGCCTAGTGCAACATAAATCCTCAACTTCTTGTTAGGCATTTGCATAATTGTCTTATGCAAATTAAGCCCTAACCGGTCTTAGGACTCCGAGGTAGTCGTTTGGTACGACATAAGCCCTCACATCTTCGAGGCTGTTTGTATGATTGTGTCATACGAATATAAGTCCTAATTAATTAAAACAAGCAGGATGAAACATTAAATAAACTCCCAAATTGAAGCCAAACAATAGAATAGTTTGGGAAGTTGCAAAGATTCTTCTTGGATCCTCAGCTTCTCCTACTTCTCTTCTATTGGACTCTTAAAATAAACTGTTCCAAACTCGATCCATTCCCTATTGAAATTCTAAAATTCAATCCTTTGAAAATCTTAAACTTTGAAATTCTTGAGAGCAAAACCACTGATCATTAACGAGAGTTTTCTTAAATGATTCCCGTCATTTGGGATGTAATTAACTATAGGGGCTTGCCCTTATAGGGAACTTTAAGAACCCGTGTAATATAAACCCTCCTTAATTCCTTTATATTAGCTGTGGGAACTCCGTCGGCTTATAAAATTGGTTCGCAGACCAAACGGATGTCACAAATCTTCTAGTTTATTTAATCGAGCCCCATCATCAAGCAGTGTGCCTATTCTTTGGGATAGATACACGGTTTGTGGTGTGATGCTCGTTTATATAAACTATTTGGGATGTGAGATCGGTTTAATTTTACATGTTAAAATTTTCAAACTTAAAATTTATTTTCAAAAATCAAATGCTACTTTCCAAATTATATTTATATACCTAAATTAAATTTTAAAACCTAAAAAAATACGCCGACAGCTTCTGGCGACTCCGCTGGGGAATAGTTCCTCTCTCTATTTTGATCAGACAGTTTTGCTTTCATAAATCGGTAGTAAATCCATGCCCCTAGTGGATCAAACTACCATTCTTCCGTGGACATATCTTGTTCATTTCTATCTTGAACAGGTATGATCAACTTTCCTTAGATTTTGGAGCCACTTTTAGACACCCCTAAACAGAGAGGTTCCGAAATTCTCCTTTTATTACCTCTCTAAAGAGGTGGGGTCGGTCCCCCAATAGGTGTTTTGGTGGATTGATTCCACTTGGGCAATGTGCGTTGTGAATTCAGCCCAGGACTGGGTCCAGAATTTCACTTTTGCTCCGTGTCTCACGGGTTTGATTTGCTATCGGCAAGTTAAACCAAATCTCTACTCTCGTACCTTTTGTTCAAATCCTGAAATTAAGGAAACACTGTTAACAAATGTAAAAAAAATAAATGATAATAGTAATAATAAAATAAGGTGAAAGCACCAAAATAAAATAAAAGAATACAAGAATAATGTACATAAATTAAATCCAAACAAAAAAAAATGTATAAAGAAAATTGCCCAGTTTATAGTACGAGTGCGGTCACTTGAGTCTGCTAGTTGAAACTACAAGACATCGGACGTTACTGACTTCCAGAAATTCTTTAAATGCCAGGAACGATGTGTTCGCCAAAATCGATCTTTTCTTTCGCCTCTGGAGTTGAGTTAGCCGTCAATAGAGACGAGCTTCCTGAGCTGGCGGTCATCAAATTTGGACAAGGGTTCGATGATGTTGAAGCCAAGTTTCGGGGATGTGGCCATTGCAGTGTCAAAGTCTGAAATGAGCAAGTCCGTTAAGCCTATTGTAACGTTCAACATGAAGTCTGTTGAGGAATTCCCCATGCCAAAGAAGGATTGGATTGAAAAGAACTCAGATGCCATTGGGACTGCTCCTGAGACTGTTTCTGCTCTTACCGCAGGATTCACTGCCGCTGTACCAGTCGCTCCGCTAACTAAAGGAAAAGATATTCTACATGAAGAAAAGTCAGTCGATGCTTGTATTTTGCCATCTTCTAAATTCAATATTGAGTCCAATTCGAATTCCATACAAATGGTAAAGGCACAGGAATGGAAGCGCAATCAGGGAATTCTAAAGATCAAGGAGCCGCGACAGCAACCGTATCGGTCTGAAGAACAGTTGTTCCAGTTGAGACCATACGGGCCAACAATAAATCAACGATTAAGCAAGGTATACCCATTCAAAGAGGACTCAGTGTCGCAGATATTCCGTTACTTGATAAAGATGCCAAAATTTAGACTACCGGAGCCAAAGAAACCAGAGGAAGCCGACAAGAAACATCACTCGATGTACTGCCCATACCACCGAATGCTCGGCCATACCATAGAAAACTGCTTCAGCTTCAAGGATTGGCTCGAGAAGAATTTCAGAAGTGGAAATGTGATAATCTCGAATGAGTACTTAAAAGAATTTGAAAAAGGTTCTATAAATATGATTTTGGGTGATTCAATTGACTTCTACATGACAACGCCACTGCTCGAGGGAATAAGTGATGTTTCTCGAAAACCTTTAACTGACCTTAAGGCTATCAAAGGAAAGTCAATTGAGACCGCTGTGGAAAAGCTCCGAGCTGACATTGTACAACTGTCTAAAGATCAAAAAGAAGATACTGAAGATAAAAACTCGCAGAAATCAACGTCGTTGAGACCCGAGCCATGTTAGTTGCGAGTGACACTCCTCTTCGTGAGGAGGACACTGCGGATGAGTTGCAAAGGGCCTCACAGTAAAAAGAAGAAATTATTAACCGCCTCGATAAGAAGATCGAAGAAATGACGGCTGTCATGGTTGCAGTGCAAGGACAGTCGCACTTACAGCAAGTGGCGTCCCCTGAGATAAACCAGCCAGAGATTGTCCATATCACCGAAGAAAGAAGGGAAGTCGTTTCTGCAAACTGAGATGAACCACCACAGAAAGATTCATCTCAGAATATGATGCCAGAGAAAGACATTAAGCAGTTGGTCGAACAACAGATAAAGGAAGCCTTAGCCCAATCGAAAGGGGGCGCGTCAATTTCAAATGGTAGACCCTACCCGGAGGAGTTCGATGCCGTCCCATATCCCAAGGGTTTCATACCACCATTGTTCAAGACTTTTGATGGGAATGGAAACCCTCGTCAGCACGTTGCACACTTCCGATCAAGTTGCTGCAACGCTGGGGGTAGTGAGGCGCTACTGCTCCGACAGTTTGTGAGCAGCCTTTCAGGAATCGCCTTCGACTGATACGCAGACTTATCGAACGGTTTAGTGAAGACTTTCAAAGAAATGGAGAATCTTTTTGTCAAGCGTTTTACTGGGGTTCAACACCACGTCACTATAGGCAGTCTTGTGGAAGAGAAGCAGAAGCCAGACGAAACTTTGGTGGAATACATCCTGCGTTGGAGAAATCTCAGCATGAGATGCAAGCCATAGTTGCAAGAGCAACACGCAGTTGAAATTCTTCTAAAGAGCATTCACGGTTTAGTTGGTCTCTTGCTCAAGGGATTCACAATCGAGACATTCGAGAAGTTACTTAACAAAGCTGAAAGACTTCAAGAAGAAGCTAAACAATTTGGTTTTCTTGGAAAAGCCAACGAGCTAGAGCCAACAAATATATTCGAGAAGGAATTTGAGAAAGTTCCTGTGGTTAACAAGGGAAAGCGACAATTACAAGTACAGGTTGGACAACATCAGCGGACCTTCCAACATCCCAGGCAGAACGCTCAGCAATCCTTTCAACAAAGACTTTACCAGACGAATGAAAGACAAGTTCCAACAATGGTTGCTCGAACAAACAATGTGTACTCTTTTAAAGACGAAGCAGCAAGAAAGATGTTCCACAATCTAATCAAGAACCCTGAGTTCCGGTTACCTGAGCCAAAAAGACCGGATGAAATCAACAAGAAAGGACATCCAAGATACTGTCCGCACCACAGGTTCGTTGGACACACCATAGAAGAGTGTCGTAATTTCAAAGACTGGCTCAAAGAGAATTTCAAGAATGGGAACGTAACAATCCTGGAAGAATATTTGAAAAGAACCTGAAAAAGGTTCTATCAATATGATTTCGGTCGATCTGTTTGTTCTAGCTGACTCCTCTATAATTAACAACAAAGAAGACACTTCTTGACTATCATTGTACTACATCTACCAATGTAAAGGGAAATTTGTAGAATTGATGTCGATCTGTCACATCCCTTCCACTGTTATGAATGAAAATGAACAGAAAAAGTTTTTTGTTCAGAATTGTTCGATATTTCGAATGCTCAAAGTTGGATATTTTTATAAGACTTCAACTTCAGAAAGAATGAAATTTATGCCCTAATAACTGGGTCCTTCACTTTAAGGAATTCTGACTGAGTCCTAAATAAACTTTGAAATGAAATAGTGTGGTTGAAATACGAGTAATTAATCTGGGATATCAAAAGTCTTTTAATTTTCTGCCATGTGACTAGGTCCAGACATTTGGATGAGTTATAATATCCTAGGATTCATGTTAAGAAACATTTCAGATTTATTAATTGGGAGAGTTTCGACATTCAAAATCTTTAACAGAAATATGCACTGCCAGATACAGTAATTCTCAGAAAATAAAAGGAGCACAAAAAAAAAAGATGTTTCTGAGGAGAAGCTTGAGGTGAGCACAAAATCAAAAATTGGTGTCACAATCTAGACAATCAAAATCTTTAACATGTGCTCCACCAGATATAGTAATCCTCAATAAAAAAAAAGAGCGAAAATCTCACTATATAAAAAAAAGAGAAAAGAGAAATCAACTAAGCACCCTGAGAAGAAGCTTGAGGCAAGCATATAATCAAAAATTGGTGTCTTAATCATCCCTCGATTAATAAAACTTGAAAGACTACCTTAAGAAATTTCCTCTGATATTATGCTTTGAAGAGAGTCAAGTGATTTTATGTCTTTTGGTCGGTCATTAATTGACTCAGAAATATCTTTGGCCAATGAAAAATATTTCTATAACATGAGCATAAATTTTGAATCTGCTTAGGCCTAGAAAGAAAGAATTAAAGAAATGGGCTATGTTATTAGCATTTAATGGAAATTTGAACCTGAAGTCATGCCTTTCAATACCAGAGGATACAAATCCAACATCAATTCAAAGGGCGTCAGGGCAACTTTGCAAAGATAGCCTAGACAATCCTCCTAAATTAACGGTAAAGAGTGACGACTGTTACAAACGAAGCTACGAAGTTCCTGTTCCTTCAGCCGTGGTGTCTATAGAAGTAACACATCTTTGTAGGTACTTGAAAGAATATAATTCCAATAGTACCTCGAAGACTAGGTCATTTTCTACAAAGGTCTTCGGTCAGTGGACGGTACCTCCAGGAGAACTGTGCATCGTGATGTTTCAAAGACAAACTCATTCTACGAAGCACAGATGCCGCACTTGTTTATGACTGGGTCCAAACCCTAACTAAAAAAAAAACAAAAAAAAAAACAAAAAAAATAAAAATAAAAATAAAAATAAAAGAAAAAATGAAAAATCATAAGGTATAAATGAATAGAATAAAACTTTAAAAAAAGAAACCAATAATAAATTCCCCCAACAAATCACAATAAAAAAAAAATAAAATAAAATAAAAATAAAATAAAAAAATCGAATAAGATAACGAAACAAACTTCAAGTCAAAACGAAACTTCAAATCAAAATGAAATCCGAAATCAAATTGAAATCTAAATCAAAACAAACTTAAATCATCGAAACAAAAAAAAAAGAATCTCAATATTAAAAATAAACCTCAAATCTGAATCTCCAATTTGTACTTTCAAATCCAATCTCAATTTGAATCTTAAATCAAATCCCAATCGAATTCAAATTCAAACTTCCAAATCTAAAATCCAATCCCTTCAATTCTCTTCCCTGTTTGAGATAGGAGCAGTCGATTCCATTGACACAGAGCCACGAGGTTTTCGATTTGGTTCCGATGGCGAGGATTCCGTTATCCCCATCTGAATGGTTAATTCCAATCCGGTTATGAGGGCTTCGTATTCTGCCTCGTTGTTTGTACACGGTTCTGTTAAGTGGTAGGAGTACCTTAACATTCCCCGCTCTGGCGTTATAAAGATTAGTCCGACTTCTGCCTTACCGGGCACTATCGTTTGTGATTCTTTATCTTTCCGTGCTGAAGATGCTCCGTCGAAGTACAGTTCCCAATGCTGATCATCGGGGTCTTCTAGGCTCATTATCTGCTCATCTGGCAAGTCGTCGTTGAGAGGCGATTCTGCTGGTAAAGGGTGTGCTGCGAGGAAGTATGCTAGGACTTGTCCCTTTACGGCACGAAGAGGAACGAAAGTTATATCGAATTACAATAGTATCATTGACCACCTGGCAAGTCTGTCGGAAAGCGTTGGTCGGGTCATCAAATATTGCAACGGATTAAACTTCGAAATAAGGTTGACCTTATGAGAAAGCATGTAGTGCCTGAGCTTCTGTGCGGCGAAGATCAGAGTCAAAAAATGCTTCTCAATCGAAGGATACTTTACTTCCGTCAGAATTAGACGACGGCTTAGGTAATAGAGCGCGTTTTCTTTTCCCTCATCATTGACCTGGGCTAACAAGGCTCCGAGAGAGTCGTCTAAAGCCGCGGTATAAAGTATCAACGGTCTACCCGAGATTGGGTCTGCTAAGACAGGAGGTGTCATTAAGTATTGTTTGATGTCATCGAAGGCATGTTGACATTTGGAGTCCCAAGTAAACCTGGCGTCCTTCTTAACTAAAGCAGAAAATGGCTGACACCTTCCTGACAAATTCTAGATAAAGCATCGAAGATATGCCAATTTCCCTTGAAAGGACCGTAGTTGTTTCAAGGTTTTAGGAGGCGGCATTTCTAAGATAGCTTTAATCTTTTCCAGATCGATTTCAATTCCACGATGTCGAACAACAAATCCTAAGAATATCCCATATGTGACACCGAATGCGCATTTCAAGGGATTCATCTTAAGGTTATATCGTCTTAATCGCTCGAAAACAATTCTCAAATCATACAAGTGATCCTCCTTTAATTTGCTCTTGATGACCACATCATCCACGTAACACTCGACTTGGTTGTGAATGAGATCATCAAAAATTCTTGTCATTGTTCTTTGATAAGTTGCTCCTGCTTTCTTTAATCCAAACGGCATCACTGTGTAGCAGTATACCCCGATCGGCGTTCTGAAGGCTGTAAGCTTTTCATCTTCTGGTCACATCTTTATCTGGTTATAACCCGATGATCCATCCATGAAAGAAAAGATTTCATGTGTTGAAGCAATGTCGATCATCAATTCTGGAATTGGTAGAGGGAATTGGTCCTTTGGACATGCTTTATTTAAATCTCTGAAATCCATGCAGATTCTGATCTGACCATTCTTCTTTCTAACCGGTACCACATTGGCTAACCAAGTCGGGTATTGTTCTTCGTGGACAAATTTAGCGTCTATTAGCTTCTTAACTTCAGCTATAACTTGTTGTTCAATCTCTAGACGCATTCTTCTCGGACTTGTCTAACTGGAACGGCAGTGGGATCCACCCCTAATTTCTGAACTGCGACCTCCGGAGCTAATCCCGGCATTTCATCATAACTCCAAGCAAAACAGGTCCTCGAATTCCATCAATAGCTCGATCATCTCTTCGGAGTCTTCTTTATTGAGTTAGGAGCTAACAAAGGTCGGCCTAGGCTCTTCGCTAGTACCTAAGTTAACTTCAATTAACTCGTCTATTGTAGATTTAATTTCTTCTTCAAATTCTGGCGGAGCATCTCCGATTTACAGATCTTCAAGATCTTCTGAGGCTTCCAAGTAGTCCTCATTAGGCTCGCAAGTGACAACCAAGCAAAATCCCCTATCGTCAACTGATCCTACTGTGCCGAATCCGAGACCATGTTTTAAATTGGGAGGCCAACTGGCATTATTCCATAATTTTTCAAAGTGTTGTGATTGACCTTTTGTCCATCGTTGAGGTAAGACTCCAAGTTGAATTAAATTTTGAACACAGGGAAAGTATCACTCAAAAGGCAATTCCATTAATTCAGATGAAGTAATATCTTCAAATTGTACATCTTTTTCAGTATTGGAAGAAGAAGCACCACGGTAGAACTTGATTGGTTTAGTACCACCACCATGCACTTCCTTGACCACCATACCCTCGATCTTATTAGAATGGATCGGGGTCAGGGACATAGTATGTACATAATGGTTAATCTTCTCGTACATTGATTTGTATTCTTCATTCCTTTCATCTTCGAGAGAGATCTTGAACTGTGGTTTCTTTTGATTTACTGTTGCTGCTTCATTCTTGATTTCCTCTTCTTCGGAACTAGTCTCTCAATCAATGTTGATGACTGGTTTCTTCTGTCCAACTATTCCAACGTCTCTTCCACGACCTCATCCCCGGCCTCGACCTCGGGTGCGAGTTCTGGAGAAACCTTCACCATCTCGTCGTAAGAGAGTGGTGAGTAACTGTTGGACTAGAATTTTCGGCCCTTTATCGTCTTGTACTTATTTTACTTTATTTGGTACGGCGTTTCTGGAAAAGATTGTTTTCTTCAGAGGCGCGTAGTAGGCTGCATCTTCGTGAATTCTGATTTCATGCACGGAGAACGGTTGCAAATCACCTTTGATACACCGTTCTCCTCCTTCGTAATACTTGATGCACTGGTGAAGAGACGACGGTACCATCCGATTTTCATGGATCCATGGCCGACCCAGTAGAGCGTTGAATGATGTCTCAGAATCAATTATGTGGAATTTTGCGGTTTTCTTTGCCAAATCACCGGTTTTCATCAATAGTGTAATCGATCCTAGAGCTCTTTCTCCTTTCTGATTTAACCCTCTTAATAACATCTTATCCGCTTCAAGTTCGCGAGCATCAATTTCTAAATATGCTAACATTCGAAGGCTCATTATGTTGATTGATGCTCCCGGATCAACCAACACCCTGGAGAGCGTAAACTTTCAAATAGTGACTGAGATGTACAACGGTCGATTGTGATCAGCCGTTCCAAGTAATAAATCATTGTCCGTGAAGGTAACACCTCGCTGTTCTTTTAACGAACAAACTTCGTCGAAGGAATTACCGGCCATTTGAGCTAAACAAATCTCTCGGATCAAGTAGAGCCTCGATCGAGCTTCTCTCATCTCCTTCGACGAGATCGAGCGTCGTATATGCTTAGCTCGGTCGGTAGCTTCCTAAGATCGGCTAGCACGTTATAATCCACTTTATTACCATGTTCCTCGGTTTCTTCCCGAATGGGCAGTTCCTCTGCTAGGGTTGCCTCCTCCTGAGCAACCACCTGCTTTCCTTTATCCTTTGGACCCATTCTCGGAGGTAGAACTTTTCCGCTTCTTAAATTAACTTCAGTTATTTCTTATAAATTTGGTGTTAAATCTGCCGGTGTATCCTCTTGAATTGGAACGTCTGGCTCTTCTGGTGTTGCTTCAGAATTTGATAACTCCAATTCTATCGCGATTGGAGCTCCTTGAAATTCACAAATAGACTCGTTGCTTGTTGAGCTCTCGTAGCCTCCTTTGTGAGCATCTTCTTCGTCGTGGTCATCGAGGTTTAGTATGATTTGATAATCATTATTTATATCAGAATTGAGATCCGGATTAGGTTGGTTTTCGTTAGTTACATAATCATTAGAAATAGTCAAAACATAGCCAACGCCAAAACTCTTATAATTATAAGATCGCGCCAGGTCGAGCAAATAATCATATAGAGTCAGAGGTTCGAGGGATTTCTCCCCCAAATCGGAAACAACCATCCTAGGATAAGCAGCCCCTAGTCTACTCTTTGGAGCCTCGATTTTCTTTTCTTCTACGATCTTCTCTTCCTTCTGGGGCGGTTCTTCAATCGCAAGTGATAGTGCCGGCTCGGCAGGTTTCAAACTTCGAGTTAAAGTACGCACCGAATTGTTTTGGATGTGATCTAAGATTTTCTTTGAAGACTTTGTCCAGACGGTACTTCATCCATCCTGGGTTGTGTAGGGGTCTATCGGAACAATGGGATCCGTTGAAATAACATTGACGGAACCACCCTTTTGGAGTTCCTTCATGTATTCCTTCGGGATCTTTATGTTCCCTTTCCGGAGATTGTTGTCAAGCCAACACTTGAAAGTGATGCAATCCTCTATCTTATGCCCGAGCATCTGGTGGTAAGGGAAATAGTTTGGATGATCTTTCTTATTGACTTCTTCCAGCCTTTTGGGCTCTGGTAGTCGAAAATCGTGTGTCTTCATTAAACTCGCGGAACATCTTTGCCATCGTCTTCAGCTTTTGAATGGATATTCCTTGTTCAGAAAATCTTTCGAGTATGTTGTGGACGAGGCGGTTGTTCATAATGCTGAGGTGACTGATAGCTCGGTCGAGGTTGTTGATAACTTTGCTGAGGTTGTTGGTAAGTACGCTGCGGTGGTTGATAGCTAGGCTGTGGCCGCTCTGGCTGTATCTGCAGTGGCTGCTTACCCTTATCGACTGCCGCGATGATTCCAGATTTCTTTTCAAATGTTTTCACGGGCTTCTGCTTATCGTTCTTGTCCATGAAACTTAGCTGCTTTGCTTCCTCCTGCAAGCTCCCAGCTTTGCTAAGCAGCTTCTCGAAAGTCTTGATTGTAAATCCTTTAAGGAGAAGTGCTATCGGGCCATGGATACTTTTAAGCAAGATGTCGACTGCATGTTGTTCCTGATGCTGTGGTTCACACTTCATGCTTAAGTTCCTCCATCGAAGTATGTAATCCACTAAGGTCTCGTTCGATTTCTGGTGTTCCCCTACTAGATCACCCATGGTGATATGGTGCTGAGCCCCGGCAAACCGCTTAACTAAACGGTTTTCTAACTCTTCAAAGGTTTTAACCGAACCATTTGGCAATTCTGCGTACCAGTCGAAGGCAATCCCTGATAAACTGCTGAAAAACTGACGAAATAGTAAAGTGTCACTCCCACCGGCATTGTAGCAACTAGCAAGAAAGTGTGTGACATGCTGTCGGGGGTTTCCAGTTCCATCAAATGTCTTAAACAGAGGTGGTACGAAGCCTTTCGCGTATTGGACTGCATCAAATTCTTCAGGGTAAGGCCTACCCGTCTGAATAGATGCTCCATTCTTAGATTGTGCTAGGGCTTCTTGCACCTACTGTTCTACCATGTTTTTAATGTCCTTTTCGAGAATCATGCTCTGTGTAGAATCCTTCTTTGGTGGCTCGTCTCCGTTGACAGATGTGATCTATTTTCCTCCATCTGTAATATGGATGATCTCTGGAGGTGTTTCTTTTTAAGGTTGCACCTGACTCTGGAGAGTGGCTAAGGCAGCAGCCATCTCTTCCTCTTTGCCATCTGGGAAATTGTTTCATCTCTTTCCCGAAGCTGTGCTCTCATCACTTCCGGCTCATCTCTTTCTGCAGCTGCCGGAGCACCTTGCGAAGCTGACGATTCTCTTGTCTCAACCATGTTGATCTCGACATACTCCTCATCCATGAACTCTGATGAATCAACTTCTTTTTCCAACTTTTCTCCTCTTTCTTTTGCCAACCATCGGATATCCATCCTTAGCTTTCCTATAGCATCCTCGAGGGGTCTCTTCCAGACGGTCTCGCGGTTGTCGTGTGATGGTTGTTGAACTTCTTTTTCGGGAGTTTCTTTTATTGCAGTAGCACTTCCTTCTGATTCAAGCTCTTTGACGAGACTTTTCTTCTCAGGCCATTGTGTTGGTCTCGGCTCGGTAATAATAGGTCGCCACACCATCCTTCTTGCAGCAGAAGGCCTAGGACCGGAAGGTCTGTCGGCTATATGCTGGTAGGTGGTGTCCTCCCTAATATGATGGCCCGACACAATGACCCGACCCACAATAACGCAGTAATAATTGCTTCCAAAAGATGGCCAAAAACTTGACCCAATTTATAAATAGCAGCTAGTGTATAAAATCAAAATGTTGTAAAATTTAGAAATTATTTTTACACACTAGGGGTACTACGCAAGTATACGTATCGTTTCAAGTAATATAGGGCTTTGAAACAAAGACCCCAATATCGATCCCACGGGGAAGAATTATAATGATAAATTTTCTAAATATTATTTTTCAAAAATATCTTTTTATATTTTACTATTAATTTACTAGATGCAAATAAAGAAAACAATAATAAGAAAATGATTTATGAAAACTATATAAAATAAACAACTTTCTTCCCTTCAATTAATCTAATATTTTTAAGATAATTTAATATTCGTTGGAGAATTTGATTTATGGTATTGTGCCAAATAGAAACATTCCTATTCTTTACCCTTTGATCCAGGCACAAAGAACATTGGCTAATTTACAGATCAGGTCCGGATGTATTGTTAGTAGAATGGGTTAATCTAGACTCACACTTCTAGATGTCCAAGGGCGGCTATGGTCGGCCCTACTAGTGACCCTTTCCTAATCTATAAATCAAATTATAAGAATTTAGTCTGTCACTCTAAAAACTTATTAATTCTACGCCCTTTAAATCTTATCTCCCTATTTATTTGCACTTCACCTGGAATAGCCCGCACATGACCTTCGACTACCTAAGGATTCAAGTGACATTTACAAGTCAAGAGTTCTTCTCCTTCTAGGTCTGAAAACTCTTCAACAGGTTTTAACAATTTAAAGGCCAATTTAGAAAGTAAAGTAAGATCAGGTATTAATGTCAACACAATGTTTTGAAAATATTTTGAATTTCAATTCTCCATTGAATCTTTATATTATCTTATCTATCCCTTTATAATTGAAGGAAGAAAGTAAACTAACTACTCAGAACACATTGAATATAAACAGCAAAACATAATAAATAAACTTTGAATCAAATATAAAATACTTATCTCAAATATTTCTTCTACAGATCTTCTGATTCCTACTGACTCCACAGTGTAATGAACTCCAGATGCAACAACTTGAAAATAAACTCACTAAACTAAACAAAAGTGGCCCTAAATTTCTCTCTCTATTTCTCTCTCTAAGGATGAGAGATCCTAAAGTGGATAAGAGAAAGGGTTACAATGGGAGGGGCACATTTTCTGAAAAAATGGACCCCTATTTATAGGCTTTAAGGGTTGCCTTGAGGCACCTCTTCAACACATGTCCACATTCAATGAATCTTCTAGAAGGTCTGTCTGGCGCCTAGGCGCTGGAATCTGGTGCCTAGGCGCCGGACACCGCGTCAAGTTCTTCGCACCTCTTCACTTTGTCTCGCACCTCTTCGTGATTAAAACCGTTTTGGAGCGTCTAAATGAAATGTATCACATGTCCTATTATCAAGGAAAAACTGCCAGTCTTCTAGAATGTCCAATAACCACTCACACCGTCAAAATAACTGATCAAACGTTGTCAAAAACTTGACAGTTTCTATATCGAGTCTGGCGCTTAGGCGCCAGGCCATATTTATTTATACTTTTTGTATTTTGCTCCATTTTAGCTCCTTTTTGCTCCTTTTTGCTCCTTTTTCCTTTTTAGACCTTTTTACATCACCTACATCCAAATACACAAAAAATACCTTTCATTAAAGCATAATATCCTTAGAAATTGATAAGAATTAAGACATAAAGAAATAGGTATTTTTTTATAGACCAAAATCCCCCAAACTTAAATGTTACTTGTCCTCAAGTAACTCTTTCTACTATATAAAATATATAACCTTTGAAATAAAAGATAAATATTTAAGATTCCTTATAATTTTTGATTTTATAAAGTCTTTAGTAAATTATTAACCCAATTTCACTAACTAGGTTTAATTTTAAGAATTTAAAGAATATTTAACTACAAAATCATAAGATTTCAAACTTTTTATCCATTTTGAAAATAATAGAAGTCTATTATATTAAGCTCTCATAGATTATTTACAAGAAAAAGATCTTCTTGAAAAATCTTTTCTAAATAAATATTCATGTATAAAAATTAAGTAAAATATGTAACTAGTTTCCTTCCTATAAGGTAATTCAAGTGAAGCCAATTTTTTATTAGGCATTTCCTCAAGCTTCTCCTCGCTTCTTTTTTTCTCTTTTTTTTTTATAATATATATAGAGAGGATTACTATATCTAGATAGCCTGTTATTGGTTTTGAACTTCACTATCCTTAACTTATATTTTCAAAACTTATACATTTCCACTTAATTATTATAACATAAATAAGAATTCAAAAAGATTTCCAATCTTTTCTTTTTCAAGTGATAATTTTTTATTACTTAATATTTCTAAAATTCTATTATTTCTATCATGAATAGAAAAATTCTTTATCTTATTCTTCTTTAAGTTAAATAATTCTATTCTTAAAATCAATCAAAGTTAGTAAAATTTTGATTAAATTTCACTAAATTGTTTATAATTTCAAAAATAAAAGTGATCTCAAATAA
The DNA here is from genome assembly GCA_022702705.1 of Papilionanthe hookeriana x Papilionanthe teres. Classification (NCBI taxonomy): domain Eukaryota; kingdom Viridiplantae; phylum Streptophyta; class Magnoliopsida; order Asparagales; family Orchidaceae; genus Papilionanthe; species Papilionanthe hookeriana x Papilionanthe teres. The sequence goes on from CM040426.1 coordinate 23,386,433, forward strand.
ATTCTTTATTCCTTAAGTTATGTTAAAAATTTTTTATTTTTATGAAAATATTAGCTCTTTTAAGGACAAATAAAATTTAAATTTGAATGGATTTTCCCTTCCCCCAAACTTAAGTTTGGTATATTATTATAATTTGAAAGTTCGAGAGAAAGAAAATCATAAGAATTTTTATAAGTATGTAAAAACAATCTTAAAAAGAAAAATTAACTTCTATCATGCTTTTATGAATAATTAAGATAAAATTGAAGCATGTATAAAAAGTAAGCAGGCTAAATTTTATGATTATACTAAATTTGAAACAGAATTAAAATAGAGCAAAATTACTAATTACTAAACAGTAGACTAAAACAACATAACATAAATTAACTCTAACTTCAGTCTCAACACAATATACTAAGAATATTTTAACAACAGAATCTTACCACTAATCAATCCACACATATATTTAAACAAATTAACATACATCACACACAAAACTAAACAAAAAAAATAAACAAAACAAACTAACAGAGTAGCACATCATAAAGATCTATATCTACTAGTCACTAGCTGTAGCCTCATCATCATCATCATCACCAAAGGAAAATTCTACGTCCTTAGGATCAAAAAACGGTGTGAAACTAGGAAAAGTAGGGAAACTAACATCATGTTCACCCTTCAGAAATCTGACTAGGGCTTCATCATAATCAGCATCATAACTACTCTTCCTCTGGGTATAATCAGATAAATGATCCAGTTTCCTATCAATAGTATCAATCCCGCAGAGTGAGTTTGAAATAACTCCTGCTGCTGCTCTAAAAACTGATCATGCATTGATTCCCAGAAACTTTATGGTGGTTCAGCAAAAGTAGATGGTCGAGAAGTAGAAGGTCTACCTGGAGTATGTGCAGAAGTAGAAGGTTCGGTCGATCTCTTCCCTCGAAGACGATCATAGATACTAACACTCTCCTGCCCAATTGGCTTGGTAGACTTTAACTTCTCCTCGAAATATCGACGAAGTGGCTCCATTACTAACACATAATAAATAAATCGGAGATGGGAATCCCAATCCAACGAAGTGCTCGGATCTCGCAAGTAGAATCCACAGTAATCATAAATAATACTCCCGACATCAATAGGCTTCCTCTCCTGAATGCAGTAGTTTAAGATCGCTCGATCTCTAGTCACTTCACTCGAGTGGTTGGAAGGTAACAATCTTGCAGAAATAAAATAGTGGCATGCTTTAGAAATACCATTTAATTTAGAGGATTTGAAGTTTACCCTTTTTCCGTTCCTGATCTTCCAAGATCCAAGACCATCAATCAAATAAGCAATGATCATATCCAAATCTCCCTCAGATGGTGATAATCCAGAATAATAGCACTCTATAGTCGGTGGCAGGCCATAAAATACATTGATTCTTTCTGGACTAAATCCTACTCCGATACCTTTGACAAAGACTTCATAATCTTCGGCATCCAGAAAATTTGCATAAAACTCTCGAACAATCGGGATAACAGCAACAACAGTGAAATAACAGAATCGTTACCAATTGTGCGCAACGATAGTGTTTTCGATCATTTCTTCAGGATGATAGAAACTTTGTGAATGAACTTTCTGAACATCGCAAATTCATAGAAGCAAAAATGCGCAACCGCAGTACAAAATTTGCTGCTATCAAAGTTATCTTATGCCTTCCCGCGTTTAGATTTTGGAGCCGACTAAACGTGAAAGAAAACAAGAACAAATTTAAGAATCAAAGATTTAAACTCTTTTTAAGTTTATAAAACATAAAATAAGTTTAAAAATCCAAAGAAATCACTAAAAATTGAAAAAATTTTCAAAATTTTCGGTTCTTAGCTAAGCCTAGGAAAATCTATGGTGAAAATCGAAAATAAATGGTTTAAAGTGTAGATCTGACCTTGAGACGAAGAAATCGAGTGGTTTCGCACTCAAATCCTTGATGTTTTGACCTCAAAATGGATCTAAAGGGTATATTTTCGTGAAAATGGGGAAGAAGATGAAGCTTAGTCGTCAAAAATGGCTTTTGGGGGTTATTTAAGTAAATTTTTTGGTTCCAGGCCGAACTCGCGCTTAGGAGCCGAACTGGCGCTTAGGCGCCGAATTCTGGCGTCTAGGCGCCAGACTCGCCTTTCACAAAAAAATTATTTTTAAATTTAATTTTCCGCCAAAATTCATAAATTCAATTTCCAATTACTCATATCAGAGTAGGGCTTCAATTTCTAACTTCCACAATATTTTTCAAAAATTTTAAAAAATTAAATATTTAATCCACCAATCAATCATAAGGTTTCAATCAAACTCACTAAATTTCATTTATAATCTTCAATATTGACTCAATACATTCTAGATAAGTATTACACTTGATTCAAGTTCCTAATACACACTCAAACATAACAATTTCTAAGCAAAAACAACACACATTGAACAAGAAAGCAAATACACAAACAAACACAATCGATTCTCTAAATCGATACAACGACTCAACAAACCATATAATAACTATCTCATTACCAGAATATTCTAATCTTCACAAGGAAAATTGTGTATTCCACTTGGAAAGAACACTAACGCTCTCGGGAAATCCGTAGCCGTTTTTTCGTTAATCCACTTGTTCTTCGCATACATTTCAACTTGAGCATCTTGCTAAGCCGTAAAATGATCAAATTGAAGTTTCATTTTCCATTCTAGATGTTCAACTTGATGAAACATCTCATGAAGGCGATCACTAATGCTTTTAAACTCCGCTTCAAACTTATCCAAACGACTAGAAATTTTCTTTAAACTTACAGCGATGAAACCATTGAAGTAGGGTTAAGGATCCTTTGAAACCTTGTCCCTAGATTCTTCTCCATGATTTCTTCCTTCCATTCCTTCAAAATTTTCTCAAATCTCTCAAGAATGAAGTGTAAGGGACGTAATTTTGATTGCTTGATGGTTAGGGAAGAGGATAGGTTGATTTAAAAGGAAAAATCGTGTGAAAAACTGAAAATTTTCAATTTTTGCACGCCCCAGTAACCGTGGCGCTTGGGCGCCGAATCTGGAGCCTAGGCGCCAGACCTATTGATACATAGTTGATTCTGGCGCTTATGAGCCGAATTCTGGCGCCTAGGCGCCGGAACTATGTTCAACTCCATTTCGCCCAATCGTCAAATTTCAAAATTTCATTCTCCAAGATAGGTATGTTATACTGGTAAGTGTAATTTAGACTCAATAACACACATTGTAAATAATCATAATGAAGGTTAACTTGATCTCCTTTTTACTCATATTCAGAATAGAGTGATCCTATTTTTAAATCTTACATACTTCAAAATAATTTTCAGCCTAAGTCAACAAAGACTTATAAGCATCAAATTTTTCTAAAGTAATATAAAATTAATCAAGATCGAGGTATAACCTTATATTAAAACACAAAAACACTCAAAATAAAAGATAATTCTGGGTTGCCTCCCACAAAGCGCTTGGTTTAACGTTGTCAGCCCGACTTAATTAAATATTTAATCATGTTGACTCAATTTATAAGCCTCTTTATAAATCTTTTTAATATCTCCCAAATAAGGCTTCAATGTTAATCCATTTACTTTAAAAATTTTCCTGTTTTGGGATCTTTAATATCCGCAGCTCCATAATGGTATACTTTCTCAACTATACAGGGTCCAATCCATTTAGATCTTAATTTTCCAGGAAAAAGTTTTAAACAAGAATTAAACAGTAATACTTCTTGTCCAGGCTCAAAAAATTTTCCTAAAATTTTTTTATCATGCAACACCATCATTTTCTCTTTATAAATCCTCGCATTTTCATATGATTCATTTCTTATTTCTTCCATCTCATTTAATTGCAATAATTGTTTTTCTCCAACTTTATTCAAATTAAAATTAAACTCCTTTATCGCCCAATAAGCTTTATGTTCTAGTTCTACATGTAAGTGACAATGTTTACCATAAATTAACCGGTAAGATGACATTCTGATTGGTGTCTTATAAGCTGTTCTATAAGCCCATAATGCAGAATCAAGTTTATCAACCCAATCAGTTCTTTTAGGATTAACAGTCTTCTTTAAAATTCTTTTAATTTCTCTGTTTGATACTTCAGCCATTCCACTTGTTTGTGGGTGATAAGTAGTTGCAATTCTATGTTTGATTCCAAATTTTTGTAGTAATGATTGAATTCTTATATTCCTGAAATGACTTCCACCATCAGTGATAATTACCTTAGACATTCAAAATCTTGAAAATATCATTTCTTTAAAAATTTAGAAACACTTTTGGAATCACATTTTGGTAAAGTAACAGCTTCAATCCACTTTGAAACATAATCAACTGCTAATAAAATATAAATTTTTCCAGATGATGGAACAAATGGTCCCATAAAGTCTAAACCCCATATATCAAAAATTTCAACTTCCAATATATAGTTTAAAGGCATTTCATCCTTCCTAGATATATTTCCCATCCTTTAACATCGATCACATGTTTTCACATAATGTCTTACGTCTTTAAATAAGGTAGGCCAATAAAATCCAGAATTTAAAATATTAAATGCAGTTTTATCTATGCCAAAGTGTCCTCCAAAATCATAATCATGATATTTTTGAATAATAGCAAAAGTTTCCTCATACGGTACACATCTTCGAATCATAGAATCTTTACCAATTTTAAATAAATGAGATTCTTCCCAAATATAAGATTTAGGATCATATTTAAAGTTCTTAATAAATTTGTTATCCAATTCATAAGGCAAAATATTGCTAACTAAATAATTAACAATATCAGCATACCAAGGTGTTTGCATCCTTGAATAACATATAAAGATTCATCAGGAAATTTCTCATTTATATTTTCATCCGAAATAATATCATTTTTAATTCTAGACAAATGATCAGCAATTTGGTTTTCAGTTCCTTTTCTATCTACTATTTGAAAATAAAATTCTTGTAGAAGTAAAACCCATCTTATAAGTCTAGGTTTAGAATCCTTCTTAGATAATAGATATATAATAGCAGAATGATCAGTATGAACTATGCATTTAGTACCAAGAAGATAATGTCTAAATTTATCAAAGGCATATACTATAGCTAGAAGCTCTTTCTCAGTGGTAGTGTAATTTCTTTGTGTTTTAGTGAGAGTTTTACTAGCATAATATACAACTTTAAAAATTTTCTCATATTTTTGTCCTAATATAGCTCCAATTGCAAAATCACTTGCATCACACATTAATTCAAAAGATTTATTCCAATTAGGTGCAACAATAATAGGTGCAGTTATTAATTTTTCTTTTAGAATATTAAAAGCATTAATACGTTATTTATTAAATTCAAATTTTGCATCTTTTTCCAATAAATCATAAAGAGGTTTAGCAATTTTAGAAAAATCATTTATGTATCTTCTATAAAATCCAGCATGACCTAGAAAACTTCTCACATCAGTAATAGTAGTAGGTGGTTGCAATTCAGCAATAATTTTCACTTTTGCTTGATCTACTTCCATCCCTTTTTGTGATACTTTGTGACCAAGTACAATGCCTTTTGTGACCATGAATTGACATTTTTCCCAGTTAAGAACAAAATTTGTTTCTTCACATCTTTTCATAACTTTGGCTATATTTTCCAAACAAGATTCAAAAGAAGTTCCAAAGACAGAAAAATCGTCCATGAATATTTCAATTCCTTTGTCAATCAAATCACAAAATATTGACATCATACATCTTTGAAAAGTTGCAGGTGCATTACATAAACCAAAAGGCATTCTTCTAAAAGCAAATGTTCCATAAGGACTTGTAAATGTTGTCTTTTCTTGGTCCTCAGGAGCAATAAGTAATTGATGATAACCAGAATATCCATCCAGAAAAAAGAAATATGAGTGTCCAGCTAATTTATCAAGAATTTGATCCAAGAAAGATAAAAGAAAATGATCCTTTCTAGTGGCTTTATTTAATTTCCTATAGTCAACACAAATTCACCATCCGGTAACTTGTCTTGTAGGAATTAGTTCATTCTTATCATTAACAATGACAGTTACACCTCCTTTCTTTGGAACACAATGAATAGGACTTACCCATTGACTATCCGAAATAGGATAAATAATACCAACATCTAACCACTTAATAAGTTCTTTTTTAACAACCTCTTTCATGATAGGATTTAATCTTCTTTGTGATTCTATAGTAGGTTTAAAATTTTCTTCCATTAAGATTCTATGCATGCAAATGGAAGGGCTTATTCCTCTTATATCAAGAATAGATTCAACCAAAAGCTTTCTTATAATTCTTTAACACACCTAGTAGTTTTTCTTCTTGATCTTTACTCGGCTCGAAGAAATAATAACAGGTAAAGTTAACGAATTTCTAAGAAACGCATATTTTAAATGGGAAGGTAACAAATTTAATTCCAGTTCAGGGGCTTTTTTAATTGATGGTAAAAGTATATCATATTGAGTTATGTCTAAAGTTTCCCAATTATCTCTAATAAAATGAGTCTCTTCTTCTTCTACTACTTCATCTTTATCAGTTAAAAATTTAAATTTTTCTTCAGAAATGACTTTACATTTTTCTTGATAATGTTTTTCAATTAAATAATCAATTATATCCATTCGATAACATTTCTCTTTATCAAGGTACTTCATTAATTTAAGAACATTAAATTTAATTTCTTGATCATTAACTCTCATGGTTAGTTCTCCTTTTTGTACATCAATCATAGCTCGTCCGGTAGCTAGAAAAGGTCTCCCTAAAATAATAGGTATCTCTTTATCTTCTTCCATATCAAATACTATGAAATCAACAGGGAAGATAAATTTATCCACTTTAACAAGGACATCCTCTATAACTCATTTAGGATAAGTGATAGATCTATCAGCTAACTGAAGGGTTACAGTGGTGGGAGTAATATCTCCTAAATCCAATATTCGAAAGATATAAAATGGCATGAGATTAATACTTGCTCCTAAATCACATAAAGCTTTTCCACAAATTTTTTCTCCAATAGCACAGGGTATAGTAAAACTTCTAGGATCCTTAAGCTTTTCAGGTAATTTCTTTTGAATTATTGGACTGCATTCTTCACTTAATGCAACAGTTTCAAAAGGTTCAAATTTTCATTTTTTGCTTAAAATATCCTTCATAAATTTTGTGTAAGTTGGCATTTGTTCCAAAGCCTCAGCAAAAGGTATGTTAATAGTAAGTTTCTTAAAAATTTCAAAGAACTTAGAAAATTGATGATCTAATTTCTACTGTTTAAGTCTTTGAGGAAAATGTGTTGGTGGTTTTCCAACTTCCACATTAACAGGTATAACAATCTGATCTTGACTAGGAGAGAGAGTTTCTTTAGGTTTTTCAATCTCTTCAACCTCAATCCCTTTTTCAATTTCATTCTGCTTTCTTTCTTTTAATTCCTTTCTACTTCTAAGTTACACAGCTTTAACTTGTTCATGTTCTTTTCCAGTTACCTTTGGATTAATTTCAACATTACTAGGAAGTGTTCCTACAGGTCTGTTATTAATTAAAGTAGCAATTTAACCCATTTGATTTTCAATATTACGAATAGCAGTATTTTGATTTTGTAATTGATTATTCATTTGTAAAATTAATTCTTCTATTGATAACTTTTTCTGTTGATTATCAAATCCAGGAGTTTTATAATTTTAATTAACTTGATTATTCTAATTTCTAGTTGGATGAGATTGATTATTACCCCATTGTTGTTGTGAATTTTTTCAGTTAAAATTACGATGATTTTTCCACCCAGGAATATAATAATTTGAATAAGGATTATTTTTACTTGCAATAGCTTGTAAAGTTTCAATATTTTGAGAATCTTCAATATTAGCAGAGTTATTATGTGAAATATTAATTGCAAAATTATCTAATTTCTTAGACATTGATGCAACTTGTGAAGCTAAGATAGAAAAGGCTTCATTATCGTGAATACTTGCCATCTTTTTAGGATTAATCCTTTCGGAAGGCCATTGAAAATTGTCATTAGCCATTTCTTCAATTAAAGTGTAAGCTTCTTCAAATGATTTCGACATTAAAGAACCTCCAGCAGCAGCATCAATAATTGATTTTAAAAATCCAATTAATCCATTATAAAATGTTTGAATAATCAACCAATCAGGTAAAGCATGATGAGGACATTTTCTTAATAGTTCTTTACATCTTTCCCAAGTTTCATATATTTTCTCCCCGTCAAATTGACTAAACGAAGTAATATCATTTCTTAATTTAGCAATTTTAGAAGGAAGAAAATATTTAGCAAGGAGTTTTTGTGCCATTTCAGCCTATGTTTTAATAGAACCAGTCGCTAATGAGTTTAACCACATCTTTGCTTTATCTCTTAAAGAAAAAGGAAAGAGTTTAAGTCTAATAGCATCATCAGAAACATTGTTCTATTTAAAGGTAGCACAAAGTTCTAAAAAACTAACAAGATGTAAATTTGGATCCTCATTTGGTGATCCAGCAAATTGATTGTTTTGCACCATTTGAATAATAGATGGTTTAAGTTCAAAAGAATTAGCATCTACTGTGGGTATTTGAATACTACTATGAAGTTCATCTACTGTAGGGTTAGCATAATTCCTTAATGGTTTATAAACATTTTGATCATTCAGTTCAATTGGATTTTGTAAAGTAGCCATTTCTTGAAATTTTTCAATTTGTTTTCCCTTTTTAATTTTTCTAATTGTTCTTTCTAATTCAGAATCTAAAGGTATTAATCCTTCAGAACCAAATCTTCGCATAAAACAAGGAATAAAATATATATCTTTTTTTATCTAATATTATTTTTATATTATTTTTATATTTTTTTATATCTTTATATTTTTTAGAAATATAATATTTTTTTACAAAAATTTATAACTATTTTATTTCTTTCCTTCCCCGGCATTGGCACCAAAAACTTGACCCGACCCGCAATAACGCAGTTATAATTGCTTCCAAAAGATGGCAAAAAAGTTGACCCAATTTATAAATAGCGGCTAGTGTATAAAATCAAAATGTTGTAAAATTTAGAAAATATTTTTACACACTAGGGGTACTACGCAAGTATACGTATCGTTTCAAGTAATATTGGGCTTTGAAACAAAGACCCCAGTATCGATCCCATGGGGAAGAATTATAATGATAAATTTTCTAAATATTATATTTCAAAAATATCTTTTTATATTTTACTATTAATTTACTAGATGCAAATAAAGAAAACAATAATAAGAAAATGATTTATGAAAACTATATAAAATAAACAAATTTCTTCCCTTCAATTAATCTAAGATTTTTAAGATAATTTAATATTCGTTGGAGAATTTGATTTATGGTATTGTGCCAAATAGAAGCATTTTTATTCTTTACCCTTTGATCTAGGCGCAAAGAACATTGGCTAATTTACAGATCAGGTCCGGATGTGTTGTTAGTAGAATGGGTTAATCTTGACTCACACTTCTAGATGTCCAAGGGTGGCTATGGTCGGCCCTACTAGTGACCCTTTCCTAATCTATAAATCAAATTATAAGAATTTAGTTTGTCACTCTTAAAACTTATCAATTCTATGCCCTTTAAATCTTATCTCCCTAATTATTTGCACTTCACCTTGAATAGCCCGCACATGGCCTTCGACTACCCAAGGATTCATGTGACATTTACAAGTTAAGAGTTCTTCTCCTTCTAGGTCTCAAAACTCTTCAACGGGTTTTAACAATTTAAATGGCCAATTTAAAAAGTAAAGTAAGTTCAGGTATTAATGTCATCACAATGTTTTGAAAATATTTTGAATTTCAATTCTCCATCGAATCTTTATATTATCTTATCTATCTCTTTATAATTGAAGGAAGAAAGTAAACTAACTACTCAGAACACATTGAATATAAACAACAAAACATAATAAATAAAATTTGAATCAAATATAAAATACTTATCTCAAATATTTCTTCTACGGATCTTCGATTCCTACCGACTCCACGGTGTAATGAACTCCAGATGCAACAACTTGAAAATAAACTCACTAAACTAAACAAAAGTGGCCCTAAATTTCTCTCTCTACTTCTCTCTCTAAGGATGAGAGATCCTAAAGTGGATAAGAGAAAGGGTTACAATGGGAGGGGCACGTTTTCTAAAGAAATGGACCCCTATTTATAGGCTTTAAGGGTTTCCTTGAGGCACCTCTTCAAAACATGTTCACATTCAATGAATCTTCTAGAAGGTTTGTCTGGCGCCTAGGCGCCGGAATCTGGCGCCTAGGCGCCGGACACCGCGTCCAGTTCTTCGCACCTCTTCACTTTGGCTCGCACCTCGTCGCGATTAAAACCATTTTGGAGCGTCCAAATGCAATGTATCACATGTCCTATTATCAAGGAACAACTGCCAGTCTTCTAGAATGTCTAATAACAGCTCACTCCGTCAAAATAACCGATCAAACGTTGTCAAAAACTTGACAGTTTCTGTATCGAGTCTGGTGATTAGGCGACAACTTCTGGCACCTAGGCGCCAGGCCATATTTTTTTATACTTTTTGTATTTTGTTCCATTTTTGCTCGTTTTTGCTCATTTTTACTCCTTTTTCCTTTTTAGACCTTTTTACATCACCTACATCCAAAAGCACAAAAAATACCTTTCATTAAAGCATAATATCCTTAGAAATTGATAAGAATTAAGACATAAAGAAATAGGTATTTTTTTATAGACCTGTTAACCTCATTTTTGATGAGGTCTTCTCTTCTTCTCTTTAGTACTTAGGATCTAGCCTTAGGCTTTTCCTTTGACTATCCTAGAGGATTAGAATTGGGACCCACCACTTAGAAATTCAAACCACTTCTTAACTCCTCGCAAACTCCACAAACTTGATTGTAGACCCCTAATCACCTAGAGGGTTGAGATCAAATGTGGAAGTTTAAAGGATGAGTTCCTCTAGGACTCTTTGGCCTTAGGACTGCCCTGGGTGGCCTGGTCTGGTGAAGGGGCTGACTTACACACACATTACACCTATACACTACACTTTCACACACCTCCTAAAACCACACCCATACCCAACTTGACCTCCTGACTCATGAAGGTGGTTCACATGGATGGTCCTTAACCCCTAAGCCCTCGGCTAAGAGGTTAGGAACAACATAGTGGATGCCTCAAATGAGTCCCTTCATGGCTCATGTGGACTTGATATGGCTTCATGGCTCAACAAAAATGATTTCATTCCACTTACATTCACCCAATCTTCAATTTTCCAAATTTTCGATTTTGACCCCGGGACCCTACACCGCCTGGCCTACCCAAAACCCTCGAAACCCTCCAAAATTTGCAAAATCACCTAAACTACCCAAAATTCTCCAAAATCATTCCTAAACATGTCTTCACCAATCAAATTGATCATCCATAACCAAAAATTCCAAAAATACCTCCCAATACCCTCCAAATACCCAAAATACCCCTCTTAGTCAAAAAATCCAAAAATTCAGAAAATTCCCAGAAAATTCCAGAAAATCCCAAATATTCCTAATTTCATTTTGTTCAACTACATCATGGGCCAATTTTGTCAATTTAACCCACTTTTATCAAAACCCCCAATTTGACCCATTTTAACCCAAAGTAAACCCAATGTCAAACCAAACCTACCCAATTGACCCAAATTCTGGTCCAATTCAATTCTAAACTTCAAGTCAACATCCCCAACACCAATCTAGACCAAATCCAAGCCCAATTTGATTGGCATTGGGATCCAATTTCACTTTTGGCCTTAAAGCCCAATTTGGACCCATGACCCAAACTTAGCCCAAACTCACCCAATTCAACTCCAATTAACCCCAAATTTTTTCTAAACCTTCCTTAACATCCCCATAAACAAAACACTAACATGATTTGCCCAAGATTTTGACCCAAACCCACTCAAATTCAACCCAAAATCAAAAAGCTCAATTTTGACCTAAACCCAAACCTAACCCAAATAGGCCCAAACCCCAAAATCAAAAACCAACCAAAGCCAAAACCTCTTTGAAACACTCCCAAAAACATTTCCCAACATTTATTTTAAATCAATTTCAACTCTAGCCCAACATTGGCCCAAGTTAGCCCAATTTGACCTACATTGGCCCACTTACCAAATAAACCCAAATTCAAACCAATTCAAGTCCAAATCACACCAAATTGACTCCAAACCACTCATGACACATCCCTAAACCAAACTCAACAACTATTTAGCCCCACCTCTTTACAAAATTTCCATCCATAAATTCATTTTTAAACTTAAAGGCCCATTCCTTAAACCATTTTAAAAGCCCATCCTTTACCACATCCAAAGGCCCAAAATTGGTCCCAAAGCCCATATGACATTTCCCCTCATCATACTTTCAATTAAACTCAATACCTAAGTCCTAAATTCATCATCAAATCATTCCAAATCAAGTTTCATACAAATTTCCATCAAATTACCAAAAACTTCCTAAAATCCATTTTCATGAAATTGACCAAGCTTTCCCCAAGCCAAAGACAAGCCATGCAAGCCATGGACAAGCCACATGAAGCCATGGAGAGTTTGACATGTGATCAAGCCATTAATGGAAAAAGGAGGACCCCTTTCCTAATCCTTCTTAAGCCTTTTTTTACCTTAAGCATGTCACACTCTAAACCATGCTTTGCCACCTAATCCTTGATGGAGACTCCACCACACATGGGAGATTGACCCACCTGACCTCCTCAGCCAAAACTAGATCTTGGGGAGGTGCACCCAACCCATTTGCATGGGTTGACCAAAATAAGCTAAAATGGCCCCTTCCCCTTTCTACTTTGATTCAACCACTTTACACATGTCAAACCTCAATTGAATGCACCAAACCCCAGCCTTGACCCACCTGAACAAGATGGTGACCAATGCCTGGCCGGCCAGCCACCAGGTCGCCGGAAAACACCATGGACGAGTGCTCACATGTGAGCCAAGTTTGGGATTCTACGTTGTCGAGTCGCCCCATGCCCAATGGCCACCATGGCTGTTCGCCCTTGACCTAAGCAGCTGATCCCAAGCCCTAACTCTCCCTGGGAGGCCCTCCACCCTCTCCTATTTAAACACCACCCCTCTCGGCCATGAGAGGTGCTGAACCCAACCTTAAGGAAACTCTGCCAAAATCATTCTAGATCACTCTCCACACATAGATCACTTGATCCCCACTGAATTCCAGCCCCAATTCCCTCCAGCTGAGCTCAATTTTGAGCTCAAACTTTAGCCCAAAAACCAGGACACTTCTTCACAGTGAGCCAATCCCCAAATTGATTGGTCCTACACCTTCACCGGACCAAGAGGAGAAGTTTCCCACCGAAAGCCCCATCTCCGGGCCACCCGGTTGCTCGAGCCTCCAAGCTTTGTGATCGGCCGTGGTCACTTTCATAGCTAGACAATTCACTGGGACAAGGGACTTCATCCGGAGCTTACTTGGACCCAATCGAAGGTGACACAACTCTCGGATCGAAGCTTCACTTCTCCGAGCAAAGGTATGAACTCATTCTTCTTCCCGAGCTTACGAGAGATTCTCCATTTCATTTGAATAAATTTCAATGCATGTTTACCGTATGGATGTGTTTGTCTCTTCAAGACGAATCCATAGAGCATAAGAACACGAAAATCCATTGAGAATCGAGTGAGAAATTAGGGTTAGAAGGTTGACGGTCACGGGTGCACACCAGTCGTAGACGATGACCAGGAGCCGTTGGATCGCGCGTGTATCGAGTGGACGGTTCAGATTGCGCTGAACCAGGGAATGATACGTGAACCGCGGGTCCCGGGACGGCCGACTCGGATGGCGGTGCCCAATCACGGCGCGACACGTACCCCCTTCGGAGCCGCCGAGGTTGACACGGCGCCGCGTGGATAAGTAGAAAATTAGGAATTTTTCCGATTTATTTAAATACCGTAACTTCAAAAATCCATATCTTTGTGTAGAAAAATCACAAAAATAAAATAAAAATACCCTCTTGCTCGAGTGAACGGAGGAGAATAATATGGAAAAGAAATTAATTAATTTTGTCCAAGTACTTTATTTTTAATTAATTATTTACTCCCTGCATTGTTTTAATTCTCCATGCATTCATACAATTCACCATGGCATGAGACCATAGGGCTTTTGAAGCCTCTGAACTTGGGAACATTCCCTGAATTTTCCAAGGTTAGAGCCCATCTTTGTGAAAAGTTATTGATTTTTCAAATGCATGTGGCTCTTTTGAGTATTTTAATTTCAAAAATTAGCATATTGTGAAATAAATTCTAGGAAAATTTGGTGATGTTCCTTATGACCAGAGAACCCTAGGAAAAATAGGACATGAGTTAATTCACTCAAAATAACCCTAATTGGCTTAAACACCCAAAATAGACCCATAATTAATTAGAACTAACTATACAACAAATTGACTTAAAATCAATTCTCCACTGACCTTTAGGATCATAGGAACCCACCATAAAAGTTTGAGGTCAATTGGACTTGGTTAGCCTTACTAAATGGGTTGATTAAGCCATTTAGTCATTTTAAACTTTAAAAATTCATAACTTTCAAAATACCTTTCAAAAATTCACCAAATTGGTTTTGGAGCCTCTCTGATATCAGGGGAATTTAAGAAAATTAAAATTTCAATTTTCTAAAAAAGTTAATTTTTTAGTATTATTTTAATATTTTAATAATTAAAAAATAATAAAAATCACAAAAATAATAAAATTCACCAAAATGTCATATTTTGAAATTTAATCACTTAGAAACAAACCCCATATTTTTCTCAGGTCTATTTAATGAGATATTAAATTTTAAAGTCCTAGGGTAATTTTAAAATTAAAAAAATATTTTCTAGCATTTTCACTAAAATAATTATAATAAATCAAAGAAAAATTAGAAAATTGTAAAATTTGGTTCTCTGGAATCCTTGATATCAGAGAGAATTTTGAAAATTATAAAATTCATTTTTCAACTTATATTCTATTTTTAAATTAATTAAAACTCCAGAACTTAAAATAATTCTAATAAATAAAATATAATTCAAAAAATCACAAAAATTGGTCCAAGTGGTCCTCTGGTCATTAGGAATGTTCCATAATTTTCTTAAGGACAGAAACTTTCCCTTGGTCATATTATTGAATTTTCCTTGGAAATCCTTATTTTCCACCAAAAATAATTATATAAATAAATTAAATGCAGAAAAATCACATTTTCTCCTCTAATGTCTTTATTGACATATGAGTGAAGTCACATAAAAATTTCAATTTCATTTGAGCTCAATTTAGTGAGTTATGAAATTATTAGGCTTGAAGGGCAAAATGGTAATTAAAATTTTAACCCTTAATTAAAACTTTAGGCTTAATAAAATTAATAGGTAAAATATTTGATTTTAATCTGATTTGGATGATTGAAATTTAGATAATTAAAAGTTAGAAACCTACTAAACAATTTAAAATAATTGAAATAAACCTTAATTAAATAATAAATTAAATTTGGAAGAATAGTAAAATTGGAATTATTAAAATAGGGATATTATTAGGAAGAGATTTATTCTTTAATCTAAAGATCCCTAAATTAATCATCTCAATAATATTTAATTCTTAATTAAAATGGTAATTCAAATTTAAGTTTAAAAAATGTTAAAAGATTCAATCATTTAAATTGAATTAAAGGTAAATTATTAAACTCTTTTAAAGTTTCAATTAAAATTAAAATTAAAATTAAAATTAAAATTAAATTAAAAAATTAAATTAAATTAAATTAAATCAAAAAAATATAATAATAATAAAACTAAATTAAATTAAATTGAATAAATAAATTAAATTAAATTAAATAATTAAATTAAATTAAGTTAAGATTAAATTAAATTAAATTAAATTAAATTAAATTAAAAAAAATAAAATAAAATATTAAATTAAATTAAATTAAATTAAAACAAATTAAATTAAATTAAATTAAAACAAATTAAATTAAATTAAACAAATTAAATTAAATCAAGTTAAATTAAATTAAATTAATTCATATCAAGTTAAACTAAATTGGATTAAATCGAATTAAATTAAAATTAAAACTAAACTAAATTAAACTAAATTAAATTAAATCAAAGTTAAATTAAATTGAATTAAAAGACATCACCTAAGACGTGAAGAATTCAAAATAAATCTAAAACAACTTGAACACTATTCCAAACTTAAATCTATTAACTAAAAATTAAATCACAACTCACTTGAACATCCATTTGCCCTCAAAAGCTCGTGATGTCATAACTCTTAAAAGGAGTGTTAAAAGAAGTGTTACTTCACTCATAGGATATTCAAATGTCCTAGTTCACTGAGCAAGACAACAAAACTTAAACTCTCGGACGATTAATTCATTTGTGTAATTAAATTCATTTGGACTTAAAACAATCCTAGAAATATTGAAAAGATGTTTAAGATTCGTCTTAAGCACTTCCTCAATATGATAGGATATTTATAAGAACAATTGAACTTAGTTGTTCTTTGATGAAGAATATCGTCCTCAAACTAAAATACAAGAACCTAGACGTCATAGGAAATGACTAGCTATAGGATTAGGAACTTGGTAGAAAACCATAACCCTTCCCTTAGCCTTACCTAGGAACTTACTTTAAATGCTTAAATATTCTAACTGTGTTTTAAGTGCAGCTTGGGATGACGGGAAGACCCTCCAGGTACTCTTTTATTTTATTGCAAATTACTTTATTGCAACTTATTTAATCGCATCGCACTTACTTTTCTTGCATGATAAACAACTGTTGCATGAAAACTTACACCTTTAGGACAGAAACCAAAACTGAAACCCATAACTAAATTAAAAGACACAACAAGATAAAATTCACCGCCACAACATTTCAAAATATAAGACAACTCAAAATTTAATCACAAACGGAACAACAAAACTGCAACTACAACTAAATCAAAACGTCTCATTGAATGATCGGGAATACCTCAGATGATGTAACCCACGTGTTGTTAACGGGATTTCCCACGGTCTAAATGAAAGTGCGGAACTCATTCGGCTGAGATTAGCAAATTCATCCGGACTAAGTGAATTCGATGAAAATAACGGTGCCGGGATGACGGAACCGTGGGATCTTAATCGGTTCTGTTTAATCAACTCTAAGACCTGTTTTAATTAAAATATTAAAGACACATGGAAATTAAGACTTTCTCTAAAACCAAACACTTCTCTCGTCTCCTGATTTATGACTTCTAAAACTAAACCTCTGCAACAACAAGGAGCTCGGAGTATGGTGGGCAGCACGGCCATCGTCATCAGCAAAACCTGAGTCTACTTCAAAGAAAACTTTCCTTAGAATTAAATAACCAAGCCGTAGGACTTCGAGGTAGTTTGCCTAGTGCAACATAAATCCTCAACTCTTCGTTAGGCATTTGCATGATCATATCATGTAAATTAAGCCCTAACCGGTCTTAGGATTTCCGAGGTAGTCGTCCGATACGACATAAACCCTCACATCTTCGAGGCTATTTGTATGATTTTATCATACAAATATAAGTCCTAACTAATTAAAATCAGCAAGATCAAAACATTAAATAAACATTAGGACTTTTTTAAATTCAAACAAAACAATAGGATAGTCGGGAAATTACCGAAGTTCGCTTCGAATCTGTGATTTCTCCTACCCTTCTTCCTTTGAATTCCCAAAACAAAATGTTCCAAATTTGATCCATTCCCTATTGAAATTCCAAAATTCAATCCCTTGAAAACTTAAACCTTGAAATTCTTGAGAGCGTAACTACCGATTATTATCGAGAGTTTTCTTAGGTGATTTCCGTCACTTAAGATGTAATTAACTATAGGGGCTTGCCCTTATAGGGAATTTTAAGAACCCGTGTAATATAAACCCCGTTTAATATTTTCATATTAAACAGGGGAACTTGTCGGCTTATAAAATTGGTTCGCGGACCAAACGGATGTCACAAATCTTCTAGTTTATTTAATCGAGCCCCATCATCAAACAATGTGTCTATTCTTCGGGATAGATACATGGTTTGTGATGTGGTGCTCGTTTATATAAACTATTCGGGATGTGAGATCGGTTTGATTTCATAAAATTTCCAAATTTAAAATTATTTTCAAAATCAAATACTACTTTTCAAATTATTTATTTAAATTAAATTAAAATTCGCCGACAATTTCTGTAGGCGACCCCCTTTTTTCAAAATAAAACACATAACCTAAACATATGCCGACAATTTCTGGCGACTCCGCTGGGGAAAATTCCTCTCTCCATTTTTAATCAAATAGTTCCGCTTTCAAAAATCGGTAGTGTATCCATGTCCCTAATGGATCAAACTACCCTTCTTTCCGTTGGAATACTATGTTCATTTCTACCTTGAACGAGTATGGCCAACATTCTCTCAGATTTAGGAGCCACTGTTTAGACACCCTTAAACGAGAGAGGTTCCGAGATCCTTTTACCTCATTTCTGAGGTGGGGTGGACCCTCAATAGGTGTTAGTTTAGGAGTAATCCTTCGAGTCGAGAAGTCTTGCATAAGACTTTCTTTTCCTTTCTAATTCTGAATCAGATTCATTACCTTCTCTACACATTCGAACATTCCGTTCTAAATAAACAAACACTCTAATGAATGACTCTTTTAACAAATATACATGAACAAGAATGTGTTCGGACTCTTTTCGATTCCTTTCTTTTCGTCCTGATGAGAAGGAGCATAACTTGGGACTGACAATCAGAATCTACCTTACAGAAATGGAGGCCCCAAAACTGATTTTCTCCTTCACCAATGGACTGGACTTCGCTGTTTACAAGGATGAGCTGCCCGACAATGGGATCATTCGGTTTGGACAAGGATTCGAGAACACAAATGTCAAGATCGCTGACGTTACCCTCTTCGCACTAATGGACAAAGTGTCGAAACCGAGAAACCCATGATCGAGTTCAACCTTAAATCAACTCAAGAATTTCCTCCTCTCGCAAAGGGTTCCAGTCGAGAGGAGTACCGCTGTCCATGAAGGACCGTTATCTCTACGCCCACCGGTCTAGTCGTCTCCGCACCTACCCCGGCTCCCGCCAAACCGAAGGGGAAGGAAGTTCAAATTTGCAACGAGCATGTTACCGTGGAGGGTACGGATTTCCGTGCAAGACCTTCGTTTTTAAAATTGGGTCCAGCTCAAGGGTTCCACCCCTAACACGGACTCGGAGGAGAAACAGAGGCGGGAAGATTGCCGTGAAGGCCGAGCCGCCGAAGTCGCTTTCCTAGAAGAAATTCTCGAGTACACACCACTACCCGAATACATACCATTGTCCGAGTATACACCCCTTTTGGAAGGGAGTAGATTCCATCCCCTTTCCGCCGCAAGTCGACGAGGAAAATGTCCGCAGGATTGCCTCAACATTACCTCGGCCCGCATACTATAACGACAACAGAAGAAAGAGGGCCGGGGTTACACCACTTGCCCGACTACGTGATCGTGATCGAGAAGTTAGCAAAGAAAGAGAAATGCCCCGTATCGTAGATTTTAAGAAGGATAGGACGGGTGCCGGCCAAATCCCGTCTTGGGCCACGAGTAGAACTCGCTATCGCCGCGGAAGAGCCGAATAAGAAGATGAAGGCTAGTCCACCCGTTGTTGTTTCGGGTTTACGTATCGTGGAGGATACCACCTTCCAAGCATTCAGCCGACGGACCATCCGGTCCTAGCGCCTTCGTCGCTAGAAGGATGGTATGGCGTCCCACTACCGGCTAATTAAGACCGAAACAACGACTAGAAAAGGAAAGTCTCGTCGAGAGACTCGAGTCCGAAGAAAGTGCTACCGCAAGTAAAGGGAACTCATGAGAAAGAAACTCGACGAGCTATCACATGACACCTGCAAGGATATACAGAAAAGGCCATTAGAAGACGCTATGGAAAAGTTAAGAACTGATATTCGTCGACTAGCAAGGGAAAAAGAAGAAAAGTTTGGAGATGAAGTTGACTCGTCAGAATTCATGGATGATGAATATGCAGAAATTAACATGGTTGAAATGCGAGCTTCGTCAGCTTCACAAGGTGCTCCTGCAGCCGCAGAAAGAGAGGAGCAGGAAGTAATGAGGAGGCAGCTTCAAGAGAAAGATGATACGATCACCCAAATGGCGAAAAGGATGGAAGAGATGGCTGTAGCCCTAGCCACTCTCCAGAGTCAAGTTCAACCCCAAAGAGAAACACCCCCAGAAGTTATTCACATTGTAGACGGAGGAAAGGAGATTACATCCGTCAACGGGGATGATCAATTAAAGAAGGATGCAACACAAAGCATGATTCCGAAAAGGATATCAAGAGCTTGGTGGAACGAAGAGTGCGAGAAGCCTTGGCACAATCAAAGAGCGGGACATCCATTCAGACTGGTAGACCTTACCCTAAAGAATTCGACGCTGTCCAATATCCGAAAGGCTTTGTACCACCTCTGTTCAAGACCTTTTGATGGAACCGGAAACCCTCGGCAGCATGTTGCACATTTTCGTGCCAGTTGTTGCAATGCCGGCGGAAGTGATGCTTTACTCTTCCGACAATTTGTCGCAGCACTCGTCGTGGATCGCCTTTGATTGGTATGCGGAATTACCAAACGGTTCGGTGAAGACATTTTCGAATTAGAGAACCTCTTCATCAAGCGATTTGTCGGAGCTCAACACCACATCACTATAGGTGATTTAGTGGTAGAGAAGCAGAAGCCGAATGAAACTCTGGTAGACTACATACTTCGATGGAGGAATCTAAGTATGAAATGTGAGCCACAGTTACAAGAACAGCACGCAGTCGATATTTTACTTAAAAGCATTCATGGCCCGATAGCACTTCTCCTCAAGGGATTTACTATTAAGACTTTCGAGAAGTTGTTAAGCAAGGCCGGAAGCTTGCAAGAGGAGGCGAAGCAATTAAGTTTCACCGATAAAACAGACAAACAGAAGCCCATGAAAACTTTTGAAAAGAAGTCCGGGATCGTCGCAGCAGTCGATAAAGGCAAGCAGCCGATACAAATATCGTCAGAATGGCCGCAGCAACCTCAACAAAATTACCAGCAACCCCTATCCAGCTATCAGTCATCTCAACAGTATGAACAACCGCCTCGTCCACAACGGACGTTTAGGGAGTTCCTGAGCAGGGAGTATCCGTTCAAGAATGAGGCAGTGCCGAAAATGTTCCGCAGCCTAATAAAGACTCCAGATTTCCAATCGCCGGAGCCTAAAAGACCAGAAGAAGTCGACAAGAAAGGTGATCCCAACTTTTGCCCTTACCACCGGATGCTTGGGCACAAGATAGAAGATTGTATTACCTTCAAAAGTTGGCTCAACGACAATCTTCGGAAAGGGAATATAATGATCCCGAAAGAATACATGAAGGAACCCCAGAAAGGAGGTTCCGTCAATGTTATCTCGACGGATTTCATTGTTCCGATAGATCCCTATGCGACTGATGACGGATGGACTACCGCTTGGACAAAGTCTTCGAAGAAGGTTTTGGATCGCATCCAAACCGCTTCGGTGCAAGCCTCAATTCAGAGTTCGAAAACTGTCAAGCCGGCGCTATCACTTGCGATAGAAGAACCACCTCAACAAGAGACGGCTGAAGAGAAGAAGAAAACTGACGAAGAAGAGAAGACCAAGGCACCTAAGGCTAGACTAGGGGCTGCTTATCCTAGGATAGTTGTTTCCGATTCGGGGAGAAATCCCTCGAACCTCTGACTCTGTATGATTATCCGCCCACTCCGGTGGGATCTTATAATGATGAGGGTTATGGCGTTGGCTACGTTTTGATCGTTTCTAACGATTACGTAACTAGCGACAATCAACCTAATCCGGACGTCGATTCCGATACAAATAACAATTCTCAAATCATACACAATCTCGACGATCACAATGATGAAGAAGACATCCACCGGGAAGGCTACGAGAGTTCAACAAGCAACGAATCTATTTGCGAGTTTCGAGGAGCTCCAATCACAATAGAGTTAGAGCCTTCGGACTGCGAAGCTAATCCCGAAGAACTTGTCATTCCAATTCGGGAAGAGACACCAGTAAACTCAATGTTAAACTTAGAAGAAATCACGAAGTCAACTTAAGAAGTGGAAGAGTTCTACCTCCGAGAATGGGTCCAAAGGACAAAGGAAAGCGTGTGGTTGTTCGAGAAGAACCAACCCTGCGAAGAAATACCCATTCGAGAAGACAACGAGGCATATGGAAACAAGGTGGATTACAACGTGCTAGCCCATCTTAGGAAACTACCAGCTAAACTGAGCATATACGACGCTCTCATCTTATCAAAGGAGATGAGAGAAGCTCTGATCAAGGCCTTACTTGATCCAGAAATTTGCTTAGCTCAAATGGCCGGAGAGTCCTTAGATGAGGTTTGCTCGTTAAAGGAACAGCGAGGTGTTACCTTCACGGACAATGACCTACTACTTGGGACAGCAGACCACAACCGACCGTTGTACATTTCAGTTACAATTGGGAAATTTACACTCTCCAGAGTATTGGTGGATCCAGGAGCATCAATCAATATAATGAATCTTCGAACGCTAGCATACTTGGAAATTGATGCTCGCGAGCTCGAAGTGGACAAAATGTTATTAAGAGGATTCAACCAGAAAGGAGAAAGAGCCCTCGGATCAATAACACTGCTGATGAAGACCGGCGACTTAGCAAAGACAACAGCGAAATTTCACATAATTGATTCAGAAACATCGTTCAACGCTCTACTGGGCCGACCATGGATACATGAAAACAGGATGGTACCATCATCTCTACATCAATGCATTAAACACTACGATGGAGGGGAACAGTGTATTAAAGGTGACTTACAACCGTTCTCCGTACATGAAATCGGAATCCATGAAGATGCAAGCATATTATGCACCTCCGAAGAAAACAATCTTCTCCGGAGATACCATAACAAATGAAGCAAAGGAAATTTGGGACAACGAAGAACCTGAAGTTCTAGTCCAACGATCACTCACCACTCCCTTACGGCGAGATGGTGAAGGTTTCTCCACAACTCGCATCCGAGGTCGAGGCCGGGGACGAGGTCGTGGCGAGACGTTAAGACGATTGGACAGAGGAAACCAGCCATCAATGTTGATTGGGAAGATAGTTCTGAAGAAGAAAAAAAATCAAACAAGAAGCAGCGACGATAAGTCGGAAGAAGCCGCAATTCAGAATCCCTCTCGAAGATGAAAGAAACGAAGAATATAAATCGATGTACGAGAAGATTAACCACTATGTACATACTATGACCCTGACCCCGATCCATTCTAATAAGATCGAGGGTATGGAGGTCAAAGAGGTACGTAGCGGTGGTGCAAAGCCCATCAAATTCCACCGTGGTGCTCCTTCCTCCAAAACTGAAAATAATGTACAATTTGAAGATGCTACTTCATCGAATTAATGGAACTGCCTTTTGAGTGGTACTCTCCCTGTGTTCAAAATTTAATTCAGCGTGATTTCTTACCTCGACAATGGACAAAGGGTCGATCACAACATTTTGAAAAATTATGGAATAACTCCGGTCGTCCACCCAATTCAAAACATGGTCTCGGATTCGGCACAGTAGGATCAGTTGACGATACTGAATTTTGCTTGGTTGTCACCTGCGAGTCTAATGAAAAATGCATGGAAACTACAGAAGAACTCGAAGATTTACAAATTGGAGACACTCCACCAGAATTCGAAGAAGAGATCAAATCTACAATAGACGAGTTAACGGAAGTTAACTTAGGTACTAGCGAAGAACCTAGACCTACCGTTGTTAGCTCCTTACTCAATAAAGAAGACTCCGAAGAAATAATTAAGTTATTAATGGAATTTAAAGATTGTTTTGCTTGGAGCTACGATGAGATGCCAGGTTTAGCTCCAGAGGTCGCAGTCCATAAGCTAGGGGTGGATCCTGCTTCTGTTCCAATCAGACAAGGTCCCAGAAGAATGCGTCTAGAAATCGAACAACAAGTCATAGCTGAAGTTAAAAAGCTAATAGACGCTAAATTTGTCCGTGAAGAACAATACCCGACTTGGTTAGCCAATGTGGTACCAGTCCAGAAGAAGAATGGTCAGATCAGAATTTGTGTGGATTTCAGAGATTTAAACAAGGCATGTCCAAAAGATGAATTCCCTCTACCGATCCCGAATTAATGATCGACATTGCTTCAACACATGAAATATTCTCATTCATGGATGGATCTTCGAGATACAATCGATAAAAATGGCTCCGAAGATGAAAAACTTACGAGCATTCGTAACGCCGATCGGAGTATATTGCTACACAAGTGATGCCATTCGGATCGAAGAACGCAGAGCAACCTACCGCAGAGCGATGACAAGAATTTTCGATGATCTCATCCACAATCAAGTCAAATGCTACGTGGACGATGTGGTCATCAAAAGCAAAGTAAAGGAAAACCACTCGTATGATTTGAGAATTGTTTTCGAACGATTAAGACAATTTAACCTTAAGATGAATCCCTTAAAATGCGCCTTCGGCGTCACCTCCGGGAAATTCTTAGGATTCGTTGTCCGACATCGCGGAATTGAAATCGACCCGGAAAGATTAAAGCTATCTTAGAAATGCCACCTCCCGTAACCTTAAAACAACTACGATCTTTTCAAGGGAAGCCGGCATATCTTCGACGCTTTATCTCAAACTTGTCGTGTAGGTGTCGGCCTTTCTCGGCACTAGTTAAAAAGGATGCCAAATTTATTTGGGAAGAGAAATGCCGTAGGGCCTTCGAGGACATTAAACAATATTTAATGACACCTCCCGTCTTAGCAGCCCCGGCCTCGGGTAGACCGTCGATACTTTATACCGCGGCATTAGACGACTCTCTCGGAGCCTTGTTAGCCCAGGTCAATGATGAGGGTAAAGAAAATGCTCTTTACTACCTAAGCCGTCGTTTACTTCCGACGGAAATAAGGTATCCCGCAATTGAAAAGCACTGTTTAGCCCTGATCTTCGCCGCTCAAAAGCTCAGGCACTACATGCTTTCTCATAAGGTCAACCTGATTTCGAAATTTAATCCATTGCAATACTTGATGACCCGCCCAACGCTTTCCGGCAGACTTGCCAGATGGTCAATGATATTATTGCAATTTGATATAACTTTCGTGCCTCTTCGTGCCGTAAAGGGACAAGTCCTAGCAGACTTCCTCGCGAGTACACCCTTTGCCGTGCAGACCGCCTCTCAATGACGACTTGCCGGATGAACAAATAATGAACCTAGAAGACCCCGATGATCGACGTTGGGAATTATATTTCGACGGAGCATCTTCAAGCACACAAAGACGAAGAATCGCAAGTGATAGTGCCCGGTAAGGCGGGGATCGGACTAATCTTTATAACACCGGAGCGGGGGATGTTAAGATACTCCTACCACTTGACGAGCCATGCACAAATAACGAAGCGTAATACGAAGCCCTCATAACGAGGACTAGAATTAACTATTCAAATGGGGATAACGGACATCAACATCTACGGGGATTCGCAATTAATCATTCAACAAATCGCCGGACAGAGACGGAATTTTAAAACCAAGACTCGAGCAATACTTCCAAGTATGCCATACAGACTGTTGGAACGATTCCGAATGTGACAATCTACAAAATTCCCAAAAGAAAACGTTTTAGCGGATGCGCTAGCCCGTCTCGCAAAAGAAGTTGCTCGTTTGCAAGATGAATCGATGGAAGTGTCGGTTCACGTGACGTCGAGTCCTATCACGGCTCGACAAAGACACAATACACAAATCGAAAAAGAAGAAGAATCAACTAGCAAGCGATGACGAAAAACACGAAGATTGGCGACAACCATTAATAGATTACCCGCAAACAGGAAAACTACCGGACGATAGGTCGTTAGCCCATCGTATCAAGAAAAGAACTCTGTCCTACGCATTAGTAAACAATACATTATACAGAAGATCTTTTGATCAAATGTGGCTAAGGTGCCTAAGCGGGTCCGAGGCCCGTGAAATTGTTAAAGAGGTGCATTCAGGACTCTGTGACGCTCACCAGTCGGGTCCGAAGATGAAAATGAAAATTAAAAGACTAGGGTACTACTGGCCCTCGATGATGACCGACTGCATGAAAATCGCCAAGAGCTGTCACTAGTGCCAAGTGCACGGAGTGGTTCTACATCAATCTCCAAACGTGCTACATCCGATAATTGCATCGTGGCCATTTGAATGTTGGGGCACGGATATAGTGGGTCCAATAGAACCACCATCTTCAAAAGGACATTGCTTCATTCTTGCGACTACAGATTACTTTTCCAAGTGGGCAGAGGCAGTTCCACTTAGAGAAGTAAAAGCACACCATGTGCTACAATTTTTCAAGAACCAAGTTGTTTACCGTTTCAGAGTGCCGCGCAGGATCATCTCAGATAATGGGTCAGCATTCAGACGCAAGTAAATCAACAATTTTGTCAGGAGACATGGAATCGACTGGCGATATTCAACAATTTACTACCCAAGAGCAAACGGCCTTGCTGAGGCTTTTAACAAAACTCTCGTTCAAATTTTAAAGAAAACCTTGGACGATAATAAGAGAAATTGGCACGAGAAGTTGTTAGAAGCCTTTTGGGCTCTACCGGACAACCTTCGAACTCCTACTCAAGCTACACCTTATGCTCTAGTGTATGGGTCCGAGGCGAGTGTTACCTTTAGAGGTCCGAACCTTCCTTCACTCGGGATTGCGAGCTGCAAACAAAATCACGACAGAAGAGAATGCCAAATTGCGACTAGAAGAATTGGAAAGCCTGGAAGGGAAAAGACTTGCAGCGCAGCAGAATTTAGAACTATACCAAGCTAAGATGGTCCAAGCCCATGACAAACTGGTCCGCCCAAGAACCTTCAAAGTTGGTGACTTAGTTCTCGTTCTCAAGAGACCTATTCTTGCACACCGCAAGATAGGAGGAAAATTTGAACCCACTTGGGAGGGACCGTTTGTAGTTGAGGCGAGCCTACTCGGGAGGCTCCTACCGGCTAGTGAATTGCCAAGGAGAACGACATATGCTTCCGATCAATGGACGATACTTGAAAAAGTATTACGCTACCCGATGTTTCGAAGGAATGAATTTTCCATCCCTAGAAGCACGGGTGAAGTAATTACTTATGACTGGGTCCGAACCCAAAATAATAAAAAATGTGCTAAAATAAATAAAATCATGATAATAAAGTTTTCTTTTTTTTCTCTCTTCCAAATCAAAATCTCTTTCCTGATCTTTTCCCACTTCATTCTTGTTGAATTTAAAAATATAAAAATAAAAAAAATTGTCTTTAATAAACATTTCCTTAATGTTCTTGTTCTTAGTACAGCCCCTGATCCTTTTCCTTGTCTTTTCGCAGGGAAATGTCGAACGGGCGGTTGGTCCTGAACTTTAGAAATGGCGTAAGCCTTGCACTCGACGAAAAGAGGGTGAAAGATGGAGCGATAATAGAGATTGACTCGGACTTCGCACCGCGAGCCCGCAATACGAGGAAAGTGACCGGGTCCCGACTGACCGAGAAGAACCGCCCGATCGGACGATAATGAAAGTGGGTGGCCCAAGCCACCAATCCAAAGAAGAAGAAAAGAAAAACAAACACCGAAGAGGACAAGAGAATCAAGTCCGTAGTTGCTACGGCAGAGGGTAGGCTTGTCGGCGCCGCGCCCACGTAAACTCGGGAAATACGAAGAGCTACTCTCACGACGAACTCGGCCGAAGGAATAAAAATCGCCGTATCCGCAAGATGTTAACTAAATTAGCGGCGGACCAGCTCGACGAGGCAGTTGCTACTACCAGTGCATACACTTCAGGGACACCAGTTCACCAGGGACCTGAAGAAAGGAGGCCAGCTCCCAGGATGACAGAAGAGACCAGGGCAATCTCAAGAAGAACAAAAGAAAGAAGGCTACTACACCACCAGATAAAGTCACCAGTAATGCATGACCTTGTTGCAGAAGCAACCCCGGAGGATGTCCCGACGGACATCATCCCCGAGGAGCTGAGGTATGCAGGAGAACGTGAAGAAATTGAGCCATATATCCCACAGTACGTCACCGAGCCTCGCCATTTGCAAATTATCCCGAATACGAGCTAGAAAGAATACAGAATGTCCAGAAGAAAACTTTTGAATACTTCGAGAGAATCAGAGGCAGGAGGATCAATATACTAGAAGGCCTCGAGTTACATACAGACGTGTTCTCAGAATACGAGCAACAACAAATCGTGGACTGCATCCGGGATTTGAAAAAGATGGGCCGAGCAGGTCGCTTAAGAGAAAACACTTACTCAGAACCCCGGAGATGGATGCCAGGGAAGGGGAGAATTACAATACAATGTGGATGCTGCTACAACTTCGCAGAAGACAGGAAGGGAAACCCACCAGGGATACTCCGTCATGGCCAGGTGGATCCAATGCCATTAGTCATTAAAAGGATGGTAAAAAGAATGATAACATGGAGGGTACTGCCAGCAGATTGCATACCCAACAGTTGCATCATTAACATTTACAAGAAGGGTGACTGCATTCCCCCGCACATAGATCATCACGACTTTGTTAGACCTTTACGCACGTTTCTTTTCGAATGAGTGTAACATCATGTTCGGATCCGACCTCCGGATAGCAGGCCCGGGTGAGTTCCGAGGGCCGATAAAGATACCACTACCGGTAGGTTCCGTCATGATACCGAAGGGCAACGGAGCGGACGTCGCTATACATTGCATACCGTGAGTACCAGTGAAGCGGATCTCGGCTACTTTCGGAAGGATGGACGACGGAAAGCACCTTACCACTTCCGACCGGACCGGAGCTAGAGAGCCTCCGACCTTACGAGTCGTGAGTTGCATGGAAAATATAACACCTCCAACGTACATCCATACGGCATCCTTGCCAAGGATGGCTTGGAAGGTGATGTTATTGACCATGTACCTCACTATTCGTACATGGATTTTTGACGAGATACCTTTTTGGATGGATCAACAAAGATCATACATAGTCCGTTTTGAGTCTACATGGATTGTATGAGATGTATTCCAGATCGAGTTGTATGATGTATCTTCAACATGATTGTAATGAAAGTGACCATGTCACAATTTTGGCCTTCACCTCTTTTGTGCAAATTGACTGGGAAACGCCATTAAAATTAAACGAACTTCGAATAAAGAACAGAAAAGAAAAAAATAATAATAATAAAAATAAAATGAGATAAAAAAAAGAGAAAATAAAAATATAAATAATAAATGAGAATTATTTTTTTTCCATTAAAAATCCAAACATAAAAATAACTTCAAAATCCACGTGAACGCTAAATAAAATTCACATGAACATTTGGAAAGTTAAAGGACAAACAAAATGAAAATGAATCTCAAATCGGATCCCACTCTAAATTCATCTTTTCAAACATTTTCAAATCAACCCCAAATCGAGATTTATCTCAAGAATCTTTGAAATTCTCTCGTCGGGACAACTCTTCCTCACAGGAGACCCACACTTCAATTTCAGAACCCTAAACCTTTTTCGTCACATCAAAATCATTTCGACTTTTGTGGCCTACCTTTTCTTCCTGTATGGAGATCGACTAGGTCTATTGACATGGAGCCACGAACTTTGTTCAATTTAGTTCTCATGACATGGGACTGGATCCCTCTTCACACAAATAAACTTCCGAGATTCGAATCCATTTCCAATTCTCTTTAGACCTTTGAGATTGGAACCAGTTTCCATTTCTCTTTAGACCTTTGAGATTGGAACCAGTTTCCATTTCTCTTTAGACCTTTGAGATTGGAACCAGTTTCCATTTCTCTTTAGACCTTTGAGATTGGAACCAGTTTTCATTTCTCTTTAGACCTTTGAGATTGGAACCAGTTTCCATTTCTCTTTAGAGAGATTGGAATCCAGTTTCCATTTCTCTTTAGACCTTTGAGATTGGAACCAGTTTCCATTTCTCTTTAGACCTTTGAGATTGGAACCGGCTTCAATTTCTCTTTAGACCTTTGAGATTGGAACCGGCTTCCATTTCTCTTTAGACCTTTGAGATTGGAACCGCTTCCATTTCTCTTTAGACCTTTGAGACCGGAACCAGCTTCCATTTCTCTTTAGACCTTTGAGATTGGAACCAGTTTCCATTTCTCTTTAGACCTTTGAGATTGGAACCAGTTTCCATTTCTCTTTAGACCTTTGAGATTGGAACCAATTTCCATTTCTCTTTAGACCTTTGAGATTGGAACCAGTTTCCATTTCTCTTTAGACCTTTGAGACTGGAACCAGTTTCCATTCCTCTTTAGACCTTTGAGATTGGAACCCGTTTCCATTTCTCTTTAGACCTTTGAGATTGGAACCAGTTTCCATTTCTCTTTAGACCTTTGAGATTGGAACCAGTTTCCATTTCTCTTTAGACCTTTGAGATTGGAACTAGTTTCCACTTCTCTTTAGACCTTCGAGATTGGAACCAGTTTCCACTTCTCTTTAGACCTTCGAGATTGGAACCAGTTTCCATTTCTCTTTAAACCTTCGAGACCGGAACCAGATTCCAGTTCTCTTTAAACCTTCGAGACTCGAACCGCATTCCGGTTCTCTTTAAACCTTCGAGATCGGAACCGATTCCAGTTCTCTTTAAACTTTCGAGATTGAAACTCCGTTTCAATTCTCATTAAACTTTCGAGATCGAGTACTCTAAATTCTGATTCTCATCCCCTTCAATCAACACTTAAACTCCGATTCTCATTCTTCGGTCGGTACCCCGATTCCGGTTTTCCTTGCAATCCCGAGATTGGAACTTAGGTTTCAATTCTCATTTCAAATCCAAATTTCAAATTCAAATTTCCTCAAGTTGATTTTAAACCAAACCTCAATCTAAATTGAAACTCAAAATCTAAACTTACACATCAAAACTTAAACTAAAACAAAACGAAAATCTAAATTGAATTCCCCCAGATCATGTGATTTGGGATTCACCTCCTTTTTCTTTCCCCAGCGAGAGTTCAGGAATCTCCAGTCTTAGAGATATACTTGACACTCCCCAGTGAAATTTCTTCTACTTCGTCCTAAGTTTGTCACTTGGACATCTGTGTTGGTTTTGTTGATTTTTTCGGTCAACGCCAATACGCGCGGTGTGCTTGGTTAACACACCACACCTATTGGGGGTCCATTTGTTGACCTCATTTTTGATGAGGTCTTCTCTTCTTCTCTTTAGTACTTAGGATCTAGCCTTAGGCTTTTCCTTTGACTATCCTAGAGGATTAGAATTAAGACCCACCACTTAGAAATTCAAACCACTTCTTAACTCCCTGCAAACTCCACAAACTTGATTGTAGACCCCTAATCACCTAGAGCGTTGAGATCAAATGTGGAAGTTTAAAGGATGAGTTCCTCTAGGACTCTTTGGCCTTAGGACTGCCCTGGGTGGCCTGGTCTGGTGAAGGGGATGACTTACACACACATTACACCTATACACTACACTTTCACACACCTCCTAAAACCACACCCATACCCAACTTGACCTCCTGACTCATGAAGGTGGTTCACATGGATGGTCCTTAACCCCTAAGCCCTTGGCTAAGAGGGTTAGGAACAACATAATGGATGCCTCAAATGAGTCCCTTCATGGCTCATGTGGACTTGATATGGCTTCATGGCTCAACAAAAATGATTTCATTCCACTTACATTCACCCAATCTTCAATTTTCCAAATTTTCAATTTTTGACCCCCGGGACCCTACACCCACCTGGCCTACCCAAAACCCTTAAAACCCTCCAAAATTTGCAAAATCACCTAAACTACCCAAAATTCTCCAAAATCATTCCTAAACATGTCTTCACCAATCAAATTGATCATCCATAACCAAAAATTCCAAAAATACCTCCCAATACCCTCCAAATACCCAAAATACCCCTCTTAGTCAAAAAATCCAAAAATTCAGAAAATTCCCAGAAAATTCCAGAAAATCCCAAATATTCTCAATTTCATTTTGTTCAACTACATCATGGGCCAATTTTGTCAATTTACTCCACTTTTATCAAAACCCCCAATTTGACCCATTTTAACCCAAAGTAAACCCAATGTCAAACCAAACCTACCCAATTGACCCAAATTCTGGTCCAATTCAATTCTAAACTTCAATTCAACATCCCCAACACCAATCTAGACAAAATCCAAGCCCAATTTGATTGGCATTGGGATCCAATTTCACTTTTGGCCTTAAAGCCCAATTTGGACCCATGACCCAAACTTAGCCCAAACTCACCCAATTCAACTCCAATTAACCCCAAATCTTTTCTAAACCTTCCTTAACATCCCCATAAACAAAACACTAACATGATTTGCCCAATATTTTGACCCAAACCCCACTCAAATTCAACCCAAAATCAAAAAGCCCAATTTTGACCTAAACCCAAACCTAACCCAAATAGGCCCAAACCCCAAAATCAAAACCCAACCAAAGCCAAAACCTCTTTGAAACACTCCCAAAAACATTTCCCAACATTTATTTTACATCAATTTCAACTCTAGCCCAACATTGGCCCAAGTTAGCCCAATTTGACCTACATTGGCCCACTTACCAAATAAACCCAAATTCAAACCAATTCAAGTCCAAATCACACCAAATTGACTCCAAACCACTCATGACACATCCCTAAACCAAACTCAACAAATATTTGGCCCCACCTCTTTACAAAATTTCCATCCATAAATTCATTTTTAAACTTAAAGGCCCATTCCTTAAACCATTTTAAAAGCCCATCCTTTACCACATCCAAAGGCCCAAATTGGTCCCAAAGCCCATATGACATTTCCCCTCATCATACTTTCAATTAAACTCAATACTTAAGTCCTAAATTCATCATCAAATCATTCCAAATCAAGTTTCATACAAATTTCCATCAAATTACCAAAAACTTCCTAAAATCCATTTTCATGAAATTGACCAAGCTTTCCCAAGCCAAAGACAAGCCATGCAAGCCATGGACAAGCCACATGAAGCCATGGAGAGTTTGACATGTGATCAAGCCATTAATGGAAAAAGGAGGACCCCCTTTCCTAATCCTTCTTAAGCCTTTTTTTACCTTAAGCATGTCACACTCTAAACCATGCTTTGCCACCTAATCCTTGATGGAGACTCCACCACACATGGGAGATTGACCCACCTGACCTCCTCAGCCAAAACCAGATCTTGGGGAGGTGCACCCAACCCATTTGCATGGGTTGACCAAAATAAGCTAAAATGGCCCCTTCCTCTTTCTACTTTGATTCAACCACTTTACACATGTCAAACCTCAATTGAATGCACCAAACCCCAGCCCCGACCCACCCGAACAAGATGGTGACCAATGCCCGGCCGGCCAGCCACTGGTCGCCGGAAAACACCATGGCCGAGAGCTCACATGTGAGCCAACTTTGGGATTCTACTTTGCTTGAGCTGCCCCATGCCCAATGGCCACCATGGCTATTCGCCCTCGACCTAGTGCACTGATCCCAAGCCCTAACTCTCCACGGGAGGCCCTCCACCCTCTCCTATTTAAACACCACCCCTCTCGGCCATGAGAGGTGCTGAACCGAACCTTAAGGAAACTCTGCCAAAATCATTCCAGATCACTCTCCACACATAGAGCACTTGATCCCCACTGAATTCCAGCCCCAATTCCCTCCAGCTGAGCTCAATTTTGAGCTCAAACTTTAGCCCAAAAACCAGGACACTTCTTCACAGTGAGCCAATCCCCAAATTGATTGGTCCTACACCTTCACTGGACCAAGAGGAGAAGTTTCCCATTGAAAGCCCCATCTCCGAGGCCACCCGGTTGCTCCAGCCTCCAAGCTTTGTGATCGGCTGTGGTCACTTTCATAGCTAGACAATTCACCAGGCCAAGGACTTCATCTGGAGCTTACATGGACCCAATCGAAGGTGACACAACTCTCAGATCGAAGCTTCACTTCGCTGAGCAAAGGTATGAACTCATTCTTCTTCCCGAGCTTACAGAGATTCTCCATTTCATTTGAATAAATTTCAATGCATGTTTACTGTATGGATGTGTTCATCTCTTCAAGACGAATCCATAGAGCATAAGAACACGAAAATCCGTTGAGAATCGAGTGAGAAATTAGGGTTAGAAGGTTGACGGTCACGGGTGCACACCAGTCGTAGACGATGACCAGGAGCCGTTGGATCGCGCGTGTATCGAGTGGACGGTTCAGATTGCGCTGGACCAGGGAATGATACGTGAACCGCGGGTCCCGGGACGGCTGACTCAGATGGCGGCGCCCAATCACAGCGCGACACGTACCCCCTTCGGAGCTGCCGAGGTTGACACGGCGCCGCGTGGATAAGTAGAAAATTAGGAATTTTTCTGATTTATTTAAATACCAAAACTTCAAAAATCCATATCTTTGTGTAGAAAAATCACAAAAATAAAATAAAAATACCCTCTTGCTCAGTGAACAGAGGAGAATAATGTGGAAAAGAAATTAATTAATTTTGTCTAGTACTTTATTTTTAATTAATTATTTACTCCCTGCATTGTTTTAATTCTCCATGCATTCATACAATTCACCATGGCATGAGACCATAGAGCTTTTGAAGCCTCTGAACTTGGGAACATTCCCTGAATTTTCCAAGGTCAGAGGCCATCTCTGTGAAAAGTTATTAATTTTTCAAATGCATGTGGCTGTTTTGAGTATTTTAATTCCAAAAATTAGCATGTTGTGAAATAAATTCTAGGAAAATTTGGTGATGTTCCTTATGACCAGAGAACCCTAGGAAAAATAGGACTTGAGTTAATTCACTCAAAATAACCCTAATTGGCTTAAACACCCAAAATAGACCCCTAATTAATTAGAACTAACTATACAACAAATTGACTTGAAATCAATTCTCCACTGACCTTTAGGATCAGAGGAACCCACCATAAAAGTTTGAGGTCAATTGGACTTGGTTAGCCTTACTAAATGGGTTGATTAAGCCATTTAGTCATTTTAAACTTTAAAAATTCATAACTTTCAAAATACCTTTAAAAAATTCACCAAATTGGTTTTGGAGCCTCTCTGATATCAGGGGAATTTAAGAAAATTAAAATTTCAATTTTCTAAAAAAGTTAATTTTTTAGTATTATTTTAATATTTTAATAATTAAAAAATAATAAAAATCACAAAAATAATAAAATTCACCAAAATGTCATATTTTGAAATTTAATCACTTAGGAACAAACCCCATATTTTTCTCAGGTCTATTTAATGAGATATTAAATTTTAAAGCCCTAGGGTAATTTTAAAATTAAAAAAATATTTTCTAGCATTTTCACTAAAATAATTATAATAAATCAAAGAAAAATTATAAAATTGTAAAATTTGGTTCTCTGGAATCCTTGATATCAGAGAGAATTTTAAAAATTATAAAATTCATTTTTCAACTTATATTCTATTTTTAAATTAATTAATACTCCAGAATTTAAAATAATTCTAATAAATAAAATATAATTCAAAAAATCACAAAAATTGGTCCAAGTGGTCCTCTGGTCATTAGGAATGTCCCATAATTTTCTTAAGGACAGAAACTTTCCCTTGGTCATATTATTGAATTTTCCTTGGAAATCCTTATTTTCCACTAAAAATAATTATATAAATAAATTAAATATCGAAAAATCACATTTTTCTCTCTAATGTCTTTATTGACATATGAGTGATGTCACATAAAAATTTCAAATTCATTTGAGCTCAATTTAGTGAGTTATGAAATTATTAGGCTTGAAGGGCAAAATGGTAATTAAAATTTTAACCCTTAATTAAAACTTTAGGCTTAATAAAATTAATAGGTAAAATATTTGATTTTAATCTGATTTGGATGATTGAAATTTAGATAATTAAAGGGTAGAAACCTACTAAACAATTTAATATAATTGAAATAAACCTTAATTAAATAATAAATTAAATTTGGAAGAATAATAAAATTGGAATTATTAAAATAAGGATATTATTAGGAAGAGATTTATTCTTTAATCTAAAGATCCCTAAATTAATCATCTCAATAATATTTAATTCTTAATTAAAATGGTAATTCAAATTTAAGTTTAAAAAATGTTAAAAGATTCAATCATTTAAATTGAATTAAAGGTAAATTATTAAACTCTTTTTAAAGTTTCAATTAAAATTAAAATTAAAAATAAAATTAAATTAAAAAATTAAGTTAAATTAAATTAAATCAAAAAAAATATAATAATAATAAAACTAAATTAAATTAAATTGAATAAATAAATTAAATTAAATTAAATAATTAAATTAAATTAAGTTAAGATTAAATTAAATTAAATTAAATTAAATTAAATTAAAAAAAAATTAAATAAAATATTAAATTAAATTAAATTAAATTAAAACAAATTAAATTAAATTAAATTAAAACAAATTAAATTAAATTAAATTAAAACAAATTAAATTAAATTAAACAAATTAAATTAAATCAAGTTAAATTAAATTAAATTAATTCATATCAAGTTAAACTAAATTGGATTAAATCAGAATTAAATTAAAATTAAAACTAAACTAAATTAAACTAAATTAAATTAAATCAAAGTTAAATTAAATTGAATTAAAAGACATCACCTAAGACGTGAAGAATTCAAAATAAATCTAAAACAACTTGAACACTATTCCAAACTTAAATCCATTAACTAAAAATTAAATCACAACTCACTTGAACATCCATTTGCCCTCAAAAGCTCGTGATGTCATAACTCTTAAAAGGAGTGTTAAAAGAAGTGTTACTTCACTCATAGGATATTCAAATGTCCTAGTTCACTCGAGCAAGACAACAAAACTTAAACTCTCGGACGATTAATTCATTTGTGTAATTAAATTCATTTGGACTTAAAACAATCCTAGAAATATTGAAAAGATGTTTAAGATTCGTCTTAAGCACTTCCTCAATATGATAGGATATTTATAAGAACAATTGAACTTAGTTGTTCTTTGATGAAGAATATCGTCCTCAAACTAAAATACAAGAACCTAGACGTCATAGGAAATGACTAGCTATAGGATTAGGAACTTGGTAGAAAACCATAACCCTTCCCTTAGCTTTACCTAGGAACTTACTTTAAATGCTTAAATATTCTAACTGTGTTTTAAGTGCAGCTTGGGATGACGGGAAGACCCTCCAGGTACGCTTTTATTTTATTGCAAATTACTTTATTGCAACTTATTTAATCGCATCACACTTACTTTTCTTGCATGATAAACAACTGTTGCATGAAAACTTACACCTTTAGGACAGAAACCAAAGCTGAAACCCATAACTAAATTAAAAGACACAACAAGATAAAATTCACCGCCACAACATTTCAAAATATAAGACAACTCAAAATTTAATCACAAACAGAACAACAAAACTACAACTACAACTAAATTAAAAGGTCTCATTGAATGATCGGGAATACCTCGGATGATGTAACCCACGTGTTGCTAACGGGATTTCCCACGGTCTAAATGAAAGTGCGGAACTCATTCAGTTGAGATTAGCAAATTCATCTGGACTAAGTGAATTCGATGAAAATAACGGTGCCGGGATGACGGAACCGTGGGATCTTAATCGGTTCTGTTTAATCAACTCTAAGACCTGTTTTAATTAAAATATTAAAGACACATGGAAATTAAGACTTTCTCTAAAACCAAACACTTCTCTCATCTCCTGATTTATGACTTCTAAAACTAAACCTCTGCAACAACAAGGAGCTCGGAGCATGGTGGGCAGCACGGCCATCGTCATCGACAAAACCCGAGTCTACTTCAGCAAAACTTTCCTTAGAATTAAATAACCAAGCCGTAGGACTTCGAGGTAGTTTGCCTAGTGCAACATAAATCCTCAACTCTTTGTTAGGCATTTGCATGATCATATCATGTAAATTAAGCCCTAACCGGTCTTAGGATTTCCGAGGTAGTCGTCCGATACGACATAAACCCTCACATCTTCGAGGCTATTTGTATGATTTTATCATACAAATATAAGTCCTAACTAATTAAAATCAGCAAGATCAAAACATTAAATAAACATTAGGACTTTCCTAAATTCAAACCAAACAATAGGATAGTCGGGAAATTACCGAAGTTCGCTTCGAATCTGTGATTTCTCCTACCCTTCTTCCTTTGAATTCCCAAAACAAAATGTTCCAAATTTGATCCATTCCCTATTGAAATTCCAAAATTCAATCCCTTGAAAACTTAAACCTTGAAATTCTTGAGAGCGGAACTACCGATTATTATCGAGAGTTTTCTTAGGTGATTTCCGTCACTTAAGATGTAATTAACTATAGGGGCTTGCCCTTATAGGGAATTTTAAGAACCCGAGTAATATAAACCCCGTTTAATGTTTTCATATTAAACGGGGGAACTTGTCGGCTTATAAAATTGGTTCGCAGACCAAACGGATGTCACAAATCTTCTAGTTTATTTAATCGAGCCCCATCATCAAACAAAGTGTCTATTCTTCGGGATAGATACATGGTTTGTGATGTGGTGCTCGTTTATATAAACTATTCGGGATGTGAGATCAGTTTGATTTCATAAAATTTCCAAATTTAAAATTATTTTCAAGATCAAATACTACTTTTCAAATTATTTATTTAAATTAAATTAAAATTCGCCGACAATTTCTGTAGGCGACCCCCTTTTTTTCAAAATAAAACACATAACCTAAACATATGCCGACAAGACCACACAACAACAGGTGAACTAGCTCTCATTTTCTTCCTTGGCTTCTCCACGGCCGTGACAAGCTCTTCTCGCAGTCCAAGGCGAGATCTAGCTAGCACTCGTCCCATTCTTCTTAGGATTTCTGACACGGGGCATCTTTCTTTCTTTGCCAATTTTTCTATCACAGCTTGTAGCCGAGCAAATGACGCAGTCTTAACCCTTTTTCTTTTGCAGTTACTATAATATGCAGGTCAGGGTCATGTAGTGGCAATCCTTCAGACATCTTCTTCATCCGATGCAGCAGAGAGGGGGTGAAACCTACTCCCTTCCGACAGAGGTATATACTCAGGCAGCTCTTCTCATTCCTCAGGATTTTCTTCTAGAAAAGCAACTTTAGCAGCTTTGGCTTTCTCGATCTTGGCGATCTTTCTGCTTCTATTTCTCCTTTGAGTCTGAGTTAGGGGTGCAACTCTTGAACTGGACCCAATCTCAAAAATAGATGGTATTGTAGTAAAATCTGTACCCTCCATGGTGACAAGCTCATCACAAACTTAGATTTCCTTCCTCTTTAGTTTGGCAGAAGCCGGGGTAGGTGCAGAGATGACTAGACCGGTGGGGGTAGAGACAACAGTCCTCCTACGAACATCAGTACTTCTTTCAGCTGGACCCCTTTGCAGGGGAGGGAATTCTTGAGCCGACTTCAAGTTGAACTCAATCACGGGCTCTTCAGTTTCTGGCACTTTGTCCATTAGTGCGAAGAGAGTAACGTTAGCGAACTTGATATCTGTATTGTTGAATCCTTGTCCAAAATGGATGATCCCATTTTCAGGTAGCTCATCCTTATAGACGGCGAAGTCCATTCCATTGGTGAAGGAGAAAATTAACTTTGGCGCAGTCATTTTCTGCAGGGTAGATTTTGAGTATTAGTCCCGAATTATGCTTCCTTTTGTCGCAAAACTTAGGACGAAAAATAAAGAGTCCGAACACATTTTTGTTTATGTATTTATGATTTTAAAATGATTTTTCTTATTAAAAGTCTTTTATTAGAGGATTTATTTATTAGGAACGGAATGTTTAAAGGTATAGAAAAGGTAAAGGATCCGATTCAGAATTGGAAAGGAAGAGAAAGTCTCGTAAGACTTCTCAATCCGAAAGACCGCTCCTTTGCTAACACCTATTGAGGGTCCACCCCACCTCAAAAAAGAGGTAAAAATATTTTGGAACCTCTCTGTTTAGGGGTGTCTAAACAATGGATCCTAAATTTGAGAGAAGTTGACTATACCCGTTCAAGATAAAAATGAACATAGTATGCCAATGGAAGAATGATAGTTTTGGTCCACTAGGGATATGGACTCACTATCGATTTATGAAAGCAAAACCATCTAATCAAAATGGAGAGAGGAACTAGTCCCAAGCGGAGTCGCCAGAAAGTTGTCAACATATTTTTAGGTTATGTGTTTTGAAAAGCAGGTCGCCTATAGAAATTGTCGGTGAATTTTAGATTTTAAATTTAATTTAAATATATTTAAATATAATTTTGAAAGTAGCATTTGATTTTTAAAATAATTTTAAGTTTGAAAATATTAAGATATGAAATCAAACTGATCTCACATCCCAAATAGTTTATATAAACAAGCACCGCACCACAAACCGTGTATTTATCCCGAAGAATAGACACACTGCTTGATGATGGGGCTCAGTTAAATAAACTAGAAGATTTGTGACATCCGTTTGGTCTGCGAACCAATTATATAAGCCGACAAGTTCTCCTCCTTAATATAAAGAAATTATGCAGGGTTTATATTACCTGGGTTCTTAAAGTTCCCTATAAGGGCAAGCCCCTATAGTTAATTACATCCTAAGTGACGGGAATCAATTAAAAAAACTCTCGATAATGATCAGTGGTTTTGCTCTCAATAATTTCAAAGTTTAAGGTTTCAAAGGATTGAATTTTGTAAATTTCAAAGGGATTAGCTCGAATTCGGAACAGTTCATCTTAAGAGTCCAATGGAAGAAAAGTAGGAGAAGTTGAGGATCCAAGAAGAATCTTGACAACATCCCAAACTATCCTATTGTTTGGCTTAGATTTGGGAGTTTATTTAATGTTTCGATCCTGCCAATTTTAATTAATTAGGACTTATATCTGTATGACATGATCATACAAACAGCCTGGAAGATATGAGGGTTTATGTCGTACTAAACGACTACCTCGGAGTCCTAAGACTAGTTAGGGCTTAATTTGCATAACATGATTATGCAAATGCGTAACAAAAAGTTGAGGATTTATGTTGCACTAGGCAAACTACCTTGAAATCCTATAGCTTGGTTATTTAATGCTAAAGAAGGGTTTAGCAGAAGTAGACACAAGTTTTGCTGAAGTAGATGGCCGTGCCGCCCACTATGCTCCGAGCTCCTTATTGTTGCAGAGGTTTAGTTTTAGAAGGTGAAAATCAAGAGATGAGAGAAGTGTTTTGGTTTAGAAATCATAAAGTCCAAATATTTTTAATATTTTAATTAAAACAAATCTTAAAGTTGTTTAAACAGAACCGATTAAGATCCCACGGTTCCGTCATCCCGGCACCGTTATTTTCATCGAATTCACTTAGTCTAGATGAATTTGCTAAACTCAACTGAATGAGTTCAATATTTTCATTTAGACCGTGGGAAATCCCGTTAGCAACACGTGGGTTACATCATCTGAGGTATTCCCGATCATTCAACGAGACGTTTTAATTTAGTTGCAATTGTAATTTTTTTGTTCTGTTTGTGATTAAAT
The DNA here is from genome assembly GCA_022702705.1 of Papilionanthe hookeriana x Papilionanthe teres. Taxonomy (NCBI): domain Eukaryota; kingdom Viridiplantae; phylum Streptophyta; class Magnoliopsida; order Asparagales; family Orchidaceae; genus Papilionanthe; species Papilionanthe hookeriana x Papilionanthe teres. The sequence goes on from CM040426.1 coordinate 23,427,833, forward strand.
TTTGAGTTGTTTTATATTTGGGAATATTGTGGCGGTGAATTTTATCTTGTGGTGACTTTTAATTTAGTTCTGGTTTCAGTTTTGTGGCTATCCTAGAAGGTTTTAATTTTTATGCAGCAATCTTGTTTAACATGCAAGAAAAATAAGGTTTAGTGCACGTAAGTAAATTGCAATAAAGGAAATTGCAATAAAATAAAAGCGTACCTGGAGGGTCTTCCCGTCATCCCAAGCTGCACTTAAAACACATGTTAAGGCTTTTAAATATTTCAAGAAGTACTTAGGTAAAGCTAAGGGAAGGGTTTTGGTTGTCTACCAAGATCCTAGTCCTATAACTACTCATCTCCTATGACGTCTACGTTCTTGTGTTTTGTTTAAGGATGATTTTCTTCATTAAATAACAATTAAATTCAATTTTTCTTCTAAAACATCTCATCATATTAAGAAAGTGCTTAGGACGAGTCCTAAACATCTTTTCAATATTTCCGAGATTATTTTGAGTCCAAGCAAATTTAATTACACAGGTGAATTAATCATCCCGGAGTTTAGTTAAACTTTATCTCTTGCTCAGTGAACTTGGGTATTTGATTACCTGATGAATGAAGTGACATCTCACTTAATGCTCTATTTAAGAGTTATAATAATTAAAGCCTTTAAAGGCAAGTTGGTTTGTTGAGAATTTTAATCATTCTTAATTTAAAGTTTGAGTTAATGGCTTAAAGTGATTTAGTTTACTTATGAGGTTTTAATTAATAATTTTAAGTTTGGACTAGTGTTCAAATTATTTTTGGTTTAAATCTTTATACTTTAGGTGATCTTAATATTTTAAATTTTTTTTACTTTTACGATGTTACCTTAATTTAATTTAAATTTGATTTAATTTAATTTAATTTAACGTAAATATTTTTTTAATTTAGCTTAACTTAATTGTTAAAATACTAATTTAATTTAATTTTAATTTTAATTTAATTTTTACTTAATTTAATTTAATTTAATTTAATTTAATTATTAAACTATTTAATATTTTGAACTTTTTTTTCTTTAATTTAAGGGTTATTTATTTTTTAAATTTTTAATTTATTTAGTTTGGAATATCATTTTAATCTTAATTAAAAGTTAAATATTGTTGAAGTGATTTATTTAGAGATTTTTTTATCAAAGGATTAATATCCTCTCAAGTTATATCCTTATTTTTAATAATTCAAATTTTTATTATTCTTCCAAAAATTTAAATTGTTTAAATGATTAAAGTTTCATTTTTTATTAAAAGTGATTAATGGGTTCCTACTCTCTTAATTTCCCAAAGTTTCAATCATCCAAGAAAGATAAAATCAAATATTTTACCCTTCATTTTAATTAAACCTAAAATTTTAATAAAGGGGTTTAAATTCTTTAATTATTAGTATGCCCTTTTAAGCTTATTTATTTCATAACTCACTAAATTGAGTTCAAATGAACTTGAAATTTTTATGTCACTTTACTCACATGTCAATTAAGACATTAGAGGAGAAAATGTGATTTTTCTGAATTTAATTTATTTATATAATTATTTTTAGTGAAAAATAAGGGATTTCAAGGAAAATTCAACAACATGACCAAAGTAAGGTTTACTGTCCTTAAGAAAATTATGGATGTTCCTAATGACCGGAGGACCACTTGGACCAATTTTGGTGATATTTTGAAATATATTTATTTATTATAGTTATTTTGAGTTTTAGAGTATTAATTAATTATAAAATAAAACTAAAGTTGAAAAATGGATTTATATTTTTCTTAAATCTCTCTAACCTCAAGGAGTTTAGAGAAATAAATTTTACAATTTTCTGATTTTTCTTTGATTTATTGGAATTAATTTAGTGAAAAGGTTGGAAAATACATTTTTTAATATTAAAAGTTGTTTTAAGCATTTAAAATTCAATATCTTTACTTTGAGACTTGGGAAAAATATTTGGTTTATTCGTAAGTGATGAGGAGTCAAAATATGACATTTTTATGATTTTTATTATTTTTATGATTTTTATTATTTTTTAATTATTTAAAATATTAAAATATGATTAAAAATGAAAAATTTTAGAAAATTCTAATTTTAATTTTTGTAGAATCCTCTAATACCAGAGAGCCAACAAAACCAATTTGTTAAATTTTTTAAATGCATTTTTGGAGTTATGAATTTTTAAAGTTTAATTTTGGTTATGTGACTTAATTAATTCATTTAGTGGGGCTAAACATTCCCAATTGACATCAAATTTTTAAATGAGGTTCCTCTAATCCTAAAGTTCAATGGAGAATTATTTTTAAGTTATTTTTATGTGTGGTTAAAACTAATTAATTAAAATTTAATTTTAGATATTTCGGCTAATTAGGATTATTCTTAATGATTTAATTCAAAATATAATTATCTAAGGGTCCTCGGTCCTAAGAAACTTCACCAAATTTTTCTAGAATTTATTGAACAATATACTAATTATTGGAATTAAAATACCAAAAACAGTGACATAAACTTGAAAAATACATAACTTTCCATAGAGATGGCCTCTGACCTTGAAAAATTCAGGGAATGTTTCCAAGATAAGAGGCTTCAAAAGCCCTATGGTCTCGCGCCATGATGAATTATTTATGTAAATGGAGAATCAAAATACTGAAATGAGTAAATAATTAATTAAAAATAAAATACTCATCAAAATAACTTGATTTCTTTTCTACATTATTCTCCTCTGTTAACTGAGCAAGTGGGTATTTTTAGTTTATTTTTATGATTTTCCTACACAAAGATTTTGATATTCTAAGTTCTGGGTATTTAAATAAATAAAAAAATCCATATTTTCCAACTTATCCACGCGGCGCCGACTCATCCTCGACAGCTCCGAAAGCCCACGCGTCGCGCTCCCATTCGACGCCGCCATCTGACTCAGTGCTCCGGGGGCCCGCGGTTCATGTAACGTTTTCTGGTCCGGCGCAATCTGGACCGTCCACTCGATACACGCTCGATCGGACGGTGCCTGGTCATCGTCTACGACTGGTGTGCACCCGTGACCGTCCACACTAAAACCCTAAGAAATCTCTCATTTCTCAACGGATTTTCATGTTCTTATGCTCTATGGATTCGTCTTGAAGAGACGAACACATCCATATGGTTTACATGCTATGAAATTAAGTAAATCAAAATGGAGAATCAATAGAAACTTGGGAGGAAGGAATGATCCATACCATTGCTCTGAGAAGTGTAGCTTCAATCAGAGAGTTGTTTCACCTTTGATTGCACCCAAGGAAGCTCCAGATGAATTCTCTGGCTCTGAGAAATTGTATAGGTATGAAAGTGTCCACGGCCGATTCCAAAGCATGGAGGCTAGAGCAACTGGGTGGCCTGGAGAGGGGGCTTTCACTGGGGAACTCCTTCTCTTAGTCCTGTGCAGGTGTGGGTGAGTTTAATTTGGATTTGGTGGAGGCTTGGGAGATGTCCTGTTTCTGGGCTTGAATTTGAACTCATAAATTGAGCTTAGCTGGGGGAAATTGGGGCTGGAATCCAATGGGGATCAAGTGCTCTATGTGTGGAGAGCGGTCTAGAACAATTTTGACAGAGTTTCAGTAGGATTTGGTTCAGCACCTCCTTTGGTCGAGAGGGTGGTGGGTTTAAATAGACATGGATGGAGAGCTTCCCAGGGGGGTTTAAGGCTTGGGATAAGCTGCCTAGGGGAGGAGAAGGATAGTCATGGTGGCCATTAGGCATGGGACAAGTTAGCAAGGCAGAATTCAAAAATTGGCTCACATGGGTGCTCTCGGCCTGGTGGTTTCCGGCGGCTGTGGTGGCTGACCGGCAAGGGTCAGGTCACCCTCAAGGTCAGGGAGGTCAGGGCTGGGGTTTAGTGCAGTCAATTAGCCATGGACATGTGTAAAGGAGTTGAATTGAAATGGAATGGGGAGAAAGATATTTTGGGTTCAAAAGAGTCAACCCATGGTTTTGGGCTAGGTTCACCACCCAAGGCCTGGTTTTGGGCTGAAAAGAATCACTTAAAAGGGTCAGCCAAGAGAAAATGGTGTGGTCTCCATCCATGGTGAGGTGGCTAAACTTGGTTTAGTGTGTAGCATGAATGAGGTTAAAAGTGCTTAAGGAAGGCTTAAGAAAGTAATCCTTTACTTTTCCATTAATGGGTTGGTGAGGTGGAAAGGGGCTCCCAAGGCTTGCATATGGCTTATGCATGGCTCCATGGCTCCATATGGCTTAGGGATGGCTTGGCTTAATTTCATGAAAGTGGGTTTTAAGGATTTAGAATATTTAGAGGTAATTTGGCACATGGCTTGGTTTAGAAAAGTTTAATGATGAATTTGAAACTTAGGGAGTGGTTTAAATCAAAGGGAATGATGAGGGAAAATTTCATGTGGGCTTTAGGATAGATTTTGGGCTTTTTGGATTTAATTTTGATGGGCCTTTAGAAAGGTTTAAGGAGGTGGGCTTTTAGGTTTTAAAACAAATTGGTAGATGGAAATTTTATGAAGGATTGGGCCAAAAAAGTGTTGGGTTTAGCTTAGGGATCTGTCATTAACATTTTAGAAAAGGTTTGGTGTCATTTAAAGTGGTATTGGATTTAATTTGGGCTTTTTTGGTAAAGGGGGTGGGTCAAATTGGGCTAATTTAGGCTAAGGTTGGGCTAAGGTTGGATTTGATGTAAAATTAATATTGAGGAATGTTTATGTGAGTGTTAAAAAGAGTTTTCAACTTTGGTTGGGCTTTGATTTTGGGATTTGGGCCTATTTGGGTTAGGTGTGGGTTTAAGCCAATTTAGGGGATTTTGACTTTGGGTTAGGTTTGGGTGGAGTTTAGGTTTAAATTTGGGGCAAATCTTGTTAGTGTTTTGTTTGTGGGGATATTAGGAAGGTTTTAGAAAAGATTTGGGGCCAATTGGAGTTGAATTGGGTTGGTTTGGGCTAAGTTTAGGTCATAGGCCAAAACTGGGCTTTATGCTTCAAATTGGAATTGGATCAAAATGTTAATCAAATTGGGCTTGGACTTGGTCTAAATTGATATTGCAGATATTTAATTGAAGTTTAGAATTGAATTGGGTCAAAGTTGAGGTCAATTGGGTTGATTTGGTTTGACATATTGGGTTGATTTGGTTTGACATTGGGTTCATTTGGGTTAAGAATTGGTCAAATTGGGGGTTTTGGTAAAAGTAGGCTAAATTGACAAAATTGGCTTATGGTGTAGTTGAACAAAATGAAATTGGGAATATTTGGGATTTTCTGGAAAATTTTGGAATTTATGGAATTTTAGGCTAAGAAGGGCATTTTGGGTATTTGGAGGATATTGGGGGGTGTTTTTGGAAATTTTGGTATATTTGGCTACGGATGATAAATTTGAGTGGGGGAAAATGTTTAGGATTGATTTTGAGGAATTTTGGGTAATTTAGGTGATCAAGTTTGAGTGGGTGTAGGTTTAGTGGTTGTAGGGCCCCGGAGGTCAAAAATTGAAATTTTAGAAAAATGAAGATTGATCAAGTTTGAGTGAAATGAAATCACTTTTGTTGAACCATGAAGCCATATCAAGCCCATAAGAGCCATGAGAGGACTCATTTGAGATATTCACTATGTTGTTCCTAACACTCTTAGCCAAGGGCCTAGGGGTTAAGGTCCATCCATATGAATTACCTACATGAGTCAGGAAGTCAAGCTAGGTATGAATGGTTTTAGGATTTGGAATGTATGTGAAAGTGTAATGTGTGCAAGTCAACCCTCACCAGACCAGGCCACCCAGGGTAGTCCTAAGACCAAAGAGTCCTATAGGAAACTCATCTTTTAAACCTCCACATTTGATCTAAACCCTCCAAGTGAGTTAGGGGTTTACAATCAAACTTTTGGGTTTGCAGGGAGTTAAGAGGTGTTTAAATTTCTAAGTGGTGGGTCCCATTTCTAATCTCTAGGATAGTCAAAGGGAAAGCCTAAGGCTAGATCCTAAGTACTAAGGAGAGAGAAGAGAAAAGACCTCATCAAAAATGAGGTCAACAGTAACAATCACCCACTTCTTTAACAAATATTTCATGCTAATAGCCACCTCCACAAATGTAAATGCATGTGAAATGCAGAGCTCTTAAAAGTAGCATGTCAGTATTTTAAATTTTGGTTAAGTGTATGTGGAATGTAGAATGTAAAACTTTTGTATATAGCATGTTGGGGTGCTAAAAGTAAAATGACGTATTATGTAAAAAAAGGATTTCATGTACGGAATGAGGTGAAATATGTTAAAAAAACCAAACCCAAGTGTTCTATATGTGAAGGCTTGGTGAAATAAGTGAAAAATAAGCATGTAGGGTCTCATTCATGAGTGCGTCAAAAGTGAGGATTTTGTAATCTGAATTTTGCATAAAACCTCATTAAACCATTTCCAACTTGCACATTAAATAACTAAAGTTTTAAACATTTGATGCATAAGCTTTGTCTCTCCAAAAAGAGCAAATAAACTTTCCAACAAAACTTTGAACTTGCACATAGAAATGACAAAAGTTCTACACATTTTAAGCATGAGTTTAGCCATTTAAGAGGAGATAAAAAGGCCTCTTGAAATACCACATGAAGCAAGTAAATTTTCAACCTTTAAGCATGCATTTTTAGCCAACATAAAGAGGGGTTAAAGGGGCTATGAAATGTTATATGAAACAACCACAATATTAAGCCCCTTAAGCATGAAGTTTCAGCCAACCATGGGAGGACAAAAAGATCTTTGAAATAACAAGTGAAACTATCAAGCCTATAAACTTTTAAACACATAGAAAGCCATGTGCATTGATTAAAGCTTATAACACTTCAAGAATGTCTTTTAGCTATCAAAGAAGTGCAAGAAAATCATTTGAATTGATGCACAAAGAGAAAGCCTAACACATAGAGTTTCCAAAATTTTAAAAGCGTCCTCAAGCTCTCTTGCCACCATACAAACAAATGTAAAGATGAAACATAACAAAATTTATTTTTATGAACATTCATGTTCATATTACCTTCAGATGAAATGAAGCCTTTAGGAATAGAAGCATCACCACTAAATTTCATGAATCAACATAAGGGGCAAAGGCACTAGCAAGTTTAAATTTTCCTCCACCAAATTTCATGAATCAAAAGAGAGCACAAATATGAGCAAGCCTTAACCCTTTCACCAAGTTTATGAATCAAAAAGAGAGCACAAACATTGGCAAGCTTTTCTTCCATCAAGTTTTTGAACCAAAAAGAGAGTACAAACAATAGCAAGCTTTTCTCTTCCTCCACCAAAACCTAACTTTTCCTTGAATAATTTTATTTCCCTTTTTTTATATAAATGAAACTTGCAACATATAATGTGAGGAGGAAAAAAAAATGCTAGCCAAACCAACCAATTAAGCCACAAGATGAATCGATCCTAATATCCAAAAGCAAGCAACCAAAGAAATTAAGGAGTTAAGGGGATTACTGATGCACCAAAAATATATACTATTTTTCTTATATAATTTTACCCATTTTTTATGATATTGCACTTTAAAGAAATGTCTTTTTAAAATTTTTTTTGCAGATATGATGATTTTAGGTGATTGAAGCGAAAATAAGTGAAAATGAATGAATTCAGAGCAAAAAATGAGCAAAAAGGAGGAAAACAGCTTCTGGCACCGCCGGCGCCAGAATGGGCGCCACCGGCATCCAAATCCAGAGAACTCGGCAATTATTTAGGCGATAAAGCTCCCTGGGTGCCCTATTGGGCGCCACAGGTTCCCAATGTCGATGGACTTCAAATTTGACGAGTTTTGGTGACTTTTTGAAGGGGTGCCTATGGAAACTCTTGGGATTTCATTTCTAACTTATAAGTAACTATTTTCGGGTGAAAATTAGTGTGTGTTCTAGAGTCTAGTGTGTTTTCTAGAGAGAGAGTGTGTGTGTTGAGTGTTAGGGCTTAGGAGAAAAGTGTGTAGAAGTAGAATTTGAGAGGGATTCTTCTCTAAGGAGTGAAGGAGAAGGAGTAAAGGAGAGATTGCTTCTTCCTTTCCATTCTAAAGTGGGAATTAAGTATTTTAAAGAAGATTGAAAAGGATTCAAAGGAACTTCAAGGGAATTGCATTGGGGAAGAGAAAGAGATAAGTTGTATTTTCTTTTATGGTTTGTATGCCTTTTCTTTTATCTATAAAATCCATGTTTTATTGTATCTTTTTCATGAATTCTGAGTAGTCACCTTTGTCTTTCTTCTTGTATAGAGATGTGGTTATGTGGATTTGAAGTTCCTTTAATGTATAGAAGAAATTGTGATAGTTTCTCATTTAGAACTTAATTTACTGTTCGATCTAGCCAATTCGATTGTTAAAATATGTTGATGAACACTAACTTTGAAATGATTTAGTGTCCTACAACAACAATGAAGAACCCTTTTAATTTCCTTAGATGAATTGCATAATTCATGGGAATTAAGTGCAAATAAATAGGGAAATGTGTTTTGATGGACTTCAGATTGGAGGTTTCAGGGTGACAAGCTGAGATCCCTAATTTGGTCCTAAGATTAGTAACTAAACTCGAAGGTTAGCCTTCAGGTGAAGGGTGAGTGGGAGCTCCGTAGTGAGAGCCGGTATCCTCCCAGTCAAGCCTTAGATTTAGTGTCTATACTTAGGATATGTCAATGTTCTGTTCATGCTTGGAAGAGGGGGTAGTCTTTTAAGGGTAAAGAAACAATTATGCTCCTATTAAGCACAATACCATAGAAAACCAATCTAAATCATCCACACATCATATTCTCGTTGCAAGAGGAAATATAATTTTATTATATATCAAAAACCTTTCAAATATATAGTTTAGTGTGTGTCTGTTAGTTAATTCTATTTTAAGAGATAGTAGAAGTTATTGTAGTTTGTTTGATTGTTACTGTTTCTGCATCTTGGTAGTAGAAGTAAACATTCAATTTTAATTACAATTTGAGTATCAGATTTCAGTGTTATATTTCCTATTGAGAAATACTTTCTTTCCACTTCGTTTCTTCCCTGTGGGATCAATAACCAGGACTCCATTAGAGCATTATTTTACTTGAGCGATACGTATACTTGCGTTGAATGCGTGGACTGTACAAAATCATTATAAATATATAAATTTGAGGTAATAAGTTCATGTAATTTTAATAGTCCGAAATATCGCAGTAAAGTTTTTGGCGCCGTTGCCAGGGAAGATAATAAAAGAACATAGTAACTGAAAACCTTTAGTTCGTAGTGTGTAATAGTGTGTTTGTTTACTCTTTAAGGACTTTATATGTGTAGTAGTGGATCTATATGTTTAGTACCTTACGATTCAGAGTTAGAGCGTACTGTTAGAAAAATTATAAAACAATAAAAACAAACTAAAAATCCTTGCGAAATGGCGAATAATCAAGATAATCAGCGAAATGATATTAGAAATTTGCCAAAACATTTAAGAGATTATGATAATCCAACAAAAGATGAAATTCATATAACTATTCAAAATCCTGATGTTGCTGCTAATTCATTTGAACTTAAACCTGTTATTATCCAAATGGTACAAAATGATCAATTTGGAGGAACACCTAATGAGGATCCAAATTTACATCTCGCTAGTTTTCTAGAACTATGTACTACCTTTAAATATGACGGAGTGTCGAGTGATGCTATCAGACTTAAACTTTTCCTTTTTCGCTAAGGGACAAAGTTAAGGTGCGGTTAAATTCGTTAGCACCTGGATTTATTAAACTTAGGGAGAATTGTTTCAAAAGTTTCTATCAAAATATTTTCCTCCATCAAACACTGCTAAGCTAAGAAATGATATCACATCTTTTGGTCAGCTTGAAGGGAAATCAATATATGAAGCTTGGACGAGATTTAGAGATCTTCTTAGGAAGTGCCCACATCATGCTTTACCAGATTGGTTAATAATTCAAACATTTTATAATGGGTTAGTGGGATTATTGAGATCGATTATAGATGTTGTTGCTGGTGGATCGTTAATGTCAAAACTTTTTGATGAAGCATATGCATTAATTGAAGAAATCACTACTAATAATTTTCAATGGCCCTCTGAATCGGTAAATCCTAAATGAGTATCTAGTGTTCATGATTCAAATATGATGACTATGATAGTTTCTCAAATTGCATCCCTTTCTAAGAAAATATATCAATATGGAATGAATTATTCTCAACCACTTCAAGTGTTAGACGAAAATTCATTTGGACAGATAAAAAAATCTCAAACACCTTATGAGACTTTTAATGCTATTAATAGATCTAACAATCCTTATTCAAATTATTATAATCCTCGTTGGAAGAATCACCCAAACTTCAACTAGAATAATAGCAATGCAATGCCAATGTTAACGAGCATTGGGGGAACAGTTCTGTAAATCCAATTGGAAATTCGAACAATCAAGGAAATACCAATTTTAGACCGTCTTATCCTCCTGGATTTAATAGTAACCCTTAATTTAAGGATAAGAAGTTGTCTACTGAAGAAATGATTTTGAATATGGGAAATCAATTACAAGCTCAAGGTGTTACGATGAAAAATTTTGAAAATCAATTGGAGCATATTTTAACTGCACTTAATAATAGACCTTCTGGAACGCTTCCAAGTAATATTGAGATCAATCCAAAAGATCAAAACAAGGAGCAACTTAAGGCTATTAAATTAAGGAGTAGAAAGTAATTGGAAACAAGAGTGCAAAAAGAAGTAGAAATAGAAAAGGAGAAGGTGAATATTGAAAAAGGTTCAAATAAGATTTATTCAGATTTGGATTATCCTCTTGAACCAATGAAGATTACTGTTGAAAAACCACCTCCTCCATTTCCTCAAAGATTGAAACAACAATAAAGGGATAACAGATTTGGAAAATTTTTGGAGATCCTTAAGAAATTAACGATAAATATTCCTTTTATTGAGGCATTAGAGCAGATGCCTGATTATGCTAAGTTTATGAAGGATATTCTTAAAAGAAATGAAAGTTTACAGATCATAAAACTATTGCACTAAGTGGAGAGTGTAGTGCAATTATTCAGAAGAAACTTCCAGAAAAACTAAAAGATCCTGGTAGTTTCACTATCTCGTGTGCTATAGATGAAAAATTTTTCGGAAGAGCCTTATGTGATCTGAGAGCTAGTATTAATCTTATGCCTTTATCAACATTCAAAAAATTGTGAATAAGAGAAATTTCTCCTACATCTGTAACTCTTCAGTTAGTTGATCGTTCCATTACTTACCCTAAAGGAGTGGTGGAAGATTTGTTAGTGAGACTGGATAAATTTATCTTTCCGGTGTATTTTATTATACTTGATATGGAGGAAGATAAAGAAATTGCAATCATTTTAGGAAGACCATTCTTTGCTACTGGGAGAGCAGTTATTGATGTTTAAAAAGGAGAATTAACTATGAGAGTTAATGATCAAAAATTAACATTTAATATTTTGAAATCTATGACGTATCCCTCAAAGGAAAAAGATAATGAATGTTTTAGGATGGAGGTCTGTGATTATTTGAGAAACAATCATTTTGAAAATATATTTGAAAAATAAATAGAATATGAAAATATGTTCGAAGAAGAAATTGAAAATAAAGAATGTTTAGATAGTAAGATGAATGAAGATTTTGAGTATGTTCAGGAGAGATTTGAAGTATTAGACACTATGGAAGAAGTAAATAAAAGCTTAATTCCATCTATAATAAAACTCTTGAACTTGAAATGAAAATTCTCCCTAATCATTTGAGGTATATTTTTTTAGGAGAATCATCTACCCTGTCAGTTATTGTATCTTCAGAGTTAAACGAATATCAAGAACAAAAGTTGTTGGAAATTTTAAGAAGATACAAGAATGTTTTTTTTATAGACTTTAGCAGATATTAAAGGAATCATTCCTTCAATTTGTATGCACAAAATTTTATTAGGTGAAGAACATAAACCGAGAGTTAATCCGTAGAGGAGATTGAATCCAATAATGAAAGAAGTAGTTAAGAAGGAAATTTTATAATAGCTGGATGCTCGAATTATTTATCCTATTTCGGATAGTGCTTGGGTGAGTCTAATACATTGTGTAATGAAAAATGGAGGAGTGACTGTTGAAGTGAATGAATGTAATGAATTGGATAAGATCTCGGACTATACTGTTGAAGTGAATGAATGTAATGAAATTATAGTCATAAGATAAATTAATGGATGGAAAATTTGTATTGACTACAGAAAATTAAATGCCGCCACCCGAAAAGATCACTTTTCTCTTCCTTTTCTAGATCAAACGTTGGATAGACTTGCTGGACACAAGTACTACTGCATTCTGGATGGATATACTAGTTACCATCAAATACCTATTCCTCCTGAGGATCAAGAAAAGAAAACATTTACTAGCCCTTACGGAACATTTGCTTTTCGAAGAATGCCTTTTGGAATGTGTAACGCACCTGCAACATTTCAGAGATGCATGATGTCTATCTTCAGTAGTATGATAGATAATGGAATAGAAGTCTTCATGGATGATTTCTCTGTATTCGGGGCTTCATTTGAAATCTGCTTAAAAAACTTAGCAAAAGTTTTGGAACTTTGTGAAAAAACAAATTTAGTTCTAAATTGGGAGAAAAGTCAATTTATGGTTACAGGAGGAATTATGCTCGGACATAAAATTTCTGAATATGGTATGGAGTTCGACCCTGCTAAAATTACAGTGATTGAGAGATTGCCACCACCCACCACTGTGAGAGAGGTGAGGAGTTTCTTAAAACATGCTAGATTTTACGGGCGATATATTAAAGATTTTTTTAAAATTAATAAATCTTTGTGCCAACTTTTAGAAAATGATAGAAAGTTTGATTTTAATAATGAATATTTGAGTGCTTTCGAACTTTTTAAAGAGAAATTAATCACTGCACCTATAATTGTTTCGCCAGATTGGGAGAAACCATTTGAACTCTTGCGTGATGCTAGTGATTATGCAATTGGAGTAGCATTGAGACAAAGGCATGATAAAGTTTTCAAAGTCATTTACTATGCTAGTAAAACTCTTAATGAAGCTCAAATTAATTATACCACTACTGAAAGAGAGTTATTAGCTATAGTATTTGCTTTTGAAAAGTTTAGACCTTATTTAATTGGAGCGTAAAGTATTGTGCATACATACCATTCAGCTATCAAATATTTAATGCAAAATAAGGATGTGAAACCTAGACTGATTAGATGGATACTTCTTCTGCAAGAATTGGATTTTGTGATAATTGTTTGGAAGGGATCTGATAACCAGATAGCTGATCATTTATCAAGATTAAAGTATGATAAATTATCTGAGTTTGAGAGAGAAGTTACAGAAACATTCCCTGATGAGCAACTTTATACTATTATAGAAAGAAATTTGCCTTGGCATCCTAATATTGTGAATTATATTATGAGTGATATTGTACGACCTGATTTAACAAGGCAATAACAAAAGAAGTTTAAATATGATGCAATATTTTATTTTTTGGATGAGCCCTATCTATCTAAACAGTGTAAGGATCTGATTAGTAGGAGATGTGTGCCACAAGAAAAAATAAATTTAATTGTACAACAATGTCATAATTCTGAATTTGGAGGTCAATTTGGAGTTGATAAAACTGCTTTTAAGAATTTACAATCTAGATTTTATTGGCCAACTCTTTTAAGGATGTTTATAAATATATTAAATCTTGTGATCGATGTCAGAGAGTTGGTAACATCTCTAGAATAAATGAAATGCCTTTAAATTATAATTTGGAAGTTGAAATTTTTTATGTATGGTGATTAGATTTTATGGAACAATTTACTCCTTCATTTGGAAATTTATATATACTGGTTGCCATTGATTATGTCTCAAAATGGATTAAAGCTATTGCTTTACCTAAATGTGATGCTCGGAGTGTTTCAAAATTTTTAAAGAAAAATATATTTACGAGATATGGAATGCCGAGAGTGATTATAAACGATGGTGGATCCCATTTTAGGAGTAATGAAATTAAAAGATTAACTGAGAAATATAATATTATTCATAGAATCTCTACTGCTTATCATCCCCAGACTGGTGGTTTAGCAGAAGTGTCTAATCGTGAAATTAAAAGAATTTTGGAGAAAACTGTGGATAATCATAAATTAGATTGGTCTGCTAAATTACACACTACATTATGGGCATATAGGACTGCTTTTAAAACCCCTATTGGAATGTCTCCTTATAGTCTAGTGTTTGGTAAGACTTTTCATTTAGCGGTTGAATTGGAGCATAAAACATATTTAGCAATAAAAGAGTTGAATTTTAATTTTAAAAATGCTGGAGAAAAGAGATTAATGCAATTAAATGAATTGGAAGAAATTAGAAATGCATATTATCACAATGACAGGATCTATAAAGAGAGAATGAAATTGTAGCATGATTGGAAGATACTGAAAATAAAATTGGAATTTGAACAAAAAGTTTAGTTATACAACACAAGATTGAAGTTATTTCATGGAAAGCTCAAGTCTAGATGGTTGGGACCTTTTACAATTGTAAAAGTTCATTATTTTGGAGCTGTTGATTTTAAAGATCCTGATACTGGAATGATTTTCAAGGTTAATGGGCATCGATTAAAGCCTTACTTTGACTGGTGTCAACCAGACTTCAAAGAGGTTTTAATGCTGAGTTATCTCGATTAACTGAATGGTTTGTCGGGTTGACGACATTAAACCAAATGCTTTATAGGAGGCAACCCATATGTATCTTTATGGTGTGTTTGCTTATTTGTTGTAGTTGTGCTTTTTAAATAGTTATTTGTGAATCCTAATCGCTCCTAAATACTTTTAAAATTGATAAATATTGAACCGAATTGAGATATTGGAATATTTTTTAGCCAAACGAAGTTCGGTGAATTTTTGACCACTGGCACCGTCGTCGCCCAATTACAGTGATATATGGCTGAACTTCCGGTTTGAGTGCCGCCGGCGCCCAAAACCTGTAGACGGTTTTTAGAGTTTCAAAATGCGAGTTTTGGTGGTTTTGAGCGGGATCTTCGTCCTTATAACTCCCTAAACTCCATTTTAGACCCTCAAACTCTAGAAAAACAAAAACCACCATTCCTAATTCGCAACCCATGGATTCCTACTCTATAGAAACCCCTTGATCTCGCGTTTTCATCCGAAGGAAGTTTATAAGTTTTGAGGCGCAGCGTTTGTTCAACAAAGTGATGATGAAGAGAAGGATTATCAAGGAAAGAGGCTTTATAAATCGAGTTATGGATAATCCTACTACTAGAATTGAAGAGATAATTAAGGAAAGACATTAGGAAGTGCTTTGATACACTACCGCTGTCGTAGTTGTTCCAGTTTTGAAGGAATTCTATGCAAATCTGCATGGGATCAACCAAGGATTCGTCTTTGTGCGAGTTAGGTTTGTGCAATTCAATCCTGCGAGAATTAATGATCTTTTTATGATTAAAAGTGTATATATTTGCCACTATGCTAATTTCAATGCCACAAGTGATAATATGAATGATATGTATTGATATTTGATGGATGAGAATGAAGATTGGGAAGTTAGAGAAAATGGATATATGAGTTTCCCTTCTACATCCTTGAATCCAGTATTAAAGCAGTGGAATTACTTTATTTCGACAAAGTTGTTTCCAACTTTGAAGATTAGCAAGGTAACTAAGGAATGTGCCATTTTGAATTTCTGTAGTCAAACTGGGAGGTCGATCGATATTGGTAATATAATTGTGAAATCAGTTCTAGGATTAATTGTTCATGGATCTAAATATGGGCTTGGACACCCGTCCACCATATTTATGTTATGTCACAGGTTCGATATGAGATTTAGGAAAAGGTTCTTCTTCCCTGGAGACCTATTGATCCAACCAATCTTTATGACTGCCAAATAGTGGGAGATGAAGATGATATGAATCTGCTTGCTGATCAACCAACACAGACTTCACAACTGATTCAACCCTATTTTCCTGAAGGTTCTAGAATGTTACTGAAGAGGATAAAAAAGTTGGAGAAAGAGGTGCAGAATGTTATGAATGCAATCAATAATATTTCTGATTTATTTGATCATATAGATCAGAGGATGAAGGAACAATTTGATCATACTGGTCAGATTGAGATGGGTTTGATTAATCTGATGAAAAAGAACTCATTGATTGCTGAAGATTAATCTAATGAATTCTCATTCCATCCCTTCTACAATATGTCCGTACATCAGCAATCTATTGGAGATATTAGAGAGGAAGAGAGTTCTGAAACTGATGTGGAGTGATTATTAGATTCTACTTATGTTTGATGTGTGTTTAGTTTACTTTTCTTAATTTAGTTTGGTGTGTAATATCTAGTTTGTTTTGCTTTGCGTTGTAATTTAAATTTGGATTTGATATGCTTACTTTCATTGTGTGCTTAGATTTTAATGTTTGCTTGTCGTAGCGTACTTGCAACACTAATCATCTAAGAGTTGATGTTTTGGTTTGAATGAACATATTTGGTGTTTCAAATGTAATGTGGATTTTATATATAAAAGTATATTGTGTGTTGTTTGTGTAAAAATTTGTGTTAATTATTGCTTGTGTGATGAAATAGATGCTTAATGAAGTGTTAGATATCATTGTGGAGGTCAAACCGATCGAAAATACAAAAAAACTTTCGGACCCAGTGATCCATAAAAAATACCTATTTCATTATGTCTTAATTCTTATCAATTTCTAAGGATATTATGCTTTAATGAAAGGTATTTTTTGTGTTTTTGGATTAAGTGATGTAAAAAGGTCCAAAAAGGAAAAAGGAGCAAAAAGGAGCAAAAAGGAGCAAAAATGGAGCTAAATACAAAAATTATAAAAAAATATGGCCTGGCGCCTAGGCGCCAGAAGTTGGCGCCTAAGCGCCAGACTCGATACAGCACTGTCAAGTTTTTGACAACGTTTGAACGGTTATTTTGACGGAGTGAGCGGTTATTGGACATTCTAGAAGACTGGTAGTTGTTCCTTGATATTAGGACATGTGATACATTGCATTTGGACGCTCTAAAATGGTTTTAATTGCAAAGAGGTGCGAGCCAAAGTGAAGAGGTGCGAAAAACTGGATGCGGTGTCCGGCGCCTAGGCGCCAGATTTCGGCACCTAGGCTCCAGACAGACCTTCTAGAAGATTCATTGAATGTGGACATGTTTTGAAGAGGTGCCTCAAGGCAACCCTTGAAGCCTATAAATAGGAGTCCATTTATTCAAAAAAACATGCCCCCATTGTAACCCCTTTCTCTTATCCACTTTAGGATTTCTCATTCTTAGAGAGAGAAATAGAGAGAGAAATTTAGGGCCACTTTTGTTTTAGTTAGTGAGTTTATTTTCAAGTTGTTGCATCTGGAGTTCATTACACTGTGGAGTCAGTAGGAATCAGAAGATCTGTAGAAGGAATATTTGAGATAAATATTTTATATTTGATTCAAAGTTTATTTATTATGTTTTGCTGTTTATATTCAATGTGTTCTGAGTAGTTAGTTTATTTTATTCCTTCAATTATGAAGAGATAAATAAGATAATAGAAGATTCAATGGAGAATTGAAATTCAAAATATTTTCAAAACATTGTGATGACATTAATTCCTGATCTTACTTTACTTTTTAAATTGGCCATTTAAATTGTTAAAACCTATCGAAGAGTTTTGAGACCTTGAAGGAGAAAAACTCTTAACTTGTAAATGTCACATGAATCCTTGGGTAGTCGAAGGCCATGTGCGGGCTATTCAAGGTGAAGTGCAAATAAATAGGAAGATAAGATTTAAAGGGCGTAGAATTGATAAGTTTTTAGAGTGACAGACTAAATTCTTATAATTTGATTTATAGATTAGGAAAGGGTCACTAGTAGGGCTGACCATAGCCACCCTTGGACATCTAGTAGTGTGAGTCTAGATTAACCCATTCTACTAACAATACATACGGACTCGATCTGTAAATTAGCCAATGTTCTTTGTGCCTGGATCAAAGGGTAAAGAATAGGAATGCTTCTATTTGGCACAATACCATAAATAAAATTCTCCAACGAATATTAAATTATGTTAAAAATCTTAGATTATTTGAAGGGAAGAAAGTTGTTTGTTTTATATAGTTTTAACAAAATCATTTTCTTATTATTGTTTTCTTTATTTACATCTAGTAAATTAAAAGTAATTTATAGTTAGATTAAAATACAAAAAGATTTTTTAAATACAATATTTAGAAATTTATTACTATATTTTTTCCTGTGGGATTGATACTGGGGTCTTTGTTTCAAAGCCCTATATTACTTGAAACGATATGTATACTTGCGTAGTACCCAAAAAGTATATAAAATATTATCTTTTTAAAATTATATTTTGATATATAAACATATATTTAAAAAGTTTTATTTGGTACACATCTATATAGCAAGTTATTTCAGGTCAAGTGTTTCGCGCCTTTGTCAGAAATTAAATTTTCTAGCAGTGGTAACAAATCCTTGTATTTGGAAATACAGAAAATCGGGTCACCCAGAAAAAATTTTGGACTGGCGCCGCCAGCACACAAATCAAGAGAGTTTAGGACTTTTTAATAAATAGAGCACGGCAGCACCCTATCGAGCGCCGCCGGTGCCCGAATAAAGAAAAGCCAAAACCCCTTTATTTCGCAATTTTTGACCCAGGGACCCGCAGTTTTTCCATTTTCACCGTCTTCCTCCTCCATTTTCGTGATTTTGATGACCTAGGGCTTGCTAGATCTCAGATTTGAGGTGATTTCAAAGCTTTTCAAGACCGGATCTACACTTTTCTTGGTTAAAGCTTCACTTTATGTTGAAAATTTTTTATTTTCACCATGGAAATATCTCACATTACTTGGATTGAAATTTTGGATTTTTGATGAAATTTTTGAGATTTTCTATGATGAAATTTGATCTTACTTGTTTAGAATAGTATTTCGAGTTTGTAACCTTATGAATTTGGAATTTATTGGAATTTTCTTGAAAAATTTAATAATTCACATCGCTTCAAGGTAGAGTAAAGGGAAGAGAAAATTGGATTTGATGAAGAAATTTTTGTTAATATTAAAGCGCAATTTCTCTTTAACTCTTATCTTTACAATAAGAAGTGTATCCTGGATCGGGCTTTTGATAATCCTGGTGGACCTGTAGAACAGCTAATTGCAGAGTGGAACTGGGAACGATTTTGTTATTTTACTACAAATGTTGTTATTGGAGTTGTTAGAGAATTCTATTCCAATGTGCCCTGGACTGAGACTGAGTATGTGTTAGTTAGAGGAAAAATGGTTGAGTTTATCCCTCAATGTATTAATGCTTTTTATCAGACTCGGGAAACATTTGGTTGTGAATATGTAAACTTTGATACTCGAGAGGCAAATATGAAGGAAGTTATTGTATTTCTGGCTGATGGAAAAGGGGAATGGAAAATAAGTCAAAAATAAATGATTAATTTCTTTGCTTTCAAGTTGAACGTTGCATCTAAAGCTTGGCACTATTTCATCTCTACAAGACTATTACCTTCTTATCACCACGGCAAAGTTATAAGAGATAAAGCAATTTTGAACTATTGTATTCAGAAAATGAAGAAGATTGATATTGTAGCTATTGTCTTTAAGAACATTCAGACTATTGCTAGAGGCGAGACCAGTGGAAGATTAGGACATCCTGCCCTAGTTCATGCCTTGTGTGTTCAGTCTGGAGTAGAGTTCAGCAGTTCTGAGGTGATAACTATTCCATTGAGACCAATTACAAATGCTATTATTCGTACTTATGAGTCTCATGTTGGAGCCCGAGAAGAGAGTAGGAGTACTGATGTTCCTACTACGAGTTATGACATTCCATCTACATCTGAGCCCCCTACATTATCTGATATTATGGAGCAGCTGAGATTACAGAGTGCCAGTGTGGATAGAATCCATGGTAGGATGGATGTGTTTGAGGACAGAAGTGACGTGAATGAAGATTATATGAGAAGAAGAGTTGAGTTTGATATTTCCTACTATGATGCTCAGGTCAGATTCATGAAGGGGGAGACTGATGTGATATTTCCTACCTGCCCCAGCTATACACCGTATAGACCTGAACGTGTTTACCCTGCTGATGAACCTGGTGATGAAGATTGGTAGTTTGTTTGTTTCTGTTTTTGTTTTTCTTGTTGTGTGTTGTGTTGTATTGTTGTGATGTAGTAGTTATTTGCTTTTCCTGAGATATGTAAACTAGTTGATGTACTTTTATGGTGTATTGTTATGTTAAAACTATTAAATGAATTGTGTAGTGATGAGATAGTTTTTTTGTAGTGATGTGTGTTTTATTGGATGTTTAGATATTTAAATTTAATTTCTCTTTACCCATGCAAAAGTTTAAAATATTTATATATCACTGTTACTAACTGTTTCATGCCCGCTAGTTGTAAATTATGACAAATACCAGATAACTGTTAAAGATTTCAAAATCCCAGCACAAAAAGGTTAGTTTCTTTTACTCTCTACTATTTCAAATTTATTGAAAAATTTAAGTTTGGGGGAGGGTATAAAAATATTAACTCTTATTTCTTCTTTATTATTATATTTTCAAATTTATTAGCACAACTTCTGGCAGCTAAACCTCATTATAAGTAACTAAAACTTTTTATTTTAGTTGAATATTATAAAAGGATTGAATGAAAGTTTTTTTTAGTAATAAAGGTTAATTTTATAGAAGTAAGATATTTGGTATGAAAGGATTTGATTATGTTTAATTATTTAAAGTAAAGAAAACTGTATTTTTGAAATTCTAAGGGACTTATAGTATTGTGTGTTAAGAAGAGATTGTGACTTTATGATGAATAATAAAGCTTATATCTAATTATAAAGTAAGGAGGTATCTCAAGTTTGAACTTTAGAAAGAGGAGAGTGAAGTTCAAAATCATTATAGGCTATCCAAATATAGTAATCCTCATTTAAAAAAAAAAGAAAAGAAGGATTGAAAAACAATCCCAAAAGGAAAAGAAAAGAAAAAAAAAGAAAGAAAAAGTAATTATGAGGAGAAGCTTGAGGAGATTCCTAATCAAAAATTGGATTCACTTGAGTCACCCTAAAGAGAGAACATGATTTCACTTTTGAATTTATATTTAAAGTATTGGCCTACATTCTGATGAAGTTTGCATGAAATCCTTTTTCACATAATCTTTTGAGGCACTCTTAATGTGACAAATTATGGTTTATCTTGAAATGAATAGAAGACTAGAACCCTTAGACTTGATTGCTGAATACTCTTATACATGTAGTATTGACTTGAGTTACTAAAAATTCTTTCTAAAAGTCAAACTAGTATATTCTTCTGAATGAAAAATTTTAGTGTCTTACAAGTGAAAAGTGCATTGCTTAGAATTATATTTTATGTAGTAAAAGGATTACTTGAGGACAAGTAATAGTTAAGTTTGGGGGATTTTGATGCACCAAAAATATATACTATTTTTGTTATATAATTTTACCCATTTTTGGTGATATTGCACTTTAAAGAAAGGTAATTTTTATGTTTTGTTACATGTATGATGATTTTAGGTGATTGGAGCGAAAAGAAGCGAAAAGGAATGAATTCGGAGCAAAAAGGAGCAAAAAGGAGGAAAACAGCTTCTGGCGTCGCCAGAGCCCAAATCCAGAGAACTCGACAATTATTTGGGCGATAGAGCGCCGCTGGCACCCTATCGGGTGCCACCGGCGCCCCATGTCGCTGAACTTCAAATTTGAAGATTTTTGGCTACTTTTTGAAGAGGTGCCTATGGAAACTCTTGGGATTTCATTTCTAACTTATAAGTAACTATTTTTGGGCAAAAATTAGTGTGTATTCTAGAGTCTAGTGTGTTTTCTAGAGACAGAGAGTGTGTGTTGAGTATTAGGGCTTAGGAGAAAAGTGTGTATAAGTAAAATTTGAGAGGGATTCTTCTCTAAGGAGTGAAGGAGGAGTAAAATGAGAAATTGCTTCTTCCTTTTCATTCTAAAGAGGGAATTGAGTACTGTAAAGATGATAGAAATGGATTCAAAGGAACTTCAAGGGAATTGCATTCGGGAAGAGAAAGAGATAAGTTGTATTTTCTTTTGTGGTTTGTATGACTTTTCTTTTATCTATAAAATCCATGTTTTATTGTATCTTCTTCATAAATTCAGAGTAGTCACCTTTGTCTTTCTTCTTGCATAGAGATGTGATGATGTATTGATGTGGATTTGAAGTGCCTTTAATGTATAGAAGAAATTGTGATGGTTATTCATTTAGAACTTAATTTACTGTTCAATCTGGCCAATTGAATTGTTAAAATATCTTGATGAACACCAACTCTGAAAGGATTTAGTGTCTTACAACTAGAATAAAGGACCAATTCAATTTTCATGGATGAATTGTGTAGTTCATGGGAATTGAGTGCAAATAAATAGGGAAGTGTGTTTTAATGGACTTAAAATTGGAGGTTTCAGGGTGACAGGCTGAGATCCCCAATTTGGTCCTAAGATTAGTAACTAAACTCGAAGATTAACCTTCAGGTCAAGGGTGAGTGGGAGCTCCGTAGTAAGAGCCGGTATCCTCCCAGCCTAGTCTTAGATATAGTGCCTAAATTTAGGATATGTCATTGTTCTTTTCATGTTGGAAGAGGGGGTACTCTTTTAAGGGTAAAGAAACAATTATGCTCCTATTTGGCACAATACCATAGAAAATCATTCCATATCATCCACACATCATATTCTCGTTGCAAGAGGAAAGATACTTTTCTTATATATCAAAAACCTTTTAAATATGATTTAGTGTGTGTCTGTTGGTTAATTTTGTTTTAAAAGATAGCAGAAGTAGTTGTAGTTTGCTTGATTGTTACTGTTTTCTGCATCTTGATAGTAGAAGTAAACATTTAACTTTAATTACAATTTGAGTATCGGAATTCAATGCTATATTTCCTATTGAGAAACACTTTCTTTCCTCTTCGTTTCTTCCCTGTGTGATCGATAACTAGGACTCCATTAGAGCCCAATATTACTCGAGCGATACGTAAACTTGCATTGAATGTGTGGACTTTACAAAATCATTATAAATATATAAATTTGAGTTCATAAGTTCTTGCAATTTTAAAATTTCAAAATATCGCAGTCAATTACCTTTTGAAATGAGGCACTAAAGCAAAGCTAAAAACAAACATAGAAGAATTTCAGCAGCACCTCCCCTTTCAACTTCAATTTTACGCCAACCCAAACAAGGCAATAAGGGCCATTAAATAGGCAAAGATGAAGAAGAGGAAGAAGGGGAAAATGAGCCATTGAACTAACCAATGTGTAAGAAGCCTTGGTAGCAAGCAAGATGAAGACATTATACAACATTTGAGGTGATAGAGGAGAAAGAAATGATGAGGAGAAGTGACCAAAGGCTGCCATTGATTGGATTGAAGCAAAGAGAGTAAAAAAGAGCCAAGCCATGGAGAAGAAGCAAGGAGGGAGCCACACCATAGGATTTTTTTCCATGGCTAGGTCAAAAGTGGCGACCAAGGAGGAGGAGGGGGACTGGGATTCGTGAGTTTGAGAGGGGAAGGCAAGGGGGGGGGCGTCCGGTTAGGTTAGGTCTAGAAAATAAAAAAAGTTTTAATTAGTTATTTACTTACCCGTACACGCTGATTTTGGCACCGTTCGCCGGTGCGTCGAACCATAGCAAATTATATATGCTTCCCAAGTAACTTCAACATTCCGGACGCAACGGCGCAGTCCGTTTTGAAATCCGAGATTGTTTGGGCAACCTCGTCGTTTGGGGCTTTTGACAAAATCGGGTTAAATTGACAAAATTGGGCTACGGTGTAGTTGAAGAAAATGAAATTGGGAATTTTTTCGGAGATTTTGGTTATTTTTGGGATTTTTAGGAATTTTTTAGAATTTTGGGCTAAGTAGGGGTATTTTGGTAATTTTAGAGGTTTTTGGGGTAAGTTGTCAAAAGGTTAAATTAAAGGCTCGGGGTAGCACAAAATGAAATTTGGAGTCAAACGGGAATGTTCGAGGGCATTTATGACCAATGCGGACGATTTTAAGAGCCCCTAAATGTCTTTCAAATATTGGCTTCTTTGGTTGCAAGGGACCTACCGGTTGCTCGGAAGTATAGCATGTTTACAGTCAAACTTCTCGGTGCGATGAGGGGAACGCTCCGAAATGATTTTTTGGAGAGCTAGGGTGATTCTGAGAAGTTTTGGATTTTGGGACCCGTTTTAAGGGCAATGTGGTAAATTGGGTCAATTTGGGGCAATTTTGGAAATTTTGGTAAATTTGGTTAATTTTGGTCAATTTGAGTGGTGGGATGAATTTTGGAATGCTTTTTTGGAAATTTTGACAATTTAGGGAGATTTTGGGAATTTTGTAGAGTTTTGGGGCATTTGGGTCAAATCTGGAGAATTTGGTAAGATTTCGGAATTCAATTTGGGATGTCAAGCTGTTTAAGTTACTAATCAGAAGTGACTCTCCTTGGTCCTCTACGTGTTAATCCTGGTCACCTTAACAATAGGCTTAGGATTGGTGGGACCACACACATTAGTGTCCAAAGGGTTAGGGGATCAAAATGGGATGTGTTTGGTTTAAATATTGTGAGTGTGGAGTGTAAGTATTAGTGCAAGAGCTTCAGACCTCCAAGGGTAGATCCTGAGGCATGACCACCTGTAGGGAATCCTATTTGGTCTTTCTTATGTTTAGCCTTGTTCTCCTTAGAGATTAAGGGTTAGACCCTAACATATGAAAGCTCTAAGTTAAGAAAGTAAGCATGTGGAATTTCTATGGGGTAGGGTTCCATTTCTAGTCTTATAAGCAAAGTCACTAAGAGAGTCCTATGGCTAGGCCCTAGGCTATCTAAGAAGAAACTAAACCTGAACTAAAATTGAGATCAACAAATGGACCCCCAATAGGTGTGGTGTTCGAGAAGAGCACACCGCACATATTGGTGTTGACCGACAAGATCAACGTAACCAACATACATATCTGAGTTAAAACTTAAGACATGACCTAAGATCCGACAAGAAAAGTGTCCGCTGGGGAAAAGGAAAACTCCGACTAGGGAGAAAATGGGTAGAAACCTACAAAATATAGCAAAGAATTCACCCTTCCACATTTTGAAGAGGACAGACCTGATTTGATTTCGCGAATTTTGATTTGAGAATGATTTGAGCAAATGTTTCTTTTCTTTTTCTTTTGAATTTTAATAATTTTTTTTTGAAAAATTTTATTTGTTCATTTTTTAACTTTTAATATGAATATTTGAATTTAAAATTTTATTATGAGAAGATTTTAACTTATTTTTGGGTTTGATTTCAAATTATTCTTGAATTTTAAACTTGAATATGAATTTTAGGTTTGCTTTTTTGAATGAAATTTTGAACTTTATGGTGAGTTGGAATATGATAGATTGGTGGAATTACATCAGGAGCGAGATTAGAATTTAGGTACCAACCTCGGAAGTAAGAATCAGAATTTAGGTACCGATCTCAAAAAGTGGGAATCAGGATTCAGGTAATGACCCTGAAGGATGAGAACTAGAATTTTGGTACTAGTCTCAGAAGTGAGAATCAAAATTTAGGTACCGATCTCGAAAAATGGGAATCAGGATTTAGGTACTGACCCCGAAGGATGAGAACTAGAATTTAGGTACTAGTCTCAGAGGTGAGAATCGGAATTTAGGTACCGATCTCAAAAATTGGGAATTAGGATTTAGGTACTGACCCTGAAGGATGAGAACTAGAATTTAATACTATCTCGGAAGTGAGAATCAAAATTTAGGTACTGATCTCGAAGGTGCAGAGATAAGGACTGGGATTTAGGTGTCGGCCTCAGAATATCATGGCAAGTAGAGAATTTCTCGAAAGGGCTATGGAAATATAGGGAAGAGAGGTGTTGATGTCTCTTATCGACCCTCGAATATCGTGACATATGAAAAAATATCTCGGAAGGGATGTGGAAAAATAGGGAAGGGAGGTGTCGAAGTCTCTCATTGACCCTCGAATATCGTAACAGATGGAAAAATATCTTGGAAGGGATGTGGAAATATAGGGAAGAGTGGTGTCGAAGTCTCTTATTGACCCTCGAATATCATGATAGTTGGAAAAATATCTCGTAAGGGATGTGGAAATATAGGGAAGAGTGGTGTCTAAGTCTCTTATTGACCCTCGAATATCGTGACAGGTGGAAAAATATCTTGGAAGGGAGGTAGAAACATAGGGAAGTGAGGTGTCGAAGTCTCTTATAGACCCTCGAATATCATGATAGATAAAAAAATATCTTGGAAGGGAAGTGGAAATATAGGGAAGAGAGGTGTCGAAGTCTCTTATCGACCCTTGAATATCGTGACAGATGGAAAAATATCTCAGAAGGGATGTGCAAATATAGGGAAGAGAGGTGTCGAAGTCTCTTATTAACCCTCGAATATCGGAGAAATTTCAAAGGATATCTTGGGAAAATTTTTGAATTGTGGATTTTGGTGACATTTGTGGGACGTGACGTTGTGTTAGACATAAAAACTATGGAACGTTCTTTTCAGAACACAAGACTTCCAAAACGAGTGACAGTTTTTGAAATCTCGAGAAGAATTTGATTTTAGAATTTATTTTCATGTTTTTTTTTATTTAAATCTTTGCTTTGTTTCATCATATCATTTCTTTTTTATGGTTTTATTTTCGATTTACCTTTAAGCACTTTGATTTAAGTTTCTTTTATATTGGTTTCAATTTTGTTTTGTATCGTTCCTTGTTCATTTCATTATTTTGGGACCCCGACGAGGTCCTGCAGCTTATTAACCATCAAACACAAAAGGGAACATTCTGAAAACAGAATTCTTCATTAACTTCATTCAAACATCGATACAACTGATCTGATACTTAGTACAACGGATGCAATGCTGACAGGCATCCTAAAACATGATGAAGTACATAGATCTGACTGCAACAAACTGTAACATCTATCCAGCTGAAGCTAAGGTAATAACATCTGTTGTAGTCTGGTGTAGGAACTGAAGAGGATTTGTTAGTATTTGGCCTGTTGGCTGAAACTGTCAGCAAAACGAGCCAACCTAGCGAAGGTTACGCTCCGAAACTAAATTCCCCTCACGTTCACCTAAATGTAGGATTATCACAGCGGCAGAGGGCGGTAACCTTCTAACTCTAGATCTGGCTTGTAGAACAATGACGCTTTATCTTCATTCATACTCCTAAATGTAACTAATAATCCCTTTCCTCAGACTCCCGGGATGCAGTGTTTTCACCAAGTCAGCTCCATTTCCTTTGAGTACTAGTATTGACCCTACCGGTTGGCGAATCTTTGTTGTGCCTTGAAATTCCCCAGCATCAATGATCTGGATTTCACTGCCAAACAGATAACTCTCGCTGACGAATGAGACCGTGCAGAACAACCTTAAGAAGTCGTGACTATCTATATGTGGAGGAATGCAATCACCGTCCTTGTAAAAATTGATGATGCAGCTGTTAGGAATACAGTGTGCAAGAAGAACGTGCCATTCGACCATCTTATTTATCATCATCTTGATCACGGGTGGCATTGCATCCACTCTATCGTATGATAGAGTCCCCCGGGGAAATCCTATCTTATCTTTGGTGAAGTTGTAGCAGCAACCACACTGAATCGTGACTCTGCCCTTTCCTCTTTCCCATCTGCTCGGCTTTGTATATGTTCTTTCCCTTAATCTGCCTGCTCTGCCCATGGTTTGGAGAGCCTTGACACATGCTAAAATATTTGCCTCATCTTTCCTCGAGAATACATTAGTCCAAAGCTTGAGGCCTTCTAAGATATTGACTTCTCTTCCTCAAATGATTTTCATCTTCTCAAATCTGTCTCTGCAGACTTTTCTGATCTGTGTCATGATATGATCTGGTATTGGTGGTGGTGGCGGTAGCTGGACGAACTCTGGTACATACGGCTCGACATTTTGTTGCTCTCCAAGCTGTCTCCTCAATGTTAAAGTAGTGTATGCCTCGTATGTCTCGTACTCCTCCAGTGGGAGTACGTTGCAGTTTGGGCATATTGAGAATGCCCCTGAGGCTATCAACTACAGGCAAAATTTGAGCTGCACATCGGACACCTCGTGAAAATCTCTTCTGTCAGATCCTGGACTCGCTCTGGCTCCTTTATGGGCTTTGGTTTTGTATCTGTCTTTGGTGAATTTTCTCGTGTTTCTTTCATTTCAGGCTCGTAGAAAACTGCCTCTGGTACTGAAGCTGACTCGGTGGCCAATAGTCGGGCACGTCTCCTTTCCATTCTTTCCAAAATAAGGTGTTTTCTTCAGTTTGCATTTCTTCTCCTGGTGCATCCCAGTGGCGCATCTGGTTGTCTGTCGACTGAAGCTAAAATCAGGTCACCTCATGAAGTGGTGATCATCGACGGGTGTTGAATATGTCTACCGGTAGGTGAGTCTGAATTGTTTAGATCTCCGGTACCTCCGTACCCCGAGGTATATCCCTTTTCCAGACGTGCGAGGTTTAAGCCGCTTTTACGAGCAAACACCAACCGACGTTCTGATATTCTTGCACAAGAAAAGATAGGGGGAGATATAAGTGGTTGGTAATTTGCATAAACAAGAACAATATTTAAAGGTTATTGGTGGATTTCAAATTGTGTGATTTTAACTTTTGTTGATGCAATTATCTTATTTAATATAATTTATGAAAATTTAAGTTATGGAATTTCACATGAATATTTTTCGTGAGGGAATGTTTTATTTCATTTCATCTTAAATTTATTAAAAAATTTGGACCCAGTCACAGACACTAGCGACATGGCTTTATCGGAAGAAGGAGTGTCTATCGGGCCTACTATATTTGTGCCCCAACACTCCAATGGCCACGACGCGATTGTGGGGTGTGAACATTCGGAGGCTGGTGTAGGACTACTCCATGTACCTGACATTGATGACATTTCTTTGTTGTATCCATACAGTCTGTCATCATTGTCAGCCAGTAGTATCTGAGTCTTTTGATTTTGATCTTCCTTATTGACCCTAACTGGCGAGCACCACATAATCCGGCATGTACTTCTCTGACGATCTGTTGTGCTTCTGCTCTGCTGAGACATCTGAGCCACATCTGATCGAAAGATCTTTTGTACAGTACGTTGTTGATTATCGTATATGACATTGTCCGTTTCTGAATCTAATGCACTACTGATCTGTCTTCTGGTAACTTTCTAGTTTGTAATTATTCCATTTTCAGTTGTTTCCAATCTTCTGTGACTGCAGTTGCTAACGTTTCATTTCTCAATTCATGCAGCATATCGAAGTCGATTTGTGCAAAATCTGACATACTCGTATAGTGATATCTATGAAATCCTCTGGAGGGCAAGTGATCCGCTGCAAAATTACCTATAATTTTATATGAAATTTTTATTAATATTTTAAAAATATTACAATTTAATGAAAGGTATTTCTTATGTTTTGGTTACAAGTACAACAAAATGAGTTTATAAAGAAAAAGAGTTAAAAATGAGCAAAAATGAGCCAATAAGAGCAAAGAAGCTGATTATGGTGCCTAGGCGCCAGACACAACAAATTAATTCTAGAGATTTCTTGACAGTTATTGGATGGTTATTGAAGCTTTTAAACCAATCTAGAAGTCCCTGGACATTTTACCACATGTTATAAACTAAATGCAATGAAAATAGACACGAGAGAGGAGTTATTAAACGAAGAGGTGCGACCTAAATGTGAAGGGGTTCGTCCATTCGCGCAGTGATCCTGGCGCCTAGGCTCCTAGGTGCCACCGTTAAATTCTAGAAGATTCAATGAATGTGGACAAATTTTGAAGATGTGCTTTAAGCAACCCTTAGTCATTTCTGGAGATCTATAAATAGAGGACCATTTCTACAGCAAGGTGTGTGGAGTGTGTACAAAGTGTGTTACAGTGAGTGAGTAGAGAATTAATTAAGAGTTTTAAGTGTATTCTTCTTTATTTTAGTGAGTTTTTAGTGTGAATTGAAGAGTCAAAGTCCTGTTAGAGTCTGTGGATTCAGAGAAACTTCAAAGGATTGCTTGGATTACATTCCAGATAAGTATTTATATCTTATTTCTTAAGTTTAGTGCTTTGGATTTAAGTTTTATGAATATGATTTATGGTGTAATATCTATGCTTTTTGAGTAGTCTTCTTTTCTTTCTCCCTACGAATATGAAATGAATTAATAATAGATTCAAATCAGATTTAGAACTTAATTTCTTTTCTAAAAAAATTGTGATGATATTGTACCTAATCTTAATTTACTTTGCTAATTGGCCTCTTGTATTGTTAAAAACTGTGGAGAATTCTTAAGATCTGACTGTGGGCTAAGCAATTCTTAACTTGTATGTATCACATTTCTCATAAAGTGGAGGTGCAAATAAATAAGGAGATAATCTTTGATAGGCGTATAATTGATTTTGTTTTTAGTGTGACAGGCTAAATTCAATCAATTTGGTTTTATAAAAGAGGTGATGGGTCACTAGTAGGCTAGACCATAGGCAACCATTCGAGGGGGACCTAGTAGTGAGAGTTTAGAAATTCGTCCCTTTCTACTAATAATACATCCTAATCCATTCTTTGAAAACTAGCTAATGTTCTTTATGACCTGGACCAAAGGGTAAATGATATACATGCTCCTATTTGTCACAAAACCACATTTTCAAGTTCTTAACTAATTTGATCTCCTTATTAATCATGGAATATTTTGTATAGGGAACAAATCTTTGTTTATTTTCTTATCAATAGTTAATTTTCATATTCTACATATTTTAATTAGTTCTAAATTAAAAGATTTTAAATATTACTTTTATTTCTTTTAACTAAATTAATCCTCGTGGGATCGATAACTGGGGTTTTAAAAAGAAAACTCTATATTACTTGAAACGATATGTATACTTGCGTAGTACCCCTAGTCTGAGAATTATATTTATTTCAAAAAACTTTAATCTTTAATTATCGTACATTAGCTGCTTAATCAAATTTAGGGTCAAATTTTACCATGATTTTTATAAGCTAGTTTACTTACGTAATTGCGGTGAGGTCGAGTTTTTGGCTCCGTTGCGAGGAATTATAACTAATTATATAAAAGCAAATTAATATATATAATAATATATAAAAACAAAATTATATATTTATATAAATTAAAAAAATTTCTTATATTTTTATACGAAGTTCAAGAGCTAAAGGATTAGTACCTTACAATTTTGAATTAGAGCATACTATAAGAAAAATTAGAAATTTGCAAGAAATGGCTAATATACCTGAAAATAATATTAATCAAAATATTGAAAATGAAAATCAAAATCAGCAAAGACCTTTAAGAGAATATGCTAACCCTACAACTGATGAAATTCATTTAAGCATTCAATTACCTGTTGTAGCTGCAAATTTTTTTGAATTAAAACCTGCAATTATACAAATTGTTCAAAATAATCAGTTTGGAGGGTCTCCTACTGAGGATCCTTATTTACACCTGGCTAGTTTTCTAAAACTTTGTGCTACCTTTAAAAGTGATCGTGTTTCTAATGATACTTTTGGACTTAGACTTTTTTCCTTTTTCTTTAAGGGATAAGGCTAATATTTGGTTAAATTCATTAGAAACGGGATTTATTAAAACTTAGGGAGAAATGGCTCAAAAATTTTTAGCTAAATTTTTTCCACCATTGAAAACTACAAAACTTAGAAATGATATAACTTCATTTACTCAACTTAATGGGGAAACTATTTATGAATCTTGGGAACGATTCAAAGAACTTTTTAGGAAATGCCCACATCACTCTTTACCATACTGGTTAATTATACAAACATTTTATAATGGTTTAATATGTTCTCTTAAATCTATTATTGATGCTGCTGTTGGTGGTTCTTTAATGTCTAAATCATTTGATAAAGCTTATTCTTTAATTAAAGAAATGGCAACTAATAATTTCTATTGGCCTTCTGATAGGATTAATCCTAAAAGAATGGCTAGTGTACAAGAAAATGAAGTCTTTTCAATTTTAGTTTCTCAAGTGGCTGCTCTATCAAAGAAATTGGATAACTTGTCTCATTTTATCACACTTAAATGATAATTTAGGAAATACTGAAGAATATCAAACTTTAGAAACGTTGCAAGCTATTGCTTGCAAAAGTAATGAGAAATATTCTAATTATTATAATCTTGGTTGGAAGAATCATCCTAATTTTAATTGGAATAATGCAAATCCTCAATGGGATAACAACCAATCTATCACAATTGAAAATTGGAATAATCAAAATAATTCTGATTATCTACCTTCTTATCCTCCTGGCTTTAATAATCAGCAATTTAAAGAAAAGAAATTTTTGATAGAAGAATTAATTTTACAAATGGGGAGTCAATTGCAAAGTCAAAATGCTGCAATAAGAAATATTGAAAACCAAATGGGTCAAATTACAATTGCTATAAATAATAGACCACAAGGAACATTACCTAGCACTGTTGAAATAAATCCAAGAGAAAATGGAAAAGATCCAGAGCAAATTAAAGTTGTTTTACTTAAAAGTGGAAAAGAACTAAAGGATGGAAAAGAGAGTAAGATTCAGAAAGAAACTGAACTGGTAGAAATTGATAAACCTAAAGAATAACTACCTGAAACAGAGAAAAAACTACCATCTCAAGATGAATATGAAAAATTTCCACCTCCATTTCCACAACGACTTAAGCAGCAAAAATTGGATCAACAATTTTCGAAACTTTTCGAGATATTCAAAAAGCTTACTATTAATATCCCATTTTTTAAAGCTTTGGAACAAATTCCTAAGTATGCAAAGTTTATCAAAAATATTCTTAATAAGAAAAGAAAATTTGATGATTTTTGAAATTGTAGCACTAAGTGAAGAATGCAGTACAATTATTCAGAGAAAACTTCCACAAAAACTAAAAGATCCTGGAAGTTTTACAATACCTTGTGCTACAGGAGATAAATTTTAAGGAAAAGCCTTATTTGATTTAGGAGAGAGTATTAATCTCATGCCTTTATCCATCTATAAAAGATTGGTTCTAGGAGAAATTTCTCCTACAACTATAACCTTGCAATTAGCAGACCGATATATTACTCACAATGTTTTGGTAAAGGTGGATAAATTTATTTTCCCTGTTGACTTTATAATTTTGGATATGAAAGAAGACAAAGAGATTCCTACTATCCTAGGAAGACCTTTTCTTGCTACTAGACGAGCTATGATTGATGTGTAAAAAAGGGAGTTAACCATGAGAGTTAATAATCAAGAACTAACAATTAATGTTCTTAAATCAATGAGGTATCCTAACAAAGAAAAGTGTAATAGAATGGACATTTTGGATTATATTATTGAACAACATTTTCTAGAAAAATGTCAGATTTATTATAAAGAAGAAGAATTTATAGACCCTGAAAATTTAAGTGATGAAAGCGATTCTGAAAAAACAGAAGTAAGAGAAATTCATTACATTAACGAAAATTGGGAAATAAAAGAATTCCCGTCTCATTTGAAATATGCCTATTTAGGGAATTCATTAACTTTACCTATTATTATATCTTCTGAATTAACTGCTAATCAAGAAGTAAAACTACTTGATGTATTAAGAGAATATAAAAGAGCTTTTGGATTGACTATTTATAAAAGGAATCAATCCTTCAATTTGTATGCACAGAGTATTACTAGAAGCTAACAGTAAACCTAGAATTGATCCACAAAGAAGATTAAATCCAGTTATGAAAGAAGTTGTTAAGAAGGAAATGCTTAAATGGCTGGATGCTGGTATTATATATCCAATATCAGATAGTCCTTGGGTAAGTTCTATTCACTATGTTCCAAAGAAAGGAGGAGTAACTATTATTAAAAATGAGAATAATGAATTAATACCTACTAGACAAGTAATTGGTTAAAGGATTTGTATGGATTATAGAAAATTAAATGATGCCACCAGGAAAGATCATTTTCTTCTTCCATTCTTAGATCAAATGCTCGATGGATTAGCTGGACATTCTTATTTTTGTTTTCTGGATTAATATTTTGGTTATCATCAAATACCTATTGCTCCTGAAGTTCAAGAAAAGAATACATTTACATGTCCGTATGAAACTTTTGCTTTCTGAAGAATGCCTTTTGGATTATGCAATGCACTGCCACTTTTCAAAGGTGTATGATGACTATTTTTTGTGACTTAATTGAAAAAGGAATTAAAATTTTTATGAATGATTTCTCTGTATTTTGAACTACTTTTGATTCTTGCTTATACAAATTATCAAAAGTATTAAAACGTGTTGACCTCAATTTTGGTGAGGTCTTTTGCTTCTCTCTTTAGTACTTAGGATCTAGCCTTAGGCTTTTCCTTTGACTAATCTTAGAGGACTAGAAATGGAACCCACCACTTAGAAATTCAAACTACTTCTTAACTCCCTGCAAACCCTACAAGCTTGATTGTAGACCCCTAATCACCTAGAGGGTTAAAATCAAATGTGGAGGTTTAAAGGATGAGTTCCCTATAGGACTTTTTGGCCTTAGGAATACCACGGATGGCACAGTGCAGTGAGGGTTGACTTGCACATACACTACACTCTCACACACATTCCAAGTCCAAAAACCACGCTCTCACCCAACTTGACTTCCTGACTCATGAAGGTAATTCATATGGACGGTCCTTAACCCCTAAGCCCCTAGCTGAGAGGGTTAGGAACAACACAGTGAATGCCTCAAATGAGTCCTCTCATGGCTCATATGGGCTTAATATGGCTTCATGGATCAACCAAAAGGATTTCATTTCACTCTCACTTGAACAATCTTCCTTTTTTTTAAATTTCAGTTTTTGACCTCCGGGGCCCCGGACCCACCAAACCTACCAAATACCCTTGAAATGACCAAAAATTTGCAAAATTACCTAAATTACCCAAGATTTCTCAAAATTATTCATAAACACTTCCCAACACTCAAATTGACCATCTTTGGCCAAAAATACCCCTAAACCCCCCCCCCCCCAAAAAATTACCAAAATACCCTTTTACCCCAAAAATCCAAAAATTCTAAAAATTCCCATAAAATTCCAAAAAATCCCAAATATTCTAAATTTCATTTTGTTAAACTACAACATGGGCCAATTTTGCCAATTTACCCCACTTTTACCAAAACATCCAATTTGACCAATTTTTTAACCCAAGTGAACCCAATGTCAAACCAAACCACCCCAATTGACCTCAATTTTGGTCCAATTCAATTCCAAACTTCAATTAAATATCCCCAATATTAATTTAGACCAAATCCGAGTCAATTTTATTGACATTTGGGCCCAATTCAATTTGGGGATTAAGGCCCGATTTTGACCCATGACCCGAACCTGGCCCAATTCAACTCCAATTGGCCCCAAATCTTTTCTAAAGCCTTCCTAACATCCCCATAAACAAAACACTAACTTGATTTGCCCAAGATTTGAACCTAAACTCCACCCAAACCTAACCCAAAACCAAAATCCCTTAAATTGACCTAAGCCAGAACCTAACCCAAATGGGCCCAAATCCCAAAATTAGAGCCCAACTAAAGTTGAAAACTCTTTGTAACACTCCCATAAAAATTTTTCAACATTAATTTTACACCAAATTCAACCATAGCCCAACCTTAGCCCAAGTTAGCCCAATTTGGCCCACCTTGGCCCCTTTACCCAAAAAGCCCAAATTCAACCCAATTCTACTCGAAATCACACCAAATTGATTCCAAACCATTCATGAAACATTCCTAAATAGAATCCAATAATTATTGGACCCAATCTTTTACAAAAATTTTATCCACTAACTTGTTTTAAAACCTAAAAGCCCACTCTCTTAAAATATTTAAAAGCCCATCCAAAAGGATTTCAAAAAGCCCAAAATCCATTCCAAAGCCCACATGAGATTTCCTCTCATCATCCCTTTGATTTAAATCATTCCCTAAGTTTCAAACTCATCATCAAATTATCCTAAATTAAGCCTCATGCCAATCTCCCTTAAAGTTATCAAAAATGCCAACATCCTTTCTCATGCAAATGAGCTAACTTTTCCCTAAGCCAAATGGAGCCATGAAGCCATGCATAAGCCACATACAAGCCATGGGAGCCACTTTCCACCTCACCAAGCCATTAACGGCAAGAGGAGGGGGTTCTTTCATAACCCATTATTAAACCTTTTTAACCTCATTTATGCTACACTCTAAACCAAGCTTAGCCACCTCACCATGGATGGAGACTTCACCACTCCAATTCAGCTGACCCAAATGATTCCGTAAGCCCAAAACCAGGTCATGGGAAGGTGCACCCAACCCATTTGCATGAGTTGACCAAACCAAGCCTAAAATAGCCCTTTCCCCATACCATTTAAATCGAACCACTTAACACATGTCCAAAGCCAATTGAGTTCGCCAAATCCCAGCCCTGACCCCACTGGTCAAGATGGTGACCTGACCCTGACCGGCCAGCCACCACAGCCGCTGGAAAATCCCATGGCTGAGAGCTCTATGTGAGCCAAAAAAATTCAAAACTCACATGCTGAACTGTCTCATGGCCAGTGGACACCATGGTTGTTCTTCCCTTGACCTAGGCAGCAAATCCCAACCCTTAATTGCCCCTGGGAAGCCCTCCAGCCAGCTCTATTTAAACTCCACCCCCTCTAGGCCAAAGAAGGTGTTGAACTAAAACCTTACCAAAACCCTGCCAAAATCACTCCAAATCCCTCTCCAGACATAGAGAACTTGATCCCCACTGAAATCTAGCCCTAAAGCCCTCTCTGTGAGTCCAATTTTGGAGTTGAAATTCAAGCCCAAAACCAGGACACTTCACCACAGTGAGCCAATCTTCAAATTGATTGACTCTACACCTTCACCAGACTAAGAGGAGAAGTTCCCCAGTAAAAGCCCCCTCACCAGGCCAGCCATTGCTTCCAGCCTCCAAACTTTGTGATCGACCTTGGTCACTTTTGTACCTAGGCATTTCCCCAGAGAAAGAGACTTAATCTGGAGCTTGCTTGGACTCAATCGAAGGTGACACAACCCTCAGATCGAAGCTCCACTTCTCTGAGCAAAGGTATAAACTCACTCTTCCTCCCGAGCTCCTGGAGATTATCCATTTAGTTTGAGTTGATTTCAATGCACCTTAACCGTATAGATGTGTTTGTCTCTTCAAGACGAATCGAAATAGTATAAGAACGCAAAAATCCATGGAGAATCGAGTGAGATCTTAAGGTTTTAGTGTGGATGGTCATGGGTGCACACCAGTCGGAGACGATGACCAAGAGTCGTTGGATCGCGCGTGTATCGAGCAGACAATCGAGATCAAGTTGGATAGCGCAATGGTACGTGAATGGCGGGCCCCCATAGCGCTGACTTAGATAGCGGTGCCAAATCATGGAGCGACTCGTGGGCTTTCGATCTGCACGAGGATGACGTGGCGCCTAGTCGGATAAGTAGAAAATTAGGATTTTTTGGATTTATTTAAATACCAGAACTTCAAAAATTCATATCTTTGCATAAAAAAATCACAAAAATAAAATAAAAATACCCTCTTGTTCAGTGAACAGAGGAGAATAATGTGGAAAAGAAATCAAGTTAATTGGATGAGTATTTTATTTTTAATAATTTATTTACTATTTCTAATGTTTTGATTCTCCACTTGTATAGGCAATTCATCATGGCATGAGACCATAGGGCTTTTGAAGCCTCTGATCTTGGGAACATTCCCTGAATCTTTTAAGGTCAGAGCCCATCTCTGTAAAAGGTTATTGATTTATCAAGTTCATGTCACTGTTTTAGGTATTCTAATTTCAATAATTAGCATGTTGTAAAATAAATTCTAGGAAAATTTGGTGGTGTTTCTTAGGACCAGGGGACCCTATGAAAAATATATTTTGAGTTAATTCATTCATAATAACCCTAATTAGCCTAAAATCCCAAAATTGAATTTGAATTAATTAGGGTTAACCACACACCAAATTGACTTAAAAACAATTCTCCATTGCTCTTTAGGGTCAGAGGAACCTTACATAAAATTTTGAAATCAATTAGACTTGATTAACCCCACCAACTGGATTGATTAAGACTCATAAGCAAAATGGAACTTTAAAAATTTATAACTCCAAAAATACTTTTCAAAAATTCACAAAAATGGTTTTGGAGCTTCTCTGATATCAGGGGAGTTCGGGAAAATTAAAATTGGAATTTTCTAAAAAAGTTGATTTTTCACGATATTTTAATATTTTAATAATTAAAAAATAATAAAAATCACAAAAATATTAAAAATCATAAAAATGTCACATTTTGACTCCTAATCACTTAGGAATAAACCAAATATTTTTCCTAAGTCCCTAGGATAAGATATTGAATTTTAAAGGCTTAATGTAAGTTTTAATATTAAAAAATTAATTTTCAACCTTTTTCACTAAAATAATTCTAATAAATCAAAGAAAAATTATAAAATTATAAAATTTGTTTCTCTAGATTCCTTGGGGTCAAAGAAATTTTAGAAAAATATAAAATCTATTTTTCATTTTTTATTTTATTTTAAAATTAATTAATACTCTAAAAATCAAAATAATTATAATAAATAAAATATATTAAAAAAATCACCTAAATGGGTCCAAGTGGTCCTCTGGTCATTAGGAACATCCCATAATTTTCTTAAGGACAGAAACCTTGCCTTGGTCTGGTTGTTGAATTTCCATTGAAAACCCTTATTTTCCACTAAAAATAATTATATAAATAAATTAAATTCAGAAAAATCACATTTTCTCCTCTAATGTCTTAATTGACATATGAATGAAGTGACATAAAAATTTTAAATTCATTTGAGCTCAATTTAGTGAGTTATAAAATAAATAAGCCTAAAAGGGCATAAAGGTAATTAAAGAATTTTAAGCCTTAATTAAAACTTTAAGTTTAATCAAAATGGAGGGTAAAATATTTGATTTTAATTTTCTCTTGGATGATTGAAACTTAGGGAAATTAAAAGGGTAGAAACCCATTAAACACTTTGAAAATATCAAAATGAAACTCTAATTAATTAAATAAGTTAAATTTTGGAAAGAATATATTTAAAATTTGGATTATTTAAATAGGCATATTATTAAGAGGATATTTATTCTTTAATTTAAAAATCCTTAAATAAGTCACTTCAATAATATTTAGTTCTTAATTAAAAAATAAAATAATAATCCAAACTAAATAAATTAAAAATTAAAAGAAGATAACCCTTAAATGAATTAAAGCTTAAAATGTTAAATGGTCCAATAATTAAAATCAAATTTAAAATCTTGAAGTTAAATTAAATTAAATTAAATTAATTCAAGTCAAAGTTTAAATTAAATTAAATTAACATCTTAACAATTAAATTTAATTTAATTTAAAATATTGAAACTAAAATTAAATTAAATTAAAATTAAATTAAATTAAATTAAAATTAAATTAAAATTAAATTAAAATTAAAATAAATTAAATTAAATTAAATTAAATTAAATTAAATTAAATTAAATCAAATTAAATTAAATTAAATTAAATTAACATCACTTAACAACAAACCTAAATGAAATCTTTAAGAAATAAATCAAAACATATGAAAGATTTCAACACCTTTTCAATATAAGTAAATCTAAAACATAAAAAGTTAATCTGAAATATAATATCACTTAAAGTGTAAAGATTTAAATTAAATCTAAAATAATTCGAACCCTATTCCAAACTTAAATAATCATTAATTAATTTTTATAATTAAATCAAATCAAATTAAATCATTAAAATATTTATTACCTTGCCCTTGAAAGGCTTTTATTGTTATAACTCTTAAATGAAGCATCAAGTGAAGTGTCACTTCACACATAGGATATTCAAATGTCCTAAGTTCACTGAGCAAGAAACAAAACAAAATTAAAATCCTTTGATGATTAATTCACCAATACAATAAAATTCATTTAAACTCAAAATAATCCCAAAAGTATTGAAAAGATGTTTAAGATTCATCTTAAACACTTCCTCGGTACGATGAGGTGTTTTAGAAGAATAATTGAACTTAATTGTTCTTGTGTGAAGAAAATCATCCTTAAACCAAACCAACAACCTAGATGTCATAGGAAATGACTAGCAATAGGATTAGGATTCTGGTAGACAACCAAAACCCTTCCCTTAGCTTTACCTAGGTACTTGTTGAAATATTTAAATGCTCTAACATGTGTTTTAAGTGTAGCTTGGGATGACGGGAAGACCCTTCAGGTACGCTTTTACTTTATTGCAATTTACTTTATTACACTGCGCTTTACTTTTATTTCATGTTAAACACAACTGTTGCATGAAAACCAAAAGCTATAGGATAGCCACAAAACTGAAACCATAACTAAATTAAAAGTCACCACAAGATAAAATTCACCGCCACAACATTCCAAAATATAAAACAACTCAAAATTTAATCACAAACATAACAAAAAAACTACAATTATAACTAAATTAAAACGTCTCGTTGAATGATCGGGAATACCTCGAATGATGTAACCCACGTGTTGCTAACGGGATTTCCCACGGTCTAAATGAATGTGTGGAACTCATTAAGTTGAGTTTAGCAAATTCATCTGGACTAAGTGAATTCGATGAAAATAACGGTGTCGGGATGACAGAACCGTGGGATCTTAATCGGTTCTGTTTAAACAACTTTAAGA
The DNA here is from genome assembly GCA_022702705.1 of Papilionanthe hookeriana x Papilionanthe teres. NCBI lineage: Eukaryota > Viridiplantae > Streptophyta > Magnoliopsida > Asparagales > Orchidaceae > Papilionanthe > Papilionanthe hookeriana x Papilionanthe teres. Next base: position 23,468,399 of record CM040426.1, read on the forward strand.
TTAGTTTTAATTAAAACACTAAAAGATTTTTGGACTTTAAGATTTCTAAACCAGAAAACTTCTCTCATCTCCTGATTTTCATCTTCTAAAACTAAACCTCTGCAACAACAAGGAGCTTGGAGCATGGTGGGCAGCACGGTCATCGTCATCAGCAAAACTTGAATCTACTTCAGCAAAATCTTTCTTAGTTTTAAACAACAAAGCCATAGGATTTCGAGGTAGTTTGCTTAGTGCAACATAAATCCTCAACTTTTCGTTAGGCATTTGCAAGATCATGTCATGTAAATTAAACCCTAACCGGTCTTAGGACTCCGAGGTAGTCGTTCGGTACGACATAAACCCTCATATCTTCGAGGTTGTTTGTGTGATTATATCATACCAATATAAGTCCTAACTTATTAAAATTGGCAGGATTATAACATCAAATAAATTCCCGAATTGAAGCCAAAAAATAGGATAGTTTGGGAAGTTGCCAAGATTTCTCTTGGATCCTCAGCTTCTCCTACTTTTCGTCCTTTGATTCTTAAAATAAACTGTTCCGAATTTGAGCTAAACCCTATTGAAATTTCCAAAATCCAATCCTTTGAAAACCTTAAACTTTGAAATTCTTGAGAGCAAAACCACTGATCATTAGCGAGAGTTTTCTTAAATGATTCTCATCATTTAAGATGTAATTAACTATAGGGGCTTGCCCTTATAGGGAACTTTAAGAATCCAGGTAATATAAACCCTGCCTAATTCCTTTATATTAAGTAGGGGAACTTGTCGGCCTATAAAATTGGTTCGCTGACCAAACAGATGTCACAAATCTTTTAGTTTATTTAATCGAGCCCAATCATCAAGCAGTGTGTCTATTCTTCGGGATAAATACATAGTTTGTGGTGCGGTGCTCGTTTATATAAACTATTCGGGATGTGAGATCTGTTTGATTTCATATCTTAAAACTTTCAAATTTAAAGTTATTTTCAAAATCAAATGCTACTTTTCCAATTATATATATTTAAATTAAATTTAAAATTTAAAATTCGCCGACAACTTCTGTAGGCGACCCCCTTTTTAAAATACAACACTCCAACCCAAAAATAAGACACACAATTTCTGGCGACTCCGCTGGGGACTAGTTCCTCTCTCCATTTTGATCAGATAGTTTTGCTTTCATAAATCGGTAGTGTATCCATGTCCCAAGTGGAGCAAACTACCATTCTTCCGTTGGAATACCCCGTTCATTTCTGTCTTGAACTAGTATAGCCAACTCCTCTCAGATTTAGGAGCCACTGTTTAGACCCCCTAAACGGAGAGGTTCTGAGATCCATTTACCTCTTTTCCGAGGTGGGGTGGACCCCCAATAGGTGTTAGTTTAGGAGCGGTCCTTCGAGTTGAGAAGTCTTGCATAAGACTTTCTCTTCCTTTCCAATTATAAATTTGGCCCTTTACCTTTTCTATAACCTTTTCTATAACCTTTTCCCTTTAATCGTTTTGTTTCTAACAAACGAACCCGCTAATAAACAACCTTCTAATAAACAATCTCTTTTAAAAAATCACAAATACACTAAGATAAACGAAAATGTGCTCAGCCTCTTTCTTTTTCGTCCTAAGTTTTGCGACAAAAGGAAGTATAATTCGGGACTGATATTCAGAATCTGCCCTGCAGAAAATAACTGCCCCAAAGTTAATATTCTCCTTCACCAACGGACTGGACTTGGCTGTCTACAAGGATGAGCTGCCTGACAATGGGATCATCCATTTCAGATAAGGATTTGGTAATACAGATATCAAGATCACTGACGTCATTCTCTTCGCACTAATGGACAAAGTGTCAGAAACTCAGAAACCCCTGATTGAGTTCAACCTGAAATCGACGCAAGAATTCCCTCCCCTGCAAAGGGTTCCAGCCGAAAGGAGTACTACTGTTCGTAGAAGGACTGTTGTCTCTACCCCCACCGGTCTAGTCATCTACGTGCACCGCCTGACTTCGCCAGGCGAAGGGGAAGGAAATCCAAGTCCGTGATGAGCCCGCGCCGCTGTGGAGGGTACGGATTTCTGTTGCGATAACGTCTATCTTCGAAATTGGGTCCGGTTCGAGAGTTGCACCCCTAACTCGAACTCAAAGAAGGAATTGAAGCGGAAAGATAGCCGGGTTGCGAAGGCCAAAGCCGCCGAAATTGCTTTCCGGAAGAGATCCCCGAACCGCCCGAGTATACACCTCTGTTGGAAGGGAGCGAGGTTTCACCCTCTCTCGCCGCATCGGATGAAGAGGATGTCTGAAGGATCGCCGCTGCATTACCCCGACACAGCGTACTACGAGTAATTACAAAAGGAAAAGGGATAAGACTACGCCATTTGCTCGACTGCAAGATGTGATAGAAAGATTGGCAAAGAAAGAAAGATGCCCTGTGTCAGAAATCTTAAGAAGGATGGGACGGGTGCCAGCTAAATCCCACCTCGGATCGCGAATAGAGCCTGTTGCTGCCATAGAGAAATGAAAGAAGAAGATAAAAGCCAGTTCACCCGTTGTTGTATCGGGTCTGCAAATTAGGGAGGATAACACCTTCCAGCATATTGCCGACAGACCATCCGGTCCTAGGCTTCCGACTGCAAGAAGGATGGTATGGCGACCTACTACTGGCGAGCTAAGACCAAAATAATGTCCTAAGAAGAAAAGTCTCGTCAGGAGACTTGAATCAGAAGAAAGTGCTACTGCATTAAAGGGGACTCCCGGAAAAGAAATTCAACAACTGTCACATGACATTTGCGAGACCGTGCGGAAAAGGCCACTAGAAGATGCCATGGACAAGTTAAGGACCGACATCCGACGGTTAGCAAAAGAAAGAGAAGAAAAACTAGAAGATGAAGTTGGTTCATCAGAATTTAAGGATGACGAGTATCTTTGAAATCAACATGGTTGAGACGCGAGCATCATCGGCTTCACGAGGTGCTCCAGCGAGTTGCGAGAAGAGATGAATCGGATGTGATGAGAGCACAACTTCAAGAGAAGGATGATAAAATTTCCCAGATGGCAAAGAGGATGGAAGAGATGGCTGCCGCTTTAGCCACTCTCCAGAGCCAGGTTCAGCCTCAGAAAGAGACACCCCCAGAAATTATCCATATTGCAGATGGAGGAAAAGAGATCACATCTGTCAACGGAGACGAGCCACCAAAGAAAGATTCTGCACAGAGCATGATTCCCGAAAAGGACATTAAAATTATGGTAGAACAGCAGGTGCGAGAAGCCTTAGCACAATCCAAGAGTGGAGCATCTATTCAGACGGGTAGACCTTACCTCGAAGAGTTCGATGCAGTCCAATACCCGAAAGGCTTCGTACCACCTCTGTGTAAGACTTTTAATGGAACGGGAAACCCCCAGCAGCATGTCGCACATTTTCATGCTAGTTGCTGCAATGCCGGTGGGAGTGACGCTTTACTCTTCCGTCAGTTCGTCAGCAGTTTGTCAGGGATCGCCTTCGACTGGTACACAAAATTGCCAAATGGTTCAGTTAAGACGTTTGCAGAGTTAGAAAACCTTTTCGTTAAGCGGTTTGTCGGGGCTCGGCACCACATCACCAACGGTGATCTAGTGGTGGAGCACCAGAAACCGAACGAGACTTTAGTGGATTACATACTTCGATGGAGTAATTTAAGCATGAAGTGTGAACCACAGCTTCAAGAACAACATGCAGTCGGCATCTTGCTCAAGAGTATCCATGGCCCGATATCACTTCTCCTTAAAGGATTTACAATCAAGACTTTCAAGAAGTTTCTTAGCAAGGTCGGGAGCTTGCAAGAAGAGGCAAAGTAGTTAAGTTTCGTGGACAAGAACGCTAAGCAGAAGCCCGTGAAAACATTCGAAAAGAAATCTGGAATCATCGCGATAGTAGATAAGGGCAAGCGACGGAGTTCGGATACGACGGAGCGGCCACGACCAAGTTACCAACACCGCGATGGACATACCAACGGCCGCAAAGATCTATCGACAACCTCGGCGAGGCTATCAGCGACCTCGACCAGAGCTATCGGTCTCCTCGGCATTATGAACAACAGACCTCATCCACGAGCATACCTGAAAGATTTGTTGAATAAGGAATATCCATTCAAAACTGAAGCAAAAGAGAAGATGTTCCGCAGTTTAATGAAGACACCAGATTTTTAGCTACCAGAGCCCAAGAGGCCGAAGGAAGTCAACAAAAAAGATCATCTGAACTATTGCCCTTACCACCAGATGCTCGGGCACAAGATAGAGGAATGCATCACTTTCAAGAGCTGGCTTGATGACAATCTCTGAAAAGGGAACATAACGATCCCAAAGGAATACATGAAGGAACCCCAGAAAGGAGGTTCCGTCAATGTTATTTCAACGGATCCTATTGCTCCGATAGACCCGTACACGACTGATGATGGATGGAGTACTGTCTGGACAAAATCATCAAAGAAAATTTTGGATCATATCCAGACCGCTTCGGTACACGCTTCAACTCAGAGTTTGAAACCTGTCGAGCCGGCACTATCATTTGCGATTAAAGAAGCGCCTCGAAGGAGGAGAATATCGTGGAAGAGAAGAAGAGCGAGACTCCAAAGGGTAGACTAGGGGTCGCTTATCCTAGGATGGTTGTTTCCGATTTGGGGGAGAAATCCCTCGAACTCCTGACTCTGTATGATTATCTGCTCGCCCAGGTGGGATCTTATAATGATAAGGGTTATGGCGTTGGCTACGTTTTGATTGTTTCTAACGATTACGTAACTAACGACAACTAGCTTAATCCGGATCTCGATTCCAATATAAATAACGATTCTCAAATCATACACAACCTCGATGACCACGACGAAGAGGATGTTCACAAAAGAGGCTACGAAAGATCAACAAGCAAGGAGTCTATTTGTGAATTTCGATGAGCTCCGATCACAATAGAATTAGAACTATCAGACACCGAAGCAACTTCAGAAGAGCCAGTTGTTCCTATTCAAGAGGAGACACCAGTAAATTTAGAAGAGATAACAGAGGTCAATCTAAGAAGCGGAAAAGTTTTACCCCGAGAATGGGTCCAAAGGATAAAGGAAAGTAGGTTGTTGCTCGGGAAGAGTCGACCCCAGCGGAGGAAGCGCCCGTTCGGGAAGAAACCGAGGAACATGGTAATAAAGTGGACTACAACGTGCTAGCCCATCTTAGGAAGCTACCAGCCAAACTAAGCATATACGACGCTCCGATCCTGTCGAAGGAGATGAGGAGGCTACGATCGAGGCTTTACTTGATCCGAGAGATTTGTTTAGCTCAAATGTCCGGTGATTCCTTCGACGAGGTTTGCTCGTTAAGAGAACGATGAGGTGTTACCTTCACGGACAATGATCTATTGCGGGAACGAGTTGATCACAACCGATCGTTGTACATTTCGATCCACTATTGGAAAGTTTACGCTCTCCGAGTGTTGGTTGATCCGGGAGCATCAATCAACATAATGAATCTTCGGACGCTAGCATATTTGGAAATTGATGCTCGCGAGCTTGAAGCGAGAAAAGTTGTTATTAAGAGGCTTGATCAAAAAGGAGAAAGAGCTCTTGGATCGATAACACTATTAATGAAGACCGGTGATTTAGCAAAGACAACCGCAAAATTCCACATAATTGATTATGAGACATCGTTCAACGCTTTACTGGGTCGGTCATGGATCCATGAAAACTGGATGGTACCGTCGTCTCTGCACCAGTGCATAAAGTATTATGAAGTAGAAGAACAGTGTATCAAAGGTGACTTGCAACCATTCTCCGTGCCTGAAATTGAAATTCATGAAGATAAGGTCTACTACGCGCCTCCGAAGAAAACAATCTTTTCCAGAAATACCATACCAAATGAAGTAAAAGAAATTTGAGATGATGAAGAGCCTGAAATTCTAGTCTAACAGTTACTCACCACTCCCTTACGGCGAGATGGTGAAGATTTCTCCAGAACTCGCACCCGAGGTCGAGGCCAGGGACGAGGACGTGGAAGAAACGTTGGAACAGTTGGACAAAAGAAACCGGACATCGATGTTGATTGGGAGAACAGTTCTAAAGAGGAAGAAAAAATTGAGAAAGAAGCAGCGACAATAAGTCAGAAGGAACCACAATTCAAGATTTCTCTAGAAGATGAAAGGAATGAAGAATACAATTCAATGTACGAGAAGATTAATCATTATGTACATACTATGACCCTGACCCCAGTCCATTCTAATAAGATCGAGGGAATGGTGGTCAAGGAAGTGCATGATGGTGGTGCTAAGCTAATCAGGTTCTACCGTGGTGCTTCTTCTTCTAATACTGAAAAAGATGTACAATTTGAAGATGTTACCTCTTCTGAATTAATGGAACTGCCTTTTGAGTGGTACTCTCCCTGTGTTCAAAATTTAATTCAACGTGGAGTCTTACCTTGAGGATGGACAAAAGGTCAATCACAACATTTTGAAAAATTATGGAACAATGCCAGTTGGCCTCCCAATTCAAAACATGGTCTCGGATTCGGCTCTGTAGGGTCTATTGACCATACGGGATTTTGCTTGGTTGTCACTTGCGAGCCTAATGAAGATTGCTTGGAAGCCTCAGAAGATCTTAAAGATCTGCAAATAAGAGATGCTCCGCCAGAATTCGAAGAAGAAATTAAATCTACAATAGACGAGTTAATGGAAGTTAACTTAGGTACTAGCGAAGAGCCTAGGCCGACCTTTGTTAGCTCCTTACTCGATAAAGAAGACTCAGAAGACATAATCGAAGCTATTAATGGAATTCGAGGACTATTTTGCTTGGAGTTACGATGAAATGCCGGGATTAGCTCCGAAGTCGCGGTTCACGGGCTAGGAGTGGATCCTACTGCACTCGCGTCGGACAAGCTCCCGGGAAGAATGCGTCTAGAAATTGAGCAACAAGTAATAGCCGATGTCAAGAAGCTAATAGACCCTAAATTTGTTCGTGAGGAACAATACCCAACTTGGTTAGCCAACGTGGTACTAGTCAGAAAGAAGAATGGTCAGATCAGAATCTGCGTGGATTTCAGAGATTTAAATAAAGCATGTCCAAAGCATGAATTTCCACTACAAATCCCATAACTGATGATCGACATCACTTCGACGCATGAAATCTTCTCATTTATGGATGGATCGTCGGGATACAACCAGATAAAGATGGCACCAGAAGACGAAAAGCTCACGGCATTCAGAACGCCGATCGGAGTGTATTTCTACACAGTAATGCCATTCGGACTAAAGAACGCAGGAGCAACATACCAAAGAGCGATGACAAAGATTTTTGATGATCTCATTCACATCCAAGTTGAGTGCTACGTGGATGATGTGGTCATAAAAAATAAACTGAAGGAAGATCACCTGTATGATTTGAGAATTGTTTTTGAGCGACTAAGACAATTAAACCTTAAGATAAATCCCTTAAAATGCACCTTCGGCGTCACCTCCGGAAAATTCTTTGGATTTGTTGTCCGATATCGCGAGATTGAAATCGATCCGGACAATATTAAAGCTATTTTAGAAATGCCTCCTCCCAAAACTTTGAAACAACTACGATCCTTTCAAGGGAAGTTGGTATATCTTCGACGCTTTATCTCGAACTTGTCAGGTAGGTGTCAGCCCTTCTCGTCATTGGTTAAAAAGGATGTCAAATTCGTTTAGGATGAGAAATGCCAGTGGGCTTTCAAGGACGTTAAGCAATATTTAATTACACCTCCTGTCTTAGCAGCCCCAGTCTCAGGTAGACCGTTGATACTTTATACCACAGCTTTAAACGACTCTCTCGGAGCCTTGCTAGACCAGGTCAATGATGAGGGAAAAGAAAATGCTCTCTACTACTTAAACCGTCGTCTAATTCTGACGGAAGTAAAGTATCCTCCGATTGAGAAGCATTGTTTGGCCCTGATCTTCGCCGCTCAAAAGCTCAGGCATTACATGCTTTCTCATAAGGTCAACATTATTTCGAGAGTTAATCCATTGCAATACTTGATGACCTGACCGACGCTTTCTGGCAGACTTACCAGGTGGTCAATGATACTATTGCAATTCGATATAACTTTCGTTCCTCTTCGTGCCGTAAAGGGGTAAGTCCTAGCAGACTTCCTTGCAGCATGCCCTTTACGGGCAGAATCGCCACTCAACGACGACTTGCCAGACGAGCTGATAATGAGTCTAGAAGACCCTGATGATCGGCGTTGGGAACTGTACTTTGATGGAGCATCCTCAGCACAGAAAGATAAAGAATCGCAAACGATAGTGCCCGGTAAGGCAGGAATCAGACTAATATTTATAACACCGGAGCAGGGGATGTTAAGATACTCCTACCACTTAACGAAACCGTGTACAAACAACAAGGCATAATACGAAGCCCTCATAACTGGATTAGAATTAACCATTCAGATGGGAATAACAGACATCAACATCTACGGAGATTCTCAGTTGATCATTCAACGAGTCGTCGGACGATGACGAATTTTAAAGCCAAGGCTCGAGCAGTACTTTCAGTATGCCATGAAATTGTTGTAACAATTTCCAAACGTAACAATCTACAAGAGTCCCAGAAGAGAAAATGCACTCGCAGAAGCGTTAGCCCGTCTTGCAAAGGAATTTGCCTGCTTACAGGATGAGTCAGTTGAAATGTCAGTTCAGGGACAACAAGTCCTATCACAAATCGACATGGATACAATACACAAATCAGAAAAAGCAGAAGAAACAATTGCAACAGTGACCGAAAATACAGAAGATTGGTGACAGCCATTAATAGACTACTTGCAGACAGGAAACCTGCCTGACGATAAGTCGATAGCCCATCAAATCAAGAAATAACTCTGTCTTACGCATTAAAAAACAACACCTTATACAGAAGGTCTTTTAATCAGATGTGGCTAAGATACCTGAGCGGGTCCGAGGCTCGTGAAATTGTTAAAGAAGTACACTCTGTACTTTGTGGCGCTCATCAGTCGGGTCCGAAAATGAAAATGAAGATTAAAAGACTAGGGTACTACTGGCCCTCAATGATGACCGACTGTATGAAATTTGCCAAAAGTTGTCAGAAATGCCAAGTGCACGGAGTGGTTCTACACCAACCTCCAAATGTGCTACATCCGACAATCGCGTCATGGCCATTTGAGTGTTGGGGCACATATATAGTGGGTCCGATAGAACCGCCTTCTTCAAGAGGACATCGCTTCATTCTTGCAGCTACAGACTACTTTTCTAAATGGGCAGAAGCTATACCACTCAGAGAAGTGAAGGCACACCACGTGCTACAGTTTTTCAAGAACCAAGTCGTCTACCATTTTGAGGTACCGCGCAGGATCATTTCAGATAATGGGTCTGCATTCAAGAGTACAAAGATCAACAATTTTGTCAGAAGACACGGGATCGATTGGATATACTCAACGATCTACTACCCAAGAGCAAACAGCTTGGCTGAGGCTTTTAATAAAACTCTTGTTCAAATTTTAAAGAAAACTTTGGACGACAACAAGAGAAATTGGCACGAGAAATTGTTAGAAGCCTTATGGGCCTACAGGACGACTTTTAGGACTCTTACTCAGTCTACGCCTTACGCTTTAGTGTATGGGTCTGAGGCCGTCTTGCCCCTGAAAGTTCAGCTTCCGTCACTTCGAATTGCAGTTGTAGAAAAGATCACTACAGAAGAAAATGTCAGACTACGACTGGAAGAATTGGAAAGCTTGGAAGGGAAAAGACTTTCCGTGCGGTGAAGCTCGGAGCCGTATCGAAGCCAAGATGATCCAGGCCCATGATAAACTAGTCCGCCCAAGAACTTTCAAAGTCGGTGACTTAGTTCTTGTTCTCAAGAGACCTATCCTTGTGCACCACAAGAAAGGAGGTAAGTTTGAACCAACCTAGGAGGGACCATTTGTGATCGAGACAGTCTACTCTGGAGGTTCCTACCAACTGGTGAATTGCCGTGGAGAACGACCCATGCTTCCAATCAATGGACGGTATTTAAAGAAGTATTACGCAACCTGGTGTTTAAAAGGGTGGCCTCTAAAGTAGAATCTTATCCCTAGAAACACGGGTGAAGTAATCACTTTGTGACTGGGTCTGAACCCAAAACAAAATAGAATGGATGATAAAAAAATCTCATCAAGGAAAATGTTAAAAAGAAAACATGGGAAATCGTAATAATAAAATGTCAATCTTTCCTTTTAAATCCATTCATTCCTGATATTTTCTCATCTCTTCCTACTTTCTTTAAATTTAAAAGAAGTGAATAAGAATTTTTAAGTCTTTTTCTTATTGTTCTTATTCTTAGTACAGCCCCTGATCCTTTCCTTGTTCTGGTTCTAAACTTTAGAAATGGTGTGAGTCTAGCACTTGATGAAAAGAGGGTGAGGGATGGAGCGGTGATAGAGATTGACTCAGACTTCACACCAGCCAACTTACAATACAAAGAAAATGATTGGATCCCAGTTTATCGAGAAGAACCTCACAGCCAGACAGTGATGAAAATGGGTGGCCCGAGCCACCAATCCAGCAGCAAGAAAAGAAAACCAAACGCCGTTCATGCAACCGAAGAAGATAAAAAAGTTAAGTCCGTGGTTGCCACAACAGAGGGTAGGCTTGTCAGCGCCGCGCCCGCAGAAATTCAAGGGGTAAGGAGAGCTACTCTCACTGCTACCCAGCGAAGAAATAAGAATTGTTGTATTTGCAAAATGTTGACCAAGTTAGCAAAAGATCAACATAAACAGACAGTGGATACCGTTAGTGCAAATGCTCCAAGGAGACCGGTTCTTCAGGAACCAGAAAGAAGAAAGTCAACTCCAAGAAAGTCGAAACAAATAAAAGAAGTACCAAGAAAAGCAGAAATAGAGTCAGTACCTCGATGTCGAGCAGATGTACCAGATCCAAAAAGTCTTGTTGCGAAAGCAACCTCGAAGGATGTCCCTACAGAGACTATCCCCGAGGAGCCAAGACATGCAGAAGAACGTGCTGGGGTTGAGCCATATATCCCGCAGTATGTTACTAGACACCGAGGACTTCAGATAATCCAGAATACGAGCTGGAGAAAATGCTACTAGTTGAGAAGAAAACCTTTGAGTACTTTGAAAGAATTCGAGACAAGAGGATCAACATTTTAGACGGCCTAGAGCTGCATACAGATGTATTCTCAGATTACGAGCAACAAAAAATTGTAGACTGCATCCTCGAATTACAGAAAATGAACCGAGGCGGCCGCTCGAGAGAAAAGACCTATTCGAACCCCGAAGATGGATGCCGGGAAAAGGAAGAGTTACAATCCAATGCGGATGTTGCCACGATTTTGCCATAGACGGAAAAGAAAATCCACCGGGGATACTCGTCGCGGTGAGGTGGATCCGATGCCAAGAATCATTAAGAGAATGGTGAAAAGGATGATAACATGGAGGGTATTGCACGTAGATTGCATACCCACATGTTGCATTATTAACATCTACAAGGAAGGCGACTACATACCTCCACATATAGACCATCATGACTTTGTTAGACCCTTCTGCACAGTGTCATTCGTCAACCAGTGCAACATCATGTTTGGATCTGACCTCCGGATTGCAGGCCTCAGTGAGTTCTGAGGGCCGGTGGAGATACCACTACTGGTAGGTTCCGTCCTGGTGTTAAAAGAAAACGGAGCGGACACTGCGAAGCATTGCATTCCATGAGTGCCTGTGGAGCAGATCTCAATTACTTTTAGAAGAATGGACGATAGAAAAATGCCTTACCACTTTCAGCCAGATCCAAAATTGGAGAGTCTCTGGCCCTACGAGCTGTGAGTTACATGGGAAATAGCACACCTCCAATACAAATCCATGCGGCATTCACCGCGAGGGTGGCTTGGAAGGTGATGTTATTGCCCACGTTTCTTCTTATTCAGACATGGATTTTTGACAGACGCTTTTGGATGGATCAACAAGAATCTTACACAATCCGTTTTGGATTTACATGGATTGTATGAGACATTAAATTTCTGAGGAAAATGTCATCATGATTAGACCAAGTTATATGATGTATTTTCAGCAAGTTGGAATGAAAACTACTACGTCATATTTTGGCTTCACCTCTTTTTGTGCAAATTGACTGGGAAACGCCATTAGAGTTAAATGAACTTTGAACGAAGAACATAAAAGAAAAGAAAATAAATGAGAACTTTTCCTAAAAATCTGAATATTAAAATGAACTTCAAATTCACATGAACACTAAATAAACAACAAAAAATAAAATGGCATCGTTAAAAGACAAACAAAACGAATCTAAACTCCGAATTGAATTTCGATCTCAAACCTCTGATTCGAACCTTTCAGTTTTTTCCTCCATCGAAATCTGTTGGAAACTCTTTTGAAATTTGAATATTCTCTTCGACTTGTCGTTAAGTCAAGTCTTTTCAGCTTGTTACGCTTACTAGTTCCATTCAGTTCTCTTTCCTCTGTGTCTTAGAGGATCAACTAGTTCTGTTGACACGGAGCCACGAACTTTGTTCGATTTCGTTCTGATGGCATAAGACTGGGTCCCTCTTCATACAGATAAATTTTCGAGACTGGTACCAAATTCCAGTTCTCTTCCTTTTGAGGTCGGTACCAAATTCCGACTCTCTTTCGAATTGATACCAAATTTCAATTCTAAATTTCCGAGACTGGTACCAAATTCTAGTTCTCTTCCTTCCTGGTCGGTACCAAATTCCGACTCTCTTTCGAATTGATACCAAATTTCAATTCTAAATTTTCGAGACTGGTACCAAATTCCAGTTCTCTTCCTTTCGAGGTCGGTACCAAATTTCGACTCTCTTTCGAATTGATACCAAATTTCAATTCTAAATTTCCGAGACTGGTACCAAATTCCAGTTCTCTTCCTTTCGAGGTCAGTAACAAATTTTGACTCTCTTTTGAATTGATACCAAATTTCAATTCTAAATTTCTGAGACTGGTACCAAATTCTAGTTCTCTTCCTTCGAGGTCTGTACCAAATTCCGACTCTCTTTCGAATTGATACAAAATTTCAATTCTAAATTTCCGAGATTGGTACCAAATTCCAGTTCTATTCCTTTTGAGGTCGGTACCAAATTCCGACTCTCTTTCGAATTGATACCAAATTTCAATTCTAAATTTTCGAGACTGGTACCAAATTCCAGTTCTCTTCCTTTCGAAGTCGGTACCAAATTCCGACTCTCTTTCGAATTGATACCAAATTCAATTCTAAATTTCCGAGACTGGTACCAAATTCCAGTTCTCTTCCTTCGAGGTCGGTACCAAATTCCGACTCTCTTTCGAATTGATACCAAATTTCAATTCTAAATTTCCGAGACCAGTACCAAATTCCGGTTCTCTTCCCTTCGAGGTACGTACCAAATTCCGACTCTCTTTCGAATTGATACCAAAATTCAATTCTAAATTTCGAGGCCGGTACCAAATTCCGGTTCTCTTCCTTCGAGGTCGGTACCAAATTCCGACTCTCTTTCGAATTGATACCAAATTTCAATTCTAAATTTCCGAGACTGGTACCAAATTCCAGTTCTCTTCCCTTCGAGGTCAGTACCAAATTTCGACTCTCTTTCGAATTGATACCAAACTTCAATTCTAAATTTCTGAGACAGGTACCAAATTCCAGTTCTCTTCCTTAGAGGTCGGTACCAAATTCCGACTCTCATTCGAATTGATACCTAAATTTCGATTCACAACTTTCGAGACTGGTACCTAAATTCTGGTTCTCATTTCGAGGTCGGTACCTAAATTCTAACTCTCTTTCTGAGATCGATACCTAAATTTTGATTCTCTTTCAGGATTGATACTTAAATTTCAAATCTCACTCTAATGAGATCAGTACCTAAATTCTGATTCTCATCCTTTTTCCATCGATACTTAAACTCTGATTCTCACTCCGAGGCTGGTACCTAAATTTCGGTTCTCTTCGCAATCCCGAGGTTGAAACCCAGGTTTCAATTCTCATTTCAAATCCAAATTTCAAATTCAAAATTTCCTTAAATTGATTTTAAATTAAACTTCAATCGAAATGGAAACTCAGAACAAATCGAAATCTAAACTTACACATTGAAACTCAAAATTTAAAAGTGAAATGAAATCTAAATCGAATTCTCCAGATCCTGTGATTTGGAATTCACCTCCTTTTCCATTCCCCAGCAAGAGTTCAGGAATCTCCAGTCTTGGAAATATACCTGATACTCCCCAGCAAAAATTCTTCTACTTCGTCCTAAGTTTGTCACTTGGACATCTGTGTTGGTTTTGTTGATCTCTTCGGTCAGCGCCAATACGCGCGGTGTGCTTGGTTAGCACACCACCCCTATGGGGGTCCATTTGTTGACCTCGATTTTGGTGATGTCTTTTGCTTCTCTCTTTAGTACTTAGGATCTAGCCTTAGGCTTTTCCTTTGACTAATCTTAGAGGACTAGAAATGGAACCCACCATTTAGAAATTCAAACTACTTCTTAACTCCCTGCAAACCCCACATGCTTGATTGTAGACCCCTAATCACCTAGAGGGTTGAAATCAAATGTGAAGGTTTAAAGGATGAGTTCCCTATGGGACTTTTTGGCCTTAGGAATACCACAGATGGCTCAGTGCGGTGAGGGTTGACTTGCACATACACTACACTCTCACACACATTCCAAGTCCTAAAACCACACTCTCACCCAACTTGACTTCCTGACTCATGTAGGTAATTCATATGGATGGTCCTTAACCCCTAAGCCCCAGGCTAAGAGGGTTAGGAACAACATAGTGAATGCCTCAAATGACTCCTCTCATGGCTCATATGGGCTTAATATGGCTTCATGGCTCAACCAAAATGATTCCATTTCACTCACACTTGATCAATCTTTCTTTTTTTTAAATTTCAGTTTTGACCTTCGGGGCTCCGGACCCACCAAACCTACCAAATACCCTTGAAATGACCCAAAATTTGCAAAATTACCTAAATTACCCAAGATTCCTCAAAATTAATCCTAAACACCTCCCACCACTCAAATTGACCATCTTTGGCCAAAATTACCAAAATTTCCAAAAATACCCCTAAACCCCCCAAAATTACCAAAATACCCTTTTACCTCAAAAATCCAAAAATTCTAAAAATTCCCAAAAAATTCTAAAAATTCCTATAAAATTCCAGAAAATCCCAAATATTCTCAATTTCATTTTGTTCAACTACACCATGGGCCAATTTTGCCAATTTACCCCACTTTTACCAAAACCCCCAATTTGACCCATTTTTTAACCCAAGTGAACTCAATGTCAAACCAAACCACCCCAATTGACCTCAATTTTGGTCCAATTCAACTCCAAACTTAAATTTAATATCCCCAATATCAATTTAGACCAAATCCAAGTCCAATTTGATTTACATTTGGGCCCAATTCCAATTTGGGGCTTAAGACCCAATTTTGACCCATGACCCAAACCTAGCCCAATTCAACTCCAATTGGCCCCAAATCTTTTCTAAAGCCTTCCTAACATCCCCATAAACAAAACACTAACTTGATTTGCCCAAGATTTGAACCTAAACTCCACCCAAACCTAACCCAAAACCAAAATCCCTTAAATTGACCTAAGCCCAAACCTAACCCAAATGGGCCCAAATCCCAAAATTAGAGCCCAACTAAAGTTGAAAACTCTTTGTAACACTCCCATAAACATTTTTCAACATTAATTTTACGCCAAATTCAACCTTAGCCCAAGTTAGGCCAATTTGGCCCACCTTGGCCCCTTTACCAAAAAAGTCTAAATGCAACCCAATTCTACTCCAAATCACACCAAATTGATTCTAAACCATTCATGAAACATTCCTAAATAGAATCCAATAATTATTGGGCCCGATCTTTTAAAAAAATTTTATCCACTAACTTGTTTTAAAATCTAAAAGCCCACTCTCTTAAAATATTTAAAAGCCCATCCAAAATGATTTCAAAAAGCACAAAATCCATTCGAAAGCCCACATGAGATTTCCTCTCATCATCCCTTTGATTTAAATCATTCCCTAAGTTTCAAACTCATCATCAAATTATCCTAAATTAAGCCTCATGCCAATCTCCCCTAAAGTTATCAAAAATGCCGACATCCTTTCTCATGCAAATGAGCTAACTTTTCCCTAAGCTAAATGAAGCCATGAAGCCATGCATAAGCCACATACAAGCCATGGGAGCCACTTTCCACCTCACCAAGCCATTAATGGCAAGAGGAGGGGGTTCTTCCTTAACCCTTTATTAAACCTTTTTAACCTCATTTATGCTACACTATAAACCAAGCTTAGCCACCTCACCATGGATGGATACTTCACCACTCCAATTCAGCTGACCCAAATGATTCCCTAAGCCCAAAACTAGGTCATGGGAGGGTGCACCCAACCCATTTGCATGAGTTGACCAAACCAAGCCTAAAATAGCCCTTTCCCCATACCATTTAAGTCAAACCACTTTACACATGTCCAAAGCCGATTGAGTTCACCAAATCCCGGCCACGACCCCACCGGTCAAGATGGTGACTGACCACGCCGGCCACGACCACCACGACCACGGAAAACCCCATGGCCGAGAGCTCCATGTGAGCCAAAAATTTCAAAACTCACCTGCTGAGCTGTCTCATGGCTAGTGGACACCATGGCTGTTCTTCCCTTTACCTAGGCAGCAAATCCCAACCCTTAATTGCCCCTGGGAAGCCCTCCATCCAGCTCTATTTAAACTCCACCCCCTCTCGACCGAAGAAGGTATTGAACCAAAACCTTACCAAAACTCTGCCAAAATCACTCCAGATCCCTCTCCAGACATAGAGAACTTCATCCCCACTGAAATCCAGCCCTAAAGCCCTCTCTGTGAGTCCAATTTTGGAGTTGAAATTCAAGCCCAAAACCGGGACACTTCACCACAGTGAGCTAATCTTCAAATTGATTGACTCTACACCTTCACCAGACCAAGAGGAGAAGTTCCCCGAGCAAAGCCCCTCACCGGGCCAGCCATTGCTTCCAGCCTCCAAGCTTTGTGATTGGCCTTGGTCACTTTTGTACTTAAGCATTTCCCCAGAGCAAGAGACTTCATCTGGAGCTTGCTTGGACTCAATCGAAGGTGACACAACCCTCAGATCGAAGCTTCACTTCTCTGAGCAAAGGTATGAACTCACTCTTCCTCCCGAGCTCCTGGAGATTCTCCATTTAGTTTGAGTTGATTTCAATGCACCTTAACCGTATAGATGTGTTCGTCTCTTCAAGACGAATCGATAGAGTATAAGAACGCAACAATCCATGGAGAATCGAGTGTGATCTTAAGGTTTTAGTGTGGACGGTCACGGGTGCACACCAGTCGGAGATGATGACCAGGAGCCATTGGATCGCGTGTGTATCGAGCGGACGATCGAGATCAAGCTGGACAGCACAATGGTACGTGAATGGAGGGCCCCCGTAGCGCTGACTCAGATGGCGGCGCCGAATCATGAAGCGACGCGTGGGCTTTCGATCCGGATGAGGATGACGCGGCGCCGAGTAGGATTAGTAGAAAATTAGGATTTTTTAGATTTATTTAATTACTAGAACTTCAAAAATTCATATCTTTGCATAGAAAAATCACAAAAATAAAATAAAAGTACACTCTTGCTCAGTGAACAGAGGAGAATAATGTGGAAAAGAAATCAAGTTAATTGGATGTGTATTTTATTTTTAATAATTTATTTACTGTTTCTAATGTTTTGATTCTCCATTTGCTTAGAGAATTCACCATGGCATGAGACCATAGGGCTTTTGAAGCCTCTGATCTTGGGAACATTCCCTGAATTTCTCAAGGTCATGTCACTGTTTTAGGTATTCTAATTTCAATAATTAGCATGTTGTAAAATAAATTCTAGGAAAATTTGGTGGTGTTTTTTAGGACCAGGGGACCCTATGAAAAATATATTTTGAGTTAAATCATTCATAATAACCCTAATTGGCTTAAACTCCCAAAATTTATTTTGAATTAATCAGGGTTAACCACACAACAAATTGACTTGAAAATAAATCTCCATTGCTCTTTAGGGTCAGAGGAACCTTACATAAAATTTTGAAATCAATTGGACTTGATTAACCCCACCAAATGAATTGATTAAGACTCATAGGCAAAATAGAACTTTAAAAATTCACAAAAAAGGTTTTGGAGCTTCTCTGATATCAGGAGAGTTCAAGAAAATTAAAATTGGAATTTTCTAAAAAAGTTGATTTTTCATAATATTTAATATTTTAATAATTAAAAATTAATAAAAATCACAAAAAAATTAAAGATCATAAAAATGTCAAATTTTGACTCATGATCACTTAGGAATAAACCAAATATTTTTCCTAAGTCCCTAGGATAAGATATTGAATTTTAAAGGCTTAATGTAATTTTTAATATTAAAAACTGAATTTTCAACCTTTTTCACTAAAATAATTCTACTAAATCAAAGAAAAATAAAAAAATTATAAAATTTATTTCTCTGGACTCCTTGTGGTTAGAGAAATTTAAGAAAAATATAAAATCTATTTTTAAATTTTTATTTTATTTTAAAATTAATTAATACTCTAAAACACAAAATAATTATAATAAATAAAATATAATTCAAAAAATCACCAAAAAGGGTCCAAGTGGTCCTTTGGTCATTAGGAACATTCCATAATTTTCTTAAGGACATAAACCTTACCCTGGTCATGTTGTTGAATTTCCGTTGAAAACCCTTATTTTTCACTAAAAATAATTTTATAAATAATTGAAATTCAGAAAAATCACATTTTCTCCTCTAATGTCTTAATTGACATATGAATGAAGTGACATAAAAATTTCAAATTCATTTGAGCTCAATTTAGTGAGTTATGAAATAAATAAGCCTAAAAGGGCATAAAGGTAATTAAAGAATTTTAACCCTTAATTAAAACTTTAGGTTTAATCAAAATGGAGGGTAAAATATTTGATTTTAATTTTCTCTTGGATGATTAAAACATAGGGAAATTAAAAGGGTAGAAACCCATTAAACACTTTGAAAATATCAAAATGAAACTCTAATTAATTAAACAATTTAAATTTTGGAAAGAATATATTTAAAATTTGGATTATTAAAATAGGGATATTATTAAGAGGATATTTATTCTTTAATTTAAAAATCCCTAAATAAGTCACTTCAATAATATTTATTTCTTAATTAAAAATTAAAATAATAATCCAAACTAAATAAATTAAAAATTAAAAGAAGATATCCCTTAAATGAATTAAAGCTTAAAATGTTAAATGGTCCAATAATTAAAATCAAATTTAAAATCTTGGAGTTAAATTAAAATAAATAAAATTAAGTCAAGTCAAAGTATAAGTTAAATTAAATTAACACCTTAACAATTAAATTAAATTAAATTTAAAATATTGAAACTAAAATTAAATTAAATTAAAATTAAATTAAAATTAAAATTAAATTAAATTAAAATTAAATTAAATTAAAATTAAATTAAAATTAAATTAAAATTAAATTAAATTAAATTAAATTAAATTAAATCAAATCAAATTAAATTAAATTAAATTAACATCACTTAACAACAAACCTAAATGAAATCATTAAGAGTTAAATCAAAACATATGAAAGATTTCAACACCTTTTTCAATATAAGTAAATCTAAAACATAAAAAGCTAATCTCAAATATAATATCAGTTAAAGTGTAAAGATTTAAATTAAATCTAAAATAATTCGAACCCTATTCCAAACTTAAATATTAATTAATTAATTTTTATAATTAAATCAAATCAAATTAAATTATTAAAATATTTATTACTTTGCCCTTGAAAAGCTTTTATTGTTATAACTCTTAAATGAAGCATCAAGTGAAGTGTCACTTCACACATAAGATATTCAAATGTCCTAAGTTCACTAAGCAAGAAACAAAACAAAATTAAAATCCTTTGATGATTAATTCACCAATACTGATAAAATTCATTTAAACTCAAAATAATCCGAAGTATTGAAAAGTTGTTTAAGATTCGTCTTAAACACTTCCTCGATACGATGGGGTGTTTTAGAAGATTAATTGAACTTAATTGTTCTTTGGTGAAGAAAATCATCCTTAAACCAAACCAACAACCTAGAAGTCATAGGAAATGACTAGCAATAGGATTAGGATTCTAGTAGACAACCAAAACCCTTCCCTTAGCTTTACCTAGGTACTTGTTGAAATATTTAAATGCTCTAACATGTGTTTTAAGTGTAGCTTGGGATGACGGGAAGACCCTCCAGGTATGCTTTTACTTTATTGCAATTTACTTTATTGCACTGTGCTTTACGTTTATTGCATGTTAAACACAACTATTGCATGAAAACCAAAACCTATAGGATAGCCATAAAACTGAAACCATAACTAAATTAAAAGTCACCACAAGATAAAATTCAACGCCACAACATTCCAAAATATAAAACAACACAAAATTTAATCACAAACAGAACAACAAAACTACAATTATAACTAAATTAAAACGTCTCGTTGAATGATCGGGAATACCTCGGATGATGTAACCCACGTGTTGCTAACGGGATTTCCCACGGTCTACATGAAAGTGCTGAACTCATTCAGTTGAGTTTAGCAAATTCATCTTGACTAAGTGAATTCGATGAAAATAACGGTGTCGGGATGACGGAACCGTGGGATCTTAATCGGTTCTATTTAAACAACTTTAAGATTTCTTTTAATTAAAACACTAAAAGACATTTGGACTTTAAGATTTCTAAACCAGAACACTTCTCTCCTCTCCTGATTTTCATCTTCTAAAACTAAACCTCTACAACAACAAGGAGCTTGGAGCATGGTGGGCAGCACGGCCATCGTCATCAGCAAAACTTGAATCTACTTCAGCAAAATATTTCCTAGTTTTAAACAACAAAGCCATATGATTTCGAGGTAGTTTGCTTAGTGCAACATAAATCCTTAACTTTTCGTTAGGCATTTGCATGATCATGTCTTGTGAATTAAACCCTAACCGGTCTTAGGACTCCGAGGTAGTCGTTCGGTACGACATAAACCCTCATATCTTCGAGGCTGTTTGTGTGATTATATCATACCAATATAAGTCCTAACTAATTAAAATTGGCAGGATTATAACATCAAATAAATTCCCGAATTGAAGCCAAACAATAGGATAGTTTGGGAAGTTGCCAAGATTCTTCTTGGATCCTCAGCTTCTCCTACTTTTCTTCCTTAAAATAAACTGTTCCGAATTTGAGCTAATCCCTATTGGAATTTCCAAAATTCAATCCTTTGAAAACCTTAAACTTTGAAACTCTTGAGAGCAAAACCACTGATCATTATCGAGAGTTTTCTTAAATGATTTCCGTCATCTAAGATGTAATTAACTATAGGGGCTTTCCCTTATAGGAAACTTTAAGAACCAAGGTAATATAAACCCTGCCTAATTCCTTTATATTAAGCAAGGGAACTTGTTGGCTTATAAAATTGGTTCGCAGACCAAATGATGTCACAAATCTTTTAGTTTATTTAATCGAGCCCCATCATCAAGCAGTGTATCTATTCTTCGGGATAAATACACGGTTTGTGGTGCGGTGCTCGTTTATATAAACTATTCGGGATGTGAGATCGGCTTGATTTCATATCTTAAAACTTTCAAATTTAAAGTTATTTTCCAAATCAAATGCTACTTTTCCAATTATATATATTTAAATTAAATTTAAAATTTAAAATTTGCCGACAACTTCTGTAGGCGACCCCCTTTTTAAAATACTACACACCAACCCAAAAATAAGCCACACAAAACGTTATCAAGTTAGTTCTGAATTGGGAGAAGTGCCAATTTATGGTCACAGAGGGAATTGTACTTGGTCATAAAGTTTCTAAAAATGGTATGGAAGTTGATCAAGCAAAAATTCAAGTTATTGCTGGATTATAACCCCCAACTTCTGTTACTGCTATAAGAAGTTTTCTTGGACATGCTGGATTCTATAGAAGATATATTAAAGATTTTTCCAAGATTACAAAACCTCTATGCCATGTTTTAGAAAAATGTACTAAATTGGAATTTGATGAAATTTGCCTAAAAGCCTTTAATTTGTTAAAAGAGAAATTAATTACTGCACCTATCATAATTACACCTAATTGGAAAAAACCTTTTGAATTAATGTGTGATGCAAGTGATTATGCTATTGGAGCCGCTTTAGGAGAACGGTATGATAAGATGTTTAAAGTTAGTTATTATGCCAGTAAAACTCTTAATGAAGCTTAAATTAATTATACTACTATTGAGAAAGAGCTATTGGCTATAGTATATGCTTTTGACAAATTTTGATCATATTTAATTGGAAATAAATGTATAGTACATACAGATCACTCTGCTATTAAATATCTAACGACTAAAAAAGAAGCTAAACCAAGTTTGATTAGATGGATTCTTCTGTTGTAAGAATTTGACTTCCAAATTGTCGATAGAATAGGGTCTGATAATCAAATTGTTGATCATTTATCTAAAATTAAAAATAATGAAATGAA